>CM061035.1:0-2400000 GCA_030763125.1 Hippophae gyantsensis
TAGGCCTAAAGGCCTAAAGCCTGAAACCCTGAAACCTAAACCTGAAGCCCCCAGGCCTAGTAGCCTGGGCCTGAAGCCTGAGCCTAGGCCTAGGCCTAGGCCTGAGCCTGAGCCTGAGGCCTGGGCCTAGGCTGGGCCTGAGCCTGGGCTTCTGGGGCCTGAGCTGGAAGCCTGGCCTGGGCTGAGCCTGGCCTGGCCTGAGCGCTGGCCACTAGGCCTGGGCCTGAGGCCTAGGCCTAAACCACTAAAACCACAAACCCTAGGCCTAAACTACAAACCTACCTAAACCTAAACCTAAACCTAAACCTTCTAAACTACGGCTTCCTAAACCTAAACCTAAAGCCCTAAACCTAAACCTAGCCACACAACCTAAACCCTAAGCCACTGGCTTCAAACCTAAACCTGAAACCTAAACCTAAACCCTAAACCTAAACCTAAACCTAAACCTAAACCTAAACCTAAACCCTAAACCTAAACCTAAACCTAAACCCTAAACCTAAACCCCTAAACACTAAACCTAAACCCTGAAACCCTAAACCTAAACCTACAAACCTAAACCTAAACCACAAACCTAAACCTAAACCTAAACCCTAAACCTAAACCTAAACCTGAAACCCTAAACCTAAACCCATAAACCTGAAGGCTGAACCTAGGCTGGAACCTAAACCTAAACCTGGAAACCTAAACCTAAACCACCAAACCTAAACCTAAACCTAAACCTAAACCTGGTACTGAGCCTTCTAAACCACAAGCCTAAACCTAAACCTAAACCTAAACCTAAACCTAAACCTGAGCTGAACCTAAACCTAAACCTAAACCTGGGTACTGAACCCTAAACCTAAACCTAAACCCTAAACCTAAACCTAAACCTAGGCCTGAAACCTGGAAACCTAAACCACTAAACCTGAAACCTAGGCCACTGAAACCTGAGCCTGGCCACTGAACCTAAACCTAGGCACCTAAACCACTGAAACCTGAAACCCTGAAACCCTAAACCTAAACCTAAACCTAAACCACAAACCTAAACCCTAAACCCTAAACCCTAAACCCTAAACCACTAAACCTAAACCACTAAACCATGAAGCCACAAGCCTAAACCTAAACATACTAAACCTAAACCCTATAAACCCTATTCCCTAAACCACAAACCTATTCTAAACCTAAACCACTAAACCCTAAACCTAAACCTAAACCTAAACCTAAACCTAAACCTAAACCTAAACCTAAACCTAAACCCTAAACCTAAACCTAAACCTGGCTTCCACTAAACCTAAACCTAAACCTAAACCTAAACCTAAACCCTGACACAAACCTAAACCTAAACCTAAACCTAAACACTAAACCTAAACCTAAACCTTTCAACCCTAAACCCTAAACCTAAACCCTGGCCTAAACTGCTAAAACTATTTTAAACCTAAACCTAAACCCTAAACCTAAACCTAAACCTAAACCCCTAAACCACAAGCCTAAACCTAAACCTAAACCTAAACCTAAACCTAAACCTAAACTTCTAAACTTCTAAACCCTGTAAACCTATAAACCTAAACCCTAAAACCTAAACCTAAACCTGACATAAAACACTAAACCACAAACTTCTAAAGCCACTGAAGCCTAAACCTAAACCCTAAATACTGAAACCTAAACCTGAAACCTGAAACCTAAACCTAAACCTAAACCTAAACCTAGAACCACTAAACCTAAACCTAAACCCTAAACCTAAACCTAAACCCTAAACCTAACTTCCCTACAACCTAAACCTAAACCTAAACCTAAACCTAAACCTAAACCCTAAACCTAAACCTAAACCTAAACTTCTAAACCTAAACCTAAACCCTAAACCTAAACCCCTAAACCTAAACCTAAACCTAAACCCTAAAACCTAAGCCTAAACCTAAACCTAAACCTAAACCTAAACCTAAACTTCTAAACCCTAAACCTAAACCCTAAACCTAAACCTAAACCTAAACCTAAACCCTAAACCTGGCTTCAAACCCTAAACCTAAGCCCTAAACCTAAACCTAAACCTAAACCTAAACCCCCAAACCACTAAACCTAAACCTAAGCCTAAACCTAAACCTAAACCTAAACCTAAACCTAAACCCTAAACCCTAAACCCTAAACCCTAAACCCTAAACCTAAACCTAAACCCTAAACCCTAAACCCTAAACCCTAAACCTAAACCTAAAGCCTAAACCCTAAACCTAAACCTAAACCTAAACCCTAAACCCTAAACCTAAACCTAAACCTAAACCCTAAACCACTAAACCTAAACCACAAACCTGAAAACTGCTTCAGCTAAACCTAAACCTAAACCCTAAACCCTAAAACCTAAACCTAAACCTAAACCTAAACCACAAACCTAAACCCTAAACCTAAACCTAAACCTAAACCTAAGCCTAAACCCTAAACCTAAACCTAAACCCCAAACCTAAACCCTAAACCACTAAACACTAAACCCTGAAACCTAAACCTAAACCTAAACCCTAAACCTAAACCTAAACCTAAACCTAAACCTAAACCTAAACCTAAAGCCACTAAAACCTAAACCCTAAAACCTAAACCTAAACCTAAACCTAAACCTAAACCTGAAAGCCACTAAACCTAAACCTAAACCTAAACCTAAACCTAAACCTAAACCCTAAACCTAAACCCTAAACCCTAAACCTAAACCACAAACCTAAACCTAAACCTAAACCTAAACCTAAACCTAAACCTAAACCTAAACACAAGCCTAAACCTAAACCTAAACCCTAAACCTAAACCTAAACACTAAACCTAAACCTAAACCTAAACCTAAACCTAATACCCTAAGCCTAAAGCCTAAACCTAAACCCACTAAACCTAAACCACTAAACCTAAACCTAAACTAAACCTGGGCCAAAGGCCCTGAGGCACAAACCTAAACCCTAAACCTAAACCACTAAACCTAAACCTAAACCTAAACCTAGGCCTGGGCCCTGAGCCACTGAGGCCTGGGCCTAGGCCCTGAGGCCTGACTACACAAATACTGAGCCACTGAGCCTAAACCACTAAAGCCTAAACCTAAAGGCCTAAACCACTAAACCCTAAACCTAAACCTAAACCTAAACCTAAACCTGAGCCTAGGCCAAAGGCCTAGGCCTGAACCTAAAGCCTAGGCCACCAGGCCCCCGAGGCCACTGAGCCTAAACCTAAACCTGAGCCTAGGCCTAAACCTAGGCCTGAGCTGAACCTAAACCTGAAGCCTGAGCCTAAACCTAAACCCCAAACCTGGAAACCTGAGCCACTGAGCCTAGGCCTAAACCTAAACCTAAACCTAGGCCTAGGCCAAAGCCTGGCCTAAACCTGGGCCTAAACCTAGGCCTAAACCTAGGCCTAGGCCTAAACACTAGGGCTAAAGGCCTAAACCTAAGCCACAGGCCACTAAACCTACAAGCCTAAGCCTAAACCTAGGCCTAAACCTGACACTAAGCCCCTAAACCTGAAACCTAGGCTTTGAAGCCTAAGCTGGCCACAAGCCTAAAACCCTGAAGCCACTGAAGCCTAAACCTAAACCTAAACCCTAAACCTAGGCCTAACCTAAACCTAAACCTAAACCTAAACCCTAAACCCTAAACTACTAAACCTAAACCTAAACCTAAACCCTAAACCACAAACCTAAACCTAAACCCTAAACCCACTAAACCTAAACCCTAAACCTAAACCCTAAACCACAAACCTAAACCTAAACCTGGCTTCAAACCCTAAACCTAAACCTAAACCACTAAACCTAAACCTAAACCCTAAACCTAAACCTAAGCACAAGCCTAAACCTAAACCTAAACCTAAAACCTGAAACCTAGGCTTTAAACCCACAAGCCTAAACCTAAACCTAAACCTAAACCTAAACCTAAACCACTAAACCTAAACCTAAAACCTAAACCTTCAAACCCTAAACCTAAACCTAAACCTAAACCTACAAACCTAAACCCTAAACCTAAACCTAAACCTAAGCCTAAACACTAAACCTAAACCTAAACCTAAACCACAAGCCACAAACCTAAACCTAAACCTAAACCTAAACCTGGCTAAACCTAAACCTAAACCTAAACCACAAGCCTAAACCTAAACCTAAACCTAAACCTAAACCTAAACTGGCCTAAACCTAAACCTAAACCTGAGCCTAAACCTAAACTGCTAAACCTAAACCTAAAGCCTAAACCTAAACCCTAAACCACAAGCCTAAACCTGAAAACTCTGCAGCCATAAACCTGAAGCACCGGCTATAACCCTAAACCTAAACCACAAACCCTAAACCCTAAACCTAAACTGCTAAGCCTAAACCTGGCACAAACCTAAACCTAAAACTCGCTAAACCCTAAACCTAAACCTAAACCACTAAACCCTAAACCCTAAACCTAAACCCTAAAGCCTAAACCTAAACCTACAACCTAAACCTAAACCTGAAACCTAAACCTAAGCCTAAACCACTAAACCTAAACCTAAACCCCTAAACCTAAACCTAAACCCCAAACCTAAGCCACAAGCCCCACAAGCCTGAAACCTAAACCCTAAACCTAAACCCTAAACCTAAACACTAAACCTAAACCTAAACCTAAACCTAAACCACAAACCTAAACCCTAAACCTAAACCTAAACCCTAAACCACAAGCCTAAACCTAAGAAGCCACTAAACCTAAACCCTAAACCTAAACCTAAACCACACAAGCCACTAAACCTAAACCACTGGCTTTAAACCTAAACCTAAGCCTTTAAACCCTAAACCTAAACCTAAACCTAAACCCTAAACCTAAACCCTAAACCTAAACCCTAAACCTAAACCTAAACCTAAACCACAGCCTAAACCTAAACCCTAAACCTGAAAGCCTATAAACCTAAACCTAAACCTAAACCTAAACCCTAAAACCTAAACCTAAACCTAAACCTAAACCTAAACCTAAACCTAAGAAGCCTAAACCTAAACCACCAAGCCGGCTAAACCTAAAATACTAAACCTAAACACACAAACCTAAACCCTAAACCCTAAACCTGAAACCTAAACCTAAACCTAAACCACTACAAGCCTAATACTAAACCTAAACCTAAACCTAAACCCTAAACCTGGCTTTAAACCCTAAACCCTAAACCCTGAAAACCTAAACCTAAACCCACAAACTGCAAGCCACAAACCTAAACCTAAACCCTAAACCACAAACCACTAAACCTAAACTAAACCCTAAACCACAAGCCTAAACCACTAAGCCTAAACCACAAGCCTAAACCCTAAACCTAAACCCTAAACCCTAAACCCTAAAGCCACTAAACCTAAACCACTAAACCCTAAACCTAAACCTAAACCCTAAACCCCTAAACCTAAACCTAAACCTAAACCTAAACCTAAACCCTAAACCCACAAACCCTAAACCTAAACCCTAAACCTAAACCTAGCCTAAACCTAAACCTAAACCCATAAACCTAAACCTAAACCACTAAACCCTAAACCACAAACCTAAACCTAAACCTAAACCTAAACCCACTAAACCCTAAACCTAAACCTAAACCTAAACCACTAAACCCTAAACCTAAACCTAAACCTAAACCTAAACCACAAGCCTAAACCGACCCTAAACCTAAACCTAAACCTAAACTTAAACCTAAACCTAAACCCTAAACCTAAACCTAAACCTAAACCTAAACCCTAAACCTAAGCCACAAACCTAAACCTAAACCTAAACCTAAAGCCTAAACCTAAACCACTAAACCTAAACCTAAACCTAAAGCCTAAACCACAGAAGCCACCAAGCCTAAACCTTTAAACCTAAGCCTAAACCCTAAGCCACAAACCTAAACCCTAAACCTAAACCTAAACCTAAACCCCAACAACCCCTAAACCTTTAAACCACTAAACACACAAACCTAAACCCTAAAGCACTAAACCCTAAACCTAAAGCCTAAAGCCTAAACCTAAACCTAAACCTAAACCCTAAACCTAAACCTAAACCCTAAACCACTAAACCTAAACCCTAAACCCTAAAGCCTAAACCTAAACCTAAACCTAAACCTAAACCCTAAACCCTTTAAACCTAAACCCTAAACCCTAAAGCCTACAACCCTAAACCTAAACCCTAAACCCTAAACCTAAACCTAAACCACAAACCTAAACCTAAACCTAAACCCTAAACCCTGAAACCTAAACCCTAAACCCTAAACCTAAACCTAAACCTAAATACTAAACCCTAAACCTAAACCACACAAACCTAAACCACTAAACCCTAAACCACAAACCTAAACCTAAACCTTTAAAGCCTAAACCCTAAACCTAAACCCTAAGGCCTAAACCTAAACCCTAAACCCTAAACCTAAACCACAAAGCCTAAACCCTAAACCTAAACCTAAACCTAAAGCCTAAACCTTCAAACCACTAAACCTAAACCTAAACCTAAACCACAAGCCTATGACTTTAAACCCACTAAACCTAAACCTAAACCCTAAACCTAAACCTAAACCTAAACCATAAACACACTAAACCTAAACCTAAACCACTAAACCTAAACCTAAACCCTAGAAGCCTAAACACTAAACCTAAACCTAAACCCTGAAACCTAAACCTAAACACTAAACCTAAACCTAAACCTAAACCCAAACCTACACGCTAAACCACAAACCTAAACCTAAACCTAAACCTAAACCCTAAGCCTTTAAACCCACAAACCTAAACCTAAACCTAAACCTAAACCTAAACCTAAACCTAAACCTATGCAAGCCTAAACCTAAACCTAAACCCTAAACCTAAACCTAAACCTAAACCTAAACCTAAACCACAAGCCTAAACCACTAAACCTAAACCTAAACCTAAACCTAAACTAGGCACTAAACCTAAACCTACAAGCCTAAACCTAAACCTAAGCCTAAACCTAAACCTTTAAACCTATAAACCTAAACCCTAAACCTAAACCTAAACCTAAACCTAAACACACTAAACCTAAACACTAACACCCTAAAACCTGACACAAACCTAAACCTGAAACCTAAACCCTAAACCCTAAACCTGACTGTTAAACCTAAACCTAAACCTAAACCACAAACCTAGGCCTAAACCACAAGCCTAAACCTAAGCCCCCTAAACCTAAACCTAAACCCTAAACCCTAAACCTAAACCTAAACCTAAACCCTAAACCTAAACCTAAACCTAAACCCCTAAGCCTAAACCTAAACCTAAACCTAAACCTAAACCACTAGCACAAACCTAAAACTATTTTTAAACCTAAACCACAACCCTAAACCTAAACCTAAACCTACAAGCCTAAACCCTAAACCTAAACCCTAAACCACTAAACCTAAACCCTAAACCTAAACCTAAACCCTAAACCACTAAACCTAAACCCTAAACCTAAACCTAAACCACTAAACCTAAACCTAAACCCTAAACCTAAACCTAAACCACTAAACCTAAACCCTAAACCCTAAACCTAAACCTAAACACTAGCCACAACCCTAAACCCTGAAACCTGAAACCTAAACCGCTGAAACCTAAACCTAAACCTAAACCTGAAAACCTAAACCACAAACCTAAACACTAAACCTAAACCTAAACACACAAACCTAAACCTAAACCTAAACCTAAAGCCACTAAACACTAAACCTAAACCACTAAACCTAAACCACAAACCTAAACCTAAACACTAAACCTACTAAACACAAACACAAGCACCTAAACCTAAACACAACCTAAACCTAAACCTATAAACCTAAACACAACCTAAACCTAAACCTAAACCTAAACCTAAACCTAAACCCTAAACCTAAACCTAAACCTAAACCTAAACCCTAAACCTAAACCTAAACCTAAACCTAAACCTAGCTTCAAAAACCTAAACCTAAACCACTAAACCTAAACCTAAACCACTAAACCTAAACCTACAACCCTATTTCAACCTAAACCTAAACACTAAACCTAAACCTAAACCTAAACCTAAACCTAAACCTAAACCCTAAACCTAAACACTAAACCTGTAAACCTAAACTATAAACCATAAGCCTAAACCTAAACACTAAACCTAAACCTAAACCCTAAACCTAAACCACTAAACACTAAACCTAAACCTAAACCTAAACCTAACAACCCACTAAACCTAAAGCCTAAACCGGCCTAAACCTAAACCTAAACCTAAACCTACCAACCTAAACCTAAACCTACAAGCCTAAACTGGCCTAAACCCTAAACCTAAACCCTAAACCTAAACCCTAAACCTAAACCCCCTGAAAACCTGAAGCCAGAAACCTAAACCTAAACCTAAACCTAGAAGCCTAAACCACTAGAAGCCTAAACCTAAACCTAGCCTAGCCTAGAGCTGGCTTTGGCCTAAACCTAAACCCTAAACCCTAAACCTAAACCTAAACCTAAAACTGCAAACCTATAAACCTAAACCTAAACCCACAAACCTAAACCTAAACCTAAACCTAAACCCTAAACCTAAACCTAAACCTAAACCTAAACCTAAACCTAAACCTAAACCTAAACCTAAACCACAAACCACTAAACCTAAACCTAAACCTGGCTTCTAAAGCCCTAAACCTAAACCTAAACCTAAACCTAAACCTAAACCTAAACCTAGAACCCTAAACCTAAACCCTAAACCTAAACCTAAACCCCTAAACCTAAACCTAAACCTAAACCTAAACCTAAGCCCCTAAACCTGGCCTATTTCAACCTAAAACCTAAACCTAAACCTAAGCCTATTTTCAACCTAAACCTAAACCTAGGCTTCAATACTAAACCTAAACCTAAACCTAAACCTAAACCTAAACCTAAACCTAAACCCTAAACCTAAACCCTAAACCTAAACCTAAACCCTGGCTTACAAACCTAAACCTTTAAACCTAAACCTAAACCTAAACCACTAAACCTAAACCTAAACCTACTAACCTAAACCTGAGCCCTAAACTTCACAAACCACAAAAACCTAAAACCTAAACCTAAACCTAAACCTAAACCCTAAACCTAAACCTAAACCTAAACCTAAACCTAAACCTAAACCTGAAAACCTAAACCTAAACCTAAACCTAAACCTAAACCTACAACCACTAAACCTAAACCTAAACCTAAACCTAAACCTAAACCACTAAACCTAAACCTAAACCCCCACAAACCTTTAAACCCTAAAACCTAAACCTAAACCTAAACCTAAACCTAAACACTAAACCTAAACCTAAACCTAAACCTAAACCTAAACCCTGAAACCTAAACCCTAAACCTAAGCCACCTAAACCTAAACCTAAACCTAAACCCTAAACCACAAACCTAAACCTAAACCTAAACCCTAAACCTAAACCCTAAACCTAAACCTAAACCCCCAAGCCTAAACCTGAAACCTAAACCTAAACCTAAACCCTAAACCCTAAACCTACAACCCTAAACCTAAACCCTAAACCTAAACCTAGCCTAAACCTAAACCTAAACCACTAAACCTAAACCCTAAACCTAAACCTAAACCTAAACCTAAACCCTAAACCTAAACCTAAACCTAAACCCCTTTAAACCTAAACCTAAACCCTAAACCTAAACCCTAAACCTAAACCTAAACCCTAAACCCTGAAACCTAAACCTAAACCTAAACCTAAACCTAAACCCTAAACCTAAACCTAAACCTAAACCTAAACCTAAACCCTAAACCTAAACCTAAACCTAAACCTAAACCTAAACCCTAAACCTAAACCCCACTAAACCTAAACCCTAAACCTAAACCTAAACTACAGCCTAAACCTAAACCTAAACCTAAACCCTAAACCTAAACCTAAACCCTAAACCTGGCTTTAAACCTAAACCTAAACCTAAACCTAAACCTACAAGCCTAAACCCTAAACCTAAACCCTGAAGCTTCTAAACCTAAACCACACAAACCTAAACCACAAACCACAAACCTAAACCTAAACTACTGGCTTCGCCTAAACCTAAACCTAAACCTAAACCCTAAACCCTAAACCTAAACCTAAACCTAAACCTAAAAACCTAAACCCTAAGCACTAAACCCTGCAACCTACAAACCCTAAACCCCAGAAACCTAAACCCTAAACCCTAAACCTAAACCTAAACCCTAAACCTAAGCCCTAACTGGCCTAAACCTAAACCTTTAAACCTAAACCCTAAACCTAAACCTAAACCACAAGCCTAAACCTAAGCCACAAGCAAAACCTAAACCCTAAACCACTAAACCTAAACCACAAACCTAAACCTTTAAACCTAAACCTAAACCTAAACCTAAACCTAAACCTAAACCTAAACCCCAAACCTAAACCCTAAACCCTAAACCTAAACCTAAACCTAAACCTAAGCTTCCTAAACCTAATACAAACCTAAACCTAAACCTAAACCTAAACCTAAACCTAAACCTAAACACAAACCCTAAACTTTTAAACCTAAACCACTAAAGCCTAAACCTAAACCCTGGGCCTAAACCTAAACCTAAGGCCTAAAGGCCTGGAACCCTAACGGCCTAAACCTAGGCCTGAGCCTAAGCCTAAACCTAAACTAAACCTAAACCTAGGCCTGGAAGCCTAAAGCCCTAAACCACTGAAACCTGAGCACGAACCCTAAACCCTAAACCTAAACCCTAAGCCTAGGCCTGACGCAGGCCTAGGCCTAGGCCTTTAGGCCTAGAGCCACTAAGCCTGAGCCTGAAACCTGGCTTCCTGAGCCTACTAGCCTAGGCCTGGGCCTAGGCCTGAGCTAGGCCTAGGCCTGAGCCTAGGCCTAGGCTGGAGGCCTGAGCCTGAGCCTGGAAGCCTAGGCCTAGGCCTGAGCCTGAGCCACAGGCTGAAGCCTGAGCCTGCGGCCTGGGCCACCGCGACACTGAGCCTGAGCCTGAAGCCTGGCCTGAGCCTGAGCCTGACCCACAAACCTGAAGCCTGAAGCCTAGGCCTAGGCCTGAGCCTGAGCCTGGGCCTGAGCCTGAGCCTAGGCCTAAACCTAAACCACTAAGCCTAAGCCCTAAACCCTAAACCCTAGGCCACTAAACCCACCTAGCCAAACCTAAACCTAAGCCTAAGCCTGACTGTACCTAAACACTAGCACTGGCCTGTACTGCGCCACCTAAACCTAAACCTAAACCACTGAAACCTAAACCTAAACCTAAACCACAAACCTAAGCCTAAACCTAAACATAAACCTAATAAAAGCATATGCTAAACCTAAACCTAAACCACTAAACCCTAAACCTAAACCTAAACCACTCAAACCCTAAACCCACTGACCTGACAAACCTAAAACCTGCAAACCTAAACCCTAAAACCTAAACCCTGAAACCTAAACCCTAAACCTAAGCCCCTAAACCTAAACCCTGACAACCTAAACCCTAAACCTAAACCACTGAAACCTAAACCCTGAAACCCTAAACCTAAACCACTAAACCTGAATACCTAAACCTAAACCTAAACCCTAAACCTAAACCTAAACCTAAACCTAAATACACAAGCCACTGGCTTCAGCCACTGGCTTCAAGCACAAACCTAAACCCTCAAACCTAAGAAGCCTAAAGGCCTAAGCCTAAGCCCTGGCAAACCTAAACCCTAAACCTAAACCACAAACCTAAACCTAAGCCCTGGGCCTGAGCCTAAATACTACAAACCTGAACCTGGGCCTCAAACCTAAACCCTAAACCTAAACCCTAAACCTAAACCTAAACCCTAAACCCTAAACCCTAAACCACACTAGGCCACAAGCCACTAAACCTAAGCCACTAAACCTAAACCCTAAACCTAAACCTAAACCTAAACCCTAAAGGCCTAAGCCTAAACCTAAACCCTAAACCTGGGCCTAAACCTAAACCTAAACCTAAACCTAAAGGCCCTAAACCTAAACCCTAAACCTAAACTGCTAGGCCTAAACCTAAACCTAAGCCTAAACCTGAGCCTAAACCTAAACCACAAGCCTAAACCTAAACCCTGAAGCCTAACCCTAAACCTAAGCCACTGGCTTTAAACCACCAGCCACAAACCTAAACCTAAGCCTAAACTAAACCCTAAACCCTAAACCTAGGCCCTAAACCTAAACCTAGGCCTAAACCTAAACCTGGGCCTAAACCTGGGCACATGAAACCACTAAACCTAAACACTGAAGCCTAAACCTGAAACCCTAAACACTAAACCTAAACCTGAAACCTAAACCACTAGCCTAAACCTAAACCTAAACCCTAAACCTAAACCTGAGCCTAAGCCTAAACCACTGAACCACTGAACCTAAGGCACTAAACCTAAACCTAAACCTAAACCCTAAACCACTAAACCCTTTCAAACCTAAACCTAAACCTAAACCTAAACCTAAACCTAAACGTGGCACTAAAGCCTAAACCTGAAACCTAAACCTGAAACCTGAAACCTAGGCCACGGCCTAAACCTGAGCCTGAACCTAAACCCTAAACCTAAACCTAAACCTAAACCCTAAACCTAAACCTAGCCACAAGCCACAAACCTAAACCTAAACCTAAACCTAAACCACTAACCACTAAGCCTAAACCTAAACCTAAACCTCAAGCCACACTAAGCCTGAAACCTGGCTTCAAACCTAAACCTAAACCTAAACCTAAAGCCTAAACCTAAACCTAAACCTGAAGGCCACAAGCCTGAAAGCCTACAAACCCTAAACTGCTCAGGCCACAAACCTAAACCTCGGCCTGGAAGCCTAAACCCTAGAGCCACTGAAACCTAAACCCACAAACCTAAACCTAAACCCTACAAACCTAAACCCTACAAACCTAGGCTTCCTGGCAGCCACCCTAAACCTACAAACCACTATTTTCAAGCCTAAACCTTTAAACCCTAAACCTAAACCTAAACCACACAACCTAAACCTAAACCCTAAACCTAAACCTTTAAACCTCATGCACAAACCTGGCTTAAACCTAAACCTAAGCCACAAGCCACAAACCTACAACCTAAACCTAAAGCCTAAACCTAAACCCTAATACCCCCAAACCTAAACCTAAACCTAAACCTAAACCCTAAACCTAAGCACTGGAAAGCCTGAAACTGGCTAAACGCCACTAAACCTAAACTCGTAAACCCTAAACACTAATACTGTGCTAAACCTAAACCTAAACCTAAACACTAAACCTGCAAGCCTAAACCTAAACCTAAACCTAAACCTAAACCACTAAACCTAAACCTAAACCTAAACCCTAAACCCACAAACCCTAAACCTAAACCCTAAACCTAAACCTAAACCACTAAAGCCACTAAACCTTTTAAACCTAAGCCTAAACCTAAACCTAAACCTAAACACAAACACTACAAGCCTAAAGCCACTAAACCTAAACCTAAACCTAAACCTAAACCTAAACCTAAACCTAAGCCTAAACCACTAAACCTAAACCTAAACCCTAAACACTAAACCTAAACCTAAACCCCTAAACCTAAACCACTACAAGCCACTAACCACTGAACCCTAAACCTAAACCTAAACCCTAAACCTAAGCCTTTCAAACCCTAAACCTAAACCACTAAACCTAAACCACTAAACCTAAACCTAAACCTAAAACCTAAACCTAAACCCTAAACCTAAACCCTAAACCTAAACCTAGAAGCCTAAACCTAAACCTAAACCTGAAACCTAAACCTAAACCTAAACCACTAGCCTAAACCTAAACCTAAACCTAAAAGCCTAAACCCTAAACCTAAACCTACTAAACCCCTAAACCACTAAACCTAAACCACAAACCTAAGCCACCTAAACCTAAAGCCCTAAAGCCACTAAACCCTAAACCCTAAACCCTAAACCTAAACCTAAACCTAAACTGCTAAACCTAAACCTAAACCCTAAACCTAAACCCTAAACCTAAACCTAAACCACTAAACCCTAAACCTAAACCTAAACCTAAGCCACAAACCCTAAACCTAAACCCTAAACCCTAAACCTAAACCTGAAACCCTAAACCCTAAACCTAAACCCCCTAAACCTAAACCTAAACCTAAACCCTAAGCCTAAACCCTATAAACCTAAACCTCAAACCTAAACCACAAACCTAAACCTGGCTTCTAAACCTAAACCTAAACCTGTGCAAACCACTAAACCACTAAACCTAAACCTAAACCACACAAACCACAAACCTGAAACCCTAAACCTAAACCTAAACCTAAACCTAAACCTAAACCCTAAACCTAAGCCTAAACCTAAACCCTAAACCACAAACCTAAATACCTAAACCTAAACCTACAACCTAAACCTAAACCTAAACCTAGGCCTTAAACTGACCTAAACCTAAACCCTAAACCTAAAGCCTAAACCTAAACCTAAACCTAGGCTGTGACCTAAACACAAGGCCATAAACCCCTAAACCTAGGCCCAGGCCTAAACCTGAGCCTAAACCCTAAACTGGGCCTGGGCCTAGCCTAAGCACTAAAGGCCTGGGCCTAAACTGGCCCTGGGCCTGAGCCTGAGCCTGAGCCTGCAGGCCTGGGCCTAAACCTGAGCCTAAAGCCTAGGCCTAAACCTAGGCCCCAGGCCTAGGCCTGAGCCTAGGCCTGGGCCTAAACCTAGGCCTAAACCCTAAACCTAAAGCCTGGGCCTAAAGCCTAAACCTGAGCCTGAGCCTAGGCCTAGGCCTAAACCTGAGCCTAGGCCTAGGCCACAGGCCACAAACCCCCCCCTTTTTTTTTTTTTTAAACACTGACCTAAAACCTGGCAAAGCCTAAACCTAGCCTAAGCCTAAACCTAAACCCTACAACCTGAAACCTCGCCTAAACCTAAACCTAAACCTAAACCTAGTACAACCTAAACCTAAACCACTAAACCTAAACCCCCCAAGCACTAAACCCTAAACCTAAACCTAAACCTAAACCCCTAAACCTAAACCTAAACCCTAAACCTAAACCTAAACCTAAACCTAGGCTTCTAAACCTAAACCCTAAACCTGAAACCCTAAACCTATTTAACCTAAACCCTAAACCCTAAACCTAAACCTAAACCTAAACCTAAACACTAAACCCTAAACCTAAACCTAAACCTAAACCTAAACCTAAACCCTAACATGCTAAACCCTAAACCCTAAAACCTAAACCTTTTAAACCTAAACCTAAACCCTAAACTACTAAACCTAAACCTAAACCCTAAACCCTATGAACCTAAACCTAAACCCTAAACCTAAACCTAAACCTAAACCTAAACTTCTAAACCTACAAGCCTAAACCACAAGCCTAAACCCTAAACCTAAACCTAAACCTAGACACTAAACCTAAACCTAAACCTAAACCTAAACCTAAACCTAAACCTCACAAACCTAAACCTAAACCCTAAACCTAAACCTAAACCTACCAAGCCTGGCTTCAAACACTAAACCTAGGCAACCTAAACCCTAAACCTAAACCTAAACCTAAACCTAAACTTCTAAACCTAAACCTAAACCTAAACCTAGGCAAAACCTGAAACCTAAACCACTAAACTTCTAAACACCTAAACCTAAACACTAAACCTAAGCCTAAACCTAAACCTAAACCTGAAACCTAAACCCTAAACCTAAACACAAACCTAAACCTAAACCTAAAGCCTAAACCTAAACCTAAACACTAACCACAAAACCTAAAACACTGAAAGCACTGGCTAAACCTAAACCTAAACCTAAACCACTAAACCTGAAAGCCTGGCCTAAAGCCTAAACCACTAAGCCTAAACCTAAACCTAAACCTAAACCTAAGCCTAAACCCTAAACCTAAACCTAAACTTCTCAAACCTGGCTTCAAACCTAAACCTGGGCTTCAAACCCACTAAACCCAAACCTAAACCTAAACCTAAACCTAAACACAAGCCTAAACCTAAACCTAAACCTAAACCACAAACCTAAACCTAAACACTAAACACAACCTAAACCTAAACACTAAACCTAAACCTAAACCTAAACCTAAACCTGCTGGCACAAACCTAAACCTAAACCTGCGAAACCTAAACCTGCAAGCCTAAACCTAAACACTAAACCTAAACCTAAACCTTTAAACCTAAACCTAAACCTAAACCTAAACCTAAAGCCTAAAACCTAAACACAAGCCTAAACCTAAACCTAAACCTAAACCTAAAGCCTAAACCTAAACACACAAACCCCGACACAAACACTGGCTAGGCTTCCTAAACCTAAACACTAAACCTGGCTTACTAAACCTAAACACAAGCACTAAAACCCCCTGAGCCTAAACCTGAACACAAACCCTAACTCCCCTAAACCCTAAACCTAAACCTAAACCCTAAGCCTCAAACCTAAACCCTAAACCTAAACCTCAAACCTAAAGCCTAAACCTAAACCTAAACCTAAACCTAAACCTAAACCCACTATTTTAAACCTAAACCTAAACTACTAAACCACTAAACCTAAACCTAAACTAAACCTAAACCTAAACCTGTAGAAAGCCTAAACCACTAAACCTAAACCTAAACCTAGAAGCCTAAGCCTAAACCTAAACCTAAACACATAAACCCTAAACCTACTAAACCCTAAACGCTAAACCTAAACCTAAACACTAACCCTACTGGTAACCTAAACCTAAACCTAAACCTAAACCTAAAACCTAAACCCCTAAACCTAAACCTAAACCTAAACCACAAACTTCCTAAACCTAAACTTTTAAACCTAAACCCTAGCCAAACCTAAACCTGAAACCTAAACCTAAACCTAAACCACAAGCCTAAACCTAAACCTAAACCTAAACCTGAAACCTACGGCCCTAAACCTAAACCTAAACCTAAACCTAAACCTAAAGCACATAAACCACAAACCTAAACCTAAACCTAAACCTAAACCTAAACCTAAACCCTAAACCACAAACCTAAACCTAAACCTAAACCTAAACCTAAACCTAGAAGCCTAAACCTAAACTACTAAACCCTAAACCTAAGCCTAAACCTAAGCTATTTTAAACCTAAATACTAAACCTAAACCCTAAACCCTAAAACCTAAACCTAAACCTAAAGCCTAAACCTAAACTTTCTAAACCTATAGACCCGCTAAACCTAAACCTAAACCTAAACCTAAACCTAAGCCTAAACAAACCTAAACCCACAAGCCTAAGCTTCTTCAAACCACACAAACCTAAACCTAAACCTAAACCCTAAACCTAAACCTAAACCTAAACCTAAACCTAAACCCTAAACCTAAACCTAAACCTAAACCTGAAACCTTTGAAACCTAAACCTGGGCACTAAACCTTTAGTACCTAAACCACTGGAAGCCTAAACTGGCTTTCTGAAACCTAAACCTAAACTTCTTCTAATGCACCTAAACCTAAACCTAAACCTAAACTACTAAACCTCAACCTAAACCTAAACCTAAACCTAAACCTAAACCTAAACCTAAACCTAAACCCTAAAACCCTAAACCCTAAACCTAAACCCTAAACCCTAAACCCCTAAACCTACAAACCTAAACCCTAAACTTCCTAAACCTAAACCTAAACCTAAACCTAAACCCTAAACCTAAACCTAAACCTAAACCCTAAACCTAAACCTAAACCCTAAACCACTAAACCTAAACCTAAACCTAAACCTAAACCCTAAACCCTAAACCTAAACCTAAACCTAAACCTAAACCCTAAAAACCCCTAAACCCTAAACCTAAACCTAAACCTAAACCTAAACCTAGCTTCTAAACCTAAACCTAAACCTAAACCTAAAGCCTAAACCTAAACCCTAAACCACTAAACCTAAACCTAAACCTAAACCTAAACCTAAACCTAAACCACTAAACCCCTAAACCTAAACCTAAACCTAAACCCCTAAACCTAAACCTAAACCTAAACCTAAACCTAAACCTAAACCTAAACCCTAAACCTAAACCTAAACCTAAACCACTAAACCCTAAACCTAAACCCTAAACCTAAACCTAAACCTAAACCTAAACCTATAAACCTAAACCTAAAGCCTAAACCTAAACCTAAAACCTAAAACCTAAAACCTAAATACTGAAACCTAAACCTAAACCTAAACCTAAACCTAAACCCCAAGCCTAAAACACTAAACCTAAACCACAAGCCTAAACCTAAACCTAAACCCCTAAACCCTAAACCTAAACCCTAAACCTAAACCTAAACCTAAACCTAAACCCTAAACCCTAAACCCTAAACCTAATACGCCACAAACCTAAACCTAAACCTAAACCACAAACCACTAAACCACTAAACCTAGAAGCCTAAACCTAAACCCGGCCTAAACCTAAACCCTAAACCCTTTAAACCTAAACCTAAACCTAAACCTAAACCCTAAACCTAAACCTAAACCTAAACCCTAAACCCTAAACCTAAACCTAAACCTAAACCTAAACCCTAAACACTAAACCTAAACCTAAACCTAAACTACTAAACCTACAAACCTAAACCTAAACCTAAACCCTAAACCTAAACCTAAACCTAAGCCACTAAACCTAAACCTACTAAACCCTAAACCTAAACCTAAACCCTAAACCTAAACCTAAACAAGCCTAGCCTAAACCCTAAACCTAAACCCTAAAGCCTAAACCTGGCTCCCCAAACCTAAACCTAAGCCTAAAACCTAAACCTAAGCCACAAACCTAAACCTAAACCTAAACCTAAACCTAAACCCTAAACCTAGCTTTAAACTACTAAGCCTAAACCTAAACCCTAAACCTAAACCTGAAACCTAAACCACTAAACCTAAACCTAAACCTAAACCCTAAACCTAAACCCTAAACCACAAACACTAAAACCTAAACCTGAAACCTAAACCTAAACCTAAACCACTAAACCTAAAGCCTAAACCTTTTAAACCACAAACCTAAACTACTAAACACTAGCCACCTGACACTAAACCTATTTCAACCCTAAACCACTAAACCCTAAACCCTAAACCCTAAACCCTGGCTTCTGAAACCTAAACCCCTAAACCCCTAAACCTAAACCTAAACCACAAACCCTAAACCCTAAACCACTAAACCCTAAACCCTAGAAGCCTAAACCTAAACCCTAAACCTAAACCTTTAAACCTAAACCACTAAACCCTAAACCCTAAACCTAAACACAAACCTAAACCTAAACCACTAAACCTAAACCTAAACCCTAAACCACTAAACCCTAAACCCTAAACCACAAACCTAAACCTAAACCTAAACCACTAAACCACTGGCTTTTAAACCTAAACCACAAACCTAAACCTAAACCTTTAAACCTAAACCTGAAGCCTAAACCTAAACCTGAAACCTAAACCCTAAACCACTAAACCTAAACCTAAACCCTAAACCTAAACCACTAGCCTAAACCTAAACCTAAACACTTTAAACCACTAAACCTAAACCTAAACTACTAAACCACAAACCTAAACCTACAAGCCTAAAACCTAAACCTAAACCTAAACCTAAGCCTAAAAGCCTAAACCTAAACCCTAAACCACTAAACCTAAACCCCCAAACCTAAACCTAAACCTGAAACACTAAACCACTAAACCTAAACCTGGCTTTAAACCTAAACCACAAGCCTAAACCTACACACAACCCTAAACCTAAACCTAAACCTAAACCTAAACTACTAAGCCTAAACACTAAACCTAAACCTAAACCTAGGCTTCTAAACCTAAACCTAAACCACACAAACCTAAACCTAAACCATAAACCTAAACAAGCCACTGAAAACCTGGCCCAAAGCCTAAACCTATTACAACCTAAACCTAAACCTAAACCTACAAACCTAAACCTAAGCTGACCTAAACCTAGGCTTCTAACCTAAACCTAAACCCTAAACCTGGAAACCTAAACCTTAAACCTAAACCTAAAACCCTAAACCTAAACCTAAACCCTACAACCCTAAACCTAAACCTAAACCTAAACCTAAACCCACAAGCCTAAACCTAAAAGCCCTAAACCTAAAGCCACTAAACCTGAAGCCTAAACCTAAAGCCCACAAACCTAAACCCACTAAACCCTAAACCTAAACCCTAAACCCTAAAACCCCCTGAAACCTGAAACCTAAACCTAAACCTAAACCTAAACCTAAACCCTAGGAAACCTAAACCCTAAACCTAAAGCCTAAACCTTTAAACCTACAACCCTAAACCTAAACCCTAAGCCTAAAACCTGAAACCTACTAACCTACTAAACCCTAAACCTAAACCTAAACTTCTACAACCTAAACCTGTTACTAAACCTAAACCACCTAAACCTAAAACCCTAAACCTAAACCTAAACCCTAAACCTAAACCCTAAACCTAAACCTAAACCTAAACCCTAAACCCTAAACCCTAAACCCTAAACCTAAACCTAAACCCTAAACCTAAACCTAAACCTAAACCTAAACCACAAACCTAAACCTAAACCTAAACCTAAACCTAAACCCTAAACCCTAAACCTAAACCTAAACCTGGCTTTAAACCTAAACCTAAACCTAAACCTAAACCTTTAAACCTAAACCCTAAACCCTAAACCTAAACCTAAACCTAAACCTAAACCCTAAACCTAAACCTAAACCTGAAACCTAAACCTAAACCCTAAACCTAAACCTAAACCTAAACCTAAACCTAAACCTAAACCTAAACCTGAAAACCTAAACCACACAACCCACTAAACCACTGAAACCTGAAACCTAAACCTAAACACTAAACCTAAACCCTGAAACCTGAAGCCACTAAACCTAGGCCTAAGCCTAAACCTAAACCTAAACTGAGCCTAAACCTAAACCTGGCCCTAAACCTAAACCTAAACCCTGAGCCTAGGCCTAAACCTAGGCCTAAACCTAAACCTAAACACTAAACCCTAAGCCTAAACCTAAACCTAAACCTAAGCCTAAACACTAAACCTAAAGCCTAAACCTAAACCTAAACCTAAACCTAAACCTAAACCACTGAAGCCTAAGCCTGAAACCTAACCCTAAACCCTAAACCTAAACACTAAACCCTAAACCTAAACCTAAACCCTAAACCTAAACCTAAACCTAAACCCTAAACCTAAACCTAAACCTAAACCCTAAACCCTAAACCCTAAACCTAAAGCTAAACTACAAAGCCTAAACCACTGAAACCCTAAACCTAAACCTAAACCCTAAACCCTAAACCTTAAACCTAAACCTAAACCTACAAACCACTAAACCCTAAACCTAAACCCTAAAACCCTAAACCTAAACCTAAACCCTAAACCCTAAACCTAAACCTAAACCTAAACCCTAAACCTGAAACCTAAACCTAAACCCTAAACCCTAAACCCTAAACCTAAACCTAAACCTGAAGCACTAAACCACTAAAGCCTAAACCTAAACCCTAAACCTAAACCTAAACCTAAACCTAAACCTAAACCTAAACCTAAACCTAAACACTAAACCTAAACACTAAACCTAAACCTAAACCTACTAAACCTGAAACCTAAACCTAAACCTAAACCTAAACCACCTAGCCACCCTACAACCCTAAACCCTAAACCTAAGCACTAAAGCCTGGCTTCAAACTTCAAACACTAGGCTCTAAACCTAAGCCTAAACCACCTAAAGCCTGAAACCTAAACCTAAGCTACCTAAGAAAACCACTAAACCTAAACCTAAACCTAAACCCTAAACCTAAACCTAAACCTAAACACTAAACCTAAGCCTTTAAACCTATAAACCTAAACCTAAGCCTAAACCTTTAAACCTGAAACCTAAACCTAAGGCACGACCTGAAACCACTAAACCTAAACCTAAACCTAACTTCTAAACCTAGGCACCCTAAACCACTAAACCTAAAAACACAAACTACTAAACACTAAACCTAAACCTAAACCTAAACCTGGGCACTGACACAAACCTAAACCTTAAACCTAAACCCCTAAACTTCTAAACCACTAAACCCTAAACCCTGTAAACCTAAACCACTAAACCTAAACCCTAAACCCTAAACCCACAACCCTAAACCTAAACCTAAACCTAAACCTAAACCCTAAACCCACTAAACCACTAAACCTAAACCCTAAACCCTAAACCCCAAACCCTAAACCTAAACCTAAACCACTAAACCTAAACCTAAACACCTAAACCTAAACACTAAACCACTAAACCTAAACCCTACTGAAAACCTAAACCCTAAACCTAAACCCTAAACCTAAACCCTAAACCCTAAACCCACAAACCTAAACCTAAACCTAGCACAACCCTAAACCCTAAACCACTAAACCCTAAACCCTAAACCACTAAACCCTAAACCCACTAAAGCCCTAAACCTAAACCTAAACCTAAACCTAAACCACTAAACCTAAACCTAAACTAAACCATAAACCTAAACCTAAACCTAAACCTAAACCCTAAACCCTAAACCCTAAACCTGAAACCTAAACCTAAACCCTAAACCTAAACCTAAACCCTAAACCTAAACCTAAACCCTAAACCTAAACCTAAACCTAAACCCTAAACCTAAAAGCCTAAACCTAGAACCCTAAACCCTAAACCTAAACCTAAACCTAAACCTAAACCTAAACACAAAACCCTTTAAACCTAAACCTAAACCTAAACCCTAAACCTAAACCTAAACCTAAGCCTAAACCTAAACCTAAACCTAAACCTACCTAAACCTAAACCTAAACCTAAACCTAAACCTAAACCCTAAGCTTACTGGCTAGAAACCACAAACCTAAACCCTGAAACCTAAACCTACTAACCACTAAACCCTAAACCTAAACCTAGCTTCAACCTAAACCCCCAAACCTAAACCTAAACCTAAACCTAAACCACACAAACCTAAACCTAAACCCTAAAAACCTAAACCCTAGGCACAAACCTAAACCTGGCTTCCTAAACCACTAAGCCTAAACCTGTGAAACCCTAAACCTAAACCCCTAAACCCTAAACCTAAACCCTAAACCTAAACCTAAACCTTCTAAGCCTAAACCTAAACCCTAAAGCCTAGAAAACCCTACAAGCCTAAACCTAAACCTAAACCTTTTTACAACCTACAAACACTAAAGCCCCTAAACCTAAACCCTAAACCTAAACCACTAAACCTAAACCTAAACCTAAACCTAAACCCTAAACCCTAAACCCTAAACCTAAACCTAAACCTAAACCTAAACCTAAACCCTAAACCTAAACCTAAACCTAAACCTAAACACTAAACCTAAACCTGCAAACCTTTAAACCTAAACCTAAACCTAAACCACTAAACCTAAACCCTAAACCCTAAACACTAAACCTAAACCACTAAACCCCTAAAGCACACAAACCACTAAACCTAAACCTAAACCCTAAACCCTAAACCCTAAACCTAAACCTAAACCTAAACCCTAAACCCTAAACCCTAAGCCCTAAACCTAAACCCTAAACCCTAAACCCTAAACCTAAACCTAAACCCTAAACCTAAACCTAAACCCATGAAGCCTAAACCTAAACCTAAACCTAAACCACTAAACCTAAACCACTAAGCCTAAACCTAAACCTGCAAACCACTAAACCTAAACCTAAACCTAAACCTACTAACCTAAACCTAAACCTAAACCTAAACCACAAACCCTAAACCTAAACCTAAACCTAAACCTAGCTTCAAACCCTAAACCTAAACCTAAACCTAAACCTAAACCTAAACCTAAACCTAAACACCTAAACCTAAACCTAAACACTGGCCAAACCTAAACCTAAACCTTAAACCTAAACCTAAACCTAAACCTAAACCTAAACCTAAACCACTAAACACTAAACCTAAACACTAAACCTAAACCTAAACCTAAACCTAAACCTAAACACTAAACCTAAACCTAAACCTAAACACTAAACCACTAAGCCTAAAGGCCTAAACCTAAACCTAAACCTAAACCCTAAACCACAAACCTAAACCTAAACACTAAACCCTAAACCTAAACCCTAAACCTAAACCCTGACACTAAACCTAAACCTAAACCTAAACCTAAACCTAAACCTGAAAACACTAAAACCACAACCACTAAACCTAAACCTAAACCCTAAACCTAAACCTAAACCTAAACCCTAAGCCTAAACCTAAACCTAAACCTAAACCTAAACCCTAAACCCTAAACCTAAACCTAAACCTAAACCTAAACCTAAACCTAAACCTAAACCTAAACCACTAAACCCTAAACCTAAACCCTAAACCTAAACCTAAACCTAAACCTAAACCTAAACCTAAACCTAAACCTAAACCTAAACCTAAACCCTAAACCTAAACCTAAACCTAAACCTAAACCCTAAACCTAAACCTAAACCTAAACCCTAAGCCTAAACCTAAACCTAAACCTAAGCCTAAACCTAAACCCTAAACCACTAAACCTAAACCTAAACCTAAACCCTAAACCTAAACCTAAACCTAAACCTAAACCTAAACCTAAACCTAAACCTAAACCTAAACCTAAACCTAAACCCTAAACCTAAACCTAAACCTAAACCTAAACCTAAACCTAAACCTAAACCCTAAACCTAAACCTAAACCCTAAACCTAAACCTAAACCTAAGCCTAAACCCAAACCTAAACCTAAACCTAAACCTAAACCTAAACCTAAACCTAAACCTAAACCTAAACCTAAAGCCTAAACCTAAACCTAAACCTAAACCTAAACCTAAACCTAAACCCTAAACCTAAACCTAAACCTAAACCTAAGCACTAAACCTAAACCTAAACCTAAACCTAAACCTAAACCTAAACCTAAACCTAAACCTAAACCTGAAGCCTAAACCTAAACCTAAACCACTGAAGCCTAAACCTGAAGCCTAAACCTAAACCCTAAAGCCTAAACCTAAACCTAAGCCTAAACCCTAAACCCTAAACACTAAACCTAAACCTAAACCCTAAACCTAAACCTAAACCCTAAACCACAAACCTAAACCTAAACCTGAAACCTAAACACAAGCCTAAACCTAAACCTAAACCACAAACCTAAACCTAAACCCTAAACCTAAACCCTAAACCTAAACCTAAACCTAAACCTAAACCTAAACCACAAACCTAAACCTAAGCCTAAACCTAAACCTAAACCTAAACCTAAACCCTAAACCACAGAAACCCTAAACCCTAAACCTAAACCCTAAACCTAAACCTAAACCTAAACCTAAACCTAAAACCCTAAACCTAAACCCTAAACCTAAACCTAAACCTAAACCCTAAACTAAACCCTAAACCTAAACCTAAACCCTAAACCACTAAACCTAAACCTAAACCTAAACCACACAAACCTAAACACCTAAACCTAAACCCTAAACCTAAACCTAAACCACAAGCCTAAACCTAAACCCTAAACTCCTAAACCTAAACCTAAACCCTAAACCTAAACAGCCTAAGCCTAAACCTAAACCTAAACCTAAACCTAAACCCTAAACCTAAACCTAAACCTAAACCTAAACCACAAACCTAAACACTAAACCTAAACCTAAACCTAAACCTAAACCTAAACCCTAAACCTAAACCTAAACCTAAACCTAAACACAAACCTAAACCTAAACCTAAACCTATAAACCTAAACCTAAACCTAAACCTAAACCTAAACCTAAACCTGGCTACCTAAACCTAAACCTAAACCACTCTAAACCTAAACCTAAACCTAAACCACAAACCCTAAACCCTAGGCTTCTAAACCTAAACCTAAACCCTAAACCCACCTAAACCTAAACCTAAACCTAAACCTAAACCTAAACCTAAACCTTTAAACCTAAACCTAAACCTGGCCTAAACCTAGCTAAACCTAAACCTAAACCTAAACCTAAAACCACAAACCTAAACCTAAACCTAAACCTGGCTACAAGCCTAAACCTAAACCACACAAACACAAACCTAAACCTAAACACCTAAACCTAAACCTAAACCTAAACCTAAGCCTAAACCCTAAAACCTAAACCTAAACCTAAACCTAAACCTAAACCCCTAAACCTAAACCTAAACCTAAACCTAAACCTAAACCTAAACCCTAAAGCCTAAACCTGAAGCCTAAACCTAAACCTAAACCTAAACCTAAACCTAAACCTAAACCTAAACCTAAACCCTAAACCTAAACCTAAACCTAAACCTAAACCTAAACCTAAACACTAGGCCCTAAACCTAAACCTAAACCCTGAGCTGCCACAAGCCTAGCTAAACCTAAACCTAAAACCTAAACCTAAACCTAAACCTAAACCTAAACCTAAACCTAAACCACTAAACCTAAACCTAAACCACCAAACCACTAAACCTAAACCTAAACCTAAACCCTAAACCTAAACCTAAACCTAAACCTAAACCTAAGCCTAAACCTAAACCTAAACCTAAACCTAAACCTAAACCACTAAACCCTAAACCTAAACCCTAAACTACAAAAGCCTAAACCTAAACCTAAACCTAAACCTAAACCCCTAAACCTAAACCTAAAGCCTAAACCTGAAGCCTAAACCTGAAGCCTAAACCTAAACCCTAAACCACAAACCTAAACCTAAGCCTAAACCTAAACCTAGCCTAAACCCACAAGCCTAAACACACAAACCTAAACCTAAAGCCTAAACCTAAACCTAAACCTAAACCTAAACCTAAACCCTAAACCTGGCCTAAACCTAAACCTAAACCCTAAACCTAAACCTAAGCCTAAACCCTAAACCTAAACCTAAACCTAAACCTACAAACCTAAACCCTAAACCTAAACCTAAACCTAAACCCTAAACCTAAACCTAAGCACTAAACCTAAACCTAAACCCTAAACCTAAACCTAAACCTTCAACCTAAACCTAAACCTAAACCTAAACCTAAACCTAAACCTAAACCTAAACCTAAACCTAAACCTAAACCTAAACCTAAACCTAAGCCTAAACCTAAACCACACAAACCTAAACCACTAAACACAAACCCTAAACCTGAAACCTAAACCTAAACACTAAAGCCACTAAAGCCTAAACCTAAACCTAAACCACTAAACCTAAACCTAAACCTAAGCCACAACCTAAACCTAAACCTAAACCTAAACCTAAACCCTAAACCTAAACCTAAACCTAAACCTAAACCTAAACCCTAAACCTAAACCCTAAACCTAAACCCTAAACCCTAAACCTAAACCTAAACCTAAACCTAAACCCTAAACCTAAACCTAAACCCTAAACCTAAACCTAAACCTAAACCTAAACCTAAACCCTAAACCTAAACCTAAACCTAAACCTAAACCTAAACCTAAACCACAAACCCTAAAGCCTAAACCTAAACCTAAACCTAAACCTGGCTAAACCTAAACCCTAAACCTAAACCTAAACCTAAACCTAAACCTAAACCTAAACCTAAACCTAAACCCTAAACCTAAACCTAAACCCTAAACCTAAACCTAAACCTAAACCTAAACCTACTAAACCTAAACCTAAACCCTAAACCTAAACCTAAACCTAGGCTTCAAACCCTAAACCTAAACCCAGGCCTAAACCTAAACCTAAACCTAAACCACAAGCCTAAACCTAAACCTAAACCTAAAGCCTAAACCTAAACCTAAACCTAAACCTAAACCACAAGCCTAAACCTAAACACTAAACCTAAACCTAAACCTAAACCCTGAAAAAGCCTAAACACAAACCTAAACCTAAACCCTAAACCTAAACCTAAACCTAAACCTAAAGCCTAAACCTAAACCTGAAACCTAAACCTAAACCCTAAACCACAAACCTAAACCTAAACCACTAAACCTAAACCTAAACACTAAACCTAAACCCTAAACCTAAACCCTAAACCCTAAACCTAAACCTAAACCTAAACCCTAAACCACAAACCTAAACCTAAACCCTAAACCTAAACCTAAACCTAAACCTAAACCTAAACCTAAACCTAAACCTAAACCTAAACCTAAACCCTAAACCTAAACCTAAACAAACCTAAACCTAAACCACAAAACCTAAACCTAAACCTACAACCTAAACCTAAACCTAAACCTAAACCTAAACCTAAACCACTAAACCTAAACCTAAACCTAAACACTAAACCTAAACCCTAAACCTAAACCTAAACCTAAACCTAAACCTAAACCTAAACCTAAACCTAAACCCTAAACCTAAAGCCTAAACCTAAACCTAAACCTAAACCCTAAACCTAAACCTAAACCCTAAACCTAAGCCTAAACCTAAAACCTAAACCTAAACCTAAACCTAAACCTAAACCCTAAAACCTACAAACCTAAACCTAAACCTAAACCACAAACCCTAAACCTAAACCTAAACCTAAACCTAAAGCCTAAACCTAAACCTAAACCCTAAACCTAAACCTAAACCTAAACCACAAACCTAAACCTAAACCTAAACCTAAACCCTAAACCTAAACCTAAACCTAGCCTAAACCTAAACCTAAGCCTAAACCTAAACCTAAACCACAAGCACTAAACCTAAACCTAAACCACTAAACCTAAACCTAAACCTAAACCTAAGCCTAAAGCCTAAACCTAAACCTAAACCCTAAACCTAAACCTAAACCTAAACCTAAACACAAACCTAAACCTAAACCTAAACCCTAAACCTAAACCTAAACCTAAACCTAAACCTAAACCTAAACCTAAACCCTAAACCTAAACCTAACCCTAAACCTAAACCCTGAAGCACCTAAACCACAAGCCTAAACCTAAACCTAAACCTAAACCTAAGCCACACTAAAACTAAACCTGAACCTAAACCTAAACCTGGCCCTAAACCTAAACCTAAACCCTAAACCACAAACCTAAACCTAAACCTAAGCCTATTAAACCTAAACCTAGCCACAAACCTAAACCTAAACCTAAACCTAAACCTAAACCTAAACCTAAACCTAAACCTAAACCTAAACCTAAACCTAAACCTAAACCTAAACCTAAACCTAAACCCTAAACCTAAAACCTAAACCTAAACCTAAACCTAAACCTAAACCTAAACCTAAACCTAAACCTAAACCCTAAACCTAAACCTAAACCTAAACCTAAACCTAAACCTAAACCTAGGCCTAAACCTAAACCCTAAACCTAAACCTAAACCCTACAAACCTAAACCTAAACCTAAACCTAAACCCTAAACCTAAACCTGGGCCTAAACCTAAACCTAAACCTAAGCCTAGGCCTAAACCTAAACCCTAAACCTAAACCTAAGCCTGGCCTGGGCCTGTAAACCTAAACACTGAGCCCTAAACTTCCCTGAAGCACTAAACCTAAACCTAAACACTAAACCTAAACCTAAACCTAAACCTAAACCTAAACCTAAACACACAAACCTAAACCTAAACCCTAAACCTAAACCTAAACCTAAACCTAAACCTAAACCCTAAACCTAAACCTAAACCTAAACCTCTGCAAGCCTAAACCTAAACCTAAACCTAAACCTAAACCTAAACCTAAACCTAAACCTAAACCTAAACCTAAACCTAAACCTAAACCTAAACCTAAACCTAAACCTAAAGCCTAAACCTAAACCTAAACCTAAACCTAAACCTAAACCTAAACCTAAACCACTGAAACCTAAACCTAAACCTAAACCTAAACCTAAACCTAAACCTAAACCTAAACACTAACCTAGCCACAAGCCTAAACCTAAACCCTAAACCTAAACCTAAACCTAAACCTAAACCTAAACCTAAACCTAAACCTAAACCACAAACCTAAACCCTAAACCTAAACCTAAACCTAAACCTAAACCCTAAACCTAAACCACTAAACCTAAACCCTAAACCTAAACCTAAACCTAAACCTAAACCTAAACCTAAACCTAAACCTACAAACCTAAACCTCCTAAGGCCTAAACCTAAACCTAAACCTAAAACCTGAAGCACAAACCTAGGCACAAACCTAAACCTAAACCTAAACCTAAACCTAAACCTAAACCTGACCCTAGCCTAAACCTAAACCTAAACCTAAACCTAAAGCCACCTAAACCCTAAACCTAAACACTAAACCTAAAGGCCTGGCCTAAACCTAAACCTAAACCACAAACCTAAACCTAAACCTAAACCTAAACCTAAACCTAAACCTAAACCCTAAACCACAAACCTAAACCCCAAGCCCTAAACCTAAACCCCTAAACCTAAACCCTAAACCTAAACCTAAACCCCTAAACCTAAACCTAAACCTAAACCCTAAGCCTAAACCTAAACCCTAAACCTAAACCTAAACCACAAACCTAAACCTAAACCTAAACCTAAACCACTAAACCCTAAACCTAAACCTAAACCCCTAAACCTACGCCTGTGCTAAACCTAAACCTAAACCTAAACCTAAACCTAAACCTAAACCTAAACCTAAACACCTAAACCTAAACCTAAACCTAAACCTAAACCCTAAACCTAAACCTAAACCTAAACCTAAACCTAAACCTAAACCTAAACCTGGCCTAAACCTAAACCTAAACCTAAACCTAAACCTAAACCTAAACCTAAACCTAAACCCTAAACCTAAACCTAAACCTAAACCTAAACCACAAACCTAAACCTAAACCTAAACCTAAACCCTAAACCTAAACCTAAACCTAAACCTAAACCACTAAACCTAAACCTAAACCCCTAAACCTAAACCCTAAACCTAAACCTAAACCTAAACCTAAACCTAAACCTAAACCTAAACCTAAACCACAAACCCTAAACCCTAAACCTAAACCTAAACCTAAACCTAAACCTAAACCTAAACCTAAACCTAAACACTAAACCTAAACCTAAACCTAAACCTAAACCTAAACCTAAACTAAGCCTAAACCTAAACCTAAACCTAAACCTAAACCTGACAAAACCCCTAAACCTAAGCCTAAACCTAAACCTAAACCTAAACCTAAACCTGAGCCTAAACCACAAAGCCTGACCTAAACCTAAACCTAAACCCTAAACCTAAACCCTAAACCTAAACCTAAAGCCCTAAAGCCTAAACCACTAAACCTAAACCTAAACCTAAGCCTAAAACCTAAACCACAAACCTAAACCTAAACCCTAAACCTAAACCTAAACCTAAACCTAAACCTAAACCTCTAAACCTAAGCCTAAACCTAAACCCTAAGCCTAAACCTAAGCCTAAACCTAAACCTAAACCTAAACCACTAAAACCACAAGCCTAAACCTAAACCTAAACCTAAACCCTAAACCTAAACCTAAACCTAAACCACAAACCTAAACCTAAACCCTAAACCACAAACCTAAACCCTAAACCTAAACCTAAACCTAAACCTAAACCCTAAACCTAAACCAAACCACTAAACCTAAAGCCTAAAGCCTAAACCTAAACCTAAACCTAGCCTAAACCACAAACCTAAACCTAAACCTAAACCCTAAACCTGAAACCACTGACCACTAAACCTAAACCTAAACACAAGCCTAAACCTGAAGCCTCGGCACCTAAACCTAAGCCTGAAGCCCCTCGACCTAAACCGACACTGGGCCTAAACCTAAACCTAAACCACAAACTGCAAGCCACAAACCCTAAACGCCTGAAGCCTAAACCCTAAACCTAAACCTGAAGCCCTAAACCTAAGCCTAAACCTGGGCCTCGGCCTAAACCTGACCTAAACCTAAAACCTAAACCTAAACCTAAACCCTCGGCCACTGACACTACCACAAACCCTAAACCTAAACCACAAACCCTGAGCCTAAACCCACAAACCTAAACCTGACCCCTAAACCTAAACCTAAACCTGAGCCTAAACCCTAAACCTAAACCTAAACCTAAACCTAAACCTCGGCCTAAACCCAAGCCACAAGCCTAAGCCTCCCTAAACCCTAAACCTAAACCCTAAACCTAAACCCTAAACCTAAACCCTAAACCTAAACCCTCGACAAACCTGGCCACAAACCTAAACCTAAACCTAAACCTAAAGCCACAAGCCTGAGCCTAAACCCTAAACCTAAACCTGAAACCTAAACCTAAACCCTAAACCTAAACCTAAACCTAAACCTAAACCCTAAACCACTCAGCCTAAACCTAAAGCCTGAAACCCTCGGCCTGGCCACTGGCCTAGCACTGAAGCCTACGACCTAGGAACCACACAAGCCTGGGCTAAACCTGAAACCTAAACCACTAAACCCTGAAGCCTAAAGCCTAAACCTAAACCTAAAGCCTAAACTACTAAACCTAAACCTAAACCTCCTAAACCACAAACCTAAACCTAAACCCTAAACCCTAAACCCTAAAGCCTAAACCTCGGCCTAAACCCTAAACCTAAACCTAAACCTAAACCTAAACCTAAACCTAAACCTAGGCCTAAACCTAAACCCTGACCCTAAACCTCGGCCTAAACCTAAACCTAAACCTAAACCACTAAACCTAAACCTAAACCCTAAACCCTGAAGCCACAAACCTAAACCTAAACCCTAAACCCTAAAGCCTAAACCTAAACCTCAAGCCCTAAACCCTAAACCCTAAACCTAAACCTAAACCCTCGAGCCTAAACCCTAAACCCTAAACCCTAAACCCTAAACCTAAACCCTAAACTAAACCCTAAACCACAAACCTAAACCTAAACCTGAAGCCTAAGCCTAAACCTAAACCCTAAACCACTAAACCTAAACCTAGCAACCTAAACCCTCGACCTCGGCCTAAAGCCTAAACCCTCGACCTAAACGCCTAAACCTACCTAAACCCTCGGCCTAAACCTAAACCCTAAACCTCGACCCTGAAGCCCTAAGCCACAACCCTAAACCTCGACCCTAAACCTCTACGACCTCGACCCTCGACCCTCGGCCCTCGACTAAACCCTAAACCCTCGACCTAAACCTAAACCCTCGACCTAAACTCTAAACCTCAAACCACAACCCTCGACCTACATGTGGCATGGATAAGGCTAAAATAATTAGAATGAGATTCTCATTAAAGCACATAATTTGATTGTGTGTGATTTTTGATTGAAAATAATTTAAAGATCATAAACTAAATCAAATTATATCAAATGGAGACCATTATACCATATTTTGCCCTCATATAATCAGCCAATATATAGAAAATTGAGTGAAATTTCTAACACTCAAGTGATAAAATTTTGGAAATACAAAATTTAATCCAAAGCCATAATTATTCAAGAATATGTTCTTATAGAGAATTTTTATTATTCAATAATAGACTTCACGCTATAACAGGTTTCAAGTGGAAACAAGTTTTAATTAATTTGAAGTTTACAAGAACTATTACAAATCTCTTTCTTGCTCGTTGGGAGAGAGAACTTGAAAATTTAAGGGTTCTAACCGTTCATGAGCTATAAAAGTATTCTTGTTATACTTTATTATAGTTAAATTATTATTATAACAATATCTTTATTGGACACTTTTTTTATCCAATACTAATCATTTCAAAAATATTTAAAAAAAATTAGATTTTTATCGAAAAAATTTCAAAACCAATAGTTAGTTCCTTTGTGGCATAGGAAAATATAGCAATTTTTAAAAACAAACCTGGCCTGCATTGGAAGAATGTGGCGAGTTAAGTAGAAAAAACATCACGTTAAAATTACATGGCATCAAGTGAGGAGAGCTATGAAGTTAGCTAAAAAAATGTTGTATGGGAGCTACGAAGAACTGTACAAAATGTTAAGAAAATATCTTAGTGAGCTCAAAAAGAAAATTACAAATACCACATGGGAGTTGCTACCTACATTGGCAAATGGAGTTCAAAGATATTTTATAATTTACCATAAAGTTTTATTATTAAATTCGTGTTTTTTTAATTTCTGTTTATTTAAATAGGTTTGATGCAATGTATGTGCATTGGAGATGTGAAAAAATGGTCCACAGATTTTAGAAAATTCTATTGGCCACAAATTTAATGATTTACTTTAATTATTGGCCTAGTCAATTCTAGATTATATATTGTTTGTTTTAAATGGACATTTACAGCTAGATTACTTAGCTAGAGACCAAGATGCAACACGATAACATTTGGGTGCCTACAAAATTTTATCTATTCTAAGGCAACCTCAATTGCAGGAGATGGAACTTGCTTAGTTTTCAGCTGCATTGCTCATTATGTATTTAACCCGTCGCATTTTACACTAGTTTCTTTTTTCTTTTATATCACAAAATACTGAGAAAGTACAAACGAGAACCACGGGAAGAATCTTCATGTTTCACAATGATTTATTTAAATGTACATTTATATATGAAAAAGATACCATCCGCTACTGGGAGCGCAGACCCAGCCAACTAAAATCCACTCCAACGCCTTGTCCTCTAATCAAACTTTCAGTCATCAACACTGTTTTAGATATTAAATTATTAGAAGCGGAGATGGAACTTCAACCTCTAATCAAACTTTCAGTCATCAACACTGTAAGCCTAGCTGTCATGTTTCAAAAGGCGCACTAATTAGAGCATTGTCACAATTGCATGGCCAAAAGAATGAGAAATCACTTTCTGATCAGCAGGTTCGTTCAGACAACTTGGCTCTTCTATGAAAACAGCTAATTAGCATCTGTACCAACATAAAAGAGCTCCATGAGCACCATCTCTCAAGGTGAGCCTGTGACTCCTGGAAAGAGTTCTGATATTTTATTGAAAACATCCATAACCTGGGACAATAGGTAACGTAAGTGAAATCATAATGGCAATGCCTACATCAACACAATTTAAAATCTTTCTCCAAAACCTTTTACAAATTCATATGAATCTCAGCAGCAGCAGCAGCTGTACAAGTCCATCAGTCAAAATCTTGATAAAATAAACCATTTACTTTTGCCGAATATTTTGAGCATGCCTTGTTTGTGGAAACCAATTAACTACTATCTTGATGCTAAAGTAAGACTTGATTTAAACGAAATAATAAATGGTACTGAACAAGAAATTGTGTTCGAACCCACCATACCTCCTTGTCATTCTGATATTTTGCAATGCTCAACGGGTTTTGTGAACACTGCAAAAGCAATACAGCAGTGAATAGGTCGGACTAAAAATTAAATCAATTAAGAAAAAGAATAAAAAAGTAATTCAATAACACATACATCCATAATAGCTTGTTGGACTCTTGGATTTTGAAATGCCAGTGCCACTTCAGGGTTCGTCATAATCTTCGATATTACTTCCTCAGGCGTTAGCCCAATTTGGTCTGCAGAAATGAATACACAGGAATCGTTAACTTGGGAGCAAGGAAATAAGATTCACCTTACATAATCAAAAAAGTTTAAACCAATGTATAATGCTTTGAAATAAAAATGAATGTATCAAGGTTTTAAAAGGCATATTCTAGCCTTGATGTGCTTCTTGAGCCGAAGCGAGGCAAAAGCCTCAACATAAAATAAAAAGTAAATGTAAACATATAAATAAATAATAACATAACATAGGTTATCACAACTACCTCATTTTAGCTATAAACTTATGATTAAAATATATATGATGTTTTACAGCTACGCCAGCGTAGTTGAGATAAAAATATCAAGAAAAATACCAAAGTGGACATATAATATTTACAAAAGTACAAAGTGGATATTATATATGACATCATTCAATTTGAATATTATATATAAAATAATGATTCAAGAAAAAATTTCAATATATTGAACAAACAAAACTAGTGAATAAAACATATGACAACAGGAAAAAAATACAAGATAATAGATATGTAAACAAGGATTAAAATCCATTACCTAAAGATGGATCATCCACTCATGTCAGGGTTATGGCATAAGATCAAAACTCAAAAGTAATAAACATGAAAACACCCAAAATAAATGGATACTGCCAAAAAAAACAGAAAGATTAACAAATCGAATAGGCATTTCAATCGAACACTTACCAAACTGCTGCTTAACCTCAGGACTACTAAGATCAAAATTCTTTAATGAATCCATCATACGATTGTCCCATTCGCTACTCCCACCCATATTAGTCCTGGAGAAAAATAAAAACATAGAATATAAACTGACCATCGAGCCAACATAACACACTATCCTCCTTAAAGAAAATCATCAAAAAACCCTCATAAAATACAAATATTTGAAAATGAGAATATCAAAACGTATTGACAATAGAAAAACTACTTAGAGTTCAGAAGAATTTGAGTAACTATAAATTTTACATTATAGTTCCTGTCATTAAGCACTTGACAGGAGAATATGATTTTATGAAAGGAAACAAAAAAGATAGATCATTGGATATGTAATGAACCAAACAAGTTACAAGAGAATTAATGAGAAGTGGTACAAGTAACAAGCCCAAGTAAAATAGATTCATGAGTACATGAATATTATATGACAAAAAGTGAAGATGAAATACTAAATCATACCAACTTCAAATGAATTAAAATATAAACTGATTATTGGACATAGGGATCTTACAACATGTCTTGAAGTTGTTGACGGTACTGAGGGTGTTGTAGCATCCCTATTGAACAATACACAAAATAAATAAGAGTTCATACATTTACAAATCACAAAATGGGAAGACTATATTTTATAATAAAAAATTCTGTTGGCACCAAAAAATACTAATTCTAGAGTTAAGTAATGTCCTCCTGACTCTTGACTGTGTCAAAGTTATTTATATTGAAAAAAAATTATTTAAATTAACATGTAATTTATAGATAATTTGTTAGCTAATACTCTTATTTTTTATCTCATTAATACTGATTTCTAAGAAAACATGAACAATATTATGTTTTAAATTTAATAAGTATAACATAGTATTGATTATCAAGCAATAATTAGTATTCTTTTGCAATTCTTGATTTAAAAAAATATATATCTTTAAACACGATTTTTCAATTTGATAAGTATAAGAAGATTTTAGTATTTATTAATATATAAGAAAAAAATGCAAAGAATAACCAATGAATAATAAAAAAACTAACAAAAAAATAAAAAATAAATAAGATATAAGTGCATTTTGATATTTATTTGTGTTTGAACTTGGTTGAAATCCATAGTGTTCACACATTCAAGGGTTTATCTGGACGAGCCCACAATTCTTGACTGTGTAACCCATTGTCTCAATTGGTATCAACTTCTATGAACTTGAGGTACTGAAGGACTACGTCACAGGTTCGAGACTGGGGAAGGGCGAAAGGAATGAATTACACAGTCAAGAACTGTGGATCTGCCCATATAAACCCTTCAATGTGCGACATTGTGGATTTCAACAAGATTCAAACATCAAAAGACACCCTTTTACCTGCAACCAATGTGCAGGGTTTGATATATCTACGTGGAACCCAAAGTTCTGATGTTGATGCTCTCCACATGTTTAGAAATGTGGGGCAGTATTACCCTTACACGTGTTTCTTTTGCCTTTTCCAACTCTCGAATTCAGGACCTAGTTCTTAAGTAAACCTTGGGAAACAAGTTGATACCAACTAAACGCATCTCAGTTGGTACCAAGTCCCTAATAAGGTACTTAAGGGCTAGGTACCGAGGTTCGAAACCTGAGGAGAGCAAAAGAAACATGTATTAGGCAATGGCCGCCCTACCGTGAACATAGATCAATGCGGAGCATCAACGCCAAAACCCTGGATCCCACATGGAAATCCCAAGATGTCGTGTGACTCTGCTGAATTAGGCGTGGTTCAAACAATTTAAGTATTACAAAATCGATAAAAACTAAAAAGGTGAAAAATAATCAAAACACTAAAACTAACCAAACAACTTTTTAAAAATATATTTGTTTTATAGGCATTTTGGCATTTATTTGGGTAAAAAAAGTAGTGGAATAGTATAACGGAAGAATAACCAATATACTGTTTATTGGTTATTCCCACTTTATAATTATAAAAAATATATTTATTTTAATGATATTTTGGTATTTATTTATACGTATAAATAAAAGTTTATTTGTTTTCCAGATATTTGCTATTCTCATTTTATAATTATAAAAAGTATATTTATTTTAGAGATATTTTAGTATTTATTTGTGTATAAATAAAAAGTATATTTAAAAAAAAAAAGCAGAAAAAGAGAGGGGGAAGAAGGGCAGGAAGAACCCAAAATAAAAAAGGCGGAGAACTACCAAAAGGTGACATCAGCCAATATTGTGATCTATATATATATATATATATGACATATAAATGAAGAAGCCAATTTATAAGAGAATGGACTCTTCTTTTTACTTGTTTTGCTGAGTAATACTGAAGTATAGACTTACATTTGAAGGTTTCCGGATTCCTCATCTCCTCAGGTAAGTAACTACAAGGATAAAACAAAGATCAGTCCTGCTTCTAATGGTAAGAAAAGAAAGCATGTAGCCAAAAGTGCTCCAAAATTTAGAAAAATCATGCAACATTTGTCAATGTTTTTAGTAAATGCATGCCCAGTAAATAAGAAATTATAAATGAATTATTTTCTTAAAACAAGCATGGCAAACCACTGGCACAATAGAGGGAAAGCTCAAAAGAAAAAGAAAAAGAAAAAGAACAGGAAAATATTAATCTAGAGATGAATAAATAGGAAGAAATAAAGATATCTTACGGATAGACCATCTTCTGAACTGTTGGATCTTCCATCATTTTCTCCAAAGCTTCCACAGATAGCAGAGGATTTTCTTTTTCTATCATTAAAAAAAGATTTATCAATAAAAATTTAAAATGATTGGATCCCAAAAAAAAAGAGTTAAAAGAATGAAAAATATTATCAAAAAATTAAAAGCTTGTAAGCAAGGTTGCTCAGAATGTATTAATTGCTAGGATGGAACAATATTAAAAAAATGCAGTGATCAGATGATGTACATTCATGAGTTTACCAAGGCTAGCTTTAAAAATGTTGAGCAACAGTAAAAGCTAACTAACATGTTTCAGTTTAATAAGCAGCAAGAAGAAAAACACATATGATATATTAGGTGTTTTAAATTCTTAATAGTCCTCGGTGTATTATCTTGTGGCTCAATAACAAGTGATATATTATTGTTATCAATCTTCTCTTTCTTCTAGCCACTTCGTGTGTATTCTGATTTCCTTTTAGTGGTTAAAATTGCAGGTCGGAAAGAAACAGACCCCACAATGTAGACATCTTCCCTGGCTTAAAAAGTAAAAGTCTCCATGGAATCAAACCACTAAAAGCAAGTAATAATTAGAGAACTAATAAACAATTTGTTTGCCAAGTAAAACATATTTACTCAGTAGAGATCTTCAGATGACAAATTCTTTCAAACAGAAGATTTTCCTTTTAAGGATTGCAACTGTCAGCTACAGATGAAACGTTGCCCTAATTTAACCACTGTGGATGTAACATAAGTTCTAAACAGGAAACATTATATTTCAGCTTGACCGATAAACTCATCCTAAAATTATTAATTTTGCTGTAAAATTATCGCACAACCAAACCTATTTATTTGATCATTTGACCCCTCAACCTATCAAATTTGTGTCATCCCATTATACTGTTTCTGAGGATGTTTTAGAATGCCCACGTGAATAGGTCCTGATTTTTGCTAATTGTTCTGACCAACTTTTCACAATTATATTGAACCGGTAATAAACATAGAATAATAGGAACGATTGAACAATTTAACTTATCACATCCATTAATCATACGGATGTATAGACTCTAATGATATATTGGAAACTCAATCATAACAATCTCCCGAAGTAAATTTAGTGCTATGCAACATACAACAAAGAATCAGCCGTTTAGGAAAACTGCAACATATTTAGGAGCCATGAGTACTTTTTTTATATATTATGAAACATCACATTATACATAAATATAAATAGTTACAGAAATTCAAAATGTGTACAAACAATCTATTCAAAGAATATCTAATACGAGCCTATTCTATAAAAAACTCCATTCCCTATAGTTATATAAGCTACATGATTATCGCTTATAAGAAACTAAATAATCTTTTTACTCTTTTGAAAACGATGCCAATGATGAAGCCAAAAACAAAACTGTATACCACAAAAGATTGCTATCATTATCATTGTCTTCAAAAATTCTATTGTTCCACCCATAGACAAAATTGCCAAACCTATTATACCTTTCTCACTAATCTATTATCATAGACAAATAATTGCTAATTACATTATTTTACTAACATAATTAACTGAAGTTAAACCTAAAGACAGAAGATTTGGCATCAAGACTTAGGGACTGCTGAAGAGTCAACTAAGGCTACACTTATAATCAGTCTTGGTAACAATAAGAAGGGAACCAAAAATAAAAGCTATACTTACTTTCAGACTGTGGCTCTTTTGAAGCATCGATGTCCTGCCTAGAAGCAGCTCCATTTTGAAAAACCTAAAAATTATTTTACAAATTTGTTAGTCTAAAGAACAAGCTCTGGGTGCCAGCATAAAGTTAAAAGCAATCACTTACTTCCCTGGAAATATCAGCATCCTTGGATGAACTTCTCTCAGTCATATCCTTTAAGCTACTCTCAAAAGAACTTTTTTGTTCAGTTTCTTCTGGTGAAACGTCTACAAAAGCTATGCATAGAAATTGTACTTAGAATTCTGAAAAGAATACCTTAGAGAAAGAATCATTCAAATATCTGCTGGTTGGTAACATATTGAGGACCAATTATATTGTGGACCCAGCTACAATAGAATTAATATACTCTCAAAGTATAATACAAAAGCATACACAATGATACATGGATAACCAGAAAAGGCTAAGATAGGAAGCGGCACTCAACATTTAAGTTTAAAGCATTTGTGTTTAATGAAACATAAAATAATTATATACACATCTTACAGAGTTTGTCAGATCTTGCCAGAAGTGATTTAAGACTTTAATTTAATATGGGTTGGCTATACAAGATTTCTGACCACCTACTATGAAGGAAAAACATTCTATTTTATTTTTAAAATAGAAGCAACAACATTCATTGACAAGCTTAAGACAGATTGTTGATGAATATAATATATAAACTACAGCTCAAAGAAATGAGTTTTATGATTATTAACATCTATACAATGGCCATCTATGCTCATTCCAATTGTTACGTTAGCTACATTAGCATTTTAATAGGAAATTCGTGCAACAATTTCCGAAAAGAAATTTTGTTTTCCAATCAAAACAGTAGGTTACCCCTCCATACCCTATATCTTTGACAAATATCAAGAAATTTCAGATTTCATAGAGCACAGCCAGATCCATCACTCTGGATATAGTGACCAGAATCAAATGATAATATCCAGAACCACAAATATTTAGGACAAAGTTTCAAAATCAGTTCCTGTAAATGTACACCCATTTCTTAATGGCTGTTTGATTAACTCTGGAAATTTTAAAATCAGCCTCAGAATGTAATTTAATGAGAATTAACAGTTATCAGTCACCAGCTGAGGTAACATGGCTTATACTTCAACTGAAACCAACCAACGCATATAGGTACAAATATGGCTCACAAACGAATTTTCCACAAAAAGACATTTCTATGACCAATAAAATAAGCACAATGGCATAAATAGATTCTTCATTACCAATTTTCTTTGGTTCTTTCTTTGTTTCCATTTTATCCTTGACATCAGAGGCTAGCACTGCTTCCACTCTTGCAGCTTCTGCTTTGGATGCTTCAACTTTGGTTGCAGGCACATCCACAGTCACAGATTGTTGAGAAGCAGGTGGGGAGGAGGACACAGCAGGCCCCGATGATGATGTCGGAAATGGAAATGGGGACCCCGGAGAAAATGCAGCATTATTGAATTGATTACTTTGAGAATTCATTTGACCCATCAAAGTGTTAAAAGCTTGTTGCATGGCATATTTCTGTAAGAATGAAAGTAAACTTCAAGGGATACATGCACCTAAAAAAAACTAAATCTCTCTTAATAAAATGTGTTATTTAAATGACAATTATATATATGTTCGAGCTTATTAATTAGAAGGTATTTTTTAAACAATAAGACAAATATTGACTTACCAATACTATTTATTTATTAGTCACTAAATTCAAAATTTTAAACTCTAAATACTAAACCTTAAACGTTAAATCTAAAACCTTAAATTTTAAACCCTAAATATTTGATATGAGTTATTTTAATCTTTTTAATATACATATGTTTTTATTTTTTAAAAATTATCATTTATAACTTATTTTTCTACTAGAATCAACCTAAGGATAATTGAGTATAATTTCTCTCAAAATTATTGAATTATGATAAAATTTTATTATTATAATAGAATTTTATATATAATATATTATATATTTTTAAAATATTATTTTTCTTAAAAAATAAAAAGTGGAATTTGCGTATCACTAATTTTTTTTAAAGTTATTAATTCACTTTAATTATACTTACCCTTAATATATTAAAAAATTGAAATTAAAATTATCAATACCATTTAGAGTCCATAACTATTTTTCTTTATGTAGTTCCTCTCATTAAGTCATATAATGGATACCTAAAATTTATTAATTAAATGTAATTCAAAATATTTATTTAAAAATTTCTATGCTTTTAGTATTCGCTTGGAATGAATTTAATAAAAATAGAATAATGAGATAAGCAATCAACTTGTGCTTTCAATATTACATTAATGCCTAATAAGTATTTGGTTATTGGAGCTTTAAAAATAAAATATAATTTAAGATAGAGTTAGATTGCAATACAATGCATAACATACACCAATTTGCTTTACTTTTTGTTGTTTACATTTTAAAATGACTATTAATATTTTTAGAATAAGGAAAACTTTATACTTTCTAATTTAAAATTAAGATTTTGATGTAATAAATTTTTTTACTTATTGGATTGATAATAATGGTCAATATAATGCATCTTTTATTTTGGAGACTATGTAGGCTAAAACTAAAATAAAAGGTTACATGTATTTTTGTTATGCTAATTTATACTCTGTCTTGGCTTTTTGATGCAATACAAGCTAACCAAGTTATTGCTTATTCTCATTCCCGTTCATTTAATTACATAATTTAGTAATTATCTTATGTTGTATATCTTTTGATAATGAGATTTTATTATTATTTAAAATACAATTCATGTCATATAACACTATAGAATTATATTGGTATATTCTATTAATTTATTAGGTTAAAAAGCAAAACTCATAAGATATTATCTTGTTGTATAAGGTAGATTAGTGTCATTATAAGTGGTGCAAATATTTTCTAGCCAACATATAAAAATTTGTTACTCACAATAGATTTAATCTATCAATTAAATTTTATTCCAACTAATATGAGTTTTCTACCATATAATATTATTTGTGAGATATTTGTAACATTGGAAGGAAAAAAAATTATAATAAATATTATTTTACAGCTTTAAAAAGTACAAAATAATATTCGCATGCAAAGCATGAAAAGTCTTCAAACTCATGCAAACAAATTTTAGCTTATTGATGCTTAACTCCTCAACCTTCACATAATAATTCAAATTCGTAAATCATTAATCACTTATAAACTTTTTTAGAGAAACATACAAGCCTTAAAACAAACAGAAAATAATAAGGATGAAGAGAACCCATTCACAACGGATAAAATTCTTTAAGTTTTCATCCTTGATGTGTCCAAGGCTTCTAAAATTTTGACAAAGCATGGACATAGTTGATGAAATATTTACCTTTAGTCTTGCAGCCACCTGTTATTCAATGAACATGTCAAACATGCAGCTAAGGATAACTTTTGAATAAATGTCAGAAAATAATCAAGTAGATTCATCTCACCCATGAAAACAATGCTGAAAGACCAACACCAACACCAATCCAAAAAAGAGGTGACCCTCTAGAGATTTGAAAAGGAGAAGAAACAAACAAGAGAGAAGGGTCAAAAGCTCATATGTTTACGGAGTCTTGAGAATGAGAAAGAGAAATAAAAGATAATAGCAAAACCACCATTGCACCATGTCAAAAATATGCAATAAGTCTACCATACAGAAAAAAATCAGTCAGTAAAGGAGAAATAAAATGGAACTGATTATAGTCAATATAATGTAATTACACTTGTGATGGAGGGGGAGGCACTGAAAGTTGTGGGTTAACACCAACCGAAGACGTTTCATGACTACTTGAAGAAGAGATGCTAGCAAAACGTTGCACTTCTAACTTCTCTGGAGTAGCATCATAAACATGTTCAAGCAGCAAAATAATAAAAAATAAATGTTAGTGATGAAGTACTTGATTTCAAAATCCATATGAAACTAACTTCTTTTTCTAGGATGTGCATAGCTGACATGGAGAAAGCTACTGGAAGACACATTCAAACAGTTACCACACTTATAACCTCATCCTGAAGTTCAAACTCTATTCATATAGTAATCATATTCAGTATTATTCCTCACGCATCATTCCATGATATTGATTTTTTTTTCCTTTTTTCCTGAAGAAAAGTCAATAAATAGTGATTGGCTGTGTGCTAAACTGTTAGCTCATTGTGTACAGCTTCTGTGCGCAAAGTGGTATAGAAGCAAATTTAACTTGAAGCAAACAAACTTCAAGGAGATGTACTATGACTCAACCCAAAGTACGTCTATAGCTTGATATTCAAGTTTCCCAAAGAAAATAAGCTTTTACAATTAGAAACTTCTATCTCTGTCTACCTCCATTCACATTCCTATACCCTCAAGGCTGTTAAGCTAAATGACAAAAATAGAGTGACACCTCAGCCGCACATGGTATGGACACAAGACTACTAAACCAAACAACAGAAAACATAAGCAAACGACATTGTAAAAAACAACAACAAACTAGGAGGTAAAAATAAACATAAACTCCCTATACCAGTTGCCCCTCTCTTGAGAAGACGACTCTCCTCGGTCTTCAAGGATGGAGAGTCCAGTATTAGGTGTGAAGTAGGGATAAAGGTCTGACACATTGAAGATAGTAGAGATCTAGAGACGTTCTGGCAATTCAAGGACATAAGCATTCTCTCCAATTGTCTTGCAAACCCGAAAAGGACCCAGTCCTATCTTGCAATTTAGAATAGGTTACAAAGGGTGTCCTGCCTTCACTGATATAGACCATCACCAAATCACCAACTGAAAATTGCATAGCTCTCCTTTTCTTATCTGCAGCCTACTTACCCTTAGAATTGGAGTATTCTAAGTGTGGCTTGACCTCTTCTAACATTGCCTGCATGTCATTAGTTGATTTCATTGTTGCACTACTCTTGAAAAGAGAAAGAGTAGTTAAGCCAGCGGTGAAAGTAGGCACTTTAGTGTAGACAATTAGAAAAGGGTTCCTTCAAAAAGACCTATTCACCATTCCGTTCAAAGCTAACTCGACCTGTTGAAGAGCTAAATCCCATTGTTTTGGTCTGCAACCAGTAATGCAATGAAGCATATTCAGCATGACCTGTTAACAACCTCAGTTTGACCTTCTATCTAGGGATGGCAAGCGATGCTGATGCTGATGCTGAATTTGATTGTAGTGTCAAATATCTTCCAAAGGTACCTCCAAAAATGACTCATGAACTTCACGTTCCTATCAAACACAACAGATTTATGAACTCCATGCAAGCAATCAATTCCCCTAAAAGAAAGACTTGCTATATAACTTGCATCCTAAGCCTTCTAGCAAGCTTGAAAGTGTGCAATTTTTAAGAACCTATCTACCACAACTAAAATTGAATCCATATGCCGTGCAGTTTTAGGTAGTCCAAGTGTGAAGTCCATACTTAGGTCTTCCCAAATGTTCTCAGGGATAGGCAGTGGGGAATAAAATTCCATATTTTGGGAAGTGCCTTGAGCAACTTGACAAATAGGACATCTTTTGACGAATTCAATGATGCTTCTCCTCGTGTGACCAAAAGTACATGACTTTAAACACCTATACTGTCTTATCTCTCCATAATGAGCAGCAAGCCCACCATCATGGTGCTCTCTAATTAGGTGTTCTTTCAAAGAAGTCCCAGGAATACAAAATTGCGTTCCCTTTAAATAAAAATCCCTCTGTATCATATAATCTTGGTGGAATTGTTGGTTGGAGCACTCACTCCAAATGTCTCCAAAGTCAGGGTCCTGGGATTAGATCTCCTTAAGTGAATCAAAGCTTATAATCTCAGCGTTAATCACTATAAGCAAATGTGTCCTCCAACTCAGTGCATAAAGGTTGTTAGTAGTATAGACTAAGTAGTTACAATCTAATGGTAGAAAGAATAGTCAGGTGTAAGGCTGATTAGTTGTAAGGTATTTGTATATAACCAAGTGTACAGCTCAAGTAAAAATCATCGATTCGTTCTCTTCTAATAACAAAAAGTTCTATCTGTTAAGCTTCAAGATTTTTTTGTTATAAATACTAAGACTAATAAATCAGTAAAGATATGCACTAGTTGAGTTACAACACCCTTGTTTATCATGTTTGTTTCATAAGTACCATCATCTGAAAAAACAACAACAATATACTACCAATAGCAAGTATTTGGGATTGACCTGGTTTACAGAGATAAGTTAATCTTATTGGCAGAATGTGTAGATCTCATAAGAGATCCATGTATTTAGAAAACATTACCTATACAGGTGTCAATTACATAATGAGTACACATATTTACATATCAAAGGGATAAAATTAACATAAAATACAACATATCAGGGGTCGAGATCAATCTCAAATGGGGCTGATCATTGAGTTCAAGTTGTCATTGAACTAAGCTATCTTACGAGTAGAACATCTGGGGTGCTTCACTTTTCATAATGGGTTAGTGACTTAGCTTGGGCAGTTTGTATGGGTCGAGCACCGGGCCAGTCCAGATATCCAAACATCTAGTCCCTTATTCTTTCAGCTCGGGCTCTGGTCTAAGGTGAAAGAGTAATTACCGAGCTTTAAATACAAACCATTCAGCTCCCTTAATAAATATGTCAATTGATTGGAAAGAGAAACCAAGTGTCTATATAAAGAAATGCTTGGGCTGAGACTTATCATCATTACCTACGAAATTGAGAAATAGTGAATAAAAACGCTTTGTCGCATCACCTGGAATTTGTAAAAAAAAATTCAATTCAGTGGTAAGGATTCAGCTTAGACTGTCGTTTTGTATGTTCGAGTTTTTACAATTCAAGCATCGAGAACCTAACGATTTTCCACTTTCTTTTCAAGTCGGTTTTTAAAAGATCATATTCGTTTATTTTCAAACTCGACCCTAGGTAACCTATTCTTCTCATACCTTACCCGTCGAGTTTTATTTTATTTTTATGTTTTTGTAGTTTTTACAGAATACACAAAGAAAAGATCTCGGCCTCTGGCTAGGGCTCTTGAGAGAGCCCCTATTATTCTAGTGCTAGTGGTGACTCGGGGTCTTCTAGTTTGAGCTCTTCCAATGAGGAGAGCCGATCTACGCCTCAATCTTCTACCTTTACCCCCCATCCTCAGACCACTCCTACCGTTGGATTGAGCATGCTTCAGACTCAAATTTCAATGGCCAAGACATGAAGGAAGAAAAGAAGGAACATAGGATTTGGGGAGCCCACAGGTTGTACTAGGGGTTAGTTGGTTGTGTCCAAGCCTTGTGAGTTGGTGTCCCAAGATGAAGAGAAATTAAGAAAAACCTACAACATTCCATCCTTGGTTCATATAATGATTCCTCCAGAGGGAGCCTGTGATAGCAATCAACCTCCGTCTGGTTGGACCATTTTTCATGAAAGGTCTTGTGGTTAGGGGTAAGGTTCCCCATATACCCTCTCATTAGGAGATTCTTGATTAGGATGCAACTCGTGCCAGGGCAATTGATTCCTAATGAGTGGAGCTATCTGCTCTGCCTGACACTAATCTGTCAAGAACTCGGAGTGGATTTAGAGATGGCCTAGTTTAACGAGGCCTACATCCTGAAGCAAAACCCCACGGATCCTAGGAAGGTTTATATGTCGGTGAAGCAAGATCGGGGGATGAATGTGTCACTTCTTGAAAACGAGAAAAATTGGAAAGAGTACTTTTTCTATGTTTAAGGTCGGTAGGAGTCTTCTAACAATGACACTAGATTGATAAGGAGCATCTGGAACGATACTAAGGTCGTGAAAAGAAATATGGCTTCTTTAATCACAACCTTGAGCCTTGACGCAAAGCAAAGGTTGGCTAATAACCAAAACTATCTTTCTAAAAAAACTAATTTGAGGACCATGTTGAACACCCCACACTTTGTAGCGAGTGGGTTGATGAGGCATGGTGCAGTGGAGCTTCCCCTACAGTTCAATCGTAAACCCTGGGCTCCTCTTAAAAGTAGAACTCCTCCTGTAGACTTCGGGGGCTAGTTTGAGGTGGTGGCCGATGATAGTGAACTAGTCCTATGACTTGCCTTCCCCCTTTTTTTTGTGTTGGCGCAACGTGACTAATGTGATGTCCCTTCACTCTTATTTTGCAAATCCCATGCATGTTACTGCTGCTCGACTCTTTGCCCGTATGAAGAGTAAGGTCACACTCGTAGGGAGGAGCATTCCAACGAGTACACCTTTGGCTCCTGGAGAGGGTTCTTCTAGGGGAAAGAAAAGGGGCAAGCCTTCTCATAAAGGTCGCCCTTCTTCACTAAAGAAGAAGAAGAGGAAGAAGGTGGTGGTCAACGAGCCTACCCTCAGCCCCGAGCCTTTGAATGTTTGCCAGCCTGTATCACCCTTGCGAGAACAACACACGGCCCCATCTCCATGCTCGAGCTCTAAAGAATCTGAGGAACATGTAAAGGATTCAAGGAAGGGGAACGCCGTCCTTAATGATCTTACTACTGATGCAGAGGGCATAGTCTTGAATCAAGGCTTAGCGCCAGAGCACCTCGATCATTGTATGAGCCACCTTTTTGTTGATGCCTCGTACAAGAAGCAACTCAAGGCTATTTGTGAGGGCATGGACTCTAGCAAGGTCATCTATAGCCAGATGTGTCAGGTGGGTTATCTCCCGTTTTGTTTTATTCGTTAATTAGTGTATGTAAAGTGTGAGCTCGAGACTTATTAGCTTTACCTTTTGTTTGCTTCAGTTGATGTTACTCTATGACTTTGATAAGTCTTACAGCGTGGATTTTTTGAAAGATGAGCTAGTGCAAGAGAAGCAGAGCCATGCATCCACACGCTCAACATGAACCGCGCTACTGGCGAGAACTGCTAAGTGGAAGGCAAGGCAATTGATAAGGAGGAGAAGTTAAAAAAGGCCGCCCTCGAGCTAAATTAGTATGCTCGATGCCTTACTGAGATCGAAGAAGCTCTTAGGTATTCTAAGGAGGCTCTTAGGCGTGCAGAGGTAGGGGCTAGGGAAGCTTAGAGAAGAGCCGAGGAGGTCCGTCGTAAGGCGAAGGCCGATGTGGATGCCATGGCTGAGACGCTCGAATCGAATGTAGAGAAGGCGTACGAGCTGGCCATGGAAACCTTTAAGACAGAGGACAAGCAGAAGGATCTAGGCGAATATTATTATCGCATTCTGGACATCCCAGTCACTCCGCCATGTATGCAAGTTCTCTCTATGGAGGAGGAAGAAGGAGAAAGCTCGGACTCTTTTGATTGTAAGGACATCCCTGAGGTTGCGAGGGCAAGGGTAGAAGATCATTGAATTTTAATGAATCGATTCCATTTTATTTTTTAGAGCTCGACACCACTCCTGTTTGTGGTCACTAGCTGAAACTTGTAAGAATGTTAAATGAAAAGGTCAAATGAAAAGATCATAACACTTTGTTTAATCCATACATTTAGAGATTTCTGTTAATTCCTCTAGCTTTTTTGGTTGTATTTTATGGATTCTGATCGGACCCGTAGACACTCAATTCGAGCTTTACATGTTGAAAATGGTAGGCTTAAGGACGAGACTAGGGCACTCAAAGTCAAGGTGGTTAAACTTGAGTGTAATGTAAAAGACCAAGTGTGAGCTCGCTTCTTGTAAGGAGCAGTTAATCCAAACTCAATCCCGAGAGTATATAACCTTGGCTAGTATGGCCACGCTTGTAGATAGGGAATCACATTGAACGAGCTTCTATATAAAGCGATCTGAAAGAGTTCCTTAAGGTGATAGAGGTTACAAAAGAATTGGAGAAAGGACTACTCATAATGATGACAACTCACCCTAAGCCCGTGACCTAAGCACAAAAGAAAATTATAGAGATTCAGGCGAGCTATTACCCTTAGTCGAAGAAATTGATGATCCAGATATTGGTCACGTGTCCAAGCGCTTAAAGAGTTTTTAGCCTTCTAAGAAGGCCGAGCTATGTATTAATAATTATCCATAGCTTTATAAATTTTAAATAATGAAAACGTTATGGATGGCAGGTACTTGTGATGACCTGACATTGTGAGTGTATTTGTATTTATAAATATCCAAAGAGAGATTTTTTTTTATAATGCGACTTGGTTGCTGACCAAAGTGGTCAGCTCGACCCTTGCTCTTATTAGGGCACTCTACTGAGCTCTTTAATCGAAGTGATCAATCTCATGGCACAAATTGGTGGGATAGAGAGCCTAACCTAGTTCTTGATCGAGGTGCTCATCTCTTTTCAATGTCAAAGCGCCGACCTGGTTCCTAAGCGAGGTGGACAACTCGTGACCTTATGCAAGTGTCAAGGCACTTTACCTGGTTCTTAACCGAGGTGATCAACTTGTGACTCAAATTTGGTAAGAGAGAGCCTCACCTGGTTCCTGACCGATGTGCTCATCTCCCCTCAATGTCAAAGGGTCGACCTGGTTCCTGAACGAGGTGGACAACTCGTGACCTTATGCAAGTACCAGGGCGCTCTACCTGGTTCTTAACAGAGGTGATCAACCCGTGGCTCAAATTTGGTAGGAGAGAGCCTCACCTAGTTCTTAACCGATGTGCTCATCTCCCTTCAATGTCAGAGTGTCGACCTAGTTCCTGACCGAGGTGGACAACTCGTGACCTTAGGCAAGTGTCAGGGCACTCTACTTAGTTCTTAACTGAGGTACTTTGCCCATGACATAAAATAGTAGGAGACTTCTACAAGAAAGACCCATTTGTATAGAGAGATGCAATTCCATTGATATGCCTGTGCCAATATTACATAAAAATTGTGAGCTTTTATACGTTAGAAGTGGTATTTCTTCAAGTGCCTAACATTCTAACTCGTGCCCTCTTCTGTTCCTTCTACATTTTTTAGCAAATAGGCCCCTCCTATTGTCGTTTCGATTATTTGATAAGGTCCTTCCCAATTAGCATCCAATTTGCCGACCATCCATTCTTTCTTATTGGGGAAGATTCTACTGAGAACCCAATCACTGCTAGAAAATGCTTTTGAAGCACACGGTCTTGTTGTAGTAATCTGATATTCTAATTTTTTGTTTGATCATCCTTATTAGGGTCTCTTTTCTTTTTTCTTCCACAAGGGTCAATTCGTGTGCTCTGATTACGCCGTTTTGTTCCTCCGTTAAAACCGATCTGGCAATGGGTATCGCGACTTCGATTGGTATGACTGCCTCTGTTCCGTATACCAAGGAAAAAGGGATCTCGTTAGTGCTTCCTCAAGGAATGTTCTAGGCAGCTCTTCCACCCACCTTCCTTTTGCACTTTCTAGTCTTTTCTTTAATAAGTCGATGATGAGCTTGTTGGAGGATTTCGCTTGACAAGAACTGGGGATAATATGGCATGGAATTGCACATCTTAATGTTGTACTTGAGGGCGAATTTTGTGATATTTCATCCCGTGAATTATCTCCCATTATCCGTGACGAGTTCTCTGGGTAAGCTAAAGCGGCAAATTATGAATTTTCATATAAATCGAATCACCTCTTCTTCCCGTATTCTACCCGAGGGCTCTGCTTCGATCCATTTTGAAAAAGTAATAAGTAGCCACAAGTAGAAACTTCTTTTGACCTTGTCCTATAGGTAAGGGTCCTACTATGTCAAGTCCCCACTTAAAGGGGCCACAGACTCACCACACCCTTTATGATATTTGGGGGGGGGAGGGGTGACAACAGGGCAAACCTTTGACATCTGTTGTATGTCTAGATGTACTTTGTGCAATCTGCCAACATAGTGGACCAATAATAGCTTTGTTTCATGTTTCTTTGTGATAATTTTCTCCCTCCTGAATGTGAACCACAATCCCCTTCATGTGCTTCATATATGAATCTTTCAGATCCTTCTTTGGTTACACACAGGAGCCCTAGACCGAGTGGAGTTTTTCGATACAATTTCCCTGCTTGTATCATATACCGACTTGTCTTGGATTTGATTTCTTTCGCATACCTGCTATCTTTTAGCAACTTCTCCCTTTCCAGGAAGTTATAAATCGGGATGTACCATGGGATAGTAGGAGTGTCTACACATCCAACTATTCGTTCAGCCTCCTCCAAGGATGCTTCTGACAGGATTGTTATTGATACTACTCGATTATGGTTGGCCTCTTGTACTGATGCCTAAGTGGCTAAGGCATCGGTGTGACCATTATCGTTTCGAGCTATTTGCTTGATCTTAAACTTGAAGAATTTAAAGCACTCCTTCTTTAACCTTTCTAGGTAACCTTTCATTTTTCCGTCTCTAGCTTCAAATGACCCCAAGAATTAGTTGACCACTAGCCGTGAATCGCTATGTAGGGTGACCAAATCTGCTCCCAACTAATTAGCAGTCATGGCCCCAAATATAGCCGCCTCAAACTCTACAACATTATTGGTCACTTGGAAATCAAATCTGACTGCATACTTGAAACAGTTGTTGTTGGGGTCTACTAAGACTACCCCCAACCCTGCACCATTGAAGTTTTGTGCTCCACCAACAAACACCTGCCAAATTGTCCCGTCTTTTTTATCTATCCCACATATTCTCTTTTCTTTTTGTTGATAATAACCTCTGGCTTTTCACTAAACTCAGTCACAAACTTGGCGACCGCTTACCCTTTGATGATCGATCTAACCATGTATTTAATGTCGTACTCCCCCAATTATATGGCTATTTGTGCCAGCCTCCCCGCTACATCTGGTCTCGTCAAGACATTCTTGAGTGGGTGAGAAGTGAGTACCAAAACGGTATGTAAACCGAAGTAATGCCTAAGCTTTCGTGCACTAACTTTGAGAGCAAATGCTAGTTTTTCAATGGTTGGATACCTATTCTGGGCATTCATCAGAACCTAGCTGATGTAACAGACAAGATGTTGAACTTTATGTCTCAGCCAAATACAAATAAAGAACCTCACCAGGACGAGGGCTAGCTAAGACAGGGTTACTTAAGTACTTCTTGATCCCTTCAAAGGCTTCATCACAGCTCTCATCCCAAAAGACTGATATGCCTTTTTTCAACATTTTGAAGAAGGGCAGACACTTATTAGCACGTTTAGAAATGAACCTGTTCAATGCTACTATTCTTCCGTTTAATTGTTGAATTTCCTTGAGGCTAAAAGGTGGTCTCATGTTTATCAAGCCCTGTATTTTGTCTGGATTGGCCTCAATTCCTCTGGCTGACACAAGATACCCTAAAAAATTTCCTACAACGACACCAAATATGCATTTTTTGGGGTTGGGCCTCATACCATATTTTGGGATTATCGAGAATATTTCCTCTAGATTTGTAATGTGGTCCATGGGTTGAGCTGACTTAACCACCATGTCATCCACATAGGCCTTCAAGTTCCTCCACAATTGCTCTTAAAATATTTTGTTGACTAGGCGTTGATATGTAGCACCCGCATTTTTCAACCCAAATGGCATCCTTTTATGACGCAATATTGATAAAAAATAATATATTTGCACGCGACTATAGTCATTTAGGTCCTATAAACATGTTTAGTCCATTAACTTTTCAATAAAGTCAAGTAAGTCCAAATTTAAAAATTAAAAAATTAAAAAAATTAACTTCTCAAAGGTAAAATTGATCACTTAAAAATAAAAATAAAAACCACACAAACTCCATCTTCCTTTAAAAAAAAGTACAATTTTTCTCTCTATTATCCTAATTTATCTTGGTCACTCTCTTTTTAGTCTCTATCTCCTCTTAATCTCCTCTTAATCTCTTTCTATCCTCCTCATTTATCTCATCTCAATCTATTTAAATGTCTCTAATTCCTTCGTACATAAGTATTATAAATTTTATCTTTAACTATAAAGTTGTTTGAATTTATAAATTAGAAAAAATAGTATTTTTAACGAAGAGAAATAGAGTAATATATAGGAGAGAGATGAGAGAAACTCAAATTAGAAAAATTATTTTTATTTGAGAACAAAAAGAATAAAAAGTGGGCATTTTTTGTATTTTTAATGTTATTCTTAAAAATATTATTAAAAAATATTTTAAAGAAAAATCAGATTTTACCCTGAAAATATATCGTTTTCAAAAAATAACTAGAATGATTATCTCTAAAAATTTATTAGACTAAACCTACCCAAATTAAGGAAAGTGCCATTATCAAATACCCTATTCCCTATCTTTTCCATTGTCACATCCTCTACAAAATAATAAACAAAAGAAGAACGAAAAAATAAGATAGGGAGTACCCGAGGTAGGACGAGAACGATACGGAAGAACATTGAAATAGATATGATGGGTTTTCTCCTTCTTGTTGGCAGAGAAACACCTAACTAACGAAGTTGAAGGTACTCTATGAATGAGCGAAGGCTTCCGGTGGAGAGGAACAGAGCCTGGAGGACTAAATGAATGAACCAAAGCCACTGACATCATCACCATTTCCAACTAATTTTGTTATCAGTAAATTTTCTCGGGTCGTTTTACTTATTAGTTATTAGGGTTTTTGCGGGAGCTCGACGAGCGAAAGAACATGATGAAGTTGATGACACTATAAAAGCAAATTACTTTTTCCTTTTATTTTAGTTTTTTTATTTTCAACAGCTTTTTAAGGAAATATAACACAATACTGTTCATTGAGAAAAATAGACATTAACTCTTATGTGAATGTGCGAATATTATTTTTAAAAAAGCATTAATCGAATATTATTTTTATAATTATATATTTTAAAAATAGATATTTTTTAAGTTTTATTTTAAAAAAATTCCCTGTAACAGTAGTGAAGGAAATTAACATCGCAACTGAAATACATGAATTTTATGATTTAAATTTATTTTTATAACATATGTCTCGTGGCAAATGGAAAAGAAAAAATAAAAAAATTCATACAAAGATGTTAAGAATGGGAAAATAAAAAATCATAAATAAGGATTAAAAAATATTATAAAATAAAACTAATTCAAACTAGATTTTAATATTGATATAACTCGTTAATATTTTTTAAGTTTTTCTTTTATTTGTAGGATGAATAGTACAAGAGATCTAGTTATTTTTAAGATAAAAACATTTTAATTCTCTAATTTTTAAGTATAATATTTTAATCTTATAATTTTAATTTAAATATCACTTAAATTTTACATTAATCGTTTACAAGAACTTAAGGGCTTTGACAAAATTTATTTTGGAAAAATTGATTATATAATTTTTTTCTTATAATCTCACGTAGCAATTTTTTTCTAATTTTAATACTCCTAAGACATTTATAGTATGTCAATACACGCGTCCCTAATTGAAAATGTGTGTCTGATGACTCTATGAAAATAGAATCATTAGTGCATTTTTTCACTTAATATTTACTTATTTTATTTAATAAATATTTTTTTTGGGTAGTGAAAAGGGGTGAAAATATAATTTTTGAATTTTTTTAGGATTTTTCTGAAATCTTCATGGAATTTTTATGAATCTTTAACGCAGGACCAATCAGAAGTTGCCACGTGGTATGCCACGTAAGCATAGGAGCTGACTGAGCAAGCAACGTGGACTCTACGCAAGCACGGAGAGCGAATCACGTTACGACGCATGTGAGGAGGAGAAACACGCACAACGTGTCAACACGGTGTTCAATCTGAGTTCGGAAATCAGTCAACACGTTATGACACATGTCACCACGCTATTGCTCAAAGCGTTCCACCCGTGCGTCACACCATCCGTTCCCGCGAATCACTTCACGCCACATGGTGCTGACTCGACGAAGGTTGACTCTGACTAGTCTCCCCTACCACGCGTCTCTCTCTAATTTGCCCAATAAACTTCTGATGCCACGTGTCACACTATGATTGGTTGAAACTGTCAGTTTTGCTTGTTTTGATCGTAGCCCTTTATTTGAAGCTGATCGGACGGTCCAAATCACTCCATAAACCCTAATTTGCCTCCATTAGCATAATTTTTGTCAGTTTTTAGAGCTAAAAAGTGAGAAAAATACAGAAAAAATCAAGAAACGACACAATTTTGGTAGAGATTCAAGAGGAAATTAATTATACAATTCAAGAGATTGATTGTCTTTTTTTCTACTCTTTTCTTTATTAATATTATGTCTTCCTTTATGAAAAATATGAGTTTTATGAACATAATTATGTGTAATTAATTTATTAATCTAGGGATCTTATGAACCCAATTTTCGCCATGTGATGATCTAATATTTTTTCTCAATTATAATATTAATTGAATTATATTATTTAATCTGATTTTGATGCTATTAATTATTTGGCCAATAATTTATCTATAAAGGCAATTAAATAGATTTGAGAAAATTATTTAATTATTTGTCTTGATTAAATAACATGCATAATTTCTAGGCAGAGATGTATGATTCTTATGTATGTGATCCATAATTGATGAACTTAATGAGTAGTATGCAATTTAATTGGCATGAGAGTGTGATTAAATTAATTACTATATGGTGTGTAGTTTACTTGAGAGATGAATACATGCTAAGTTAGATTCAATTGATTATGTAATTAATTGATATTATATTGGGGAGATTTTAGTGATTCGCATGTTTAGAAAATTGGGGGATTAAGTATTCCTAGATATTTTCTCATATATTTTTTTAGTCACAAAATCTGATTTAATTAATTATTGCTATTTACTTTTACTTATTTTAATTTTGCTTTCTTAAGATATAAAAACACCAAAAAATTGATTTTTATTATTTTTAGTTTTAAAAATTAGTTTCTAAAAAAAAAATCTTCGTGGGAACGATCTTTATTTATCATTATATTACTTACTACGATACGTATACTTGCATATTTATTGCACACACAATTTGTGTGGCGATCAGTATCCTTGAATATTATGTTTATGTATTTGTTAATGGTTGACGGTAAATAAAATTTGTTGGGTTAGTTTTCTAAACCCCTCTTAGATGTTAGGTTAGTTTTTTAAATCCTTCTCTTGTTCATCTCAATTTTGAAGATTAAGTTCACACATATTTTGGAGACTAAGAACAGTTTTTTCTGCTATTGTTTTCAGCTTCTTATTATATCAATTTATAGAAAACAAAATGCTGAAATTTTAGTAGTTTTATAGAATTTCAGGAGTGAAAAACATCACTCCTTAAAACTAAGAACTCGTGTTCACACAACTCATGAAAACATGGATTGCTTAAAACAATCCTAAAATTAAGGTAGTAGCAACAACTACTTTCAACACTCTCCCTTAAATTGATTTTTCTGCTAAAAAAATAGTTTAGGGTTTTCTTGATTGATTTTCAACTTTGAGCAATCATCCCTTGTTTGAGACTAAGGACTTAGCACATTCCAAGCAACTTCCTAAGTTTCTCAAAACTTGGTTGCTTGAAAGGTTTGGATAGAATATCTACTATCTGTTCTGAACTTTTGCAATATTTCAACTCAATAACCTCATCTTGATATAAGTCACAAAGAAAATGAAATCTAACATCTATGTGTTTGCTCCCCTCGTGCATTACTGGATTTTTAGACAATTTGATAGTAGACAAGTTATCACAATAGATTATCATAGGACTGTCTTGCTTCATTCCTAGGACTTCAAACATTTTCTTCATCCAGATCCCTTGGCAGTAGCTTGATGTTGCTACCACATACTCAGCTTTAGTAGTTGATAGAATATCTGCTACCTATTTTGAAATTTTGCAATATTTAAACTCAATAACCCCATCTTGACATAAGTCACGAAGAAAATGAAATCTAACATATATGTGTGTTGCTCCTCCCGTGCATTACTGGATTTTTAGATAGTTTTATAGTAGACATGTTATCACAATAGATTATCATAGGACTGTCTTGCTTCATTCCTAGGAATTCAAACATTTTCTTCATCCAGATCCATTGGTAGGAGCTTGATGTTGCTACCACATACTTAGCTTTAGCAGTTGATAGAGTAACTATAGGTTGCTTCTTTGAGGACCATGAGATAACTCCTGAGCTTAACATATAAGCATGGCTTAATGTGCTCTTTCTGTCATTTAGATCTCCTGCATAATCACTGTTAGTGTAACCATAGAAATCTGAGTTATCACCTTTCTTATAGAACACTCCTTAGTCTAGTGTCCCCTTCACGTATCTTAGAATTCTTCTAGCTACATCCAGGTGCAACTCTGTTGGATTTTCCATGTATATACTTATCAGGATTTTCCATGAAGTAAGATACATGAGACTTCCAACAATTTGTTTGAAGAAAGTGTTATCAACCTCTCTTCCTCCTTCATCCTTGCTGATTTTTAATACAGGTTCAACTGGAGTCCCAATGGCTCAACAATCTTCCATCTGAAATCTTTCAAGCACCTCCTATGCATATTTCTTTTGGTAAATGAAGTTACCAAAAGAGTTTTGAATTACTTCTATCCCCAAGAAGTAATGCAGTAGTCCTAGATCTGTTATCTCGAATTCTCTCATCATTGAGTTTTTGAACTCATTCAACATTTCTTGATTGTTTTCTGTATAGATTAGGACATCAACATAGAGTGACACGATTAGAAGTTTACCTTCAGTTCTGGCCCTAGTATACAGTGTATGTTCTAAAGGACATTTCCCAAAACCTAACTTGGCAAAATAGGTGTCAATTTTGTTATACTATGCTCGTGGAGCATGCTTCAGACCATAGAGTGTTTTCTTCAACTTTAGCACTTTTTCTTCTTTTCCCTTTTGAACAAAGCCAGGAGGTTGTTCAATATAAACCTCTTCCTGCAATTCTCCATGGAGAAAAGCAGACTTTACATCTATTTGTAGAATCTTCCAGGATTTCTTTGCAGCCAAGGATATGAGAATTCTTATAGTTTCATGCCTTGCTACAGGTGTAAAGACTTCATTATAGTCTATGCCCTACTTTTGTTTGTATCCTTTAGCCATTAAACGAGCTTTATATTTGTCAACCTCTCTTCTTTGATTCACTTTTGTTTTGAATACCCACTTTACCCTAATCTGCTTTTGCCCTTTAGGTAAATTAGTGAGCTTCCAAATGTTATTCTTCTCAATTGATAGTATCTCACTGTCTATTGCCTCCTTCCATTTATCTTTCTTCACAGCTTCATCAAAGATGATGGGATCACTGCCAACGAACAAGGAAAAGTTGGTAGTGTCTTCATCTGAACCATAGAAAGTTGTCTCATAGTCCATCATCTAGGGAGGCCTTGTCACCATTTGAGGGTTTCTCATATTATAAACCCTTCTTTCTTTAGATTCCTCGTCACTTTGAGCTGATGTGTGAGCTTGAGGCTCCTGTGGCGATGTTAGTGGCTGAGGGATTTGAGTCTCAGTCACTTGAGTTGTCCTATCATCATCTACTTCACTTTCCACTAGCACATTCTTTGGTATTTCTGGTTGTTCTCCCCAATTCCACCTTTTGTCCTCATCAAACACCACGTCACGGCTTATCACTATCTTTCCTAAAACTGGGTTAAATAGTTTATAAGCTTTTGACAATTCACTTACCCCTAGGAACACGCATTTCTCAGTCTTGTCATCCATCTTTTTCCTTCTTTGATCAGGTATGTGTGCATATGTTATGCAACCACATATCTTGAAATGATCTACAGTTGGCTTCTTTCCATTCCATGCTTCTTGTGGACTCATGTTCTTAACAGAAAATGTTGGACTTCTATTAACAATATGAACTATCCAACAAATAGCTTTAGGCCAGAAAACTTTGGAAACCTGTCCTGTTACGTGTAAACTCTTTACCATATTGACTATGGTACGATTCTTCCTCTCACATACACCATTTTGTTGTGGTGTATAAGCCGTTGTCAACTGCCTCCTAATTCCCTTTTCATTACAGAACTCAAAAAACTTCTTAGAATAGAATTCTCCTCCTAGATCTGTTCTTAGACATTTGATCATTTTTTCTATCTGTGTCTCCACTAGAGAAGTGAAGTTTTTGAAAGCTTCAAAAGCTTTTGACTTTTTCTGCAAGAAATACACCCAAACTTTCCTACTGTAGTCATCTATGAAGGTTATGAAGAATTTTTTACCTCCATTAGATGTAGGGGACATTGGACCACAAAGATCTGAGTGAATCAGCTCCAGGATCTTATGAGCTCTTGTTGATTTTCCTGTAGGAAACATATCACGGTCATGTTTCCCTGTGATGCAGGTCTCACATGTTGTTGAGAAAGGCATTGTGATTTCAGGTAGTCCTTCCACCATGTGTTTTTGCTTTAGAGTCCTGATGCCGTTGAAATGAAGGTGCCCATATCTCGCATGTCATCTCCACACTGAAACATTTCCTTTGGCCATCAAACATGTTTGCACTTATTTAATTTTGAGATGGAAGAGTCGATTTCTTGTCATCTGCACCACTACAATTGATCCACGTTTGGATCATAAATCTCACACTCTCCCTTTTTAATTATGATTGTGTAACCTTTGTCTTGCAACTAGCCAGCACTTAGCAGATTTGTTTTTAAGTCTTGTGTGTAAAATACATTAGATATTACCTCAATGAACTCATTCTTAGTTCTTATCTTAATATCACCCCTTCCTTCAACCTTCACAGTTGATCGATCACCAAAACTAACAAAAGTGGTAAAACTCTCATCTAGATTAGAGAAGGATGACTTACAACCGCTCATATGGTTACTACAACCTGTGTCCATGTACCAAGTGTCTTCATCTGTGTCTTCCATTGCATGGAAGGCCATCAACAAAATCTCCACCTCTTTCTCTTTTCCCTTTTCTACAAAGTTGAATCTTTCACCATTTTATTTGGTCATTTTTGTGTAACACTCATTTTTGTAATGACCTAAGTTCCCACATCTGTAATATTCGACCTTTGATTTGTCAAAATGTCTCTTCTTGTTTTGATCATTATCCCTTTGAGTTTGAGAAAATGATTTAATTCCTTCTTTGTTCCACTCCCTATCTTCATCTTTTCTATAGTTTCTGTTTTAAGAGTGTTGTCCTCGACCTTTTCCACGTCCACCACAACTTCTACCTCTTCTTCTTGTGTTTAAAGACTCATTAAAGGTAGAAACCTTCAGTGTTTGCATTTCTTCAACTGCACTGATCCTGTTAATTCTTTTCTCATGCATGAGCAAGGAACTTTGCAGTTCATCTATAGACATATCTTCAATTATATTAGACTCCTCAATTGAGTAGACCATATAGTCGAACTTGGGAGTCAAGGACCTTAGTATTTTCTCAACCATAATGTCATTTGTGGTTTTCTCATTGTGAAGACTCATCTTATTTGTCATTGTCATCACTTTTCCAAAGTAGTCATTTATTATTTCTCCTTTATTCATCTGAAGAGTTTCAAAATATCTTCTAAGAGTTTGAAGTTGTGCCTGTTTCACTCTGTTGGAGCCCTGATACTTCTTTTTCATAAAATCCCAGATGTCCTTAGTCGTATCCTTGTTAAGGATTGTCTCCAAAATAGACATGTCGATTGTCTGAAATAGATCATTCTTTATCATTAGGTCCTTCAATTTCAGTGCATCATTTTTCTGCTTCTGTTGAGTAGAAACCTCTGAACTGTTCAGTTTAATCTCTCCAATCCCAGTTTCTATAAGATCCTAAAATTTCTTAGATCTTAGGAAGTTTTCCATCAACATATTTCAGTGATCATAGTGACCATCGAATCTAGGAATAACTAGTTGGACAAAACTTCTATTTTATGTAGCTATTTTGCTGCTATATTTTTTTCAGCTCCCTTATTGGCTCTAATAACAGATGTTGGGTTAATTTTCTAAACCCCTCTTAGATGTTGGGTTAGTTTTCTAAACCCTTTTCTTGTTTATCTCAATTTTGAAGATTAAGTTCACACATATTTTGGAGATTAAGAACAGTTTTTCTTCTGTTGTTTTTAGTTTCTTATTACATCAATTTATAGGAAACAAAGTGCTAAAATTTTAACAATTTTACAGAATTTTAAGAATGGAAAACACCATTCCTTAAAACTAAGAACTCATATTCACACTACTCATGAAAACATAGATTGCTTAAAACAATACTAAAATTAAGACAATAATAACAGTTACTTTTAACAAAATTAACATGTCAAAAGTGGTATATATTTTTTCTTTAATTATAATTATAAATAATAAAATCAAAACTAGTTGTTCTCTTTAATATTATATTGGACATAATTAATATAATGTTTTTTAAAGGTTGTTTATAGTTTTTATCTTAACTTTGAAGCGATTATAATTTGAGATAAGTAAATGGTTGGAATAATTTAAGTTAATTTAATCAATTATTTTGTATGCAGCTTGTATATAATTTGTAGTAGTTATATATATATATATATATATGTGTAAAGATGTTAATAATATTTATTATATAATTTATTAATTTTTAAAATTTATTCGATTTTATCTTATTTAATTTTTAATGAAATAAGATAGTAATAAAACAATATTAATTAAAATATATCATTTATCTAATAAGTTTAAATGAGAAAAAAAAAAATATAAGATAATATAAAATATGATAAATGATTATTTGTAACGTAATGTAATAAGAAAAATGTTATATATGTTTAAAATTATACTTATTAAAATTACAATCTAAGATGAAAATATATAAGATTGTACTTAAGTAAAATTAGATAATATTATACCATTAGTTCATTAGAGATTTTAAATAAAACATGAGATGAAATAAAATGAGATAATTTATTTTACATATATAGTTTTAAGATATTTTATATTTTAAATCATTAAAATATAAAATATCTTAAAAATTAATAAATAAATAAAAATATAATTATTCGAGAATATTAATAAATAAATAAAAAGTAGTACCTCATTTTCAATGTGCTTGTCAGATAGGGAACTTTTTTTTTTCTTCCAAGAGTAATATGTATTCATTGCATTAATTACTTCAATTCTGATTTAAAATATAAAATATCTTAAAAATTAATAAATAAATAAAAATATAATTATTCGAGAATATTAATAAATAAATAAAAAGTAGTACCTCATTTTCAATGTGCTTGTCAGATAGGGAACTTTTTTTTTTCTTCCAAGAGTAATATGTATTCATTGCATTAATTACTTCAATTCAACTTCTACGTTATTCATTTTCATTATCAAATAGGAAGCTTTTTCTTTTTTCTTCCAACGTTACTATGTCAAATTCATTGCATTATTTTAATACAAATTTTACATTATTTTAATGGAAAAGTTGTAACATTGGTGAAGGGTAGGAGTAATTTAGTTTGATAATTTTTTTTAATAATTTAATTTTAAAAAATATAATCATATAATAATAATGCTAATTTTTTTTTGTTAAATATAACAAAATTAGACATATCATATACATATTTATAATATATAGATATACAAAAAATAATATTTAATTCAAAAATTATTCAAAAAAATTTAAAAATTTATTTTAAAATTAACAAAAATTTTAGTAAAACAAATAAAAATTTTATTTATTAATATTTAAAATCATGAATTATATAATAAATTTTTTATTAATTATGATAAATTGAATACTAATTACTAACAAAATTTAAAGGTTATTTATTTATTATGTAATTAAATTTAAAATATAAATTATAATTATAATTAAATTATTTATATAATAGTTTAACAATTATTATAATATTAAATTTTTATAATTATAATATTTATTTATAGATGAAAATCTTATAAATATATAATATATTATTAAAAAAAATTAAGAAAATAGGATTTGTGGTTAGGCAGAACGGAGGATAATTTCCAACCCCACTCTATCCTCTAACGGGACCTTCGACTTCTTTGCGTGGAGGAAAATTGAGATCCACGTTCCCCCGAAGATAAGGGTTTGAGTTTGATGCCATAAAAACAAAACTTCCAAGCCGTGAGACTAATGAATGGGAGCATTCACCATCGATGTCAAAATTAGAGTTTTTTCACAAATTTTTATTTTTATAGGATAAATTAACATCTCTAAATGTATGACATCTCTTAATATACTTCGAAATTCTGTTATGATCTAATTCTAACCGATAATAGATACCGATATTTTGTAATATTTGATTGATTATAATTCTGTATATTCTATTTACTATAGAAGTTTTCAGGGAATTCATTAGAGTAATGTTTCTAATAAAAATGGTTTGTTTTTGCATATTTTTACTTATTTTCCAAATTAATCTCATGGATACATATAATTCAGAAGTTTAATACATTTTTTCATTCATTGTGATTCTTATCGAGAGTTATGGACGAGAAATAATTTTAATCAACCAAGTCAATTTTTTATTTAATACAAAATTATAAGCATAAAATAACAAATAAATTTGTCTTTTTTTCTCCACATGTTCCATGTGTGTAACTGGTCGAAAGGAACCACCAACTTATCAGAGAACAAAAAGAAAAAGAAGACACTTAGTTTGCAACCCACTTAACCCATAAACTCATCTTTATCTTTACGTGGAAATGCAAAACATCATTTGGTACTTGGAGTGGTACTATTGAGATTTCTTTTTAAAAGTAAGAAAAACAGAAAATAATGAGTTATCCAAAAAAAATTAGTTAATTCTTATACGCAAGTAATTCGTAATCTTATCTATATAATAACTCTAACGAAAAAATAATGGAAAATATTGTAATTATAATTGATAAATAATAAAATAATATATAATTAATGTCTTAATTGAAAGTATTTATTTGTAGTTAATCTGCTAGTTCGACAATTGTGTGCATGGTTGACTGAGTAAGGCAAGAAGAGGCAGAGTCGAGAGGCAAACAGGGAAGCACAATTGTTTGATGAATAATAAGATTGAGAAAAAAAGAAGAAGAGGGCCATGAAAACATGTAAGGAAAATTTTAAAAAATAATTATATAGAATAATAATATTAAAATAAAAATAATAAATAATAAATAATAAATAATTTTGTTGGTTTAATTCTTACCATGTTTAAAGAAATGAGAATCGGACTAATATAATATAAATCGATTTTTTTAAATTAAAATAAAATAAAATAAAATAAATAAAATCTCAAAATCAAAAAGTTTGAATTAAATTAATTGGAATAGTTTAAATTTTATTAGTTTCTGTTAATTTTGTACACGAGAAAGTTTCATCATTTTTTGGAATGTATTAGAATAATTTTCAAAAAAGAAAAAAAATAATAGTTTTGTAAAATGTTCATTTAAAAAAAATAAAAAAATGAACCTTAATCATATGTCAAAACTAAAAGTACATTCATTTAATGATGAGTCGATGACAGACGTTGATTAACTTTTTGTTTGCTTGTTATCTGTCTGTTGGAGGACTCATGAAGCCTCATAACTTCATATATCATAGGCTCCATTTGACGATGTCCCTCTTTTCTTTGTAAAATGAAGGGATTATTATTATTAAAATCAAACTGCTGCAACTTTAAACAGGATTAAGCGAATTTAATCTGATTCACTTTTCATTTAAGTTATATAATTTAAAGTTGTTAGATTAAATTTGATTAAACTATGAGCAATAAAATTCATTATTGTGAACAATAGTTACAGGAAATGATTCTTGTTCACTAAATTATTTTGGAAAACAAAGAATACTCTTTATGCTAATTTTTTTTTATTAATTTTAAAAGATTAAGCCCGACTTTTAATTTCCATGTTATCATAATTTTGGAGGTTTCTATCATGTATTTAAAAATGCATATATTTTGTAACTAAGTTAATTAATTTTTCCAATCCTATAGAATGATCCAGGGAGATTGTACTTTTTTTTTTAATTATATGGAACTCCGTGGTATTTCAAAAGGTATACGATAAATGAAAACTGGTGTATACGATATTTATTTGACCCTCTTGCGATAGTAAGGGTTTGTTTCCAAATCGATTAAACCTACCTATTATAATACTAATATTTCAATTAAAATATAACTAATTTTATGACAACCATTTACAGCACAAGCGAAACTGCATTGCGGCAGGAGGGGCACTGATTATCTTTCATCTCTTAATAATGAATATTTTATATGTAATTTTTATAAAATTATAAACAAATTAAATATATAAATTATTTCTATATTTTTTTAAAATTTTTATTTTTAAATTTTTACCATTTAAAAATATCCTACAAATTTAATAATTAAAAATATTTATATTCAAATAAAATATACATAATTTTTCTGAATTAAAATTCAAGATCCACCAACAAACATGTAACTCCATCTATATGTTACTTAATTGTTGTACAATATTTTCTTTTTCTAAATAACAGTTACAATTTTAAGCATTTTTTATATAATAATTAAAATTTTAAGCATACACATATAAGGAAATTTATAACACTTATGATCAATATATAACATGCTAGAAACGTTACCGACATTCGAATAATGATATGATATATGAATAGCAACAATTTTATTATCAATAAATTATATCAATTTCTAAGTTCATCTACATATGAGCACCTCAAGGTAGCTAAACATGGTTTTAGATACTTGAAATGGAGTCAATAAATTATGATATGATGTTGATAAAACTTATTAAATTAGATTTGTTGGGATATATAGATGAGAATTGAATGAGTTGTCATAATGATAAAAGAAGCATAAGTAGTTATTGTATGTTCTTTGTTGGTAACTTGACGCGCTGGTCTTCTTTTAAATAAAAAGTTGTGTTAAGATCTTCCGTAGAGCCCGACTAATGGTACTTGCAAGTGATGCTGTGGAAGTAATATGGATTTTATCAACGTTGAAAGAAATTAGTGTTGAACTTGTTAGGAGATCCAAGTTGTTATATGATAATTTGAGTGCTCAACATATATAACATAATCTTGTATATGGTATGTACATTATTTATATAGACAAATATTAATTACTATTTCAATAACTATAATGATTGAATCACATGGTTTACACCTACTTGGTAAGCGTCGTGTATGTTGGTAGGTGTCGGCATCGGTGTTGGTGTCGGTGTCGATACAGTATTTGTTGAATGAATTGGTGCAGTGTTTGTTGAATTCAACACTCCTCCTCAAGTTGGTGCATAGATGTCTTTCATGCCTAACTTGACTGAAACTTCTGTGAATACTCGATATGAGACTGCTTTAATGAGAATGTCAGCCAATTAATCTTCTAACTTAATTTTTGGTAATTCTAATGAATTTTCTTCTAACTTTTCCTTAATAAATAATTTGTCAACATGTTTTGTACGATCGTGTTGAACTGGATTATGAGCAATATCACATGATGTTTTTATTGTCACAAAATAACCTAATTGATTCTTTAGCAGGATATCCCAAATCTTTCAAGAGAGATTGTAACCACAAGGCCTCACAAAGCCCAAGTGTCATGCCTCTATATTCAGCCTCTGCGCTTGAACGGGCAACGACATGTTGTTTCTTACTTCTCCATATTACAAGGTTTTCTCCTATAAAAGTGAAGTAGCCTGATGTAGATCGTCTATCATTTATTGATCCAACTCAATCAACATCAATATATACTTTTAATCTTTGGAACTCTGAGTTTTTAGTGAACAATACTCTTTTTCCAGGAGCAGACTTTAAATACCTCAAAATATGTATAACTGTATTCATATGTTGTTCTCCAGGATTATGCATAAATTGGTTGACAATACTTAAAGCATAGGCAAGATCTGGTCTTGTGTGTGCCAAATACATCAATCTTCTAACATGCCTTTGATATCTTTCTTTATTTGTTGGAACTTGATCAACCTTGATACACACCTTTAATCTTTCCTCTACTGGTGTATTAGCTGGTTGACATGTCGACATACCAGTTTCTTTTAATAAATCTAAGGCATACTTTCTTTTGATCGAGAAACCTCAATCCCAAGAAAATATTTTAATGAACCAAGATCTTTCATTTCAAATTCTTTGGACAAATAACTTTGTAGAGTTTTCCTTTCTTCAAGATCATTTCCTATTACTATCATATCATCAACATATATAATAAGTGCAATGATCTTACCATACTTTTTTTTAGAAATAAAGTATGGTCTGAATTGCTTTGCTTGTAGCCAAATGCCTTCATTGACTTTGTGAACCTGTTAAACCATACTCTTGGGGATTGTTTTAATCCATACAGTGATTTTTTTAATTTGCACACCTTTTCATCATGGATTTTGAATTTCTTGATTCTTGGTGGTAGATCCATGTAGACTTCTTCAATTAAATCTCCATGTAGAAAGACATTTTTTACATCAAACTAATATAATGGCCAATCTAAATTTGCAGCTAGAGATACCAAGACTCGAATAGTGTTAATTTTGGCTACAGGCGCAAATGTTTTTGTATAGTCGATCCCATATGTCTGTGTGTATCCTTTTGTTACCGATCTTGCTTTATAGTGTTCAATCATACCATCTACTTGATACTTTACTAAAAAAATACATCAACATCCAACAATTTTCTTTGTTGGTGGACGATCGATAAGTTCCCAAGTTTCATTTATTTCTAAGGATCTTAGTTCCTTATTTATAGCATCTTTTCATTTTTGGTCAACTAAAGCTTCCTACACACTATTAGAAATAGAATCAGCAGATAATTGATTCACAAATGACATGTTTGATTTTAACAAACGATGTTTAGACATATAATTGCTCATGAGATATTTGACTTTACTAGAAATCTCAAGTTCGTACATGACTTTAGGAATATCTCTATTAGGACGTGGTGGAAGTATTTTCCTAGCTGGTTCAATAGTTGGAACATCCTATGCAAACGATTGGTTAGGTATATCAACAACTTGTGGAGTAGGAAACTCGTACTCACTTAGTGGTAGTAATAAACTTTCTTGATGATCTTGAAGTTGATAAGGACTTGATTCCATTTCCCTTGAGTCTTTTCTATATTAGGAGTTATTACCATATGAATTCAGGTTATTTGTATTTTTCTCACATATAATTTGTTTTTCTTCATAAGGAAACAATTTATATGTAAGGGTCTGAATTTCAGCATGGTTGTACTTCCCCTGAAATTCAAGTGTAGAAGAGAAATACATTGTATCTTCATGAAAAATAACATCCATGATGGTAATCATTTATTTTGTAGAAGGATGATAACAACGATACTTTTTTTGTTGTGTGGCATACGAGCTTCGATCAATGAGGCACGAACAACTTTCAACAAGTATCGATTTTTTCTTTCTGCAACTCCATTTTGCTGAGGTGTATCAACACAAGTAGTTTGATGAATAATCCCTTCTGATTTAAGATATTCTTGAAGCTCATAACTCTTATATTCTCCTCCATTGTCACTATATAGAACTTGAGTCTATGTTTTATATTGAGTACGAACCATTTTATGAAATTTTCCAAATAATAAGTTTACCTCATTTTTAGATTTCATTAAACATACCCAAATCATTCTACTAAAATCATCAATAAATGTAACAAATTAACGTGATCCTCCTAAAGTAAAGACTTTGGAAGGACCCCATACATTAGAATGTATAACCATAAACGAAAATTGATTTTTATTTAAGGTTACAAGAAAGGAGGAATAATGACTTTTTGCTAGTTCACAGACATCACACTTTAAAGTAGAAAGATCTAAACAGACTCATGGTTTGAGCTCGCTCATCACCCAATCGATATATTCCAAGGGGATAGACCTTTGTCGATGTGAGAAGAATGTTAAAGTCCTACATCAGTTGGACGCTGAGCTTCTAATACGTATATAGAAGGGGACAATCCTCTATCTCATAACATTTGTTTTGAGATGGAGTTAGGTACAAATTGAACATGGTATCGAAACCAGGTGATCTAATCTGGTGTGATTTGGACTCGCTCATCGAGATAAAGTTAGATCTGAATTGAACATATCAACTAGCAAATATCTTAACAAAACTAGTCCTAGTCATTTAGGTTTTAAAAGCACACTTATGGTTATAAACAAAACATAAGCTACAGGGGAGTATGTTATAATACGGTGGATAGACACGTATTCACTTATGGGTATAAGACATATAATTCTGTTATAATATAACATAATAGAAAGACTAAGTAAGCCATTTATCATGTATAAATATCACACCAAAACATCAATGATATTCACTTTTGGCTTCTCGGCATGATCAGTTACAATCTCAGCGTAATTACAAGATTAGTAATATATTCGTATATTTATTAATAGAAATGATTAAGTGGGCAATAGTGCTCCTTTTAAGGGAAAAACATTCTCTTACTTAAATTAAATTTTAAGTTTAATTTTTAAGATTTAGAATTTAGTTTTAACATTTTTTATAAAAATAAAATTTATATTAATTAATTAAAATTATAATAAATTAGATAATTCGAAACAAGAAAAATAAATAAATAAAATGGACAAGCCTTGAGAAGGATTCTTGAATTTTAACATCATATTAATATTTTCCGTATAAAATTTGTTGATTTTTGGTAACTTTAAAAGATGAGAACAATTTGTCACTGAAGGTAGCAACCGGATGCATCTAAACATTTTAAATAATTTTGTAGTATATAATTTATTTAGTTAGTATAATTTTGTTAAGGCGTACAATATATATATATATTTTTAGATAAATTAATAAAAAAATTGTTATTTTTATCGTACTTTTATTCTTATTTTAATATATATTTTTATTTATATTTTCAAGCGTATATTTTCATATCACTCATATTTAAATTATTAATATCTATTTTAATCAATTTTATAAATAATCTCAATAAAATAAGTACTTCATATGTAATATTATGATTAAAATTAACAAAAATAATATCAGTAGCTTAAAAAATATAAAAATATTAATTAAAAAAAAGATAAAAGAGTATATCAAATAAAATAGAGGTACTGTACCCATAAATAAATATATTACTAAATTTTATTGTTAATCTACGAGGGATGTTACTTGAATATTATTTTTTTCATTTCATAAAATTAAATAATAAGCATGTAATTTTTTAAATAATTTAGTGGTATGTTTATTAGCTTATTGGATATTTTGTTTTTTTGGTAAATATTTATTTTGATATTACTGTTATGTGAAAGTTTTTAATCTACTATTTTTAATATATTTTTTTGTTTCGATTGTATGTTTTTATTATTAAAATATTTTTTGATTTATTAATTTGATTAAAAAAATTAATTAATTTAACCAAAATATTTAATTCATATATACATGAAGTTATAAGTGAGTGAAGTAAATAAAACAATGAAGTTATAAATTTATGTGTCATGTAAATGTTTCTATAAAATTGATAATTTTTTGGTCATAGTTAATGAAAAAATATTTTAATAATAAAAATAATTAATTAAAATAAAAAATATAAAAAATAATTAATGGAATTTTTTTAACACAATGTTAATCTACGAATGGATGTTTGCCTTTTGTTTTTTGGTCGGGCTACTGGGATATCAATTACAACGTTGTTTACATGAGGTAATTCAACAAAACTTCCTAATATTTGTATACATTAAAGGAAGAAGAAAAAGAATCCAACATTTTTTATACCATGATGAAACAAAAAGTCAAACTCAATTTGGATTCTATGGGCTGCCTTTAATTTATGGGTGTAGGTAGGTTAACAAAAATTGTGTTTTTTACAAACAGATTTGAATTTTCATTAAATAAGATCGTAAAGACATGGATTGTGAAAATGTAAAAATTTGAAAATAAAACATGCACGATAAAATATAATATATAAAATAAAGAAAATATGTTGTGATTCAGAAAAGCCTTTAATAAGTTTCGATAATATCAAACATATTATTTGCAAACTTCTTTTTGTTAATTTCTTTTTCCTGATAGATAAATCAAATTTAATTATATCTGTAGCAAAATGAACAGCTTATAAACCGAGGACCCCGTGAGACTGCAATCAGTCACATATAGCAGCGATTAAAGTAATTTTTGCTTTTTTAGTATGCATTATAATTTTGGTAGGATGCATTGGCATTAAAAATTTGAGAGTATATAGAAATAATGACCCATTAATTTCTTTTATCAAATAATATTTATGAATATAAACTAATTATTACTAGAATAAATGTTAAAACATTTACTAAACTGTATTAAAATGTGGCTCCAGTGACACATTAATTAATGATTAATGGATATAGTGATAACAAAGAAAATGTATTTGTTATTGAACAATAATATATAAGATAAATAAATCAACATTGAGAGTAGCAAAAACAAGCAAATCCAGGCAAACGAAAGTGACAAGCACCTTGCTTTGCCTCCTCCCATTCCCTACATTTCTTGCTGCAGTGTCCGCTACTTCTACAAAAGCCTGACCATGTCATGCTTCGCGTTTGGCACAGTTTTGCTTCTGTCAATCGTACCATTTATTAGAATTTGCATTAATTCTTTTAGGGGCAAAATAGTCAATGGTCTTCAAATTTATATTCCTAGTATACATATAATTTTAAATATACATTTTGTAAATATTAATTAATAAATATCTGCGAGATCTGATTCAAAAAGTGGTGATGCCCATTATCATGAATCAAATCATCAATAAATAACTGAAGACTAATAATTACCATGAACTTCAAAGAAGAGTAGAAGAAGAAGAAGAGCACTCCAGGCTGCAAAGTTACTAACGGCAAGATACAACTTAGCCATTATTATTACTTATTATTATCGGTGAAAATTGTGCGACATTTAATGTTTAATTTAGATGATGATCATCAAGTGCGTGTGAGGGTACCTATTTATAACAACAAAAAGTCAGGATGCAGTTAACAGCAAATAATATTAATAATAAAATAAAATAAACAAAAAAACGAGGTTACTTCGGTGATTAATCTAGTGGGTATATTAATTATAGGTGAGACTTGAGAGGCTTGCTTGCTCAAGCTCTTATAAAGAAAAAATATGAAAGGAAGTCAGAGATCCGAATAACGATGAAGTTTATTAAAAATTAAAGATTTTATGAATTGACCCATTTATAATACAAATAATAATGCATTAATATTTATGCTTAGTTGAAAAATCATAAAGATTATGTCTTTTAGTTGAAAATTTCACAATACCTCCACCAATATTTTGGTAAATTTTTGTCAACAATATGTTACCAACATTCCTTATTACATTTGTTATCTTAAAAAAAATATTTTAAACGAAAAATACATTTTTTAGAAATTTTACCAACACGTCAACGAAGCAAAAGGAAGAGTGTATAAACAATTCACAATTTTCTACGCAAAATAGTCTACATGTGAAGGTTCCTGCACAGAGTACACTTTCTTTATAGTGTCTTGTGCTTTCTCTCTTATCTTCTCAACTGTATGACTTGTCTCAATCACCTAGTAACCTAGCCTCCTCTCAATACACAGGTTATGACACCTCATTATCTCACCATCCTAGTGATAGTTTGTCTCATTCGCCCATTAGTGATACCACTTTGTCCTAATATGAAATTCCTACAACGAGTGCTACTTCAAATCATCCTTGTTTTCAACGTGTTAATAACTCATTATTGTTCAAATCATCCTTGTTGTCGACACGTTAATAACTCATTATTATATAAAAAATAATAAATAATGATATATGAATATATCAAAGTAGTAAAATAATACACATAAAATTTACATAATTTGATAATTCGTCTAAATTCACAGAAGATAGTAGATATTATTGAACTGAGTATAAAATATACAGAATATAGATACAGATTTCTTCACTAATAATATCTCTTAAGTGTTTTCCCAAACTTACATAAAAAACTCTCAAACTCACTAAATATTTTCTCCCTTTGAGTTTGCTTATGTTCTCTCTGATTTTTGTCTTGTTCTTCAATGCATGAACTCCTCCATATTTATAGATGAAGCAAGACTCTTTTTCCCTAAATTGTGTCATAATTTAAACCTTAAATTAGACCACTAATTTTCCTAAATTATACCACTAATTTGTTACTTTTAGAGCCAATATTCAACAATCTCCACCTTGGTGAAAAAGTTTATAACACTGCCTCCAAATGTGCCCTAGGCGCTCTAAGCTCGAGAGATGTTGATCAAGTTCAAGCAGTATTGAAACTTGATTCTTGTAACCACCTTTGTAAGCATATCTATAGTTCCAACTTTCTGGAGTATAACATTCCCTTCATCGACGATTTCCCGAACAAAATGAAATCAAACATCGATGTGCTTGGTGCGACCATGATGAACTTGGTTCTTTACCAAATAAATGGCACTCTGACTGTCCCAGAAAACCTCCACGTTCTTCTGAACAATACCCAAATCCTTGATCAAATCGAGAAGCCAGATAACTTCTTTGAATGCTTCTATTACAGCCATATACTCTGCCTCTATAGTAGACAAAGTTACAGTTGACTGCAATGTTGATCTCTAACAAACTGGTCCTACTACCATTGTGAACACATAATCAGTTGTAGATCGACGCTTATCCAGATCTCCAGCATAGTCACAATCTACATATCCGACTAGGTGTTTGCCTTTAGTCTTGTCTCTCTCAAACTTCAAACCAATATCCATAGTACCATAGATGTATCGTAGAATCCACTTCACTATTTTCCAATGTCTTTTATCGAGATTATGCATGTACCGACTCACCATACTAACAATGTAGGAAATATCAGGTCTGGTGTAAACCATTGCATACATCGAGGCACCAATGACATTTGCATATGGATCATCTTTATTTGCTTCTTCTCATCGGTGGTGCTAGGTGACATTAATGCACTTAATTGAAAGTGAGGAGCAAGTGGTGTATTTACTGGTTTGATTTTTTCATCAATGTCAAACCTTTGTAGTACTTTCTTCAGATACTGAGTCTATGTCAAACAGACTGTGCTTGCAACTCTATCTCTTGTGATTTTCATCCCACGAATTTTCTTAGCTTCTCCAAGATCTTTCATTTCAAATTCTGAACTCAACAGAGCCTTCAATCTGTCGATCTCCACCTTGCTCTTAGATGCAATCAACATATCATCAACATATAAGAGAAAATAAATGAAGGTACCATCTTGGAGTTTCTATAAAGTATACGTAGTGATCAAACTGACTGTGTGTGTACTTCTACTCTCTGATGAAGCTATCAAAGCGCTTGTACCACTGTTGCGATGATTGCTTCAAACTGTAAATTAACTTGCTCAGCTTGCAAGCCCAATTCTCTCATCTTGGAACTTTGAAGCCATCCGGTTGAGACATGTAGATCTCTTTGTTCAAAGTATCATGGAGAAAAACTGTTTTGACATCGAGTTGAGCTAACTCGAGATCAAACTATGCTACCAAACCAACAATATTCGAATAGATGAATGCTTAACAACAAGAGAGAATACCTCATTGTAGTTTATTCCTTCTTTCTAAGCATATCCTTTTGCTACTAGTCTCGCTTGTATCTAATGTTGTCTTTACTAGGAAGTTGAACCAACTCCCAAGTTTGATTATGATGTAGAGACTTTATATCTTCATCCATTGCCATCTTTCACTTCATACTATCAACTCCCTGCACGGCTTCTCTGGAAGTGCATGAGACATCATCATCAATTACTGGAAGTACGAATGCTACCATGTTTGTGTATCTGGTAGGCTTCCTAATCTCCCTTCTCAATCGAGTAGTGGTAATAGATTCTAGTTATTGATTGATCTGTGGATGGGGAGAGAACTTCCACCTCAATTGAGATCTCTTCTTAATCATCAATTTCATCTTCACCACGATCGGTAGTCGGTGCAATCTTTTCTAAATCTTCCAGAGTCTCAAGCATTACCTTAGAAAGAGTATTTGGACTTTCATTCTCTTTCTCTGAATTTGTCTATCTTAGCATAACAGACTCGTCGAATGTGACATCTCGGCTTAAGACGATCTTCTTGGATTTACCACACCAAAGTTGAAATCCTTTAACTCCTTCCTTAAAGCCTAAGAAAACAATTTTCTTTGCTCTAAGATCCAGTTTGGATTCACTAACATGAAAATATGCAGGACATCCAAATATTCGTAATGAATCATAATCAGAAACAAGTTGTCTAGACCATACCTCTTTAGGAGTTTTCCCATCTAATGCAGTCGTAGGAAGTCTGTTGACTATATGAGTTGCATATGACAAAGACTCAGCCTAAAATGCCTTGCTTAATTTGGATTGAGATAGCATATACCAAACTTTCTCAACCAAAGTATGATTCATTCATTCTGCAACTCCATTCTATTGTGGTGTATGAGGAACAGAAAAATGTTTGTTATCCCTTCATCTTGACAAACTTTGAATAAGGGATCTGATTTGTACTCGCCACCATTATCAGATCTAAGCCTCTTAATTTTCCTACTTGTTTGAGTCTCGATCATTTTCTTCCATTTAAGAAAGATATACTGAATTTCATCTTTGTGACTCATGGTGTATATCCAAACATATCTAGAGAAATCATCAATAAAAGTCACAAACTAGCGTTTACCTCCAAGTGAAGCATTCTTGGAAGGTCCCTAGACATCCGTGTGAATATAATCAAGAGATCCCTTAGTACGATGAATGGTAGTGATGAACTTGACTCTTATTTGTTTTCACATTACACAATGCTCGTAGAAATCAAACTTTCCAATATTGGTACCTTTCAAAAAACCTTGCATCATTAAGCCTTGCAAAGCCTTTTCACCAACATACCCTAAGCGCATGTGCCATAGGCGGGAAGAATCATTTGTCTTTTCTTCAAAACTGCTTGAGACAATTGCTCTTCCTATAACTGTACTCCTATCTAGGAAATACAAGCTCACCTTTCAAGTACCCTTCATCGCTATAAATTCACCTCGTACAACTTTCAAAACTCCATTTTCCAATGTTACCTTGTAACCATCAGAATCTAGAACACCTAAAGAAATAAGGTTTTTCTTTAGGTCAAGAATATACCTTACATTTGTAAGTCATCTGATTGTACCATCGTGCATCTTTAGTCGTACTGTTCCATTCCCTTTTGTTTGATAGGCATTGTCATTACCCATAAGCACAACTTATCCATCGAGTTCCTCAAAACTCGAAAACCAATGCATGTTTGGACACATATGATAAGAACATCCAGAATCAAGGATCCACTTATCTGAGTAGGTTACTGATGATGAAACTGAAAAAGCTGATTCTTCATCTTCATCGCCTTTTTGTGCAACATTTGCATTTAACCTGTCCTTGTTTAGGAAATATTTCTTCCAATGCCCTTTCTGGTGACAATAGGCACACTCATCCTTCGCAAGACATCTTCTGGATGACTCTCCTCTGGACTTTGATCTGGATTGCCCCCTATTATTTGATCCGCCAAATTTTTTATTGTTCGTCCAATCTCTGGATGTCGTCAATGCTTCTGATATTGAGTCTCTGTGATCATATTGATCCTTCTTCCGGTACTCGTTATTTACCAAAGCATTTGAAACATCTACAAACTTAACCTCATCTTTTCCATATAACAAATTTGTGGTTAAATGCTCATAGCTCTCAGGTAATGAATTCAGTAATAACAAAGCTTTATCTTCATCGATAATTTCAACATCTAAATTTTGTAGATCGGCCAAAATTTTATTGAAATTATCTAAGTGCTCAATAAGGGATACATTTCTTGTACTGGAAACGAAAAAGTTTCTTCTTCTTCAAGTATAGTTTGTTCTCAATACTTTTCGTTATGTACTTGTCCTCTAATTTCTTCTAGAGAATTGCGGCTACATTCTCTTTCATGACAAAGTACTTCTAATCTTTTCCTAAGCACAGTTGAATTGTGCCACAAGCTTATCGATTAACATAATTCCAATCTTCATTTTGAATAATCTCTTGGCCTGGTCTCCAAGGCTATATTAGATCCTTCTCGGAACAATAGATCTAATACTTCACATTGCCACATGCCATAGTTATTGGTGCCGTCTAATTTCTCCACCTTAAACTTTGCGTTGGACAACATAGTTCTTCGAGTTAAACAACTTGGTTTGCTAGAAATTCTAAGGTCAGCTTGTTCACCTTCTTCGATCTCTCTTTTATCAGCCATAAGTATAAACGGATAACATAAATTTTGCACTTATAACTAAAAATAATGTTTTTCCAAATTTTATACCTTATTTGAAAAAACAAAGTCTACAGTTGAATCCGAAATGGTCCAATTAGCGAGGAATAGGTCCAACTCAGCTGAAAACGGATGAAAAATGGATCAACTCGGTCCAAATATCACTAGTGACTAACTTGACTCAATTGTTGGCCACAGAACTCCGATGGCTTCTAGCGGTGATTCTGACTTCCAATTTGAGCAATTATTTCACTATTGCATTCGTCTCGTCAAGAGCTTCGATTTGATATATAATACTGCTATATTTGGCTATGATACCAATTTGTTATGCATAGAAGCACCAAATAACGATATATGAATATATCAAAGTGGTAAAAGGACACACATAGAATTTACGTGGTTCGATAATTCGCCTAGGTCCACAGAAGGTAGCATATATCATTTAACTGAGTAGGAAATATACAGAATACAGATATAGATTTCCTCACTAATAATATCTCTCAAGTGTTTCCCAAACTACAGAAAAAACTCTCAAACTCACTAAATATTTTCTCTCTTTGAGTTTGCTTATGCTCTCTCTGATTTTTTCTGATTTTTGCCTTGTTCTTCAATGCATGAACTCCTCCCTATTTATAGATGAAGCAAAGCTCATTTTAACTAAATTTTGCCATAATTTAAGCCTTAAATTAGGCAACTAATTTCCTTAAATCATGCCACAATTTAGGCCACTAATTTGTTACTTTTAGAGCCAATATTCAACACTCATTTCCTAAATTAATCTACAGGTTGTCTTACTTTCTATTCCTATCAATATCCCACACCACATGTTTACAAGGTTCAAAATAGGTTATTCAAAGCCTAAATATTTTCATATTTTTACCACTTTACTTTCAACACCTAAATATTTCAAAGAAGTTATCAAAGTACCTGAATGGCATGCTGCTATATAGAGTGAATATGATGCACTTATTCATAACTAAGCATGGGTGTTGGTTGATCCTCTTACTCATGCAAAGGTCACTAGGAGCCTGTGGTTATTTAGAACTAAGGAGAAATCACATGGTAGTCTTGATCAATACGAAGCTAGGCTAATGGCTCAAGGATATTTGCAAACTCTAGGTTTGAATTTTACAGAAAATTTTAGCCCTATTATTAAGTTTACATCAGTCAAAATTGTGCTCCATTGCTTTATATTTTGGCTAGAGCATTAGACAACTCGATGTTAACAATATATTTTTGAGTGGAGACCTTGAAGAGCCTATTTACATAAGACAACCTCCTGGCTTTACAGATCCTTTTCATCCTCATCAAGTGTGTCTTTTCAAAAAGGCATTGTATGGCTTAAATAAGCCATTAGGGCTTGGTTTCATAAACTTAAACAGTGGTTATTAAGTTGGGGTTTCATTGGCACTTGCAGTGATCTATACTTATTTGTAAGTAGTGTTGGAATTAATTTCAATTAATTACAACATATATGGGTATATATATGATATAAATATATATTGAATAATAGACTGTCAAATATTTAATTAGACTTGTTATAAGGTAATCGAATTAAGTATTATATAAAGTTTGGAAATAATGCAATTATGCTATTGGTCCCTGGAGAACACAATTAAATATGACAATGTTATTTAAATAAGAAAATACCCAATAAGACAAGTTTTGAATTCAGAATTTGAATTTGCGTAGGATTCAATAAGAAAATTTCTAATAAGGCAACTTTTAAAGTCAAAATTTGAATCCGCGTAGGATTCAATATGAAAATTTCCAATAAGGTAAGTTTTGAATTCTGAATTTGAATCCGCGTAGGATTCAATATGAAAATTTCCAATAAGGTAAGTTTTGAATTCTGAATTTGAATCTACGTAGGATTTAATAAGAAAATTTCTAATAAAACAAGTTTTGAATTTAGAATTTGAATCCGCTTAGGATTCAATAAGGAAATAATAAATAAGAAAATATCTAATAAGAAAATAGATTACAGACCACCTCTTGAAATTTAAAAGCGTATTTTCCTCTACTAGCATCACTTCATCTCTCTCTCTATATATATAAAATATATAGAAAATAAAAAATAGAGAGAAGAATTAAAAAAAGGGAAAGGGTTTTCGGTTAAGAACTTGCAATTTGGGTATCTTTTATTGTATAGAATAAAAAGTTGTTACTACCGCCTCTCTTGCTCTCTTCATCGGACTTAAGAGGGATTACTTGGAGATCTAAAGACTTCCAGTGATCACTGGTAATTGTGTCTCTCTGGAAGATCATGGCAATAGACCAAGGTAATTTAGAATCAAAGATTGAACGTTCACTAGAGGATCATGGTAAATCTAAGATTTATGAATTTCAATATGGTTATGCATGATAAATAAATTCTATCAATTGGTATCAGAGCCTACTCTAGTTGAATTGTTAAATTTTGATTTTGGTTCAGATATTTATGGTTTGGAAATTTTTTTAAGAAAATTAATAAGTATAAATTTTTGAATAATTTTTCTGAATAAAAGGGTCCTTCAGTTTGAAAAATTTTAAGATGAATATTTAGGTAATAACATAATTTTTCCGGATTCAAATTATTTATGCTCAATAATCAAATTATTCAAATTAAGCACTACTTTGTTCTGATATGTATTTTCGTATATCTATTATTTTGGTATTTTGCTGCAATTATTTTTAAGATGATTAAACCAAACTTGACTTTGGAATTTGTTCAAATGATTATTTCATCAATTGATTGTTTGAAGAATTAATGAGTTTGTAATAAGTCATGTTTTAAATAAATTGTTTTCGCTAAGGATAATATCAAGTCATTATGAAGGCTTCAGATTAAGATATATTTTGAAAAATGATTGATCAAGCTCTCATATTTAAATCCTTCAAGGTTGAAGTTGAGTTATAGCTTAACAAAAGGATTAAAAGTGTCAGATCGGATCATGATGGTGAATACTATGGTCGGTATGATGGCTCAGAAGATCAACATCTAGAGCCTTTTGCTAAATTTCTAGAGGAAAATGGAATTATGCCATAGTATACAATGCCGGGTTTGCCCATAATGAATGGTATGGTTGAAAGGCGCAATCGAACATTAATGGAGATGGTGCGAAGTATGATTTCTCATACCTCGCTTCCATTGAACCTATAGGGAGAAGCACTTAAGACAACAACATATATTCTGAATCGGATATCGACTAAAGCAACGATCAAAACTCCATATGAATTATGGACTAGGAAGAATCCCAGTCTCCAACAATTTAGAATCTGGGGTTGTCCAGTTGAAGCTCGGCCTTATAGGCCACAAGAGAAAAAGCTGGATGAAAGGACAATTAGCTACTATTTTGTCGAATATGCAAAAAGGTCCTAGGGGTATAAATTTTATGATCCCACTAACAGAACAATTTTTGAGACAAATATAGTTAAGTTCTTTGAGGAAGTTATGGTTCAAGGGGGAAATACAAATCAAATTGTCTTTGAAGAGAAACATGATTCTTCTATAAAAGGGGCACCAAAAATGGTACCAATTGTAATAAGAATATCTGGAGACTCATTGGTTCAAGATCGCACAATGAATGAACCTACAATGAATGGAGCTCTAGAAATGGAAGAGAATCTAGTACAAGATAATGTTGATGTTGAAGAGGAACCTATACCACCTTAAGAACTTCAAGAACAAATACCTTTAAGGCGATCCACAAGAGAGAAAAGAAGCATAATATCTAAAGATTATGTTGTGTTCCTTCAAGAACATGAATTCAACATTGGCATGATGGAGGATGACCCTCTCAATCTCCACCAGGCTTTGGAAAGTACAAATTCTCAAAAATGGATCGAGGCCATGAATGAGGAAATAAAGTCAATGTATGACAACAAAGTCTGAGATATCATCCTATTACCTGAAAGTGTGAAACTTGTTGGTTGCAGATGGATACTTAAGACCAAGGAGGATTCAGAAGGTAATGTGGAAAGATACAAAGCGTGGCTTATTGTTAAGGGGTTTACACAGAAAGAAGGCATTGACTTTGCAAAATTATCATGGCTTTAGTGGCACATTTTGATCTTGAGTTACACCAGATGGATGTTAAGACTACATTTCTCAATAGCGACATTGATGAATCCATTTATATGGTGCAACCACTTAACTTTGAGTCTGATGACTCAAAGAAGATGGTTTGCAAATTAAATAAATCCATCTATGAACTCAAGCAAGCGTCTCAACAATGGTATTTTAAATTTCACCAAGTAATTGTCTCATTTGGATTTGAGCCTAACTTGGTGGATGAATGCCTATATCACAAGTTCATTGGGGGTAATTTTATGTTTCTGGTTTTATATGTTGATGACATATTACTTGCCAGTAACGATATAAACATGATGCTTGAAACTAAGAGATTTCTTTTCAGACATTTTGATATGAAAGATCTTGGTGAAGCATCATATGTGTTAGGCCTTAAAATACAAAGAGATTGAAATAAGGGTATTTTGGGGCTTTCACAACAAGTATATATCGATAAAATTCTTAAGCAATATGGCATGGAACACTGTAAACTAGGAAATACCCCTGTTGTAAAAGGAGACAAATTTAGTCTCATTCAGTGTCCAAAAATAGAACTCGAGAAATCAGAAATGCACCAAATTCCATATGCTTCAGTAATAGAAAGTTTGATGTATGCTCAAGTGTGTATGGGTTTGGATATTATGTACATCACAGGAATGTTAGGTCGGTATCTTAGTAATCCTAGTATGGATCACTGGAAAGCAGCCAAGAGAGTACTTAGGTATTTGCAAAAATGAAGGATCATATGCTGACATATCGGAGATCAAATAAGCTTGAGGTCATTGGATACACTAATTCTGATTTTGCGGTTGATCGGGCAGAACCGACATCGCCGATCCTGCCCGTTACTTTGGTTTTATATTTATAAAACTCTCGCAAGTGCACGAATCATTTCGTAGAAAATGATAAGTATACTCCCAAGGTCGATCTAAGGAAGGAATGTATGTGGTTTTTAATTTATTATTCAAACTTTTAAAAACAAAATTAAATCCTAAACATCCTGTCACGATATTTTGGGTTTTGTGTTTTTATTCTACTTACATAAAAATAAACATAAATTCAATAAACATTTATGCAAATTTTATCATTTAAAACAGTGGAGTATTTATGGATATAATAACTATGTTAATTATGCTTGCTCATATTATTTAGGTTATTAAAGATATGAATTGATATTTATTGATTCTCTCTTTTTTGTATGAATACCACCTTTGGTGGGGTTAGATATTCTTTGTTAACTAAACAAATCAATTAACACCTATGGGTGGGGTTGATAACTAATTTGGTTAATTAAATTAATTCCTTTTTTTAAGAGATTGAAAATGAACCATTTAAATGCCACCTTTGGTGGGGTTAGACAATTTAAACTTTATTCAAGGTGTCCAAATTAAACATAAGAATTTAGTTATCCGAGTACTAACTTTCAAGTTTTAAAACCACTACTGAAAACATGTTGTCAATACATTTTCATATAATAATTCTTATAAAAACTTTTGAAATAGAACTTCACTCTAACTACCGGGCGATTGTACCAACAAATAAAAGAGCACTACTCTAAATCAGACCGGATAACTAAACCTTAATATCTAATTTTCAGATTTAAGTTTGTAATGAAAAATAATATATTTCTCTCTAACATTCTTAATATAAAATCTTGAATAAAAATAAAATCAATTCATTTTAGATATTTTTACCTATTTAATATTTCGCAAGCATAACAACGTTATTATTACATCATGTTTATAAACAGCCAACAAAGTTAAATTTAATCACAGACAAATTAAATATAACATGTAAGAATAAAGCATAAAAAAATAACTGTAAAGAAAATAAAATCCTTACAGAACTTCGATGTTATTCCCGTTGTTGGAAAACCTCCAAGCGGAATTTGCACTCCCATTTATTGAATCAAAAAGCTAATAAATTACAAAAACATAACTAGTTCTTCCCAAAAAGGGAAGAACTCTAAAACTAAGATAAATTAACTAAGGAAAGCTAAAAACTAAGTAAAACTAAAAAATCTAAGAAAAGAGAGAAAAAAAGAGAGAAGAGAATGTGTTTTTAGGTGTGTTTAGAAGTGAAGAGAAGGGGGGTATTTATAGGTGAAGATGGAGAGAAAAAGTGGGGGAGAAAATGTTAAAAAATTATGAAAACGCGGAGTGGTAATTGCTGACGTCATGCTGATGACGTCAGCATGACATGAGGCGGCTGGGCGCAAAAAATGGGGCGAAATGGCAGTGGCGCGCGCGGAGGGCAGCTGGGGCGCGCAGAAGGTAGGCGCTGCGCGCACGGGCGCGAGCGAGAGCAGGAGATACGCGTGTGGAACTGGGAATGGGCGCGGGTTGATGCGCGGGCCGGAGCCGGCGCGCGCGTCCGGGCGCCGGCGTGCAGGGCTCAGCGCTGGGCAGCGCGGCGGTGCGATTTTCTCCTTTTTGACATTTTTGACCCATTTTGTCCAATTTTTCCATATTTGTTGACCTTTCCCCATTTATTTATTAATATATTTGTGATGTATTGCTTCCAGTATTCCTCTTTGAGTCTTTAAGTTACGTTTTTAAGTGAAAATACCTGAAAAACAATAAAAACACCCGTGATTCCGAAAAAGACAAATTTATATAAATATATAATAAAACATATAAATATATATATTTTTAATCAATTAATGTGCATAAAATCATGGTAATTTTAGTGCTTTTTGAGCACTCATCACAACCCCCAAACAGCTTCTTGCTAGTCCCTTAGCAAGAGAAACGATAAAAACTAAAAATTAAACTATCCTAAATCACTTCCGTAGATTGACACGGTTGCATTTAGCCTATGCAACAAGCCTTTAAACCCCTAGGTTGCCCTAGTGGACGAGTTTGAGTCTCGTGAGGGTTTTCAGTAATGATACCCACAAACATTAAACTAAATGTAAAAAAATTAAAAGAAATAATAACAACAATCAACTTAAAATGTCTCATACTTTTTAATCTCTTTTAAGATCATAATTAAAATCTCAAGCATAAGTTATTTTAATATTCTTAAACAACCATGATTTATTATAATAATTAGTTGAAAATCATTTTCATATTTCATATCAAAAATGTATCAATTTAATTTCACCCAATTTCAGTGTCATGAATCCGAATTCGCTTCGACTCTATTCCTCACAAGTCAATACTCTCAAAACACTGAATCTTATGGGTTCAAACACTCATACTAATTTATATGCGAAAGAGTTGATGTATAGAAATGAACTAATATGTTCGCATATGTATAAAGAAGAAAGGCTCAAAGTGTTATTTTGACGTTGATCTCATGGAAGGAATCAAATGTATAAATTATAAAGACATCATATATAAAAATTATTTTCATGCATAAATCAAACTCATTAAGAAAAAATTTCAAGATATATGCCTTTTACAAATGAAGAAAATGCAATGACTTTTTAGGGAATTACTTTCTATATCTTTCTTTTGTAATTAGCCTTTACTCACAACTTTGTAGGCAATGTGGGTCATAGTATGTAGATTATGCTATATATTCTTTCTCTCTATATTTTTCTGAAGATATTTTTCAATATATATCATTTTTTAGAGAGTCAACCCATGTACAGATTGTACATTTTTTTTAAGGATTTTGGTGAGTGGTTAATTTTGTGGCTTTTCTGTTTGATCTTGGTTTAGGTAACCCCAGATATGTCTCTTTTTTTTTAACAGTCATGCACGAATGAGATAAAAGCATATACTATCAATTTCTACTCAAATCATTTAATCTAAGCAAAAATAATAATAAAAAATATACGATACTCTACTAAGATGAGAAAAAATTCATACATTCAATATTAATGCCTATAGAGATCATCTAAGAATTTGAAGAAATAAGAAATGTGTTTGGAGTAGAAAAAATATATATTTCACTCTGAATAAGGGAAATTAGGCTCAAATTATATCTCACAAAGGTAGTCTCCACTAAAACAAATTCATAAACACTGATTTTGGGTTTAATATAATTTCTACATCTTATCAAGAAATACTAGTTATGACAAAAATTAACTAATTATCAAAAATAATTACATAATATTTCATGATATGTTTTCAAAAATTAATCTAACAGTACAAAAGACTTAACTATTTACGTAAATTTGATTTAAAGAAATGATAAATTTTTGTGAGAATTTTTTTTTTTAATTCCAAAATTACTAAATCACACAAAAAAAAAAAACCAAACACAAAAAATGAAGATGTGAACATAAAAAAGAAAAAATTAATAATTGTTTTTTTTTTGAAATTTTTTTTTGAACTTTTTAAATTGTTAAATCTTTTTTTTTCTTTTCTAATTAAGCATGGTAACTTTTCACCACCCCAAACCTAGAACTTACATTGTCCTCAATGTAACAACTATAAATTAAAGATAAAGAGAAAAGAGAAGAAAGATTACCTATTTCTTGAGAATGTGTAAGTAGTAATGGAGAAATGCAAGTGCATTCATCATATTCATCATTAAAGTGTATACTCACAGATTGCTGTGAACTTCTAACAACTCAACAAATATTTTTAGTTTTAACAATTTAAAAATTATTCACATATAATTAAACTAAAATAAACAATAAAATTAAGTATATAAAACAAATAACAAAAAATTACCTAAAATGATGGGTTGCCTCCCATCCAGCGCTTAGTTTAACGTCTTAGCAAGACGTAACTTGGGGATTTCTTTTTAAGTAAACTCAATGTCCCCTCATCATTGAGTCAATAAAACCTACAAGTAAGACAAGATTGTCTACCTATACTATTTCAAACATGCCCTATTGATTTTTAAATTTTTTTCTGTACTAAAAACTAGGGGCATGCTTGAGGGTTTTAGATAACCCACATCTAGGTGCAAATCAAATAATTAAGGCATCAAAACACAATTGTACCTAGATCAAACAAAGAAACTAACTCTTGAGATTGTAATTAAAACTTTAAAATTTTGGAGATAGTTTCAGATTTTTTTTTGTTTTTTTTTGTTTTAAGTATAATATCTAAGTTAAAATAACATAATTAGTATTAATCAAGAGTGCTTCCAGGAAAGAATGGTGGGGCAAAGGCTCCTTAAAAACCATCCTCCTAGACAGAGCAACGTTCCCAAGAAAGACTAGTAGCACAAAGACTTTCAGAAACTAGTTTCCTAGACAGAACTCCCTTAGATCTTTACTTTTCATGCTATTAAAATTAAGTTAATTAAGTTAAGTTAGGTTAAAATTTAAGTTAATTAAGTTAATAAAAAAATATGTTAATTAAGTTAATGAAAATCTAAGTTAATTAAGTTAGTAAATTAAATTAATATAAGTTAGTAAATTAAGTTACTAAAACCTAAGTTAATTAACTTAAACGAAAATTAAGATAAAAAAAAATAGTTAAAAAAAATAAAATTAAAAAAAAATTAAACCAAAAATAAAATAAATTGAAAAAGTAAAAGCAAAAAAAAAAAAAGAGAAAAAAAAATTTTAATTAAAAATTAAGCCAAAAAAATAAAATAAAAAAAATTGAAAAAATAATAATAATAATAATAATTGAAAAAGATAAAAGAAAAAAAAGAGAAAAGAACAAAAAAAAAATTGAAAATAAATTTTTTGATTTTTTTTTTGAAAAGAAAATTTTATTTTTTTTATTTTTATTTTATTTTATTTTTTATTTTTATTTTTATTTTATTTTTTATTTTTTATTTTTTATTTTTTATTTTATTTTTTATTTTATTTTTTATTTTTTATTTATTTTTTATTTTTTATTTATTTTATTTTATTTTTTATTCTGATTTATTTATTAATTTAATTTAAAATTTATTTACTTTTTTTTACTTCAAATTTCAAAATTCAAAATTATTTTATTATTCATGCTCTAATTTTTTTATGAAATTTAAAATTTTAATTTTTTTTATTTATAATGAAATTGAAATTTGAATTTTTTTTTTACTTTTCACAAACAACAAAAAATTTTATTTTTTTATTTTATATTTTTTTATATTTTTATATTTTTTTATTATTTATTATTTATTATTTATTTATTTTTTTATATTTTTTTTAATAAAAAAAATCACAATTATTTACAACACAAAAAGTTTTTAAAATTTTGATAAATAATTTAAAAACACTATTCCTTCCCCGACAACGGCGCCAAAAACTTGATCGGGCAGAACCGACATCGTCGATCCTGCCCGTTACTTTGGTTTTATATTTATAAAACTCTCGCAAGTGCACGAATCATTTCGTAGAAAATGATAAGTATACTCCCAAGGTCGATCTAAGGAAGGAATGTATGTGGTTTTTAATTTATTATTCAAACTTTTAAAAACGAAATTAAATCCTAAACATCCTGTCACGATATTTTGGGTTTTGTGTTTTTAATCTACTTACATAAAAATAAACATAAATTCAATAAACATTTATGCAAATTTTATCATTTAAAACAGTGGAGTATTTATGGATATAATAACTATGTTAATTATGCTTGCTCATATTATTTAGGTTATTAAAGATATGAATTGATATTTATTGATTCTCTCTTTTTTGTATGAATACCACCTTTGGTGGGGTTAGATATTCTTTGTTAACTAAACAAATCAATTAACACCTATGGGTGGGGTTGATAACTAATTTGGTTAATTAAATTAATTCCTTTTTTTAAGAGATTGAAAATGAACCATTTAAATGCCACCTTTGGTGGGGTTAGACAATTTAAACTTTATTCAAGGTGTCCAAATTAAACATAAGAATTTAGTTATTCGAGTACTAACTTTCAAGTTTTAAAACCACTACTGAAAACATGTTGTCAATACATTTTCATATAATAATTCTTATAAAAACTTTTGAAATAGAACTTCACTCTAACTACCTAAGCGATTGTACCAACAAATAAAAGAGCACTACTCTAAATCGAATCGATAACTAAACCTTAATATCTAATTTTCAGATTTAAGTTTGTAATGAAAAATAATATATTTCTCTCTAACATTCTTAATATAAAATCTTGAATAAAAATAAAATCAATTCATTTTAGATATTTTTACCTATTTAATATTTCGCAAGCATAACAACGTTATTATTACATCATGTTTATAAACAGCCAACAAAGTTAAATTTAATCACAGACAAATTAAATATAACATGTAAGAATAAAGCATAAAAAAATAACTGTAAAGAAAATAAAATCCTTACAAAACTTCGATGTTATTCCCGTTGTTGGAAAACCTCCAAGCGGAATTTGTACTCCCATTTATTGAATCAAAAAGCTAATAAATTACAAAAACATAACTAGTTCTTCCCAAAAAGGGAAGAACTCTAAAACTAAGAGAAATTAACTAAGGAAAGCTAAAAACTAAGTAAAACTAAAAAAACTAAAAAATCTAAGAAAAGAGAGAAAAAAAGAGAGATGAGAATGTGTTTTTAGGTGTGTTTAGAAGTGAAGAGAAAGGGGGTATTTATAGGTGAAGATGGAGAGAAAAAGTGGGGGAGAAAATGTTAAAAAATTATGAAAACGTCATCAGCATGACGTCAGCATGACATGAGGCGACTGGGCGCAAAAAATGGGGCGAAATGGCAGTGGCGCGTGCGGAGGGCAGTTGGGGCTCGCACAGGCGCGCGCGAGAGCAGGAGATACGCGTGCGGAACTGGGAATGGGCGCGGGCTGATGCGCGCGGACGTGGGCATCTGTATGCGCGCCGGGCGCCGGCGAGCGCGGTCTGGGCGCTGGCGCCATAGGCTCGGGCGGTACAGCGCGGCGGCGCGATTTTCTCCTTTTTGACATTTTTGAGCCATTTTGTCCAATTTTTCCATATTTGTTGACCTTTCCCCATTTATTTATTAATATATTTGTGATGTATTGCTTCCAGTATTCCTCTTTGAGTCTTTAAGTTACGTTTTTAAGTGAAAATACCTGAAAAACAATAAAAACACCCGTGATTCCGAAAAAGACAAATTTATATAAATATATGATAAAATATATAAATATATATATTTTTAATCAATTAATGTGCATAAAATCATGGTAATTTTAGTGCTTTTTGAGCACTCATCAGCGGTCTGTGTGGATAGCATGAAGTCAACATCCGGTTATATTTTTATGTTGGTTAGAGGAGCTATTTCTTGGAGGAATGCAAAGTAGACCATGATTGCTTCTTCCACCATGGCAGCCGAATTCATTGCGTGTTTCGAGGCATCGAACCATGGAGTATGGCTAAGGAATTTTGTCACTGGGCTGCATATTATGGATACTGTTAAGTTACCACTCAAGATATATGGTGATAATAATTCAGCAGTACTATATTCCAACAACAACATGAGCTCGTCGAAATCCAAACATATCGACATTAAGTTCCTTGCTGTGAAGGAAAGAGTTCAGAGTGGACTTATAAGTATTGAGCATATTGGTACAGCTTCCATGCTAGCAGATCCACTAAATAAGGGATTTTTACCCAAACAGTTTCATTATCATATCGCTCACATATGTATCTATGCCACAAAGGATTGTCAGATTTAGTAAGAGATTGTATTTTATGTATCATGTTTTATGTTTTATATGATATACTTTTACAGATATCATGCAGTTAACTTTTATATGATATTCTGTTATTTGTATGTATCATGCAGTTATTCAGACTTCATTTATTTAGCTTTCAGTTATTCAGTTTATTATGCACTCTGATTTTTAATTGACCTCAAAATCAAGTTAAGTTAAAGTGACCAAATTGGAAATAGGCATGTGGATCACATTACATGTAATTTCCAAACTACACATCCCCTTTATGATTCATGTTATTCAGTTATGTTTACACAATGATTTATATTGGTTTCGTTTCGCTTTATGAGACGAATACTACTTAAGTCCTGGTGAATATGATTGATGGACGGAATTTGTTGATGACGCAAAAGGCTATGACAACACAGTTTGAGTACTCAATTCTGTTTTATTAATATATGTATATACATATAGCCCAGGTGGGAGATTGTTGTTACAATATATATAGGCATATATGTGATATAAATATATATTGAATAATAGACTGTCAAATATTTAATTAGACCTGTTATAAAGTGATCGAATTAAGTATTATTTATCAGGTTTAATATGTGTCATGAGAAGTGGAGCCTTTAATGTGTAGAATGCGTATTAATAACTTTATGATTTAGTGATAGTCTAAATTATATAAAGTTTGAAAATAATGCAATTATGCTATTGGTCCCTGGAGAACACAATTAAATATGGAAATGTTCTTTAAATAAGAAAATACCGAATAAGACAAGTTTTGAATTCAGAATTTGAATCTGCGTAGGATTCAATAAGAAAAATTCTAATAAGGCAAGTTTTGAATTCAAAATTTGAATTCGCGTAGGATTCAATATGAAAATTTCAAATAAAGTAAATTTTGAATTCAGAATTTGAATTTGCGTAGGATTCAATATGGAAATTTCCAATAAAGTAAGTTTTGAATTCAGAATTTGAATTTACGTAGGATTCAATATGAAAATTTCTAATAAAGTAAGTTTTGAATTCAGAATTTGAATTCAAGTAGAATTCAATATGAAAATTTCCAATAAGGCAAGTTTTGAATTCAGAATTTGAATCCGTTTAGGATTCAATAAAGAAATATTAAACAAGAAAATATTTAACGAGGAAATAAATTACAAACCATTTCTTGAAATTTAGAGGCGTCTTTTTCTCTACTAGTGTCACTTCACTACTACAAAAAAGGGTATTAAAGTTGGTTCGTTGAACCAAATTTAATTGAAATGACTTAAAATTCAAAGTGTATTCAAATCGTGAACCGACTTTAAAATTTTAATTTTTTTTTAAAATTTACTCATTTTCTATTATATTCAAATTAAAATCTATATTCGATCACTAAATAATAGTAGAAAAAAATAAAATCTGTTTAATAAATAGTTTAAATAATACAAATAATTAAAAAATAAAATATTAATTAATAATAGAAAAATTATCATGATGTTGTTCTATGTTATTCAAGATCATCATATTCTTCTCTTGATGTTATAATACAAACCTACATATATAATACAAAAATGTATACACATAAATAATAACATATAATAACAGAAAAAATATGAATAATAAGTGCGTAGGATTAATAGAAATACTTGCAAGAGTAAATGAAGTGACAAAATGAAAGAAATGAAGAAAAAATGGTGTTTTGTAAGTAAGAAATGGGTATAAAAAATTTGAGTATTTTGCTCAAAAAATAGGAGATCTAAAATATTATTTAGAGAGGAAGAAAACCCACTAATCGGCGCTGGAATTGGTGGTCGTAGGTGGTCGAAAAATGAGAAAGAATGGAAGAAAAGTGGAAAAGGTTTTGGGTTTTTGAGAGTTATGCAGCGCTTGGAATAGTTTCTGTCTGGGAAAGGAAGAAGAGAAAAGAATTTATCCACGTGTGTAGTGTCGGTTCTACGTGTCAACCGACACTATATCCTACGTGGATAGCGTTAGTTCTACACCCAATTGACTTTAAATTCATTATAAGTTAGTTTTTTCCAAAAACTAACTTTACATATCGACTTAAATACTACTTTTGTAGTAGTGCTTCGTCTCTCTCTCTCTCTTAATATAGTTCAACTCTCTCTCTATATATAAAATATATAGAAAATAAAAAATAGAGAAAAGAATTAAAAAAAAGGAGAAAGGGTTTTCAGTTAAGAACTTGCAATTTAGGTATCTTTTATTGTACATAATAGAAAGTTGTTACTATCGCCTCTCTTGCTCTCTCCATCGGACTTGAGAGAGATTACTTGGAGATTTAAAGGCTTTCAGTGATCATCGGTAATTGTGTCTCTCTAGAAGATCATAGCAATAGACCAAGGTAATTTAGAATCAAAGATTGAATGCTCACTAGAGGATAATGATAAATCTAAGATTTATGAATTGCAATATGGTTATGCATCATAAATAAATTCTATCAAGGAAGTCTGAAGAATATGTCATGTTTGTATTGGTATATGTGGATGATTTTGTTTTCATACGTTCATATCCTATGAATTTCTCGAGTTTCACCTTTCTTTCATCAGTAGTCATTGCTCCCACTCAAATGTAACTTCCTTCGAATTGTTTTTGACTATTCCTACGAATCATCGGATATTAAAACACCTTCGTCGATAAACCAATATCGTCGTCAAAATTTTACTATTAACTTAATTCATTATTCATGTGAATAGTAACCTTGTAGAAAATTGACAAAAATCACTACAGAATGCTCTGATACCAGTTGTTGAAAAATTAGATAAATTTTTGATAAATTAGATTAACGAGAAAACAAAAATAGACAAATTAACACAAATTTGATAATGAAGTTCGATCAATTTTGTCTACGCCTTTAAACCTGCTGCAGATCTTTTTATTAAAATAGATAAATTAAAAAAAATGTTTACAATACTCACAACTCACAACTAATTTACACTTGAAAAAATTGATGTTAATTTTTATTAATGCTAGTATTATACGGAGGAGATATAAGTCAGAGAAGCTTGAGAGATGTATTTATTCTTCTTCTTCGAGGGAGAGATGTGAAACATGTACTCTTTACCCCGAAAAAGATGTTATGACCAATGAGGAATTAGCCAGAAAGCTAAAAAGGCTTTCATTGCTAGATAACAGAAGAATCAAAGAGGAGTACTCCGTTGACCAGATCCCCTAAAACCAATACATATCTTAGTGTGAGCAAAAAATCAATGTTAATTTTTATTTTTGTATAGTATATGACAATAGATTACATTTCTAATGGCAAAAACTAAATGAAAGTTGGAGTGTATGGTGGAATTGATTTATCTATATTCTCACCCCTTTCTCTTCCTCTTTGTGTGCTCTTTGTGTGTGTTGTGTTTATATTTATTCAGAAAACAAAAGGAAAAAAAAACTGTAATGAAATAAAAAATGTAAAACAAAATAAAATTAATTGGCTAGCTCCAAGACATTATTGGTCATAGCAAGAACGAAGAATCCTATGCTTTTTATCTTATCAAAATTAGTGTATTATTTATTGCCTTAGACAAGACAGGACATGACAATGGGGAAAAAATATAGTAGTATTATATCTTGGGGATATTGATAATAATAGATGGTGATTGTTGATAATAATAATAATCATAATGATGCGTCCTTGAGTCTTGATGATGAATAAAAGTACTAATTATGTTGTTGGTTAAAAGCTAGAATATCAGCATCATTCTGAAAAAGGAGCATATCATTGGAATTCAAAGTAACCCAAGCTTCGACACCATCACCCAAATTGGTATCAAAAAGCATCACCATTTCCAAAAATTTATTAACGCTACTCACCCAAATTGGCTTTCCCCAACCAAAATCAGCTTCATAAAATGGAAACTTACACAAACTTGTGAACAAGTAGACATTAGCATCAATTGTTGCAAAATTCTCTTCTTCAACAATGACTTCTCTCCAAGACTTGTGCACCATCAAGCTCACTTGTTCACCATTTTCTACCTTTCTACAAATATCATTGCAATTCCTCACTGCTTTCTTAAAAACACAAACCAAATCATGTAACTGTACTACACTCATGTCTTCTTCCTCTTCTTCTTTATTTGCAGGTTTACGCAAAAAATAACAAGACAAAAGCCTATACAAGTTCCCACAAGAGTTTTTAGGGATATTATCTAGAGAGATAATTTTACCCCTCAAATTAAAAGAATGGATAGCCAAAGATGGTCTTCTACTTAATTGTTTTGGTCTTGTTTTGTGTTTCACTTGTGACACTGCCATTAGAGCCTTCCATATAAGTGCTGTAACCACTTCAACACTTGAAGGGTAGTAATCATCATCAGCTAATTTGGCTGTAACTTTTTCTTTAAGGATTGATATTGCTTTTCTATTGAAAAAGAACCTCTTAGTCACAAGTTTCAAATTTGGAATCTTAAGGCGTGGAAGATTAATAGGTGTTTCTAATCTCATTGCAACTGGGACTGGGGGGAATATTGAAGCTAAATTGAAGCTTGGTTTATTTACTTGATGGACCCCTGCTTTTAATGCAGTAGCCCATCCATTAATGAATGAAACAACAGTGAAACCATCAGCTATTTTATGTGAAATTGCTACACAAATAGCAATTCCACCACATTTAAAAATGTTGATTTGAATCATGGCTACTAAACGAGAAGAAGAAGAATTGATCATAACAGCCATCTCATTTCCATATGGAACTAGATGGTTCAAGTGCTCTGCTGTCATTGTAAAAGCAGTATCAATAAATTGATCAAGTTTTTCATCCACTCGGACGTTCCAATATTCCAAACCTTCATCATTACAATCAATTACCAAGTCATTATTTTCATCAATATTGAATCTGCCTGCTAATGGATAAAAACAACTCAATGTCTCTGATAGTGATTTTTCCAATCTTTCAAGACTAGTGGACATGGGGTAAAAGGAGTGTATCATTTTGTCATTATTATTAAATTCATGATAATACAATATAATAGGCTCATATGCCGGTGGAGCTACTTCATCAATGGCTGATAACTTCGTCTTCTTTTCTTCCTTTGCAGTTGCCTTTGATGGTTTTATCAATTTTCTTGATAGAATTCGTATCATCTTCGTTTTACTTTTTTAGGATCAATGTATATATATAATATAAATCCCAAAACGTAGGCAATTTTGTAGAAAGATACTTTTTTTTAACCAATAAATTTCGTAGCCTTTTCAATATCTCTCGAATCTATCTTTTATCATGCTCAAATATTAGTGTGTGATATATATTTAAATAGTGTAACGGGTCAAATTTGTTGCTAATACACTTGGTTTAGTATTAGAAAATGCGTTAGTAGTATATCTCTCTCTAAATGTATATGAATTAATCTGATATTAATGGCAAAAGAATGAAAAAAAAATCAAACGTTTAGGAGCTAAAGCAAAAGACTAAAGATTAATTAGCCTTTATTGCATAATTTGATAAGACTTAATGGGATTAAGACCCATTTTAAACGTGGGGTAGTTAAAAAGGTGTCATGATATATATACTAACGCATTTTCTAATATTAAATCAATTTATTAGCAATAAATTTGATCCGTTACACTAATTAATATATATTATACACTAATTAAGGATTTGATTGCACGGTTTTTGAAATAAAGTTATGGAATAAGTCTCATTCACGAAAAGATTAACACTAACAAAAAAGAGTTTGCTCATTTGCAACAATTAGACTTAGATGAATAAGATCAAATTCATTGCACACCTCTACAAAACCAATTGGAAGAACAATTGATTCGTTGAGAAATCATTTCCAAACAAATGTGACAGAAGCACAAAAATTTTCCATCTTTCTAATCTTTATAGAAGAAGGAAAATTTATAGAAGGAAAAATGCAATTTGGTCGTTACAAGATAATAATGGTAATTGGTTACAAGGCAGACAAAATATAACAACCGTATTGAACTACACTTCCAACAAATGGTTCAATCTACTAATCCCAATAATTTCTCTATTTTGGATGATCCATTTCAATCTTTCATTTCTGAAAGTGATAATGTGGAGCTCTGTAAAATTCCTAGGGATTTTGAAATAAAAAAAGGCAATTTGGAGTATTCATAGCCTAAAATCACCAGGTCCTTATGATATGAATGCTGGTTTTTTTTTTTTTTTTAAAGTTGGGAGTATTGTGGGGCATGATTTAATTAATCTGGTGAAAGAATTCTTTCAAATTAGGGTGATGAATCAACAAGTCAATAAAACCTTGATTATGTTCTTACAAAAAGGAAATCAACCTACAAACATCACTCATTATCGTCCATTCAACCTTTGTAATGTATCTTACAAGGTCATTTCCAAAATCCTGGTTTATAGAATGAGAATTTTTATCGATAGTTTTATTTTACCTTTTCAAGCTGCTTTTGTACCTTCACGGTGAATTTCTAAATATACAATTTTAACTTGAGAGATTATTCATACCATAAAACATAAACAAGGGGAAGGTGCTCTTATTGAAGTTAAGATTGATATAAATAAAACTTATGATAAAATAAGACGGGAACTAATTCTTTATATATTGTCTAAATTGGGTTTTAATACCCAATTTGGCAACTTTATCATACAATGTCTTGCTACTGTTTCCTATTCTTTTCTTCTCAATGGTTTAAAATTTAGAAAAATCACTCCTTCGAGAGGTTTGAGACAAACAGATCCTATCTCTTCTTACTTATTCATCATAGCATCTTAAGTTTTGACCAGATTGATTGTACAAACTGAAACAAATAATTCTATCCATGGGATTAAAGTAGCTCGTCAAGCAACTCCAATCAGTCATCTTTTTTAAGCGAATAATGTTTTATTATTATGTTATGCAAATGACTCAGAGGCTTCAGGATTAATGAGAATTTTAGAAGATTACATAACAAACTCAGGTCAATATCCTAATCTTGCTAAGTCTGGTCTTTTCTTCTCCAAAACTGCTACTATTGAACTGCAAAATAGAATTTGTTTGGTGATGGGAATTAGGAAAATACATACAAATACCACCTATCTTGGAAACCCTTTGGTTATCCAACAAAACAAGTATGGAGAATTCAACCATTTACTTGAAAAAATTGCAGCAAGACCTAAGGTTGGAAATCAAAATTCTTATCCACTATAGGAAAAGTTACATTTTTCAAATCTGTTATTCAATCTTTACTAGTATACACCATGAGTACTTTCAAAATACCCAAGTCAATTTGTAAGAAAACAGACTCTCTTATTTCAAAATTTTGGAGGAATTCGAATTCGGATTCTAAGAGGTATTGTGCCATGAAAGATTAAAAATCAATTTGTAAACCTAAAGAAATAGGAGATTAGTATTTAAAAGGTTTGGCCAACTTAACAAGGCTTTGTTAACTAAGATGGGCTGACGGATAGCTTCAAATTCAAATAAGTTGTGGGTTAGAATTGTGAAACAAAAATTTGCCAAAACTAAGACTTAATAAACTTAAGGAAAAAAAAAACTTTCAGACTCTTTTGTCTGGAAAGGTATTTGTGACACTAGAAACATCACACAGAAAGGTTTGTGTTATCAAATTGGCAATGACACAAATATTGAAGTAATGAGACACCCGCAGTTACCTGGAGCCCCTAACTTCCTACCTGTTGTCAAAGAAGGTTCTCTGGCTAAAAATCTCAAAGTTAAGGATCTGGTTTGGAATTGGATTTTAATTTATTCTGTTATTTATTATTGGCCCAAAACTTCAAGCGCATAATCCCATCTATTTTTCCCAACTTGTACCCTAACTGATACATATATTTCTCTTCCTACGTGAAAACTAGCAGCCATAGGAGAAGAATAAAAAAAAAGAAAAATGCTCCCAACAGAGAGATAGCAGCTGCGGCAAGATAGAAAACAGAGAGAGCTCTAAATCTGTCAAATTAAAGAGTGAGAAGAAGAAGAAAAATAACCAATTCTTTGATAAGTCGGTTATATTTGAAGCAAGGTTTGTATACATTCAGATTGTCAGAAGTTACACCTTTATACGATCACCTTGATGAATTTACTAAAATTATTCGTGATCTAAAAAATGGTGATGTTAAGATTGATGATGAGGATCAAGCCTTAGTTCTATTATGTTCTTTACCTCATTCATTTGAACATTTTGTTGATATCATGTTATATGGTCGAGACAATATTTTTTTGAAAGATGTCAAAGTAGCTTTGAATTCCAAAGAGTTGAAGAAAAAGGCACAAGCAATAATAGAGGCAAGTCTAGATCTAAATCTAGAAAAAGAAAAGATAAATGCAACTATTGCCGTCAAGAAAGGCACTGGAAAGTAAATTGTCTAAAACTCAAAGGTAAAGGAAAATCTACCACAACGTCTTCTGGTACTAATGATGTTGCTGGTGTTGTAGATATTTGGTTCCAATGGTGAAAATGTTCTATCAATATCTATTGATTCTCCTGGAGATGTTTGGATTCTTGATTCGGGTTGCACTTACCATATGTGCCCCAATAGAGATTGGTTTGCTTCTTATTGGTCTATTGATGGGGGTGTTGTCTTGATGGGAAAAAATATGGCCTGCAAGGTTGTTGGTATTGGTACTGTCCGAATTAAGATGCACGATGGTATTGTTAGGACTTTGAAAGATGTTCGCCATGTTCCAGATTTGAAAAAGAACTTAATATCTTTGGGTACTCTTGATTCATAAGGCTACAAGTATGTAGCTGAAGGTGGAGTTTTAAAAGTTAGTAAGGGTGCTCTTATTGTTATTAAAGGGAAATTGTCGCGTGACCTCTATATGCTTCAAGGTAGCACTATTATTGGCAGTGTTTCAGTTTCGTCATCGTCAGATTAAGATTCAGATACTACTCGATTATGGCATATGTGGCTTGGGCATATGAGTGAGACAGGGATGTCTATTTTGAGTAAACGAGATTTGCTTTGTGGTCAAAAAACTGGGAAGCTTGATTTCTATGAGCATTGTGTCTATAGAAAGCATTGTAGGGTCAAGTTCAGTACATCCATCCATAAAACAAAAGGTACTATTGATTATATTCATTCAAATCTTTGGGGTCCTTCTCGTATTGTATCTAAGGGTGGTGTCCGATATATGTTGACTCTTATTGATGACTTCTCCCGTCATGTTTGGGTGTATTTTCTGAAGAACAAGAATGATGTGTTCTCAAAATTTGTGAAATTCAAGACTTGTATAGAAAATAAAATAGGCAAGAAAATCAAGCATTTGAGAATTGAAATTTTGTGACAGTCAGTTTAATGAGTTCTGTGAAAGAAATGACATAGTGAGATACCGTACTGTGCGTTATACACCACAACAATGTGGAGTAGCAGAAAGTATGAATAAGACTCTCTTAGAAAGAACTCGTTGTATGCTCTTTCAAGCTGACTTGGATAAATATTTTTGGGTTGAAGCTTGTAACTATGCCTGCTATTTGGTGAATCGGTCTTCATCAACTGCAATTGAGTTGAAGACTACGTTTGAGGTATTATTTGGTACTCCTGTTAATTATTCTGATTTGAAAGTTTTTGGTTGTCCTGCTTATGCTCATGTTAATGATGGTAAATTTGAGCCTAGGGCATTAAAATGCATATTTTTGGGATATCCTTCTAGGATGAAGGGTTATAGATTATGGTGTGTTGAACTCAAGTCACCTAAATTTTTGATTAGCATAGATGTTAAATTTGATGAGTTTTCCATGTTACAAAAGAAAAAAGAGTTTATTGTTAAAGATAAAGACCATGGTGTTAGTGAGCAGGTGGAGCTTCAGAGTGGAGCTCCTAGTCAAGTGCAAGAGGGCACTTCAGATCAGTCATCTGTGGATGAGATAGATGATTCTACTCATGATGTAGCAGAAGAGCAACATGAGCAACTAGGGGTGAGCATCGATTCGAAATCGCAAATTTTAGGTCAATCTGAATCCGATCTGATCCGAAGCAAATTATGAATTATTCAATCCGAATCTGATTTGCTATACATACCAATCCGAACAAATCCAAATTTTCTAATTTTAAGTCAATCTGAATCCGATCTAATCCAAAAATTATTCAATCTAAAATTTTAATTTAAATCTATTAAAAAAATTACATAAATAAATAAATTATGAAATATCAAACCGATTTGAACCGCTATAAATGTCAATTCGAACAAATCCAAATTTGATTTAATTTCAACATATAAAATGAAAAATTACATAAAATAAAAAAAATCTAAAATAAAAATATTTTTCATACAAATTAAAAAAGTAAGTGACAACATGATTAAAAATAATTCCACAAAAATAATCAAAAAGAAAAAAATAAACAACAATTACATAATTTAACTCCAAATATACATAGTAATAATTTAACTCCAAAAAATTAAATATCAATTACATAAATTAACTTCACTCTATGAACATTAATAACAAAACTTTTTTTGATAATTATTTAAGGTTTAAGTCACCAATACCATCAAGAATATCTGCACAATGAAAAATTAAAAAATTAAAAATATACATAAATAATGAGCTAATAAACATAATAATATATATTTGATAACAAATAAATCTATATATATTTGAAATATATATTTGAAAGTTTTATGCAATATACCTGATTCTAGAGCTTCAATTTCATCAAGTGACTCTTGGATATTAATGATTGGAGATGAATGAATCCAATTTTGAGTGCAAATCAAAGATTGTATAGTTTTAGAAGTTAAGGAACTCCTGTATGGACTAATAGTACGACCACTAGTAGAGAATGTAGATTCAGATGCTACGGTAGATACCGGTATGACCAATACATCTCGAGCTATCAAAGACAAAATCTTAAATCTTGAGGGATGAACATTCCACCAACTTTAAAGATCAAATTTCTCATCATCCATATCAACCAATGCTTCTTGTAAGTATTTTTCCACTTCAGATTTATTTTCCATAGTATGAACTTCTTCTAAATGCTTTCTCTTACGAGAAGTATAAAGTTGAAATGCATCTGCTTCTAAACCAAAACCTTATGTACCCATTTCTAAAGGTTAAGAAGATTCTTCTGTGTTTGAGGAAAAATATGTTTTACGATACTCCTCGTACATATATTCCAAAGTTTTTTTTACCCTTTTTGAACTCATTGAAGCCTCAATCTCATCTCCATTACATAATTCTAGCAAACTTAGATGTAAAGAACACTCTTTATGCCTAGGATCAAGTAAAACAAACACAAATAACATCATATTCATTTTAGATATTCCTCCCCAATATTTGTCAAACTTTACATTCATATCACTAGTCATCTTCATCATAATATAATCCTCACATTTACTCCACATATCAAGTTGATCATGAATAAAACAAATATGATCCAAGAAGAAATTAGAAGTCACATATAAAGATCCAGAAAACATTAATGTAACTTCATAAAAAACTTTCAAAAATTGGACAAAATGTCTAGCATTATCCCAATCCATTATAGTCGGTTCTTGTTTAATTTCACCTCGACAAAACTCTTGATAGTACCCCAAATCAGTGATTTCTAACCTTTCAAATGATTTTTGAAAATAAGTTGTAGAATCCAACATCAAATAAGTTGAATTCCACCTTATCGTAACATCTAAACAAACGAGTTTTTGAGTAGAGAGTTTTTCCATTTCAACAGCACTCTTAAATTTTTGCAGTCTAATTGGTGATCCTCTCACGTATCTTACAACAACACCAATCCTATTTATTGATATGTTATACTCTTTTAAACCCTGCTCAACAATTAAATTCAGAATATGTGCACCACATCACATGTGCAAATGTTTTGATTCTAAAATTGCATTACCCCAACCATTAACGCATTTTTTCAAATAAGTGCAATATCATTAGAACTTGCATTATCAACTGTAATACATAATATCCTATCAATTCTCCAATCTAACAAACATGTTTCAATCGTTCTACCAAGTGTATCACCTTTATGATTTGGAGCTTGACAAAAGTTCAAGATTCTCTTTTGTAAATTCTAACCATTATCAACAAAATGAGCAGTTAAACACATATAACATAAATTCTGACAAGATGTCCATGTATCAGTGGTAAGACATATTCTTTTACTAGTTATATTCAACAACTCTTTTAATTTTACTCTTTCAGTAACGTACAAATTCAAGCAATCTCTTGCAATAGTCCACCGAAAAGGGATTTTAAACAAATGTTGTAACTCTTCAATAAACTCCTTAAATCCTTCACCTTCTACGATAATAAATGATAATTCATCTTTTATTATCATCCTTACCAATTTTTCTCTACATCTTTCAACATTAAAACTGTGAGGTACAAGAATTCCTTCCTTATGGAAAGCTAAAGTTTTTTGTTTCTTAAGAACTCTACTGGGAAACTTATCACATCCAATGCAAATGTGTGCAAGCAAATTTGACGTGCCAGATTTGCTTGACACATACTTATATTGTTTCTTACAATATTTGCATATAGCTTTGTGATGTTGCCCTACCCCTTTTATAGTAAAATGAGCTCATGCTTCACTACTAGATCTAGAGGAAACTTTTTTACATTCTTCTTTAAAAGCAATGCATAGGTCAGGAATTGGAGTACTTACAGAATCTTCTTCTTGAGTTGGTTGTGTTGCATTTTCATCTTTATTTACTTCTTCAATCACATAAAGTGTATCATTATCTTTATCTAAAGTCATCTGTATAGTTGTAGAAAAAAATATTAGACATTTGTAATAAATAATTGTAAAAATGTGCACATAGACGTGGGGTGATGTTGGACATATTTGCTTTCATGTGATTTAAAATATGTATTGAAAATTTATATATAATATAACTAAAAATTTAATAATACGAATGAAATGTTCAATTAACATGCACCATTTATAAAATAATGTTTTATGATATTGATTTTTATAATTATGTAAATAACCACGATGTACTACAATGCTGACATTTGTTCCACCAAGCCACGATAGATCTTAATATTTTAAAAGTAGTTTAAAAATTTTTGTAACTCAATTAAAGCATGAAAAATAGCGTTTTTTGGGGGAAAACTCTGGACAAACCGCCTTTAACAGTTTGGCGTGCCTAGATATCAAAACGTTACATGGAATCATAAAATAATTCGTCCAAAACAGACCTCCCAACACAAAGTTATGACCGTTCAAAGTTTTCTAATGATGTCATCTAATTTTTGTTCTACAATACAATCACATTTTCATTCAGACTCGTAATTTCATCTCATAGCTCTTGAAAATTACTATAAGAAAACAGTAAATCACACAATATGTTCTAGAATTTAGATAGCTTATTACTTCACACATCCATTTGAAACAAAAGCAATAACTATCAATAGCAGCCAAAACAGAGCATTTGAATATTAGATCTAAAATCAAAATTCAGAAAAAAGAAAAAAGTTCAAACAAATATAACCTTCTTGTTCAGGATGATGAAGAACAACGAGCAACGAGTAGCGAGAAGCAGCAACGAGCGAGAAGAGAAGCACGAGCAGCAGCGAGCGAGTAGAGAAGCACGAGCAGCAGCAAGCGAGTAGATAAGCACAAGCAGCTGCAAAGTAGAGAAGCACGAGCAGCAACGAGCAAGCAGATAAGCACAAGCAGCTGCGAAGCAGAGAAGCACGAGCAGCAGCGAGCAAGCAGATAAGCACAAGCAGCAGCGAGCAAGCAGATAAGCACAAGCAGTTGCAAAGCAGAGAAGTAGAAGCAGCTGTGAAGTAGAGAAGTAGAGAAGCAGAGAAGCACGAGCAGCAGCAGTAGAGAAGCATGAGCAGTAGCAGTAGAGAAGCACGAGCAGCAGTAGAGAAGTAGAGAAGCACAGGCAGTAGTAGTAGAGAAGCACGAGCAACAGTAGAGAAGTAGAGAAGCATGATTGAAAGTTTGAAACCAACAATGGAGGCAGGTAGGCAGGGAGAGAGATGGAGGCAGCTGGAAAAATATATTAGGTTTTGTGTTAAGAATTAGAGATATGGTAGTTGGTTTAATAGGTTAGGTTAAATAATTATTACATATATATTTTTAAATAATATATTAAATATATCGGATCGGATCGGATTATACAGATTTGAATATTTCTAATATGAATCTGAATCCGAGCAGATTGATAAAATCCAATCCGAATCCGATCTGACTTCGGATCGAAACCACTTAATTTTATCAGATTTGATCGGATATTTTGCTCACCCCTATGAGCAACCATATAGTATTGCTAAGGGTAAAGGAATAAGAGAGATTCGTCACCCTCAGAGGTATGCAGATGCAGACTTAGTTTCTTTTGCATTATCTATGGCAGAGTCTATTGAGGTGTATGAACCTTCTAGTTATCATGAAGTTGTCACTTATGATGAGTCTGTTCATTGGTTGGTTGTTATGAATGAAGAGATTGAATCACTTTATAAGAATCATACTTGGGAATTGGTGAAACCACCTAAGGGCCAGAAGATTGTTGGAAACAAATGGGTCTTCAAGAAAAAAGAAGGTATACCTGAGGTTGAAGCAGCTAGGTTCAAGGCACGTGTTGTTGCAAAGGGCTATTGTCAGAAGAAGGGTATTGACTTCAATGAAGTATTTTCACCTGTTGTGAAACATAGCTCTATTCGTGTGTTGCTTGTTATGGTTGCATTGTTTGACATGAAATTAGAACAACTTGATGTCAAGACAACCTTTTTACATGGTGAGCTTGAAGAAAATATATATATGCATCAACCAGAGGATTTTGTTGTTCCAGGTAAGGAAGATCATGTTTGTTTATTGAAAAAATATTTATATGGATTGAAGCAATCCCCTAGGCAGTGGTATAAGCGGTTTGATTCTTTTATGATTGATCATGATTACTCTAGGAGTGATTATGATAGTTGTGTTTATCATAAAAATTTCATGATGGTTCATCCATTTATTTGTTGCTTTATGTTGATGACATGCTTATTGCTTCTAAGAATAAGTTTGAGATTCAGAAATTAAAGTCTTAACTTAGTGGTGAGTTTGAGATGAAATATTTGGGTACAACGAAGAAAATTTTGGGCATGAAAATTTACAAGGATAGACAAGTGGGCAAGCTTTATTTGACTCAAAAAAGTTATATTGAAAAAATTCTTGAACGCTTTGGTATGAAAGAGTTTAAACCTGTGAGTACGCCGTTAGTTGCGCATTTTAGGCTTTCTTTGGATTTGTCACCACAGTCAGAAGAAGAAGAGTGGTACATGATTCAGGTTTCATATGCTAGTGTTATTGGTAGTTTGATGTACGCTATGGTTTATACTCGTTCAGATATTTCACATGCAGTTAGTGTTGTCAACAGATATATAGGTAATCCTGGTAAGGATCATTGGCAAGCAGTGAAATGGATACTTTGGTATTTGAGAGGTACATCTAATTTTGGTTTGGTATATGATGAAAGTTCTAATACCAGTTACAATGTTATTGATTATGTGGACTCCGATTATGCTGGTGATTTGGATAGAAGAAGATCCCTGACAGGTTACGTCGTGGACGGTAAATAAAACATGTGAGTTTTCAATTAATTCCACCTACTCACTTTTAGCTCAGAATGATTGTGATATTGATCATTTAAACATTTGGAAATATCTTTGGTCTTCCAAGCTTCATGAAAGGCATAAGATTTTTTATGGAAAGTGTCTTCTAATGCTTTAGCTATGAAAGCTAACTTGTGTAGGTTTATACCTCAGTTGGATGCTAGATGTCCTCTATGCTTAACTACGAATGAAACCATTAAACATTTGTTCATCAGATGTGATTATTTATAAACATTAGTCCTTATGGAAATGATGTATCTATTTACAACAATTCACACAATTGGACATTATCTCTTTTATTGAATTTTGTCTTCATCCACCAGATTCTCTATTTTTAGAAGTTTCAAAGAAAGTGGAACTTACTTAAGTAATTGCTTTGTCTCTCTATGCTATCTATAAATGGCGCAACGAAGTGATTTTTAGTAACAAAAGTCCAAATTTTAGAATTAATGCTCAGAAGCTGAATGAAATATTTGAGGAATATAAAAATATCCTTTTGGAGAGCAATCATAATCATACTGAAATTTCGATAAGAAAAGAGCTTCATGAGTAAAATTGGATTAAACCTCCTCATGGAGTCATCAAGTTTAACTTTGATGCTAGCTTTAAAGATTAAATGGATGTCATTGCAGTAGTTACAAGAGATGAGTATGGAAATATAGTTGGCATTTGGTGTAAGTAGTTACAAGTTTTTGATACAGATGTGACAAAATCTCGAGCTTTGTCTATTAGTCTAGCACAGGCAATACAGATCAGGTATGTTATCATTGAAGGAGATTGCAAATCAATCTGTTAAATAGCTCCTTAGTGAGCAAATTAGAAAAGTCCCACATTGGTTAGGAATGAAGATGAGTGTTGGATTTGGGGCTATAAATAAAACCTTCCTTCACCATTTGTAAACATCCCAAAATTTGTAAATCTTCCTCTTTTTTGTAAGGGTAATTGATTAGCTTAATTTTGTCCAATTAGTTGTAATTTTGGAGTTCATCCATTTGGAGATAGTGAAAGTGGTCAATGACGCCCGAGGACCTAGGTAACATTTATACCGAACCTTGTTAAATTTCTGGTGTTATTATTTTTCTGCTTTAATATTTTTGTTTCAATATCTATTTTAGTTTATTTTAGCATTATATTTCCAATAGCATTATTTTGTCGAATTAGTTTGAGTTCTATTCATTTAAATCATAAGTGAATAGTTATTATTTAGAATAGGGAAAATATACCTGATTTTCCCAACACAATCGTTAATTATCTTTTGAATCAACCTAGCCAGACATCTTGGAAGGCTAGGCAATTTTTGATGAAGTTGACCCTATTATTACAAATTTCAATTGTTTTTCAACTTGTTGGATACCTAAAATTTGTAATTGTTTAGCACATAATATAGCTAAGTGGGCTTTCATTGAACATAAGGAGGGTAGTTTCCAAATATTGGATCTTCCCCTTATGATCATAATATTGTAATTGCAGAAGCTTTATGTTAAATAATACTTGCTCGCTTCTTACCAAAAAAATCATACAAGACATGTGAGTTCCAGCCTGGCCCATCAACTTCTTCTTATTCTTTTTCAATAAGAAGATATATTTTTTTGAATAAGTATACAATTTCACATTTTCTAATAACTGAATGAACTTCGTGCCATTCAGTTAAAGCGCGTTGAATTTTTTTGGCAGATTTTTTTTTTCTCTGACCAAAAAGGAGTTACTTATTAAAAATATGTGTTTCAATAAAAGTTGGTTTTATCATTTATGCTCGTGTTTAAACATATGAAAGAGGCTTTTGTTTAAAGGTTTAATATTTTTACAAGTCAGTATTTCTTAAAAATGTATAATTTATTCTTTTATATATTCATATAAGATCTAATTAATTCATCAAAATGTAAACTTTATTGTTCTATATTTTAAAATTTCAATAAGTTACAAATTCCTTTTTTTCAATAAATATAAATTAGTTTCTCAAATAAAAAAAAACCTTATTTACTAATTTATAATTTAAAACAAGGTTTAAATTATCCTTCGTTATATTTTGAAAAATTATAGACTAATACCTTAACCTTTTTTTAAAGCTATCCGTGAAAAGTGGGTTCAAGAATTCATCATTCTCAATATTTTACCTTATAAGTTGTCAAATATTTGTAATTTAATAACAAAAGTTATTTAGATTTGAATATAATACCTTTAATTTTTATACAAATTTAAAAAATTATTGAAAAACGGTTATTTTAAAATCTTAAGATATTAGAATAATAATCAATAATATTTTTATACAAAATAAGCTAATAAATATAATACCAAATGTTATAAACATATCATCTAAATTTATTTATAAGTGTTACAAAAATATAATCCCAATACAATTTATAATAATTTAATACTATATTTTTAATACAAACACATTACAAAAATACCATTTAAGTCATACGATAGATACTTTGTAATATTTATATTATTTCAATATTATATTTATTATTAGTTTATCCTTTTTATACATTTATTATCAGTAACTTTTAACTAAGACAACCCTCTTTTGCAACTTCATTTCCGCTTGGAAAATCCTCAATTGATATCATATTATTTATTTTAACAAATTCGACCAAGGATTAATTCACTAATGTCAACTAAGCCTTGCACTGTTTTTTTTAAGCTGACCAATTATAAAGCAAGCATATTCTTCTTATTCTTTTATGAATCATCTTTTTTCATGTTTAAGAAAAAATAATAGATAAATAAGGAAAAAATTGTTTATATTCTTGTACTAAATTGACGTAGAATGAGAAAAACTTACCGTCGTCATTATTTGTATATGTTGAATTTGTTTTCGACCAATAATGTTTGATTTTATGATATCCTCTTCCTTCTTTCTTTAATTATCCCTACACTCTCGTTTAGTCTCAAGGCTCTATATCATAATATTCTTTTTTAACTTTTTTTTCTCCTCATTTCATCATTTCAACCATAGCTCTGCGCATGGGTTCTCTCTTCTGTAGTGATTCAATTACATTTCTAAATTATTATTACTATAATATAAACGAGGTTAATATTGATCAGTTATTTTGAAGTACAAGCACCAGAAACTATTGAAATTAACATGCCAATTCATTAAGGTCAATACCCAGCTAAGCATTTTTAGCTGAAGTACTCTGATTTTTATATAACTCGATTATTCACGTAGTTTTACTTTTAAACTCTTCTAAAACAACATTTCTTTTAGACAATCCAAGAATCACTCGAATGACAATTGCAAATGATAATGAGACAATGGGGGTTGCATACAAGTTGACTCATTCATTGGCTTTAGCAATCCCTATCCGTAATGCCTAAAGGGAATCCTATGATAAATCATCGTCCAATTTGTAAACCAAATTAGATTGGCCCTCGTGCTTTGTCCAATTGTTTCAAAACAAAATGTTTCGTGCTAGTCTTGTCCAAGCTGCCATCTATATCGCACAGATCAACTTTCCACATCCTTATTACTAAACTCTTTTACTTGATGTTCTTTAACCATACCATTGTAATCTTTTCGCCACATTCATAATCATTGTATTTCATATAAACTCATTTAGTCATCCCTAATCTTGTCTCTAAACTTCCGCAAGACAAACAACCACAGCATATAGAAGCTATAACTTTTCAGACATTAAATTTTTAATCAAAGGCATGCAAACAAAAACATATCAAACTGGACAAATATTAGGAGATATCATTTCAAATTCCTTGCACATTTGCAAACAAAAAAGATCTTTGTATTCCTTTTCCCATAAAAACAATATTAAGAATTTGAGATGGCATGTCATCAGCGAGAGATCAACGGTTGAATGGTCACTCAACCACATTTGGGAAACAGATCAGCAAAATCTTAATGCGTCCACCAGAAGAACAATTTTACCAGCAAAACTTCTTTTTCTAATAACAATAGGGCAAGCAAACTTTCAGTCTTAAATCGTGCAAATTAGACAAAAAAAATATACGTGCAATCACACGAATGCAAGGGGAGGGAAGAAAGGAGAGAGAGAATGAGGGAGGGAGGGAGGGAGGGAGGGAGGAGAAAGAGAATATCTAGTCAACCTACCTGGTTCTTAGCTTCTTCTTGTCTGTCAATATAAGCTAGCAATTCTTCTTGCCTCATTAAAGCATCATAAAGAGCCTGCTTGCCGTCAAAGCAAATTCAATCAACACATGCATTTTAAGAAAAGGGGGGTTTCAAGTTAAAACTTAAATGCACTCTCTTACCATCTGGGGTAGCCTAATAATTAACACAAAAAGTAAAACACTGTAAAAGAAATGCAAGTCGAGCTCAAAACACCAAAATATTGTCAAAGACTAGCTTAAAACCATAAAAGAAAGAAAAAGGAAAAAAAAATGTTAATGTACCTCTTTTGTTTGATAGAAATCATACCAAGTTAAACTACTCACGACCTTCAAAGTGCAAAGATTCAATTCAAAGCAGACAGTTTTGCATATTCCCAAAGTTATGCAAATGCTCCAACGCAGACAATATTGAATTTTGGTGTTCATAGAGTGGGAAAAAAAGACAACTCACATTTTGTGTTAACCGATAGCCTAAATACAAACTTGACAGTCAATTCCATAAACATAACACGTGAAAGTTTAATAAGTTAGCCACACCGAAACATGCAAAAGTAATTCGTACCTTCTTTGTAGCAATCAACTCTGCTTCTAAGGCATCCACACGACAGACAGCAGCATTCAGCAATTCTTCTTTCTCATAAGGCATCTCAGATGGTTTTGAATGGAGTAAATCAACCTTCTCCTCAAGCTCCCCTAGCTTTTTCAGAACAGAAGAGAGGACATCAGCTTCTTTTAAAGTTGTTGATGATGGAGGTCGACACTCTTCCTTATGTGCCACAGCAAAGGTATTCTCGGCAATATTTTTATCACCATTAGGTGATGTTTCAGGAATCTTCCGAGTTAAACAATATGCCATTGTACGCAAGAGAGTGAACGCAGTCAAGAAGGCTGTGAGAACCACCAAAATTCGAGCACAAATTCCTTTTGGAGTTTTCAGGGTTTCAATGTGGGGAACTGTTCCTGCAATTGCAAAATTTGCATTTGATTTAAACACATGACAATGTGGCTAAAAGAAAAAGCTCAATATAGCATGCCTACAAATTGATGCCATAAAAAATTGAAAGGAAACTAATTCCATGTATAAGGTCCCACATATTGTAAAAAAGCACTAGTTTAGGCCCAAATGGCAAAGGTCACGCAGGTAATAAGAGATTCTAATTTCAACGCACAACATAAAAACCTATAGAGAAGATAATATAATGAAACAGTACTCAAAGCATAACAATTCTAGAGACAATTAATGGATCCATTCAACTAAAAATATCATTCCTATTAGCAAAAGCGGTATGACTTTCTTCAAATATAGATGGTCAATGACTGCTGGAAAGGCCTGTAAAAACAAAAACTTAGAGAAAACATTAGAATGAAATAAAGATAAGTGGATTACATTAACAATAACAAGCAAAACATATTTACTCAGACACCAATATAAAATGCTATGTTTGGACCTTAGATTCATATGGAAAAAAATGAGGAAAATATGATTAAAAAAGAAAAGGGAAAGAATCAAATAATACAATATATTATTTAGGATAAACCTAAAAATATACCACCAAACTATTGCATTGTTTCATTCAAAATATCGAACTATTTTCCGTCTCCTTTATACCACCCAATTATTGCATTTGTTCTATTTATATCATTCCGTTAATCTTCATTTAACGGCATCACACATCAGAGGTAGATTCAAAACAACTCAAATAATTAAGTTATAAATTTGGAACAACTCAGATAGTTATGTGTTATATTTGGAATAGCTTAGATAGCTAAGCGATATATACCACTTATTTTTGACCCCTCATATTTTTCTCACCATTTTTTTCCCATGTAAATTTGAGATCCAAACATAGCCATAGGTATTATCCAAAACTTTAACGTAGGCCAATTATATTTTTGACACACATCTGTGTTCATGCGTTCTAATGGGAAGCATATAACATTCATTTAAACTATGTAACAAACAAATATCACCATCATCATCAGTTTCATAATAACAATTTAAAAATCAATGAAATTCAGCTCTTCACAGGCGGTCTGCTGAAAGCAATATAACAGAAATTATCATCAGGTATTGACGCATAGAGCATGAGATGTATTTAGAATGCACATATAAGTTTGAACAACCTTTAGAATAATTGGACTTTTGGAGAGTTGCTTCCTTCTTCCAACCAGCATCCACAGCTTTGTCAACCATGGGTACATAATCGTCGTATCCTGCTAAGCCACCAACATAGTTTACCTTCCCAACCACCTTAGCCTGCAATTACACTTAAATGCATTAAAGAACTTAAAATATAAGACACTTTGACAAAAAAAATAATGTAAAATATAAGACACAACAAAGTCATGAAAGTTCTATATAGGTAAAAAAATGTTCCACAATATCATCATTCAAAAACAATTTGAATTACCCTTTCTAACCAAAAGCTGTATATATAAGCTACATTCTAATTTTGTTCTCGGACAAGGACCAGAATATATACTAATCCTTCCGGAAGAAAACTCGGATACCAAATTCAACCATCCATATGGAGACAAATTCATCATATATAAATTCAAGGTTCACTATGTTCAATTGATTCATACATATTCAAATATTAACGTTAAAAGATACAACAACCATACAATATAAAAAAGAAAATAAAATGTGGAAGAGGGTGGCAAAAAGAGCAAGAGAGAGAGGATCCTGGATAAAAGTACTTTATGATACAAAATAGAGACTTAACCAAAAAATGATACAAAATACAAAGCATAAGATTGAACCGTACTTCTTCACGAACAGGAGTCAACCGTAGATGTGAGTAACTCTTCAATGCTTTTGGAGAAGCAATGTCTTCAGCTTCTGATCCTGATTCAGCTGTGGAGGTATCACTGCCTTTTACCTGCTCATACATATAGCCAATTATATAGAGATAACAAGACTTTTTCCCAACTGTAATATAATCTTACAGTGTTTTTTATGTTTTTACAATTGGGTAATGTGGCTTGGCACAAGAAATAACCTTTCCCTCATTGTTTAGAACTTTGACAACCTGCCTGGTGCGTCGTGCTTCACCGTTAAGAACCATCTGCAATAAAGTGAGAAGGCAATTCTTTTAGTTTGAGAGAGAGAGAATATTTAAAAAAAAAAAACTGGTGCCACACAGTGCTATAGAGACACAGCCCAAAGAAATATTAAGCCTAGTAATGACCTTCAGTATTTCTGGGTTTTTCCAAGGACCGATATCAGATCGAAGGCAACCACCCTGGTCAGTACATGTACAGCTGCCTCCAAGAAATTCTGGCAACTCACTACATACGTGAAGACATCCATGTAATTCAATGAAGAAGACAGAACTTTGAATGAGCAACAGAAAATAGAATGGTTATGGAAATATCAGATACTAGTAGAAGTTATAAGTACTATAAAACATAGCATGGCCAAAGCAGACATATCAGAAACATTGCAGAACCTAATATTACCTGGCATCTATAATCTCAATCAGTTTGCTCTGATATTTGTTTCCAAGGACCTAAAAAGTTTTTCGTGAAACCATGGAGAGATCAATTTTTTAGCACGACTGGGTAAGGAGAAATCAAATAACTGTTCTCATAATGTGAATCAATGCTGCATACATGAATTTTGGAGGTTGTCCTAGGGTCAAGAAATGATTTAATAGTGTTCCATAGAAGCCTAAATCCTGGACCAGCATTGATGATAAACATTTGGCATAGAGTCTGCATCAATCAAGAAGACAGAATTGTTATAAAAATAATATTTGATAAAGAGTCTCTTGGCAAAAATAAAAAAATATTCGATAAAGACTCCAGGGTCGAGATTAATACAAACTACAAAGTGTAGGTTGATATAATCACATACCTCAGGATAATTATCACCATCAATCTTCTGCAGCCTCATTATTAGTTCTCTAGCAGATTTTGTAAAGTTCTTAAGGCCCTTATCAATCACAAATTCAAACGAGCAAATAAAGAATTATGGGACACTTTAACTGTATAAGATATGCTGAGCCATTAAAGAGACAGATGGTTGCAGCCAACATACCACGCCTTGGACATCCAAGATTGTAGTGCTTGAATCAATGTGCTTCTTTGCAGCAATCGTACAAGCTGGAAACTTTATTGCAAAGCTTTTCTCAAACTCCTGAACATGGTACTTTACATAACGGTCCAAAGTTGTGACCTGCATTAGTTTATTAGGATCTACTTTTCCCAATCTTTCAATGTAAACAGGTCTTCCCTCCTTATCCACGCCATGATAGCCATGAGGATAATGCTTTAGTACTTCATTCAGCTCTTTAAACTCAAAATCCTAAAAGAAATGTCACAATTGAACAAATAGTTATAAGTATTGCAAATTCAAACAATCAATTTAGCAAGCACTTACCTCCAAAATAGATTCAGCACCAAAGTCCTTTCTCCATTGAAGCATATCAGCCCACATATGCTTTGCTTTTTCAATATCAAATTTTCTTGCTTTCAAGAACCTGCAAGTAATGAAATCCATAAAGCACAATACTCTGAATGAAGACCCAGGTGTCAGGCAACATCTAACCAATATGAAAATCTAAAAGCAACACCATAACAAAACAGTGAGGCCTTTCTCGGCCATACTGCTGAATTCCAAAGCAGAATGAACCATGTCCATGTTTGGAATTTACTAGATACCATCATTACCACTCTTTAAAGCAAACTTCCCAAGCAGGTACATCATTGCTTCAGATTGAATCATCTCCCAGTTAAGCTATCAGGGCACCTTTCTTCAACATAATTCATTCAAAAGAACACTCTACTATTGTATTCTTTTTCAAGCTCTACCAGTTTTCTAGATGCTTCTTCTTTTCTTTTCTTTTTTTCCCTTTCTCATTAACAGTAGTATTCTAGGCAGCGTTCAAAACCCTGAAACATTATTTCATTTCCTTCTCTAATTCAACAAGAACATTCTAACATGAAAAGTATAACTTCAACAAAAGTTCTCAAAAATAAAACATTGATCTCCATTCTTTCAAAGGAAATTATCTCTCCTCTCCCAAAAATCACGCTTCACATCTTAAAGAGAAAACCCCAGCCACTTCCGAGCCCAACAAATGGGCAAAAAGCCACTCAAATGTTAAAGCCTCATGTTTGATCATAAGGTATGGATAGTACCTGATAACGCATGACTTCCTAAGGCAGTATCTCACACAAAGGCCTTCACCTAGGACCTATGATCAGCCTAACATCGTTCCTTAGCCCACAGGAAAGCTAGAGGCTTCACTTGAGCCCAAAAAGCCCAAAAAACCCAAAAAACCAGGATTACCGGACTCAACCGATCTCAGCTCGTTCAACCAAGAATGACGCCCAAGGGCTAGGCCTAGGAACTCAGGCCGAACCTAACCCAACCCGGACCACTCCTCCAGCACGACCAAGTCTTAGACCAAAATTAACCAAGCACCATGAGGATTACACGTGACCACGCATGCTGAGTCCTAGACAAGTGCCATTTATCCACATAACCATGAAGCATATGGAGGGAACATGGCCCAAGAAACGCATCCCTAATAAATTAATGCCACGTACTCCACCTCTGTATACATATGGGAACAGTGAATGCACACTTCCCCAGTTGATACCCATCAATCATTGTAACCCTCTGTATTGGACACTCTCTAAACACTTTGTAGTTTGTATTTGACAAATCATAAAAGAATATTTTTTAAATACCACTAAAAGCTGTTATATTTCATATATATTCAAAGTTAAATACAAAACTTTGCAATGCATAAATGGCCACCCCTACATTTGTGTCAAAATGTAATGATTTATCAGTTCACCTTAAAAGAAATCTAATAGATCCACATCCTCAAGATTTCTTCATTTCAAACAATGGTCTCTAAATACCAAGGCATAATGAGTATGCAAGAAAATACATATTCCAGAATAATATTTATGCATGAAGATACATGATGAAATAAAGTAATAGATTAATGACCTCAACAGCTTATGGTAATCATCATGTTTTTCTGGTAGCAATTCATCCAACAATAGTGCTTGACGAAAAGCATCGACAGCCTGCAATTCTTCGGCATCACGTACATCCTCAATAGAGACAGAGCTGACTCTACCATCACTTTTTCGTCTACTGCTCTTTTTCTTGAGAGAGTGTTTGAATTTTGTAGATGCATTTATTGCTTTCTTTTTCAGTGATCCAATTCTAGTTTTCCTCTCATCCTCGGAGTTCTCAAAGTCGGATTTCCTTTCTCTTCTTTCGTCACTTCCAGAGGACCCTTCAAAGCCTACCACAGAATATTGCTAAAAGATTAATTACAGATGGCAATAATAAAAATACGAATATACGATGAAAGGAATGCAAATATAGCAAATCAAACATCAAGAAAAAATTGATGACATGACAAGTTATTTCTTAAAACAACAATGTTGTTCCCAAAAATAAATATGATAGACATTGTAGAACAAAATTCCGGAATTTCAAAATTCAGGTCATTAAGTAAGATATCCTTTTTCATTACCATTATAAAGATAAATGGAATGAAATTATGTGGTTGGGCCATGTTTTAATACCATCTGCAATGCCTCACTCCAAAACATGGTATGATATTGTCAACTTTCGACCTGATATGCAATGCTTTCTTCTTGGACTTTCACCTAAAAGGCCTCATAATATTTAGAGTGAAAGCCATACTTACAAACCATTACAATCATCCTTTCCCAAACAATGTGGGATTGCACAACTTACACCTTTTTCGCCTTACCATGTCTTGCCAAAGCTCAAGGGATTGTGACTGTCACATACTACACAAACGCTTTGGCAATTGTTTTAACTACTCAAAGTAAAACCTAACTTGAGCAGCATGACGCCCTCGCAAAACAAAATTAAGTTTTTGCGCTTGCTTCAATAGAAATCTTACATGGTCAGGAAGTTATAGAAATTCAACGCAACATGTGAGAAAATTATGGCTCATTTTTCTTATCCAAAATATTGTCTACAAATTTTAAGTCAATTAAAAAAATATGTTTTACAAAAATTTTGACGTCTGTATTATATAGCGAAATAGAGATATCCTTCCTAATTTTTTCTCCATTTCATACCATCAGAAGAGAAAATAAACCCAGTGACAGGTATCATCATCCTTTAGCTAAACAATGATCTTAATGGACATTGGTGCCCTTTCCTAATAACTGAATTTTAAACTACATCATTTTACAGCTATGAACAAGTAATTTTTTTGAAAAAAGTAAAACAATTTTTTTTGAAATTACTAAACTACTCACACATCCGTAACTAGTAATTCATGGATAATAACGAGTCCATATAACAGAGCTTTAAACAAGTTCACCAAATTAAAAAGCAGGAAGATTAACAATATACTTTATTTTTCTTTTCCTTTACGTTTCAGTATTACTATCTGCTCCCAGATTTACAAGGAGTGTCCTTATTTTCTAATAATAAAAAAACAATTTTCTAGCTGCAGAAGATCCCTCACAAGACAAAGAATACCATGCATTGAATGAACATAAACCCAGAAACATGCATTTAAAAACAAAAACAAAAAAAATAACCGAATTCAGTTTTATCTGAAACTCGACAGAAATCCCAGTGAGACCGCTAGAACCAAGCAGATGAAACGAAAAACAAACCCAGAGAGCAAGAATGAAAAGAAGATGAGTAAAGAAGGAACTCACATGGCCTGGTAAACAGGTCTAGTGGGCCCGACATTATCCGATCCGCATATAAGAAAAATCAGAAAGCAGTGTCTCTCTCTCCCTCTCTCTAATCGGTGAAAGATCAACCACAGCAGCGAAAAGCTTCCAACCCTAAACACATTCCCATCAGAAACCCTAGAAGACCACCGATAGCTCCCCCGAAAGAAAAAATGAAAAAAATAAAAAAAAAGAAGATATGTACATGAAAAAGATGAATGTACCTACTCGTCACGAATCACGAGGAAGATGGCGAATTAATACAATGAAAATCCAGAGATTGTTCTCTAACGATCGCTGAAACTGACGATTAATGTGAGAAGAAATTTTGAGAGAGAGAGAGAGAGAGTTGTAGGCGATGGGGCAGCTCAGTAGTTTGTGTATAGCTGGGGGGAGCGGCTAAGGAAGAAGGTGGGACCCTGGTGACGTACGAATGAGTTTGCTGTATGCATAAAACAAAGAGAAAAAATGTTTTATCATATCAAATCTGTAATTAATTTATTAAATTAAAAATTGTGTTATTTGATTTTTTTAATTATTATATTTAAATTTAAAAAATATATAATAATATTATTATCAAATAAAAATTATTATTATTTTAAATTATTTATTTTATAACTTTTAAGTTATTAATATTAAAATATTTTTCAAACTGATTAGGAAAAACTTTTAAAATAAATAACTAATTAATTTATCATTTTAATAATAACTATTTTATAAATAATATAACTTAAATATAATATAAATATGTATAATTTATCACGATATTAATAACAATTGTATAACTTTATTTAATAAATAAATTAAATATAACATAAATTTATTCAATTAATAGTTTTATTATCTAAAAAGTTAATCATAAATGATAGACATGATTTGAATAAAAAACATTAGTATTTTTTACTTGAAAATAATTTATTAGATGATTATTTTTTTTAATTTATATGAGATATGACATGATCTCGATATAAATTAACCGAGCATTAATTAAATTAATAACATTAACTATATGAATTGTCACATTTAATATAATAAAACTAATTATATTATACAAAACAAATATTCATAAAAATATATTTATTATAAGTATTCAATAAAAATATGATATGTATATAAATAAATTGATCGAATATTTATTAAGTAAGTAATTTTTAATTTAATTATAATTATAACAACAATCGTACTATACAAAATAATTACTCATAAAAGTATATATATTGTATGAATATTTTGATATTTATTAGTATAAAAAATAATAAAAAACATAAAAATATATTTATTATATGAATATTTTTATATTTATTAGTAAAAAATAATACAAAGAAAATAAAATATAATTTGATCGTGTACCAAACATTATCTTAAAATAACAATATTATTTATTTATAAGTGAATTGATTGAACAATCATTCAATAGATATTTATTAAGTATATGAATTATCATCCTTAGTATATTATAAAAAATAAATATTCATAAAAACATATTTAATATACTAACATTTAACAAAAATATTATTGATTCATAAGTAAATTGATCGAATACTCATTAAATAATTAATTATTAATTGTATGATTATCATCTTAAATGTAATAAAAATAAATATTCATGAAAATATATATATTATATAAACATTTTGTTTTTTTTACAAAAATTAACAAAAAGTTATATAAAAAAATCTGGTGCACTTATATCAAACATCCTCATTTTTTTATATATAAAGATTGAAAAAATAATTAATTTAAAATAAATTATATTATTTTAATAATTTTTAAAATTTTAATTTTATTAAATTATTAACTACTATTAAAATATGATTTTTTAATAATATTAAAGTAAAAAACTCACAAAATAATTAATTTAATATTTTTTTAATTACTATTGTTTTATTTTAATATTTTTTAAATTTTTAAATTTTATTAAAATATATATTTAATAAATTTTTTGTTTTAATATTATGATTGATTCTTCTTAAACAATTTATATTAAATATCACTTTTATTATTATTAAAAATTCGTATTTTAATCTTCTTTTAATCACTTGATATAACATCATAATGTTTTAATAAAAATTCATAAAATAATATAATTTATTTTTAATTAATATATTTTTCATAACTAAATAACTAAATTACCATATTTTTAAATTAAGAGAATAAACAATATAAATAACCTAATTTAAATGACATATATATCACCTCATTCTTAAACAAATTATTAATTATTAATAATGTATAAAATTAAAATGTATAATAAAAAATATTATTCTTTTAAGATTGGGATAATTATCGACTAAGGAATATTACTCATACTACTTTATATTAATACTATTTAAATTTTAACACATGTAAATATTATTTAAAACAATAATCATTTCTTTTATTTTAAAAATAATTTTAATGCATCTCGATATATATAAAAAAAATTTAGAGAAAAATTAATGTTATATAAGAAGTAATGAATGTATAAACATGTCTTATATGATTTACTTGAGATCTTACATCGTTTAAACAAAGTGTTTAAATTAAATTGCATATTAGGAAATTGATCTTTAGTGAATAAAATAAGATCATATCTCATTCACACATTATAAATCACTCCCTCTAGGTTGTATACTTTAAGTTGTATATTTAAGTCTACGTATTTTATGGATATGAGATTTATACTTAGATATTTTGTTTTAGTTCACTTAATTTAATATGCTCAATATATTTATGGTTTACCCTCAAAGTTTGTTAAAGGTTGTTACATAGTTAATACCAAACAAAAAATATATTCATAAAATTGGTTACAAAATTAAATAATATTAACATTTTTTATTATATTTAAGTAGATATTGGTACGAAAACGTTGTTTTTTTTTCTTAAGAAAATAAAATTTTATTAATTAAATATAAAACTAAAAATTTAAAGAATCATAAATTTAATTAAATAAATAATCAAAATTAGTAAACAAAAACTAATTTTTAAGTATTTAGAAAGAAAAAAAACTAAAGACTATATATTCTATTATTTGATAACACTTCAAATAAAAATAAAGAGTGAAATTATGCATGTTTTTCATTTTTCTTCTTTTTATCAAAGTTAATATTTTAGTTCATAAATAATTTAATTATTTAATTAATTTTATTTGAAATTTTTTAAAAAATATATATATATATTTATTTATGGTATAAGAAAAATAACTTTTTTTTGGGATTATCAAAAATAAAATTTAATGTATGTAAAAGAAGTGATGAAATATAATTAATAACAAGTGTGATATATAAATCATGTGGTATATAATATTCTTCCTAAAGTTGGAGACCCATGTGGCAAAAGTAGATAAGTTCGGACTTAAAGGAGTGCATTGAATATAAGGGAGGTGCCGACGTTAGGCATATCAAAACAACATCATAAGGAAGGGATGGCAGGCGCGAAGCACGGGATCAATAATGGGATGATCCTAAAATGCAAATCAAATCAAAGCCCAATCGCATGATTTGGTTCGATCATGGTCTGGTAATTCCATTTGTAATTAATTAATTAAAGGTAAAGTTGCTAAGCTTGTCTCCTCGTCTTAGCTGGAAGCCTGGAACAAGTTCACAATCATTAAATATTCCGCGTTCTTTCTTCTTTTTTTCTTTGCAAGAGGTATAATTTAATGAAACAAAATTTATTTAATCATTTAAAAATTTAAAATATAAATTTTAATTATTTATACTGAGAGATAAATATTATTCAAATAAATATACATATAAATATAATATATATTTTTTATATAAAATATATCAAAAATTTAATATAAATACATACGATAAAATTAAGAAAATATATAAATATAAATATGATTCATTTAATTTAAAAAATACATTAATAAAAAATACATATTTAATACATTATTAATATATTATTTGATTTTTTCGTAATAATATAAAATATAAATAATAAATTTAATATAAATATATCATAATATTAAAGATAAATTAGTTATTAATATTAATATTAAATTTAATTTAATTTTAACATCATTCACCTAATTATTTGACAAATAAAACTCATTTTAAAAAAATCATATTTATATTTTTTATATTTTAATATGTATTTTTTAATTAATAATTTTATTATTAAAATTATATTAAAATTTTCATATTTATTTTATGAATCAATAAACTAAATTTTTAATATTTTAATAAACTATAAAAAAATTATAAAATAATTACTTTTATATGTTATTTTATTAATAAAATAATAATATACTTATACATATTTAATAAAAAAATTGTTTAATAGAGTATTTTTATTTATTATAGACGAGAAAAATATTTTTTGAGTATAAATGTTTTAACTCAAAAAATTGAATATTTTTTATATATTTAAAAATTGTTCAAAAAATAAAAATATTTTTTATTAATTTATATGTACAAATATAATATTATTATTTTACATAAATTTTTTAAATAATATTATAATATGTTTTTAATTTAATTATTTAATTTATTATTTAGAATTTTAATAAATAGTTTATGGGTGCTTTCTTTTTCTATAAATAGGGTATTATTTTTTTTAGATTCTTAAACTTTCAATTTCGTTTCTTATTATAAAAAAATTCATCATGTAGTTTTTTTTTTCATTTAGAAACACTTATTAAAACTTATAACCACGTATAAACAATAACAAAAAAATTTATAACAATAAAAATAATATTCATATTTTTTACTATTTATTTTAACATATATTTGACTCATAGAAATGGTTAAAACCTATTATAATATTGATGTTATAACAAAATAATATTTGGTGAAAAGTATAACTTAATAATAACCTAAGAACTTTTGTGTTGTATAATCAAAAATCAAATATAAAATATACAAAAGTATGTCTGAATTTATAGCTATTAATTAATTTTGTATATGAGTGATTAATCGTCTAAATTTCACGTTTTTCTTTAAGAATCCTTTAATTTTCTTTCTTTTCTTTTTAACGATTCATATAAGAAGAATAAAGTACGTTTGATATAAAGATCATAACTACTATATATATAGTTAATAACTATATATCTATTTTAACGTATCATTAAAATAAAAAATAAAAAATTCAATATATTGGAAGGAACTGATCCAATATTTATGTATAGCTTTTATGCATGACTAATAGAAAATATATATCTACAACTTAATTTAAGTGAGTTAAATTATTTCCTAGAGAATTTTAAAAGAGCAATCAAGAACTTCAAAAGAAAGACTAAAGTAGGTGACAAATATATTTATCTTAGATTTTTTATTTCATTAATAGTCTGAAACAAGAAAGTATGTATTAGTCTTTACCAATTTATCAAGATATGAATTTTCAACACAAACAGAGAAATTCCTAAATCAAAGACACTTCTATAAAATGAATTTAACATAGAAGAACTCTATGTACTAAGAGGTCAAATATTAGGCCAAATTTACTATGAACTTAAGAAGATTGACAATTCTACTGAGATCAAAGTAAATTATTCAACTAGTAAAGTCATCATCATTTCCTACAATAACATGGCTCTGTTAGAAGAAAATGGTGAAAAAAATTAACAAATACGAAACCAATTTTAATTGCAACAACTTAAAAATTGGTTAAGAAACAAGAAATATATTCTGCTTCTATGCCAAAAAAGCCACCAAAGACCACATATGTATTCTCTGCATCAAAGATGGAGAGGAAGAAAATGCATCATCATCAACGTCATCAAAAAAACTATCAATAGAAAATGACAAAGAAAAATAAAGAAAGAAACTGTCGACAAAAGACGACAAAGAAAATAAAGATGTAGATCTCACATCTTAGTTGGCAACATATGCCAAGGAAAAAACAATGGCTATCCTTTAAAGTAAAAAAAAATAGATGAATTATTAAAGCAAGAGTAAAATAATAATTTTAATATTATAAATAGAGATTTTTTGTGATATAAAAGGAACCCTTATTATCATTTCAGAATACACGAATACACAAAAATCTAGAGCTCTCTACTCTAAAACACACAAAATACTCTAACATAGAAAACTCATTTATCTAGAAATCAATGTTATATCCAATAATTATGAGCGGCGAAGTACCTCTTCAAGGTTCTTAGTTGGCCTTAAATTATAATAATTATTATCCTATGAATAAAATGAAGTTCATTTACTCTTCTCTAGTAAGTCAACTATTGTATACCATTTATGTATGGATGCAGAAGGCTTATTATTGCCAAGAGGGCGTTGAGGTTTGAGTAAAACTAAGGCATAACAAATGTAACAAAAGAAGACGAACAGAAGGAAAGACCGCAGTAAACCCATCAAATTTAGGTATAATAATTATAAATTTAAGTCAATTAAGAATCTCAAATGTTTAAATATTTGCTTACAACAAGACATAATAATGCTAAACACAGAAAAATAGAAATTATTTTTAGAAAAAAAACAACTAATAATTCCAAATAAAATCAAAGATAAAAATCTAATTCTATTGGAAACTTTTGATAAAGGTTATCTCTATTATTTAAATGAATATTTTAAAGATGAAGATTATGAAACTTATCTTGAAAATTTTAAAAGATTTAATACCTTATTAGATATCTATACATATTATATTAAAGCTACCATAGACATCGTATATCATCTTGTTTCAAGAACATTAAAAGACTATTTTAGTCAAAAATATGTAAGAATAGAGGAAAAAAATTCAACAACTTAATGTTTGAATACTACTTTTTTGAAGATTATAAATACATCGAATATACACAAGAAACCTTATTTGTATACTACGAATAGGACAAAATAATATGCATTCAACACATATGATTTATCAAGATAATACTATATGAACATCAAATCATTAATACATAAATTAGAACTATTAGATTTAACAAATGAAAGAATAATTTTTAATTTTAAAAGACAATTAATAGATTTAGGATTATAATTAAGTAACCAACATAATGAAGAACATAATATACTATATAATTGTAATGAATATAGAAGAAAATTAGATTAATACTAAAAAATAATAAGTTTTTTAAACAAATTATTGCTTTTAGTAAATAGACAAAAACTATCAACTAGGTCAATATTAACCCCCGATTAAAAATTGTATCGATTCGTAAAAATTGGTATCAGAACCAAGGAATAATATTCTAAATAGTAATAGATGAAAAATTAACACCATTAAAATCTAAGAACATTTTTGATATTTTATAAATCTCGAGGGCATAAGTAAAGATATGACAAATCTCAGGAGCATTTGAGATATTATTCCAAACCAAAATCATCAGATTTAAAAATACTAAAATTATCATAAATTAAAAATATATTCGATTATAATGATTCAACATGAATAGGTTTTGATACTATTTATTAGAACAAAATAACCTTTAGTGAAAACCATCACCTAAAATTAACCTAAGAACATTCATATTGTATCACAAAAAATCAAAGATAAAATATATGTAAGCGTACCTAAATTCATAGTTGCTAAACAATTTTGTAAATGAGTAGCTAGTCTTCTAGATATACATGTTTTCTTTAGAGAATCATTTAATTTTCTCGTTGTTCTCTCTAACGATGAAATATCAAATAAAAAGATTAAAGTAAATGTGATCTGAGGACTATAACCATTATATATAGTTAATAAGTGTATATATTTTTTAATCAATCATTAAAATAGACATTAATTTTAGGTATTTACACATTAAAGACCTATATCATATTAGATACATTAAAGTATAAATTACTTAAATCTTAATATATCACTTTTAAATATACTTAACTTTATATCATAATCTATAACATATAATTATTCACACATAAGTACAACGTTGGGTTAAGAATCCAATAATTAAAACGCCTGATACCTCTATTATTCATTTACGAGAGTTCTTTAAAAGGATAGGGATATCATTTTTTAAAGTTGGGTACCTCTAGAGTACCTAATTTTCTTTAGAGCCTCCACACATTTTTTTTAATTTTTTCATAGATCTTTTACTTCCTCTTTTATAGTTTATAATTCTATTTTCATTGTTGGCACAGGTAAAAGAGGAGGTGTTCTTTTGAGGAATCCTCTTCTAACCCTCTTCTTTGTCATATTTGATTCTATAAAAATCAAATTTAATGTATTTTTTATCTTAGTTTATTGAGTTTGGTTCTTTTTTATAAGTGATAGTATATTTTCTTAATCTTTAGATATGTAAAAATTTATCAAGATAAATATATTTTGTTTAATATGAAGTGTATTGATAAATTTATTTAAGTGATCATAATTTGTGATATAGATATTTAAAAATAAATAAGATGAAAAAGTTCATAATAATTTAATATTAAACCTAACGGATTTATATTTAAATTTGTGTGATTTGTGTTATTTTAGTTTTTAAAACGTGTATTAGTGAGTTTCATGTAAACAAATAATATTATTGTTGTATTTTTAACATTGAGATTTTTGTTTTAAAGGAAGAAAGAAACAAAGAAGAGGGAAAAAAAATGGGGAAACAAGAGGGGAAGTGACCGGACTAAAGTTGGACGCAGCTTTTGGAATAAGGGATCCGAATTCCGATCTACTATATTGCTGTCCCTTCTTTTTTCTTAAAATAAGAAAGAAAAAACAAAAAACAAAGTTGGACCGGATTTCACTCTCTTTATATAGGCTGAAACTTAGTGTTTCACTTTTGACTCTACCAATCGATGCCTGATGTGGTAATGGTTTTCAGATTTAAAAAAAAAAGTATATACATGTTTACTCTCTTATTTTTATTTTTATGAATGATGTAAAAGTTTTGAACTTGAAGACAATCATTATCCATTTAACATGTTAGTAATCGGGACCATAGGAAGGAAAGGTGTTTTAGTTATTTTTTTGTGTGTTTTAAAAACAATATCTAACCGTCAGTTTCTTTTTCTTATTTTCTTATTTTCTTATTTCTCCTTTCTACTAGGAGGAAATAAACAAATCGTTATTTATTTGTTTATTTTAAATAAATATCACACCACTTACTACGTGATTTGATATTTCTTCATGTAAATATACTTTTGGATGATGTTAAACATATTACGATATATATTTGATAAGTTTTTTCTCGTATCCAAATTAAAAATGATACTTTTTTTTATGCTTTTTTTACGGTTCAAAAATTAAAAAAAAAAACTCAACCTTCTTGAAGATTTAACACTGAAAAAGTATTCTCAATTTTTTTTTGTGATTTGGCCTACAGATATGTAGTTATGGTTTTTTGAATAATTTGATTGTTATTTTATTCTTTTATTTAACTAATTTTGGCGTAATTTTATTTTGAATTAACCGAACTTACTTCATCTGAAAAAAAAAACATGTTAGTAATCGGGAAACTGGAATAACATCAACCAAACAAATAAATAAATTCACAGTTCACTAATGTCGATGAAAAAAAAAATTAATTCAAGCTATAACTTGCAAACTATAAACTTTTTTTTTCTTTTTTAACGTAGTTGTATACTTAAACATTGCAACATCTCAATACCAATTTTCTCAGCTCCTTCATGGAAAACAAAAAGCAGTGGGAAAATATTGACTGCAGAATCCTATATCATTCTCAAGTCATGGAAGCCTTCAACCCAAAATACTATTAAAATAAACTTTGATGCTTCGTGAACAAAACACAAAACAATTAAAATAAACTTTGATGCTTGATGAACATAACACAAAAGAGATTTAGGATTCGTAATCACAGGTCATTATAGAAGGGCTATACTCCTAGATCGAATTTACTACATGAACACAAGACAAAGGAAATTTGGGATCCATTGCTCAGTGAATTTTTTACGCTATCTATGAGATGGATCCCTCAATAATTCTACGTGCATGCTCACGACTTGATTATTTGGTCTAGAAATACAATGTTAGTTAGCAACATTCCTATCCAATCTTTGCTAGCCTTCGTACAATAAATTTTTTCTATTATTTATTGTAGCAAAAAAGAAAAAATCTCAATACCAATTGGATAAGTTCTTTTATTGTTCTCAAAAGTGGCGGTTTTCTCTCCTCATTATTTCAGATGAGCATCTAACTCCTTTTGTTTACTAAAGTCTAAATGAACAAAGAAATCCAACCTTTTCCATTTTCTTTATTATAATTGATCTTATTCCAACTAATAAAACTAAATCAATAAAAAAATCAATTCAATGCAATTCAATAAACTTAATATAATTTGACTAACTCAAACAGCGTTATTTAGTTTATTGAATCAACAAAAGCTTAACATTTAATGAACTAAAATTTATTTGTAATTTTGTAATAATTGGACGCAGTTGAACCTTTTTGTAACGCAATTGGAGTTTTTTTAAATGAATATTTTACTATACGGAATTCAAACCAAGGAATTGCATTAAACATTCACCAACCATAATAAAAAGTGTCTTGCAACACAAAGGGGCTTGATTTGCCTCATTTCATAACAAGTGAAATGAAGTGCACTTTTTAAAAGCAACTTCTGTATTTCGCCGAAATTAAATAAAATTGTACCTCTACTATAAGAAACAATCTCTTTCTTTTTCTCCACCCACGTTACCCAAAACAATAAAAAAAAATTGTCCCATCCGAACTTACATAAATAAGAGGTCCGAAATGGCCAAAGGAACAGACTGGATGAAGAGACCAGGATTAGAATTCCCTTGATGCATATCAAAATATTACATGGCATCAGTCAGCCATCCTCTTCTACCATCAACAGAGTTAAACAATGTCGAATGACAATAAATGAAGAGCTCCAAAGATAAGCAAAATCAAGTTACATAATTCACGCTAGCAAATACATTTAAAGATGGGGTAAGAAAAAAGTACCATATCTAGTATGTTTTGATCCTTCTAATAATTGTAGTTGTTCCATCTATCTGGGTCGTCAAAAATTTCTTCAGACTCCAAAGGACCCTGAGCTTTAGCAACATCTGCTTCCACGTTTTTTATTTTTTCATCTGCCTCAGATTTTGTAGCTTCATCCTGTGAACATGCAACTATATTGTCAGCATTGTATGAAAAAATTAAAAAGGTAAAGCTGATTTTAGTAGTAGAAAAGAAAGATTTGGACACATGTTCTTGCTGATATCAAGCACTAGAACTTCAACTAAACTTGTATTTTGAAAAATATGACGCTATAGCATGCAAGTATGATATATTTTCAAGCTTGTGCTTTCTGGTGCAACTACTTCCAAAGGCTTTATGCGACTAGGAGCTGTAAACCATTCCATAAATTGAAAACCATTCTTGTACTGTAGATAAGCACCAGGGAAACACAATCCAAAAAATGGAGATATATAACCGAACCGATGCAGAGAAACTATTGAATGAAGAAAGAACTCATCTCATATTACCAATATATTAATTATTATACTGTATAACATAAGCAAAAGGTAAAAACATAGCAAAAAAGATAATCATACTAAACTGGGTAGCCAAAAATATGTCCATCTGAGTTTCTTAATTTGCAATATAATTTCTAAAATTTGGGCTAAAGGACAAATCGATAAGCCTCAACCCAAATAGCATAGAGATAATTCCAAGATATCATGAAATCACTCACTTGTCCAATAAACAGTAATGAATAGGAGATATTGAGTCATCTAATTTGTATGTCCTAGATTTGCCTATGAACGTCAACAATTTGAATGAAGTAGTTATTGGGTCATAAAAAAGAAATAATAAATTAGAAAGAAAGGAGGTCACCTATGTCCCACTTATTTTTTGATGGGATTAGAATGGTAATGATATGATACAAGTTGAAATATTCCGTACAGTCCGCCTATATGAATCCAAAATAGGCTTAAATGTGACAAGAAAAAAATATAAAAACGATAGAAAAATGAAACATGGTTATCTATAAAATGAAACTTTAACAGAAAAAAGAAGAATGAGATTATTTTTAAATTGAGGCACATTAGGACTTGTAGGAAATCAACCTAAGAATATGGTCAATTTCTTGATTTCTAGGGTGAAATCAGCCCCTGATTTTAGGAGGTCAGTTTCCTGATTTTCAGGGTGAAACCAACCCCTAATTTCAGGAGGTCAGTTTCTTGATTTCTAGGGTGAAATCAATCCCTGATTTCAAGAGGTCAGTTTTCTAATTTTCAGGGTGAAACCAACTCCTAATTTCAGGAGATCAGTTTCCTGATTTTCGGGATGATTTACAACTGTATACTAATGACTTCCAACAGTATATTAGGCATAATAATTGTATATATAAAGGTATCTGATATTAAGAAATAAATAAAGTAATTTTCTGTTAAATAAAAACAGTTTCATGGTATCAGAGCTTTAGGCTCATAACTGCTGCTCTTTGCCTCTTGTTACTAGTTATGTAAGTTCACCTAATATGATGTCAAATACTCAGGAAAGGAATACACCTTTTCAGTTTCCAACTCAAGTTTCAGCTTCTGACATGAGAGCTATGAAAAAACTGAAAGTTTAAATGTTCTTAATACACTGGAAGATGACATGGATGAAGAGGTTCTAGAGACAAGTAACAAAACTGAATTCAATATGGGAAATTCAGGCAACTTTGGGCTTGGATCCATTCTTGATCCTGCTCCTAAACATAATCATTTTGGTAGTCTATTTAACAGTATAGCTATTGATGTTTCTGCTTCTCCTTTTAACAGTATCAATCTTTAAGGAGAGTTATTTCGACCTGCATCTTTTCAGTTCCAGTCTCTCCAACCATCAGTACAAACTCAGCCTTCAAATTCAAGTGCATTTTCTAGTAATCCTATCCCATTCACTAAGGAACAGTTAGAACTTCTCCAACAACTTATACAAAAGGCAAATATCAACACCACATTTAGTAACAGTAGGAATAACTCTACACATTTCCAGTAATTCAACAATGCATGTTGGAAAATTTCCCTCCTCGTCTTGGATAGTAGACTCAGGTGCCTCCAATCACATGACAGGTAATCGATCACTTTTCACAACCTACTCATCTTGCAACAGACTTCAAACAGTGTGTGTCGCCAATGGTACTCTCACACCACAGTAGTCGAAACAGGGACCATTTGCCTCTCAAACAACCTCACTCTCAAATCAGTGTTATTTGTGCCTAGATTTTGCTACAATCTCATATCAGTTAGTAGATTAAATCATGACCTTAACTGTGAAACTAAATTCTTGACTAAATCTTGTGTTTTTTAGGACCTAAGCTCGGGGAAAATGATTAGTGGTGCTGATTTACGTGTGGGCCTTTATGTTCTTGATATCAATACTCCTTCAAACCATTATGTTAGTCATCAATGTCAATTGAGTCATAATCTTAAGTCTCATAGTCATACTAATAAGAAAAGTGAAATCATGATGTGGCATTTTCGTTTAGGTCATCCAAATTTTTCGTATTTGAAACGTTTGTTTCCATCCTTATTCATCAATAAAAATCCCAATTTATTTCATTGTGAAGTTTGTTAGTTGGCAAAACATATTCGAAACACTTTTTCATCACGCACGCACAAACCAAATCATCCTTTTTCCCTCATTCACGGTGACATTTAGGGATCATGTCGTGTTCCCGGTATTACTGGTGCTCGATGGTTCTTACTGTTAGTTGATGATCATACTCGATTATGTTGGACATTTCTTATGAAAGACAAATCTGAAACCAAGCACATATTTCTAGGGGTGTGCAAAAAATCCGATCATCCGATCAATCCGATGGTCGGATCGGATGGAGATTTTTTCCATCTGTTAAGTGCGAATCGGATGGCGGATTTCACTGCGATTCATCCGATCCGATCCGACCGAAATTAATTATATATATATTTATTAAATTAAATATATATATATATAATTAATATATATTTATTTAATTTTTTAATGTTTTTTTTAAGTCAAATAATTTTATGTTATGATTTATGTAAAAATTTAAAAAAATTATTTAAAAATACAAAAAATAGAGTTAATTAAATTTATTGGTCGGATTGATCGAATGTCATCCGAATAGTTTACGGATCGGATTGAGCAGATGTAAGAGGTGATCGGATCGGATGCAGATTAGGATGTTTCAATCCGAGCGGATGGTCGGATCGGATCGGATGACAGAAAAATCAGCGGTTTCGATCCGATGAACAACCCTACATATTTCTACTTTTTCATGCCATGATCCAAACTCAGTTCAATGCCAATATTCAAATCCTAAAAACTGATAATGCTAGGGATTTCTTTAATTCTGATCTTAGTGGATATCTCAAATCACATGATATTGTCCAACAAAGCTCCTGCGTTGACATACCACAACAAAACGGTGTAGTCGAACGCAAAAACCATCATATACTTGAGGTTGTTCGAACTTTACTTTTTCAAACCAATGTTCTTAAAAAAAATTTGGGGTAAAGCCATTCTTACTGCAACACACTTGATCAACCGAATGTCTTCTCGAGTTCTCAACTTTCATTCACTTTTACAAGTGCTTCAGAGTCAATATTCTACCTCACAAAAAGTGTCACCAATTCCTTCAAGGTTTTTGGTTGCACTGTTTTTGTCCATATTCTTTCACAATATTGTGGCAAACTTGATACCCGTGCCATTAAATGCATCTTCGTTAGTTACTCAATCAATCAAAAAGGCTACAAATGTTTCTCTCCCATCACTCGTAAGTTTTACTATTCCATGGACGTTACTTTTTTCGAAGAAACTCCATTCTATTCTAATTCTGCAATTCAGGGGGAGAACCACACTAATGAATTGCAGAATTAGGATTGGCCATCACTCATTGAACCCAATTTATCATCTCATTTATCCTCCACTACCTTGTCCTCTTTCAACCTGATACCCATTCCAGATTCTCCTTCAAAAATCAAACCTGATCAATCTCTCATTGTCTATCCTAAACATCTTCTCTTTCCTAATGATGCCATAAAAGTCTATGGAAGAAAGAGAAATCTTGACTTGCCCACACGAAATCAGCAAAGCCAAGAAACTCTCTTGAGCCAGACTGAATCTGAAAGATTACAAGATGAAGCATAATCTAGTCCAAAACTAGGTTCTGACCCTGAGTTAGATCTTCCAATTGCACAAAGAAAAGACGCTCAATCATGCACTCAACATCCTCTTCAAAGTTACATTTCTTATGCAAATCTGTCCCCAAAATTTCTGGCATTTGTGACATCTCTAGACAACATCAAGATTCCTAATTCTGTCAATAAGGCTCTAAAGGTTCCTAAATGGCACAAGACAACCTTAGAAGAATATACTACACTTGAAAAGAATAGTACATGGATGTTAACAGAGCTACCACTTGGAAAGAATACAGTAGGCTGTAAATGGATATTCTCTGTTAAACAAAAGACAGATGAAAACAAAAGACAGATATAAAGTTCGACTAGTGGCTAAAGGGTTCACCCTTCATATGGAATCGATTATCAAGAGACTTTTGCTCCTGTAGCAAAACTTAACACAGTTCGTGTCTTATTGTCTATTGCAGTTAATGAGGATTGGCCACTGCTTCAACTCAATGTCAAGAACGCATTCTTAAATGAAGATTTGATCGAAGAAGTTTACATGGATGTGCCTCCTAGCTTTGAGACTAAAGATACACAAGGGAAGGTATGCAAGTTGAGAAAGGCATTATATGGACTTAAACAGTCACCTAGAGCATGGTTCGACAAATTCACTAAGGTCTTCAAACATGATGGAAACTTTCAGACACATACAGACCAAACTCTATTTGTCAAACACTTCACAGAAAGGAGAATCACAGCTTTGATTGTATATGTTGATGATATAGTTCTTACAGGAAATCATGTAAAAGAAATGAAGAGACTTAAGATGTTATTATCCAAGGAATTCGAGATTAAAGATTTGGGATATTTGAAATATTTCTTAGGGATGGAAGTGGCACGTAGTACCAAAGGAATGACAGTTTCTCAAAGCAAAATCCAGTCCACGATGATCGAACTAAACATGTGAAAATTGATAGACACTTCATCAATGAGAAAATTGAAGACAAGATGATCTCCCTCAACTATGTTCCATCTTGACAACAAGTAGCAGATATCTTAACCAAAACTTTGTTTCGACCTAACTTCACAAAGTTAAGTGTAGCACTTGGTTTGGAAAACATATATCGCCTAGTTTGAGGGGGAGTGTAGGAAATCAACCTAAAAGTATGATTAGTTTTTTGATTTCTAGGGTGGAACCAACCTCTGATTTCATAAGGTCAGTTTCCTGATTTTCAGGGTGATTTACAGCCGTATATTAATGACTTCCAGCAGTATATTAGGCATAACAATTATATATATAAAAGTATCTGATATTAAGAAATAAATAAAGTAATTTTCTGTAAAATAAAAACAGCTTCAAGGCTACAATCTATATGGGATAGGATGAGATGAAATTTATGTAATGAGACAACTTTAAACCATGAACCCATTAGAAACATTAAATATGAAATGGAATGGTATGAAACAATCAATTTTACATCTCTACCTATGATATAATATTAGTAAATGAATCCAAAACCAATTATTGGACAGCCACTACAGATAGATTATTTATCAGTAGGAAAAACAGCCTTCACCTTCCTAAAAACATGAGCAAGAAATAAGGTACTTTTATACATGAAATATAAAACCCAAGAAAAACGTAGCAGCTAATATTCAGAAAAGAAACACCATAAAGAGGAGATTTAGAATAGAGTTCTTTACATTAGCATCATGCATCATCTCTTCTACATCCTCTTCCCCTGCAACACCAGTTGACTCATTCTCATTTTGTTCTTTTGCTTGAGCAGCAGCTTGTTGCAGTCGTTGCATTACATATTCAAAATGAGAATGATCTGAAAGCAAAAAACTAAATTACAACACGGTATATGTCCAAACATATCAACTCACGAGAAGCTTAACACATTTGATTGTGACAAAAAAGCAACTTCTAATGCACTTTCGATACAGACATAGAACCATAATAACTGATGCTTAAATTCAACCTTTATTTAGCGTGTAGTCAAAAAGCTGAAGATTTCTACAAATAAAGGATGAACAAAGTGAGACGGATATTGAAACTAGGTTTTTGACTTCAAGACAACAAAAGATGTACCAAAAGTTTTATTTTTAATTTATATGTAGTTACCAAGTTTGACATAACCACCTTTCACAGGGCAAAAGATAATTAAAGATGTTTCATGGCATGTACTCTAATATTTTAATTGATATAACAAACAAACAAATACGACTAGAGAAATGTAGATGGCATGATTAATAAATGCATGGATCTTGGTCTTGGATATGCCAGGAAAAATTTCCGGCAATGACTGCCACACAATAGAAATAATTGATACTGGGTCCATAGAAATCAAACAAGAGAAGACTAAGAGCTAAAAGAAAATGTAGAATTCAATTGTACTAGACGTAATACCATATTTAAACTAGAGCCATCTTAATGTAGACCAAACTTCTAATACCAACCTATGTACACGTACGTGAAAACAAGGGAAAAGAAAATGATAGATTCTTAAATTTCTTTTGATTTAAACTTATTATAATGGACTTTACAGGAAATAAGATTCCTTAAATCCTTTGAATTGCATAGAGTTTCCAGATGTAAGGCATCTAACCATTTTGGTATTGGCTCCCATACCAATTGATTTAGACCGAAATTGGTTATGATACTAACTGATGTATACATAAGTGTGAAAAAAAAGGAAAATAAAATGTTATCATATTACAATAATTTTGGCTACACCATTACCGAAATAGATCGAACTTGACTCTAACACCAATCGATGCAGGCTTGTGTGAAAAATAGGAAGAAAAAAAATGATAGATTCTTAAATTATACTGATTTGAACCCGTTATGTAGCTGAGTATATCGGAAACAAGACTTCTTAAATTCATTGAATCCCACACAATTGCTAAATATAACAAATCAAACCATTCGTTGATTCATACTAGTATGGAAAGGATTTGATCTTATATCCAACAATTGTGCAATTCAATAGATTTAAGAAGCTTATTTTCAATACACTAAGTTATTTAACGGATTTAATCAATGAAACTGAAGACTTATCATTTTCTTTCTTTTCCCTTTTTTTCATGCTTATGCCTAAATCTAAATGATATTTTAAAGTATGGAGTTTCATATATTCTTGCTTGAAAGAGATATTCCCTTGGAATATTTGATAATTCAAAGCTTCCAATTTTTTTATATTATTACTTGCAAAATAAGCATATTTAGAAAAACAATATTGTTGCTTTAACTATCAAAGACTTGTTATTCTACAAGCATATAGGTTCGTAGTCACACAAGCCATGAAAGAGTTCTTGAATTTAATTACAAATCTTTTCAAAATGGTTTGATGTCTTATATATGATAATCAAATGCAATTCAACATATTTAAGTAGTCTTATTTCTGATATAATCCGATAAATAATTCAAATCAACAAAACTAAATTATTTATCGTTTTCTTACTTTTTTCTTGTTTTTCACACATCCACAACTCCACCTATATCAGTTATATCAGTTTGTATTTAGAGTCAGCTTATGCTTACATCTGTTGGTATCAAAGTTAAGTTCAACCTATATCATTTAGTATAAGAACGAGATTAGTTGCTATGTTAAGCCTCCCAAAATAAATTCTCAATAAATACCTTTGGCGGAGGTTTATAAACATGAACGTGAACTAATAGTAGAATGCTTAGATGTATTAATGCAACAAGTGATTGCCTTATCACTTATGAAAATTCCTTATGACCATCTATTGACAGCCAAGGAATGTAAGATGGATGAAAGAACCAAAGTGTTGAAGTTTCAAGGAATAATTAGTTCATCGATTTTGAAATCAATATAAAAGATCCTAAAGTGGTGTGTGACAATAAGGCATTTTTTACAAGGAACAAAGCCCTTTCTACGATTTTGAAGAAATTCAAGTGTCCAATCTTATGATTGATATTTTTTTGCCAGGAAAAGAAGTGAAGTTTTACTACTTGGATGACTCCAAATGGCCTATCTTCAATGATGAGCCACAAATACTTGATGACTACTTGGTTGACTTCAAAGTCCCATTCTTTGGGAATGAGGCAACAATCTTTAGTGACAGTGTCAATTGTTAAAGAAAAACACAAATTTGAATGGATTGAGCACATTGATATTATCATTTCATGGGATTAAGATTTGTCTTACTTATGTTATGAGTTTCATTTGCCAAATTTTATTTGGACTATTAAAGGTTTGTATGAACAATAATTTGATGTCATACTATTGAAGAGATCATTTGAACCTATTGTTGAACAAATTTGTATGAATAAAAGGTACACGAAGAATGCATTCAACCATAAAAAATTCGACACGTTCAAGACAAAATCAAGGACGAGTTTTTTAAGAAAATGAGAATGATATAGCAAAAAAATAAAAATATTATAATTCTGTATTTTATTTTATTTTATTTTCACTATTATTTAATCTTTATTTTTAGTATTTTAATTCCTTAGTGCTAAAGTTTTATTAATTGAGAATCTAGTTTAGGATTTTTTAAGAATTAATTTGCTTGGAGGTTAAGTTTTAGATTGTCTATATAAAGGTCATTGCCATTGTATTTAGAGATATCATATATAATTTTTCATAATTCAATCAATGAAATTTGAGACCTTGTACTCTTTCATTCCCAAACTTCTGGGTATTCGGTCGAATTAATGAGCGGTTTCATGCCTTCTGTACCTTACGTATGGTAATCATAAGTGATTCAACGAAATTAAGTCTTATGTATGGTATACATGTTATTTAACACGATCAAATCAATGGAAATTAAGAACTTACTACACAGACAAGCAACTGAGTCGGATAGTGAAATTGGGAACCAAAATTTAATTGGCTTTATAAACAATCACCAAATAAAGACGTTCTCAACTGTTGACAACAAGGTCGTGTTTTATGTTCAGCAACAATGCAAACAAGTATACCAGTAATTTGGGCAGATAGTAGAAGATTATTGCTTCCAAAAACAGAAGAAAAAATATTACCAACCAGAAGCTGCTGCAAGCCTAATATAACAGCAAATAAACCACACTACGCTAGTCCCTACAATTAAAGATAATCATGCACTAAAATACCGAACATATGGTCAAACAAAGAAAACCAATCTGCTGATAAGTGCTTAAAAAGCACTAAATATAACGTGATTTACATGCACTTTAGTGCAAAATAGATTTGTATTTGTATAATTTTATGTATTTAAAATGACGGATATGTTTAGTTATTTTTCAAGTATTTCTGATTGAAAATGATTTAACTTGAAGAATTACACTTGAAAACACTCATGGCAACCAAAGAAGAATAAAGACAACGTATATAAGCCTTATATATGCTCCAGCCAAGATTGTAAGGGGCGAAACAAAAAGAAAATGGAAAATTTGCAGTTTGATGCTTGCCATGACGGAGGAAAATTGTGTGCCAAGGCGGGAGTGGTTCGGGTTTAGATCACAAAAAATACGAAATCATTGCACGCCACGGCAATGGCAAATTGCATACTACAACGCCCGATCTTATGATCCACTTTTTTCTCCTTTTCACCGTGTATTCCCAACCCATAAATACCTCCTCCCCCATTTCATTGTAAAAGCATCCCAACAGCTTCTGCTTCCTTCTCTTTCTCTTAGTTTCTTTGTTTAGTTTAAAGTTTTTTCTCTCAATTTGAGAGAAACAATTTTAGTTTATGTTTAGTTGTTAAACAATTTACAATAGGTAATCTAAAAAAAAGAGACACTAATAGAGAGTTATTCTAGATCAAGCTATACGAAATCGTTAACTAAAATATAGGAGATATTGTGAAGTTTTACACTTCTGTGGAACAGGACACACCCATCCATCTATTATTTAGGTATAAATGCAATCTATATTTTTATTTCTTTTCAGTGAGTAATGTTACGTTACTTGAATTCGTTAAAAATAATTTACTAATTATTTATTATTTTTAACATGTCTAACTGATTGTTATAATGAGAATTTAGTTATGTTGATATGATTGCGTAAATTATTTAGGGGACTATTTTCAATAATAATTAAACAAAGACTATTTTTTGTTCAAGAAATTTTACAAAATTTATTATCGAAAAATATATTAACATATTTTTCATAATATATTTAAAATATGAAAATAAGATTTCGGATAAATGAATCTGGATCTAATTTACAGTTATATTATATTTCAAATATTTTTATAAAGATTTATTATTGAAAAATATCTTGAGAACAAATTTTTCATAATAGATCAAAATCATAAAAGTTAGATTTCAGATAAATTAATCTAAAAACAAATTTAGACAAACTTGAATAGAAGTTAAATTTTCGGTCCTACCAAAGGTGGTAAGTTAAATGATTTGTTAATTTCTAAGAAAAATAAGCATAATATAATTAAAAATTAATTATCGGTCTGACCGAAGATGGTGATTTTAATAAATAAACAACGGTCCAACTAAAGGTCTTATTTATACATATAAGAAAGAATCAATAATCTGAGTTTGTATTTTGTTAGACTAATTAATTCTACCAAACATAATCAAATGGTTAAATATCTTATTAATTCTTCATTGATTTATTAATTAAAGATCTGATTTTGCTTTTGCCTTTAATTTATGTGAATCTATCTATCTTTTATTTTTTATTATCCTATGTTATTAGTTTAGAATTTTCAAACCAAAAAATTGTACATGATATTTAGGTTTATTTTTTATTTTTAAATTTTTTGTAGAATTATTTAAAATCCACGTAATTTTTCTTTAGGCTATCCTTAGAAGTACATAAAATTTTACAAAATTTAGCCATCAAGTTTTTGGTGTTATTGTCGGGAAGGAATATAATTTTTATTATCAAAATCTTAAAAACTTTTGTATTATAAATACTTGTGATTTTTATTTAAAAATCAATTATTTTAATTAAATTAATTTTTCAAATAAAATAATAAAAATAATATTTTATTTTACTTTAATTATTTAATTAAATAAAAAATGTTTTAAATTAAATACTAATAATAATTTTTGAATAAAAATAAAATAAAAAATATTTCTATTTTCTTATTTTCTTTTCTTTTTTAATTTTTATTTTATTTTAATTTCTTTTTGTAAATAATTTGTTAGTATTTATGTATATTAACATGTATATATTATATGATATCTCCATATTGTATGATAATTTGATTGTTCATAAGTTGTATATATAATAAACTTGTATTATAATAAATTGTTTATATTATAAAGTGTTTGTATAATTTATATTGTAAATTCATTTTAAGTTTTTAATTTTTCAACTTGATAGGTGATTTGAACTTGTGTTTTCATAGTTTATGTCAGGTAGGAGATCTTTAGGTTACCCTCTTACATCTTTAATAGATAATGTTAACAAATCGAAATAACTGTTAAAAATGTTGGGTACTAAGGTCCAACAACCTTTAATTGAACCAATTTTTGAACAAACCCTTAAACCAAACCTTGACTGTGTACCATTAAACACGGGGGAAAGCCAATAACCTAGGGAGTAACTGCTAGGAATAAGAAATATTCATTTTTCCATGTTACCTTCTTTTCATGGACTGCCTAATGAAGACTCTGTCATTCATTAGGGACATCTAAACAACAATCCAAACATTCCCTCTCGGTGTACTCACCGAGAACCAACTTAGAATATGATGTTTCCCTTACACCCTCAAGGACAGGGCCAAAGCTTGTATGATATCACTCCCCCAGATTCCTTGATGACCTGGGAGAATGTATATAATAAATTCACGAAAAAATTCTATTCTAATAAAAAAAATTAGAGTGAACCATTTCACAAAACACAAGATAGGTTCAACTCAATACCCCCATCATAGTTACCCTTTATAGTAGCATAATCAATTTTTCTACGATGGATTGACACAACAGTGTCAATTCATCGTTGACAACTCTGTTGGAGAAGCAATGAGAGAAAAGATTGTCTTAGAGACGTATAATCTCTTTGAAATGTTAGGTACTAATTCTCAACAGAAAAACTCCCGAGTGAGAAGGGATGGAATCCATGAAATAGACTTTGGTACAAAAGTATCTATGCAACTTACACAATTGACCAAGCAAATTGCGCTTCTCACTACACATGTCACAACCAATAAGGCTAACAATATCACCAACAGATGCCACAGAATCCTCCCAGAGGCCAACTCTTGAGAATAACTTAAATGCTTTCATTGAAGTTAGCAGAGACAACCAATCTAAAACTAATTGAACAAGTGGAGGCTTTCATTAAAAAGATGGAGATATAAATTGAACAACTAGCTGAGTACTTGCAGAAGCAAGGTAAAGAATAGTTGTCAGCTTAGAACAACTGAATTCAATAACGAAGACACATTGAATTTACTAAATGATGAAATATCCCAACCAATATATCGCTAAAAACGATAAATATAGTCTTGTAAGTGAGGTAACTCATTATTTTCCTTTGTTTTTGCTTTAAACTTAATTTATTTTCGTTTCATAGTTATAATTGTTTTTATTTGTTAATTATTGTTTATTATTAAACTATTTAGGTATAGATTTTTGTAGTTATTTGTTATTTTTGTTGTTTTATTATTTAAAAATGTCTATTTTTAGTTATAATTATTTTTAATTGCTTAGATTTAATTTAATTAGTAGTAAGATAATTATAAAATTTTAAACATTTATGTTTTAATTTTTCTATTTAATTAGGTGTGTTTTTATATAATATAATATAATATAATAAAAGAGGGAAAGTCCTCTCAAAATTGAAGTGAAGAAAATGTAAGTTCACCACGGCACTATATTTACCTCACTATTATACAGGTGTTTCTGCTAAAACCTGGTTGGAAGTTCAAAGGCTCCTGTCACGACATGCATTTTTACATGTTATAGCCCGCATATAAAATTTTCACACAAATACCAACCCTAACGTGTTTTACACCCATTCTCAAAAAAATTCTTCTTCACAAACCTTACAATTTTCTTTTCTCCCAAACGCCAAATACCTCTAAAAAATTACATTTCTCTTCCACAAACCTTCAAATCTTTTCACTAAAATTTCATTCCTATCTATATCCTACTTATTCCATTGAAATTTTTTAGAACAACCATCAACAAATCAAGAAAACTTCATCTTCTTCCAAAGGGTGTTCTTCAAATTCATCCTCCTGAACAACACAATTAAGTAATCAAAGATTTTTAGAATTAAGTCTTTTAATTAAATTCGTAAATTTTTTTAAGAATTATTAAGAGTTCTAAACCATATTGTACAAAGTCAGGGTAAGAAAAATTTTGGATTAAATTTATATTCTGTCATTTTTTCTAGATTCTTTGTGAAAACCTTGGATTTAGATTTAGTTCATTTTCATAAATAGCACCAAAAATGAGTAAAATTGAAAGAAAAAAAAAAGATATAAGAACTTCTGGTGATTATAATAAGACCAAATTCTCTACTTATGAGGCTAAATTAAGATTTGATATGATTGCAGAAATAAACAGAAGGTTTGTTTTGGAGAGAAATGGATTTTGATTTAAGACCAAATGTCAAATTTAAGGGATTTTTGATGAAATTATAGCATTAGGTTGGAAAAGGTTCGTTAAGAAACCGGATGCCATTGTTGAATCAATAGTTCAGGAATTTTATGCAAATCTTCCCAACACTGTTGACAATAAAGTTAGAATACAGGATGTGTTAGTCTCGTTTGAGTCGTTAGATACTAATGCTAATTATGGATTAAGGAACATAAGCTAGGGTGAGTATGAGACTTACCTAAGTAATGTGAACTATGGTACAATAATATAATGCCTCGCAACAGAAGGTGTTGAGTGGAGTTATGCCCATGGAAAACCTAGGGGTTTTGAAGCTAAATACTTAGGTATGATTACACGCATATGGCAATATTTTGTTTGTTCAAGACTTATGCCCACCACTCATTACAGCTTTGTGGATAGAAAACGGACAATATTACTATATGATATAACATCCCACATGTTTATAAATGTTGGAGTAATAATTCACAACCGGATGAAGTTGTTTGCTAAGTTGTTTGCTAACACCCGATTGAGTTATTTCTTCCCTTAAATTATAATTGCTTCATGTTCTAAAGCAAGGGTGATTTACCAAAAAGGTAAAGTTATGCTTCAACCTAACGAGTTATTAAATATAGCATATTTCGACGAACTCACTTCCGGCATTAATATTGCCCAAAGGGAAAAACGAGTAGCTTCTTCGTCAAGAATGACATTAATGAATGAAGTTTAACATCTAAATGAAAAGGTAGCCTATATGGAAAATTATAACCAAGCTTATACAACTCAATATATTGCATTTGCAAATCAATAGCATCGTGATCAGATGACTTATAATCATATGTTCTTTGAAATAATATGTTACAATTTAACTATATCGAGGTGAATAGAAGTCATTTAAGAGAACCTGATTAAGATTATGATTTCATATTTACCACTTGAACAGTCACAACCACAAGATGAAGAACAAGGACCTGATTATATGTAGGATTGAGCTCCAAACTTGTTCCATGATTTATATGAGTTTTTATTTTCATGTATTTTGTTTTAGTTTTTTTGTGAACTTTAATAGCTTTTATTTTTAGAATCTTTGAGCATTTTTTTCTTTAAACACATGCGAACCTATTAGTTCATTTCTTTACATAAACTCTATTCATATATAATTTTGAATGAGTACTTGAACCCATAAAATCAGTGTGATATTAAGTGTATGACTTACAAGGTTTAGAATTGAAGCGAATTCGAATTTCAAATACTAAAATTGGGTAAATTAATTTTAAAACATTTTTGATGTGTGATATGATTCTGATTTTCAACTAAGTGTTACAATAAATTATGGATGTTTAAGATGTTAAATTAACTTATGCATTGGATTTTAATTATGAACTTAGAAGATACTAAAAGCATGACAAGTTTTGTATTTTTATTACCTTTTATTTTGTCATTTTATTGAGTCTTACTTTATTAATTTTAGTTTAGTTTTGTTATTTCTTTTAATTCCTACATTTAGTTTGATGTTTGTAGGTATCATCACTAAAAGCCCTCATAAGACTTAAACTCGTCCACTAAGACTACCTAGAGATTTAAAGGCTTATTGCATATGCTAAATGCAATCGTGTCAATCTACGGAAGTGATTTAAGATAGTTTAATTTTGTTTATTTTAATTTTTGTTTTTAGTTTTTCGCTTCATTGCTGAGAAACTAACAAGAAACTAGTTAGGAGCTGTGATGAGTGCTTGAAAAACATTAAATGTAACATGATTTACATACACTTTAGTGTCGAAATAGATTTATATTTACATAATTTTATTATTATTTTGACAAATCTATGTTTTTTAAATCACAGGTATATTTAGTTATTTTTTAGGTATTTCTCATATCAAAATGATTCAACTTGAAGAATTGCACATAAAAACACTCATGGCAACTAGAGAAGAATAAAGACTAAACATATGTAAGCCTTACATATACTAAAGCCAAGATTGTAATGGGTGAAACAAAAAGATGTAAAACACGCAATTTGATGAATGCTGCAGTGAAGGGAAAAAATTGTGCCGCAATGCGGGTGGTTTGGGTCAAGAGTACAATACATATGAAATCATCGCATGCCACGACGATGGAAAATTGCATGCCGTGGCACTCAATCTTATGATCCATTTTTTTCTCCTTTTCACTATGTATTCCCAACCTATAAATACCCCTCCTCCCAATTTTCATTGTAAAAGCACCCCAATAGCTTCTCCTTCCTTCTTTTTCTCTCAGTTTCTTTGTTTAGTTTAAAGTTTCTCTCAATTTGAGAGTTAAACTTTAGTTTATGTTTAGTAGTTAAACAATTTAGAATAGATTCCCTCAAATAAAGAGGTAGTAATAGGGAGTTATGTCGGATCAAGCGATACAGAATTGTTAACTAAATCTAGGGGATATTGTGAAGTTTTGTAGCTCTTCTGTGGAACAGAGCACACCCGTCCATCTATCTTTTGGGTATAAATCTAACTTATATTGTTATTTCCTTTCAGTGAACAATCTTTTATTACTTGAATTTGTTATAAATAATTTAATGATTATTTATTGTTTTTAACATGTCTGGTTGATTGTTATAATGAGAATTTAGCTATGTTGATATGATTATGTAAATTATTTAGGGAGATATTTTCAATAATAATTAAACACAGATTATTTTCTATTCAAGAACTTTTACGAAATTTATTATCGAAAAATATATTAACATACTTTTCATACTAAATTTAAAATATGAAAATAAGATTTCAGATAAATGAATCTGGATCCAATTTAGAATTATATTTTATTTCAAATATTTTTATAAAGATTTATTATTGAAAAATATCTAATTTAGACAAACCTGAATAGAAATTTAAATTGTCGGTCCGACCGAGGGTGACAAATGATTTTAATTGATAAAAAATAACGACCTGACCAAAGGTGATATTTATACATATAAAAAAGAATCAATAATCTGAGTTTATATTTCATTAACTTAATTAATTTTACCATACATAATCAACTGACTAAATATCTCATTAACCCTCCATTGACTTGTTAATTACATATCTACTTTGAATTTGTGTGAACTTATCTATCTTCTATCTTTTATTATTCTATTTTATTAGTTTAGAATTTCAAACTTAACAATTATGACATGATGTTTAAGTTTATTTTTCATTTTTAAGAATTTTGTTGAATTATTTAAAAATCATGTAATTCCTTTTTAAGTCGGCCTTGGAAGTATACTTGTCACTTTTTACAAATCGATTCATGCACTTACAAGTTTATTATTATAAATTATACAAAATTTGACCATCAAGTTTTTGGGCATCACCTACCTTCCTTGAACTATTTGAACACAAAAAAGATATCATACAACATTTCTTAAAACAATAAAACTAAAAATTGTGGAGACAGATACGTGCATCCATATTTTGCTCATGCATAAAGAAATATAAAACGATAAAAAGATTTTACCTTTAGCTCGATTAGTGACTGCTTCGTCAAGCTGTAAACGATGTTCACGTTCTTCCCTCTTAAATTTCAACATGACTTGGCGACGTGTTCGACCAGGAAAACGCTGTTGTATCATGGAAAAATCTGTTCCAAACTGTCGTACAGCCTAAAATTACATTTCAAGATTAGATACTAATTGAAACACTATTTATTGGCAGAACTACGAGGTAATCAAGCTTAATAATATCTCTTTATCAATGTTATTTGGACTCGGATACGGGTCCATGTCTATGGATCAGACTTGCTAAACTTAGAACTTTAGGACACTTAGTTATGGATATAAAGTGTCCAATTTTTAGACACATATGCTTAGACACTGCAATAAAATATATATATTTTTTGAATTTTTATGTAAGTAAATATATTATTAGATATACTATATATGTCATGCATTAAAACAGTTAAAACATGAAATATAAAATGAAAAAAATTAAAATCCAGATTATCATTTAACATTATGTTAAATTATTGTTTTTTTTTATTTTTCTATGATATGTTTTGTTCTAGGGACAAATGCCGCAACAGTCAACTAGTTATTGTAGTCAGAACACTTAAGTCTCGTAACTTTTTTTTTATCACACACTGACAGTTCAGTTCACTGTTTCCTCAAAAAAAAAATTAAAATGTTTCTCTTACTTTTTTTATCCAAGTGCCCAAATCAAAATTTATAAGGCTGAACACAATATGCAATAAAAAAAATCAGAAATGCATATTGAAGAGCACGAGACTCTGATGCCCTAAGGTAAGGTATTAGGTTTCTTCTTTGATCCCAATGCCCTAACATAAGGTATTAGGTTTCTTCTTTGCTCGCCATCTGACATCCAAGTTTGACATATTAACAAACCTTCTTCTTCATCACTGTCATCCGAGTTCAATATATCAATTGCCAATTGATCATGTCTGACACATATCCCATATCAATGTTAGCGTCATGTCGACACTAGTACGGCAGGACAAATGGGCAAGCCGAAGTAAAATAGCTCTCTATAAGAAGAAGGGCGAAGACTTTATAGGATTTCATGGAGGACCAAGAGTCACTAATAACCAAACAAGTTACAAACGCAATGCATATCCATCCATAAAAAAACAAAGTTAATACATTTTAAGTATAGAACACCCAAGGAACTCTCAAAAACTAACTCACCTCCTTGTTTCTACCCCGGGGGTAGATATGGTCAAAAGTATTCTTAAGTTTTACTCAAAATTTTGAGATGATAAACCAAACGACTCATCGAACTAACCAAAGTTTATGTGTCAAATTGTCTCAAACTTTTCTACTTAATCTGAAACTTTTGATTAGCCTCACCTTACCTCAACTTCCACTTTACCATATTTGGGAGTACAAAACACACCCCAATTTCATCAAGACTGAGTTACTTCTACTGACTAGTATACATCATATAGAAAGGACCAAAACTAGGGTTAATTACGATTGGAGGGTTTTAGAGAGAACTTATTTGTAAAAGACTATTTTAATGGAGTTTGCCAACTAAGAGAGTGTATGTGAAGCAACTAGTGATGACCTTAATGCCCACCAACCCCACCACCTCCACCCTTAGCCTAGCCTTTCCTGTCCTTTTTCCAACCCACCTCACCATCTCAGTTTGTCAGCATCTTGCCAGTGATGCTAGCTGTTTCTTTTCAAACTCAAGAGTCTCTCTCATCAAATTGGCACTACCCTGCCCATCACCTGTCACCTCCACCCACTCCCAGCCATCTTAGCCTAGTCTTTCCTGTTCCTTTTCTGACCCACCTTGCCGTTTCCATCAACCGAAATCTTGTCTTGTCGATGGTGACTAACTTGGTAAGTTTTTTTCACGCAAGAGTTCTATCGTGTTTATCTTAAATCATCCCTTACCATCTACCATCTTCCGCTTCCACCCATTCATAGCCTCCATTGCCCTTTTCCAATCTCTTCACCGTCTTCGTTTGCAAGAAATTCAACTTCGACAATGACAAGTTGGGATTGGGTTTCTATTCTAATCCAATCTCTTCACATCCAAACCTTTTCCCTTTTCTGTCTAATTCCACTCTCTCTCCTTGTTGGATAACTTTACCTAAAATCCTTTAAGATTTTTTCCCAACTTTGTTTTATGCTTTCTAATGAGATTCAAAATATTAAACGGTATGGTCATCTAATGAGAGGTTCAAATTGCAAACAAGTATTTTATTCTTGAAATAGATTAATCTTCTTTTGACTCATTGGTTTTTGTTATCGAGAGGTCTAGATTTACAAGTCATTGCTTAAGATGTGATTTGGGAGAACTAAAATGGTTCGCAGATTGTTTGAAGGAAGTATATGCTTTGAAGGATTTTTCTAGGTTTTTCAATCAACTTAGAAGAGAGAATTCTTGGTTGAGTTTTGTAACTAGTATAAACAACGGTGGATTTTTTGTAACTTTGTCTAAATGGTTGAAAAATGGGAAAAAGAATTTAATCATTATCCATGCCGATAACAGGAAAAAAGGGTGGAGAGTATCAGCAAATTTGGTTATTGTCTTCTTACATGGAAATCTTGGGAGGAAACAAAGAGACAACAATTATTTAGCTTAGAGAAGTTTGATTGCTAAAAAATTTATTCTTTGCAATAAAAGTTCTTTTTTTGGAAGAAGAGACTAGAGTATGACTCCTTTGTATGTTTGAGATGATATCTGACATACTTTGTTCCACATCCGAAAAAGGTTAGAGAAATGATTCTTACGTAGACTTAAGCCTTTTATGGTCAATAAAACTATATTGTTTTGTGAGTCTGCGAAGAGTTTCAATAATTTGAAGAAGCATATAAGAGTTTGTTTGTGAACTTAGAAGGAACACAGGGTTGAAAGAAAGTCTTTGTACAAGTGAAAGTTTCACTTGGAACTTTAGATCCAATCTGATTTGTGGAAAAGTAGATAGATTTTTATTCTTACCCGAGTAGGAAGCTACAGTGAGGAATAATATTAAAAGTGAGGTTTGTCAAAGTCATTTCAGACCATTGCTCGGTTCTTTTTAAGTACTAAAACAAAAGAGTGGGATCCAATTCCTTTCAAATTTGAGAATATATAACTTGGCCATAAAGATTTTTTTAATAAAATGCAACAATGGTGAGGAGAAGCTTCTATCCCGAGTTGATGTGATTACAAGTTTATGAGCTTAGAGTTTTTGAAAGGAAAGTTTAAAAGGTCAAACAATGAGGAGTTTGGTGACTTAAGTGAGAAAAAGAAAATTTTAATATAGAGGATTTCTTCCTTGAATAGATGTGAAGTGGATGGAAGTTTCGATAATTCTATGAAAGTCGAGCTAAACAGGTTGAAAATTCAAATTGAATATCTAATTGTAAAAATCTTTTGGAGACAAAAATCAAGAGCCAAATGAATAAGTATGGTGATATAAATTTAAAAAAATCATAATGTGATCAACAAGAGGAGAAATGGTAGCATAATGGAGGATGATCATCAAATTTAAGAGGAAGTGGTGAATTTTTACAAGAATCACTCTAAAGTTGATGGGCAAAAACATTGAATCCATGTGCCAGATTGGGGTTTCATTATAGAGGAAATGGATAGTTGGTTGGAAAAACTTTTTGAAGAAGAAATTTTAAAAAAATTCTTTGAGTGTTCTAATGATAAGGCTCTTAGTCCTGATGGGTTTAACTTTGCTTTCTTTCATAAGTGTTGAGAAATTGTTAAAAATGAATTGTTGAAGGTGTTTTGTCGATACATTAATGATGGCATAGTTAATAAAAAAACAATAATACTACTTTTGTTAGCATAATTCCAAAGAAAGATATTGCCTTCAGAGTCAAGGATTTTAGACCAATAAACTTAATTACTATTTTATATAAGATCATTGCCAAGGTTTTAGGCTGAGAGACGTTTTTGAGTCTACTATTTTAGTTAAACAGGTGGCTTTTGTAAAAGATAGACACATTTTAGATGTTCTAGTAGCAAATGAGATTGTGGAAGAGTATTGGAGAAGTAATGAAGAAGCTTTGGTTTTCAAGCTTTTAAAAAACACTTAAGGTTATATTCATTGGGATTTTTTGGATTTTGTGTTGAAAGATAAAAAGTTTAGGAAAAGATAGAAAATGTGGATCAAGGGTTGCTTAAGTCCCATTAATTTTTCGGTAATTATTAATAGGAGACTAAAAGAGCTCTATAGGGCTCCAAGAGAGTTAAAGCAAAGAGATCTACTTTCTTATTTCCTTTTCATTTTGATACTTGATAGGTTGAGCAGACAGGTGAAAAGAGCGAAGAGGTTTAACTTGATAAATTGTTTTGAGTATACGGAGAGAGTGTTTTTAAGTCTCTCACTTGCAATTTGTAGATGGCTATGTTACTCCAACTCGCCACTTTAGCTTGCCATACTAGTGTTGATATGACACAATACCAACACCGATACGAGATATGTGTCCGATCCGTCGAAAAAATTTTGGACACGGTGGAGAAAAAAATCAGACATAAATGAAAGAAAAGAAAAAGGAGAGATTAATTTAGGTTTTATTTTGGTTAGTGGGCTGCTGATAGGCTTAGTATTTTTTTTATAAAGTGTAATTTTTTTTGGAATATTATTAATTAGATACAAGAACTTTGGCTTCCCAATTAACGAAAAGTTCTTTTTGTTGAACTTTTCCTTTCTCAATTAACTACAATTTTTTTTATTATAAATTTATTATTTTTGAGGAATTTTAATAGTCTCCAATCATTGTCACCGAAACTGGCATATATTTTTCATTATTTTATTAGTTCTTAATGTTACTTAAACAATTTTATCATTTTATAACACATTAGTATTAAAACTTTTATGATGAGAATAATCAAAATAACTAGGATTTTTCCTATTAAAAGTTCATAAGTTTTTATTAATATATTTAACAAAAAAATAAGAAATTTTTGAAAACAAAGAAAAAGAAAGACAAAATTGAAAATAATGAAAAGAGAATGTTAGCAATATATATATATATATATATATATATATATATATATATATATAAATCACAACTAAAAATAGGAGAATAACTTTTAACTATTTCAATTTCATGTTTTAACTTTTAACTATTTGAATCCATGACATATATAGTATTAGTATATATCTAATAATATATTTACACATAAACATAAATAATTTAAAATAAATATATATTTAATAGTTTTGTCCAAGTGTGTCTAAAAATTGTACATTTTATATCCATGTCCAATTGTCCTAAACTTCGAAATTTAGCATATCCAATGCCTAGACATATACTCATATATGACACTTGTATCAAAGTCTGAATAACATAGGCAAGTCCGAATAACATAGGCAGATTATACTATCATCTTTTCCTTATGCAATGGAGATAAAAATTTCATGAAGGTGATCAAATTGTTTTGTCATGTGTCAGGCTTAAAGATAAATTAATCCAAAAGTTACATTTTAGGTATCAATGGTGCCAAAGACAAAGTAACAACATTAGCAAATTTATTGGGTTGTGAAGTTGGAACTTGGCCATTGAAATACTTCAGCTTACCTCTAGGTCATAATCCAATAATAGTAGAATTCTAGTCATTGGTTATTGAAAAACTTGAAAAGAGATTAGCAGGATGGAAGAGAGTTTTTTTCTCTCTAACTTTGATAAATTCTGATTTGTCTAGGCTCCAAACTTACTAGTTATCAATCTTAAAAATACCCATAGGCTTTACAAAAAGATTAGAGAAAATAACGAGGGATTTTTTGTAGGAAAGTTCTAGTGAAGGGAGAAAGAGTCACTCAATCAATTGGATTAAAAGTTGAAAAAAGGGAGTTAAATATTGGTAACACCATCAAAAGAAACAAGGCATTATTAGAAAAGTGGATTTAGAGGTTCCCTTTAGAGGAATGTTTTCTATGGCATAGTGTTACAAAAGTAGATATGGGTTGAAAGAGAATGGTTGAATGGTTAAGATGTGGGTTGTGATTTGCACCGAGAGCGTTCTAATCCTTGGAAGTCAATTTGTAAAAAGAATGGTTCTCCATGGCATAAAGTTACAAAAGTAGATATGGGTTGAAATGGAATAGTTAGGATGTGGGTTGTTTGCACCGAGAGCGTTGTACTTCTAGGAAGTCAATTTGTAAAGACTCAGATTTATTTTTTCAATTTGAGATATATAATAGAAAATGAATATAAGATTCATTTTTGGAAGGATCTTTGATTGAAAGGAGGTTCTTTCTCGACAAGATATCCAAGCCTCTATAGGTTAAGTTTGGAAATAAATACTCCTATTAACAAGTTGCACTCACTCTAAGGATGGAATTTCATGTCTAGAAGGAACTTGAATGATTAGAAAGTAAAAGAATTTTTCAGTTTAATATCAGAATTGGAAAAAATCAATATAAGAGTTAATAATAATGATAGATGGATGTTGACTAGAGATCCATCTAGATATTTTTCTAGTAAGTCCTATTTTGTGTTTCTTGTAGATGAATCTAATGGTAATCACTACGCATCTATGTAGACTACCCAATTCCAAGTAGAGTCAAATTTTTGAAGTGGTTGATTAGTCTTGAGAAGGTGAACACAAATGATCAAATTCAACTAAAGCTTTTCAAGTTTTACTTTTCTCCTAATTGGTGTATGCTTTGCAAAAACTCAAAAGATATTGATCATTTATTTTTACATTGTCTAGTTACTTAGTTTCTTTGGTCAAAGTCTCAGAACAATATGAGAATACAATAGACTTTTCCAAGATCTTGTCAATCTTTATTTCTGGAAGCCTTTAACTCTTATGGGAGGAGCAATAAGGCATCAGCGGCAAGGGTGTTGTGGAATTGCAAGGTGGAAGCAATCCTTTGGGTGTTATGGATGGAAAGGAATAAGATAATTTTTTATGATAACGAGAATGATAGCATTTTTTTGTAGAAAAAAAATTTATTTCTAGCATCTTCTTGGGTTTCAATTTCAAAAAAATTCAAATATTACTCTCAATTTCTTGTTAATTTTAATTGGAAAGCTTGTATATCCTAGTTAAGTTTTGAATCCTTGTTTTGGATGGGGATTATAGCCTATTATTTGGTATAATTTAGTACCTCTTTTTGTAAGTGGATTACTGATACACTTCGTACTTTTGTAATTATTACTTAATTAATATCATATATTGTTTCTTATAAAAAAAAAGAACGAACTTGATCAAAGAAAGAGCAAAATATAAATATGGCATCTTTGGCGATCATATCTATCATATTTGTCAACAAAGATTAATAAGAGTATTTTGCTAGCTCACCTCATAGAAAAGTTCTGTATCTTGTTTTGACCATCTTGTACTAGGCGTTTTATACATGAATGATTGATAATTAACATATGTGCCACTTGTTGGTCTAGAAGTTGTTTGCTCGTCATCGAATTCTTCACCCACACCCATATTTAATGAGTCTTCATCACGAGAAGCTTCCTTATAAAGAGGATTATCAGCACTGCACAGAAATATTTTCAAAAAAGTCAAACGAATCAAGTCCATCTGATTTGAATTTTTCATTTTACTTTTTCCATAGAATGAAAAATCAAGTGCAAAAGTTGAAACTTAAAAGAGCCACATTTAATTTTTAAATATCACTAGTAATGACCAATGCAGGTGAATAATTATAATTTTCATAATATAATATACTTGTGAAAAAAGCTTATGTTAGAATTTTAGTATTAGTTTTCTATTTAATTTATAAGGTAAAACGAAATATTGTTAATTAGCTTGACATTAAAAGAACTATTATAATTAGTTTGAATTAAAACGAAATTGATAAAGAAAATTTAGTTCCAATTGCAGTGGTATATATATTCTGTTTTAATTTACGTGCATCACTTATAAGCAATCTTATTCCTTTTTGGGGGCTAAAGAAAACATCTGCATTTATTAGCTAAAAGTATATAGTTAGAATACCTATTATAATTGATTCTCTAATTATATTTTTGAGACTAAGATAATTTATTATAGATAGAAATAACATAAATGATTTAAATTGAAAAGAAGTTACTTGTACGATTTATTAGCTAATAATAGCGTATATATAAGTGTCATATTCTAATTTATTCTCTTATTATTTATAATTTTGATTAGAAGTGAGCAACGGATTGAGATTGCATATTTTGTACCAATCCGTATCGAATTTTAACATTTTCAATCCAAATCAGATTTAAAGATTTTCAATCCGATGATGTAATCAATCCAAACAAATCAAAATCTAAGCTAATCGAAATTATTCAGATCGAATAAGGTCAAATTGATGTTAAAATTTATTTATGAATTATTGTCATATAAAAAACACAATATAAATAACATTCAAATTTTAATTTGATACATTTCTAACGAAAGTAATTATTTATAATCACAACTAAGAAAATAAAAAAATAAGAACTATGCTTGAACAATTATTAAATTATTATAAAAATTTAACATTTAAATTTATTTTTTAAACTAAAATAGTAATTTAATGTAATTGTGATATGTATAATATTTAAATATAACACATTATAAAATAAAATATGTATTTATTTATAATTTTAATAGTAATTTGATCCGCATTGGATTGTAACAAATTTCAAAATATATCGATCTGAATCCGAATGAATATTATACTTTTCAATCTAAATCCGATCCGAATAAAAAAAACTGTCAATCGATTTGATCTAACTTGACGAATCTTATTAGATTTATCAATTTAAGCAGACTAATCAAATTATTTGCTCACACCTAATTTTGATACTAAGATAACCGACCATATGGTTATAGATAAATGAGGTTGCTATGGTCATATTCTTAATATATAAGGGCATTTTTGTCCAAAACTATTGCTGACGTGACTTAAGACTTTTATCTATAGTATAGATAATAGTTGCAACGGAACATAGATTATACATCCTTTAGCAAAAGCTTTATCATTATGTGTGCACAACTAAATTAGCAATCACTCATAATGTCTAAGTATTGTAAAATCATACTTCCTAGAGGCTCAAATGATGATATATTAAATTTCCAACCACCAGGGTGAGATGCAAAATCAGGAAAACTAAGATGAGTAATGGACCACAGAACCTCAATGGTAATCTGGTCTGGACGTTCCTTACTTCAGAAGAATCAGATTAGACTGCAACTCTGAGTTTTCTGTAGTCCGTCAAATTATTTGTATGTTTTTATAAAATAAAAATTATTTGAACTTCTTATATAAGATTTATACGAAGTGTCATTCATGGCACACAAATTAAGGGTAGCAAGTATGGATCACAAAAGAGATTTAACTGGATATATTTTTGGTAAGTACCTTTGATTGGTCAGTTGTGACCTGGACTTTAATGTCTCTTTAGACTGCATTAGTGGCAAGATTTTGGACCATAGAAAAGCAACATAGACAGCAACAGAAACAAGAAAATTAGATGTAGAACCACCATGCGTCATCAAAGGAAATATATGTTTTCTATAGAATGGGAAATAAAAATATGAAAGCCTGTAACCAGTTTTACCTGTAACCGCTTCCTATAGTCTGCAAGACGGAGGAGATCCTTGATAGGCACTTTTAGAGGATCAATTTCATCCTCTGGTGTGTCAAGCAAAACTTTGTCCACTGAAAAGTAAATAAATAAAGCAAATTACAAAAACATACATGAGAAATAAATAAATGTTGGCACCCAAAATAAGTTGCAGTTACCGCTTCTGCTTTTACAAGATGAACGGGTGAACTTTTTGGGAGGTTTTATTGTTGAATCATCAGGTGTGTCACTTGCACTTTTACGCTTTTTTACAGATTTTTTATTTTCAGATACAAGTTTCTTTGGCTTTCTTGGAGCCCGTTTCTTCTTTGATACAATGTCCTCTCTAAATTTATCATCATTATTTTCACATTCATCAGTGTCAGCACTGAAAGGCTCATCAGTGGAGGCATTTATATCATTGAACTCAGAGGATAGCTCATCAACCAGCCGTTGAGCTGACCGCTTCCTTAGATGCCTTGTTTGTCTGTCCCCGACCTCCTCGCAAGCCGTAGATGTTTTGTGTTTCCTAGGAGGATCTGATGCTTTAGATTCATCAACACCACCCATGTATATTTTGGCACACGTATTGGGAGATTCATAAGTGGAATCATTTACATCAGTACTTTTCTCTCCAAGCTCCTCCAAAGGTTGCTGAACTAACTGCTTCCTTATCTGCCTTGATGTTTTCCCATCCTCAACTGCCTTGGAAAATGTGGAACATCTTCTGCGCTTCCTTGGCGGAAGCAATGATTTAGATCTACATTCATCAGTGTTATCCTTGTATTTGTTTAACTCATCTGTCTCATGTGCTGGCTCAACAACAAGCTGTTGAGCAGACTGCTTCCTTAGCTGCTTTGACATTTTTGCACCTCCAACTACATCATTAACTATAGATGTTGGCTCCTTAAGAGGATCTGATGCTTTAGAAGCTTCTCCTGCACCACTCTTTCCATCCTGATTGGTCAAATAAAACAATTATAAAAGAGAAAAGGATGTTCAACAATGGATAGAAAACATTATGTATTTTACAAGTAAAAATACAGGGGAAAACTTTCACTCAAGAAACTAACCACTTTTCCTGACATGCTGATGTCTTCTGAATACACTACATCAGCCAACACAGCACTATCTAGGCGACTAAGTTCTACAAAGTCTGTTTCTTGAGCATTCCCAGCAATTATAGATGGCTGATTCGAAGGAATAGCACCATAACATCTTGTAGATGAGCAGCCAAGAACATCAACACCATGGGAACCAGGAATTGAGCCCTTTTGCACATATGCAGTTTCACAAGAAACCATATCATCAGCTTGCAAGGGCATAGATGATGCACTCTCCATATGAGGAATGCCTGTACTTGGTTTCTCCTTTCCATTTTTCATTTTGGGCTTGGGCTGAAATTTGTAAGCGCGTCCTTCTAAAATTGATTTCATGATGTACATCAAAATTGAAATACAAATGTAAAACCAAAAGAAACGTATGAAGCTGATGTTTACATACCAGATGCAGTAGCAATATCAGATGTATTACCCAAATGCTCATTTGTATCACTTGATTGAGTATGAAAATCATCAAGAGATTCTAGGCCAGCAAATATGTCTGCATTCTGAAATAACAGAAATCAAAAACAAGCAGAAACATAAGATAAAACCAAAATGAATAATATTAAAGATTTAGTTTATGTTTACCTCACCAGCAGATTTTGGGAATTCTCCATTTTCTTCAGGAACTACAAACTCTAAATCTGAAGCAACTATGGCAACTCCCAAGTTGCTGGCATTGTCAGAGAACGGAACATAAGATGTGAACTGGTTATCTTTTGATGGCTCCCTGCTTCCAAGAACCACGGAGGTAGCCAAAGGTAAACCAACCTGATCAGTTTGTCCATGAACTCCAACATAAAAGGACTCCATGCTGATTGAGGTAGATGGGTGCATAGTTGGCAAAGTTGAAGTATCAACTATGCATGTGCCCTTTCTGTTTTGGGGCTTTGTCTTGGGTTGAAACCTCTGACCAGCACAAGCTGGAACGGTCCCAAAAACAATCAAAATAAATAAGCTAAAATCACATACGATGAGCTGACAATTACGGGACTTGTACTATTAAGTACGAGCATAATATGCATATTTGTCACAAAATTACGAAAATTATTTGAGTACGAGTATAATTTGTTTAATTTTGTAATATACGTTGGTAGAATACATTATACAGTAATCATAGGTATAATATTATAACAAAATCTTAGGTTGTTATTTTTAATTGCCATAATATAATAAAGTATCACTGACAAATTAAAATAGATGGTTCATGATTCAATATAAATTAGTAATGAATTTTGAAAATTTATTTATTTTTAACCTATTTTTCTTCTGAAATGTGGTTTGCGAAATAAGTAAAGAATTTAATTTTTTTTTAATGGTATAGTTTATAATCAATAAGTTATATTGTTAATATGCATAAAGTATATAGTAAGTAGTATACCAATATATGTCATATAGTCTGAGAAAAAGTCATGAAAAATATTTTTGATTATTTCAAAAAAAACTGTTAGACAACAATAACTTGATATATATTTAGTCAATTCTTCTATTATAAGTTGTTACATTGTGAAAATAATAAAAATAATTAACAAAAAAACATTCCATAATGAACATTTATTGTCTGTAAACGTATTTTTCATTTATTATTATTATACAATAAAAGCATTATTGTATAACTATTTTTCTGTAAGTTTGAAAATTATTTGAAAAGCAGGAGTATTTTTCATAAATTTGTCCGTATAGATATAGTACGAGTATTATATGTAAGCTTACCATTGTGTGCAGCAGACTCATAAAGAACATCATCAAACGGATCCAAATGTTGTATCATGTCTACCTAAACAAGCAGAATTTCTAGACAGTAAATTTCAGAACAAAGGTTCATATTCGTGCCATAAGCCAACGTTAGAATAAAGACTGTCAAATCTCAACCTCCGCTGCTTTTCCTGCATCACCAAGCTGAAAAGATTGCACAGTGTCTAAGGCACTAGCGAAAAGGGTATAACACTTTTCCTTTGTAGAAACAAAAAGATCCGACTGCTTTGGTGCAGAAATTTCTTGTGCGCTGCTTATCCTAGCTGCCATGGAATCAGTTAAGTCATGATATCATATACGGATTACATGAATACAAATGCATTACTTACTGCTAGCTATAGCAGGGTCTGGTTTACTATCAATGACAGAATCCGCATCAACCCCAGCCACATCAGCCTAAAAAACAAAACACATACAAGTAATAAACCATGCTTCTCTTAGAGTATTTTGTTTATTTCATGAAATCTTTTACCCCATTCTCTGGTTTTGTTAAGCAAGAAAATGCAACCTCCTGAGAAGATTCACCAATAAGGGAAAGCTCCACTCTGGAAGAAACAACTTCAGAAAAGAAAGCTTTGGAATTTCTTACATCCTCTGGAACTCCTGGTCGATCTTCACAAGCTTTCAATGACTGTTCACCACACTTTATTGCTGAGATAGCTAAAATAGAATCAATTGAATCCTCCAATTTATCATTTGCCACATCATGAGGCATCACGAGTTGTGCTGTATCCACCCTTCGAGAGGAAAGTATACCAACCTTTTCCTTCGCTTCTGTAAGAACTGATTGAGATGTTCCTTTCTTAGAACGAAATTTAACCTTGGGTTGAAATTTCCCCCTAGCCCGAACAGCTAAAGAATTTAAACCCAGAAACACAGGTTTATTAAAAAGATAAAAGAAAAGAAAGCATCTTAGCACAAATGTGACAAATAACAACTCTCAAAGCACAACTCACCAGAGGTGGTGGAAGTCTCAAAAAGAACATCATCATCAAAAGGGTCCATCAGGATTATGGAATTTGTCTCAATCCAAACTCTGCTGTCTGCATTCATTGGTCAGAAGTTCACTCTTTAGCAAGTAAACTAAGGACTAATACATGATAAATGAGTGTCCAAATCAAGTTCCAAAATACTGAATAGGAACCTATTAAAATAAACTAAAAGGAACTTGAATGATTGGGAAGTAAAAGATTTTTCGAGCATGTTGTCAAAGCTAGAGGAGTTAACATAAGAGCTAATATTGAGGATAGAAGGATGTGGACTGCGGATCCATCTGGATATTTTTCTTGTAAGTATTATTTTGAGCTTCTTGTAGATGACTCCAACAGATAACTTTTCAATCACTTTGATTCTGTGTGGACTTTCTCAATTCCAAGTAAAGTCAAATTTTTGAAATGTTGATTAATCTTGGAAAGATGAACAAAAATGATCGGATTCAACTAAAATCTTCCAAGTTTTGCTTTTCTCTTAATTAGTGTATGCTTTGTAAGAACAACTCGAAAGATATTAATCATCTATTTTTACATTGTCTAGTTGCATATCTTCTTTGGTTAAGCCTACAAAACAATACGGGAATACAATGGGCAATTCCACGAATTTGTCAATCATATTTCTAAAAACCTTTTACTCTTACGAGAGGAGCAGTAAGGCTTCAAAGGCAAGGATGTTGTGGGACTGCGAGGTGGAAGCATCATTTAGGTGTTATAGATAAAGAGAAATATGAGAATTTTTAAAGATAGTGAGAATTTAGGTGAGATTGCGGGGTGGCATTCTTTTGGACATCGGCTTCAAAAAAAAAATCTTAATTTCTCATTAGTTTTAATTGGGATGCTTGTTAATCCTAGTTAGGTTTTGATTTTGGTTTGTTGTTTTCTATGGGGTTTATGGTTCGACAGCTCTTTTTGTAAGTCGATTACTGACAGTTTGAGATAGATGGCGAAAGGGAGCATTCATCTTTGTAATTATTACCTAATCAATCTAATATATTGTTTCTTATAAAAAACAAATTAAAATAAACTTTGTGGACACATGCCTATCAAGTATATTTGAGTATTCAAGTAATAAGCCTTCTTAAGCAAATTAGTTGCTTGCAATCCATCTTTCCGTCAACATCATCCCATTCCAATACAAAGTTGAATCTTTGATGTACATAGTTTAAACAAACTGTACAGAATAACACAAAACGTTCAAAAGTAATTGCTGACAAGACAGACCCTGAAAGTTTAAAATAAATATATTCCATCTGCATTGCCTGTCAAGTTGGAATTATGGTATCAAAGCAAATTTGATTCCAATAATGCCGCAATGCAGAGGAAAGATAGGGATAGGGAAAGGGATAGAGATGTTTTTATACAATACAATTTCATGAAAAATGAATCACATACAACATAGATGGACTATTTAAAGCCTACCGGTACCACCGGTGCTAGACTAATCTCTGCCAAGGACATGGACCTCAATAAATCATTCCAAACCAAACCCCACCCATGATATAATTTCTTCTTGCAGTAAAATTCCATTAAAAAGTACTAAAAGCTAAAAATGACAGATAATCCGTTAAGCTAGTTATTAACTCACTAACATTGTAAATTGCTTTATTTCCGGAATTAAGCAGGGGATACATAAGTCCTATCACTTATGGAATATAATGAAATACATTTGGAAAATGTCTTTGCTTTTTCTAAGTAAAATTCATAAAGTATGAGAATGGAAAAAACATAAAAGCTGCATACAAGACGTCAAAAAAGAAGATATCTTGTCAACAACAAGCAAAGGATAACAGGGATTGATACTTTAAGAATGCCCATATTTCATCAAAAGCTTTACAAATTGACTATGTTTTAAAACGGTTCCGTTTAATACCCATAAAAAAGTTCTCATTTAGTACCCATAATATTTAAAAAGTTTCGGTTTAGTCCTTTATGAACAATAACGGGTAAAAAAAGCCATTTTGAACTGTTTGGACAGGATAATTCCCATTTTACCCTCAAATTCCCTCTTCTTCTCACTCAAAATAATTAATAATCCCACTTAATGCCTTTTTTTTCCTTAGTAAAATCTACCTCCAAATCCATCCTTCAGTATTCTTTTCACTTTCAAATAGGATTGATTCAAGTAGCAAAAAAAAGGGATTTATTCATCATAAAACATAGAAAGGAATCCCAGAATAAATTACTGGGAAATCAAACCAAAAAAAAATTAATTTTATCTCCTACGAGATTGAACAAATTCTCTAGCCAATTTTATAGCCGTCTCTATTACTAATCATTAATACTACTACCAAATTCATCTATAGAATAAAATAAAAATAAATACTATTGAAAATTAAATCATCTTTCACTTGATCGGTTTAATTAATCAAGACAATTCTAAGATGAGATACGTTACATCTGCAACAAAGTGGGTGATCGTATTCTGCTTCATACATCACTATAAGCATTAACGGATCATCAAGAGCTCTCTCTACGTGTTTCCGAGCTAGGCAACCTCTTTTTCTTTGTTGCCTACCTCTCACTCCCATTTTACTCACTTGGTGTGAGTGAGAAGAGAAGGCAATAAAGAAAAGGAGGGAATTCAATGGTAAAATGGGAATTATCCCTGACCAAACAATTCAAAATGGGTTTTTGCTAGTTATTGTTCAAAAATAACTAAATCGGAACTTTTTAAACATTACGGGTACTAAATGAGAACTTTTTTCATAATATGGGTATTAAACGAGAACCCTTTTAAAACATGATAATAAATTTGTGAAACTTTTGATGAAACATTGTTATTGTAAAAGTATCAAGCCCAGGATAATGCATTAAAGATAAATATAAGGGCATCGTATATATTCAACCACAATGATTGCGCTATAACCTAATAGCAACATGGTGAAATTTTGAGTTGCGTATTATGGTAACATAAATCTAAATGAAACCAATAGATATTTTCTTTGATTTGCAATAATAATATAATGAAACAAACATGTCTTTAGAACAAAGAAATCATTTCAAACAACAGACCAACTAATAACCTAAAATTTGAGAATTAAAAAAAATGAATACCTTACCTATAACAGAGAGGGACACAAATTGGTGGATAATGGAGAACGCCTGGAGAGGGTGAGAGTGAACTATGGATACTATTGGCATTTGGAGGAATGTAATTAGGGTAATTGAAATAGAATGTATTGGGGCATTGGTGGCTTTTTTTTCAATCACAAATAGTTTCTTCCTATTGTATTGGGTTATTAGGGCCATATATATAATGCATGTTTTGAATACATAATTATATATTTAAGTTTTTTAATATCATTGATATGTTAAATTCAAATCAATTTGTTATACGATAATTATATTTATATATTAAAGGAATTACAAGAAGTGGCATGAGAGGATGAAAAAATCAAAATCGATGATACTATATGCTTTCTTATAGGGCAATCACTAACCGTCTTATTTACATGAAAAGAATGTCATATATACTTTTAATAAGACATTTAATGACCATCCTACATATACATATAAGACAACCCTATATTTTTTTATTTGTTTAAAATCGATATTTATTATTTCCTACTTTATGAATACCTATATATGTAATATCTCATGCCACAAATTCCAGAATATATACAAATATCATATTTAATTCTCAATTCACTACAACAAGTACTTCATCAACTTCATCATTCATTCTAAATTCATCATCACAAGAAGTCCATCATTCATTCTCAATTTATCACAACAAGTTCATCTTTCAAACAAGCACAGATACACGCACACGCACACATATATATATGCTTGGAAAACATATATATACATATACATCAAAAACTAATTAATACATGCACCATTCAAATCAAGTTAATTAAAGATCACTAGATAGCTTATAATAATTATACTATAAATTCTAAACCTTAAACACACACATATATATATAAGTACATACACAAAATGTTATAACTAGTAAGTGGACATGCACCAATATATGGATCCTAAGAGAAATCATGAAAAAGAGCTTCCAGCCTATTTGAACAATATCACTGTAGTGCAGTAAACCATTAATTGTTCCTCTTATCTCCCCCAAATCACTGGTTCCCAATAAGTTTCACCAAATGTTCTCTAAACGTATATAAACAATAGATAAAGAGGAGTCAAGAACATGCACCAACAGAAGAGAATATTTGTTTCTAATAATGCATTTTTTAGAGGTACTTCCTGGTAAGCTCATAAGCTGACAATTTCTTCCAAATAAGGAACTCAAAAAATAAATAATACAAGTTAGTAGATAAAGAAAAGCTTTGTTTATGTGGAAAAATCAAGTAAAAAATAAAGTGACTTAGTGGCAGGCAAGCAGCATCTAATACACACCTAAAAGCTTATTTTTTACTTAAAGAAATACACTTTGCAGACCCTGATACCTACCAAAATATATAACTAAAGCAAGTCAGAGGGACACACAAAGGAAGTTACCGAAATCTCTGCAAATCACTTAATGTTTCATTCTTAAATGTGCCTTAAGAAACATAGAAGATAAAACTCAACAAGCAATTCTAACCCGCCCTCTAATTTTATTTTGGATAAAGATCTCCACCCCGTCTTTTAGTACACCTTAATGATCAATAAAATAAAACCTTCTTACCCCAAATTTGAATTGCAAATACCAACCACCCTCTAAGAGTGGTAAAGGGTAGTTACTTTTCAAGCTAATACATTTGTTCAAATCCCTCCACCTCCATTTATGGCCTCATTTAAAAAAAAATTGAATAACATATGGGTAGTGAAATCAAATAAAATGTTTTTCCAGTTTGGAAAAAAAAATTGTGGCTTTACAATATGGACTTAGGTAAGGGTACTCAGTTCGAAAATTATCTTCTTTTGCCCCAGATTATCTCATCAACTAAATAGAATCGAACCGATGAGTACTTAACTAACTTATCATTTATATCCAGAAATCACTTTGACCACACCCCAAATCGATGAATCAATGAGTTTTTTTTTTTTGCTAGAAGAAGAACCCATGAGCTTAGAACACAATTATACATAATAAAGACTGTTAACAATGGTTTCCACAATATTTACGCAATTTAATAAAGCATGTTATAGCTAGATATACGCAAACAGCAACAACCACTCACTTTAGTCACCGTATAATTTACTTGCTCTAAAGCTGTCAAAACACGAGAAATAATGAAAATTGAATTTTCACCGTATATTAACCAAAACAGATCTAACGGTTGAAAATTATTCTTTATATTATAAATCATATCGAAAACCCATCACGGTCAAACAATTAGTTCGAAATTTAATAACCAAAAAAACCCAAAAATCTAATTGAAAGCACTCACTGAAAACATCGAATTGGCTGAATAACAAAGCAGCAGAACGAGAGAAACACCACGAGAAGAAAACAAAGATGAACACGATCTGGATACGAGTTAAGCGTGTAAGATACTCACCTTCCTGCCAATTCAATTCCCAAGTGGAAGAAAGAATTTTCCGGAGAAAGTGACGGAAACGAATGGAGTTACAAATGATATACTAGATATTAATACGGCTGGCGAACAGCGGCTGGCCTGAGGGAAGCGAACAACGACGGCTGGCGACGGCAGCGGCTGGGACGTGACTAAAGACGAGGGGGTCGAGAGGGTCGAGTACGTCGAGAGGCTGAAAAGGGTACACAATAGGACGTTTACCACCTATAAGAATATTTTTTAATACGATTAAAAACCATGACTTATAGTACGGACACATATATTGCCAACAAATTTATAATAATTAGATAAAAAAAATCTCAAATTAATCCTAATTATCTTTAGATAAAGTGATAATGATATTATTAATAATTATTTACGTATATAATTTTATTGTGTAATTTAAAAGTTATACACCGTACCTATATCAAAGATAAACAAGTTTAAAAATAAATGAGTTATAAAACATAACGTGAAATTGTTTTACAATATTACCATCTAATATATTTTTATTTCGTTAATATTATGTTATATGGTATTCAAGTCAAGTAACTGATACCTTTTTAATATAGTTAAATTTTAAATTATTAATTATTTTTTATAATTATAAATAAAAATTAATGAAACAATATATTTGCATTTTGGGTAAAAAATAAAATTTTGATTTTATGTGTCAATTTTTAAAAGACCTATAAATTAAAATATCATCCTTCTAAAACTTATTTTAAAATGAAAAATTTGTAGGTTTTAAAACCGTTCTATAAATTTAACATTTTGTCGGTTTTAAAACTATTCTAAAAATTTAACATTTCATCGGTTTTGAGTCATCACAAAAATTTGAAATTCTATCGATTTTAAAACAAGTCCAAAAATTTAAAAAAAAATTAGTTTTAAAATCAACCAAAAAATTTCATTGGTTATAAAATTGAGAAATGTTTTTTGCCACCATCTAATACATCAGTTTAAAAATTGGTAAAAAATTATTTTTGACGTTAAAAATCAATAATTATGATAATATAACAGTAGTATTTGTATATTTTATTTTGGATATAGAGTCATTCATGTCATGTAACTATAAGTTTCATGCACTTTCATTTTATAATTATTAAGACATATTTAATTTTTCATTTCATTTAAAAGTATGAAAAATTAAGTCAATAAAAATTTAAATTTTTTAAGATAACATAAAAATTATATTTTTTTAATTAAAAAATATTTAAAAAAATCTTATTTTTTTATGTTTCGTTTTCTCTCTCTCCGTCTCTCTCATTTTTTATTTTTATTTTTAAAATATGATGAGAGAGGGAGAAGGGAAGGAAAAAGGAAAGATAAAAAGTAGAAAGAAAGAGAAGTAAGGAGAAAATAAGAGGTGAGATGTGACTTTTTTTTTAAAATATTTTTATTAATAAAATATATAATTTTGAAAAAATATAATATTTCAAAATTTATTTTAATTCTTCATATTTTAAAAATATAAGATTAAATGAGTTCATATGGATGATTACATAATAATAATATATGATAGTTATAGTTACAAGATTCAAATGATTACATACTATTTTATTACATTAAAAGAGTTTATTTTATATTGTTTTGAAAGGTTATTATGTGCTATAATGTTGTATTATATTTTTTTAAATTAAGAAACTCTATACATTATGAATGGATATGGAGACAAGTGATGACAGTTATGCTAATAATCATAACCATTATGTATTAATTTCGGGTGCATTCATTTAATAATCATAGGTTATGGGTTGGTAGTAGTTTTCTTACGATTTAACCACGTTTTTTATTTTTTAACATTTATTCGAAAATATATTTAGTTTAAAAATTTAAATGTTAATTTAATTCTTACTTTATTATATTATTTAATATATTAACATTCATTTTCATTTTTAACTATTTAGCACATGTTTTTAAGTAAAATAAAAATATATAAAGTAAAAATAAATAAAATTTAATCTAATTATATAAAGTATTGTGTATCTTATTATTAAAATTATATTTTTATGTAATTATATGTATATAAAATAATAATATTAATATATATTCGATTTCAGTTAATTATAGTTTCGATATTGCAATAACTATTGTCGTTCCACGTCTTATCAATTACGATTCTTTTGAGAAAAAATATCATTTTTTGCAAATAACTATAATTTTAATTATTCATAATTAAAATGTCCAACCCTAATATGCATGTCATTATTTAGATTATATATGTCTTAAGTTGTTAAAAATTGTGTTATATGATGTACTTTTAAATGTAGTTATTTAATTATTAATGAAATATTTTACTTTATGAAAAATTTGGGTTTATCTCTCCCTTAATTTACTACTATTGTTTATCAAATTAAAATGATTGAATTTAAGCTTATTTAATTTAATTTAATAATTCAAAAAATTATATAATTTTTATATCTTTAGAAATGATCAAATAATTAATATTAAATTAAATAATATAATTAAATTAAAATTATAACTTCAATAAAATATTAGATCAACGCGTGTACAAAATTGGATTCATAAAATTCTTAAATTAATAAATTAGTTAGATATAATTATATCAATAAATCTCATATTTAAAAAATATATATATAAAAATTAATTAAAAAATAAAAAAAGAAGAAGAAGAAGAATACAATTAATCTCCTGAATTATAGCACCAATCTCTTCTTCAACATATACCAAAATTATATCTCTTTTTAAACTTTTTATGTATTTTTCTTCCTTATTGGCTCAAAAACTAATAAAAAATTGATAATTTTGGTTCATTAAAATTTTTGGAGTAATTAAGGGGTTAAATTATGTTCAAATGAAATATGAACCATCATATCAACTTCAAATCAAAGGTTGAGATAAAAATAATAATTAAACAAAGTTGGTCAATTGGATTGCGACATGTGACACAGGAGAATCACTGGACGAATCAGCACACACGGGTGGTGGGAAAGATTGGTTGTAGTCAACGCGTTCTGAGTCATTACTATATAGCGCGTTATGACTCGAGATACTAATTGCATGGCTCCATGTGGAACAAACACATGAATCGTGTGATGACGCGTGGTATAACCGTTAATCGCTCGGTAAAACTCGGAACAAACATTGTGTTGACACATGGTAAGGCCTACGTCACCTTGTATACGAGATGCGCTCTGATTGGCTCTCCTTACTTACATAGCGTCCACGTGACAATGACTGGTTAGCTCTCTTGCTTGTATACGTCCACGTAACGTTTTCTAATTGGTTTTGTATTAAAAAATTCATAAAAATTTGACAAATATTTTGAAAAATATATTTTCATCCATTTTTACTAAAAAGTCATATTTTAATATTTATAACCCAAAAATTACTATTTATTGAATAAAACGAATAAATATTAAGTAGAAAAATACAAAAATGATTCTACTTTCGTAAAGTCATCAAAGCCCTTAAGTACGAAAAAGCCTTCATGCACGTAAAATATTGGGAAGAGACAAATATATAATTGAAATTTTACATGATCTTATTAACAAAATTGGTTTAATTACAATGTCATAACTCTTTCATAAATGACATATTATGTTTAATTTCATCGTAAATATATATATATATGTTAATTTTTTTTCAAAGTAAATCGATACATATTTTTAATATTATAAAAAAATGAATATATATTTTTGTACTTTAAAAACAAGTCACTATTTTTGCTAAAACTATATCACTACCGTTAAGCCCTTGAATAAAAAAACACAATGTGATTTGCGCAATATTCACTTTCATAATAACTCACAATAAATTTGTTTGAGATTTCGAAAAAGAAATATATTTTCAAGTAAAATAATCAATTAATATATATATAAATTTTAAAAAGTTTTAATATTTTCTAAAATAAATGACACAAAACAAATAAATCACAATTACAACAGCCACACTAACTACATGATTGAACTTAGGAGCGGAAAACAAAATGGCCAATTGGGCTAGCTAGATGGGTACAAGTAATGCTGGAACTATTTAAATGAGCAGTGATATACATCACTATTATATATAAGGTTATTGTTCGGAGATAATTTCCTAAATAGGTACATGGAGGTATACATAAACATCTTGAATTATACATAGTGTTATTTGAATGGGGGCATTCACATCGAATGAAGGGTATGTAATACTTTTTATTTTTGATTTAAAATTTATCCTTTATTTTTATTTAAAATGTTTGAAGTGATATATAGGAATCTCTTATAAATATATATTAAGAATCCATAGTAAAAGATGGGATCATCAAATAAATAAATAAAAAAAAGGAGAAAAATGATGTTTTTTAAGTATTAATTCTATTTTTTAATATGTTGTATTTTTGTTATAAAAAAATTATTAAAAAACTAATCTAATAATAAATATTTTATAATGAAAAAAATAAAATTTCTAACCAATAAATAAAAAATATTTATGTAAAAAGAAGAAAATAAAATATATGTAATAATATGTTTTTATACTAAACAAGATTGATATAATCTTATTATAAACTAGTTTAAAATAATAAGAATAAACTATAAAATAGTTATAAGATTTATATTTTTATAATTTAAATAAATATTTTAAATATTTTTTAAAAAGTATAATAATTTTTTAAAAAAGAAAAATTATTAATATTTTAATAGAATAAAAACATAACTTAAAGATGAAATAAAAAATATATATCACATTATTTAAATATAACTAAATCTATAAAATATATATATATATATATATATTAAAATATGGTATATAATTTTGTCAACTAGGTGAATAATGCATTATCTGTTATTGTTTCACTGTATATTATAAAATATGGATTCTCATTTCCTATTTTATTGTTCACATCCTTGACTATTATTGGATAATTCTCATAAAGATTTACCTTATTAGGAAAAATTGCTTTAAAGATAAGAATAAATACTCTATAATTTGTGTTGGTAGTTGGGCTATGACAAGTCGCTTAAGGTTTGGATTGATTTAGGCTGTGTAAGCCTTGTTATATCTTGTACTTGTTTGTACAAAACACGGTATTTGTTTTTTTACTTAGTATTATGTCTTCCTCTATATAAGGTTGGTTATTACGGATCAGTAATCTATATAACACACAGTTAGGTACATTTTGTATACTCGCCGACCATGTCACACGTGCTTTTGTTTCGTTTTGCATGCATATATTTATGAAAATTGCTCGATAATTTTTGAAAATGAAAAATATGATTTTTTTTAGCTTCTCCCCACCATCTTTGACAAGGTGGCTATGAGGTGACTAATCAAGTATTATAAATACCCTTTTCATTAATTGCTTAACGAGTTCACAAATTCTACCAAATTTTTTTATCATTTCAAATTCTGTTTTCGCTATTGTGTTACGATAGTAATGATACATTTGATAGAGTATAAAATAGTGAGATATACTATTTTTATTAAATTGTGAGAATCACACTGTAAGAGTAAGATGAGTTAAATTCTTTGAGTTATATCTTGCTATATGAAATAATAGATATGTTGTTTTGAGTTTGAGGTTGATCCTCAAGATTATAAGTACTTACACTTATTGTTATTGATCTATGGTTATTGATCACACCACATTGAGTGATGTTAGCTAAAGGAAAACCAAATTCGTGTGTTGAACTAGGTTATGAAAGTAACAAACAAGAACAACAATAGATAATTAGGACAAAGGCCTCACACGACAAAGGCAACAATGATTTTATTTTTTTAGAATTGTAATTATTTATTACTTAGTGTATTGTCTGTTGTTTATAAGCAACACAAGGACGTTATCATATAAATAGAGTCTCTATGCAGGTTTACCTTATTATTTTGTGTGTTATGTATGCTCTTTTATTGTGTTAGTACATTATGAGTTTAACGTATGTATATTATAACATACTAAAAACTTAAACTATGATTAAAAAACTATTAATATTTTGTTCGTGCGAGTTAGGGTAGAGTCCTTAAAGAGTTTGTAATATCTCCTTGTCTTAATTGAATATTGGACTTTTTCAGGCTGTGTAGTCGTTGGACTTGATTCAAGTCGTGTTGTGCACAATCAGGCTAATTTATGCAATGCATATCGTTTGGTGAGATGGTCTTCAAAGGTTACACTTTATCGATATCATTATTGAGAGATTGAGTAAACAACACCTATTACATTTTTTTATCTTCCTAAATGTCATTAGCATATAAAGCCAATTAATTTGTGATAAGTTGTAATCTATTAATTCATTGTTACTTATATACATAGTTTATCTAAATATTTTTTATTAATCAAAACATCAATCAAATAATACTATGATATAGATTGTAATAATATATATGAAATTATTAATTATTATTTTATTTACTAATATTATATATATATATATATATATATTGGGGTATAATAGCATGTGAATGATTTGATGCTACGTGGGCTAGATCGAGTAATAAGCGTAACATCAAAGTGGTGCAACGTAATGGTGAACGGTAGCAACGATTTGGTTTCGTCAAAATTGTACATCGGTTACGAAACCATACGAGGTTCTTGATGGAAGAACCTTTATAAAGGCAGCGGGTCCTCTCACTACTCATTGATACATTCATATACATTATCAAAACGTAGAGATTAAGTGTGAGAAACCAGTGAGAGCATCAAATCAAAAATCCATTGAAATTCCCATGTAAGTGTTGAAAATTGATCAATAGTAGGAGGTATGTTTTCAATTCATTTTTGCTTCTGCTTTATTTAAATTTTACGTCCATATGGTTTCCTGAATGTTTATAGATTAAATTTTGATCTAACATTTGATATCGGAGCCATTTTTGAAAATATCTCTGTTTTGCTCTATTTAATGAGGAATTGAGAATTTAGATTTTTTATTTTACTTGTTTTTGATGCGTATGAAAATTATAAGTTGTTTTAATATTGATTTACATTGATTTTGTGAATTAAAACTTGAAAAACAATGAAAAAATAAAATGCAATTTACCATGGGCATTCATTTGAATCATTAATTAACTTTTTTTATTTAAAATGACATTTTTGATTCAAAATGAGACTATAAATTAATCGCATGAAAATCAAATTCTGAGAATTTTGATAAAAAGAATGCCAAATTTAGTCGTCGGAATAGTGAGATACGATTGGGTATTCATTTGGTTCGTAACGAGATTGGGTTGACCCGGTTAGAGGTTGAAGATGAGTTATTTTGTATTAAAAAAATATTTACTTCACTTAGAATTGAACCCAGATTACATTACGTTTGTAATGTCCTTGCGACTTGACTACGAGGCATTACATGTTATTATACGTAACAACATGTTTTTATATAGGGTCAGAATTTAATTTTATTAAAAAAATAGACACTTGGAATTGTTGACTCAAAACTTGGTCTGAGGACATAGTGTGCAACAGTCTAACCATTAGACTACAATAGATTTTGTGTCTTATTTAATATCTCACTTGTTTTTATATATGTATTTGAAATTTGATTTTATTCAAAAAATCTGAATATAATTTTAATTAATTATTTAACTTATTTTTGTCATATGTATAATATTTATTATTTATGTGATATTTATTTAAGTAATTTTTAGACACATTAAAAAATTATTTAAATACATTATGCTTAAATTATTTGTTTTGATATTTGTATGTGTAAATTTTGTAATTAATTATACATATAAAAATTTGGTTAAATAATTTATGTATAATGGAATTAATTGTTAATGACTCTTTATAGATTTAATTAGTGCTTATATTATTTATTTTTGATTCTATAATTTATTGTCATGTATGCAATCTTGAGATAGATAATATTTACACATTTAAAATTTAATTAATATTACTTACGATTTTATGTAATAATTTAGCCTGAGGATTTAGCTAATATTTAAGCGATTAATATAGTTTAATTAATTAGGGAGTAGTCACAACATCTTTAATTAATTAAAATTATAATAAATTTTATTTAGGATCACATTTATAAAATACATATTAATTATAATTAATCATATGTGATATAATTATAATTTAGGTCTTAAAATTTAATAAGCATATAATTTTTAATTGTAGCTTCTTAACCTGTAAATGTTTTTGATATCCGCTGTGATATTCTTGATCTAAAAAGGGATGATTATAAAATATGGTAGGAAAGAATTATCCTTCAACTAGGGTGGATGGATATTGGTTATGTTATTAGGAAAAATGAACCACCTAAAATTACTAAAACTAGCACTCTAGAGAATATCATACTTTATGAACAATGGGAGCGATCTAATCGCCTTTGTATGATGCTTATTACGACTAAAATCTTTGTTGGTATTCGTGGTTATGTTGATCAGCATAACAATGTTCAAGACTTGTTAAAGGTCATTGATGACCAATTCGTCACTTCAGATAAGACTTTAGCAAACACCCTTATTATAAAGTTCTCTTCTTTAAGACTCACTAGTGTGAAATGTGTGTACGAGCACATTATGCAAAATGAGGGACATTGTGACTCTACTTAAGCATCTCGAGGTTGAGATGTTAGAATCCTTCCTAGTGCACTATATCCTTAACACTCTCCCACATCAATACGGGTCATTCAAAATCTCGTACAATACACATAAGGATAAATGATCAATCAATAAACTAATGACCATGTGTGTTCAAGAGGAAGGGAAGCTTGTTATAGAATTTAATGAAAGTGCAATGTTGGCTACAACTTATAGGGATGGGCATGGGGACGGGCGATGATGGATTTTAATATAACCATTCCCGAACCGAATTATAAAATCTATCCCCAAAACCACCCAAAAACAGTTGCAATTCAGGGATGGTTTTTTACCTACGGATAACAGTTCGAGACAATTATTAAAAAAAAAAACTATTTTTCAAAATCCTATTCAATTGAGATCTTTTTGGCTATGCAATCTACCTAAAACAAATGGTTGATTTGAACTTGTTATTTCAATTTGTTATTTAAATTTGTTATTTTGAGTTTATGATAAAAAAAATTAACATTTAATAATATATATTTCTATAAATCTAGATAAAATTAAATACATATAAATAAGAAACATAAGATATAAATAAAATATTGTAAACTAATACAAATATTGAAAACTAATTAAATAAATTTAAGAAAACTTCAAGTACAATAAATCAAAACTTCTTTCTTCTAATTATTCATCAACAGCACGTGTATCCTGCAAAAATCAAACATATAAAATTACTTTTATAAACCAAAATAATAAATTGATTAATCAATAATGTAAATTTTTTACCTCAACATTATCTTCTGCAATATTAATAGTGGAAACGAATGAATTAGGAGATAACATATTTGAATAAATTATAAAATATTTGAATACATAATTAAATAATTAATATATAATACATAAGACAAGTGTTAATAAAATATAATATGTACAAGTATTAAATATATAGACTTATACCTTGTTTATGAATATTAGCCCATAACCAATATTGAGTACACATCAAAGCATCCAATGTGTTTTCTTTGAGTCTACTACAATGTTTGTTTATTGCTCTACCACTTGTGCTAGATGCATATTCTGAAGCAACTGTGGTGACCGGAATAGTCAAGATATCTCTAGTCATGTCATGCATTATTGGATACTTATGTTTGTTACACTTCTACCAAGACAATATATCAAACTCTTCATCCAAAATTTCTACATCAACCTCCTCTAAATAAGAGTCTAACTCAAATTTCAAAGATTTAGCTTTATTTTGCATTAATTTCCATTGTTTATACTAATTTATACCACTAGGATTAAGAACACTAGTACCTTTTGAACTTTGAGATGTATTGGAATGTGTTAAAAATTTCATTTGTCGACTCTCTTCTAAAATTCGTTTATTTTGGTACATATTTATCAAATCATAACACTTTCTTCTCTCCTTTTCAATTTCAAAAATGACATTCTCTCCATATATTCTTAGAAAATAAAATTCGAGATAATTCATCTTAAATATAGGATCCAAAACAACTCTTATAGCTATGATAATATTAACTTCTTGCCAATACTTATCAAATTTTACAAGCATATTTGAAGCCATTCCCTTGACCAAATCATCCTCATCATTAATCCAATTATATAATGACAATTTGATGTCACAATATATGAGGAAATAACATGTTTATGGTATGATAGTTGGAACAAAAAATCAATTCAGTAACCTTGTAAAATACTTATAACTTATCACAAATTGTACTTGCCATTTTCAAATCCAATGCATCAGGAAGACTATTATAATTCTTATCCAATTGTTTTAAACGAGGAAACACTTTCTCATAAAACAATGTATTTTAAGCATTAAAAAGTAGAATTCTAATGAGTTTGACAACCAAGAGATAAATTCTTACAATAAGACTTTATCTCTTGAGATGCAATTTTTTTAAAAAATTTCTCCCTCTTTTGTGTTGCTGTCTAATATGAAACACTATCTCTAACTTTAAGAATGTATTGAGAAATTAGATTTAACCCATCTTTCACTACCAAATTTAATATGTGAGCAGCACAACGCATGTGAAAAATATCTCCATACAATAACATTGAAGTTCTATCTAATGAATCTAACAGATCAGGTAGCATTGAATCATTAGTAGAACAATTATCTAAAGTTAAGGTTGAAATCTTACAATCAATGTTCCAATTCAAAAAACAACTCATTAATTTTTGACCAATAACTGCAACATTGTGTGGAGTAAGAACATATATAAACCTACAAAAAATTATATAGTAACAATAAAATCGTTATATATAATCATTTAATATATCAAATCTCTAAAAAAATATTTAATAGGAATTGTATAAATTTCAACAATAAACTTAAAAAATTACCTTATTATTTTACTATGCAAATACCAATTGTCATCAATGAAATAACAAGTTACATCTATGAACCCTTTGTTCTGATTTCCAGACTTCCACATATCACTCGTGATTGCAACATGACTTTTGTTGTTCTCCAACATATCCATTATTTTTTTTCTCAACATCATAAATCTTTATAATGTCTCTCTTAACTGTCGCCCAAGAAATAGGCTTCCATATTGGTTGTAATGAATGTGAATACTCCCTAAATCTATGATGCTCAACAATACTAAGAGGATACTCGTGTAGAATTATCATCTTTGCACATTTATCATGAGAAACTTGAGAATCAAAATTCCAATGTCCTAATTCAATTCTATCCCTTTTCTTGTTAGGATTTAACAATGATTGATCGATACCCCTTTCTTGCCGTTTGAATGGACAACCTTTTGTATGTGCTTTCAAATGAGATGTATCATTCCTTGTATCATCTCCTAACTATTTTCCGCACTAATTACATATTGCCTTAATTATCCCATTAATTTTTTTCCTATCAAAATGAACCCATGCTTCAGACTTTAATTTAGCCTTTCCATCTTCTTCCTCACTACATTCATTTGATGGTTGACTTTGTGTATTTTCAGGTGAAGAGGTTGATGTAAGGAGAGGAGTATTTGTACGTGGATCGGCATTTGAAGTTCCACCACTTGTTACCTCCACATTAAATTCAATATCATTTACTCCTTGAGAGGATCGTGGTGAAAAATTCTGAAAAAATAACTTTCAAAATTTAAATTCATATATATAAAAAATATACATATATTTTCTATTATCTCACGTTACCTTTCAACATATTCACTTGTCATGATATTTAAAGTCTCTATCTTTTTCACAAATCTCTAACTCTACAAGATATGATAAAAAATTATCATCATACTATATTCCATATTCAATATGAATTAATAATAAGATTTTACCATATACACTATGAATCGATAAAAGAGTAGCACTAATCTCACAAAAGGGAGGTCCATACACAAAACAGAGTAGTCACTTTATTTCATATATATTATGAATCGATAATACATTATTTAGATGACTTTAGACATTTAAATATGTTATACCGAAACTGTTCTGAGTCTCTTGACTAAATATATCAAAGCATAAATCAAATAAGATTTTACCATGATCACTTAAAATGACAGAAATTTTTGTGACAAAAACAGAGTAGCCAATACCTATGTTTCATAACAGGAAGGTTCATACACAAAACAGAATAGTCAATTTATTTCATATACACTATGAATCGATAATACATTGTCCAATTTTGCTCAAGAAATGGAGTAACAAAAATATCATAGTAGTGAGATCAGTCATGTATCAACCATAAATAAAATAGAGTAATCATGTATCAGCCAGACAGCCACCAAAAGATCTGCTTCATACGAGAAAAGGAAACACTTACTTGATGAGACCACGAAGAAGAAGGGATAGCAAGCCGGCAACAAGCGTACAACCGAGAGCGACAGAGATGATTGGCGATGTGAATGGTGACGACACAGTGCTGTGAATGGCAACGACTGGCATTGTGAATTGCGACGAGACGGACGGAATGGCGATGACACGACGCATGAATTGGCGATGACACACGTCGTAGGAACTGGTGACGACACAACGTAGGAACTGGCGACGACATAGTGAAGGAACTGGCGACGATATGGCGCAGGAACTGGCAACTGGCGAAGACGCAACGACTGGCGATTGGTGATTGTGGCTGTGGTTGGTGATGCGCGACGCTGTCCAAGAATTGAGCAGATCTATAGATGGAAGAAAAATGAGAGAAATTGAGAGTGAGATTAAGAAAAAATAGAGGCGCGGAAAGAGTAATATGATAGATTAGGTTTATAAATTAGGTTAATAAAAGTAAATCCTAATTAATATATAATTTATTTAAATAAATATAATTAATTTCGAGTACGGGTGGGTACGGTTTTGAATATAACCGTAACCGAATCATACCCACTCCTTTATGTTCAGTTTTTACCCAAAATCGAACCCGTCCTCGAAATGAAATGGTTAAAACTGAACCGTCGGTACAATTATCCGTAGATAACCAAACCCGTAGTTTTTTTGCTCATCCCTAACAACGTACACGAAAGGAAATCTCAATACAAGCATAAAGGAAAAGGGATAATTCTACCTCAGTTGATATTAAGAAATAATCCAAGTGTTTCTTCTGTAAAAAGAAGGGACATATGAAAAAGGATTGTATCAGATTCCAGAAATGACTTGAGAATAAAGGTAATCCAACCTTTTTTGTTTGTTATAAATTTAATATGGTTAATGTTAATATTAACACCTGATCGATTGATTATGGATCTACAATCCATGTTGCAAACTCCTTATAGGATATGTTTAACCTAAGGAAGCTAGTGAAAAGTGAGCAATACATCTTATCCGGTAACAAGATGGGCTCACATGTGAAGGCTATAGGGACATGCAATTTGATTTTAAGTAGTGATTTTATTTTAGAATTAAAAAAGACCTTTTTTGTTCCAAGTTTCTCTAGAAACTTGATTTCAATTTCAAGACTTAGACCTTTTGGTTATTCCTTTTACTTTTTAGAAACATCTTTCAATTTTTTAATAAATCTGATTGTGTTGGAAATGATATTTTGTCTGATGGTCTTTATTGTATTAATTTATGACATAATGCCACTCATAATGCTATGAATGTTTAAGTTGGCACTAAAAGGTGTATTATTGACGAGGACTCTTCTACGTTGTGACATAAAAGATTAGGACATATCTCCATAGAAAGAATTAAAAGATTAGTGAAAGATGGGGTACTTAGTACTCTAGATTTTACTGATTTTGAGACATATGTGGACTACATTAAAGGAAAACAGACTAACAAGTCAAAGAAAGGTACCAATAGGAGTTCAAACATATTAGAAATCATATATATAGATATATGTTGTCCAGTCATGGACATTCAAGGTTAGAAATATTTTATCACCTTTATTGATGATTTTTCTCGATATATGTATCTCTACATACTTTATAATAAGAGCAAAGCATTAGATGCCTTCAAGAGCTTTAAGGTTAAAGTAGAGAAACGATATGGAAAGCAAATAAAAATCATGAGATTAGATAAATGTGGTGAATATTATGGTAGATACACTAAAAATAGACAAGCGCCTACTCTGTTTGCTAAGTTTCTTCAAGAACGTGGGATAGTTGCCCAATACACTATGCTTGGTTCACCAGACCAAAATGGTGTAGCAGGAAAAAGAAACCGAACATTATTGGATATAGTGCGGAGTATGCTTAACAACTCCAATCTTTCTAAATCCTTGTAGATTGAAGCTTTAAAGACGGTTGTGTATATATTAAACCGAGTTCCAACTAAGGCTATCTCAAATACACCATTTGAATTATGAAAAGGTTGGAAACCGAGTTTGCAAAATATCTGCGTTTGAGGATGCTCATCTGAAGTGAGGATTTATTATCTATAAGAGAAAAAGCTAGACCCAATGACCATTAGTGGGTATTTCATAGGATATGTCGAACGATCTAAGGGTTACAAATTTTACTGTCCATCTCACAGCACTAGGTTTATGGATGCAAGAAATGCAAAATTTCTTGAGAATTACTTGATTAGTGGGAGCGATCGATCCTAAGGCATTGGTCTTGAGAAAGATCATTCAAATGCTCAATGTGCCACTTCAAGTAATGGATTGATCGTTATTATTAACAACACACCTCGAGTACAAACACGTGTTGAAGAACCAGTCCTTGAAGTACCACAGGTTGTTGATCCTGATCCAGTAGATGTTGAAGTTTAAGAGATGCCTACACCTGTTGAACAACATGATCCTACTCTTCAGAAGAATGTTGATGCAGTATTAAGAAGATCTACTAGAGTAAGGAAATCAACAATTCCTAGTGATTATGTTGTGTATCTACAAGAATGTGACTATAATGTTGGAGCCAAAAATGATCCTAAGATATTTTTATAGGCCATGAGTTTTGAGGTTTCGAACTTATGGTACAATGCCATGAAAGAAAAAATGGATTCTATGGCGTCTAACAGAGTTTGGGTTCTCGTCAAGTTACCTGATGGTGTGACAGTCATTAGATGTAAATGGGTCTACAAAACAAAGAAAGACTCATAAGGTAACATTGAGAGACATAAGGCAAGACTAGTTGCCAAAGGCTTCACTCAAAGGGAAGGAATCGACTACACAGAAACATTTCCTCTTGTATCTAAGAAAGATTCATTTCGTGTGGTCATGACATTGGTTACCTATTTTGATTCTCATGTATTTTGTTACTCAAGAGAATTTCGCTTAACGTTTGCACCAAGTGGGGAAATGTAACATCAAAGTGATGCAATGCAATAGTAAACGGTAGTGACAATTTGGTTTTGTCGAAACCGTACGTCGGTTACGAAACTATACGAGGTTCTTGATGGAATAACCTTTTATAAAGGCAACAACTCATTTCATTACTCACTGATACATTCATATATACTATCAAAACACAGATAATAAGTGTAAGAAACCAGTGAGAAAATCAAATCAAAAATCCATTAAAATTCTCATGTTAGTGTTGAAAATTGATCAATGATAAGAGATATGTTTTCAATCTATTTTTACTTCTGTTTTATTTAAATTTTATATTCATATGATTTTCTGAACGTTTCTGAATTGAATTGTGATCTAACAATAAGTTCACAATCACAACTCATGAAGAAGGTTCAATGTCCTATTGTAACATCCATAATAGATAGAAACCCAACTTAGTGTATGCTTAATCTCTCTCTTTCTTTTTTTAATCTATTTAAAATCACAACAAATCACATAAATTAATATACATATTTTTAATTTTTAATATTTTGTTTAATTTTATACATAATTTTACCTTATATAATATTAATATATAATTTTTTGTATTTAAAATGTTTAGTTTGATTTTTATTTTCAAAATTTTAAAAAACAATATATGTTATTGTTTAAAATATAAGGATATTTTTATTCAAAATTAGTTTGGGTATAATTTAAAAGAAAAATACACTTAAAATTTTCTAATTATCTCGTTACTTTCATTACATTTTTTAATTAAAATTTTAAATGATTATTGAAAAAAGATAACAAAAATATATATAAAAGATATCATCAAGAATCTTTATTATATAATTTTTATATTTTCACGTTTTAACAATTGATGATTCAGAATTTTCATCCGAATTATGATGGTGAAAAAAGTTAAATTCTACATTTATAAATGTAAACATAAATTATTAAAATATTATTGCAAAGCAGACAATCAAATGAGTGTTGTAAACGAGTTATTTGAATAGATTTAACACACCATCTCTTTATTAAATATTTATGATGATGGGTTGGAATTGCTAAAAGAAGTGTCAAAGAATTTGTGTAAATAGTATATTTTCTATTAAAAATAAATATAAATTTATTTATTTATTTTATATTTCAAATTACTAAAATTTATGTTAAAAACTAAAATAAAATAAAAAATATATTTAATAAATATTAAATATAATATATAAATTATAGATATAATTAAATTATTCATTTAAATGATTATTAAAAATAAAATAAAATATATTTTAAACTATAATATTGTATTTTTTAGGATAAATAATAAAAAATTATATAAAATTGTAAGTTTTTTTTGAAAGTATAGAAATCATGACAATTAAATTCATTGAAACCCTTAAAAAGGAAAAATTCGTAAAAAAAAATTAAATTTTATTTTATACATGTAATTAATATAGAATTATATATTTTTTAAATGTAAATATAAATCACAATAATTATACATATAAACAATAAAACAAATATTTTTGGTTTTTTTAAGATGAGAATCAAAATCAATGACCCACCACGTAAACATATGTTTTCCACGGGATAATTCGCGGAAAAAATTAACAACACTAATTACACAAGTATATACTATATACTAATTTCCCTGATTTTTGGGTACTGTCATGAGTTATCTTCTCCTTTCATGCACACATTTCAGATCCATAAGTTTTGGAAAATAATACTTAGATACCTAAGTCATCTGCTCCTCGTCTGTTCCTTGCTTTATAGTTTCTAAGTCTTAAAGTATAAAATTTCAGCTGAAGCAAAAGTAAGTTTTTTAATTTTATATGTTGGTTTTCTGTTCCTTCTTTATTGCTGCCTTGCTGACTCCGTGATTTTTCGGTATTAATTGTTTTATACATGCGTTAATATAGTTGTTTTTTCAATGAGATCCGGCTTATATGTTGATTTTAAGAACTGGGTTTTGCTTATTTTGTCTGATTCATTTATTGGTTTCTGTTACTTACCATCATTTTTAGTTTCTGCTCTGTTGTTTATGCGCGACTGATTTAATTGGTGTTTTTGTGAATGTTTCATTCTTAGTTTTGATCTGAAAATTATGGCGAAGGAAAGTATTTATTATGATATATTGGGGGTCAAGGTTGACGCAACCCCTGAGCAGATCAAGAGAGCTTACTATGTTAAGGTAATCAATTAAGCTTTCAAGAATTCAATTTCTTTATATATTTACTTGTGTTATTTTGAAAAGTCTTTTGGCTTTGGATTTTCAGAAGCTGGTGGTATCTTAACATGAGTTTTTTTTTTAATGGATGCAACCATTTAGAATAATTACTAAATGTGGTTCTGTTGTTTCCGTTTAAGGGATTTTCTTGAGCTATCAATCCCAATTTCTAGAATCATAATGTTGTAATATGCTGCATGACTTTTTAATGGTGTCATATAGAATGCACGTGACTTTTCATTAATCTTTCTTTCCTATGCAATATTTTCCATTTATAAACTTCCTTATTCTGCTTGCCACAACAAAACCTAATGTTACCTTGAGAAAACATAGATATGCAGGTCTACCAGAGGATAATTTTTTTTTGACTTTTTGTGAAGCATATTTTTGAACTGGCCTTTTTTTTGGTGAGCTTTAAGATCCATTTGTGCCTAGAAAATTTAAATATATTTCCCTAGTTAAGCCTTAACTAAAAGAGTAGTGACGGAACCAAGATTTTAAGTCTAGAGGGATGTGACATGAACAATAAAAATTAGTACTACTTGCTTCTAAGTTCTTAGAGTCTTTAAATTAATAATTATAACAATAAAATTAATAATCAAGGGTTAACATAATTATAAAGATATGTTTTATTTTTTATTTAATGAAAAAGATGTTATATATATATATTTCATTTGAATATAAATATGCTAATTTATTGAATTTGTAATGAGTTAACATAATTATAAGTATGCATTTATTTTTATTTTTATGAAAATAAGAACTTGAACGAAGAAAATGAATGAAAGTTATATTTAGATTGACACAAAATATATAAGATAATAAAGCCTATTTATAGGCTCAACTACAAAGAGATAAAAAGATTTAATGGGGGAATGAAATGACCTAATAAATATACATGGAAAAAAGAAAAGACTATATAAATAATCTAACATAGGAATACGAAAAGGTTACATAAGAAATATCGAAATCTTCATAAATATATCTAACCCCTTCCAATTCAAGATGGTAAATGAGAAGTCATCTTGAGTTTGGAAACTAAGTCTTTGAAGTTGCATGGTAAACGACTCTTAGTAAAAATATTAGTTGTTTGTTTTATAAATGTGACTAAGACAACGTAGACAATACCACATATTATGTGTTGTCGTATAAAATGACAATCTATTTCAATATCTTTTGTTCACTTATGAAAAACATCATTGTGAACAATTTGGATTGCACCTTTATTGTCACACCGAAGATGAGTGGTATAGTAAGTGAAATTCCCAAATCATTAAGTAATCAACGAAGTCAAATAAGATCTTAAGTAGCATCAACAATGGCATGATATTCTACCTCGGTACTAAATCGTGAAGTGATAGTTTGCTTTTTTACTTTGCCAAGATATTAAAGAATCTCCTAAGAAGAAACAAAGTCCTTTGGCTGAACGTCTTTTAGTGAGGCTCCTCTTCAATCTGCATCTGAAAATGTGCACAACTCTGGTTTTGAGTGAGTTGAAATATGAAATCTAAGAAATAAAGTGCCTTTATTGTAACAGAGGATGTGAAGAAAAATAGCAAAATGAGTAAAACGAGGAGCAGACATGAATTGACTAACAATGTGTACTACATGAGTAATGTTTAGTCTAATAATAGTGAGATGAACAAGATTCTCAACTAGTTGTCAATAAAGAATAACATCATTTAGTTGAATACTATCACATGAATTTAGCTTAGAATTAAGCTTAAGAGAAATAGAAACAATTTTGTTATCAGTTATTCTTGTGCAATTAAGTAGATCAGAAGCATATATTGCTTGAGAAAGATAATAACCATCCGAATAAGATAAAACTTCAAATCTAGGAAATAATACAACCTACCAAGATATTTCATGTCTTCAACATATAATAGAAGAATAATGCATCCATGTGCAATGCTATGAGCTAATAATGTAGAATCGTATGGGCTTGAAGTGAATCCAAATTGAATAGAAACTTGATTGAATTTGGCAAACCAAGCTTGAGGAGCTTGTTTGAGACAATATAAAGCTTTTTGAAGTTTACAAACTTTACCCAGTGGGTGATCATATCTAGGAAAAGGTTTCATGCACACTTCTTCAATGAGATCTCCGTTAAGAATTACATATTGAACATCCATCTCAAACAAACTCTATTTTTCTAATGGCAATAATTGCAATGAGACTTCTTACAAAAGTAAGGCGAGTTACAGGATCAAAAGTTTCTTCATAATCTATTCCATACTTTAGTGAGAAGCCTTGAACAACTGCATGTGCTCGACGACATTCAAGAATGCCATCAGCATGAGTCTTAACTTTATAAACCTATCTACTTTTAACAACAGACTTATTGGAAGGAAGATCAACTAGATCCTATATGTGAGTTTTCTCTAATGCTTGCAATTCTTCTTTCATTGCTTGCTGTCAAGCAAGGTTAAAAATGACTTTTTTGTAAGTTTTAGACTCATATAAAGAAAGAGTAGTAGAATAATAATGATAATCATGAAGATGAGTTGGAATTTGAGTTACTCTATTAGAACAACGAAAAGATTGAGCTTGAGAAGATACATCAAAGGATGTGGAGGTATGAGACTTGGAAGAAAAAGTGGTAGGTTCAGAGATAGACTCACAAGAATTATCAGAAGGAACAAGAACCTTAGTTTGGATCGTTTCATTGTGGGAATCGCTTATAGAGAGCTCAGATAAGAAACTTGTATTACAATTGTTAGGAAATAATTCAATATAAAGAACGGAATAATTGTGGAATATGAAAGATAAAATTTGGACAAAGAAGAACATTTTGTGTTCTCAAAAAATCACATGGCGAGAAACCCTAAGATGTTTTGAGTAAGGATCCTAACATTGATATCCTTTATGTTTAGTTCCATACCCAAATTGAGTTTTGACCATGACAACAAAATTAAGGTAGAGTTGAGTTAACTCAGATCTATTTTTCACAAGATAAATCCAAGTGTAACAAGAATAATCATCAATGAAGATAACAAAATATTTTGATCCACTCATGTTAGTATTTAAGGAAGGCCTCAAAATATCTGAATATATTAGAGCAAAAGGCTAAGAAGAAATAGAATCACTATTATTGAAAGGTTAAGATGTTTGTTTGGATAACTGGCAAGGTAAACATTTATATAATCTTTACTGATAGGACCTAACTGACCACTTGAAACAAGTGTTTGCAATATGCTAAAAGAAACATGATCTAAACATGAATTCCAAAGTCTCAAAGAGGGAATTGATGATGTGGAAGCCATTATGTTTGTAGAAATAAGTTTTGAAAGTATACGATGATTGATAAGCTCAAACATATGTCCAATCTTATGGCCTATCCTAAGAGTTTGTTCTATCTGAGGATCTTGTACACAACATTCAGAAAAAGAAGATGCAACTGCAAGACAAAGTTTACACAATTGGCCAACAGAAAGAAGATTCAAAATGAATTTAGGAATTAAATATGCATCACATGTTAATAACTTTAAATTAAAAATTTGGCTAACATGACTAACTTTCATTTGTGAACCATCTACAATGTGAATGGGTGTAATGTGAGAATTGGGATGTTTTGAGCAAAAGATAGATTCGTTAGAAATTATGTGATTACAACATGCAGAGTTAAAGAACCAAGAGGTATTACCTCATATTATTGATATGGCAGAAGATAAAGGGGAACTTGAATTAGAAAGAACCTGTTTGAAGATTGGTTCTAGATCATTGATTGAAACTGATATAATGGAAGAATTTGGAAAAGCTTCCTCATTGATTGAATTATTGTTAGAGGCAATAGCAGTATATCGAAAAGAACTAGCATTATTGGAAAAATTTCTTTTGTTTTTGTTGTTGCATTATTTGTTTGGATTGATAAGATAATCATCAAGGTAATGGCTTGGTTTGTGACAATATTTACACAGTTAAATTGGACAAGTCAAAAGAAAATGACCATACTTATGATAATATTTGCATATCTTATGTGCTGGAGAAGAAGAATTGGTTGGCGTTGTAAGAACAACATTAGTTTGTTGAGTTTTGAGAGCGTTGAGTTGTGTTTCTTTAGACATGAATTCAGCAACGACACCTTCTAGAATTGGAAATGGAGTTCTATTAAGAACAGAAGCTCAGATAGGTTCAAACTTATCATTAAGAGCCAAGAGAAATTGGACTAGTCGTTGATGATCTTGAAATGTTGAAAATTTGGTAGCATCAATGGAACAAGTCCAAGAGGCTTCGAAGCAGTTAATTGATCCCAAATAAAGTGCATTTGAAAAAAGAAACCATTAATGCAATGACCAAGTTCTTGGTGTATACGATGAAGATCACTCAAAAGTTGATATTGACGAACAAGACCAACAACAGTATAGCATTGAGCCAAGTATTTTCATACCAATTTTGCAATTTCTTAACGCCTAAATTGGAGGTTGATTGATCTAATTGAAGTGTTGGGAAACCAAGTGATAGTTTGATAATTTTTGCTATCTCATTCATCAAGAAACTCAACAAATTTCTCATTAGTTTCTTCATCACCTTTGATGGGTTCAACAAAATCTCTAGTGATATATGTCCAAAGTTTGTGTCCTTTAAGAAAACTAGTCATTGCTTTAGCCCAAAAGGTATAATTTGATCTATTTAGGATGGTTTGAATTGGTTGAAGAACTTCAATTTTCTCTATGATGAGTGTGAGTAAAAAGATGATTGGGTTTAAATAATTTTATGAGAGATTTGATTTCACAGGTCAAAGATCAAGATAGCTCTGTTACCATGAGAAAATAAGAACTTGAATGAATGTTTGAATGAGAATTGTATTTAGATTAATACAAAATATACAAGACAAAGCCTATTTATAGGCTTAAATACAAAGAGATAAAAAGACTTAATGGGAAAATGAAATGACTTAATAAATATGCATGGGAAAATGAAAATATTACATAAATAATTTAACATAGAAGCATGAAAAGGGTACATGGGAAATATCAAAAGTCTTTACAAATAACTCTAACAAATTTAATGATTTCATTTGAGTACAAATATGTTAACTTATTGAGTTTATAGTGAGTTTTTGAGTGGTAAAATCTTAAAAATAAAAACCAATGGGACACAGTTTCATTTTATACATGTAATTTATCAATAATTCTATAGATATTATACCTAAAATTTCTTTTATTGGGAGGTGAAAGGGGACTAGTGTCCCTTTTGACTCCAAGTAGATCTGCTATTGAAGAGCAGGTGTTGATCAATGATAATGATTGGCATTTACTTACCCTAATTTAGTATTTTTTTTAATTTTTTCCTCAGGCTAGAATAGTTCACCCAGACAAAAATTTTGGAGATCCAACAGCTGCTGAGAAGTTTCAGGTATGCTTATTTAAGCTATTAAACATTGTTGACTGCATCCATAGTGTAAAGAAAACTTTTTATATGTGAAGGGAAAATAAATAGATATACTACGCTCTGTTTAATTTGATTATATGCTATTGTAGCTTTTTTTGAAAATTACTTTGAATGTATTGCTCAAAGTTATCTTTTGTATATTGCCTTCATATATTTATATACTGTTTGAGCATGGTTGAAATTCATATTACTAACACATTGAAGGGTATTTGGGCAGGCCCACATGTTTATAAATGTGTACCCATTCTTTTCGCCTTCCTCAGCCTCGAACCTGGGACCTAACCCTTAAGTACTTCAGGTTTTTAGAAGCTAGTACCATCTGGGCTAGTTGTTCAGATGGTATCAGGTTACTCTCTAATAAGATCTTAAGGGTCAGGACCGGGGTTCGAAACCTGGGGAGAGCGAAATAAACACGTGTGCTAGGTTGATCAGGAACCATCAATGCCTAGGGGCCCCACACGGATATCTCGAGATCTTAAGCACTGTGAATTTCAACCAAGCTCAAACATATACAATTCAGAGGAAATAAAAAAAGGAAAAAAAATGAGACTAGTACTGTATAGTATTTGCTCAAAATTAAGCTCTGTAGTTGACTCCTAATCATACTTCCTCTCCAATTGGTTCGAAGATATCCACCATTCTCAACTTGTAAATACATGAAAGAAACATAGGTCAAAGTAACCCTTTTATAACAACATTAACTAGTTGATTTCCACCTTTGACAAATGGAATATAAGTTTCACTGCTTTCAATCATCTCCTCAATAAAATGTCTGTCGATCTCAACATGCTTGGTTTTGTCATGGTGAACATGATTGTGAGCAATGGTGATAGTAGTTTTATTATCATATTAGAGTTTTATTGTTTTTGGCATGACAACACACAATTCTTTTAGTAAAATCTTTTTCTACAATAGTTCACAAATTCCATGTGCTATTGCTCTAAATGCAACTTCATTAATCGATCTAGATACCACATATTGTTTATTATTTCTTCAAGTAACTAAATTTCTTCCAACAAAAGTGCAAATTCCAAATGTTGATATTTTATCATCGATTGAATCTACTTGAAGGTAATGGTTTTTGAGAAGAGCAAGCCTTTTTCTAAGTGTTCCTTTAAGGTATCGTAAAATCTTCGAAACTGCTTCTGGTTGAGTTTCACAAGGGGAATGCATGTACCAATTGACTACACTTACTATAAACGCAATATTCGGTTTAGTATGAGACAAGTAGATTAGCTTAACAACCAATCTTTGATAGTGACCTTTTTGAATTGAAGCACTTTCCATTGGAGTTTCTGCTAGCTTGCAACCCAACATTCCTGTTTCTTAGAGTAGATTGAAGACACACTTTCTTTATGACGGAAATATCACTTTCTTCGATCTAGCAACCTCAATGCCATGAAATATCTTAACCTTCTTAAATCCTTGATCTCGAACTCTTTGGCAAGTATTTCTTTAAGTTTATGAATTTCATCAATATCATTGCCAATAAGAATGATGTCATCTACATAAATGATTAAGATTGTGATGCTCCCATTTTTAGAGTGTTTGTAGAACAAAGTATGATCCTCTTGACTCTGTGTGTACTCAAAACGAAGAATTGCCTTTGTGAATCTTTTAATCATTGTTCTGGGTGATTGCTTTAGTTCATACAAAAATCTCTTCAACTAGCACATTTTTTTCTATCCGAGCATATCTTCAAAACTAGATGGTAGCTCCATATATATTTCTTCTAAGTCTTCGTGTAAAAAGGCATTCTACACATCAAGTTGGTCAAGGTGTCAATCCAGAGTTGCGGGAAGAGATAAAAAAAACCCGGATTGAATTAATCTTGGCATAAATCCCTTTGCTACAAGTCTTGCTTTATATTTCTCAACTGTTTAATCCGCATTGTGTTTCACTATAAATACACATTTACATCGCACTGGTCTTTTTTATGGAGGAAGATTAACAATCTTCCATGTATCATTCTTTTTCAAAGCTTCTATTTCTTTAAAGATAGCCTTTTTTCGTCTTAGAATGGAAAAAAATTTCTTGTATAGTATTTGGAATAGTCTCGTAAGAAGATAAGTTAGCAATAAATGCTTTAAAGTTGTGGACAACTTTTGATATGAGACATAATTTGAAATAGGATGCATCGTACAAGATTTTTCACTTTTTCAATTGGCAATTGGAATGCCAATATTGGAAAGATCAGAAGGCTTAATCAAATCAAGTTTCCTACATACTGAAGTGATGTTTTTAGAGACTTTGTGCCCAGTTCAGATGATTGCTTTTGAGGAGATTGTGACTTGTTCTTTCTCGAATAAACTTTTAGTTCTTTATCTCTATCTCTTACATACTGAAGTGATGTTTTTGGAATAGGAGATGAAGGCTGAGAGTCTTCAAAGATTATAGGCTCATTTGGTATAAAAGTATCAACAGACACCAAACCATTATTGGGAACAACATGAGAAACACAAATGAGAGAGGTATAGTTTCTTGAGAAATATTAGGAAGGGTAGATTAAGTCGAATCTTCGACATGTTTACTCTCCCCTTGAAAAGAAGGGTTGAGAAAGAATGAGTATTTTGAAAGAATTTAACATCCATGGACACCATAAATTTACGTATTGGAAGATAATAACATATATAGCCCTTTTGAGTAGAAAAATATCCTACAAAAACACAATGAAGTGCTTTTGGATTCAGTTTTCCTCTAGTGTGATCATGTATGTGAACAAATTTACACAACTAAAGATTTAAATGGAGACAAGAGAAGATGCGAGGCTAGATTACCTAATCTAGGAGGCTCACCCTCGAAGTAGGAAAGTCCATCAATCTTTTTTTCAATGTCAATCATCTTCTTCGTGCGTAAGTCATGAAATTCATAGCAATCAAGAAAATTTAGCAATACATTGATGTTCTTTAGTAATTTTACTTATTGAAAGGAGATATTAAGATGGCTTTGGAACATGCAAAATGGAATAAGTGGATTATTTTTTGAGATGAGAATACGGCTTGTCCTACCATTGAAATGAAAGATCCAACTGCAACTTTAACTTTTTGTTTACCACAAGGAGTATATGAAATAAAAATATTAGAATGGTTAGTCATATGATCTGAAGCACTAGAATCAATGATCTAAGATAATTTGTGAGATAATCAACATTTACAGTTAAAGAGTAAATTATGACTAAAAAATATATATAATAAACCGAACAGAAATAGCCTTTAAATGGATGAATTGGAATCAGAAAAGTTTGAACGAGACAGAATCAATTTGAAAGGTATGAAGTTGGAAACAAAGAACTTGCCTTTTTTTCTTCTAAAATAATACCCAATCATCCCAATAAACTAATAGAGATAGATACTCCCACAAAGAACATAAAAGAAAAGATCTTTGGATATTTGTCGCTTTGGATTGCTAGATATAACTGGTTAACACAATGCAATTACAAGTCATGTAAATAATATAATGTACCTAAGCACGGATATCGATCCCACAGAGAGTTGTGTAACTTATAGTCAAGTACCAATATAATTATTGCGAATATTATTTGAAGAATAGAAAATTATAAAAACTGAAAAATAAATGACAATTAATTTTAAATTGTAAAACTCAATAACTACAAAGATATATGAGAAAATAATCTAGGAATCTTTAATCCCCTAATGAGTCACTAAATTCCCTCTAACATAATCATCAGTCAATTATATGATCAATTGAATATAATCTAGCATGCATTTTTCTCTCAAGTATATTACACACCATATAATAATTAACCCAATTGCTCTCACATTAATTTGATTGTATACTACTCAATAAGTTTATCAATTATAGTTTACATATATAAGAATCATGCATCTCTGTTTAGTAACTATGCATGTTATTTAATCAAGACAGACAATTAAATAATTTTCTCAAATCTATTTAATTGCCTCTATAGATCAATTGTTAGTCAAACAAGTAATAACATAAAAATCAGATTAAATAATATAATTGAATTGCAATAACAATTGGGATAAAATATTAGATCATCATATGTAGAAAATTGGGTTCATAAGACCCTTAGATTAATAAATTAACTAGACATAATTATGTTATTAAAGTTCAGATTTTTCATAAAGAAAAACAATAAAATTAATAAAGAAATGAGAAGAAAAAGAGATATACTCAATCTCTTGATTTGTAGCACTAATCTTCTCTTGAATTATTCACAAAGTTGTTTCTTTTAATCTCTCCTTGAACTTTTTTTTCTCCTCTTTGCAATTGCTAAGATTTGTAATCTTAATTGTGTGTTTTTTGACCTCCCTATGGTGTTTTAAATAGGTTGAATTAATCCTCGTTAGATTAAGATTCATATTATTTTAATCCAAGGGTTGAGATTGAAAGATAGAATTCAATTCAAGGTTGACGCGTTAAAATCCTTGCAACTCGATCGATCGAGTGATAAACCCTTGATCGATCTACTCCTTTGTGGATCGATCGAGTGATGAACTCTCAATTGATCTATATATATCTAGATCGATCTACTCCCTTGTGATCCTATATTTGTCCTAATCTTTACCTATTTTTAATCCGTTTGATATCTTTTCACTTACATTGCCATATTAAAAACAAATTAAACTTATTTATAATATTTAAGCAAAAAAAGAAAGACAAATAAGTGGTTCAGAAGTGGCCAAATAAATCTACTTTTATAGAGTTATTACACCCAAAAACTTAACTATTTACTTGCTCTCAAACAAAGTTAAGTCTAACTAACTAAAATGATATGGGTAGCATATTCATAAGTATATATATGTATATTAATACATGCATGTTTTGTAAAAACTATCCCACTTAAAAGTCGTACAATTCTATGACAAAAAAATTCACATAGCCGTCAATCAACGTTCCATTAATATAAAGGTATGCAAGGTTTTTGACGAATTAATTCTTATGTATGTTGCACTTATATGAGCATATTAATCAACTAAGTCTTAGAGCAAGTTTCATGGATCTATTTTTCACACCCTTCTCTACTAATGTAAATATGCACTTGACTAAAGATCAATAGGGCTTTACATGCTTGTAGTGTAAGGCTTAGGTAAGGTTAGATAAATGGATATATTTAGGCTTTTTTCGCACTTTAGTTCTTTTATTCATCATGCAATATTTAACTTCAATTGGGCTTTAAATTGAAACTTTTTTATGCACCTTATCTTACCATCATTTTCATTATTTTATTACACCTCTTCTTCACTTTCTTTTTTTTGGCCTCACAATACCCTTAAACTTTTTTTTAATTTTATTCCCTTTTTTAGAGGGGTAATTGTGGGTTTTTTTTTTATAATATGAAAAATTAGGATGCATTACATTTTACCTCGCTCTATAGAATAGTACATGATTGTATTTTTCATACAAGCTAATGGTGTGTAATGATAAAGGCTAAAAATGTGGCTTAAAGATATGAATGGTTTTTAATAAGGTTCAAATGGGTGACTAAGGATATAAACAATGGTTAGTTTGAAAGGCTCACTATCCAATAAAGGCCTAAATTATTTCTCAAGCCAAATACTACTTAGGATTTTGCCTCAAGAGATAATCGAATAGATTCTAAAACATGGTAGATCTCATCAACTAGCATAACTCATTCCAAATTTTCTCCCAATAAGAACACCAAAATCAATCATGAATATATGCATAAAAATCTGAATTAATTCAATCAAAACTAGTAAGTATATCACATAATTAATGTAAGTATCTTAACGAGTAGATTACATTCTTTACCTAGTTATGACAACCAATTTTATCATTGGGTTCATATGTTTCATATCAAATATGCATGCATTTGGTTTTCATGTATCTATCTATTTCTATTAAAATCATGACCAAAAACATCATAAAAATGAAAATTAATACTAAATACTAAAGTAAAGAACAAAGGTTTCTACCCTACACTTAAATTGTGCATTATCTCCAATAGGGTAGGAACCTTCAAAACTACTTAATCTTTGTTGTGTCATTGTTCTTCACATTTATTCACCTACAAAACATAAAACATACAAGTAAAATAACATTGGGTTGCCTCTCAACAAACGCCTCGTTTAATGTCCTTGGTTACAGTCATATAAGTTCCTAAGGTGCATCCACCAAGGTCATCATAACTTTTTCATTTGGCAATTGGTCTTTAAGATAGTGCTTTACTATATGCCCATTAACCATAAACCTCTCTTTGTTTTTGTTTTCTGTCCCAGTTCAATAACATAGTGCACAATTTTCTTATCATGCTATCTTTTTCTTTTCTTTTTATACAACTTGACATTCTCATGAACACTCTACTGTGACTTATCCAATTTATTTATTTGTACATCTATTACCTCTCTATTGAACACTTTTGCTTGCCCACTTGATTGGGGATAGTAGGAAAATGCTTGAGTTCTAACTTTGGTGGCTCCTCAATGGATGGTTTGAATTTAGAACCTGTCTCATGACACTCCACAACATCAACTTGCATCACAAATTCCACAGTTTCATCATTAAAATAAGTTGAATTTTTTTCTAATGAATTTATTTCATTATTCATAGCATCATGTGTCAAAGTCTTGATTGTGAGTGGTTCAACAGATTTAGTTTAATTATCCTTATGAATATGTATTTCTAAGTGATTGTCATGGTGTTCAACAACATATGTGTTCATCTGGGTGCATGTTATGAAGTATACCATTGGCTAGTTCAATAGTAACATCTATATTAAAGCAATCGCTAGTATTATTAGTATCATGAAATTTAATTACTTTAAAAACATTAAATATTTGTTCATTCTGCACTCTCATTGTAAGCTCATCTTTTTGTACATCAATGAGTGTTCTTTTGGTTGCTAAAAATGGATGACCAAGTATGATAGAAATTTCACGGCCCTCCTCCATGTCTAGTACAATGAAATCTGTCGGAAAGATAAACTTGTCTACTTTTACTAACACGTCTTCTATCACACCCTCGGGTCACTTGATTAACCTATCTACCATTTACAATGTTATTGAAGTAGATTTGGTTTCACCAACTCTCAATCTCTTGAAAACTGATAGTGACATAAAATTAATGCTTGCACCTAAGTCATATAATGCCTTGCCAAAATGTATATTCCCAATTGTGCAAGGGATGTCAAAGCTACTCGGATCTTTAAGCTTTTGTAGTAGTTTTCTCTTAAGGATGACATTACAACCTTTAGTTAAAGTTATTGTCCCATTGATAGTTTTCTCTTAAGGATGGCACTACAATCTTTAGTTAAAGTTATTGTCTCATTATCTCCAAGCTTCCTTTTTTTAGATAGGATCTCCTTCATGATTTGACATATGAAGGCATTTGTTCAAATGCATCTACAAATGGTATATTTATGTGCAGTTTTTGGAAGACATCTATAAATTTTGAAAACTATTTGTCTAATTTTTGTTTTTAGAGTTTTTAAGAGAAGGGAATAATGAGTTTGTAGAGGTTGCTTTTTTTGGTTGTATCACTTCCTTTTTAGTACTCTTTTTGCCCATTTTTTTCTCCTCATCCTTTTTAGTTTCCTCTTTTAAAGTTTTTCAACTCCTCAAGGCTATTATTTTACAATGCTCCTTACCTTCCTCTTTGAATTAACTTTTGTGTTGCTTGAAGGTTACCTTTAGGCCTTTGACTTATAATTTGGGCTAGTTGTCCCATTTGAATCCCAAGTTTCGTATAGAAGCCCCATGAGCGGACTCTATGCGATCCATTTTTGTATTTACTGAATGGATAAAGCCTTTCATCATTCCCAAGCACTTGTGTAGTCCTCACTGGGTGACTTCTTCTCCTGGACTTATGGTTATTGTGGTTGTTGAAAATCTAGTGGTGGGAAGGGTTGATAGTTGAGTTGATTACCATCTTAATTGTTGTTATTGTTCCATGAGAAATTTGGGTGGTTTATCCATCCTGAATTATATATGTTTGAGTATGGGTTTCTTTGGCAGTTTTGATTGTTGACATAGTTTATTACTTCAGGAAGGTTCCCACATTTCTCAGTAGAATAGGGTTTATTGCAATAATCACATACCACTATTGGACTTTGTACCATATTTATCCCCACACAACCATCATCTAACTTCTTAGTTAAACCTAACAAAATAACATTTGTTTGAGCTTGCACTGCTGTTATAGTGTCTATATTTATTGCTCTAGCCACTCTCTTTGGATTTAGCTTCTCCACAAGCCATTGACAATTGTTTGATGCCATCTCATCAGGTAATGCAAAAGCTTCCTCTAGCTGCATCATCAATTATGATCTTTGGTTGCCCATTAATTCATTATAGAATATTTGCATTTGTAGCTAAGTAGGAAGACCCTGGTGTGGGCATCTTTTTAACAACTCTTTGTAGCGTTCCCAAGGTTCATAAAGGATTTCCTCTTCAAATTGTTGAAAATAAGTGATGTCATTTATGAGCTTAGTTGTCTTTGAAAGTAGGAAGTACTTTGCTAAGAATTTCTGAGCCAATTGATCTCATGTATTGATTGACCCAGTAGGTAGTGACTTTAACAATGCCTTAGCTTTATCCCTTAATTAGAAAGGAAACAAGCGAAGACAGATTGCATCATCTAATACACCATTCATCTTAAAAGTGTTACATATTTTCAAGAATGAAGCAAAGTGAAGATTTGGATGATCATTGACTAACTTGCCATTACCATTTGAATGACTCCTGACTTAAGTTCGAAGTTGTTAGCATTAATGTTTGCTCTATTGATAGATGATTGGGCTTCATCTATTTGTGGGACTTCAAAATCCCTTAAAGGTTTAGGGACAACAATAGCTCGTTGATCCCCATGTTTTGCCATAACCCTTGATTGATCTTGTGCTAACTGTTCTCTTCTTAAGCGAAATAAAGTTCTCTTTATTTTCAAATCAAAAAGAACAAGATTTTCACCTGTTAACCTGAGCATACAACAAAAACACTAAATCAAAAATTAAAAGGTCCAAACTAGTAGGGTAATAATCGTTATTGATATCTGTTATAAGTAATTAACTCTCCGACAATGGTGTCAAAAACTTGATCAATACGATGCAATCCACAAGTATATGGGTTGTGCGTATAATATAGTATAACTAAATACGGATATCGATCCCACAGAGAGTTGTGTAACTTATAACCGAGTACTAATATAATTATTACGAATATTATTTAGACAATAGAAAATTATAAAAACTAAAAAATAAATGACTACTAAGTTATATGAGAAAATGATCTAGGAATCTTTAATCTTTCAATGAATTACTAAACTCTTCCAATATAATCATCATTTAATTATATGATCAATTGAATCTAATCTAACATGCATTTCTCTCTTAGTGTACTACACACCATATAGTAATTAACTTAATTACTCTCATGTCAATTGATTGCATACCACTCAATAAGTTTATCAATTATAGATCACATGTATAAGAATCATGCATCTCTGCCTAGTAATTATGCATGTTATTTAATCAAGACAGACAATTCAATAATTTTCTCAAATCTATTTAATTGTCTCTATAGATCAATTGTTAATCAAACAATTAATAACATAAAAATAAGATTAAATAATATAATTAAATTGCAATAACAATTAGGGTAGGATATTAGATCATCATACGTAGAAAATTGGGTTCATAAGATCCTTAGATTAATAAATTAGTTAGATATAATTATGTTTTTAAAGCTCAGATTTTTCATAAAGAAAGACAATAAAATTGGCAAAAAAAAGAGAAGAAAAAGAGATACGTTCAATCTCTTGATTTGTAAAACTAATTTTTTCTTGAATCATTCACAAAGTTGTCTCCTTTAATCTCTTCTTGAACTTTTTTCTCTCTTTTTTTTTTGACAGTTGCTAAGGTTTGTAATCTTAATTGTGTGTTTTTATGACCTCCCTGTGGTGCTTCAAATAGAATGAAATTGATCCTCATTAGATTAAAATTCATATTACCTTGAATCAAGGGTTAAGATTGAAAGTTGAAATTTAATTCAAGGTTGACGCGTTAAAATCTTGCCCACTTGATCGATCGAGTGATAAATCCTTGATCGATTTACTTCTTTGTTGATCAATCGATATGTAGATATTTAGATCGATCTACACCCTTGTGATCCTGTATTTGTCCTAATCTTTGCCTATTTTTGATCCGTTTGATATCTTTTTATTTACATTGTCATATTAGAAACAAATTGAACTTATTCATGATATTTAAGCAGAAAAAGACAAATAAGTGGTTTAAAAATGTCCAAATAACTTTACTTTCATAGAGTTATCAACAACCCAAAAAGACTTGTTTGAAATAAGTTAGAAATAAAATAGGTAACAAATAGGCTAAGAATTTTTTGCAATAAAGGCTATTCGATTTTGTGCAATGCACTCTGTTTTGGACTCAAAAAACAGGGTATAAAATGAAACTAATTTCAGCAATGAAGTCAGTTCAGTTTCTGTGCAAAATACTCTGTTTTGGACTTCAAAAAAGGGTAAAAAGTGATGGTAATTTCAACAATGATGGTTGAAAAAACTGCAGTTTTGAACACACAAAATCAGAGTAAGAAAGAAGGCAATTTCAACACTGAAGGTTGAAAGAAGGTGCAGTATACTCTTGGTGATTAAGGTTTGAAATTTCCATCCCAAAAAAAGCCTAAAACTCTGATACAATGTAGCTTTTTTCTAAATATTACTTTGAATATATTGCTTAAAGTTATATTTTATATATTGTCTTCATACACTACCACCAAAATCTCTTCTTTAGTTAGGGGAAGAATCCGCACAAATCGGATTTTTTGAGGAACATGTCGAGAGAGAATTGGATTTGGTTAATGTGTGGTTGGTAAACAAGGATTGGTTTTTTAGCAAGGTACAAAATGTATCGTCAAATATTCAATATGATTCTACATGATCCAGTTTTGTTCAAGTAATGAATTCTAGCCAATTGAAAGGATCTTCTTATTGATGTAGCGATCATTTTGATTCCATTAAGAATGAGGATTCAAAATATCACACATTGATCAATCAAAAAGAGATTATATAAAATTTAGAGGAGATTAAAAAAAAAGGAGACTAACATTATATAATATGTGTCCTAAATTAAACTTCCTATTCCTAATATCACACAATTAATTACATAATAAACATTCTTAATAATAAAAAATTTCATCGTTAGAACGTGTTTTTCTACGACTATGAATCAAATTCTCTTCTTTCTCATCTAAATGTTAAATTAGGTTTTTTAATTGATTCTTAATATTACACAACTAATTACATAATAAACCTAGGACATGATTTTCCACAGCTATAAATCAAATTCTCTTCTTTCTCTTGTCCTATGATTTCATGTAAATGCTAAAGTTCAAGATTTGATGAGTTAATCAATTTGATAATTGAATTGGGTATTTGTATTTTCCTTATATTCAGACCACCTGCCCTTGTAATAAACTATCTATACCTCCCATGTCCCCCTCACATGCTAGTCAATTTTTTATTTTATTTTAAAAAGGTAGGAAAATATTGGCATCTTATTTTTGTTTGAATTATTAATTATTTTCGACTTTGGACCCTTCCATTTACCTGGTCATGGTATATAAAGGAACTTGGTGAAGCTTATCAAGTTTTAAGTGATCCTGACAAGCGTGAAGCATATGACAAGTACGGAAAAGCAGGAGTACCAAAGTAAGTTTATACAAACTTAACTAGGTTAACAAGCATGTTATCGTAAATAGATTTTGGAGCTGTACATCTGATGGTTCAGATTTAATAACAATATAATAGTATTAATTATGAAGTAATAATTATTATTGTTTCAAATTCTTTATTTTATAAAATAAAAAAAATAAGTCTTTAAATATAAATTTTTTAGTTACTTTAATTATAACTTAAAAATTGATGTTATAATGTTTTATAAATTGGTTTGTAAAAATACTCTTAAAATAAATAATTAATTAATTTGTTATTTTAACGATGAATAAATATATAATAGTAACTATTTTATGAACAATATAATTCAAATATAATATAATCAAATACAATGTAAATATGGATGACTTACTAAGATATTGACAATAATTTTATAATTTTATTTAATAAATAAATCAAATATAACAAAACAATATATAAATTTATTCAATTAATATTTTTACTATCTAAGAAATAATTAATTGCACATGAATGACAGACATAATTTGATTGAATTTAATAAGCTTTTTTTGCTTAAAAATAATTTATATTAACTGACTATTATTTTTTAATTGATATGATATATGATATGATTTCGACATGAGAATTATTAATTCAACAAAAATATGATTTGTTCATAAGTGAATTGATCGAATATTCATTAAATGGGTAATCATGAACTCTATGAAAGGTCATCCTTAACGTAATAAAAAAATTTGTATTATACAAAATAACTATTTATAAATATGTATTTATTATATAAACATTTTGGTATTTGTTGATATAAAAAAACTAATAATTTTTTTTTAAAAAGGGTACAAAATGTATTTATTATATGGACCTTTTTGATATTTATCGGTGTAAAAAAACAAAGATATGATATGCTCATAAGTGAATTGATCGAACATATTAAATGGATAATCAAAAACGGTATGAATTATCACTGTTAATGTAATAAAAACAATTACATTATAGAAAATAATTATTTATAAAAATGTATTTATTATATAGATATTTTGGTATTTATTGGTGGTAAAAAAAACTAACAAAAAGTTTTTTAAAAAGAGTTTAAAAGTGTATTTATTACGTGGATATTTTAGTATTTATTGATGTAAAAAACTAACAAAATGTTAAAAAAAAAAATAGAGTTTGATCGTTGATCTTAGATTCACGTTTTTTATATATAAAGATTTAAACTATTTTGTAGCTGGGGTAGTTTTCTTGAAACATATTGGTTATGGCCAAAAAATGTTAATAACTTGTGATCTGTATAATTGCTATTATGCATCTCTTGTTACTTTTCAGTAAAAATAATATCTCTAACTTCTTATAGAATAAAAGGAAAAGATGGATATCTTAGAAAAATTCTTCCTCTTCTATGAATATGTTACCTGGTAAAATAACTGTGAAAGAAAGTAATTTATTTTAAATAAAGTATAATGACTTTCATTCCTTCAAATAAGAGATATATCAAAGAACAATCAAATCAAGATTATCTGTAAAGTAGTTGCCAGCTTATCTTCTTTAATGAATTTTCATGGAAGCATTAGAGCTTCTAAGTTCTAAGAAAGTTGTCTTTCACTAAATTTATTAATAAATACTATCTGTTCGAAATATAAAAGTCATAGATTGAAGAATAGAAAAGTAAATCATTCCATTACAGTTTCAAGTTTTATATTGAGAAAGCATATCTAACATAAATATAAATCTCAACTAACATATAATCATGATCTCCAACACTATCCAACTATCATAAATGGACCGGTTCACTCGTATCATTCCTTTTACTGGATATTGTAGTTCAATTTTAACTAACTTTTCATCATTTTGTTTTTATCTTCTCCCAGTAGAAAATATAGCTTATAAATTAGTGTGTTCTTGTAAATCTCACTAATACTTGGGATGGAAATAGTTAACTTATTAGGCTTTCTTTCTCATATATTTCTTTATGCTTACCTAAAATGGAGACCAAATATATTGAAACGACATAATATCATCTAGATTTCTTTATTTTTCATTAGGGATTTCATGTTGGACCCTTCGACTGTATTTGGGATGCTTTTTGGGAGTGAATTCTTTGAAGATTACGTTGGTCAACTTGCTTTGGCTTCTTTGGCTTCTTTGGCTTCTGTTGACATCGAAGAAGAGTCACAGGATCCTGTAGTCCGCAAGCATAGAATACAGGAGAAAATGAAGGTATAGTTTTTCTTATTATATTTGTTAAAGATATTGTCAATTGTTATTTTCAACTGAAATCTTCACATTTCTTTCTGCAGACAAAACAGAAGGAAAGGGAAGAAAAGCTCATAACAATCTTAAGAGATCACATTCAGCCATTTGTTGATGGTCGGACTGATGAGTTTGTAAACTGGGCAAATTCAGAAGCACGACGCCTCTCTACAGCTGGTGGGTGTTTCATTTTTTCAAATGAGATCGTATATAGTGTTGATAGAAGATATTACCTTTTCAATTATTGTATTAAAGATGACTTTCCTAGTAGCTTTAGGCTAAAGGTATTTTGAGCTATATTCCTTCCACAAGGCATAGCATAAATCTTCAGTAGAATGAGGCAAAATCCTCAACTATGCAGAAGAATTCACTAAGAAAGATCAAAAGAGACGGTGACAATAACCCTCACCATATCTCAGTATCATCACAGCCAATTAAAATCTTTCATGTACCAACTTATGAGTCCTAATGTTAGTTCTGGGTCCATTGTGTTATATGAGGGTATACAGAAATATTGGAATTTTTTAGGGTGATTTAGCTTAAGCCTAAGCAGCCTCAAATCAATACTTGAAGTCTTTAGACATGCAAAGGCTGACATAAATTCCTTTTAGAACATAGTTATTATCTTCCATAAATTCCTTTTAGAACATAGTTAATATCTGCTTCCATTTTGCTTGGAAGTTGAATGAACGTTATTATATTGTAGTAGAAAGTAAATGCCTTATGCTTTGGCAATGACATTGTAGACATTTTTTAGAGAATATAATTTTTTTTCTTTCTTTGTTTAAAACAATTTTCGGTAAGAAAGTTTATATTAGTCACAATTGATTGAAGCCTTTCTAGATCTTTATTATCATTATCTCTTGGTTGCTTATAGTTTAGCAACTTGCAGGAAAACCCCTTGAAGCAAATACATTTTAGATGCTGTGATTTTAATTTTTGATTGGCAGCCAAGAGAATTGTAAAAATGGCCATTACTAGTCGTAGTCCCACTAAACTGAGTGTTGGTAAGAGATGCCGGGTCTCAACCTTAAGCTTCAGTCTGACTATATAATGGGGCCAATCTTAAGAATTCTGACCTGTGCAATGGTGTTTCATGGCCCGAAAGCTGAAAGGCTGACATTGTTATTATTGGATTACATGGTGGCTCCTGGTTCTACCATGATACAGTAGTGAAATTGTTGGAAAAGGAATCTGACTTTTAATGTTATCAGAATTCATTTTTAAGCAGATGTTATCTTGGTCATAAGATCAAGGGTCTTCTTGCTACTTGTTACTTTCTGTATGTCCTATATTTTGAGTCTGGGTTTTAGGTGTTTATCCTGTGTTTAAAATCTTGTTGATTTCATTTGTTCTTCTGCGATGATTGCCACAGAGCTATCAGTGAAAGTGCTTATTGAGTATATGATATGTGATGCAAATCCATGAGGATGCTTGATTGTCATCATGTGATATGTGGATTGATCGAGTTTCGATAGTGCTTTGCTCGAGGAGTTTCTGTTTGATTTATGATTCCCAGTTTTAATGGCTCAATCGATCAAGAAAGGGGATCGATCGATCGAGCCTGCAAATTTTCTCAGAAAAAAAGACGAGAATGGGCACAAGAATTGGCACCATAGAATCATTTGAGAGAGCTTGTGAGCATTTAGGGAGCTTAGAAAGAAAAGAGAGACAAGGGAGAATAGAACTTGACTTCATTGAAGGTGAGAAAGGAAACTTAGTGTTCTTGGGAAACTCTTTGGGTTTAAGCTTCTCTAAGGTGTTGTTCTTTCCTTCTCAATCTATTGTAAGCATTAAAATCTAAGTATATCTCTATCGGAGGAGTGTGAGGTTTAGGGGATTTCTTGGGGGTTAAAATGAGATTGGATGATACTTATATGATGAAGAAAATAGATGATTGTATTGCTATTGAGTAACATAGGTTGTAATCTTTTTTAATTCATAGTGGAAGGTGCTTGGGTTGTGGATGTAAGTTTCATAGTTTTGGAGAAGAACCACATTAAATCTTCTATGTTCATTTATTATTTCTTGCTTGTAATTTATTCATTGTCGATTAATTGGTGTGGCTGTACGTATTTTGTTATTTTGATTTGGTTGAAATTCGTTCTTCATTTGCTCATTATTTGATTGGGTAACAACCGGTTTATGGAATGGTTTCGTTGTGGGCCTAAACGAGATCCTTGCACATCTAATATGCATTTTATGCTTGCGAAGCACATCTATAAATCCCAAGCTATGTCATTTAACAAGGTAGGTATTAACTGTGACCAGATCCAGATGAGACATTCATACCTGTCACGTCATTTATACATTTCTGTACTCTGAGATTGTGACTGTTAGTATTTTTGCTTAATCTAGAGACTGTTTGCTTTACATTTCAAACTATTTATTTTTTCTCTCTTAATGAGCAATTTTTTTTGTTAAAGCTACGAGAAAATTCATAAATTACGTTTCCAGTGCGAACAGCCCTAGTAATGATTTTTGCTTAACGCACACTTTATTTTAACAGCTTTTGGCGAGGCAATGTTGCACACAATTGGTTACATTTACACAAGGAAAGCTGCTAGGGAACTAGGAAGGGACAAATGGCATATGAATGTCCCGTTTTTGGCAGAATGGGTACGAGATAAGGGACACCAGATGAAGTCTCAAGTCATGGCAGCTTCAGGTGTATATTTTATTTCATTAAAAGTGTGTTATCACCCTTGTTGGAACTTATATCAACCCACTCCTTATGCTTCTCTGAATGCTAGGTGCTGTTTCTTTGATCCAAATTCAGGAAGATCTGAAGAAGTTAAACGAAGGAGACAATAGAGAGGAGAGCATAGAGAAAGTTGTCGAAGAGAAAACGGATGCTATGCTTAACTCTCTGTGGCATATCAATGTGGTTGATATTGAGTCAACTTTGTCACATGCTTGCCAAGCAGTAAGCTCCCATATTTCTTTTAATTGGCTTTGAATTTCATAGTTTATATATGCAGCAAATATGGTTTTTAGTAGGATGTTTGTGAGGTAATTTAAAGGATTTCGTAAAGAAAGAGTTGTATCTTTTTCATTTTAACTATCATGGGACAAGCAAGTTGCATTTAACAAAATGACATCCTAACTTTCAGGTTCTTAGAGACCCTAACGTCTCCAAGGAAGTTCTGAAGCTACGTGCTCAAGCATTGAAAAGATTCGGAACTATCTTCCAAGTAAGTTTTTGTTTGCTATCTGTGTGTTCTTGGTATATATATGTGTGAGGACTATGCAGTGGGAGCTGTACATAATTATCTCGGACCAGCAAGCTTGTTTTATGACTAATCAAAGTTAATTTTTCATCATTTCAGGGTGCCAAGGCTGCATATACTAGAGAAAACAGTCTGCGCCATGAAAGTAACGGCAAAACAGTAGCTGCTTCATCATAATCGTGATTAATCTCTTCAATATTCAATGAATATATGTTTGTTGATGTGTGAGGCATATCAAGACTTAACAGTTTATATATTTATTATTATATCTATTCAAGCATGTCTTGTTTCCAAATTAGGCGGATTTAATGCATGTATGAAAGTCTAATGTTATATATTTCACCTTTTATTTCCCCCTGTTTTATTATTCCCATGACATTGAAATCCTACTCTGTTACTGCAATGCAATGGTATATTTCTCAAGTTGTATTGATCACAATGGATAAGAGAACATATTTCGTTTCATAACTTGTAGGTATTTACTATAGAAAACAAAACAACTATGTCTTGTAGAAAAGCATCATAGGAAACTCGATCACAATTTCAGACTTCAGTACAGCACTTTGAATTATGCAATTGATTGTCTAAAAATTGACGAGACTTAGAAAAATTACGTATTAAATGTCCAAAATATAATGAGATAATGTCTCTGTCGTTTATAGAGAAAAAAATGTATCTGTAATTTATTTACATGTAATAAAGTGTATGTTTGAATTCCCTTGTTTATATTCTAATATATATATATATATCTAATTATAACTTGATGCAAAAACTGTCAAATTTCTTTGGCATTAATGAACAAGGATGATTGGAGAATGTCCTTAGTGTTGGAAGCAAAACAAATTGGCCAATTATTGAGCTTAATGAGTTGGGGAAACAAATATTAATTTAATTGAATTGAATTGCTGTTTTAACTTTAAACTACACCACATAATACAAAAGAGGGGAGATAAAGTGTTTCTTTTTAGGTCAGGCAATATATATACAAACATCTTTATTCTCCACCATTGTCCCTTCAGTGGTATTTGGTGTATTGTCTTTGTCGTTTTGGATAATTTAAAAGGCATTAGTCCTCCACAAAAGCTATTTTATGCGAACCTAATCTCTCTTCTTTTCAAGAACAACTGATCATGACAAACGATCCACTAATTAATCTATAAGCATGCCTTCAACTTTCCACTCTAATTAATCTTTTTTTCCCCCACTCTAGTCTTTTCAGTGAGAGATTAGCTAGATAGATAAAATCAGCTTGTTAATTTGTTCAATTATAATCATCTAATCACTAATGGGGGTGGTTAATTTTGACTTGTAAAACTCTTAATTTCCAGTCAAGTAATATTGACTTTCCCGAGTAAATAATGTTTCATGTAAATACTTTTGCAATTATAAAATAATTTTTTTAAATAATATATTCATTTTGTCTAATTAATTAGGATAACCCTTTTTGTTTTCTTAATTTCAAAGTATAGATTGATTATTATTATTTAAAAAAAAAAGCTACATCACACGAACAAGCAAATAAAGATCACCCGCGACACAACTTTTAGTAGAAGGTTAATAATTTTATTTAGATTTAATTGTATTACATGACTCTTTATATATCAAGTTTTATTTTTTAATATATCAATTAAAAAAAACATAAATAATTGGATTATTTTTACACAACAAAGTTTCATTTTTAATAGAAAAAATAAGAAAAAAGAATCATGATTTAAAATACGGCTTGCACGGTTATGCTATATAAACTTTTACTAACAGAGAAAATATCCTCAAATTCAACTTGAAAATACAAAGTCAAAAGAGAAATAACATGTGCGATCTTTGTGTGTTGTACACCCTCTGAGATTGAATATCGATAATAATAATAATAAAGACTAATATATATATTAATTATATATATTGGTTTAATTAATATTAAGAAGCCACTAACTTGTTAGACTCATGAGTGCTCCAACATTTATGTGCTCCAACGAGAGGAAAAGGGTCTATGTAACCTTTTTTCCTTAGGAACCTAATAAAGATATACAAAATTGTTGGATATAATTTAGTTGTCATAAGCAAAGAATAACTCAATTCTCAAAAAAATTTAGAAAACAAACACAAAAAATATTAAATTATCGTATAATCATGATCACGAGATAAAACCAATATATAGACTTAATAATTATATTTTAATTATCTCAAAAAAATAATTATAAATATATATTTATGATATTATAATAAATTAAACATATTTTCATAAAATATAGATAATTATCGTGTTAATTTCTTTCTCTATATATATTCATTTATATATATACACATATATCTCACACATAATAAATAATCACAACAAAAACAACCTATTTTCTCCTAATCACATAGATTAATAGTATATCTCTTCTAAATTAATTCATTCATCTTGTATAATCTTACAATACACGGATTACATTAATATGTTAATAAAAATTAATTTTAACAAAATTAAAGTCTCTAGGTAGCTATGTAGCTAGTGAAGAATATATAATTCCGCACTTATAATAATTAAGCAGCAAAATTTTTAATATTGTTCCCTATGTTAATGATGATAGATATACAGGAGCACTATAATATATATTATTCATCCGTACTTGCTCTCTTTTATATATATATACTAGTAATTGGGTTCAATTATTCTCTCTGTGTTGAATGAGAAAAACAGTGTGTTTAATTGCATGCTAGCTTGATCATTAATTAAAATGAGGGATCTCACAACTCTCAAAAAATGGGTGGTGGTTCTGAAAAAGTTGAGTCTAATATTGTTCCTTCTCACATCAACTTCTGTTGCAGGTATGCACGTAATTAAGTGGACCTTCTTCAGTTTAATTCAATATTATTAAGCGATATATTTTTAGAAGGAAATGGAATTAAACATTATTGTTTTTTCTTTTACTGCATGTAATACATACAGAATTTAAATTAATATTAATCCCGATGATGGATCCAATATAAAAAATGATGAATACTTTCTCTGACACATGAAATGGTTTGTTAATTAGTATATAATATATATTTTCTGTGTAGTTAGTTTAAATTAATTAATTAGCAGTTTGGACCTGCAGGACAGTTGTGTGATCTTTTTTAGCGTTTGCTTCTGTGTAATTAATTAGTATAATATACAATTTATATTCTTGTTCATTTAACAAATTAATTAGAAAGATTCAATTAATAATGTTTAAGTAACAAGTAATTAACTGATCATTAATTACGATAATGATCGTGAGATTAATTGGCTCGTTAATAAATTTAAATTGGGTTTTGCAGCAGGGCGACAGTTGAAGCCTGTACTTGTAAACAAGTTGGCTACTTCTAATCAAATTGCTGCAAGTGTTGAGGTTTGTAGAGATTAGACTGACCACTATTTAACGTATTTACTGATCATGTACATATATTAAATAGCTCCTACTTAATTATATCATGTATGTGTGTATATATATATAGGAAATGTTACGACAGGAAAGACATGAAGATGAAGCAACAATACATGAAAGAGTCCTAAGAGCAAATACTAGAGACTATGGAAGATACAACCCTGCTCCTGCTCTTGTTAAGCCTCCTTTCAAGCTCATACCCAACTAGCTACCTTTATAATATATATCTTAATGTCTAAAACTTATACGTACTTTAATGTTGTAGATCAGCTAAACTAAATAATAATGTAACTCATCATCTACTAGTATATATATAATTTTGGGATAAGTATAGACCTATATTATATAGGTAGGTAGACCACATATAATTTTATTTTTTGTTTAAGCTAATGAGATTTTTAAAATTAATATATCTAATCTTTTGATGCATAAACAAACAAAAATGAGTATTAATTAAATTACAAGTAATAGTATGACCTATATCAATGTAATAGCATTTATCATGAGACCTAATTTCTCTAATCACACACTTACTTGAATTCTTTTTTATTATGATATTTTAACTTACTAGATTTTCCTTTGCTTTGAGGATTTTTTTGTTGAAGATTTTCTTTAATCTTTTGGCTATAAGTACTAGTTATTCATCATCATTGTCATCATCTTCAATCATGGTTTTTTTTGAAAGAAACACCTTTGTTATTTATAGGAGTTTAAAAGCTCTTTTCAAAAGTGAGAAGTGAGCCCACCAATTCCTCAATTTCAATGGCGTAGATATCTTCACTTTCATCAATAGTGATGATCGTTGCATGAAAACGATCTGGTAAAGAGCACAATATCTTTTGAAGCAATCTGAATTCCATAATTTTCTCATTAAGATTAGTAAAAGAGTTAGCAATATCACATAATTTAATATAAAATTTAGATAATATTTTAAAATCTTCCATTTTTAGATTTTTAAATCCAACATGCAAAGTTTTGTTCTTTTAATTTAAGTGATGCCCTATGAGTAACTTCTAAAGTATACCAAGCACACTTAGTAGTTTCAACATCAAAGATATGAAAAAATCCAAGCACACTTAGTAGTTTCAACATCAAAGATATGAAAAAATCCATTGATAGAACACTAAATAACATAATTTTATATACTCTCATTTATAGATCTTAAAAAGACTCTCATATAAGCTTTCTAATATGGGTAGTTAGACCAATCAAAGAAGGGAGAATGGGTTGTAAGTGTATCTAGTGACCAGTTTTGGTACCAATTAAGAGTTTTTATGTTATAGATCTAATTAGCTAGATGAATTGAATAGATAATTAACAAAAATATGTCAAATTAAAATTTCACAAGCGGTTAAACATGTAATTGTGTATAAATAAAATAATACAGAAAGCATAAGATTCATTGAATCACCTAATAGAAAAACCACTGATCCATTGAATCACCTAATTATCTATTATGAAAATATGTTCGCTTACAAGATTCAAACTACGTACTCTCCAAGGTAATGCCCCCAAGTAACCTACTTAATTGCAAGCCTATGCTTTATTTCATAGTCTCTGTAAGCAAGGTGTTCGAATTCAGACCAATGTTTTGATAAAATCGAGTCACATGAATTATCAACTCGTTCAGATGGCACCTGAAATGTAGCACAAAAACAAAGTGTAATGTTTGTCCTAGAATGAATTAAATAATTAACAATCCTAACTAGATGATTTAACAAAATAACAAATAAATCAAAATCACTAGCAAACCCTATAACAGATGATTAAACACAATATTACAAATAATGTAGATTTGTTAATCAATCAAATACAACCACAAAATATTTGATAGATTAACTAATGAAAAAAATATAGCAAAATAGTTTTTGTAAAATAGATTTATAGAGAAAGCATAAGTTGCAAAAGTTAAAGCAATTCTGGTCTAGATAATTGTATGCTTTAGGTTTGTTTAAATATAATTTGGTCAAAGACCTATTACCAGTTTGTCCAACAAATCATTTAAAAAAGCTTTAAAAAGTAAGATCAATATAGTAATAAATAATTTGACTCAAATCCTTGTTGCTTGATCACTTAAACTACTAAGGTCGATCGATCAAAATATTTTTCGATCGATCCAAACAATGATCAAGATGATCAATCGATCTAGAGTATCAAAAAATAAAATTCAAGACCACGTAGATTGAATGAGATTAATTTATAATTGATATAGTTCTTGATCGATCTATGAATTTCAATCAATTTACCTTATTTAAAAGTTAATTCCAAGAGGACTTTTAATCAAGGTATATTGATTCTCGATCGATCTATTTCCTTGATTGATCTAGACATTACTTATTGTTCGAGTAGTCTATATGTATCTAATATGAAATCTAATGTACATAAAAACTGAGATATACTATAAACAAAACACCTAATTGTTATTTAATTAATAAGTGAATCCTTCAAGAATATTAAGTCAAAGAAACTATAGAGCTCAAAACAAACATATCTCAAGTATATCGACATATACTTGAGATATGTTTGTTTTGAGCTCTATAGTTTCTTTGACTTAATATTCTTGAAGGATTCACTTATTAATTAAATAACATTTAGGTGTTTTGTTTATAAATATATCAACAATACTTATAAACCTTATAATATATAATAGATTTTTAGTGGTATTCTAGTTCAATTTAGACACTCAATTTTTATTTTCAATTGTTAAAATTTATTTAGAATTATTTGATTATACAAGTTATTCAAAAAAAAAGTTTGCCATGTTATTAGAAGTGTATATACTATTTGTGTCGGTAAGAAAAATGTTATGTTATTAAAAAAAATTAAAATATATATATAGGTTATTAAAAAAAATTATGTTATTAAAAAAAATGTTCAAGTTATTTAGGAATAAATATTATTAAAAAAATTATGTATTTTGTTGATAAAAAAATCAACTTATTATAAAAAAAATAAGAGTAAAATAAAATAAGAAAAAATCTCATTTTTAATTAAATTGGATATTAATCCATATCTGATTATGGTGTGGTGGATTAAAATAATTTTAGATGGAATAAATTATGCTTAGATTATAGAATCATTAAAGATAAGTTAAATAGGAACTATATAGGATGGATTCATCGTTTAAAATCTCAACAGCATACTGAATCAATTAAGTTCATATATATATATATTTGAAGAGTCTCCCTTCCAGACAACTTCAACCGGGTCCATGTTGAAGACAACGGAACAGTGGTTACAACATTCGTGCAGGTCACTATTTAATTTACACGTCAAAAATATTTAACACGATAAGAAATAGCATTGGTTAGGTAGGTTAGGCTTTTTTGGGCCCAATACTATTTATGGAGTTGGGATGGACAGACACGTATGCTTGCGGTTTCATGACGTGTCATTGCAAATAGTTATACGTGTGAGCATATTGTGTATTGCATGATCCTCCACCACCGCCATTATTAAGTAGTTGGATTATTTTTAAAGAGCAGAACGTACATAGATTTGTAAAACCAGAAATAATCAGAAACATCGGTTGATCAATATTCAAAGTAAGTAAGTAATTAATTATTATGGCGGATATAAGAGATGAACATGGAAACCCAGTGAAACTGACGGATGAAGTTGGCAACCCAGTTCGTTTAACAGACGAGCGTGGCAACCCAGTTCACATAACCGGTGTAGTTACTACCCAAACAGCTGCTACTACTACTACAAGCAGCCGGCCAGCTGAACTACTGCCTAGTACTACTACTACTACTGATCAGTCTTTGGGAGTTAATAAGATTGGTGGTGCTTATCAGAAACAGCCCCAACACATCCACAATGGTGCTCATCCTACACCTACTCAACATCTTAGTGGTGGAAAACAGGACAAAGATGAGGAGCATAGAATAGCCACTTCTACCACTACTACTACCATTACCACTACTGCTACTCAAGAGCACCACCACGATGAGCATCACAAAAAGACTTTGATGGACAAAATCAAGGAAAAACTGCCTGGTCACCACCGTTAATTAATTATCCTTTTCTTTTCTTTTATCTTTTTTAATTTCCAGTCAATAATAATAATAATAATAATAATAATAATAATAATATATGCATGTAATTAGTATGTTTGCCTAGCTAGCCCGGCCGTACGGTACTAGATGTTTATTAATTATGTGGAATAAATGAATAATAATAAACTACTTTTTTATTATTATTTAAATTTTAAATATATATCTTATCTTATTTCATTTTGTATCAGCTTAATTATCCATCATCAGAATTCAGAAAATAGATTAAATTAAGCACATAAAGTCAAGCTAGTCTAGACTGTTATTCATCTCGTCCTTGTCCCACTCTGTTCCTGTCTCCCCTATTGCAACTTTGATTTCTTGATGGTCAAAATTATGCAGTACGTAGCAAGTCTGGTAGCTAGTGTTGGATCCCATGGTTAGAAGAGCAGTGATTAACTCAGGATTAATAAAGGGATTGAATACAATCATACACTATATAATAACAAGGAATCTCCCGATCGATTTATGAAATGCTCAAAGAAATTAAATGCACAAGGCTGTATACTTTTGCACTGGGGTACTTATGTATGTAATTAATTGTTCAAAAAAATAGATGGTTTTAAAGAAATAAATTTCACACACTCATGATAATTTCTTAAATTAAAATAGAATAAAATAACATCAAAGATTTTTTGAGTAAAAAAACGTTCTAAAATGAAAATAACAATCACGGGAATAAGCTACTTAAAATTTCCATTATAATAATATGAGATTACAAACTTCACATTTAGGTGGATCTATCATAAAATATAACAAATATGTATCTTCAATTTATGAGTTTTAACTTCACAAATTGAATTTCTTAATTTTCTTCTCTAAGAAATTTTTTTGCTGAAGTTTTATGTTTTCTTTTACTCTGAGCTTCTGTTCTTTGTATATTGCGATTGAAATAAAAGCTTTTATAAAGCCAAAAGCTCCATCCTTCACATAGGATTATATGGAGATATTTGTGACTTTTTTTTCTTCTTTTCTTCTTCTTCTTTCGGTGTCATCTTTGTTGACTAATCCTCCTTTTTTTTCTTTCTTTCTTTGCTACTGGCCCATATAGTTGGACCAACAAATCTATCCCTTCATCTTATGTGGGACAAGGCACTTCCACACCTATAATTTTTCTACAGATAACAAGTTTTTCTCTAGTCACGGTCTTTGTCATCATATCTGCCCGGTTATCATTGGTGTGAACTTTCTCAACTTGCAGTAGTTTATGTTCCAACACATCACGAATCCAATGATACCTTATATCGATGTGTTTAGACCTTGGGTGGAAGGTTGAGTTCTTGCTAAGATGAATTGCACTCTGATTGTCGAAATAAAGAACATAGTTTTCTTAGTTATGATGTAATTCTTGTAGGAACTTTTTCATCCACAGGATCTCCTTACAATCTTTAGTGATTGCAATGTACTCTACTTCTTTGATACTTAAGGAAATACACTTTTGTAATCGTGATTGCCATAAAATAGCTCCCCCTCTAAATGTTATTAGGTACCCGGATATAGATTTCCTCGTATCTACGTCGCCAGCCATATCTGAATCTGTATATCCTTCTAATACATGTTTATTATTACCAAAGCATAAACAATGACTGGAGGTTCCTCTGAGATACATGAGTATCCATTTGACAACTGCCCAATGTTCCTTTCCAGGATTTGATAGGAATCGGCTCACAACGCTAACAACATGTGCAATGTCTGGTCTGGTGCATACCATAGCGTACATTAGACTACCAATCGCCAATACATAAGGCACCTTACTCATCTCCAATTTATTCTCCTCACTTGAGGGACTTTGACTCACATTAAGCTTGAAATGGCTCGCAAGTGGACAACTAACAGGTTTAGCTTTGCTCATGTTGAATCTTTCCAGAACTTTTTCAACATACCATTTTTGGGAGAGCTAAATCCTTTGCTTTTTCCTGTTGCGGGTAATCGTGATGCCAAGAATCTACTTGGCAGGTCCTAAGTACTTCATTGCAAAGGACTTGCTTAACTCTTCCTTCAACTTGTTAATCTTGCCAAATTTTGACCTACAATTAACATGTCATCAACATAAAGTAAAAGAATAATAAAATCACCATTAGAGAATTTCTTGATGAAGACCCAGTGATCAACTGTCGTTCTATTGTATTCATTTTTCTCTATGAATGAGTCGAACTTTTTGTACCATTACCTTGGTGCTTGCTTCAGACCATATAAGCTCTTCTTTAGTCTGCATACCAACTTTTCTTTGCTTTTGACTTGGAAACCTTTGGGTTTCTCCATATAGTTTCCTCATCAAGATCACCATGTAAGAATGCAGTCTTTACGTCAAGTTGTTCAACCTCTAAATTAAGGTTAGCTACTAAACCAAGAACAATTCAGATTGAAGACATTTTAACTACCGGTGAGAATATTTCATCGAAGTCAACACCCTTCTTCTGCTCGAATCCTTTCACAACCAATCCTTACTTTGTAACGTGGTTGTGAGCTACCTTCTTCACTTTTAATTCTGTACATCCACTTGTTCTTGAGAGCTTTTCTTCCCTGTGGTAGTTTCATCAGGTCAAATGTGTGGTTCTCATGTAGAGATTTTATTTCTTCTTGCATGGCTTTTAATCACTCAGTCTTATGCTGATCAATGATAGCTTCATCATAACTCTTTGATTCTCCCCTTTGAGTAAGCATCACATACTCGTTAGAAGAATATATACGACTTGGTTGACGTACTCGGGTGGATCTCCTTATCTGTACTTTTGGTTGGACTTGTTGAGAAACTTGTTCTGATTCTGAACTGCCAACTGGTGGATTAACATCATCAGTATCTGGTGCAACTCCCCCGTCATTAGGATTTATTGGTAGAGAGACTGGGTCCAGATTAACTAGAATTTCATCTGACTGTGGTTTCTCGAATTTCTCAAAATCCTCGATTGTTTGGTCTTCAAGAAACACCATGTCTCTACTTCTGACAATCATTTTGCTAATAGGATCCCAAAGTCTGTAACCAAATTCTTCATGGGCATATCCCATAAAGATACACTACTTCGCTTTTCCATCCAACTTGGACCGCTCATCTCTTGGGATGTGAACAAATTCTCTACAGTCGAATACTTTCAAGTGTTTGTAAGAAATGTCTTTCCCCATCCAAACTCTTTTCGATAAGTCGTAGTTTAGTGGAATTGATGGAGAAAGGTTGATTAAATCGACTGTTGTCCTCGTTGCCTCCCCCAAAATAAGTTTGGCAGTTTTGCATTTGAGAGCATACATCTGACTCTTTCACAGATGGTTCTGTTCATCCTCTCAGTGACACCGTTGTGTTGAGGTGTCTTTAGTACTAATTTTTCCAGTCTAATGTCGAAACTTTTACAGTACTCCTCGAATAGTCCACGATACTCACCACTATTATCTACACGTACACACTTCAAACATCTGTTAGTTTCTCTCTCCACTTTTACATGAAATTGCATGAAAACTTCATACACTTGATTTTTAGTTTCAATAAAGGTCACAAAATAGTGAGCACCTCCTAGTGACTTACAACTCATTATACATACATCTGTGTGTATTAAATCTAGAATATTTTCCTTTCTAGATGGTACGAGACTACAAAAATGCAACTCTATGTTGTTTTCCCATAATACAGTCAACACAAGTTTGCAAGGGTGTACCTTTCATTCCTGGCAAGAGCTCTTTTTTGGAAAGAATTCTGAGACCTTTTTTACTCATGTGGTCGAGTCGCTTATGCCATAACTCGGTAGGAACTTCTTTCCTAGTGGTATTTACTTCTCCTCTACACAACCTAGCTTCTGTGATGTAAAGTGATGTATCTTTCTTGCCTTTTGCTACTACCAAATTGCCTTTGGTGAGCTTCCACTTTCCTTTACCAAAATAATTATTGTATTCTTCATCATCAAGCAGACCAGTAGAGATCAAATTGAGTCAGATATCAAGAACATGCCTCACATCTTTCAGAAGTAATCTGCATCCAAGATTAGTTTCTAGATAAATATTGCCAATGCCGACAATTTTTAACGCATCATCATTTCCCATCCTCACACGTCCAAAATCACCTTGAGTGTAGGTTGAGAAGAATTCCCGTCGTGAGGTGACATGATAGGAAGCGCCTGAGTCAACTACCCAAGTAGTGTCTTGGCATGCAAGATTGACATAATCAGCATCTCGAACAATGACAACTTCTTCAGTGACAGTTGTGGTGTCATTTGTTTGGGTTTCTGGTTCTTGATTTCTGGATTGTTTTGCCTTTAACCTTCTACATTCTCGAATGAAGTGTCCAGGCTTGCCGCAATGATGACACTTCTTGTCATACCTTCATCTAGACTTTGACCGTCCTCTTTGTTGACTTTGGTTACGAGGATTTCTATTTTTACTTCTCCCGTGTCATTCTTGCTTGTCTTGTTTCTGCATGATAAATGCTTCAGTGTCAAGAGTATATCCTTCATATTTTCATCGAGACTCTTCATTTAGCATTCTGTCTTTTACCATATCCATGGTAAGCTTGCCATCAGGAACTGAGTTGCTAACTGATACAACTAGAGTATCTCAACTTTTTGGTAGAAAACTCAACATCAACAACGCTTGTAGCTCATCATCTACAGTCATCTTCATAGAGTTGAGTTGATCTACAATGTCTTGGAACTCACTCATATGTTCTGATACGCTACTTTCGTCTTTATACTTCAAATTGACTAATTATTGCATCAGATAGCTTTATTCTATGCGGTTGTCTTCGCATACATTTTCTCCAACTTTTTCCAAAGAACGTAAGCATCGTGGTCATTAGCAAAATTTTGAAAAATGCTCTTGTCGATCCATTGTCTAATTTGAGCAATACACTTTCGGTTCAGAACAGCCCATTCAATGTCTGTATTGGTTACTTATTTTTCCTTCGATATTATAATTGGTTTTCATAGATCTTTAATGTATAAAAGATCCTCTATCTTTGGCTTCCAAATTACATAATTAAATGCGATCAACTTAATCATATTACTTGTGCTCTCCTCCATTTGAATCGTCAAGCAACAGATTTTGCCAAACTTGATACTTTCTGACAATGAATAGTCCCTTCCAAATAGTACTATGTGAATAATGGGGTTGAATAGTACCCGTAAATAGTCCATCGACAGTATAATACTGTATATGAGAATAATACTCTCACTAAAAACAACCAAAAGCTCTGATAACACTTTGTTGAAAAAAATGAATGGTTGTAAAGAAATAAATTTCATATACTCAGAATAACTTTCTAAACCAAAATATATCAAAATAATACCAAAGATTTTTTGCGTGAAAAAACCTCCAAAATGAAAGTAACAATCACGGAACCCGTAGGCCACTTAAAACTTCTACTATAATAAGATGAGATTACAAATTTTACCTTTAGGTTGATCTATCACAAAATACAATAAATATGTATCTTCAATTTATGAATTTTAACTTCACAAATTGGTTCTCTCAATTTTTTTTTCTGAGAAAATTTTCTACTAAAATTTTATGTTTTCTTTTACTCTCAGTTTCTGTTATTTGTATATTGAGATTAAAACAAAGAATTTTATAAAACCAAAAACTTCTTAATTCACGCATGATTATATAGAGATATTTATGACTTTTTTTTCTTCTTTTCTTCTTCTTTAGATGTAATCTTTGTTGACTATTTTTTTTTTTTTTTTGCTGCTTACCACGTAGTTGGACCAACATTAATAATCTCAAATTACGTACGATGTCAATTAACTGTTTATTTTCAAAGCTTAATTAATTTGATTCCTAACTAAGTTGTTTCTATTAAAAACATATTATATTTTTAAAAATTATAGTCTTCAAATTAATTATACTAAATTTCTGTTTCAGCTGGATACAACTATGCAAATTGAAACAAACATTGGTGTTAAGATTAAAAAAAGGTTTTTCTATTTTATTATGTTTTTAATAATTTTATTTAATATTTTTTATTTTAATATTCTTTTTAGATTTTGATATTTTTTAATAGTATTTCATTTTTATTGAAATAATTAATTTAAATCTGTATATATTATTATTATATTATTCAACTTCACATTCTTTATTTATTAATTTAAATATATTTAAATAAAATTATCTAATAGATTAATCTAATATATTAATCTAAGTAAATTAGTTAGTAGTAATAATATATATAATAAAAACATTCCAATATTTATAAATACATATATTTTAATATATATATATATATATATATAAAAGAATAATAGGTTCGAATATTAACAAAATTTATTTAATCATTTTTCTCAAATGAAAAAAATATATAAATCAATTACCCATAATAAATAAAAACAGCATTATCCAAATAATATTACAAGGTTCAAAAAATAACCTTGTCAATTAGATGATTACAAGTAATACAATCGTTTTGATGAGATAATAATAATAATAATAAAAAAGAAGTATAAATTCAAGGAATGAACTTTTTTTTAGAGAGAGAGAAATTGAGATCGAGGAATAAAGTTTGACCAAATCAGAACACTTTTAACTAAATTGAAGCCGTTACTTGCACAGGGAAAAAAAAAAAGAATAACAGAAAGAAATTGTAGCAGTTTGAAACCTTAATTTCTCCACAAAAATCAGTTGCTTATTTTGGTGAATTTTAAGTTGCCACCTCTTTTCAACCACTTATAATGAAGGAAGTAAGTTACAGAAAACTAAAAAATCTCAATAATAGAAATACAAACTTCCATTTCTAATTTTCAAGTAAATCATTTTATTCCACAAAAAAGCAGGAGGAAATATGGAGATAGAAAAAAAATCCAGAAAATCACATTCCCATGTTTTTCTATCCTCCTTATTTCCATCCTCATTTTCACCATTCATGGCTATCCTCCTGCTCCTTCTTCTCTATGCCTTCCTTGTCGTCTCTGCCTCGGGTCCCACTCCACCCGGCACCTCCACCACTGCTCCCTTTGTTCCCCAAGATAACTTCCTAATTGATTGTGGTGCCACCAATACTAATGCTGCTCCTTCCCCAGATGGAAGAGCCTTCAAAATAGAATCACAAACCTCTCAGTTCTTAAATGCTGAAGATGATTACAAAGTCTCTATTCCATCAGCTCAAGTTCCTTCTCCTATTTATTTATCAGCTAGAATTTTTTTAAAGGAAGCTACTTATTCTTTCCACATGTCACGTCCTGGTTGGCATTGGGTTCGTCTCCATTTCTTTCCTATGAATAACAACGTCTTTGATCTTCAAAAAGCAACCTTCACTGTCACAACCAACAAGTATGTTCTGCTTCACAGTTTCAATATCAATAATGAAAATACAACTAAGCCTCCTATTCTCAAGGAATACTTTGTGAACATAACAGAGCCACAATTCACAATTAAGTTTTCTCCAAAAAAGAACTCTGCAGCTTTTATAAATGCAATGGAGGTAGTTTCAGCTCCTGACAATTTGATCACAGAGACTGCCTCAAATCTTTCCCCAGTTGGGGATTATGATGGGTTGTCAAAATATGCTTACCAAGTTGTTCAGAGACTTAATATGGGAGGACCCCTTGTAACTCCTGCAAATGACACATTAGGAAGAACTTGGCTTCCTGATGACTCCTATCTTAAAGACAAAAACCTGGCCAAAAATGTCATGGTTGCAACTAATGTTGTTAAATATCCACAAGGAGGATCAGCATTAATTGCTCCACAATCGGTTTATGCATCAGCTGTTCAAATGGCCGATGCCCATGTTGCCCAACCAAATTTTAATGTGTCATGGAAGTTTGATAAAATTGATTCTTCATTTGGATACCTCATTAGGTTGCATTTCTGTGATATTGTGAGCAAAGCATTAAATAGTCTCTATTTCAATGTGTATATTAATGGGAAAATGGCAATTCCTAATTTAGATTTGTCACACAGTATGGGAGGTTTAGCAATTGCTTATTATAAGGACATTGTGGTAAATTCTTCCATGATGTCTGATGGACTATCTCTTCAGATTGGTCCATCTAATGCAGGTTCTGGTGATATGAATGCAATTTTAAATGGTGTGGAGGTTATGAAAATGAGCAACACTGTAGATAGTTTAGATGGAGAGTTTGGGGTTGATGGCAAACAAGCAAGCTCTGCTTCTTCTCATAGAGGCACAGTTGCTGCAGTTGGTTTTGGTTTGATGTTTGGAGCCTTTGTAGGTCTAGGGGCAATGATGGTAAAATGGCACAAAAGACCTCAAGATTGGCAAAAGAGGAACAGTTTCTCCTCATGGTTACTTCCTGTTCATGCTGGTGATACTAGCTATCTATCAAGCAAAGGGTCTCAAAAGAGCACCTTTTTTAACTCTTCTATGGGACTTGGTAGGTATTTCACCTTTGCAGAGTTACAAGAAGCTACCAAGAACTTTGATTCCAATGCAATCATTGGGGTAGGTGGATTTGGGAATGTATATATTGGGGTGATCGATGATGGGACTAAGATTGCTGTTAAAAGAGGAAATCCACAATCAGAACAAGGAATAACAGAGTTCCAGACAGAGATTCAGATGTTATCTAAGCTAAGACACCGACATTTAGTGTCACTTATAGGGTATTGTGATGAAAACTCAGAGATGATACTTGTTTACGAGTTTATGTCTAATGGACCATTCAGAGATCATTTGTATGGTAAGAACATGCCAGTATTAACATGGAAGCAAAGACTTGAAATATGTATTGGGGCAGCTCGTGGACTACATTACCTTCACACAGGTACAGCTCAAGGAATAATTCATAGGGATGTAAAGACAACTAACATACTGCTGGATGATAACTTCACAGCTAAGGTGGCAGATTTTGGATTATCAAAAGATACACCGATAGGACAAGGTCATGTTAGTACTGCAGTGAAGGGAAGTTTTGGTTATTTAGACCCTGAGTATTTCAGAAGACAACAATTGACGGACAAATCAGATGTCTACTCATTCGGGGTTGTGTTACTAGAGGCATTATGTGCTAGGCCTGCTATAAATCCACAACTTCCAAGAGAACAAGTCAATTTGGCTGATTGGGCAATGCAATGGAAGAGAAAAGGTTTGCTTGATAAGATTATTGACCCTCAACTTGTTGGATCTATAAATCCAGAATCTATGAAGAAATTTGCTGAGGCTGCTGAGAAGTGTTTGGCTGAACATGGAGTTGATAGGCCTAGTATGGGTGATGTGTTGTGGAATTTGGAGTATGCTTTGCAACTACAAGAGGCATTTGCTCAAGGCAAGACTAATAATAATACAGATGATCATGATAATGATCATGATCTGAGCCTGACTAATAATAATTCTTCTTCTACTTCTTCTACTTCTTCAGCCACTACTAGTACTCATAATGTAACTGCTTCCCCTGCAATTCTTGTTGTTCCATCCGACACTATTAATGAAGAGAATACGACTCCACCACAAGCTCAATCCACCAGTGACCACTCTGGAACTGCAATGTTTGCCCAGTTTTCTAATCTCAATGGCAGATAGAGACAGAATGAGCTATACATATGAGATTAAAAGGGATTAGTTTTCTTCTTCTCTTCAAATTAATAAATGCAAAATTCTTCTATCATAAACTTGTTTGATCAACTACTCTGCCTCTCTCTAAGTTTAAGCATAAGTCTCATGTATATTAATCTAATAATATATATATATATATATATATATATGGTTAATGTACTCGTATGGAACAATATTCAATACATATGCAAGCAATATTAATCATCATCATCATCATTATTATTATTATTATTATTTTATATTTTGAAGACAGAAACTAGACTTATTTTTTGTAATTTTATTTGTAAAAGAAGATATAATGTATGCATAGAGAATTTACAAGCACTACCTAAGAAACTAGAGCTAGTATCAGATTGTATTAGTAGTCTTAGAAATTAATATATATAGTCAACACTGAATATATAGTGAATAGCTTCCTCAATTTTTATGTATTGATTCTTCGATTACATACAAACTTGCAGCTAATGTTTTTTTAACGAACTATATTTGAAGTGGGAGAATCGAACCAAAAATATCTTTATATATCACTATACTGCGAGAAGGTGGTTGGCAACACATTAGCTCTAGTAGTATTATGAATTACTACCTCATATATCTAGCAATGTAACGAAAAGTTATATAACATATTAATATTTATAATTTAGTTTAAGTTAGTGATAATGTTGTCCCAAAATAAATATTAGGCCCAAAAAGATATTAAATCCTTTTCTCTTGTCCTTCTATATATATATATATGTTTGCTATTGCGTGAAACTACTGCCGACAAAGAGCAAAAATTGAGAGCAGCTGTGTTAGACAAGAAAAGAGAGAAGAAGGAACTGCCAAATTTTATTTTCAACTAAGGAATCTCCCATTTTTCTTCACAAATTTTACAGAGTATATTAGAAGAAATATCATATCATGGTAATATATGATTTAATAGCAAGTTTGTCTATTTTATCTTGCTATATATTATCAGTAAATTAGAGAGATATATTTTTTGGGTGCATTTGATTTTGGTACATTTTGTAAAGCTCTCTGAATATTGGTGTTTGTATCTCCATTTAATTATTAGTGGATTTTTCTCGGTATTGTTACCGTCAGTAGAGTAGCCTTTTCACATTGAAAAGTTTAACCATTTAAATCTTTGTGTTCCATTTATTTTCTCATTGCTCATTATTTTGTTGTTACTCATAATTATTTATTTGTGCAACTAAATTGGACTCAAACTTTACTTCCGTAAATGCTAATTTATAACAAATTGGTATCAGAGCATTGAGTTATTATGTTATTTATTAAAGCTGATCAAGTTTGCTCTTTTGGATTTATTTTGAGCTTCTGGTTATCTGATTGGTTTCATATTTTCTGTGTTGCACTTCTGTTTATTTAATATTGGGTTTTCTGTCATGACAACAAATTACAAAATTAAGAAATTTAATGATAGAAATGATTTCAGTCTATGGCGTATGAAGATGCTGGTCATATTAGTTAAAGAATGACTCATTAAGACACTTGAAGACAAGGATAAATTGCTAGAAAAATTGACTGATGAAGAAAAAGATATATTGGTGGAAAATGTTTTCAGTTCTATTCAGTTATCCTTGTCTGATGAGGTACTACGCGAGGTTGATGATAAGGAATCTCTTGTTGGGTTATGCCTTAAATTAGAGAATTTGTATATGATCCAGTCTTTGACAAGTCGGTTATATTTGAAGCAGCGTTTGTATACATTCAAAATGTCAAAAGGTACACCTTTACACGATTACCTTGATGAATTTACTAAAATTATTCGTGATCTAAAAAATGGTGGTATTAAGATTGGTGATGAGGATCAGGCCTTAGTTCTATTATGTTCTTTACCTCATTCATTTGAACATTTTGTTAATACCATGCTATATGGGCGAGACACTTTCTTTGGAAGATGTCAAAGTAGCTTTGAATTCGAGAGAGTTGAAGAAAAAGGTGTTTATAAGCAATAATGATAATAGTAGTGGTTTATTTTTCAGAGGTAGATATCAAGAAAAAGGCACAAGTAATAATAGAGGCAAGTTTAGATCCAAATCTAGAAAAAGAAAAGATAAATGCAACTATTGCCGTCAAGAAGAGCACTGGAAAGTAAATTGTTCAAAATTCAAAGGTAAAGAAAAATCTACCACAACGTTTTCTGGTACTAATGATGTTGCTAGTGTTGCAGATAGTTCTGGTTCCGATGGTGAAAATGTTCTATCAGTATCTATTGGTTCTCCTAGAGATGTTTGGATTCTTGATTTGGGTTGTACTTACCATATGTGTCCCAATAGAGATTGGTTTGCTTCTTATCAATCTATTGATGAGGTGTTGTCTTGATCTTGATGGGAAACAATATATCATGTAAGGTTGTTGGTATTGGTACTATCCAAATTAATATGCATGATGGTGTTGTTAGGAATTTGAAAGATGTTTTCCATGTTCCAGATTTGAAAAAGAACTTGATATCTTTGGGTACTCTTGAGTCACAAGGCTATAAGTATGTAACTGAAGGTGGATTTTTAAGAGTTTGTAAAGGTGTTCTCGTTGCTATTAAAGGAAAAATTTTGCGTGGTCTCTATATGTTTCAGGATAGCACTGTTATTGGTAGTGTTTTGGTTTCTTTCTCATCATATCAAGATTCAAACACTACTCGATTATGGAAAATGCGGCTAGGGCATATGAGTGAGGCAAGGATGTCTATTTTGAGCAAATGGGATTTGCTTTGTGGTTAGAAAACTAAGAAGCTTGATTTCTATGAGCACTGTGTCTATGGAAAGCATTATAGAGTCAAGTTCAGTACAACCATCCATAAAATGAAAGGTATTGTTGATTATATTCATTCAGATTTTTGGGGTCCTTCTCGTGTTGTGTCTAAGAGTAGTGCCTGGTATATGTTGACTTTTATTGAAGACTTCTCCCGTCATGTGTTGGGTGTATGATAACTGTATTTTATATAGTTATTTTCACCTATTTTATTAATTATAATTGCTATGTTCTCTTTATTTTTAGTTAATTTTAGTTTAATAAATTAGTATTTACTATTTTTTATATATTTTAAGAAAATTAAATAAATTGTATCGAAAACGATCTTAATGGCAAATTTGTGTCCAAAAATATAATTTCAAATAAAAGAGTGATTAATTGCAATTTATAAAAGTTGAAAATATAATTTAAATTAAAATCGGGCTTAATTTCAATTATTAAAAGTTTAAAATTTAATTTAAATTACAAAAAGGGCTATATTGCAATTAAACAAAGTTTAAAATATAATTTGAAATATATTTATGGGTGAAAATACAATTAATAAAATTTATTTTTCTTCGTAGGAGAGAAATTCCACGTGGCATCATCCATGCTTCACCGTGGACCGTCAGATCAACGCATCAACGGTTAGGATGCGTGCGTGTTCTTCAAACCCGACCAAGGAGAGTGCGTGTAGTGTGGGACCCACCCGTCTGACAACGTGCAGACCTGTCACCCACCTTCGCGCGCCTCTTTTCCCATGCGGCCGATCCACGTGCGCCCGGTTATTCCACGAACCATAATCTACCACGTGTCCCACTTATTATTGCAACAAATAATGTTTCGAAACGGGCATGTTACAATGAACGCGAAAGCTCAGGATCAACCCCCCGTTCCAGCCGTTGCCGCACTTTCTCGGCGCCCCAATCCCGTGCTTCTATTTCTGCGTGCGCCCATTCCGTGCAACAAATGAGGTGCTGCCACGTGTCCCACTATATGTTTCAGCGAATCAAATCGCGACATGTGGCAGAGTTTATTGAAAAGAAAAACAGAAACGCACGGTTCACCTACTCACATTAGCCACGTTTTCGATTCCATTTTCGATACAATTTTTCCCCCACGCGTTTTAATTTATTATTTTCCCCACACGTCTCTGTCCCCCCGCGTGTATTAAATTTTAATATTTTTTTGATGTTTTTTTTAGCTATAAATAGTTGATAAGATGATAGAGTTAAAAAAAAGTTTTTTTTTTAGTTTTAGTGTTCGAAAGTTTTTTAGAGTGTTGAAGTGTTTTTTGAGTTTGTAATTTTTGTAGTGTTTGTGTGTTGGCTGTGGAACACGCAGAAATCATTTTTGGCTTTTGTTGTGTTCTGCGTGTGCCAAATATTTTCGTATTAGATGTTTTAATTTTTCTTTCTTCTTCTTCTAATTTTTCTCTATGTATTGTAATTTTTATTTTTAATTAATGAAGTAATTTAATTTTCCTAGGGTTGCATTTGATCTAAATTTATGAACCTTGGTTTTAATTATTTTTGATAGATTTATAAGACGTTCTATTTGTTCGTTCTATTTTGTGCTTAATGCTTTTTGATTATTTACGAATCTTATCAAAACGATCTGTGGCACATAAATAAACTTGGAAGAGGCATTTGTGTGTATATTGCTCGTAAATAGAATGACATGTATGATGAAGGATAGTAATATACCCTAATTGTATGTGTGGTCATTTGAAAACTTAGAACTTAATGAATCTTATTAAATTTAATTCTCATAGAGATATAGTGAATTAATTTAACGAGGTGTGTTTATACGGAGCTCGGAAGAGATGTATGAATAAAAATAGAAGTTTTTGGTTGACAAATTAAATGTACTAAAAAATATAAATCAAAAGAAAATAACATGATTTGAATGGATTAGTTTGGTGAAAAATTGCAATCCTAGATTTCTTTTATTTTCTTATTACTTTTTTTAAATCAACGATTGTTTTGGATAAAATCAGAAAGAAACAATTTTAGTACTCAACAAACTATAGTAACAAATCTCCGTGGGAACGATCTTTACTTACAAATATTATTACTTGTGACCGTGTATACTTGCACGTTTTTATGTTCTCTAAAAGAGACAACAGTGTATTTTTTTAAAAACAAGAATGAAGTGTTCTCAAAATTTGTAAAATTCAAGGCTTGTATAGAAAATCAAACATACAAGAAAATTAAGCATTTGAGGATTGACAATGATTTGGAGTTTTGTGAAAGTCAGTTTAATGAGTTCTGTGAAATAAATGGCATAGTGAAACACCGCACTGTGCGTCATATACTACAACAAAATGGAGTAGCAAAATGTATGAATAAGACTCTCTTAGAAAGAGCTCGTTGTATGCTCTTTCAAGTTGACTTGGATAAATATTTTTGGGCTGAAGCTTGTAATCATGCCTGTTATTTGGTGAATCGATCTCCATCAACTGTAATTGAGTTGAAGACTCCATTTGAGGTATTATTTGGTACTCTTGCTAATTATTTTGATTTGAATTTTTTTGGTTGTCCTACTTATACTCATGTTAATGATGGTAAACTTGAGCCTAGGGTATTAAAATGCATATTTTTGGGGTATCCTTCTAGGGTGAAAAGTTATAGATTATGGTGTCTTGAACCCAAGTCACCTAAATTTTTGATTAGTATAGATGTTAAGTTTGATGATTTTTTCATGTTGGAAAAGAAAAATGAGTCTATTGTTACAGGTAAAGACCACGGTGTTAGCGAACAGGTAGAGCTTGAGAGTGGAGCTCCTACTCAAGTGCAAGAGGGCACTTCAGATTAGCCATCTATGGATGAGATAGATGATTTTGCTCATGATGTAGCAGAAGAGAAACATGAGTAACCATATAGTATCGCCAAGGGTAAAGGAATAAGAGAGATTCGACGCCTTCAGAGGTACGTAGATGCAGACTTAGTTTCTTTTGAATTCTCTGTGGCAAAGTCTATTGAGGTGCATAAACCTTCTAGTTATCATGAAATTATTACTTGTGATGAGTCTGTTCAGTGGCTAGTTGCTATGAATGAACAGATTGAATCACTTCATAAGAATCATACTTGGAAATTGGTGAAACCGCCTAAGGGCCAGAAGATTGCTGGAAACAAATGGGTCTTCAAGAAAAAGGAAGGTATACTTGAGGTTGAAGCAGCTAGGTTCAAGGCACGTGTTGTTGCAAAGGGTTATTGTTAGAAGAAAGGTATTGATTTCAATGAAGTATCTCCACATGTTGTGAAACATAGCTCTATTTGTGTGTTGCTTGCTATGGTTGCATTGTTTGACATGAAATTAGAACAACTTTATGTCAAGAAAACCTTCTTACATGGTGACCTTGAGGAACAAATATATATGTATCAATCAAAGGAGTTTGTTATTCTAGGTAAGGAAGATTGTGTTTGTTTATTGAAAAAATCTTTATATAGGTTAAAGCAATTCCCTTGACAGTGGTATAAGCAGTTTGATTCTTTTATGATTGATCATGGTTACTCTAGGAGTGATTATGATAGTTGCGTTTATCATAAAAGATTCCATGATGGTTCATCTATCTATTTATTGCTTTATGTTGATGAAATGCTTATTACTTCTAAGAATAACTCTGAGATTCAGAAATTAAAGTCTCAACTTAGTGGTTAGTTTGAGATGAAAGATTTGGGTGCAACGAAGAAAATTTTAGGCATGGAAATTTACAGGGATAAACAAGCAGGCAAGCTTTATTTGACTCAGAAAAGTTATATTGAAATAGTTCTTGAACGCTTTGGTATGAAAGAGTCTAAACCTGTGTGTACGCCATTAGCTACGCATTTCAAGCTTTCTAAGGATTTGTCACCACAATCAAAAGAAGAAGAGCAGTACATGTCTCAGGTGCAATATGCTAATGTTGTTGGTAGTTTGATGTATGCTATGATTTGTACTCATCTAGACATTTCACATGTAGTTAGTATTGTTAGCAGATATATGGGTAATCCTAGTAAGGGTCATTGGCAAGTAGTGAAAGATACTTCGGTATTTGGGAGGTACATCTAATTTTGGTTTTGTATATGATGGAAGTTCTAATACCAGTTGTAGTGTTATTGGTTATGTGGACTCCAATTATGTTGATGCTTTGTCTATGACGGAGGTAGAATATATGACAGTAGCAAAAGCAATGAAAGAAGCTATTTGGCTTAGAGGTTTTGTTTGTGATTTGGGTTTACAATATGATACTTCTGTTGTATTTTATGATAGTTAAAATGTGATACACTTGATCAAGAATAATATGTATCATAAAAGAACCAAACATATTGATGTCAGATATTGCTTTGTTTGTGACATTGTCTCTCAGGGTACTATTGTTGGCAATAAGATAGTCACTACAGAGAATCCAGCTGATATGTTAACCAAACGAGTTCCATTTAACAAGTTCAAGTATTGCCTGGACTTGATTGGTATTTGCAGAAGATGATCACCCTTCGGAGCTTTAGACGACGGTTATTTGATAATCCGAGGAATTTCATATTTGAAAAACTTGTTTTTTGTTTTAAGCCAATAATGAGATTTGCTAATGTTGGCCCAAAACAAATATTAGGCCCAAAAAGATATTAAACCATTTTCTCTTGTCCTTCTATATATGTGTCATTCTTCTTCTCAAATTTTGCAGAGCATATTAGAAGAAGACCATATGCATTAAGCTTATTTGTATGGTAATATCTGATTTAATAGAAAGTTTGTTTAATTTATCTTGCTATATATTTTTTGGATGTATTTGATTTTGGTACATTTTGTGAACCTCTCTGAATATTGGTGTTTGTATCTCCATTTAATTATTAGTGAATTTTCTTCGGTGTGCCGTCGTTAGTGGAGTAGACTTTTTGTATTGAAAAGTTGAACCACTTAAATCGTTGTGTTTTATTTATTTTCTCATTGTTTATTATTTTGCTGTTACCCATAATTATTTATTTGTGCAATCAAATTGAAATCAAATTTTTCTTCAACAAATACTAATTTATAACATTTAGCATTATTTTACAATATGTTTCCTTCACTATTCATGTTACAATTCATGGCTTTTTTCACAATCTTTATTTCCATGTACAATTGACACACACTCGTGTGGAAATTAAACATTGTAACCGGTACAAGTATGTTTGTACTTTTTGGAAATTCTAAATACCCACTCCATCCAGTAAGACGTACATTTTGAAGCAAACTCTACGTTGTAAAATTCAGTTAATGTATGTCTTTGTAAATTTTACCGAACTGTGACCTATTTTGGTCAATTTTGTAAATTTTCCCCTAATCAAATTAATAAGAGCTAAGTGTCACGACCTTAAATTTCAAGTAGCGATCGTGCGGCACTTAGTACCGTCCGTTGCACTAAGTTTGCCTTTAAACCCGAATGAAACACTCCAAAGAGACTAGAGAGTTTGTAAAAAATATATTGTATTTCTCTAGAGAGAGATTATCTTACAATTTCCCAAGGATGAATACAAATGAAGACCAATAGGTATATTTATAGTGTGACACCAAGCTTAAGACTATGCCACAACTTTCTAGATCCTTCTATGTCTAGGATATACAAGAGTGTTCTAGTTTTATCTACAAAATGCGACAAAGTTCTAGGACCTTCTAGCCAACTATAGAGTCTTTTAAGAGTGTCTAGTTTCTTCATGCTAGTTCTAGGATGTTATGTAAGCTTCTAGAGACTTCACATCCTTCATGAACCATCCAACACATTCTAGAATATTCCAGTCCCTTCTAGCTCCTTCAAGCATATGCTAGTATACTCTAGAGCATTCTAGAATCTTCAAGGCTTGAGTTGAGTCCATCCAACTCTAACTCTTTCATCCAACTCTAACTCTTTCTAGACATCTCAAGGTCACTCTAGAACTTTTCCATGTAGAAAAGTCTAGATCCTTTAGGTAAGCACTATTTATTTTGATTTTTAGGGACAATTTGAGCAGGACGTAACACCCTCCCCCACTCAAGTTCGCGACACCCTCGTCGTACCTTCAAGCTTGAACCTCTCTATGTTTGGGGCATTCTTCCACTTCACCAAGTATTCCCGATAACTTGGTACACCCCTTCGTCGGATTAGGCGGTCTACCAAGATAGAGTCCACTTCTCTATCAAAGGAGGTTACTACTGCGGTAGGCACCCTCTTTGATTCTCCCCGACTTATGTCTTCTTTGTCTCCATGATAAGGTTTCAACATGCTTACATGATAAGGTTTCAACATGCTTACATGAAAAACTGGATAGATTTTAAGCTTTAAAGGGAGTTGTAATTTGTAGGACACGTTACTGATTTGCTTGAGGACTGGAAATGGCCCTTCATACTTCCGTACCAACCCCTTATGAACCTTCCGTAGAGATTTGAATTATTGGGGCAATAATTTAAGAAGGACCAAATCTCCTTCCTAAAATTCCACCATTCTCCTTTTCTTGTCAGCTCATTTCTCCATCTTCTTAGATGCCTTGTTTAAATAGGCTCAGACCAACTCAGCTTGTTCGTGCCACGCCTTGGAAAATTTGAAGGCAGCGGGACTCTTTCCTTCATAACTCGTGGGCAAGGCATGAGGAGTCATGGGTTGTTGCCCCATGATGATCTCAAATGGACTCTTCATGGTGGACTCGTTCCTCTGTAAATTATAAGAGAATTGGGCTACATCCAGCAACTTAGCCCAATCATGTTGGTTGGCACTAACAAAGTGCCTGAGATAAAGCTCCAACAATGTGTTGGCATGTTCTGTTTGTCCATCGCTTTGTGGATGAAAGCTTGTGGAGAAGTTCAAGTTTGATCCCAACAACTTGAACAATTTTGTCCAAAACTTGCCAGTATATCATGGGTCTCGATCACTCACAATATTGGATGGAATTCCCCAATGCTTCACAACATGCTTGAGGAACAGTCGTGCCTCATCCACAATGCAATCTGTTGAGGCAGGTATGAATGTTACATACTTGTTGAAGCGGTCAATGACTACTATGATGCTGCCAAAGCCTTCTGATTTTGGCAAGCAAGTGATGAAGTCCATAGAGACACTCTCCCATAGTCTCTCTAGGATAGGCAATGACTCCAGCAACTTGAACAATTATGTCCAAAACTTGCCAGTATATCATGGGTCTCGATCACTCACAATATTGGATGGAATTCCCCAATGCTTCACAACATGCTTGAGGAACAGTCGTGCCTCATCCACAATGCAATCTGTTGAGGCAGGTATGAATGTTACATACTTGTTGAAGCGGTCAATGACTACTATGATGCTGCCAAAGCCTTCTGATTTTGGCAAGCAAGTGATGAAGTCCATAGAGACACTCTCCCATAGTCTCTTTAGGATAGGCAATGACTCCAGCAAACCTCCGGGAGCATGCTACTCTATCTTGTCTTGTTGGCATACAAGATAAGTCGTCACATAGGCTTTAACATCATCCCGTAGGTAAGGCCAGTAATAAATTGACTTGATCAAAGCAAGAGTGCGTCTCATTCCTGGGTGTCCAACCCATAGTGAATCGTGGCACTTCTTGATAAGCTCCTTCCTTGAGTTCCCCCACTTTGGCACAAAGATGCGATTCTGCTTGGCATAGAGTAATCCATCACTCAGCCAAAATCGCCTTGTCTTTCCTTCCTTAATAAGGGCAAGGAGGTTTTGAGCTAGGGCATCATGCTCAAGCCCTTCTTTGATCCTTTCCAACAAAGGATTGTTTGGTCTACTCAAGACTGCTAACTCCACCTTTCGACTCAGCGCATCAGCCACCACGTTGGCCTTACCGGGCTTGTACTCTAGCCTATAGTCAAACTCTACCAAGAAGTCTTACCATCGAGCTTGCTTGGGACTCAACTTATTTTGAGTCTGAAAGTAGCTAGTCGCTACATTTTCCGTCATGATAACAAAGTGAGAACCCAACAAGTAGTGTCGCCACACCCTTAGGCAATGAATGATAGCTGCCATTTCCTTTTCTTGCATCGTGTAGCGACGTTCGGTGTCATTAAGCTTGTGGCTCTCATAAGCTATCGGATGCCCTTCTTGCATCAATACTCCACCAATGCCAAAGTCTGAAGCATCTGTATGTAGCTCGTACATTTTGGAGGGGTCTGGAAGGCAAAGCACTGTTTCTCCACTGATGGCCTTCTTCAAGTCTTCAAATGAGGCTTGGCATTCGCTTGTCCATTCCTAAGACTTGTTCTTTTTGAGCAAGTCAGTCAGTGGGGCTGCTCTTGCTGAGTAAGACTTGATAAACCTTCTGTAATAGTTCACAAGTCCAAGGAAAGACCTTAACTCGGGGACCTTGGTAGGAGGTTCCCATTCTTGGATGGATTTCACCTTGGCTCCATCCATCATAAGCTTCACATTCTTTATCTTATGCCCCAAGAACATCACCTCATCTTGGGCAAAGGAACATTTCTCCTTCTTGACTTATAGCTCATTTTCCCTCAGGACCTCGAATACCTTCCTCAAGTGCTCTAGATGTTCTTCCCTAGTCCGGCTATATATCACAATGTCATCAAGATATACTACCACGAACCGATTGAGGTAGGGATGGAAAATCTTGTTCATAAGAGTGCAGAAGGTGGCAGGTGCATTCGTGAGACCAAATGGCACGACAAGGAACTCATAGGCACCATACCTGGTCACACAAGTGGTCTTGGGCTCATCCCCTTTGGCTATGTGTACCTAGTAGTATCTCGATCACAAGTCCAATTTTGAGAAGTATCTTGCATTCCCCAATTGATCGAACAAGTCAGCAATAAGTGGGATAAGATACTTGTTCTTTACTGTGATCTTATTTAGAGCCATATAGTCAATGCACATCCGTAACGAGTCATCCTTTTTCTTCTAAAAGAGCACCAGGGCATCAAATGGGGCTTTTGAGGGCCTTATGAAGCCAGCATCCAACAATTCCTCAAGTTTCTTTCGTAGTTCCACCAACTCTGAGTTCACCATTCGATAAGGGCTCATTACTGGTGGCCTGGTGCCGGATTTCAACTCAATTTCATGGTCTACCTCCCTCCTTGGAGGTAACCGTTTGGGCAATGCCTTAGGCATTACATTATGAAACTTATCTAAGACAACTTGTACTTTCGTCGGCAAGCTTGGCTTTGGTGATGCCTCCTCGTCATCGTACTCCTTTAAGATGGCAAAGTAACTCTCTTCGTCCCTCTTCAATCCCTTCTTGAATTGAAGTGCTGAGAGAGCTTGGATAGTAGGTCTGGTGGTCCTCTCCGTCAGTACCACACAAGCCTTTGATCCATCCATGATGCATATGGAGTTTGAGCATGGCACAAGGAAAGCTCTAACCTAGTCCAAGAACTCCATGTCGAATACTATAGAGAAGTCATCCATAGGTGCTACTGATAAGTCCACTTGGCTAGTCCAAGCACCAAGACTGACCTTAACTCCACGAGCAACTCCTTGGAGAGGTAGTGCTACCGAGTTAACCACTTTGAGAGATCCTCCTCCATTGACAACCTTAAGACCGAGTCTCTTTGCTTCCTCTAGTGAAACAAAGTTATGAGATGCACCTGTATCCACCAAAGCTTTGGCGACCTTTCCGTTGATGGTTGCATCTACGAACAACAAGCCCTTGGGGGTCTTTGGGGCGTTCTACAATGCACTAATTAGGTGCAAAGAACCCATCTTTGTACCTTCGTCTATCTCACCTCCATCTTGGTCATGCGTTGAGGCAACTAAGGCACTCAAGGCCTTCCTTTTCGGACATTCATGTGCCCAATATGGTTCATCGCATATGAAGTACGTCTATGGGCTTCGAGGCACCACGATCCTCCTTTTCCTTCCCCTTATCTCGTGATTTGAACGAGGAACCTTCTTTATGATTTTTGGGACCCTGAATTTTGGCATGGCCTACTCCATACTTTCCTCTACCAAACTTTATATTTGTGGCCTTTGAGCCTTCTTTGTTTGTGGAGATGTTTATAAGGCTCTCTGTAACCGCAATGGCTGAAGATAAGTCTTGGACACCATGTCGCTTGAGTTCCAAGTTAGCCCACGATTGGAGACCATCCATGAACAAGAATAAAGCATCCTTGTCTAAAGTGTCAGGGACTTCTAGCAGCAAGGTTGTGAATTCCTTCACATAGTCCCTTATGCTACCTGTTTTCTTTAATCGTCGCAACCAACCCCTTGCCTCATCTTCAACATTTACAGGGAAGAATTGCGTTTTGAACTCTCTTTTGAAATCATCAAAGGTTTCGATTGTGCATACCCCTCGTTGCACATCACCATGCCTCCGTCTCCACCATAGCATAGTAGTGTCAAACAAATACATGGCAGCAGTTCAGATCTTGCTGGCATGGTCCGTTATGCCAGTAGCCTCAAAATATTGTTCAAGCCCTCATAGGAAGTTCTCAACTTCCCTAGCATTCCTAACACCATTGAAGGTTTTCAGCTTAGGAACATCCACCTTCTTAGCCTCAATGATGGTAGTTGTGCTAGTTCCCGCAGTCATAGCCCGCTTGCAAAGAGCTAGGTCACCAGCCATATCCTCAACTCTAAGCAACACATTAGCAATTTCTCTTTGGATAAGATCCCTTACCTTGGCAAGTTCAGTATTTAACCTATCAATCTCTTGCCTTAACCCATCATCTAGCTCGTTGAGGGACATCTTGACTGCTACATGGATCTCCACATCCTCGGCTTCCAAGTCATTGTAACGTTCCTCCAAGTTGTCCACCCGATCAAACAGCTCCCCTAAACTGTCATGCGCACTCCCAACACGTGCTTCTAAGCTAGAAAGCATGTCTTTCGACTTGACTCGAGACTCCTTTGGTAGTTTCCGAACTTCCTCACGCCTACGTTCCATAGGTGGAACATCTATGCTTGGTGTAGATGGAGCATTGTTCTTCATTGTGTCAAGGATTGTAATGCTTCAACCTAAGGCTATAATACCAACTATCACGATCTTAAATTTCAAGTAGCGATCGTGCGGCACTTAGTACCGTCCGTTGCACTAAGCCTGCCTTTAAACCCAAATGAAACACTCCAAAGAGACTAGAGAGTTTGTAAAGAATGCCTTGTATTGTTCTAGAGAGAGATTATCTTAGAATTTTCCAAGGATGAATACAAATGAAGACCAATAAGTCTATTTATAGTGTGGCACCAAGCTTAAAACTATACCACAACTTTCTAGATCCTTCTATGTCTAGGATATACAAAAGTGTTCTAGTTTTATCTACAATATGCCACATAGTTCTAGGACCTTCTAGCCAACTTTAGAGTCTTCTAAGAGTGTTTAGTTTCTTCATGCTAGTTCTAGAATGTTTCGTAAGCTTCTAGAGACTTCCACATTCTCCATAAACCATCTAACACGTTCTAGAATATTCCAACCTCTTCTAGCGCCTTCAAGCACATACTAGTATACTCTGGAGAATTTTAGAGTCTTCAAAATTTTAGTTGAGTCCATCCAACTCTAGCTCTTTTTAGATATCTTTAAACCACTCTAGAGTTTTTCCATATAAAAAAGTTTAAATCCTTTATATAAGCACTATTTTTTTATATTTTTAGGAATAATTTGAACGGAACTTAATATAAATCTTACTAACAACATCTTTGCTAACGTTGGAATTGGGAACCCAAAAGTGCTTCATATGTAATAGACTTTGATCATTAATTTGAGTGTCTGTACGAAGAATTTTTTTAGTTATTTTAATGGAAAACAGAGGCTCTACTAAGAATTGAGTTGGATTGTGTATGATTTATTTATTCTCAAAAACTGTAAAATATTCCTTTAGTGGTTTTTGATACTTCGTTTATATTGTGTTGGATATTAAAATGAACCATGTAAATTAATTTTTGAAAAGAAATCTTTATAATTTTAACATATGGCATCAATCAAGAATTATTAAAAGATGTTTGACAAAAAAAGAAAAGAAAAGAATTATTAAATGAATATGCAATAGAGGGTACGTATAATAAATTAATAATACAAGGAAGCATGCATGCCCTACAATAGTAACACAAGTTTTGTTATATTAACACCTACACACCTTCCTAGCTGATACATTATATTATATATAGTCTCTCTAATATTCATCTCTATTTCCCTGTTGTTCACTAATTTCTCTGTCAAGTTAATATGGAGATCGGAGAGTAAAGCATGCGTTCCTTCGACATGGGTGCTCTTGGGAGCAATCTCCCAGTGAAGTAAGAATAAATTATATAGAGATATATTAGTGTTTTTTTAATTGTTGGTGGTTAATTAATTAATTAAAATTGTATGGTATGTTATATATAAATTAAATCAGCAGGAGAGGGTTGTCAAGGTATTAGTAAGGAAAATCAAGATCATTTACGCGCATGGAAGATGTGCATTGCTTAGAATATCTAAAGAAATCAGAACGACATCATCATCGTTATGAAAAGGAAGAAATTAATTTCAGATAATAAGGAAATGCATCATGTCCCTCCTTATCCAAGTCGACGTGTTTCTAGTACAACACTATCCCAAAAACAATTTTTAAATTCAGTTGATTTTAAATTTTAAATTTTTTTTTTTACAAAATTTATTTATTTTTTATTATAATCAAAACCTGTATTCAATCACGTAATAATAAAAAATAATTAACAAATAATTTAAATAATACAAATAATTAAAAAATTAAATATTAATTAATTACTTAAAAATTAAATTTATTATAAAAATAATAATTTATATACGATACATATATATTTAACTTAAATTATAAATAAATAATATCTTTTTAATCATAAATTTTATAATATTACCAGGAGAGTAACCAATATTCTTATACCTGTGTTGGTGCCAAAGATAAATTAACCACCATATATATATATATATACTACCTTCTTTGCCCGCCTTCTTCTGTAACTAAGAAATAGATCATGATGATGAATCTATTCCCACTAGCACTTTTATTGTAAGTGTTGTCTCATGCAAACATGACTGTTGATAGGATACTTAACCTATTACAGAGATCGAACGATGTGAATAACTTTTTTCCTTGTTCATCAATTGATCAGTTAAAATGATTAATCATATTTTAAATAATGCTAGTGAAATTATTATTATTGTTATTATTATTATTATTGTTGTATTATTATTATTATTATATAAACAGCGCTAGATGATATATATATATATATCATCTAGCGCTTTATATAATAATAATAATAATTTTTCAACTACGTACATTTATATTTCCACATTGACATTTTGATTTATATAGGTATTTAGGTAGACAATTAATGATCTCATAACCCTTAAATACCTTTCGTCTCAATTCTGACGTACATTGTATGCATCCATGTTTTACATTACGATAATAATTGACCTTCCAATAGAAAAGACAACGGTAAAATGTCAAAAGGTGACAATATATATACTTGTGTTGTTCCTGCTCTTTGTTCGAAACAGGTAGCTCTCTGCTCGAGCTCTTTATTTGCACAAAGCACACCATAAAAAAAATGGCTATCTATCAGCAATGACAAAAGTAGTTCAGTCATGTTGCTATTGACATTCAATAGCAAGTCACATTTCAGTTCCATCTCTAACAAGTCACAATAATCATTACAGTCCATGCCGCTAGGTTAATCTAGTTATGAAATATACATCATGTAGCTACACCAAAACAGAAAACAGCCATGTGATAATAGATCAATTAATGTTTCTCTAGCTCAAACAAGAGACTGCAAACTATCCTAAACGACAATTTTGATGACGAGATAATATATTTTGTAATTTATCCCTAACCTTACAAAACTCAGAATTCAGCTCCCCAAATTAACGTCCAAAGAACTATTGGTTGCGTCTCTTTTTGCAAGGATTGCCATCAAGCATGAAAAGATCGTCATCATCATCAACAACTTTCAATTGATGGCTGCTTCTAGTTTCTGAGCTTGTACATGCATTCTTGCTAGTCTCGAAAAGTTTCCGTTTATTTGCTAAAGCAATTTCTAGGTCATTGTTTGTTTCATCTTCCAACTGCAATGCTTCTGATGTTCTTGCTTTTCTGCCAACATACTTGTTACTATCCTCAGCTGAAGGAGCTTGAGTCCATCCAGAAAGCAGCATGCCATCAGGTTCCTTCTCCTCGTCAAATTCATCCCTGTGGACATACAGAAAATCCTTAAATAAATATGGTCTGATCATCCCCTAGTAAAAGAGTCCATCTAAACTCAAAGTTTGCTAATAGGACTTTCGATCAAGCACATTTGGTTATAAACCATCCAGAATTAAATACATTTCAATAGAGAAGAAATGTCATGAGGAAATAACAAAATGATGCAGAATAAGATCCATCATCCTAATATACCATGGATCATCCGAAAACAGGATATCCAAATCCATTGAGCAGGAGTTATGCAGTAAGAGTAAAGCAATTTATAAATATCACTGTTGACTAACACTTATCAATATTCTAGCACTGCTCATACAAATATGCTGAGAATTGAAAACCTGTGCTTGATATTGATATTGCAAGATAACTCTTGTTGAAGATCCTCAACTGTCAGCATTGTCCCACCAGTAACTGGGGAAGGAAGCTCGGACAGCACCTGAGAAAGATGTAAGTCAACTGACAAAAGCAAGTAATTTTACACCCATGGCAGAAGTTATACCTTCTCAAGGTTTGCAGCATAATTTGCAACCATGTCAGCATCAAGATCGTCACCAACTTCATAGAGAAGGGCTGAACCATGCATAATGAGTGGTAAATTCATCCCAAGCTTAGCCTTGACTATCTTTTCAACAAAGTCCCTCAACTTTGCACAGTGAGTGTTGATTTCAAGTAGTAGAGGTGTCTGTATATACATAATTATAATGCATATAAGGCATTGCAATAATAACTAAGAATCAACAGCAAGACTACATGACATAAATCAATCAATAAATTAACCTCGGAGCAAACATAGCAGGATTTGTTAGGTTCAACTAGTTCCACTGGCATGAGTAGCAGCATCTTTCTTGATGGATGTTCCAGACAATATGTCATCCTGTACAGTGATTCCAAAGAATGTGGTCAAGACCAAAGAAAATAGAGAAGTAAAATTAAAATCCTGTAAGGCGGAAAAAATTTCTCAAAAAGAAAATGATACTGAATAACTAAAAGGAGAGGAATAAAACTTCCTGGGAAGATTATTTCAGTACTAAGATACTTCCTTTGAGCAGGATAGTCAGAGACCACATAAAATATAGATGAACAAAAAAATTTCATAGGACAGTGACAAAAGTTCTCAAAAGAAAATGATACCGATTAACCAAAAGGAAAGGAAGAAAACTGCCAAGGCCGGATATTTGAGACCTTTAGATATGATAGATATGCCTCTTCGCTTGACATGCAAGACAAACAAAGCTTAAAAAATCACTGCAAAACAATACCCTAAAGCTTCTTTATTTAAACTCTTTTTCTCCTTTCAAACACCAGTAATATCAGAAATAAAATCATTTATCGTTTGTGAATGTAAATGACCATCAGTAGTTCTATTAACAAATATAAATAACCTGATTTTTTATCTTAAGCTGCATGATGGTACTCAAGAAAACATTGTAAATATGCAGAAAAATAAATAATGAATTGCATCAGAAATTTGAAACTAGCAAACTTTCATCCAACCGTTTTGATAGGATACAAAATTTGTGCAAATAACTAATGGAAGTTAAATGGAAAATATAGACTTTGAAGAGAGAGTAAGGGATTGTACATACCTATAAATCTCCTTATCATTTTGCAGCACCTTGATTGCCTCAATGACAATCAACCCAGCAACAATAGCATTGGTTGTTGCAACAGCATGAACAATATTGCCAGCAATACCTTTGGCTTCAAAAAGGCTATGCAAAGGGATTCCAAAAGAAGCAGCACGTATATTTGCAGCAGCAGTAACAAATTCCACAGCTAACTGATCATCTTTATCAAAAGTAAGATTCCCAATTTCCTGTTAAAAAACCCAGGTCCCACCCACCCCAAAAATCACCCATAGAAAATTTACTTATTATCATCATATGAGAAAAAAAAAATTATAAGATATCCAAGGTCTCATTCCAATTACAAAAATAATCAAGCCAAACCTTCTCCCTTTTGAGGAAAAATAGTTTCAAAGCCTCGATAAATATTCTAGAATTGTCTGCAAGAGTCCATATATCTTGCGGATTCTTCATGTTTAGAGATGCCATGGCAGAAACTGATGATGGATCGTCAGTCACAGAACTTTTACCCATATTTCCATTTTGTTGAGTCGGTTCACTTTGAAGGATATTCCTACTATATATAGGCTTTGGTTTATTCCGGTTTTTCCATGTCTCCTCATTAGATAAAGCCACTTCGATGTTGTAACCAAATACGTGATCATATATTCTCCTTCCATACTGCTCTATGTCTTCATTGTTTCTACGTTCAAACACATCTTTTGATTGGTCCGATGAGCCAGCAGTATCACTCGAACGGACATTTAAATCATTATCTTGATTCTTGTCTCCAAAAAACTTCGCAAATAGAAGGTCCTTTGCCCAAACAATACAATGAACGAACTGCCAAAATAGATTTTATATTTTATGTCCAGCATATAACTACAAAGCAAAGATTTGTGATCCTCCCAAAAGCATACATGCAGAAACATATACTTCTTGATATACTAATACTACAATTTCATATACCTTTGATGGGGTACTTGTTATGGTGCAAACTGGATATGTTTTGGGTGCTGGTTTAGGCTGGCATTCGTAGCATTCTGTTTTCCCCTTGATATGTACAGTGACCTGTTTGAATATATATGTGAAGAGGTAGGAATCATAAATATATCAGGCAAGTCCCACAGGGATGAATGCCTCTTCTTTTCGAAACAAAGCATTGGGCAATAAAGACACATTTAAATGTTCTTTTTTTTTAATATAAGAAACATCATAATATATTTGTTTATAAAAATAGTTACTTGAACTGAAGTGTGAACATTATCATGGATAAAAAGTAAAAAGTAAAAAAAAAAGGTATTTGTCAATAGAAGTCAGTTACTACTTTATATTCCTTATGTACTATTCTGTTCTTATTGCTCCATTCAGACATGCAAAAATAAGGATAATGGAATGGCATACACACAGAGTACAATTGAACACAGTAGAAAGAATTTTCTGAAAGCACGACTTAAAATGAAAATTCACCTGTCCAAGAAACCCAGTAGTTCCACTCTCAACCAGAGGAACATCAGCAGCCAAGCAAAGGCGATTTACATGTCGCCTTGCATCCAAATTGTCAAGTCCATTCAAAACAACATTAAATTGCTTGAAGAAGTCTACATTGAAGTTAGGATCTTTGACATTTGCATGGTATGGTGTAATGCTTATATCAGGCCTAAATCTTAGGACAGCATCCCGAGCAACCTATTAGAAAAGTGAAAGGTTCAGATACACAAAATGCACATTCAAGCTAACTTATGGGGTTTCTTTACTTACTTTGGCCTTTGACTGCCCGACATGCGATTTTCGGAAAAGAAATTGCCGATTGAGATTACTGACTTCTATAGTGTCCATGTCAATCTATAATTCAACATGAACAAATGAATGAGGAAAATCACCAGTCAAAATTATAAATGGATATGTACCTGCAATTAGGATGGGAAAAAGATATAGACACCCAATCTTTGAAAGAAAAAAATCATCAAAAATAGAACATTCTAATCTGATTGAAGTACAAAAAATTGAGTTTTTTAACGACACGTCAGTTTACAAATAATATTTTTGCAGATAATGTACATAACCGAAAACACATCAAAATATAACTAAATTGAATCATACTATATGAAACTCATAACTTAACCCTCCAAAACAACAGCTAAACTTGAACCAACTACAATGGAGAGCGAAGAGAAAATTGAACCCTAAAACCCACCAAATCAACTAAAAAAAGGGACAATAAAAAATACCCAATAATTAAAGATAAAAAGTAAAAATTAAAAGAAGAACAAACTCACAATATGAATGTCTTGGAAGCCGGAAAGAGCAAGAGTCTTAAGAAGCTCGCAACCAATACCACCTGCCCCAACCATAAGCACTTTCGCGCCCTACAAACCCAAAAACAAAATTCAAAAAAATTCAAAAATCAAAAAGGGCAAAACCAAAAATCAATTTCTAGAAAAGAAAGAGCTCGAGAGTTAGGGTTTTACAGATATTTTGACATCAGTGTACCTTAACCGCAGAAAGGTGTTGCTGTGAAGAAGCCATGGGAGGTGAAACTACAGAATTGAAATAAGAGAGATTGCGAGCACAAAAAGCCAGCGAAATAAAAGAAGCCGAACAATAATAAACTACTAAAGTTCATAAAAAGGGAAAATAAGTAAAGAGGGAAACTCAGAAGAAGGGGGGGGGCTTAGGTTAGGGAGGCTAAAGAGGGGCTTTTTGTGGGGGGATCGAACAAGGCACGTCAGAGATTCTCGAATGGTGGTGGGCGCCTAACCAAACAGGGTCTCTCAGGCCGCCAAATTTACTAAAATTTTCGAGACGTGAAGCTTGTGTCTCTGCGGGGCTGAACTTCAACAGTTTGTTGAACCTAAGGTAAGGTTGACTTAGAATTATACTAGTTTTGAAGCCGGTAAATGCACGAGATTATTGTAATTGAATGATTGTAAATCATATACGATGCAAGTTACTATTCAATTTCATTGGAAAACATGTATAAAAAAATTATATTAAGATAAAAATTATAATTTACGTTTAAGTTTTTTTTTTTTTAAGTTTGTGGTTGAACATGGGTTTCACATCGATATGGGATTATTCAGAATTATAATTATTGGTTATTTTCGTATATAAAATATTTATTTGTAAATTTATTTTAAGGCCTCTAATCAAGTTTATCAAAAAAAGTTAAATAAATGCTCGAGTTTCAGATAATTATATTTCAGATATATTTTTGATAACTACGACACATAGGATTACATTTATACATTTAATAACACATGCTTATAAATTTGAAATTATTTTTAGTGCTAAAATATAGAATAAGATAAACCAAAAGATATTAGATAATATATACTCTAAATTATAGTTGAAATCATTATCATAAAATATAGTATAAAATTTATTTTTAAAAAAATCTATTTTATATAAGAGTTATCTTAATTAATGAGTAATAATAATCCTATTTATAATAGAAAAGATATTTATCAATCATATACGAGTTATCTTAATTAATGAGTATTACTAATCCTATTTGTAATAGAAAAAATATTTATCAATTACATAGGATTAATGGTTTTAATTTTTTTTATAAATAAAATTCATTGTTCATTGTTTCAATTAACTATACAAGAGCATTATTCTAATATTCTTAATTTCTCTTTCTTGTTTTACAAATATAATATTATAATTCTTTAGTCTTCTTTATTTAGTTAATCTATAGAATATTGGTGGTTATATTTGATTCATTAATAAGCCTAATTATTTTATGATATTTTGATATTATGTTCTTATGGCTTCTTCTTTATTTTTGTTCTTAAATTGTTAGATCAAATAATTATTTTTGTCATATCATAATTATTTGATTTGATTATTAATCTTTAAAGAATCTATTTTTATTGAACTTATATTTGATCTTTTTGGCTTAGGATCTGCTAGTTGATTTAATTTAAATAACATATGTTTTGAATCATCTAGTTAAGATTATTTATTATTAAATTTGTTCTAGAACACGTACGAATACTTGTGTTTTCTGCTAACCTTTTTGCAGTTACTTTGTGAACGTATTTGATTGGTGAGAATCTTATTGGAAGGTTGGTCTAGAAATCGCTCACGCTAATATTAGAAACTATGAAAACAGAGTAGCGGCTCGTAAGTAAAGTATATTGGGGTAGTATCCTAGGGAGGGTAGCATAAGATCGAGTTTGTACTTTAACATTTGATTTTAATAATAGAAAGTTAGATGGTCTAGTGGACCGGTAGTTTTTCTCTTAGGTCATGGTTGTGGTCTAGGTTGTTTCCACCTAAAAATATCGTGTGTTATTATTTTATTTCCGCACTTATTTTTGCACACAATTGCATGCCTGAGTGTTTTGTTTAGGTTATTAAATTATAAATTAGTAAAAATTAAAAATAACTTATTCATCCCCTCTAGGTTAATTAGGTTCATAATTTATAAAATTTTAAGAATATCGAAAGAAACACGTATCAGATATGATCGTTTTATTGTGAATATAAATCGGTATAAAACATCAATGTTAGAATCCTGAACCTCACATAGATATCCTAAAATCGAAAAAATTTGATTCAAATATTGTGTATAAATTTTACAAAAAGTATTATTAAAACCTTAGATAATAAATAAACCATAAGACAAATTAATGGATATTCTTCCAAAAAAAAACAGTATTATTTATTACAAAGATTCGAACTTTAAGCAAATAATAAAATTAATTATATCTAAGTTCTTTTTTAAATAATATATAAATATTAAAATTGACACTAAACAAATTATTAATGTTCTGCAATACAATAATAATATAACCAAAATATAATAACTTGATAAAATAAATAATATGCTTAATTTATAAAAGTATAATGACATAGGATCATGCATTTTTTTCCTTTTCCTTTTTCTTTTATATTTAATCTATTTATTTAATTAATTTTATTTTAAACTCATTCTAAAAATATATGTTTATTTTTTATATCTTTTAAACACATATTTAAAAAAATATTTTTAATTTATGTTTATGACATAAATATATTTTCATAAATATAAATATAAAAAATATTCATATTATAACATCAAAATATATATATATATATATATATATATATAATGGATTTTAGTGATTTATTATAGTGATATTTATATATTAATATTATTTTTATAAAAATAACATAAAATTTTAGTCAAATAAAAATAATAATTTTGATATTTGAGATTATTTTCCTTAAAAAAAATGTAAGGGATAGATTTTATAATTGTTAACAAAATAAATAGATCCACATCGACAACTACAAGAGACAGCATATATTTGCAAAGAAGAAAATTAGATAACTTGTTACAGTTTTATGGAATAAACAGAAAAATTATGTCAATAAGAATATACTTTTAAGTAGACAGAGTTAGTAATCTTCAAAACAAATACGTATCAATATTTTAAGGAAATAACCTTAATTGTTAAAACTATCGTTTCTATTGTACTAAAATTTTGAATCAGTGGAGCTTTAGTATCATAGAGTAACTTGGCTACTAAATGCAACCTTTAATAACATAGATAAAAATTAGCATCAAAATAATAATATAAGTAAAACTGGATTACGGAACTCACGTTTAAGGGTTAAGCTTTTTCCATTCTTAATATAATTTCTTAACAAATAATGTTGATTTTTAATTTTTTTTATTTTAAAATTTACATATTTAAAATTTATTTAGATATATATTATTATAAAATCTTTTTAAACAAATGCATATATATATATATTGAAAGTAGATATAATAAATATAGATTCCTTGGCTTTTAAAATTATTTTAATGTATACATACATTTTTTCCTAGTAAATTTCAAATAGATAAATTATAAGGATAAAGTATCTATTAGAAAATAATTTTCTAAATTTTAAGAGTTTTTTAATTTTAAGATGTTTAGTTTAAATATTTTTTAAAATCTAAAACAAAATATATAGGGTGAGATATATCATTATTTAAAAATAAAAAAATATTTTTGTTCAAAAATTATAAAAATATGATTTAGATTTTTAGGTTATATTTGATTAACAATGATATGACTTATGAGTGATGATGATAATGATTTAAAATATTTTTGTATTTAATTTAATTATTAATTTAAGATATACTTTAAAATAATAATATCATTATTCTTCTTTCAAGAATATAATATAATATTATATTTTGTTAATATATTTATAAAATTATTTATTAATTTTTTCATTTTATCTCGTTTAAAAATAATTAAATTTATTTTTTAATTTAATTTAATTTATAATCTTATATTAATATTATTATTGTTTTAATTTCATTATCAAAATTAGTAGAAAAATGATAATATTATTTTATTATGTTATTATTCTTTATCTCCTTACATTTTTATTTTAATTGAGAGGTGTTATAAGTTTTATAGTTTTTACTAAACAAAAATTTTAGTTTTTTAGCTTTCAATTGAAATAATTTAATTTTATAATTTTAAAATAAAATAAAAAATTAAAGTATATATTTTACGCTAAAAATATAAGAATAAATTACATATTTTTTTTAAAATATAAGATTAAAATGATATAAATTAAATTGAACTTTTAACTAAAATTATACAACAACCTAGGCCTATCTCCCTTTTTATCGAGTAATTTTACTTGTTTTCGGTGTAATATAATTTATATTCTTAATTTTTTATTGATTGTATATCGTAATATTAAATCACTTAAATTTATTAAATTTAACTATTTATTCAATGATTATATTATATTATTAATGAAAAATATTAATTATAAAACAATAAATAATTAATTAATACGAATACATACATTTTTCTTTGGACTTGGTGCCTATCATTCATTAAATTTTAATTTATTAATTTAATTAGAAGTTTATTAAACTTGGAAAACTAATTTTTTTAATAAATTTACGCTATTTTATTTTTTAAATATAATGAATTTTTAATGTATTATAAATAATATATCAATGCTTTAAAAAATAAGTTATTAATTTTATTAGATTTAAAAATCAATCAATATACTTTTTAAATTTAATAAATTTTTAATATATTATTTAAAAATTAATGAAATTAAATGTCGAATTTGTCTAACTTATACCAAACATGAGGAATAAACATATCTCGGCCATTAAAAAGGTCCAAGTCGTAACCGAGGTGAGGTGGCATTTCTATTTTTCTATTTCTCGAAAGGTCTTTCCAAACACAATTATTAGCTCTCTATGTTCCATCATTATTGTTAATCACAAACTCACCATCAACAATCAAAACCACGACGAATAATGCCCAATCGCAACCTTAAAATTTTGTCATCCCACTAAGCAATTCGGCTTTTGCAGAAATTGTTTATTTTTTGAATGAGGAATTCAAAGTAAACAATGGCGGACCAAAAAAGCGACCAGAATGGTCTTCCAAAGCATGACATCATTGACATGGGAGAGGAGGAGAAGAAGAAGAATGTAGATCCAGTATTGTTCTGCTGCTTGCTACAACCTGCGAGTGCCAATTCCGATCCCGATTATATCGGCATTCGTCGCCTCCTTCTTCATCGCAAGGCCGACTCTGATGTTCTTCGCCGAATGGTACGACCTTTCCTTTTGTTATGTTGTTTCCCTTGTACTATGTCTTTGATAAGGATTTTGTTTTCCCTCTGTTGAGTTGGATCTCTCTGTTCGGATTGATATTTATTTAAAAATGTTCTTTTATAGTTGTTTTCATCCATTTGATTTTTAGAGACAAGTGTATGCGTTGGTATTCTGATCTGCAACAAAGTGATATCCCAAAAGCTGAGCGTTTTGCTTATTCTAGTTGAAATGGCAATTGATTTGCTAGAAAAAAAATTCCCTGACGTTTGGGCATCTTGGCATCAAGATATCAAATGGTTGTTTCATCACATCCCATAACCAATTTAATGTTCTAATGGGTAATAGTTATCTCATCTCATCCCATCCCATCCCATCCCAGTTGTTCCTAACGGACTCATAATTATTATAAATAATCATGTTATTATTAAGAAATATGTTTTATTTTTTTCATTATTTTTGTAACTTTACTCATCATTTAGACTCGACAAATGGGATATCCCATCTTATTACTATCTCAACTCACCAAAAAATAAGTGAGACAGTATTAGATGGGCTCACAAAACTAATGGGTTATACCATGAGTTAATGGGACATTCATATCAATTGACACCTCTACTTGGGATGAAATTTGAAGAAACCTATAATGAAACTTAAATGCATTAGAAGTACACGTATAAGTTATAACCTCAAACTTTCAGTTTAATATTTAGTTCTAGAATTTAAAACCTATCTTTTGTGATTTGAGACTAGTAATTCAGTACTTTTCTGTGGTTTATAAATGCAGTTTTAAATCTTTTGAAGGAAAATACTTCATGGTTAAGATTTTAGACGTATCTGAAATTTTTATTATCTACAGGTGTGCACAAATGATAATTATCCCTTTTTTATTTAGTATAAACAATGCGTTTACAAGAACCTAGCAGGGTTGGCACCTCTTTGTTATGCTAATTGTCGCCTTCCCACCATGGAGACAAAGAGGATTGAGAATTTTTTTTTCATGAATAATGGCATAGGTTGAATTTTTTAGCTGACTCTTCATTTAAGGGTCTTTTGGGTTTTCATGATTAAGACATTTTCTTCCTGCATTGGTTTGTACTGAAGGATTGGAGATGCAATGGAAAAGGCTATGTGGCCTACCGCAATTTTATTCGCCGTCCAAGAAATTGGGAAAAGTCAATACCACCAACACCAAGCCTTCAAACCACACCTGGAAACAGGTTGTCATAAGTTTTTATATATCTATATTATGTATATTACATCTATGTATTGACTACCATTTCTTTGTACAGTTGACAATTTGAAAGTCATGTTGATATTTGTCTTAAAAACTCTAAAAACTGTCCAAAATCTGGACTATTGTCCTGTTCATAAACGGGTTTTGAAGAAATATTCTGTAGTTGTAAATTAATTTTTAATCTTATTATAGTTCCTCATCTTTTATCTAGTTTTTTTTCTCGTCTCATTTACTTTTATTTTCTCGTCTCATTTACTTTTATTTTCTCTTTTATTATGCTAAAGAAAAAATTTCCCTTCTAGGAAATACATTTAATAGTGAACTTATAAGTTCGTGCAATTATATCTTGATAATTAAATGTTTTCTATAGGATAAAATGTGTGCGATCAGGTTTTAATTCTGAACAGTTAAGCTGCTGTATCCAGTTGATAAACAACATATGTGGTTGATTAGTTCTCTTTGTTTCAGCTTTGATGGTAGCTCCATAAGTCTCTTGGTATCTCAACTGACATGCCTTTTAACTTTGTCGTGTATTTTTTCAAAATAGGTTCTTGTACTTCAAGAACCTTTAATGTTGTAATTTTCAAAAGATATATTCAAGGATTTAAGATTTGCAATTTATACATGTTTATCTGCTAATAGTTTTTCTTTGCAATTCCTTGAATTTTGTTCCTGTGCATACATGTATAAGCATGTGGTGGACTCTTTTCTAGGGTTGAGAGTATTATTATGTGAAAATGTTGTCCCTTCTACTGGAATAACTTCTATTCTTGGTCCTTTGGTCATGGACTATAGATACAGGGAGACTTGAAACCTTCATCTTTCATTTGATATCTGGTAGATTGTACATACCCATTAAGCTTGTTGCATTGCTTCATGTGTTTTTTTTTTGGTCTCTAGATTTTGCATCTCCTAATAGTATATCTTTCTTCCTAGTGCTATGCGTTTATGAAAAGGTTTACCCACATGCTACCTTTTGAATTCCAAATGGTATCTTAAAATAATTTTTCCCATACAATTCTGACATCCGGGTAATTTACTGGTTGATGCATCAGTGGGCGATGGATTCTACCTCCAAGTTCACTGTCCCTAATGTTTGAATCTGAGAGCTGGGGTTCTAGCAGGGTATATGCAACTTTTATCATAAAGAGTGTATTTACATCCTCATAATTTTACTTTTTTATTATTATTTTATTTTCCAATTGGTGTTACGCTTTTGATTGCGAATATTAGATATTGATGGTGGTCTCAGATTCTATTACTTTGCTTCAAGGACAATATTTTATAGAACCGATGGACTATGAATTAATCTGATGTTGGGAAGAGGGATGGCTCGATTTCACAAGTTTTCATTATGCTGGACTAATGCAAAAAAGAATAGCAGTTGATGCAGAGTTTTTTTTCAACCATTCTTCTCTTATCTTAGATGTGATTAAAACACTATTTTCTTACAGGACCTGCAAAGTGGTAATCTGGCCTCAAGTCGCAGAAACAGCTACAGCTCAATTACTAGTGATATTGATCGCCCTCGTCATCGAGGCACCGAACCAGCCTACTCATTTGTTGGGATGCACTGCATCTTTGATCAGTGCAGAGCCTCTGGTAAACTGTTTGAATTATTTAATTAAGAGTGGCCTCTTGCTAGTAGAGATCTAATCTTTCAAAAGCATGTTCACCTTTTAGCTCTATTGCAGTTACGGTTCTGAAGTTTGGGCATATGAGTTCTGATCTACTTGCATATGGAGCGTCAGATGGAACGTTGACAGTGTGCAATGTCTCAGGATCACCTTCAATCATCAGGCATTTGAAAGGCCATTCTCAAGATGTTACAGGTTGGATTGAATGGTTGTGCTTCTATCGGCTTTTTTTTTTCCTTTTCATTTTGGAATGATTTTGTAGCAGTCTCTTTCTATTTGCTGATAAATAAGCAGCAGTTTACCACAGTTAAGACACCTCTGTTGGTTTGTGTGATTGGTTGGAGACTACTGTTTAGCCCTATTATAAATTAGATCTATTGGGATTTATATTGAAGACTTCTATAAGTTGGGCATTTCTTTATCCTAGGATATAATCTACAGATACGGAATGCATGCATGTTGTGCATGTAAACATAAGTTGATCATAAGTAAGATGGTTGCGACAGCCGCAGACCATGGGGACCTGTACTGGGAGTTACCTTAGCAAAAATTGTCACAAAGTCCATCTTCTGTATACATGCATGTCTCTTCAAAAAAATTATATTTTGTTACTAGCCTTGCACTATTCCTGAAATTTTAATTCTTTTTTTAGACTTTGATTTCACATCCAACAATCAATACATTGCATCGTCATCCATGGATAAAACTGTGCGCATATGGGAGATATCAAGAGGTCTTTGCATGCGTGTAATATATGGAGTTTCTTCACAAATGTGTATCCGGTTCCACCCTGTAAGTATAATAAAAGAACATTGTTGTACTACTCGTGAAGAGAATTTGGAAGGTGCTTCCTCATGGTACATGCATTTTAAAATATTCTCTCCATTGGCAAAACATGTTTCTTTGTAATCAATAAGTGATGGATTTTGAAGTGTGATTTAAGTTTGGTTTTGATGAACCTCTTTCTGTAGGTCCCTCCATTTTTACTTTACTCTTTAGAGTTGATATATCCCTGCAAAATTCTTTGTTTTTTCTAAAACCAAATTCTATTTAATTAGGGATCGGAAAAGTCTATTTATAACAAGTTTGTGATAATTCACAACTGATGTTACACAATATTATTAGTAAGTACAATCGGACCTACATAATTGTATTCTTTCACATTAGTTGTGATTGTGATATATTTTTGATAAATGGAAATACTTAGGGATTTTAGTATAAATCCTTTAATCGTCATGTTCTATGCATTTATGTTCTGCATAGAAATAAAAAAAATTGATTGTCTTTTCTCATTTCATTGGAGTCTTTCCTCATTTTCTCTTCAATTTTTGTGTGCAGGTAAATAACAACTTCCTTTCTGCTGGCAATGCAAACAAAGAAATTGCGGTAATGACTTTTTTTTGGGTTGTGTTTTTGTTTTGTTGTGTTTTCAGTGTTATACCATTGAGATCTTAATATTCATTGTTTCATTTCCTGTACATTTACATAGGTACTCAATTTCAGCACTGGAAGAATTATTAATAAAACCGTATTTGATGGTGAAGTTACCTCTATGGACCATGATCACACTGGTAATCTCATATTCTGTGGGGATTCACTGGTACGTCCCTATGGTTTGTTCATTTGGTGATTCAAGTTTGCAACGATTTTGCCTATTACTTTATTGAACTAGTCTACTAAGGTAATTTATGTAGGGGTCTATTTACTCTATAAGCATGAACTCTCACACGGGGGCATTATCCCGTTCTCATCGTTATCGAAGTAGTAGCAGGCCCAAATCTCCTATCACAATCATGCAGTACCGAAGTTTCTCTTTGCTGGCTCGGGGTCCTGTGTTGTTAACATGTATGCAAGATGGAAGTCTGTCATTGTTGAGGTCAGATTGGCCTAAGATATCTTATTTCTTCTAATCCTTATTTTTGCAAGCACTGATAAGAAGATTGTTTACCTTTAGTGTTGCTGTGGAAGTGCAAGGATATTTGACTCTTCGTTGCTCACTCAAATTAACTCCACGAATACACAGGATTCGGGCTTCCTTTTGTCCTCTGCTTTCTCTTGAGAAAGGAGAATACATAGGTTTGATTTTCAAATCATTTTTACTTTAGGCTGCATCACTAGTTTTGTTATGTGGCTTTCATAATCATTGACACAAAAAAATTAAAATTATATTGAAATTGCACTGAGTTATGCGGCTGCTTGTTTTTCTTGATTTTGATTATATGAGTATTCTCATTTCGCTTTGGTGCTGATTTATGAATTTTTTTGGGTGATAATTAGTGGCGGGAAGTGAGGATTCAAATGTATATTTCTATGATTTAACTCGGCCAAAGCATACATGTGTAAACAAGCTACAGGTGTAGTGTTACCCTTTTGGTATTTTTCATTGTGGTCTCAAATTGTTGTCTCACTGATGAAAGACATGTAAGTTCTGCAGGGTCATGGCTTCCCAGTTATGGATGTTGCCTGGAACTATGGGGAAAACTTGTTGGCTTCATGTGATTTTTACGGCACCGTTATTGTGTGGAAGAGATCAAAGTCGAGTTAAAACAAATATACTTTTTCTTTTTTTTTTCCCTTATTTTTTTTTTGCTGTCAGGAATACAGAGGTGGACCAATTTCCTGTGCTTTCGTTCTTTATTGATGCATTACACAGACAGAATATTGTTGCAATATTTCATTCCTCCCTTTTTATATACAAGCCACTTATTTTAATTGTTTTATTTTGAACTATTTTTTTTAATTAAAGTTTATCAAAAAATCATGTTTATCGTGAGTCGTTAAATATATATTAATCATGTTGTAAAAAAAAAAAAAAGGTGAGGTGCTGTAAATATCTCAATTAGTTCTTTATATTTTGTAAAATGTATTAAAGAATGATACATTTTACTATTTATTAGTTTTTATGATAAAAATTTATTACATTCAATATTTTAGTAGTTTTATGATAAATATCATAGTAAAAGGTTATTTTTATTATCTATTTATTTATCAATAAATAAAGTATTAAGAAAATAATATTATTTTATTTAAAATATTAATAAAAAATAAACGGTTTTTGTTTGGTCTTTTTCACAAAAGTAAATAATCAAATGACATTTTTTGAAGAGAATAAATGATACATATGGTTTAATTTAAGAAATTTGTGTGATATTTTTGTTAAAAAAATATATATTTAATACTTTCCAGGAATTAGAAATAGAACTTCATTTATAAAAAAATAAAATATGCTATATACAACTTAATTTAATTTTGAAGGATGATATCTTTGGTTATAAAAGTGTAGTAGTAGATCTGATCTCGTGTGCAGCCGGCTATCACCTGAGAGACCTGTGTTCAACCAAGGCAACGGAAATGTTTTATTATTTTGACGTGTTTTTTGTTTTGGCCTTTTTCCAATCATTCTCTCATTTTGGAGTGAGATTACGGGAGATCAATCCGACGCCTATCAACCTAGGTTTTAGGAGTCTCTATAAATCAAATCAAATCAAATCAGACTAAATCGAAAAATCGAACCAGATCTAATTGAATTGAACATTTTTATAAATCAAATAGTTTGGTCTTGTCCGATCTGATTTGTATTAATCTAAACTATTTTTTAAATAATCCAATCTGATTATATTAATTTTTAAATCGATTGAACTGGACAAGATCTATTTAATAATATATTAAAAATTTTATATTATTTTTCATTAGAGTTGTCTAAAAACCATACCAAACCCGAAAATCAGACTAAATCAAACAGTTTTATAAATCAAACGATCCGATCCGATTTGTATTAATTAAAACTGTTTTCAAACTATTAAATCTAGTTAAATTTTTTCACTAAAATCAGATCAAAATGGACCGATAGACACCCTATTAAGTTTTATTGTTATTATTTATTTATAAGGAAAAGGATAATAGATGTTCCTTTATTTATACCCTAAGTTGCTCAGTTTATTTATTTATAAATGTATTTTAAGTTATATAACAAATGTAATAGATAAAAATAAATTTAATTTTTCATCTAAATAATAAATTAACACATGATATTTATGTATTTAGATTTTTTGATAAATATATACATAAAAAAATTAATATTTAATTAAAAAATTATTTAATTTTTTTAACTAATCTTTCAATTAAATTTTTATTTTTTGATGTGTAATTTTAAATACTAGACAATGAATTTTATTTAAGATTTATTGAAAATCTGTTTAATTTTAAAATTTTTTTCTTAAAGTTAGAATAATTTATTTTGCATATAACTACAAAAAATATAAACATGAACATAACATATATTATTCCATTGTATTTAATTAAAAATAAGATAAAAAAAAGTAACTTTATCATTATAACAAATAGACTTAAATAATGTATTTTTCAAAATAAAAAGAATTAAAAATATATTTTTTTAAATAAATAGACTAAACACCTTTAGCGTATATCAACACTTCACCCTTATTATAACATTTTGAGTATACAAAAGCAAAGCAAAGCAAAACGGAAAAGGTGTCACGATTCCACTTGACAAGCAACCAAGGAACGAAACAAATTATCATTGCATTCCCTCTCATCAAAGCCTTGCAGCTAAAGCAGTACCTGGGTGTTAGCTTAATCCGCATACAAAAACCTTTTCCGTCTTTTACAATAATAATAATCGAATATGTCCTACCACACCAAGTAAGATTGCTGATAAAGCTCAGGTAGTGTTCAACAGAAAGGTCTAATCCAAACTAAGTGTATTGGTATAAACGAGAATAAAAACTCTGCATCAGCTGCTAATACTCTACTCTAAATTATTATTTTATTTATGTTGGAATATTCACAATCCTATAATGTGAGGGTAGAGAGAATTCACATAACATAATTACAAATACAGGCACATCATCGGCTTGAAATAAAACAGGGATTTTGTTTTCCTCGATTGAAAAACATCTTTCATTGCAAACGTATACCACAAAAGTTTTCAAACCAGTTCATTTTCCTACCATCTGATGACTACTACTTGTGATGTGCATTATGACAAGCCTCCATGTTTCATCCAACTCTGATCAAGATTAAAAAGATAATGAAGTGGAAGTTCCTTCATTCTGATTCTACCTTGCCCAGATTGTGCATTTACTCTCACCTCCGACGTCGTTTTGTATCCACCTGAAATGCAATTCTTATAAGAATGAACACTAACACTATAATAAGAAAGGAAACACCATCATATTTTTCATTTATGATTTTTCAGAGAAATATAGCATAAGCATCTGTGGGAAGTTTTAAACGGTTCAAAAGCAAAGCCTAAATCCAAAGTCAACGCATTTCAGCTCATTTCAGGGAATGGGATTATTTAAAGAGCAGGTTGTGAGAATAATTTTAGAGCTCCAACATCCCGTGATGCTTAAGGAGAGTAATATAATTCTTATTACACCTTGAAACCAACCAATGAAGATAGAGAGGAGTAGACAGAACATGGAAAAATAAAATTTAAAGAAAACAAAAATGTTCCTTCACAGATACCAAGTAATATTCAATATCTAAAAGGGTATGAGAGACACAACTTTGTGCAGAATCAAAATCTGCAATATAACATTTTCCAGCTGCAATTAACGGGAATACCTTGGTATCTGAATGTCTGGAATTACTATGTGAATTCTGCAACTTCTTTTGATCTTCAGAAGAACAGCTTTCACAGAAAAAGTGGTCGAGTCTCCTGGCTTCCTCTGCAGTCATTTCTATACAAGCAGGATGAAACCTGCATCAAAAGAATATAAAGATTGGTTCGGTTTTAAATCCATAAGGCATAATATAACAATCCATGATTCTTAAGTGTCTAATATGTTATTATGTTTTAAAATCTAGAAATAGCCAGGTAAGATCCTTTTCGATAAATAATATTAAACTAAATATAAATGTGTTTGAGGGATAAGAAAACTTGTCTACTAATCTGAAAGAAAGTCACATGTGAAAGTTCATAGAACTGCTGCATTTTTACAATCTTCCATGTTGACCACGACCATCAAAACTCAGTCTCTAAAACTATTTAAGCAAAAGCCTAGCAAATTCATGTGCTATGCACAAATATGAATTTTTTTAATGTAAATATTCAAATAACAACTTTTTTCATCATTTAGGTGGCTGCAATTCTGGAAATCCATTGTAGCAATAAAACACCAAGCCAAGATTAAAACCAAAATTAATGGTGAATTCAAGTGAAGGTCAATTTGATATAACGTTTGTTTCTAGAGATTATCATCATCTATCTAACAACTTCCAAGATCTTATTCAGCTCCATTACAAATACAAGCAAGTTCAAAGTATGCGGCAAATCAAAGTAGCAATGGAATTAATGGACAATTTTCTTGAATTAAAGTGCCCTTTCAAAACATACAATATTCATCACCACTTCATATGACTAGCATACGACAATTCTTGGTGTGAGACATGACAAAGAGAACGAGGTTTACAACTAATGAAATTCTTTTTCCAGGTCATGAAACATTCTTGAATAATTTCCAAAAGCATCAAACATATTTGAAATTAAAGTTCCCTTCCAAAACAAACAATATTCATCTCGACTCCATTAGACTAGCAAACGAAAACAGTCGGGTATGAGACATGACAAAGAGAATGAGGCCTACAACTAATGAAATGCTCTATCAAGGGCATCAAACATTCTTAAATAATTTCCAAAAGTATCAACACATACCAATCACTGCAACCTTCACATTGAACCATTAGGTCATCGGGATTGTAAGGCATTTCACACTTGCAATATCTGCAACAGTAGCTAGGCTGTGAGACATTTGAATTAAAAGAGTAAAGGTCACGTGCTAATGTAGATTAACTGAACTAAATAAATCCTTGAAGAAATTTAAACATGAACATTATTCTCAACCTCACATTACAAGCAGGTCTGGAGAAGGCTTCTTCTAATGGTATTGATATACAATTTAAAAAGTAAGCCAGAAAAGCTAACACCATCAATTGCTCTCAAAATTAAATAAACTTAAGTAGCAATCATATGAAATACGGGCAAAGGTCAAGAAAGTAGTCACAATGTCATCAGCACACCCAAAAAGAGATAACTTCTGGACTTACGAAACAAAACTCTTTACAGGGCAAAATAAACGAAGCACAAGTCCGAAATTAACAAGAGAGAGAAGAATATCAATAAATAATCGGAGAAATTTAAGGCAACATACACGGCAACTCGATCGGGATTAAAAGCACCGGTGGAAGAATTGTACTCGAAGCGGCAAAAGAAGTCGTCGTTTCCAACAGCATCGAGCTTAGTGTAGCTCTTAAAGCTGTGTACGGTACACTTGCCTTCAATAGTATCAGCGCTTTGAACATCGTAGTGATCGGAAAGAAAAAGCTCTTTCGACCCATGGAACTGCCGGCGACCTCCAATTGACTCCTCCGGCCGATAGTACCACCGGACATGAATCTTGACGTTGGCTCCACGGCTATCTGCTTCGATCCGTTCGATCCTTGCAACATACGAAGGCTTTCCTGGATCAGACGGTCGCATAAGAACGCAATCACCAGCTGAGAGAACAAAAAGAAAAAGAAAAGAGATTTATTTTCTCGAGAAAATGGTAAGAGAAAGTTGTAAAATTGAATGAAGAAAATGGAAAGAAAAAAAAATGTTGTTTGCAGCGAAGAGCTGAAATTACCAACCTCTAATGGTTTTATTGATGTGTTTGACGATGAAAGAGTCGAGGGTTTGTCTGAGAGCTTTTGGTTTGGCCATTTCAGAGTGCCACTGCTTTAGCTGCTGCTGCAGATTTTACCAACAAAACTCATTCTTGCAAATTTCTCGATTTTTTTCTCTTTTTTTTTTTCAATCAGACAGACTATGTCTATACCCTAACCTTCCATTCTTCCAATGTCTTTTTGTTTTTGTAAATTAAAAAAAAAAATTATAGCTTTAAATACTATATTATACGGTATAATATACTTTAATAGCAATATCTTTACATTTGAATTTTTTTTTTTAGTCCTTCTAGTCTCCGATTATAAATGTATTTATTTTTTCTAGCTTTGAGAAAAACAAAAATGTTACTTTATTAAAAATTCCTTGTATTGAAAAACCAATAGTTTTATTGTAATCTTTCTAATTTGTTTTTAACGAAATTATCCATATTTTCTATAAAATAAAGACACTTTTTTACTTTTACGGTAAGGTTTATGAAATCGAGTCCATCTTGTGGACTTTCAAAGAAAATTGACGAAAGATAATTCATATAATATAATATAATATATTAATTAATTAATTATTCTCACTCATATATTACTATATTGAAATTATTAAAAGACTACGAAATAAACCATTATTAAACATGTTAAATAATAATTATGATTTTTGAGACAAGAGAAAACTTGTGAATGTCTAAAGCTGCAGGGGCGTTTTTCGGATTTGAAATGTAAATTAATCTAAATTAGAGCCAACTTGTGAATGTCTAAAACTGCAGGGCCGTTTTTCGGATTTGAAATGTAAATTAATCTAAAGGTGTTTACTAATTTTCTTATGAAATTAAAAAAAAAAACAATAATTACATCCCTTCTATATGATACGGGAAATAAACATCTGAATAAAAATAACTAATTACTAAATTTGCCTTCGATTATTATTAATATTTCTTTGTCATTATTGTAAACAATATTAGTATTTTTTATAAAAATAAAATATCTATTTTTTTATATTTTAAATATCATAAACATTTATTATATAATACTAAACTTATATAATATTGATGTGTAATGTTTAAGTTAATACTATTTTTATAAAAACAAATAGCTTTATAATAGGTTATTGAAAATACTACAAGTTTTATAATGTTAGTCTTGTCATTAGTTAAAATAAAATAAAACATATTATGGAGGGGAATAGAAATCCAAGACAAGGAAAGTGTAATTGAAAATATTATATTATGGGAAAATGAGTATTTTGAAATCAACTTATTTTCTTTTCAAAAAGTGTTCGATATTAATATAAGTGTCATAAATGCATTAATACAAAGATTTAAGCTTCAAATCTGAACCATGAAATTAAAATCCATCTAATGGTCTAAAATTGATGTAAAAAATTGAGTGTAAATTTGGGGCGATGAACCTTCCCCTATATAAAAATACTAACAACTCTTACAAACTAATAGTCTAATAGTTGCATGTTGCATCAGTTTGTTACTCTTCTTTTAAAAAGAGCAATCTTAGATGCATCTCCACCAATTTCTTCAAAAATTACTAACTGATTCTCTGATGGCTTCAACCAAGACCTTGGGACATGGTACCTGAACAACATGACATATAAAAATTAATTTTTAAACACAAAATAACCTAGTTATTAATTTATTGATGAACAAAAAAAAAATGGTCTGAAGGAGTTTGATTACCATTTTTGAGTTGGATGATTACAGCCGAATTGGCACTTTCTAGGGCGGAATGTGCCAGAGTAAGTACATGAACTACAATTACCATTAGCATAAATAGTCCAATATCTTCCAATATTCTCCCCATTGATCCAAACTTGACCCTTTCCCATACTACTCATGTCCAAAGCCAACGGCTCATCTCCTTTTGGTGTGTCAAAGTGAGCCTGCATTCAAGTATAAACAGACATGCCATTTTTTTTTCCTCCCGAAATTATCTAATATAAGCTTGGATTGTAACTATTTCACAATATAATTGTGTTTACATATATCTGATGTGAGTCAATATTCACATGAAGTTATATCTGAAATAATTCTATTACCTTGTACCAAGTCAAAGGTTGTTGCCTCCATTTGGCTAAGGAAATCTCTGTCCAATCAACAGAAGAGACTGAATTTGGAGTGCCTAGATTAATTTCTTCTCCTTTTAGTCCAATCTAGTACAAACAAATGATATCATTTGGGAGTTGAGACTTCACAAGAAAATGAGAAAATCAACAAAGTAGATTAAATTAAGACGGACCTTGTAAGACCATCTTTGCCGTGTTAGATCTCTCTTTCCTTGGTCTAGACCTTGTAGAAAGACTCGTATGACTCCTTTCCTCTGTCTCTCAAAGTGCAGACCATTGTTCTTTATTCACAAATAAGCAGAAAAAATCATTAGAGGTTATATTATGAGAAGCATTCAAGTATTTGGAATAAAATTATTAAAAGTGATTTTGAATGTCACTTTAGTAATAATTTTAAGCTGAAATATGCATTCTCAAAAGCATAAATCATGTTTCTCAATAAAACCTTCTTTCTATAAAAACAATGCTTCTAAGCTCTTAAAAGTGATTTGTTTTCTTTGAAAGCACTTTGAAACCAAAGGAGAAGCTGTTATGAACCAGCCCCTAACTTTGGAGCTCGGATAGTTTGTATGAGATATTAGGTGTTAAGAAGTAAAGAACTAACCGGCAATCCAACAGTCACACTGAGCAGTGAAACTTTATTAATTCCAGCATGCAACTTTACATCTCCTGTAAAACTGAAGAGCCTGTTTTGCCTAGTCCCATGAGCTGATCCTATTAATATAATTAATAGACAGTCAACAAAAGATGAATTATTTTCTTCTCAAATTATACTTTGAGTGGCTTCTTTCACAAATATACCTGAAAACTGTCCATTGACAAAGACATGTATAGCATCTCCAGCAGACTGAACTGTGAGAGCGGGATGTTGGCCTCCATGTAACAATGATTCTGATGAGCTTATTTCAACACTGTAAAATTAAACAATGTAATTGGTTAAGAGTTGATACAAACAATAATCATATTTCAATTTCAACTCACAATAATAAACAAGATCAAGATGTTGAACTTCACCTTGTTGTGTACCACAAATAGTCACTGGAGTCTCTTGTCATGTTTAACTGGTCCAAAAGACCATTGACATCTGTGATTGCTGTTTGATCATCCAATGAAGATACGTCTTCACTAAAGATCTCCCATGATTGCAACTCAGAATTAGTCTGCAACATTTGTATTCGCGTAGTTTTAACTCTCACCTGCAATGTAGTCACACTCAATTGCTTGTCTATAATTTCTTGGGTTTGAGTTGATCATATTAGGTTGAGAAAGAAATACGTTTTTCCATATTTAACATTTGCTGCTATAGCACATAACAATTTATGGAAAATGATTCTCATTCAAAGATCATAAAACAGGAGCAGAACCTTCAAACCATTGAACATTATGAAGAACCAAAATAGCATTCTATCATCAATTCTTACTTTGGCAGTATTGAAGACTGCATTTTTACAATCTGGGAGGATGCTAATGGACCAAGGTGGGAGCTTGTACTGCTTGTGATTGAAATTCACCCTCACCACTGACTGTGGATTGTAGTTTGAGAGGAAAGCAACACAATCTCCTGACTTGGTAGAGAACACATGTGCCTAACAAAATGAGATTCAGTTATTTATGCACGTGCCAGCACACAAAAAAAAGAAGACTCCAACACAAATGATATTTGTGGTGCGTTTGTTGCAAAAACCCTTCAAGAAAGAGTGCCTCTTGGAAGTCAATAAATGGTTTATTAAAACCATGCTTGCTGATAAGCATGCTATAAATTGTGTTCTCTTGCTTTCCGACAATATAGACTGTGGATTGTAGTTTGAGAGGAAAGCAACACAATCTCCTGACTTGGTAGAGAACACATGTGCCTAACAAAATGAGATTCAGTTATTTATGCACGTGCCAGCACACAAAAAAAAGAAGACTCCAACACAAATGATATTTGTGGTGTGTTTGTTGCAAAAACCCTTCAAGAAAGAGTGCCTCTTGAAAGTCAATAAATGGTTTATTAAAACCATGCTTGCTGATAAGCATGCTATAAATTGTGTTCTCTTGCTTTCCGACAATATATCTAACAAAGAAGTAACACACCTGTTTAAATTTTCCCCAGGTAATGATAGTAGGATCAGCATTTGTTAGAGCTTTCTCACATAGCTTGATAGCCTTGTGGAGTCCCTTCAAGTGACCATATTTAGGTTGTCTTAGCAATCCTGATTATATTAACAAGAGCAAACCTCAAATTAGATAAAAACTGAACTATCATTATACATTCTTAAGAAATATAATGCTTAAAAATATGTATAATACATAAATAAAATTACAAAACAATTGAAGATATAATCTAAAGTTTGTCACCATATTCATCAATAGGAGCGTCATAGTCATAGCTGGTAGAAATAAAAGGGCCTCCAGCTGTTCTCCCAAAGTTAGTCCCTCCATGGTACTGCATTATTTTACGTTAAACATCTTGGATTAAAGCTAATATAACTTATAACAACTTAAACTGAAACTAGAGACCAATGCTTAACTGCAGTCTAATGGTCTATTTGCTTCTGCTTTTGCTAAAAGTTGTTCTAGAAGAAACATTTTTAGGAATAAGCGCATTGATTGTGCTCTTGTTATGAATCACAAAATGTGATTTCTGAGCCCTAAAAGTACTCTTAAATTTTTTTGTTTGGTTTGAAAATATTCTTTTTATGTCAGAAGTGATTTTACAAAGTATCAAAGCAAAAACAAACAAAACCTAAACATCAAGTCTCAAAAAAGTAAATAGAAGAATGACTTGTATGTGTTAGAGATTGTTATAAAGCTTCTTAATTTAAGGAGCAAAACATGGAGCTTAATTCATGGAGCAATTCAAGGAACCATTAATTTAAGGAGTAATTCAAGGAGTGAATTTTCCTATAAATAGATGTGTAATTGTAATGAATTAATCATCCAAAGTGTTCATTCCAATTGAGAGAAAAGCTTTTGTGAGAGAAAATTGAGAGTTATTTTCTTGGGTGTAATTGGGTTGTGGGTTTTGAGTGTTGTAAACACCTTGTGTAATTTCTCCTCTTTCAGTAAGAAGATCTACAACAGGTCTGGAGACGTAAGCAAGATTGGCCGAACTCCGTTATCAAATTTGTGTGTTATTTTTCTATTATTGTTTTCTCATAAGTTTGACTTATCGGAAATTTGCGTTATTTCCCAACAGTATGAAGTACTTATTCTGATTCAAATGCAGTGCAATGAAGATTAAGCTAACCATGTAATAATTTACAAAGGAACCTCCCTTTTGAATGAACCGAGCAATCGCAAATGCTAAATCTTGAACAGGTCGACGATAAATTGGGCCACCAAATTCTGTGAACCTTTGCCAGAAAATTAAAAATTACATAAACATATGTTTACTCCAAAATTATTTAGAGCAGGATGAAGATGTAGAAATACCAGCCGCTCCAAGCTTCAGTCCAGAGAGTTGGTTTGTAAGGTTTGTTCGGAGAGAAATGGTCACAGTAAAAACCATTGCAGGCGTTGATCTGTTAATTAGATTCAATTGAAGGAAAAAACAAAGTTACAAGAACAGTCAAATTGAGCTTTATCAAAGGCATAATGAGACATAACACAAGCGGCGAAGACACATGTTTTAAAGTATCAAATATAAATATAAAACACATAAAATAAAGACAACCAAAGTTATAAATCAATAATATAAAGTTTATTTTAACGTATCGAACACCTATAGATCAAGAGTGTACTAGATGAGTTGTATAAAATATTAAAAAACTATTATACGTATTAAGTTTTATAAGGCATCAATATTGTTTATAAGTTCGGGCAACCCTCTAACTTACAAACTGATTTTTGGGTTCAGAATTAAGCATGAGTTTCTAAGTTGATATCAAAATTAGGCTCTTGGCTTCTTCACCCCCATCGATCCTTGTGTCATAAATTCGGACCGTGCCGTAAATCCAAACTCTAACCGATATGGAAGGGGATGTTAAGTCGCACATCGATCAAGAGTAAGGTAACAATACTGCTTATAAGTTTAGATAACCCTCTAACCTACAAGAGGGCTTTTGATTTCAAAGTTAGACCTAGATTTCTAAATATTATATGCATAATTCATACTTATTTAAAACACAACAATAATTATATGTAATCTATATTTTTAATATAAGACAAGTCATTGTTATTGTTTTATTCATAATTATATATATTATAAAACATGTCAATAAAATTATTCATTATAATCATTATCTTTTCATGAATTAATAATAGTAAGTAAAAAATAATATTTTATAATCAAAAAATTTTATACATTAAAATATAATGTGTTAAAAAATAATCATCATTAATGTTGATTAGATATATAATTTTTTTTATACCCACGTTATGTCTATAGTTTAAAATTTAAATATATTATTTTTTTAATTTTAGAATCAAATAATTTATATTATTATTATATTTTACAAATTTAAAAACTATAATTGTGTATTAAAAAACTAGTTTTTGTTGAAAAATAAGAATAGAATTACTTCTTAGTCCTCAAATATATAAAAAAATAAATTGTAGTTATTTCTTACATATTATGAATATACCTTTAAATTTTACTAAAAATAAAAAATATATATAATTTATACGTGGATTAAAATTTAATAACTTAAGTTATTTTGGAAAAAATATTTACAGACTAAAGCTTGGCCTAGCCATATATTAATCAGAATGGGCTCTACAAGGAAATTTTCAATGTGGATTCAAATGTGAGGAAAGAAGAAACAAACAACAAAGGACCAGATATAATAAACTAAACCATAGTATGTTGAAGGAGCTCTGAAAAATTTTAAACAACTTTTAGTAGAAGAAAGCACAAGCAAAAAGCTTAATTTGCCTACCACTGGGTCTGGGGCATCTGATTCCTTGCACATGACCCAAGGGACTCCAGTATCCATTTCAACTGCCATCTTTGCAGCCCAAGTCATGTATGCATAACCAGGAGCCCCAAGCACCTTCCTCTGTGGCTCGTATTCATTCTCAATCTGTACGGCAATTCATCAAGAGTAAACTACTACATTCAACTATATAAACAACATACATGTTTAAAGCTCTAGAACCAACCATTATTCAAATAGATAACTAACAGATTGATAAAGATGAAATCCTAAGTTCTCAAAAGAACTGATCGAGCTTCTTATTACCTGAGAGAGGATAATAGGGCCGCCTTGAGACTCAAATAACTTTTCCTCCTTCAACATTTGAACAACTTTCTGAGTGAACTTTGTCATTGCCGACTGGAAAATCAAGATTAAAGTAAAAATTATTAAACAATGGAGTACTTGAATGAAAGTTTTTCTTTTTTTTTTCTTTTAATCCCATAGCTTATTCACAGAGGTAGGCACATAAACAAACCTTGAAAGGCTTATTATCTGTTCTGAAGCTAATGCCAGTAATATACTTGAGCCAAACAGGAAACCCCCTAACAACCACATCAAAATATTATTATAAAAAAAAAACATTTCTATAAAAATGAAAACATTAATTACCCAAAATTCCATTCTGAACAAATATAAGGCCCAATGCGAAGATGCACATAAAGCCCTTCATTTTGGACTATCTTGATGAACTGAACCAAATCATTCCTCCCAAAAAAATTATACTTCAATCGCATACAAAGTTAGAGGGGAAAATATCAGAACGAAGAAAGTGAAACACTCGAGAACTAACAAATAGAAAACAAAAAAGTAAATGCATACATTGCCAGGAGAAGGTTCGTGAAGATTCCAAAACACATATGTGTCTATAACATCCAATCCACCATCTTTAGCCTTCTTTATTAGGCTTTCCCACATCTGCATTTAGTCCATATTATACCATTAATAAACAAATCCAAAATGTATTTACTTAGCCAAGCACATTACACTAAGAAAATGTGAAACATGAATTAGGAAATACCGAAAAAATAAAAATTCAATACCTGAGGAGTACTTCTGGAATAGTGTATAGAGCCAGAAAAGAGTATTCTCTTCTGCCCATTAATGATAAGAGCCTTCCTATCGTAGCTAACGCTGCCCATTGTTAGCTGAAGTGTTAGTGACATGAGTGTGCATAGAAAAACCCATTTGGAAGCTGGGTGTGCTTCCATTTTTTTCCCCTCAAATCAAACTGAAACTTGTTAGAGGAAACAATATTTGTCTGATAAATAAGACAAACATAAAGAATTGGATATGAGGAGAAGAAGAGTTTATATAGTCTTAGTCCCTCGGTCTCCACAACCACTCCACTAGTCAAACAGAGTGAGTTGCTCTTGAAGCATACTATCATTACTAGTAAGTAGTATAATATATAAATTTTAAAAAAAAATTATGTGGAGGACAAACACAATTAAGCAGGAAAAGAAAAAGGAAATAAAATAGAGAAGAGAGAGAAGGAGATAGCAATTAGGATTAACGAAGGAATAATATAAATGCACGTAAATCGTTATACAGTACTATTCTGGTAATGACTAATGATGGGCAAAGTCCCTTTCTTTTCTAGTTTTTACTTTTTACCATTGCCCTTTCAAACTTTTTTTTCCCCTCAATTATTTTGTCACTCTACGTATGTTATTTTAATAAAAAATGTGTTTTTTATGTTGTAAAAGTAATAATATATTCTTTTTATTATAAGATTAAAAATAAAATTCAGTATATAAATATATATATCATTTAATGAAATCATTTTTTCCCCACCAAAATGGCATTAAGCAATAAGACATTACTTAATATTATTAAGTTTAGTGGATGTAGAGATCATTTACATTTAACATTACATAATTGAACTCCAAACTTAATATCTATTTACTACTGAAATTAACTAAATATGACATTATTTATTATTCGAATGAGTTTCAAAGAATTCCAACTTGACTTTATGTAAATGTAAATGCTATATAATATAGGATGTCTTGTATCATCATTTTCCACTTAAAAGTTGAAAAAGTGATATGAATGATGATATAGTCGATAGATAGAGCATCGGATACCTTCGATGACTTGCATAAAATAGTCACGTGACAGTCATGTCCCACATATGAATAAATAGATGGCAGTGCCAGTTGGCTTATATGGTGGAACCATGAGCTTCATTCATTATATTTTGTAATTCACTTGCTGTTAATAATTTCTACAGCACTTTTCTCAATCAGACATGCATATGCGTCTACGGAAACTGTTTAATATTTAATTATTTGTTCCTTAAACCATGTTCACACTTCAACCACTTTCTAATAGAGGCTTGATAATTATTGGTTGGTATGTAATAAAAATTGACAGTAATCAATATAATCTCATTACTCAATAAAATTCACATGCCAAATCTTTTACTATTTTTAAATCCCATCTAAAATAACTAACTATTCTAACAAAGAGCGATCCAGCCAACTGGATCAGTACAACAACTGCCTGTATTAATGCAAACTCATACCTTTTTTCAAAAAATATTGAGAGAAAAAAGAATGAAAGAAAAATATACAAAGATTGATATACCTATCATCGAAGTCCATATTCTCCTTGATTTTCTAAAAAATGTTTAATATATATATATTGTGTTTTGTTTTATGTCATTCCATAGAATTCTCATGGGTGATGGGGTGGGTAGACCTAAACGTGAGTTATATGTGTGTACCGAGAGGAACAATTTTATACATATTTAAATAAAAGAATAAATAAGCAAGTGGTTATCAACATCCTATGCTCACCATTTTTCTTTAGGCAAAATTGTCTCCTATTCAAACCTCAAAAAAGGCATTTTCCAAAATTGTTCACTTTTTCCTTTTTTTACAAATATGCATCTAATTTTGATATAATTGTATTTGTGTTCCTATTCCAAATTCTCGCCACTATTTGGGCCAATTGTCTGCATATAGCAACATTACGTTACGTTATGTGGAGTTTTTCCTTGTTATAGTGCACAATGTTTTTATTCATGTTTTGTCCAACAGCTAGCACTTTTTTATGTATTTTTTATGAATAATATTGTTCTTTTACAATGAACAAAATTTGAGGGATAAAACTTAAATGACAGAAGAGATTAAAGAATAACACTAGGGAGAAAAAGGTTCCAACTGTGTCTCGGAATAAAGCTTAAGATGCGCATTAATGCCTCAGTAAAAAGTATAACAATATGCTGCTATTTGGACAAGGTCAATATGCTAACCTCAGCCCTCTAATTGAGCATGCTGGAAGTTTTAGCTAATCACATAAAACAAAGCAATTGCACAAACATCTCCACGAGGACCTTAAGTCCTTAACCCTATTTGGTAAAATGCTACAAAATCTGCTACTCAAAAATATATTAGGATTGAAACCACCTCCTAAGCTGCTGCCTTGAACCTTGATTTTCTTTCTCAGTCTGGTTTGAATACTGTCGTGAGTACTTTGATCTATATTGCTCAATGAGCATGTCAAGCTTATCTACAACATCGCGCCCTAAAGGTTCTTTATTCTTCTTGGCCCTTTTTCTTTGCTTTGGATCATACTCTTTCTTCTTGATATCAGTCTGGTCCCGCAGCTCCCTCTTTTTAAACTCTTGGCATGTCTCATAGGATTTTGATTTTTGGGAATCAACTGGTATCCTGCCATGTTGCCTATTATCTGAATTTCCTTTGAAGCTTTCATTCTTCTGCTTTGAGCCTCCTGATATTTCTGTTAATGAAAACCCTTTTTCCTTTTCAATCATTGAATTACTTTTCTGCCTCTTTGAAGCTCTTTGTCCTTCATTAGCAGCTCCACGTGAATGTGAATTCTCAAGCATTTGACCATCAATTTCAGATTTCCATTTTCCTAGCTTTCTTTTGTTTTGGTGATCTGCTGGATTAGCATCATGAGTTTTCTGCATATCATTTGATTCATTTTGCTGAGCTTGTAACTTTGCCTTCCTCAGCTTCAAAGTTTGAACATTATCAAGTGCAAACTCCACAATTGGACGGTGCTCAGGGCCAAAAGTTTCTACAAATAACATTACATATATTAGAAAAGGAACAAAATTAATGCAAAGCTGTTCGTCAATAATATGACATTAACTATGCTACAAGGCTCAAGCATCATTCACGAACCAATAAAGAAGAGATTAAATCGATAAACTAACCACCATCAATTTGCAGGAGAACTCAAGAGTGTTCTAATGTTAAACTAAATTACCAGGATTGTTGTTGAGAACTCTCAGGGCCACAAGGGCATGCTGATGCTCTGAAAACTCAACAAAAGCAACTCCCCGAGAGTGATTCTCGGTAACTTTTCCTTTCTTTATATCCTTCAAGAATTTCATCTGCATGAGCATGACCAAAGATAGAGTAAACATCACAAATTAAATTTAAAATCACACCTGATTGAAAGAAAGGCTAACCTGCCGAATCATAGGTTTTTGCTTCGTAGCTCGTGAGGTAACTGCATCGATGCAGAGCTTTTTCAGCTGCTTTTCACTCATTGACTTTGGCAAATTGTAAATAACAAGTCTAGTTTTGGACAAATGAAAATTTGGGGATCGAATCTTCTCTGTCTTCTTCCTCTCCAAGCTGCACAAAATGGACATAAAACCCATCAGATTATGTGAGGGTAAAAAAACAGCAGCACAACAAACCAATGAAAATCCAATAATACCATTAAAACCTGTTAAAAGTGCATTGAAGAAGATATACTCCTTTTGGAGATAATTGTGAGAAAGCAACAAACAAACAAACAAACACAAGGGCAGAGTTTAACATTTAAATGGGACTTTAAACGCATCAATTATGCATACAAACAGTCAATCTAGGTTCAACTACTTAAACTTGAGACTGAAACCTATCATCCACATAGAACATAGCAACCAAAAATAAATAAATTAAAAAAACTCATTGTGACATCCACCCAACGCCTCATCTTCCCAGATCCACTAATTAAATTGGGAAGTTCTCAATCCCCATGTGCATCTAGCAGGAAAATAATACAAAGGCTGAAAAACCAAACTAGTCACTTTGTTTCGCCAAAAAGGGTCATTTAGTCCCCTAGGCTACAAAAGGTAATTTTTAGTCCTTTTGCTTATTAAAAAGTTACCGAGGAAGGACATTTGGTATTTTTTTAATATTATTTCATTATTAAAATTCCTCGTTGAAGTCCTTAGTAGCTCTTTTTTCATAAAAAAAATGATTAAATGACACATTTTATAACCTATAAAACTAAACACCACCTTTCATAAAAACAGGACCCCAAAAACATTTTTCCCTGATACAAATTCATAAGACTTACTTTTGACGTTTTGACATGTCACTGGCTGAAACACCTTCTGCAGCTGCAGTTCCCTCAACAATAAGACCTTCCTGTTAATTTTTTGTAAATTGTCAACCACATTGGAAGTAATGATCAATCTTCAAAAGGGTGGCAGAACAAATGGCCAGAAGCGAAATTGTATGAGAAGCAAACAGTGATGAAAATCAACCTTTGCTAGGTAAAGGTTGCGATGGTCATGATTTTCCGCCTTTTCCTTATTCAATTCCTTCTCTTGAGCTGATTTTTTATCCAAAGCGTTTAACACTGTCAATTGCCTACCTTTCAGAAAGATCCCCAAGCTAGATGATATATTTGCTGCAGAAACAGCAGCAGTGGCTGCATCTATTGTTTTAAATTTGAGAAAACCAGTTCCTTTTGGTCGCCTGCCATGGACAGAGATTATATAGAATTTCCATATGCTTGAAAAGTATAGAAGCTTGTTAAAATGAAATGAACATACTTGGTGACTTGATTAAGAACTGGGAAAAAGGATTGCACTTCTCCAAAAGTAGAAAACCGCTCTTTCACTTCTCCACTGTCGATATCAAAAGGAAGGTTACTAATGAATAATGTTCTATGCAAATCATCTTCATCTGTCAGTTCAAGAGTTGGTGCCTTGCTCTTGACAGAACTTCCAGTCTTGGTAAATTCTGATGCTTTTGCAGACTTAGGTGTATCCGCAGACTCATGAATATCTACATCCTTTTTCCCCTTGGAAAGTGCAGAATCATTATCAGATGAAGGATAATTTCCTTTAGATGAGGTAATCAAGCTCTTGAGAACCTTTTTTGCAATGTCTGCTTCCTCATCAAAATTAACTTCAGCAGCATTGTCTTCATCCGTTGTATTGGAATCATCTTGAATACCAACCACCCCATCCAAGTGCTTGGATTTCTTATCAAACTCCCCATTATTATCATCAGATTCATCACTGCTACTGTCATTTTCCTTCCCTATTCTAGTAGATTCCCCTGTAAAAGCCAGCATTGGTGCTTCATCAAGAACATCTATTATGGAACCTAACTACTAGAGTGGCATAGAAATCTTATCTACAACTCATCCAAAAGTAGAGCATAGAGGATAAAAAACTATTTTTATCTCAACTTAAGATGCTTTTGCAACTGAAGTGGCAGAATATAGCTTATGAAACAGCTGAGCCCATTTACACATCCAGTCACAATATGCCGCATAAGTTGTGAAAACATATCTCAAGTTGAAAGGAATATAAGTGCTCTAGAAGATAATTCAATAATTGTTTTTTAATTGAAAAATAACCAATAAGTTCAATGTAAAAGGAAGTTGGTAAAGAGTGTCCAAAAACAGCAAAAATAATAATGCAGCACAAATACCATTTTTGGAGGCAAGGACAGCACTATGGTTGCTACTATATATTTTCTTGGAAACAGCCCAGTCGACAGCAATGGGTCTTTTGTGAAACATTTGACCATTGAACCTTTGGATTGCCTGTAAAAGTTGGAACGAAATATTGATGCTCATTACTCCAAACAAGAGCTAGATTATTTTCTCATTGTTATAAATTTTAATCACAAATGAGACACCATACATTTTCTGCTTCCTGTTTGGTAGTGAACTTGACAAAGGCAAAACCCTTGGGTAATCTGGATATAAATAGTATAGTGAGATAAGAAGGATGAATATGGGAGACAGAGAGTTAAAGAATTGAGCACATCTTTTGATGGGAAAAGACAACCCTTGAAATTGAAATATACCCTGTATCAGAAGTCTGAGGAATAAAAACATCCCAGACAAAGCCTGCTGATGAAAACATATCTTTTATCTCTTTCACTTTTGCCTGCACCAATGTATCTCTAGTTTAGAACACAAACTCCTCCAAAAAGGTGAATTATTAAGTAGGAATACTAAGTACTAAACCTTGAAAGGAAGATTTCTAACAATAAGCTTCCATTTCCGAGTCTTAGAGCCCTGAATTATAAAAAGCAGGGAAAAAAATTAGACTTGTCTGGCACGTAGAGATAAGGAATTGAGGATGCAGGTAAGATCAATGGCAAGACAACATAACAATCCCTTCATAAGCACCAACATATATCATACATCAGATCTTAGGATGAATTGGATGAGAATTGTCATCAAGAAGATAAAAAGAAAACAGTCTCCAAGAATAATTATTTAAAGGGTTAAAATGCCAGGCATTGACAATACATTTTTTTAATGCATCAATTATGAGCAAATGCACAGATAAACATTCAGTCAGGTTGGGGTGGAGAAAACGTCCTAGTGTATGTATAAAGGGCAATAAAAGGGCAAGGAGAATGCATCACTGGACAACAATTTATCACATGAGAAAATAGTTGCACTTCCCCAACAATTTATCACCATGAGAATGACATAAAATTCTTCTTTCTGGTCCTACATTTGCATCAGGTGCAGAGAAACTTGGAGCAGTCCAAGTTTAACCTCTATTTGAAGCTTTTGATTGAGGATAAATGCTAAGTACTAAAACTAGCAGAAGCCATAATAAAAAGAAAAAGCTATGCTGTAGAACAAAAATAAAAGGACATTCACCCCATCACTCATTCACACCTAAACAATATATCAACTCTGCTTAACAGGAACTGTACCTCCCCACCCAGCTGCCTTGCCCAGACAACTCCCCCTTTTATCTCTTTCTGGTGCAACACTGTAACAGCAGCACGTGCTGATTTTATACTTGTATAAAGAACAGCTGAAGCATCCATTTTGCATCCATCTTGGAAAACACCTGCAAGACTATCGCACTTCAAAACTCTGTTTAGAAATTCCAACTTAGTAAATGATTTCTCCAAAGATTTGGAGAAAATAGTTTCAAACTATTTGGTAAAAATCAAAACCTAAAACCACCTGCTTCTCAGCTTACTGAGACGTAAAATCTGTCAAGCAATTATTGAAGATACCAATACCAGCTTCAAAAAAGATATAATTTATCCAGATGCAATACTTGGATTGTGAATTAATTTTTCAATACAAAACCTCCTGGGAACTTATTAACCTTAAAGTCCTCTACAGGTAACTCTCTCAAAAAATACTATGCATTTACATACTTCAAAAATATGTTATAAGAGAACCAGTCTAGATAAGAGTTAAGCCATTGGTGGTTTTAAATGCAGTACAACATCTATTTGCTCAAAAAGACGGCAGGGGGTGAGAACCGCTACCGCAAAAGCATAAACGACTTATATGATACTTATAAGGAACAGCTGGCATTACAAAACCAAAAATAAGATGATGACAAGTTGAAAAACTAACATGTAAGTTCCCCAGAATTCTTCAAGCAAAAATAATCTAGAGAATTCAATATGATTTCTCCACTCATTCACTAAGCAATATATCTAGATTGTCTTATAAGTTATTTTCTCATATAAATAAAAAAAGCTTCTTTCCAATTTAATAGATCATAAGTAAATACCAAATTTCATAGCCTGACATAGAAGATGATTTTGGCATACATCGCATACAGCAAAAACTAAAAGATTATGATACAAACATCTATTAATAATAATTCTATGGCCATTTTAAAAGCCAATGCTGCATAGTTTCTGACAGTCAAGAAATAGATGTAATCTTATTCTGGTGGTGTAAAAAGAAAGATCCAAATATAAAAATCAGTTACTACAAAATGATAGTTTCAGACTAAAGCATATGATATCAACAGTCCATGTTAGACATAGACTGAAAGATACAATATAAACCAGTGTGTGATTATGATTACTTAGGTAACTTGTTAGGGAAGATATATCGTGAAAAGGTTGATAGCAGTGAACTTAATATGCCAACCCAAACAACCACAGCAGTGAAAATCACACACAGATGCACAACAAAAGCTCTTTACCATGTTGTTCGAGCTCTTCTTTGGAAAGAGGATAAGTTACAGAACATACAGTCCCCACCTCCCTAGCTTGACAGTGAACACCTTCTGCCATCCCTTTATTAAGAAGACCACCAAATATCACAGTTCTAGCAACCCTTCATAATAACAAGTAAAAGCATATGTCAAGACATCAAGGAGAGAGAGAAACGGGAAGATAATGTAAAAGATAAAGCACCATACCAATTAATTGAAGAAACAATCTCTAATTATTCCAAATTAACAATACTAATGCATTCTAGTCAGAATGGTAGAAACAAAGTAGCCTAGAGAAATTACAGAGACAAATACCAATAGCACTGAGTTGGAAACTAAGAGCCACATGAACACATAACAAAAATGCACACGCTGCACAGTTTGCACCACAATAAAGGGGGTAAACTTCACTTTTGGTCCCTGACATTTGGCCTAGCACTAGTTAGATTTTGCTCCCCAACATTTTATTGCTTGCAATAGGATCTAATGATAAGCAAATGATGAAATCAAATCAAATTACCTTTGGACGTTTTACGGAAAATGCATCACAGTTCCCACTTATCTATTCAAGACAATTTCCGCCATAAAATTAACTCAAATAACCTTAATAAGGCAACAGCCAGGTCCAAATGTCATGCTTAAACTGACTAAAATATCCTAAAAGAATCTTGTGTGATTACTTATGCATTTCCATTAAAAATTGCCAGCCTGTAAATAAAGCCAAACATCAAAGACTGTACAATTTACCCCACAGAAACTCTGCACTATGAACAGCTATCCACCAAAAATCTAATAAATCATATTTCTAAAACAAAGACTTCATTTCTCATTTATTCTGGTTAGTAGTTAAATCAAGAAAAAGCAAACTTGCACTGAATAAGTAAAAGATACTCATATTTGTACAAAAGAACGAGCTAGAATGCATCAGTACAGCTCAAACTCAAACATGTCATAGCCGCCAATCAAATAGGGCTTGTAATCACAATTGAAAGGGCAACATTCACTGAACATGTATAATTACCAAGGGTTCTGGCTAAAGGTCTTATGGACTGATATGATTGAGCTATCTTAGAACATCAACTTTGCATTTTGCAAAATCTAGAAATAAAGAGAGCAAGCTTTTCAAGCATAATTATGCACAATGTGTCATAGAGAAACCAACTACACCATCACATATTAATTCTCATAACATTTTTTATCTGACGACACCACTTCGTTTTCTCCAAAATCAAATCAGTACAAGGTTAAAACAGTTTAAAATACATACGAAAAACTCATCTAACCACCATAATACATATGTATTTAAGACTAATTGAAGAAATCAAATAGAAAAAGCTTTCATTTAGAGAGTCATAAGTTAAAATGATTTGTCATCACTTTTTGACATTTATAAAAGATTGTCTAATTTTCCAAATCTAATATTAAATTATATTATCATAAAAAGTAGCTGAACAAACGAGATACAAAGCATCATGAAAGACTCTACATGGCCTACATTGTTTATGCATACTTCATGAATAAAGTCTCATAACACAATAACGAACATCCTGAATCACTCAAAAAATCATGAAGAAAATGAAAGAAAGCAGGAGGACACAGCTTATACGATGGCAAGATTATACATTACCTTTGCTTTTCTGAGCCTAAATCGTCAACATTATTATGCAGTGTTTCAGTCTTTTCAAACTTTGTGTTTTTCTCTGAGTCATTTCAAAGAAACAAATGAGAAAAGGAAGACCAAGTTGGAATGCAAACCATAAGATGATATATATTGTTCAGAACCTTCTCTTTTCGGAAAACTATTTTCATCCTTGGAAGCACCATCATCAATGTCATTCTTTGACTTTAGGTTTTCATTCTTGCCAGTTACTGAAAAAACTGCAATATACATCTTTTATAGCAAAGGTGCAATATACATAATAGTTAAATTGTAATTCAGAACACTTGGTTTATGACCTATGTTACATGGACTCAGCTGAATGTGTCTGACAAGGAATTTTTTGGGTGTCACACTAGTTTCCTCAATCTGTAAATTTTAACAATTTGGAGTGTCGAGTACGCATGTTGTGTTCACTGGAAATGAATACTTCATGACAAATGAAGAGTCAAGTGGATGTAACTTAGTTTTTTATTGAAAGTCTCCACTATCTTCTCGCTTATTAGTCTATTTTCTGTTCTAACGTCTCAGTTATCTTTTTTTCTCCTTGGTTCACTTTATCCCTCTCCCATGCATCAGAACTGTATGCTCAAAATTAAAAAAAAAACAATAAATAGAGTGAAGCATTCTAACCTTGACTAGTCTTTGATCTCCGCTGCTCAAGAGGAGCACGATGCACAGCATGTTTAACTGCAACTTTCCGACCTCCAATTGAAGAGCCATTCTTCAGCTCAATGGCACGATTAGCATCATCAGCAACAGCACTGTAACGGGCCAAACATGGATCAGTATGAAAACAATTTAGAAAAAGAAACAAGATAAGAAATTAGTCACGATTAACAGGCCAAACATGGATCAGTATATAAGGCTAAAATATCAGGAATAAGAGACCTCACTCAGTACTCAAAAGTTAATTGCTAGAAAGTAATCATCAAAACAAAACAAAAAGAATAAATATTCATCTTAATCACGTAAAAACAATGATAATAGCATAAAAATGTATATCTAAAATGTGTAAATTAATTGATATTTATGATTCAAAGAGTTTAAAATTAATAATTATCTATATTAATTCAATAGACATTTATTTATATTAATTATGATTATTTATACTTGTATGATCAACAAAATCAACAAAAGAAATATCAAAAAAATCAAAATTTGGTTTTAGCAACATATCTTCACGAGATTTCATAAACGGGCTGTTGAATTTTGATCATAAAATTTGATTTTGATATCCAAATGGAATGATTCAAGTTGACATCGAAAGACTATTTAATTATTCATAATTTCATATTTCACAGAGAATATCTAAATCTGATTATTTTAAGTCCAAAAATGAGCTGAAATCCAAAATATATTTCATTTGAACGTCTGTTAATATGTCTGATATATCTTTTTGTATAAAGCTCCAAATTAGATATTTTTGGTCCTGTGAAAAGAAAAAAATTTATCTATAATTCATATTTCGAAAATATTTTCCAAATCAATTATATTCAAGGAGAAAATGGCATGATATTATCAAGGTTCAGCAAATCTTCTTACTCCAATACTATAAATAGATGGGACATTTAAGACTTGGATATCATCAAAAAATTGCAATAAACTTTTAATTTCTTCTCTCATTCTCTCTCTAGAATTTGTAGGAAAAATTTGTAAGCTAGGCAAAAGTTAAAACAAGGCTAGAGAGGAGCTTAATTGTGTAGTTTTTCTATTTCCTTCTTTTACTTATAATTACTTTATAGTTTACAATTTTTTTTTTAAATTATTTTGTTAATTTTTTACTATATTCAATATATTATATTCTTTAGCTTCATATAAATTCAGTAATGCTTTCTTTATGTATAATTTTTAGTTTATAATTATTATATTTATTTTATAAGTTGATCTTTCATCGCAATATTATCATTTTGACATATTACCGATATTAGATAACTTATAACAATAAATCTTGCTTATTCTCAATCAAAATATTTTTTCAAAATAAATACATTAGTCTTTGTTATTGATATTCAACTTCGTATCTTCCATTGTTTGTTTGAGATGTGAAGCATGCGATTGAGTAGTAAATAAAAATCAAAGTTAATAATATTAAAATAAAACAATCAAGTGAATTTCGAAACCTTGTTATTTAATATTGATTTTCTTCTCTTTTAAAACTATTATACTTAATTATTGTTTTTTTTCATTATTTTTCAATTATAATTTTTATTTATTATTCTATGACAACCTTTTTGTTAATTTATTTTGCTTCTATGTGGAATCGACACCTAAAGCTACACTACAATAACTATTTAACCAAAGGTAATAATTTTGAGCATGATCAACATTTGGTGCCGTTGTTAAGGAAGCATCACAACAAGAGTTTGCCTTAATTTGACAAGAAAAATGGTAAAAAAATAGATTTTTTTATTTTATTTTTTAAGAATTCTTTTTAATTTCTCTATAAGAAAAAATATATATAATTTTTTTATAGTTACTTGCTTCTATTATTATTACTTTATTTTTTTAGTCTCTTTTATATTTTTGACTATTTTTTCTTTCTTTTTTAAGCAACTAACTCTGTCTCCTTTTCTCTAATTTTTGTTATTCATTAGTTTGTTGGAAAAAAAATTAAGGAGAATTTGCAGGCTACAATCAGGACAATTTGATGAATCAGAAAGCAAGCTAGGGTTTACACACATCATCATCTCATAGTTGTATTCTTATACATTGCATATATTTTGTGTGTATGTGTGACTGTGATGTAGTGTAAAAGTGGTCCAGTTAAAGAAAATAAAGTCACTCTGCAATAGAAGAAACATGAAGCAGTAGATTCTTTCTAATAGCACGCCCAAAATAAGAAAGATTCTCATGACATGCAGACGACCAAGTGATAAAGCTTTAAACAGACCAATATAAGTATATTTTATTATAAATTAATCCATGACAATGAAAACAATATCCTCTCAATACATACAGTATAATTATTAAGCCTGGGGCCGAAAAATCACAGACAAAGCTTTACAACGATAGGCCCAGCCCACATGCATCATTTGATGAAGGGCGGTGGGGGATATCCCCCACGCTTGAAAGACTTTTCAATGAAAGAGGTGTAAGTTGACATAGAAACTGAAACTTCCCGCATTGAAAGGTATTCTAAATAAAAAGATAGGATCTAATGGTTGGTTACCACTTTTTTTCCATCTCACGCTGATAGGAAACAACACGCCGCGTTTTACTAGCAACAACAGTGATGTGCAATTCATTTACATCATCTATTAAAATTTTCCATGAATATCATGTATCTTTTCAAATATTAGCTGGAATTATAGATCTGAGTGATATGATTGATACTATTTATGAAAACGATATATAGAATAAAAGCCCCAGGGGTCAAATTCACATACTTATCATTATGAGATGAAATATTTAATGATTCAATAACCTTGAATAAAGAGCAACACAAACAAACCACTATCATGTTAATTGCCATACATAGTACAGTTAAGTGCAAAACTGCAAATAACATACAATCCAAATAACAATTCTAGTCCTAAACATAAACATTGCATCAAGAATATTCAAAGAGATTATCCGAACAAAACCAGAGTAGTAACTTTCATTTTGCAATTTCCAAATTAGAGATACCACAATACATTTTAGACAAAATATTCATATCTTGCAAAAGATAATAGCATCTTATCATCATGGCCAGGGGTGGATGTATACAAGGATCAAGAGCATCTTATCATCATGATCAGGGGCGGATACAGGGATCAAGAAGCACCAATCCCAAAAAATTTAGGTGTAATATTTATAGAATTACACGCATAAAATAGAACTATGCACCCTGAATTTTAATATTTAGGCTTTTAGCACTTAAGAACTCACTACGAATTCAATAATTTGAACATATTTACACTAAAATGAAATTCTTATAATATCTTTTTTCATCTAAAAACAAGTAGAAATTGTAAAGTAATACTTTTTTTACTATTTATACGGTGCCCCTCTTGAGTTCAAATCAAATCCTACATCCATCATGGTGACAAAAAAAGAAGCAATAAAAATAAAGTCAAAATACTAAAGAGAGTAGTTGCAGTCATCTTACAATTGAACAAAGCCAAAACCACGGTGCTCAGTTGACCCTACAACACAAAAAGAAAAGGATCGGGAGTAATTAACATGTTTCAGCCAAAAAAAATTAAATTCTAACCACAAAGAAATCGGAATGATGGGTAGAAAGGCATAGGTACTTAGTCCTTCATTTAGGACAAGTTTGCAGTTGTTCTAGTTCCCAAATGCTTAATTATTTCGAACTTTCAAGTTTCAACTTAGCCTTGTCAAGTTTGTAAGAACATATGACCAAATAAATCTTTGACCATTGCACTTGTTTTGCATTATTCTAGTTCCCAAATGCTTAATTATTTCCAACTTCCAACTTAGCCTCGTAAAGTTTGTAAGAACATATGACCAAATAAAATATTTCACCTTTGCACTTGTTTTGCATTGTTTTTGATACCAATAGACGATAGAATTGTGACCTCAAAGCCAAATCCAAAATGTAGCAACCACAAACCCTTAGTTACATCTTCAATAGGATGGCAAGTAAAATTACAAGTTACATGATAGCTGCTTTAGTCTATCAATCGCAAACAAGTCGGAACACACAAATAACATCGAAATTCACCCATATAAGTTAAAAAAAAGAAAAGGAAGATACAGGTAACAGGCCTACATTAATATACTCAAAACTTTTGCACAAGCTTACCTTTTTGCGTAACCATGAAACAACGCCTAATTGGTCCAACTTCGCCAAATGTTTCTTCCAGCTGATGTATCAAGGAAACAAGCACAAATAACTGAAAATTTGCTCTATTTGACGAAGAACAAGATATAAAATGGCAAAATAAAAGTCCTAATAAAATGCAACCATTAACGAACTGTCAAAAGAATGAAATAAATGAATAGAACAAACAAACGGGCAAAATAAAATGAATGGACGGGAAAATAATGAATAGAACCTGAGAGGTGGTGAATGAATATGGCATATTGGAGACGAACACGGTAGCCGAGCAATAGTCGGTTTGGGCAAAAGTTTTGGTTTTGTTCTTCTTCCCCATCCCTAAACAAATATAGAGATAAGTTGTAGCTTTAATTATAAATGAAGGCCTCGAAATATATTGAAAATTTGAGAACAACACATTTGAATGATTGAAAAGGTCATAAATCATCATATCAGATCCTAAACTAGCTAATATCACAGTACCATATATATTCTAAGCATGAAGAATAATATGAAACCAATAAATCAAGATAAGGCAGAGAGATTACCTATTACAAACTAAAAGCCAACCAAGCAGAATACGAGTGGACTATGGAGACTATTGGCAGGCGGCAACAGAGTTGGAGATACTTGACGGCCAGCGTTGGTGTAGAAAGGAAGGGAGAGAGTGAAATTAGGGTATGTGGAATCGTATGTACAGGGCTTTTACGGTTATGTTTTTCATGTGATTTTTCTCCAAAAACCTCACATCCTTTTTACGGTTTTTTTTTTAAATATTGTTTCTAATTTATTCTCTTATGTAATATTATTATTTTTTATTTATTAATAACATATTTCTTAATAAGTGAATAGTTTTTCAACTATTTTTTTAAGATTTGAACACTTTAAATAATCTTTAAAAATATATAATTCTTACTAAAAAAAATAAATATATTTTTATGTCATCAAATTTTAAAATAATTATAAATATATGATCGAATTTTTAATTGTTATTTCGATACCAACAAACTTTTATTTCGTCATAAATATACTATCGACGTTAGTTGTTAACAATATTAATATTATGATGTTTGTAAATCCCACCAAATCATACCACATCACCCTTATATCTATGTAAACGAATATTCATTTTATGAATTCGTTATATTAGAAACACAATATATGGGTTATAACTTGTAATTCATAGCTAAATGCTATATTTTTGTGAACAATTTGTTCAAATACTCCGCTTTTATTTTGAAAATAAATTTTTGTTATCATTTTTATAAATATATTGAACTTGTGATGCTCTATCAAATAAGTATGTGTTTAAAGTATCTTAAATTTGTGTATCTCACAAGAAAGCTTATTGACACAATGAAATTCGCAAGTATACGGGTCGTACAAGTAATATAATGTATCTAAGTGTAGATATTGTTTTCATAAAAAGTTGTATAACTTATAATCGAGTACCATTATAATTATTGTGAATACTATTTGGATAATATAACGTTATAAAAATTAAAACAATAAATAACAACTAATTTTAAATTGCAAAACTCAACAACTATTTAGATATATGAGAAAATAATCTAGAAATCTTTAATCATCCAATTTCCTAACACGTGAATCACTAAAAATTTTCTAATTTAATTATCGATCAATTATATGATCAATTGAATCTAACCTAGCATGCATTCCTCTCACAAGTACATTACAAATCATATAATAATTAACCTAATTATACTCTCATATCAATTAGATTCTATACTACTCATTATGTTCATCAATTATAGATAACACACATAAGAATCATACATATCTACCTATAAACTATGCATCTTAATTAATAAAGATAAAATAATTCTCTTAAATATATTTAATTACTTCAATAAATCAATTATTGACTAAACAATTAATAACATAAAAATCACATTAAATAATATGATTGAATTGTAATAACAATTAGGTAAAATATTAGATCATTACATGTATAAAATTAGGTTAATAAGACCCATAAACTAATAAATTAGTTAGACATAATTATGTTCTTAAAGCTCAGATTTTTCATAAAAAAATACAACAAAAAACTCAATTTTTTCATAAAAAAATACAACAAAATTGATTAAAAAAGGAGAAAAATAATATATACACTCAATTTCTTTATTTATAGCATTAATCTTCTCTTGAATCCTTTACAAAGTTGTCTCTTTTAATCCCATCTTGAACTTTTTATTTATTTCTCTCTTCCTAGCAAGTGTTAGGGTTTTATAATTATTAATTGTGTGTTGTTTATGACCTTTATATGGTGTTTTAAATAAATTGAAATTGATCCTCATTATATTAGAATTCATATTACTTTGATCAAAGGGTTAAGATTAATAGTTGGAATTCAATTTAAGATTGACATGTTAAAATCCTTGGCGCTTTATCAATCGAGCCTATTCTCGATTGATAGAGTGATGAACTCTCGATCGATCTACTCCCTTGTTGATTGATCAAATGATAAACCTTTGATCGATTAAGTGATAAACATTTGATCAATTTACAGATATCTAGACCGACCTACCCTTATGATCCTATATTTGTCCTTATTTTTACCTTTTTTTGATTGATTTGATATATTTTCACCTACATTGTCATATTAAACACAAATTAAGCCTATTTTTTATATTTAAACAAAAAAGACAAATAAGTTATTCAAAAATAACCAAATAACTCTATTTTCTAAAGTTAAAATATCTCCAAACTTAACTTTTTATTTACCCTCCAGCAAAGCCAAACTTAATTAGCTAAAATGATATGGGCAATACTATCTATTAATGTTTGAACCTGTAGTAGTCCAGATGGTACTAGCTCACTTCTTATTAAGGTCTTAAGTGGCCAAGACTGGATTCGAGAGTTGGGAAGAGTGAAAGAAATGTGTTACCTTTCCTGAGGTTGGTCATCTGTGTATATCAACCAGGTGGAACCATAATACCTCGGATAAGGGACCTACACAGATATCCTTAAAAATGTGCAAACCTAGGTTTAAACATCAAAATGCATCCTTTTTACCAACAAATTTCACTGGGTTTAGATAATATCCTCATATGTTCCCTAGGTTTTACAAAACTGTGGCCTAGTTTGTCGAGTTTCTTTCACCTTTCTCAACTTCGAACCTATCACTTGAACCCTTTTAGCCACAGATTCATAGAAGCTAGTACCATCTAGACTACTTAGTCTAGATGGTACCAGCTTACTTCCTAATAAGGTACTAAAGGGCTAGCTATGGGGTTCAAGAGCTAGGAGCGAAAGGAATGGGTTACACAGTCAAAAAATAGGGCCTACCTTAATATCCCCAAAATGTGCGAGCCATGCTCAAACAATTAATACATGCATGTTCAATGAAAACTATTTCATTCAAAAGTCATACATGATAAGGAAGTTTACATATCCATCAATCAACGTTCCATTGATACAAAGATATGCAAGGTTTTTGAATGATTGATTTGTATGTGTATTGCCCATGATATCATCTAATGCACTTATAAAATCAATTTATATGAGCATACTAATCAACTAAGTCTTATAACAAGTTTCATAGGTCTATTCTTCACACTTCTCTCCACTAATGTAAATATGTACTTAGCTAAAAATCAATAGAGATTTATATGCTTATAACGTAAGACTTAGGTAAGGGTAGATATATTCAGGTTTTTTCTACACCTTAATTTTCTTTTTATTCATCGTGTAATATTTAACTTTAATTGAACTTTCATTTGATATTTTTGTGTACCCTGTCTTACCATTATAATACATCATACTTATCTCACATCTCTTCTCACTTTCTTTTGTTTCTTTTTCTTTTTTTTTTTCTTTTTTAGCCTCACAACATCCCTAAACTTATTTTTAATTTTATTTTTTTATTTAAAGGGGTAATTATGAGTTTTATTTTTAGCCTCACACCACCCATAAACTTATTTTTAATTTTATTATTTTTGTTTATAGGAGTAATTGTGAGTTTTTTTGTATATGTGAAGAAATATATTGTATTATATTTCACCTCGCTCTATAACACAGTACATAATTGCATTTTTCATACAAGCTCAAGGCGTAAGGGTAAAGGTAATGTTTATTGGTTAAGTTAAAAATATGGCTTAAAGATATGAATGATTCTTAGTAAGACTCAAAATGATGACTAAGGATACAAACAATGGTTAGCTTGAAAGACCCAATCAATCCAATAAAGGCCAAAATCATTTCTCAAACCAAATACTATTTAGGATTTCGCCCCAAAAGATGATTAAAAAGATTCTAAAACATGGTAGACCTCCTCAATTAGCCATAACTCACCATAAAATTTCTTCTAATAAGAACATCAAAATCAATCATGAATATGCGCATAAAAATCTAAATCAATTTAATCAAAACTAACAAGCATATCACATGATTAATGTAAGTATCTTAACGAGCATCTTACGTTTCTTATCCTAGTCATAACAACCAATTTTATCATTGGGTTCATATTTTTCGTATGTTTCATATCAAATATTCATGAATTTAGTTTCAATATATTCATCAAATTCTACTCAAATGATGATAAAAAAATCCTAAAAATAAATAATATCCTAAACATTAAAATGCATACAAAATACTAAAGCAAAGAGTGAAGCTCCATCTCCCTCTCCCACACTTAAATTACACATTATCTCCAATGTGAACATATGAATATTAAAAAGAGTGAAATGAAAGAAAACTCTCTTAACTTTGGCACCCCACATCTGTTTGAAATTGTGCAATCTTTGTTGTGTCATTACCCTCCATATTTATTCACCTACATAACATAAAATATATAAGAAAAATAACATTGGGTTATCTTCCAATAAGTGTCATGTTTAACGTTCTTTGCTAGATATTCATATCAACTCCTAAGGTGCATCCACCACAGTCATCATAATCTTTTCATTTGGCAATTGGTTTATAAGATAGTGTTTTATCTCTATCCATAAACTGCTCTTTTTTTTAATTCAATGGATCTATAGTTTGTTACCTTAGTAATGGTGAATAGATCTACTCTTGAGTTTACTTATAAACAATTTGAGTCTTGAGTTATACAGTAATACTTTATATCCAAGTTCAAAAGTACGATTGACAGTTTTCTTATCATGCCATCTCTTTGTATTTTATTTCTGAAACTTTCTTTTCCTATAAGCATTTCACTATAGCTCATCTAGTTCATTTATTTGTAGCTTCCTTTTCTCACCAACTGCATCCCATGGACATGTTCAATTATTTTAATGCCTAATATGCTTTATGCTTCATATCCACAAGTAGGTGACGTGCTTTTCCATAAAATAGCCTATATGGGGTGGTACCAATCGGTGTTTTAAATGTAGTTTTGTATGCCTATAAAGCATTGTCTAACTTATAGGCCTAATCCTTTCTAGAATTATTCCCCTTTCTTTCCAAAATTCTTTTCACTTCTCTATTGGACATTTTCACTTGCCCACTTGTTTGTGGATAATAAGAGGTAAATATCTTATGCTTAATCCCATGATTAGACAATAAAGAATTGAAGGCTCTATCGCAAAAGTAACTATCTCTATCACAAATAAGAATCCTATGAGTTCCAAACCAAGTGAAAACATTTTTCTTTAGAAATTTCATGACAACTTTGCATCACATTTGTTAGTAGAAATGGCTTCTACCTACTTTGACACATAATCTACACTTATAGTACGTACTGGTTACAAAAGAATGAGAGGAAAAAGTCTCATAAAGTCAATGCCCTAAACATCAAACAAATGTACTTCAAGTATATTCATTAGAGGTATCTCATCTCTTTTGAAAACATTACCTATTCTTTAGTATCTATCACGTGTTTTTACATAAAGGCAGACATATCTAAATAGTGTAGGCCAAAAATAACCAGATTGAAGTATCTTATCTACTATTTTTGTGCTCTCAAAGTGGCTTCTATAGTCTGAGTTGTGATAATAGTGAAGGATACTTCAAAAATCATCATGAGGGACATACTTTCTCAAAATACCATCACCGCATTCTTTGTAGAGGTAAGTGTCATCTTAAAAACATCGTTAAACATCATGGAAGAATTTCTTCTTTTGTTGCCATGTGAGATTAGATGGAAGGATGTTGGCAACTAGAAAGTTTACAATGTTTGCATATCATGGGATGTCGATGAATCTAAAATTTATAACATATATTGTAAATTTCTTAATAGGTCTTTTAACTGTTAAATATTTTTTTTCATTGTTATGATAATTTAACTCTAAACCTTGAAAATATCTTGATGTATATCTATAAAGATATTCATTTTTTAAGTTAATTTTATTATATAAATTTCAAAAATTAGAGTTTTAAAGCATTATTTGTATACAATGAAAATATAAAATTCTTAAATTTATACTACGAATTTAAAAAATTATAGTTTTAAATGTAATGGTTCGACTTTATCATCTTCTTCTGTTTGTTTTTAAATTAATAATTAAAAAAAAAACTAGACTTTTAAAGCACTATTTATACAAAATAATAATATCAAGACTTTTAAATTAATTTACACTATCAAATTAAAAAATTAGATTTTTAAATATAATGTATAAAATGATAATATTAATACTTAAAATTACGCTTTATATATGATATTCTACATTTATCAAGTTACTTAGGAGTGTTCAAAATTGGGTTGGTTCGGTTTTGAATTAAACCAAATCAATTAAAGGTATAAAACTAATACAAATCAAACTAAAAAGTTTGGATTGATTTGAGTTGATTGCTCTAATTTAAAAAAAAATTATAGATTGTACCAATAAATTTGTGTTACTTGAAAATAACTTTAATTTTACAAACATTAAACTTTATAATTTGTATTATTATTATCATTATTATTATTATTATTATTATTATTGTTGTTAAATGTTATGTACACGAGTATAACTAAAAAAATAAAGATTTAGGATTGTTTTAGATTTATAATTAATGTGAGTTGGTTGTACTAATTTTTGAAATTTTTATTTTTTTCTCTAGATTGTGACAATAATTTTTTGCTAATTAAAAGTAAATTTAATTTTACAAACTTTGAACTTTATAACTTTTATTAATAATATTATTATTATTATAGTTAATGTTAACTAAAACAATAAAGACTTAAGATTATAGATGATTATGATTATATATTAGGATTTAAAATTTTAAAAATTAAAAAAATATGAAGAATTTAAAAATAAATAAAAAAATTAATTAAATTAAATATAATATATATGTGTTGTTTTGGTTTGATTAATTTTAAAATTTAAAAACCAAATCAACCCATAATTCATCAATTCTTTACTATTTAAAACCAAACATAAACTATTTCTTTGTTTAATTAATATATAAATTAAATTCCAATTAAATTTATTTTTATAGTACTAATAGTTCTTTTTTGAAGATTAATGATTTATTTTTTTGTATTTCTTTGAACAATTAAATACTTATATATATGTACATACACAAAAAAAAGTATAATATAAAAAAATTTATAATATTTTTTTCCTAAGTAAATTAAAATATTATTTTAAATTTTGTATTTTATTAAATATTTTTTTAAAAATAATATCTAATAATTATTATTTTTTTGTTAAATATACATATCATTTTATTTGATGTGCACTTATAGACTTATTAGAACAATAGGATTTATGAAGAAAAAAAAAACTCTAAATACTTATTTTAAAACTTAAATTTTTTATAATAATCCCTATAAATAATTCTTAAAATATGCAAAACTCATCTTACTTTTTTCATATTTATTATATTTAAGTTTAAAAAAGTAATAAATTCAAATAGTTTTAATTTTTTTATCGCATTATAAATAATATCTTCTTTTTTTCATCGATTCATTTTATTTCATTTATCTTATATCTTTTTAAGATGTTTTTGTAAGCATAAATTAATCGACATAAATGGTTAATAAACAATGTAAAGGAATCGAAAACAAGTAAGGTAAGGATCTTACCTCTAACCATTTAACTTGTTCTTAAAGCTCTAAATTCATCAGAAATTATTTGTTCTCTGTGTTAGAAACTTCTAAACTCTTAATAGCACTTAAATAGATGTATTGCATTGAAATTGTGTATTGAGCTTAGGGATCATACCATATTTTTTATAGTTATGCTTCCCATTAAAGTATCAGTATTGTTACCAATTTTTAACCATAACTGATGAGTTATTTAATGATAGAAACGTTTGGACCACTAAAGGATCCATTAAAGAAAAACGAAAATGAAAATTGAAGAGCTTAAACGGATGATCGGTTACATTCTCTCACTTGGTCCAAACGTTTAACTTAATCAAATCGATTATCTTTCTTAATAAATAAACACATGAATAAAGACGATAGGTCCTCTAAGAACGAGTATTATCTTCCATGTATTACAATGTATTTAGTTTCTCAAATATTACATTTATGTGGTGACAAAACTTAATATCATGGTTTTATACATCAAATAAATTAAGGTACACATGAATATGAGAAAATATCATAATATATAAGAGTTTCAATAATAAACTATATATTTATTTTACAAAATGGAACCAATTCCCATTTTCTCTACATAATCCTTAAATTTTAGTGGTGACATGCCTTTAGTCAAAGTATCAGTAATTATAAACACAACAACTAAGTTATCATAATACAATCTGAATGGCCTAGAAATATAGTCAACTACTCTAAGCCCAAAAATAAAACTCTTCAACCATACACCATATGATGTGGCCTCAAAACATGACAGGAACTTGGCTTCTATAATGGAAAGAGCAATCAAGGACTACTTTGCACTTTTCCAAGACACGGTTCCACTGGTAAACATGAAAATGTAACCAGATGTTGATTTATATTAATCAATATAGCCAGCAAAGTCGGCATCGGAGTAGCGAATTACTTCCATATTGTCGGTTCGTCTATACATTAGCATATAGTCCTTGGTTCATTGAAGGTACCTCATCACTTTCTTAGCAACTTTCCAGTGGTCTAAACCTGGATTATTTTGATAACGTCCCAATATTCCAACATCAAATGCAATGTCAGGAATTATGCAAACCTAAGCATACATCAGGCTTCCAATAGTAGAATCATATGGAATGTTCTTCATTTGTTCTCTTTCAAAATCATTCATTAGGCATTGGTCCAAATTGAACTTATCGTCTTCCACAATGGGAGCAACACATGGTGAACAATCTTTCATTCAAAATTTCTCTAAAAATTTATTAATATAGGTTTCTTGAGATAAACCTAAGACACATCAAAGTCTATCTCTATGGATCTTAATGCCAATGACATAAGATGCCTCACCCATATTCTTTATATTGAAATTTTTAGAAACAAATTGTTTTACCTTGTGTAGCAAACCCTTATCATTGGTTGCAAGCAAATTTCTTCCACGTATAAAATCAGAAAACATATCTTACTCCCACTAACCTTCTGGTATATACATTAATTCATGGGATTTTCAACAAATCCGAATGAAGAAATTACTTTATGGAGTTTCTAATACCATTGTCGGGATGCTTGTTTAATCTGTATATGGATTTATTAAGCTTACAAACCAAATGTTCACCATCACTAAAAAGAAATCCTTCAGGTTATTTCATATAAACCTCTTCTTCTATATCTTCATTGAGATAACATATTTTCACATCCATTAGTTGCATCTCAAGGTCAAAATGGACTACTAATGCCAATATAATATGCAAAGAATCTTTCCTAGATATATGAGAGAAAGTCTATGTATAATCAATTCCTTTTGTCTTAGGGAATCCCTTAGCAAGTATACCTTGCCTTGTATCTCTCAATGTTGCCCAACGAGTCTTTCTTTGTCTTTAAGACCCATTTACATCTAATGGCTTTTGCACCATTAGGCAACTCAACTAGATTCCAAACTTCATTACTCTTTATGGAACTCATCTCATCCTTTATAACATTATACCATAATTCAAATTCTTTGCAACTCATGGCTTGTGAAAAGGGTTCATGATCATTCTCAACTCTAATATTACAGTCAGATTCTTGTAAATATACAATATAATCACTAAAAATTGTTGACCTTTTATTTATAGTAGATCTTCTTAATATCGCACCATTATCTTCTTGGGAAGTATGGGGTTCAACTTGTTGTTCAAAAGTTTTAGGAATCTCCTGAACAGTTTGGTTTATTGGAATGTTGTCAATAACTTGTGGAATTTCAATGATTGATTATTCAACACCAACTTGTACTTGAGGGGTGTTATGAATAACAATCAATTTATCTCTTGAAATGGAAGGTTGAGACTCTAAATGATCAGTATTATAAATTATGTTCCAAATTTGATTGCTTCCACTAATCAAATCATACTTAAGAAATTTTGCATTTCTTGATTCCATAAACTTAGTGTTGTGAAATGGACAATAAAATCTATGACCTTTAGACCGTTTGACATATCCAACGAAATACCCACTAATGGTCCTTCGGTCTAACTTCTTCTTTTGTGGATTATAAATCCTCACTTCAGACGGGCATCCCCAAATGCGCATATGTCGTAAACTCAGTTTCTAACCTTTCCATAATTCAAATGGCGACTTTGAGACAACCTTGGTTGGAACTCGGTTTAATAAATACATAGTCATCTTTAAAGCTTCAATCCAAAAGGATTTAGGAAGATTGGATTAACTAAGCATACTCCATATCATGTCTAATAATGTTTGGTTTCTCTTTTCTGCTACATCATTCTTGTTTGGTGAACCAAACATAATGTATTGGGCAAATACCCCATACTTTTGAAGAAACTTAGTAAATGGATGTGGCACTTGTCCATTCTCAGTATATTTACCATAATATTCACCACCTATATATGATCTCACGAGCTTTATTTGCTTTTCGTATTGATTTTCTACTTCGGCCTTGAAGATCTTGAAGGCATCTAATGCTTTGCTCTTATTATGAAGCATGTAGGGATACATATATCAAGAAAAACCATCAATAAAGGTGATAAAATATTTTTGACTTTTTATGTCCATATTTGGACAACATATATCAATATGTATGATCACTAATATGCTTGGACTTTTATTGGCACTTTTCTTTAACTTGTTAGTCTGCTTCCCCTTAATGCAATCCACATATGTCTCAAAATCAATAAAATTTAGAGTACTAAGTACCCCATCTTTTACTAATATTTTAATTCTTTCTATAAAGATATGTCATAATCTTCAATGCCATAATGTAGAAAGTCATCGTCAATAATACACCTTTTAGTGCTAGCTTTAACATGCATAGCATATGAGTGGTATTATTTCATAAATTAATACAGTAAAAATTATCAGACAAAATATCATTCCCAACACAATCAAATTTATTAAATAAACTGAAAGACGTTTCTGAAAAGTGAAAGAAATAACCAGAAGGTACAAGTCTTGAAATCGAAATCTAATTTCTAAAGAAACATGGAACATAAAAGGTCATTTATAATTCTAAAACAAAACCATTACTTAAAATTAAACTGCATGTTCTTACAGCCTCCACATGTGAGCCCATCTTGTTTCTGGATAAGATGTATTGCTCACTTCGCACTGCTTTCTTAGGTTTCACATACCCTATAAAGAGTTTACAACATGGATTATAGATTCAGGATCAATCCACCAGATTAACATATTAACATTAACCATATTAGATTCATAACAAACAAATGAGGTTGGATTACCTTTACCCTCAAGCCATTTATGGAATTTGATACATTCCTTCTTCACGTGTCCCTTCTTTTTATAGAAGAAACACTTGGCTTCTTTCTTAATAGTAGCTTGAGGTTGAACTATCATTTTTCCTTTATGTTTATTTTGACATTTGCCTTTCTCGCTTATTGTAGCCAATATTGTACTTTCACAAAACTTTACAACAATCCTCTCTTCTTTTTGAACACATATGGTTATTAGTCCATTAATTAACCATTTATCCTTATGTGTGTTGTACGAGATTTTGAACGACATGTATTATTGTGGGAGAGCATTCAAGATATAATGTATTGGAAAAGATTCTGACATCTTAACCTCGGTATTCTTAAGTTAAGCCACAATGTCCCTCATTTGCATAATGTGCTCGCGCACACATTTCACACCAGTGAATCTTATGGAAGAGAACTTCATAATAAGGTTGTTTTCCAAAGCCTTACCTAAAGTGATAAATTGATCATCAATGACTTTTAGTAGGTCTCGAACATTATTATTAAGGGTATTCATCAGATCTAAATCGTTGATTTTATGCTCATCCGATCCGATCGGACCATCCGATCAGATTGAAACATCCTAATCCACAACCGATCCGATCTACTTTCACATCCGATCAATCCGACCAATAAACTTAATTAATTATATTTTTGGTATTTTTGAATAAAAAATTTAAATTTTCACATAAATCATAACATACAATTATTTGAGTTAAAAGAAACCTTAAAAAACCAAATAAAAAGGTTAAAATAAAACTAAGATGTTCAAACCTATATAAAACAAAAATAATACAATATGTCAATAACGATTACAATAGTCATTTTAATAAATTTAATAATTCATTCAAATAATAAACAAAAAGATAGTTCACAATAATCTAAACCTAAATTAAGTTGATTATTTGATCATTTCACTCTTTAATATCCATCGACCATCTTGAAAATAATCTTGTCTTGAATCTTGAGAGTAATAGCAAAAAACTTTAGTGTGTCATCATCTATTAGCCATAATTTAAAAAATATTAGTAAATTGATAACTAAAGATATATAAAATACATATGAAATAAAATAATAATATATTATACTCAATCAAGGGTTATATCCTTAATACCTCCCAACATATCTACAAAATAGAAGATAAAAGAAAATGATGAAAATATTAAATCATAAATCATAAGAGAATGATATTAATTAATAATGAAAATTAAAATAATATTACCTATTTTAATTGCTTCAATATCATCAAGGGACTTACGAATGTTAATTATTGGTGATGATCGAATCCAATTCTGAGTACAAATAAGTGCTTGGACAGTTTTTGGGGATAATGAGCTTATAAAAGAATCAATAACCCTCCCCCCGTAGAAAATGCTGACTTAGAAGCTACAGTTGATATAGGTATAGCAAAAACATTTTTGGCAATCTTGGAAAGAACCTTGTATCTAGCTTCGCTTACCTTCCACCAACCTAAAAGATTAAAAGACTTATCATCCACATCCTCACATGTCTCACCCAAATATTTATCTACTTCAGTTTGGTTGTCTGTCTTTTTTACATCTTTGATACGCTTTTTATAACGATCCATCCACAGTGAAAATGAATCAATGTTACAACTATCCACTTCTTATGTGTCTAAAGGTTGTGAGCATGTAGCTTGGACATTTGCAAAATACAAAACTAAATACTGATCAAACATATTATTCAAAGTTTGTCTAAATTTTTTCATCATATGACCAACCATAATATCATCTTCATCACACAAAAGATCCAAACAAATTTTCAAACCTTGGATCAAGCAAAGTTGCAATAAATAAAAAATCATTCATCTTATCTATACCTCCCCAATATTTATTGAACTTTGTTTTCGCTTCTTTTTCCATTTTGCTTAACAAAAAATCTATATTTTCACACCAAAAACTCAATTAGTTGTGTATAAAGCAAATTTGATCCAAAAATAAATTTGAAGTAACATATATAGAACCAAAAAACCTCAATGATGCATTATAAAATATTTTCAAAAACCTCATAAATACGTGAGCATTAGACCAATCAAACATATCAGAAGTTTTGCAACTATCATTTCCAATGTTGAACTCTTGTTTAAATATCACATCATCTTCTTCTAAATGCTCAAAAACATTCTGAAATCTTATTGCAGCTTCTAACATTAAATAGGTGGAATTCCACCTTGTTACTACATCCAAACATAAAAGTTTATTAGTATCAATATTCTCTTGCTTCTCACAATCCTTAAATTTTAACAACCTTGAAGGTGATCCTTTGACATATTTCACAACTTCTCTTATCTTACTTATGCTTGAATCATGTTCTTTCAAGCCCTCTCTCACAATCAAATTTAGAATATGAGTTGCACACCTCATATGCATATGTTGACCATATAGTATTGCACCACCCCAATTGTTCACTTTTTTACGCAAGTAAGAAACTAATGTATTATTTAAGCTAGCATTATCCACAATAATAGTAAATATCTTATCAATTCCCCAATCTAACAAGCATATATCAATTGTTTTCCCAAGAATATCACCTTTATGGCTAGGAACTACACAAAAATTTAAGATTCTTTTTTGAAGTTTCCAATTATCATCGATGAAGTGAGCAGTGAGACACATATAATTCAAATTTTAAGCAGAAGTCCATGTGTCAGTGGTTAAACAAACTCTTTGGAATGACTTAGAGAAAAATTCTTTCAATTTATCCTTTTCTTTTAAGAAAAGACTCAAGCAATCTCGTGCAACAGTGGTACGAGAAGGAACTTGGAACCTTGGTTTCAAAACTCTACTATACTTCTTAAATCCTTCATTCTCAACATGACAAAATGACAATTCATCAACTATAATAATTTCTATAAGTGCAAGCCTACAAGCCTCAATACTAAATGTGTGTGCAACAAGTACACCTTCTTTATTGTTTGTGACAATTTCAAAAGCTAAAGTCTTTTGCTTCTTCTCATATCTACCAGGAAATAATTTATATTGCATAGAAATATGAGCATTTAAGTTTGAAGTACCAGACTTGCTGGATACATGCACATACTCCCTTGAACAATATTTACATCTCGCTTTACAATCTAAGCCTTCAACCACTATATCAAAATGCTTTCAGGCAAAAGAGGAAGGTTTAGAAAACTTTCGCTTACCTTTTCCATCATAGCTATCTATAGAAGGTTCAAGTTTGTCATTCAATGGTAGATCTTTAGTTTCTGGTGGAGCATTTTATGGATTCTTATCTTGATTTTCAACATCATGAATAGCGCTTGCACTTTCGGTGGTTGCAAGTGGACTATCCGTAGTAGAGGTGTTTTTTTTTCATCTAAGATAAAGTGAGACATAATCAACTTAATGCAATAAACACACTGTTTAGAAAAACAATTGTTATAAAAATGCTATCAGATAAATGAAATAACAAAAACAACAAATATTACATAGGGAACAAGACAAAAGATGTTAACAACCAAAAGAACTGGGTCGAAACGACCTATTTCCTGAAATGCTTGACTTCAATTCACCAACTATAACAACCTTCATCTCTCCCCAAAACCTTGGAACTTGAATCTCAGCCCTCAGCCTACAGCTTCTGTTAAAATCTATACAGCATTAGAACCCACTAACCAAGTACCAACGTATCAATACTCAATAGAGTAAATGAACTATTTTCCCCATTAATATATGTAAAGCTTTACTAAAGTGGAAATTAAAAGGATGAGTTGGATTACATTATATAATGAGAACCACAAATACACGTGAAAGATAAAAAAGAGTAAACTAATGTCAATCTCAATGTTATTGGCAAACTTCATACTGGTATAACATAGTAAAGAAAACAAACTTTCAATACCTTATCAAATTAAATTATCAGAATGTGAACCCTCCAACCAAAAAAATATAGCTTAGATAGAAGCAAATTTGCAGATTTTCATAATGTAAAGAAGCAAATTTCCAAAATGTAAAGAAACATATTTATAGATTTCTAGAATGTAAAGAAGCAGATTTACAGATTTATAGATTTTCAGAATGTAAAGAAGTAGATTTATAGCCAAAGTAATACAATTTCCTATATCTCATATAAGAACAAAATAAATAATGAAAAGCAAAAGTAGAACCAGATATTACACAGGAAACAAGAGTCACAACTCATAGGGAACCAGATTCATATAGAACGAAGAACGGAGAAGAGAGAACAGAGATAGAGTCAGCGATGACGATACATGCAGTTGTAGATAGCAAGAGGCAAATTGGTAGAGGGGAGGAGACTAGAGAGGGGAGAGCTGCACAACGAAAATGGAAAAACCTAATCAAGCTGCACAGACGAAAAGATATGGCGACGAAAACCTAAATAAATAAATAAATATATATATATTTAATTTAATAAATATATATTATTTATATTTATATATTTAATTTAACAAATATATATTAATTATATATATATATATATTTAATTTAATAAATATAATTAATTTTAGTCGGATCGAATGAGATCAGATGAATCGTAGTGAAATCTGTCATCCGATCCGCACTTAACGGATGGAAACAATTTTCATTCGATCCCATCCGCAGATTGGATCAAATGATCAGTTTTTTTGCACACCCCAAATTATTATACTAATCAATAGAACCACTAATATCAGCAGAGATCTTAGTCTTAATGAACATCACGGCAAGGCGATTAGATCGCTCCCATTGTTCATAAAGTGTGATATTCGTCAAAGTATTGGTTTCAGTAATTTTAAGTGGTTTATTTTTCCTAATAGCATAATCAATATCCATCCACCCTAGATGAATAAGAATTCTTTCCTTCCATACTTTATAATTATCTCTTTTCAATTTAGGAATGTCACACTGAATATAAGATAAATTAGGTTGTGAAGCTACGATTAAAGATTATATACTTTTTAAAATTTGAGACCTAAATTAAAGTCATTATTTACCAATATAAATCATGAAAAATATGAATCTAGTGACATAAAACTTGCATGTGGACTAAAGCTATAATTCAATTAGATTCATCTTAACTTTACGATAAAACTATTAAATTATATTTATTTTCCTAATCCCTGTAGATAAATTAAAAAATATAATTTGATATTCTATCCTAATAAATCATACTAAATATAATAAAAAAATGTGTAAGATAAGATTCATCATATCACATTTGATTAATTATAATTAATATTTATTTTTCTGAATATAATCCTCAATAAACCTTATTATAGTTTTAATTAATTAAAAATGTTGTGACTATTTTCTAATTAATTAAACCATATGAATCAATTAAACATTAATTAAATCCTTAGGCTCAATTATTGTATAAAATCATAAAAAATATGAATTTAATTCCAAATGTACAAATACTATCTATCTTAAGATTACATATATAAATAAACAATAATAAATTATACAAGTAAAATAAATAATATAAGTACTAATTAAATTCATAAAGAATCATTAACAATTAATTCTATTATGCATAAATTATTTAACAAAATTTCATATGTATAATAAATTACAAAATTTATACATACAAATACCAAAATGAATAATTTAAGCATAATGAATTTAAACATAAATTTTAATATGCTAAAAATTATTTAAATAAATGTCACATGTATAAAAAATATTCTATATATGATTAACCTAATTTAAATAATTAATCACATTAAAACTATATTCAAAATTTTTTTATTAACAATTAAATACCGAATATATATAATAATAAATATTGTACACAAAATATGTTGTAGTTCAGTTGCCATGAGACTTGGCACACTATCGAGAGACCCGAGTTTGATTCCTGATAAAACCAAATTTTTTTTATAAAAACTAAATTTCAAATGTATATAATAATAAGCCCTATATGTATTAAAATACAAAATGCGTTGTGACCCAGTGGTCTGAGCACTTCACTTTCACCTAGGAGACACGAGTTTTGAGTCCCACGAACATCATCCTTTTTTTTCTTATCTTTAACCTCCAGTCGAGCCAACCCAACCCAATTACAACCCAAACGGATACCCAGTCATATTTCGCGATTTCAGTAACAAAGTTAATTTTTCTTTTTTATCAAATTTATCATGATTGAATTTTCAAGTGATTCGTGGTCTCAATTTGAAGAAAAAACGTCATTTTAAATAAAAAGTTAATTAATACAATCCAATAAATGCAAAAGACAAATTAGAATGATTTTCTTCATAGTTTTTCACGTTTCAATTCACATAATCATTGAAAAATTAATAATGAAATCATGTATAATGTTCATATGCATCAAAATCGAGTCTCTCAAAAAAATCCAATTTTAAGGTTCTCGGTGAAACAGAGCAAAATATAGATTATTATAAATTGATAAAGACAGTGGTAATATGAGCTCTGATACTAAATGTAATCATAAATTAATCGACATAAATGCGAAATAAATAATTTAAAAGAATAAAAAATAAGTAAATCAAGGATCTTATCTTCAGTCATTGAAATTGTTCTTAAAGCTTCAAACTAATCAGAAATAATTTACTTTCTATGTTATGAACTTTTAAGCTCTTAATAATACTCAAATAAAAAGTGTATTACACTAGAATTGTGTGTTGAGCTTAGGAACCATAACACTCCTTTTATAGATATACTTCCCAACAAAGTATCGATACTGTTACCAACTTTCAATCATAATCGACGAACTCTTCAATAACAAAAACGTTTAAACCATTAAATAATTTGTTAAAAAAATGAAAATAAAAATTAGAGAATATAAACGATCAATTACGGTTTTGATATTTGATATCTTTTGTATTAATTAAAATAAAAATTTATCATAGTTTTGAGGTTTCTAAAAAAAAATCTGAGTGGTATCACAATCTATAATATTTTAGTTAATATTAAAATATTAGCACAAATAAAACGATTATAGTTATTCAGCTAACATATGTTTAATACATTGATTTTAGTTAAGAGAAGTACAATTATATATTTATTTTTATAAGCATATTTTTCATAAAATTTAATTTTAGCTAAAACGCAAACAAAAATACTCTTAAAACACAAAGCCTTCTTCAATGAAAAGTTTTTGATTCACAATTTGGTAAAATTGTGAGACTGTAGCGCTCTAATAAGTAAAAATTTCAGTTGTGTCAGTTTGAAATTTTGCTCACATTGGATCGGGTCCCGTTATATTAATAATAATTGTCTCATGCTGATTTTTATTGTAGTGCTTCCAATATGTAAAAATTTCAGTTTTGAATCGATTTGAAATTTTGCTCACATTGGATCCGATCCCGTTATGTTGATAATTATTGTCCCATGCTGATTTTTAATAAATATGGACAATAATCATAGGTTATTAACCCATTTTTTATTTTATTTATATTCATTTATAATATATTTAATATACAATTTTAAAATATTAATATGATATTTATTCCATTATATTTTAAAATAGTAACATTAATTTTCATATTTTAACTATTTAATATATATTTTTAATAAAATAAAAAATATAAATAAAATTTAATTCAATTATTTAATTTTTTTGTATTTTAATATTATTTTTTCTATATATTTAAATATATATTAAAAAATAATATTAATATATATTCTACTTTAAGTAAAGAAATATTTTTAATATAAAAATAAATAAAATTCAATTCAATTATTTAAATTTTTTTATATAATTAAATATATATTAAAAAATAATATTAATATATATTCAACAAACAAGTGATTATTATATATATATTATAAGATAGTTGATCATTAAGTATACCATTATTTAATAGAATAAAATTATTATATTATTTAATATTTAAAAATAAAATAAAATATTTTAAAAACATATATATGTTATAATTCAATAAAATAAAAAATAAATTTATATAATTTATTTTTAGATAATTATTCAATAATTTAATTTATATTTATACTATAATCATAACTTTATAATAACGTGATAAATGTATGTTACTCCATATAAAATATAAATTTATCTTAATATTATCATTATATATATTGTATTTAAAATTTAATTTTTTAAATTTATAGTATAAATTTAGGAGTTGATATTATCGTTACTTACATATTGTGCTTGAAAAATCCAATTTCGAAGATTAATTAACTTAAAAAAGTGAACCATTATATTTAAAATTTTAATTTTTAAATCCATAATATAAATTTTAGAGTTTTTTATACTATTATTATGTATAAAAAATATAATTTTTAAAATTTATAGTATAAATTTAACTTAAAAAATGAACCACGATGATAATAAAAACCTTATTTAAGTATAATTTAATTAATATATGAGTTAAAAAATAATTATAACTTTATAGTAATATGATAAGTATAAAATATTTTATATAAAACGTAAGTTTAAGTTTTAATATTTTTATTGTACATATTTTATCTATTAAAGATTAGTACGTGATAATGTAAAAAAAAGTAAAAAACATTAATAAAAATAATAAAAATAAAACTCATTTAGACGATCAACAAATAAACAATTATTTAGGTATAACGGATAACCAAGTGATAAGTGTATAGTAGTGCATTTAAAATTATAAGTTTAAGTATTTGTATTATCATTATACGTATTACATTTAAAAATTTAATTTTATAAATTCATATTATAAATTTAATAGCATTGATATTAGTAGTATCCAAGTGGTACATTCAAAATTTAATTTTTATAGAACTAGTACTTTAAAAATTCAATTTTTTGAATTTATTGACTTAGAAAAACTTAGTTATGGCTTCATAATCAAGTAATAAGTGTCATATTTAAAATCATAAGATTAATTATTTGTATTGTCATTATATTTAGTACATTTATAAGTTTAATTTTGTAAATATTTGATATAAATTTAAGAATCTTGATATTATCATTATATACAATGCATTAAAAATCTAATTTTCATGCAAACGATGTTTTAAAATTTTAATTTTTTAAATTCATTAATTTAAAAAAATTTAGTTATATTTTTTTAGTGAATTGGTGAGTTAATGTGACATATCTAAAAATACGAGATAAAAGAATTTGTATTATCATTATGTGTGTTATATCTATAAATCTAATTTTTAAAGTTATATTATAAATTTAAAAGTTTTAATATTATCGTTATATATAATATATAATTTATTTATTTATTATCGTGTGTTTTATATTATTATTAAATAAATCACTTCAGTGGGTGATAAGTATAAAATACCTTATAAAAAAATAAAAAACTCAATTATTTAGATTATTATAATTTATAATTTTAATATTATATTTATTGTATTTTTATTAAAAATATAATTTTAGATAATATAATTATAATCACATATTATCTAATATGCATATAAATTTTTATAAAAAATTAAAAATTTAAATGTTAATATTATGATTATCGTTGATATTTTTTATTATAAAATATTGTTGTAAAATTTTATTTATTTACATTAATAAATTTTACTTTATAAGCATTAAACCTATAGCTGTTTTTTATTATATTAGCAATTACCGTTTTAAAAATATATTTTTATATATCTTAATCATAAACATATAATAATAATAATTATATATTTTTTATTAATAATTTAAAATTTTATTTTTTTATATTATAATATAAATCGAACTTTATAAGTAAAAAGAGAAAAAAAAACGAAACAGACGACGACAGGTTTTTATACAAGTTAATGATATTATTTTTTTGTTAAAGTTTTTTTTATCCCTTTTTTTAGTTAAAGTTGATTATTTCATATATAGGAATTTTTTTAATATATGAATAAAAAAACATCAAATAATACCTAGAATTTCAAAAAGGACAAAACATTGATTTATGCACCTAATAATTTCATATTCATAGGTGCGCCTATTAGAATAATAAAAATAATTATATAAAATAATATAAAACAAAACAAAAACAGACAAATAAAAATAAAATAAAAAATAGAGTGGAATAAAAGTTTTTTATTTATTTATTAAAAAGTGGAATAGGAGCTTAGGATAATAATGAATATATATATCGATAAATAAAATTAAAGAAGAAGAAGAGAGAATAGGAATACGCATTTTTTTTATGATAGATATTGCAGCAAAGTTAGACCTTCCATGGTTGAAGATGAGAGAGACAGGCAGAAAGATTGAAGTTAGAGAGAGAAAGAGTATGGTGGTAGAGAGAATAGGGAGGTTTAAGAGAGGGTTTTAGGTCTACCAACTGGTTGTTAGAGATTGGGCTCCTTAACCAAACACTTGATTACCAGCAAAGATGGAACAAGAATTAGATTAAGATAGAACCTATGAAGACACAATATTAACAAGTCAAGCTTCAATGGCTCCCACCATTCAAATCTCAAGCAAAAAGCTCAAAATTTGCACAGAATAAGAGCAACCCATCAAAGTTCTCCATTTTTTTAAATTTTTATTTTTATAAAAAGGAAGAGGAATAGAAAGAGGAAGTTATCATTTGTTTTTGGGATAATTGACTGTGAGAGGGTGAGAGTCTCTTTAGTCTTTACTGTGGAGAGAGAGCCAGCTTTTTACCTGTATGTGTGCGTGTGATTCTCACGTGGGGATCGATGAAATGATGGAAGTAGAATATATATCATATACATAAAAGAGCAAAAGTGAAATCCATAGCTCTTTGAATTATTACTCTCACACTTTATTTCCCATTAAATTTTCGAATCTTTTTTTTTTTTGGCTAAAGTCCTCGTTGTTGTTGTTGTTATATTGGGGGTTATCGGGATCGTAAGGTGTTTGGTTCTGGGAGGATTGTGTTTCAGTGGATTTGGTGGCTTTTCCGAGTTTTTTTTGTTCCCTATATTACCCACAATTGTTTCGGGTCTCCAGGTATTTTTTTTATTATAATTCCTCTGACTTTATGTTCTTTATTTATCTTTTGATATTTTTAGACTCTTTTGTTCTCAATCATCTATGGCTTATTTTTTATTTAAATTTTTTTTTAGTTGGATTTATTTATGATTTTCAATGCATGCACGGGAGTTTCTTCTGCAATTGCTATGATTTCTTAATTTCTGAGATTCGGTTTGATTTTTGTCATTTGATAAAGAGATAGTGTAGCAATTATGGAGATTCTTTTCTGGTGACCGATTATTAATCTTTTTTGTTTGTAGATTTCTATTTCTTAATTATTTTGTTTCTTTATCAAATTATAAAGTCTTTGGAAAATAAGATTATTGTTCTCGATGTTGGACATAAATATATAAAAATTGCTGTTTAATTGTTTTATTCTCTTATATTTTGGGCTCTAACTGATGTGTATTGTTCATCTTCAATTCTTAGTTGTTATATTTGCTTTTGATATATTCTCTTGGCAGTTGGCTCACATAAAACTATTATATTTGAATTGCTTGGAGCTGGCATACTATAATCAAACAGAAGAAAACATTAAACATAAATTTATCATGTAATGACACAAATTAGAAATTTTCCAATAAAAAAGAAGACGACATGAATGAAATAGAGAATTAACTAATCCAAAGTAATATTCTCAATATATACTTGGATTATAATGAAGATTGTCTTACTGGCCTTTGTTATGTTTTTCATTTTACTTTTGAAGGTTTCTAGTTGATTATGTCATTTGGCTCAAAACTGGGAAAGAAGGTTTGAATACTGCTAAATTATGGCAACTTATTTCACTAATTCAAACAATCAAAGGGATGCTACACCAATGTTCTATCTTAGGGAACCTTTACCTAGTTTGTATCCAGAAGCATCAACTCTACCCAACAACATGATGATGTATATGAACTCAGCTTCCTATTCATCAGATGCATTAGCTGGAAATTCTCATCAGCAAAATGGTTGCATTGAAATGCCTAATGTGGAAGCTTCAGATTCAACTTCTCAGCGACCAGATATCATTGGAAACTATAGGGGGTCAAGAATTGGGCAGCATGATTTCAATGAATGGAGGGAAGGAAGAAATCAGATGGTAGTTACAAACCCATTGAGTGGTACACCAACCATTCTACATGGACAGAATTTGCAGGGCCAAGGATTATCTCTTAGCCTCAGTACACTAATCCCATCGGGAATGCAAGTACCTTCCATCTCATACCGGAATTCAAATTTAGGTTTTTCTTCATTAGTGAACCCAAATCCATTAAATTCTTGTAATGATGGCAGGCAGAAATGGCTCTTGTAGAGATGAGCAATTGATAAATGTTTAACATTTGACTCCTGGTTTTGCTGTAGGCAATCAAGATTCAAATGGAGCAGAATTGTCTACGTATGGGATGTCAAGTATTGCAAGAACCATTCCTAATTCAAAATATCTTAAGGCAGCACAGCAACTGCTTGATGACGTGGTCAATGTTCGAAAAGCGCTAAAGGAGCATGACAATGAGAAAAACCAAAGCACGCATGAGCATCAGATGAAAAGTTCTAGGGAGGATGATTATGGATCAAAAACCAAATCTGCGTTGAAGCCTGGAATTGGAGGGTCGTCAAACCCCCAGGATTCAACCAACAGCTCCCAATGGGAACTTTCGCATGCAGAGAAACAAGATTTGCAGAACAAATTGACAAAACTCCTGTCTATGTTGGATGAGGTATGACTAGCATATGCTACTTCTGAAGTTTCTCACTAAGCTAATAGCATGCTCTAATTTATCTGTCTTCTAGAGAGGAATTGGTCTTTGTTCTTTATTATTATCTGAAAATTCTCTGTCATCATTACCTTCTTTATTAAGAGAGTAAATTCAGTAGGACTTGCTATTAGTTATGTAACATCACAATTGTGTATGAGCTTTTGTGCATCAAATTTATGCATTAAATGACTACCATATATCAACCCTTCTGTTTGAGAAATTGTGTGGTGTTAGAACATGGAGTATTTTAAAATCTTTGTTATTGCAAAATTTGGAGTCTGGGTTTCACATTAGGAAAGGAAGAAAGCTTGGTGCAAGTATTGTCTACTGGAGAATCTCGTATGATATTGCATGCTTATTTGGAATACGTATCAATAAATGTCAAGCTCCATTTATTTGTTTAAGGGGCATGTGGTCTCCCTTCATTTGTCACCTTTTAGTATCAATATTGTGACAATATATGTACTGAGCCAATAAATAGATGTTTAGGTGGACATTAATTGGTGAGACTGTTGATTTGCTTGGTTGCAATTTCCTTTCCTGTTCCCTCTCATGTAGCTGCTTGAAAATGTGCCGATTTTGACCCTCTTCACAAAATGTTTTGAATAAAGAATGTGAATTTTTAAGTATATAACATAGAGATGTAAACTTCAACAATTTTATCACCATTTCATCGTTCCAACTGGTTTGATACCTGCTGATGTAGAAATGTGTTAAATTTTGAGAGTAGTCTTTTTCATCCTTGTATATTTTTATTCCACAGTGAAAATTTAGTTTGTTTTGCGTGCTAGTTTGCCAGTGCTTATAACCATACCTATTCTATGCCATGTCTTGTGGATTTGTAAACCCTCTTTAAGGGTAGTCTTAAAAAACTTGTGATTACTCTTTCATTTGTTTTATCTAGTGATGGATACCTGTGATTCAACTTTTGAGATTTTTTTCAACATATTTTTTTCATCAATGTATTTTGCCCATGTTCTTTTGAGATATAGTTTCATGAATTAACATAATATCATATATTACATTATACACGACATTAACAAACATGTAAATTCACAGGTTGACAGAAGGTACAGACAGTATTACCACCAGATGCAGATAGTGGTGTCTTCATTTGATGCAATAGCTGGATGTGGTGCTGCTAAATCATATACATCCCTTGCTCTCCAGACCATTTCGCGTCACTTTCGGTGTTTACGTGATGCCATCACTGGCCAAATACAAGCAACAAGAAAGAGCCTAGGAGAGCAAGATGGTTCAGGAAATATTAATGGAGTTGGAATACCTCGCCTTCGATATGTAGACCAGCAGCTTAGGCAACAGAGAGCTCTTCAGCAGCTTGGTATGATGCAACAGCATGCTTGGAGGCCGCAGAGGGGGTTGCCAGAAAGCTCTGTTTCAATTCTACGAGCTTGGCTATTTGAACATTTTCTTCATCCGTAAATTTTCTATCCTTTGCTATTTTTGAATATTTCATTTCTTTTGCTTTAATCCGCTGCCTGGCTAAAAGTTTAACTGAGGCTTCATGTTAATATGGGTCAGGTACCCAAAGGATTCTGATAAGATCATGCTAGCGAGGCAGACAGGTTTAACTAGAAGTCAGGTAAAAATGACGCAATGATGTGGTGTTTTGCTGTGTGGATCTATCTTATAGTTCCTTGCATTTAACAGCTGGGAAAACCTGTCAATAGCTTTTTTTTAGCACTGCCCAAGGAAAATAGCTAATAATATTAAAATTATTAGGGGAAGTATTTCTTAATTTTGCTAGAAAATTAGAGGGGAAACAAAGAACAAAAAATATGTTCAAGCACCCTTTGTTGCATCTAAAGTTTTCTCTGTTCCATGGATTGTTAAAGTTGACTACACTCTTTACTTTCAATTCCATTATACTATACCAAAAAAATGTAGCATTCATAAACATCTGTCATGTGTATTTCATTGATGTATATATTATATGACATTTATTGCCTGATACAGGTCTCAAACTGGTTTATAAATGCAAGGGTGCGTCTCTGGAAGCCCATGGTTGAGGAGATGTACAAAGAAGAGGCTGGTGATATTGAGATGAACACTAATTGTTCATCTGAAAATGTAGATACAGGAGTAAAAAAAGGTGATGTTAGGACCTCTGAGGATGGTGTTGAAGATTTGCAGCAAAGTGCAAGCTCAACTGGCGTCGAAAGATGCATCACTGGCCAATTTGTGGACTTAAAATCAGATGAAGTTCCTGATATACAATACGCAGGATCCACTGGATCTGCAAGTTTCCAAAATGGAATTTTCCATGAAACTGCTGAACCCGAATATGGGTTAGTAAAGCACAGGGAGGATGAAAGACCTAGCCTGGGTGACTGTAGTCTCTTTCCCGACACTTTTGTTCAGTCTGATTCAAGCAACGAAAGATTCATGGCTGCTTACCAAATGACGGAACTAAATAGGTTTGGTGCTGGAAGTGGAGTGTCCCTCACATTAGGTTTGCAGCATTGTGATGGCAGTAGCAGCCTACCCATGTCAAGTGGAAATAATCACAATTTTGGTGCAATGAGAGGGGATGATATTTACATTGCTGCAGCTTCTTCTATTGGCCCTGAGCCATCAGAGTTTGAATGCATGGATTCGGGGAACGAGCAGCACAGGTTTAATTCTTCACATCTATTGCATGATTTTGTGGTGTGAATATGTATAACTACCGTCATGGTTTATAAAGACAACCAAACATTCTTGAAGGGCAGAAAAAAATGGAGTGTTGAAAGTTTGAATTGTTTTCTTCAGGAACATTGATATTGGGTGGAAATGAGATGTGAAAATCTGTATTTTTTCTGATAAATTTTTTATAGTATGTAACAAAGTGGTTGAAACTTGAAAGGTTATAGCATATTATTTGTAAAGGTAAATACATACATATGTATACTCTTTTTTTTGTCAATTAAGTGGAGAATTATCAATAATGATGGTGAAGGAAAAGTTATATATAAGCTTGAAATAAATATTATGAATATCTTCTATCAAAATAATAATAAATATTATGAATATCGTGGTGACGTGGTTTAGATTGAAATAAACAAATATTGTCATAAAGATTATTAGGAACTATTTGCCTCCCACTCCACAGAGGAAAGAATGAGGAGTTCACGCTACTCTCCTTTATTGTATTCATGAATTAATTTGAGCCCATAACTAAAATACTAATAATATCTAACGCTCTATGTTGGTACGTACATATCACACATGTTATGTTATTAATTATTATTCAATGGAGTACGTAGTAGATTAATATTTGGAGTTGTAATATATATATATATATATATATAAAGAACAAATAAACTATACTATTTAGGTACATGTGAGCCAATAAACAATAAGTAAATTTATGTTAATTTATATAATTTATTTTTAGATATTTATTTAATAAAAATAATATAATTATATAAATATAAAATTTAAAATAATATTATAAATTTCTTTTGAAAAATAACATTATAAATTTTGATATATTATAATTTTTTTTAATTATATGTATAAAATGTGTGCATATATGTATATACATATTTAATTATTCAAAGAAATATAAAAAAATTTAAACCACTAATACATAAAAAATAACTATTTACTTAAATAATAATATTATTAAAATAACTTTAAGGTTAATTTTATTCACACATGATTTAGACAAAAAAAAATCATAATTTTATAATATCTTATATAAATCATAAGTTTAAGTCTTATTATTATTATTATTATATGCATTACATTTAAATAATTTTTTTAATTTATATTATAAAATTAAGAGTATTGATATTGTCATTGTGTACAAATGGTATTTTAAAATTTTAATTTTTTTAATTTTTTTAATATTTTTATTTAAAAAAGGAGTACGAAGTCGAAACATTATATTTAAAATTTTAATTTTTAAAATTTATAACATAAATTTAAGAATCTTGATATTATTATTGTGTACAAATAATGCTTTAAAAATTATTTTTTTGAAATGTATAGTATAAATTTAAATTAAAAAAAAAACTCGACTAAAACGATAAAAAAATTATTTAACTATAATTTAATTCATATATAAGTAAAACAAAAAACACAATTTAGGTATAATTTGATTCATATATGAGTAGACAAATGACATAATCATAACTATATAATCTAGTCATAAGTGTAAAATGTCCTATAAAAAAACTAAAGTTTAAGTATTGGTATTGTCATAATATATCATTTTCATATTATTATTGTATGTATTTTTATTAGAAATTAGTACATTTAAAAATTTATTTTTTACATCATAGCACAAATATGAGTTTATAATTAGACAAAAAAATTGCTTAGTATATGAGTAGAAAAATAATGTAATCATAACTACATAATGTAGTGTTAGTTGTAAAGTGTCATATTAAAAAAAAAAGTTTAAGTATTAGTATTGTCACAACAATAATTTTGATAGTATTATTATGTGCATTTTTAATGAAAAATGGTGATTTTAAATTTATTTTTTCACATCATATTATAAATTTGAATTTATAATTTTTTTTAAATATTTAATTCGTATATAAGTAGATAAATGAAGTATTTATAATCACATAATTTAATAATAAGTGTAAGTTATCTTATATAAAAAAACAAAAGATCAAACATTGGTATTATCATAATATATAATTTTGTTATTATTATGATATATATTTTTATTAGAAAATTGTGCTTTAAAAATTTATTTTTTTACGTTACAACATAAATTTGACTTTATAAATAAAAAAATTTAAACAGATGACAATGAAGGAAAATAAAACATTCATTTTTATATAAATTTATATGGGTAGATACATAACATAGTTATGACTACATAATGTAGTAATAAATATAAGATACAATACAAACAAAATAAAACTTTAAATATTAATATTATTATAATATATTATTTTGATGTTATTATTATGTTTATTTTTATTAAAAATTGTTGCTTTTAAAATTTACTTTTTTACGTTATAATATAAATTTAATTTTGCAATTAAAAAATAAATATAAAACTAACGACCACGATGACAAATGATGCAAAACCTTCATTTTTTATACAAGGGGTGTTTAATTCAAATAATGAAATTGGAATGAGAATGAAATGGAAATGAAACAATATTATTTTGTTTAACCACTAAAATAAAAAAAAGAATCAGTATTATAATATTTGGTTTACAATTGAAATGAAATAGAAAACATTGTATATTACCAAAATATGATTATATTCAGTAAAATTTAAGTAATATCATTTAATTGTTATTTTTTTCATTAGATAAAATATATTATTAAAATCATTATTTTTCTAAATAATTATTAATTAAAAAATAAAATATATTATTAAAATTATTATTTTTCTAAATAAGGTTTAGGGTTTTGTGGTTTATGGTTTATGATTTAGGGTTTAGGGTTATATTCATGGGTTTAGGGTTATATTCGTGGGTTTAGGGTTACAATTATTATTTTTTTAAATAAGATTTAGGGTTTAGGATTTATATTTTTGGGTTTTAAGATTTAGGGTTTAAAGTTTAGGATATAGGGTATAATGTTTAGGGTTTAATATTTATGGTTATATTTGTGGGTTAAAGTTTAGGTTTAAATTTTTTTTAAATAGGGTTTATGATTTAAATTTTTGAGTTTTGAGATTTAGGGTATAGAGTATAGAGTATATGATATAATGTTTAAGGTTTAGGGTTATATTTTTCGGTTAAGATTTAGGGTTAAAATTATTATTTTTCTAAATAGAGTTTAGGATTTTTGGTTTATAGTATAGGGTATATGGTTTTGGGTTTATGATTATATTTGGAGTTGATATAAAATTGGAACAAAAAATTAAGATGAGAATAGAATCATGATTCCTAAGGAGGAAATAAAAAATTCTCATTTCTTATGTTTTAGGAATTTATTTCATTACATTCTCACTTTTTAGCACAACCAAATATAAAACTGAAAGTAATCAATTCCAATATCATAAAACCAAACACCACCTAAATTAATACAAAAGGAAAAAAGGACTACCACGACAATGTATGATACAAAACCATCATTTTTTATATAAACTTGGCTTGTTTGCGTGCAATGTACGAGCTTAACCTATATTTGATATGATAATAAGATATAATAAATTTATACAATAATAAAATAATATATATATATATATATATAATATAAAAAGTATATAAAATATATTATTTTAAGTAAGTGATCCGACGTAAAAGAAATAAACTTATAAGTTAATTTATATAATTTATTTTTAAATAATTATTTAATAAAAATTATACAATCAAATATAAAATTTAAAATAACATTATAAATTATTTAAAGAATAATATTATAAATCTTCTTCTAGTATGATATTTTTTGAATTACATTTATAAAATATGTGCATATGTATGTAAATATTTAATTGTTCAAAAAAAATATCAAAAAACTTAAACCACCAATATAAAAAAAAGAAACAATTGACTTAAATAATAATAGTATAAAAATAAATTTATAATAATTTAATTCATATATGAGTTAAACAAAAAAAAATATAATCATAACTTCATAATGACATGATAAATACAGAGTGTTGTTTATAAAGTATAAGTTCAAGTTTTAATATTGTCATTACGTGCATTATATTTAAAAATTTAATTTTTAAATTCATATAATAAATTTTATAGTCGTGATATTATCATTGTGTACGTACGATACTTTAAAATTTTAATTTTATAAATCTATTAACTTTTTTAAAAAGGGGAATGAAGTCAAACCATTATGTTTAAAATTGTAATTTTTTAAATATATAATATAAATTTAAGAGTCTTAATGCTATCATTATGTATAAATGGTGCTTTAAAAATTAATTTTTAAAATTTATAATATAAATTTCTAATAGTGCTTTAAATTTTGAATAGATACCTTGACATTGACGATAAATTTTTTTTCCAAGTGTAACTTGATTCATACACGAGTTAGATAAATAATATAATTTTGATATTATTATTCATATATGAGTAGATAAGTAACATGATTATAATCACATAATCTAATTGTAAGTATAAAATACGATATACAAAAAAGCACAAAATACATAATTTTGATAAACCATGACAATAGTTATACATAATGTACTAATTTCGATGCAGCATGCCTACATATGTCCCACATTACTTAAGAAACTAAGTAATAATGCGTTTATAAGTGATAGTACTCTCTAAATGACATGATGAGTTTTGAGGTTTATCCCTAAAAGTAAAGCCGTGAAGTCTCACTGAATTATTAAGTTATGGTCATGGGTCTACTAAACTCGTAGTTATGGACCAAAGTGGACAATCTCGTGCCACGTAGAGTAGGTTGCACCCACTGTAAGTGGACTAATTAACCATCTTGTATTAGTTGGTATCAAATCCACGACTCTACTAGACCATGTGGGATTACATTCTTATGAGGACGTAAGACTCCCTAAATGAGGGTGTATGATGCAGTGTGCATGCACATGTCCCACAATGCTTATAAAGCTAAGTGACGATGTACTTACAAGAGATGAATGTTTTCTAAATGACATGACGCATTTTGTGGTTTCTCTCTAGAAACAAAGTTGTGAGGTCTCGCTGAACTATAAAGTCATAACCGTAGGCCCGTTGAACTTGCAGTTATGGACCAAAGTAGACAATCTTGTGGTAGATAGAATGGGTTTCGTCCTGCTGTAGGAGGGCAGATTAACCATCTTGTATCAAATCTCTACTTAATGTATTAACTAAACTGTTTTTATTTATTGGTAAATATTTAATATCAAATTTGTAATGATTGAACTATTGATACCATATGATTAAACGATATTGCTTATAATCACATGGAATATTAGTCTTTAAGAAATAATCAAATTTTTTATTATCTGTTATCACAACAAATCTTGAATTGATAACATATATTGTAAATTTCTTTAAAGCATTTTTAAGAACTAAATATTCTTTTTCATTACTATGATAATTTAATTATAGATATTGAAAAAATCTTATGTGTATTTGTAAAGATATTTATTTTTATCATCTATATTTTATTTTATAATTGCTTCTCAATATTCATATGAAGTATTTTTTTTTATTATCATTTTAACATTTGGACTTGTGTTGTATAAAGTTGATGAGCTTTTTACTTATACTTTTACCTTATTTATGCACCGTGTGTTATGTTCTATCCTTTTTCAAACATAATATTTTTTTGAGTTTAGTTTGTTTTGGTTTTTGTATTTCTACTAACTTTTTGATGTATGTTTCTACATAAGTTAAACATTCTAAAAATCTTTATAATTGAATTTTATCTTTAATTTAAATAGGAAATCCTTGTGTACTATTTAATATATGAAGTTGAAGATGATATTTTTTATTTTCTATTTCTAGACTTAGATACTTAATTTTTTGTTGAGTTATTACAACCTTTCTTTATGATAGAACAAATGTTTTTTCTAATATTCTTGTAAGACATTAATAATATCTAAGTAATGTTTATTCGAGCCATTAATGATAAAATGTCATCAATTTATACCCAACAAATATTATGTAACTTTTTAAAAATAGTATACATATATCTTTAAAAAATACCAGGTGTTTATTTTAATTTAAATAGTTCAACTATCCATTGGAATTTTCCTTATGGACAACTAAATGCTGTTAATTTTTTTGGTTATTCATTAAGTTTTATTTGTCAAAATACACTTTACGATCAAAACTTGAGAAATATTTATTTTCTTTTATTAATGATAATAATTTTTTCTTTGTAATAAAATATCCATTATCAATGATTTTTTTATTCAAAGTTTTAAAGTTTATTACCATTCTCTTTTTGCCTCTTATTTTCTTAATTTCTTTTTCAACTAAAATTGCAAACTTAAGTGACATGAATTACTTGGTATTATGACATTTAATTTAAAAAAAAATTTGAATTTGTTTTCCAAATTCATCTTTATCTTTGGGTATAAATAATTAGTTTTACTATTATGAATTTGTTAGGATTGTTGAGTTTTATGCTTGCTATTATTATAGACCTATTGATTTTAGGATCTAAAGGATTTTATGAACTTATTGTTTCTAACAATTTTCTTATTTGTGTTAAGGCTTTATTTTCCTGTATTTTATTAAGAATTTTGTTTCGTTTCCATCTCTAATGAAATGTTTTCTATATAAGATTGATGCTTTATATCTATCTCACCACGTTTTCACTATTTATGTTATTACATAAAAGTTGAGTTTGATATCATCAAATTTTTTTGTGTCGTGTAAATAGTTTCACATTGTTGTTAAACTTATTTTATCTAAATATTGAGTAAATGATTGCTAAAGGTTTAAAAAGTTATTTCATATTAGTAAATCAACTGTTATTTATTGTTGATATATGATAAAAATAGTAAATTTTTCTCCTATTATTATATATGTATCTTTTAAAATTTTATTAAGACTTATTATAATATTATTATCAATTACTACAATTAAATCTTTTGATGTTTTTTTAGAATTCTTCTGTGAATACATATTTATTAGATATACACGTACTAGCTCTTGTATCTACATATGTAGGTAAATGATAACTTGTGTAACCTTTAAATTTTAATCCTACATTAATATAAGTACTGGTTGGATTTGTAATATTATACAAATTATTCATATTTTGATGAAAAATATCCATATTCTGAGTTAGTTATTTTTTTTCAATTTCTTCTAATAGATAAATACTACAAGTATCATTTATATCTAATTTATTTATTGCTTCTAATTTCATCTTAAAAGATTATTCTAAGATTTATACTTTATGTGAAAATTACTTTTAAATTTATTTTTTTATGTTGAATTATGTTAGGGCATTCATTAGCATAATGTCTTTCCTCATTACAGATCTAATATCTATATTTATTTTTCCTTGATAGGTAATAATTTTTGTTTTATGGTTACTTATATATTTTTTCTCCTAAAATATATTTTTCTATAAAATTCTTTGTTATACATGCTTTTATATTTTTGAAAGTCTTGTTTTTTAAATTTATATCTTTTAAATGTTTTGTATTTTTATGCTTTTTTTGTAAGATTTTATGGTACATTCATATTTTTCTCACGTCTTAAAATCTTTTATATTACAATAAATTTTATTATTTCATCTTATTGACACTTATTGATTATCCAAGTTTTAAGAGTTATTATTCCTCCTAAGGTGTTTGTTATAGTTTTTTTATTTATTTTATTTCATCATTCTGTTATAGTTTATTTAATGTTTTAGGTAGTTTTTAGAAGAAATTTCCTCGTAAGTTTCTTGCATAGATGGTAGTAGTATTTCCAATACTTATGATAATACATTTCATGTTAACAAATAAAAAAATCTTTATAACACATGTCACATATTTTCATATTTGTTAAATGTCATTTGACTTCCTCAATTTTATTTTCACTTGATTAAGTGATATGTCTACCTTTGCCTTTTCCAATAAATTTCTTATATATTTTATTTATTATAATATCTAAATACTTTCTACTTGCAGGAATATTCCACTATATTAATAAATATTCTTGTTTGGTTAAATTTGTAAATCAAAATTTAACATTTTTTATTATTTTGTGAACTATTAAGACTCTATAAGTTCAAGGGTTTGATGGTGTGGTTAGAGAAGTTTATATGATTACACTCATATTAGTAGACCATTCATCTAAGGTTTTTTTTATCTCTTATGTAATTTAAATCTATAAGATCAGATCTTAATTTTTATGAAGTTTGAATCCTGGTAAAATATTACCTCTAATTTCTCAATGTAATCATTATTCTATTTTGATTTTTTGTTTTCTTATGCAAGGAAGATCAAGTTCTTATAGTATTTACATATTTTTTTCTTTCATATATAGGTAAGATGTTTCTTCTTGATAAATGATTGGTAATAAAATAAGTCTCATGTGTTTTTTTAGAATTCTGTTTTCTAGTTTAGAATCAGTTTTATTGACTATTATCATATCATATCCTTCTTTGTTTTTACAAAAAAATTCTTCATAATATTTTTCCAATTCTTCATCTGTTAGGGTTAACAGACTAACTAATTTATCTATGTTTCTATTTTCAAAGCTCATAAATTATTTTTATATTTTATTAAACTGAAATTATAGCTTCTTTTTTATTTTTGATTTTTTTTTAATTTTTTTCTCATTCCTAGGTATCAATTCATATGATCTCCTATATGGTTATTCTTTTACTCCTACAATAGATCAAACGTGTAATCTATGACTTCATTATCTATAGGTAGGTATGCTATTTATATCTATTATTAATTATATAAATTCTTTATGTATATTTTATTGTAATTTATTATAACCATATTCTTTTATTTCTTTTGAAATTTCTTTTTGTGTTTTATTTATGTCTTTTAAGGACTTATTGTTTGATTCTTGTGCTATATCTATTTATTATGCTAAAAGAATTAAAACCTTCATTATGATTATTTCGTTTTTTTGATTTACTTGTTAAGCTTTCATTAAAATCTAATTCTTTATCATGCAATTTTTTGGGAACACTATTTAGATAATAATAGTATTATTTTATTCCTAATATTATGTTATGGACTAATATTTTTATTTATTGTTTTAGATATGCTAAGTATCTTTTTTATTATAGGTTTATTTTTAAGATTTATAAACGTAAACCTTAATACATTATTTTTTCTTTCTTGTATCAGATGTATTTTCTTTAACATCTAAGTTTCATTATTATGGGATTTTAAAGTCTGTTAATATTTATAATTTTATTATTTGTTGAATTTCTTGAAAAGTTTTATCTATTTATATAAAATTATTTTATCTATATATTGAAATATTGTGCCTGTTTGTTAATGAATATTCTATTATATAACATATTTAAAATAAATGATTTTGTTTTTTCATTAAATCATATATTTCAAATTCATAAGTCATACTTAATACTTGGTTTTAATTTTTATTATTAATATTAACAGTAAACTTACAATATGATGTGAATATTAATTTATAATATCTTATGTTTTCATGAATTATTTCATATTTTCTATTTATTATTTTATTATCTAACAGTGTTAGTTTTATTAGTATAATAATTCATTTTGTAAAATATTTTTTTATTAATATTTGAGTTTTCCTTAAATGAATGCATCTAATTTTTTTTATAATTCTGAGAAATTTTTAATAGTTTATCCATAATATTTTTTTATCAATTAATGGTATAATATAAATTTCTTTTATGTGTGTAATATTAATATTTATTTTTATTACTTGTTTCATAATAAATTATAATTTTTCTAAGATATATTTTTCTTATTCTTGAAAATTTTAAATTTTTAAATCCATATCCTTCCTTAAAATTTAATCTTATTTTTTATATTTTTTAAAATTTATTTTTACTAATTACTGTTTATTATAAAAAAGATATTGAGTTGTTTTGTATTTATATTTCTATTATTTTTATCATGTTAAGAATAATATTAAAAAAAATTATTCGTAAGACTTACAAATTCTTATTTTTTATTTGTAAGACTTAAAAAAAATTAAAAAATATAAACCATGTATTTAATTTTAAATAATGGATGTGATAAGTAGATCTCCTAAATTAAGTTTTGACACAGCCCAACTATCTAAATGCTCCGAAATATCTTCACGTATTTGACTATTTGCCAATTACTTCCAATTTTTTTATTAATTAATTTTTTTATTTTTAATTACGTGACTGGTTAAATATTACGAAGAAAATAAAGGTAAACTGAAAAATATCGCTTCAATAATAAATAAATTAAAAAAAAAACTAAAAAAAGATATCGTAAGAAACGAACTACCATTAAAATCCACACACTGTAATATTTTCCAATTGTCTTTTTCTTATTGTGAAGAATTTCTACCTTCCATTTTAAGCAAACGGGTGAGAAACAATCACCTACAACAGATTTTAACATTACACGAATCCTAATCGTTCAGATATTAGACCTGATAACTATTAATGGTCCAAATACATTAACCAGTTAAAACAAACAACACCCAATAATTTTCCCGAAACCTACCCCCATTGGCCCACTCGGCTTTAAAAGCACCCAATCACCTTCTATCTTTCTCATTCGCTCTCTCTGAACATGGATAAATTTCTCTCTCTACTGGTGTTCTCTCTAATCGTCCCCTCCATTTCGTCGGAAACTTTCTCTGGCGATTCAAACAACTCTGGTCCTTTGATCAGGCAAGTGGTGGACTCCAACGCTGGTGCGATCGATCATCATCTCGGTGCTGAACACCACTTCTCGCTGTTCAAGAAGAGGTTTGAGAAATCGTATGCGAGCCAAGAAGAGCACAACCTGAGGTTCGCTATTTTCAAGGCCAATCTCCGTCGAGCCAAGCGACACCAGGAACTTGACCCATCTGCTCAACACGGCGTTACTCAGTTCTCCGACTTGACCCCCGCCGAGTTTCGCCGATCTTTTCTTGGTCTGAGAAGTCGTTTTAGACTCCCTTCTGACGCAAATAAGGCTCCTATTCTTCCAACGGATAATCTTCCTGAGGATTTTGATTGGAGGGATCATGGTGCTGTTACGCCTGTTAAAAATCAGGTTTTTTTTTTTTGGGTTCTTGTCGCATTATTTTTAATTTATCATACATTCATGTATGTTATTACTGTGTGATATGTTAGTATATGGAGGGGATTGGGGTTTTCTTTGGTCGAATTAACTGGTGTTAATACTTTTTGGGATTAGGGTTCATGCGGATCGTGCTGGAGTTTCAGCACAGTAGGTGCGTTAGAAGGTGCAAACTTCCTTGGTACTGGGAAACTGACCAGCCTTAGCGAACAACAGCTTGTGGATTGTGATCATGAGGTTTGATCTTCTTGCCCATCTTGCCTCATGCTATATGTTTAATGTGTTGCTTCTAGGAATTTTAACTCATGAGAGCTGAAATTTCCATAACAAGTTTGTCCTTTGTTTTAGCATTATTGTAATAGCATGGTGAATTCATTATGCCTTTTCCCGTGTAGAAATTATATCTTAACATTACGTTGCTTGTAATATACTTATTAACATCAGGAAATTGATATATATTATTTTTTTTTCTTTGTTGAGGATTTCCGTGACTTGTGGTATTTTAAAGAGTTTTTTGGTCGTTATTTCTCCAATGGAATATTTTTCTTTTTGACATGTTTTGCAGCCACTGCCTCTGAAACTGATAATTCATGTTCTGTATTATTATAGCCAATATTAATTCGTGTTCGGAATTTGAATCCATGAGAGTGCAATTTCCGTATCAGAATTGCATTTTTTTTGCTTGTTTGCTGGAAAGTGGCATGAAATGCCAAACGAAAGCTGTAATTTTTTCTTTCACACTTTTTCTTCTCTTATTCCCGTATGTAATAAAGATTTCTCATAGTCAGGAACACCCAAATTTAATTTACACATTCCACGATGGAAGTATAATATTGTAAATCAAATGCAACATGGCTTGTATTGAGTGGTGTAAGAGAACATTTGAGTGCAGCTAGCACTCCTCTTCTTCTAATAGTTTCTTTTCGTACTTCTAGTGGGACAAGTATCTTAGGGTCAAAATTTTACAGTTAATTTAATGTTTTTATTTGTATTGTGAGTTATGAAAAGCATGGAAATGCTTTCAATATGTTAACATCTTGAAAGGGAAAGTTCAAATAATTGTTTTCTTATAAATAATTGTTTTCTTATAAATAATTGGTCTTTCTGAAACGTAGTATGTTTGGTTTGTAGTGTGATCCAGAGGAGCCAAGGTCATGTGACTCTGGATGCAATGGTGGGCTCATGAACAGTGCTTTTGAATACACACTTAAAGCTGGTGGACTGATGCGAGAGAAGGACTACCCTTACACTGCCACTGATCGTGGGACCTGCAAGTTTGACAAGACCAAGATTGCGGCATCAGTTGCCAACTTTAGTGTTGTTTCTCATGACGAGGAACAAATTGCTGCAAATTTAGTGAAGAATGGTCCTCTTGCTGGTAAACAGTTATTGTCTGATTTTTGTGAAAGGATACAAACTAGGACTTAAAAGCAAAAAACATCTCACATCCCTTTCCTATTCTCAAATTTTCAGCTGCCATGGTACTTAACTATTTTTTTGCTACTTTTGCACTGCAGTGGCTATAAATGCAGTGTTCATGCAGACATACATTAAGGGTGTTTCATGCCCATACATATGCACAAGGAGGCTTGATCATGGTGTGTTGCTTGTGGGTTATGGCGCAGCCGGCTATGCTCCTGCAAGAATGAAGGAGAAGCCATACTGGATCATCAAGAACTCATGGGGGGAAAATTGGGGAGAGCAGGGATTTTATAAAATCTGCAGGGGCCGCAATATCTGTGGAGTGGACTCCATGGTCTCAACTGTAGCTGCAGTTAATAAGAACTCTCAGTAGGAAGTTAAAAGCCTAGTTTATGAACCCATCTCTGTGTCTATATTAATATGGTTTGCTAAGACAGACATAAGTATTTATTCTCGTCTTTAACTTTTTATGTGAACTCTAGTAACCACCTTGCCTTCCCGTATAGCTGGAAACTCATGAGCTTTTGTTGAGAGATAACAAAAGGTTTATAATTTGATTATACTTTCTCTTTGTATATTATGTTGTGATTTTATGGAGGAAAACAGTTGCATGATAATAATGATAATTCCTTGCTTGAAGAATTGATGGCTTTCGATATAATTGTACTCTTGCTCCTTAGTGATTTGCTTTGATTCACTTACGGTACTCAAAACTATACACACAACCAACATTTGATAAGGGACACCGACTTTAATTATTTGGAGTTTAGTGTTTATTATAGTAGAAATAATCTTTAAAAATGTAGTCAATCTCTGACCCACAAATATTTCTTTCAAATTCCATGTATTATCTTATCTGGCACAAAAGTTGCACCAATGCAGAAATTATTTTTTTAAATATTAAAAAATATAAAAATACAAGTTTTTGTTTTCCACTTATAATATTATTTCCCCATCAAAATGGGTTGCAAGTTAAGATCTCAGTAATTCATTTTTGAACTCATTTATATAAACATAATAGAAACGATGAATCAAAACTCCATGTATCTCGTAATCTAATTGATCATTCAATTGTTGAGATGCTTCTTCTTGAATCGTCATAATAAATTAATAATTGTAAGTGAGATATATCTGTTGTTTATCACGATTAAGATATGAAACATTCTTCCAATATTCAAAAGCGAGCATTTAAGTCTGCAAATATTATCTGATTTAGATAATTCCTATTAATCCGACATCCAATTTTATTAGCTTTAAAAGATTTTTGAGTTTGTTTAATTTTAAATTTTAAAAAATGATTAAATTATGTTATTTTAGTTTTTAAATTTCAAAAACCAATCAAAACTAAACTAATATTTAATTTTTAATTTATTTTTTTTTTTCATTTATGAATTTTTATATTATCCATTTTTTTCGATTAACATATAATTTTAATTATCTATAATCTTAATTTTTTTCTTATAGTTATATTTGTATGTATAATATAGATAAAAATATTTAAATTAATATATATGTATAGATTACATTTAAAGTTTAAAATTATCTAACTTATACATTAATAATTATAATATTACGTATGTATATATATTACAAATTCTAAAACTTAAAAATTCATACAATCAAATTTATTTTCAAATAATAAAAATTTAAAATTATTATATACAATGAAAAATAAAATTTTAAAAATCAATAAAGCAATCCAAATTAAACCAATTTTTTTTCGTTCAACTTGAATTAATTTTATACATTTCATTGATTCTTTTTCTATTTTTTCAAAACCGATTAGTTTAAATTTTAATGCAAAACCGAATTAATCCAACTTTACACCCATGATTACCTCCAATGGACTATTAAATATAACATTGCTAAACCACTTGGCTTACACCAGAGGCTCAATTTAGTCAAATAATTGAATTTTGCGAAACTTCACGCGTAACACTAGTATGAAATTTTTCTTTAAATTTCAATTTTTTAAAAAATAAATTAATAAACTATTTTACTAGTTGGCAATAACGGAAATTGTAGACATTATGCTCAGTAAAACTAAGAATGGCTTCTGGTTAAGTCCAGGAGTTTAACCATGAGTTGTAAATTAAAATAAGATATTAATAAAATTTATAAAACAATCCATTAATTTTTAAAATCTATTACATCTTCTCTCGTTTAATTTTTAAATTTTTAATGAGATACGAAGATAATGAAACGATACTAATTAAGATATCTCATTTATCTTTAATGAACCTAAAAAAAATACAAAAAAATACAAAAATAAATAATAAATAATAAATAATAATTTATAATATATATTTAATAAAAAAATGATATAAAATATGTTTAAAATTAAACCCATTAAGGTTTATCTAAATGATAAAATAAGACAATATTACAACATGAACCCATTAAAGACAATAAATAAGACAAGATAATATAACTCACTTTACATCTATATTCCACGGATAAAATGAATAAAAAGATAGGCAAATAAGGTCCAAGCAACTACATAAAGGTACATCTATTCTCCGTTCTCTGATGGAGTAAAGCTTCAGTTAATCCCAACTTAAATAAACAAATATATAAATCGAAAGCTGAATAGCTGATTATTATGACACCAGGCCATCGAAGCTGGCCACGAACCAAGCTGCTGGCCAGTCAATTTCTTATTTCTTTCAAAAACTAACTGGTATACAAGAAGCAGATGGAGGCAACGCTCAATCTGAAAAAGCGCTGCTAACTAAACGAAAACAGGGGTATCCACTCACCACCTTGTACAAGTACAAATGAAATAATCAACATAGATTCATACCTATCCACGCCCAACTCCACATGATTGCTAAAACCTAACTCATTGCATCATTCATCGTCATCATCAATGAGAGAAAATGCAAAAGGGTCAAACGTGTAACCATCTCCCTCATAAAACTTGTTTTGAAACTCTACCCAGTGAAGTCGTAAAGCGTGTAGGAAAGCACTGAGAGTCTCCATCACTAACAGAACACCAAATGTGGCGAAAATAAAGACGATGATGCCAACTATAAGAATAACAATGTTGTTGTACCTGTAAGACAGAAAACAGTGTCATCTATTCGACTCTTGATATTCCAGTGAGATGGTAAAATCTAACAATTTATATCCTGAGTCCAAATTGCTTGTGCAAGGAATTATCCAATGAGCAATGAAAACAAGATAAGAAATAATTCCTGAAAAGGACAGTACTAGATGCTCTTTGGTTATCCTCCATGTAGACTTATACAGATCTAAAATTGATTATTTAGAGCAAGCAAGAGTAACAAGTTGAAGTACATACCCCCAAGCAAGAAGAAGAACCTTGTCATAGAACACACTCGACAATTCTGAATGGGCCAAGCTAGAAAATTAAAGGGAAAAAAGCTGTATATTAGCTTACTTGAACAAGTACAATAACTCGGAAATGATACTATACATTGCAAGCAACATAAGTATTTGCAAAGAGATCAAATTTAAAGAAGCAATAAGATCAATGCAATCGTTTTACATCCACTCTTACAACATGAAAGCGAACTCATCAGCACAAACATGCAATGAATCCCCGTATTTTGCAATTATTGACATTAATGCAGGTTATTTTTACAAAGACATAGAATAAAAGTCTAAGATTATTGATATAAATAGATGGCAACATGACAAAAATTGCAATGTAAGGCCTATAAAGGTACAACTTATGTCAAAATCTGCAGTCGTAAGGCCTTATATAAGTGCAATATATGTTATAATAACTGGTTTTTAGGTCTTACAACTGTCTATTTTCATACACTTAAACAGTTAGAGATTGACAAAGATAAATGGAGTTCTAAGAATCTTACCTCAAAGCCCATAAACGAAGGTATGAAGCAGTATTTGAAACTGCTCCAAGTACAAATTCAATAGTGTGTATGAGTTGGTGCACAAAAACTTCACTAAACTCAAACTCTTCATGATCATGGGAATCATGATTTGCCCCCCCTACTTGCAAGGCGTCGTCTGTGGTTTCAAGTAAAGTGTAGGATTGGCCTTGGTGCCTCTATGGTAAAATAAATATCAGAATCAGCAGAAAGAATTTGAGATACTAGTAGAGATGAACAAAAATTTAGAAATGTACATCTTCGTGTTGCTTCTTCAAAATGAAAGGCTTTGGAAGCAGCATCCATGGTACTGAAACTAAGGCCAGTAATACTAGCACAATCTGGTAAGAAAACCAATCAAGCACAAAAATTCTCAGTATCATTCCAGTGATGGTGGGGAATTTTTTTATCCAAAATCAGTTAATATTTCATTTTTTATCAAAATTACTCGAAGGTGGTAGACCTTGCCATGGAACGATTTTGGTAAAAAATGAAATTAGTGGTAAGGCATTGGCCTGATATGGGAAGACATTTATCCAGTGTAAGAAGACTTACCATTGGCATTTAGTGTCGCGATAAGCCATACAATGACAAGGCAATGCCTTACCACAACAGTAGTACGTCTTATGTCAGAGCGAGTTTGGTAAAAAATAGAATTCGTAGTAAGGCATTAGCCTAGTATAGGAAGGCATTGGCTTGGTGTGGAAAGGCTTACTATTGGTATCCAATGTCGTGGTAAGGCTTACTATTGGTATCCAATGTCGTGTTAAGGCTTGCCACTAGCATCCAATATCGTGGTAAGACTTACCACGACACCACGATAAGACAATGCCTTACCACAACAATGGTAACCCTTACCTTGGGAGCGGTTTTGATAAAAAATGAAATCTAACCCAAATAACCTACTAATTCAATAAATCACACGTGATGGTGGATCTATTTCTTTTAATAAGAAATCCTTGCTTGGAGAATGAACTCAAAAATTAGAGTAGAGTGGCTTCATAAGTACCTGTACAATTTTCTGACCTACAAAGAGCTGATTCTCACCCAAGTCTTCAGTAGGACCAAGGAACATGTATATCATTATGTGATACAAATCAGCTTGAGATCCAGTGCACCACTTCAGAATGATGAGAACCGAGAGGTAGCCAAATAAACAGTTCAAAAATAGCATCTGTGGAATAAACTGGAACCTGGAATATTAAAGCTGTGTTAAGTTCAAGGTAACAACGAAGGTGAAACAGCAGTAGAAACAATACATCAAAAGCATTTTGCAGATATATATATATCAAGTATTACCTACATTACAATATCAGCCAGTATAACAGTTTGAACGCATACAAGTGCTTTTAGCATGCCAATGCATGAACGGGTCAACTTACCAAATGTTCACGTTACTTCTGAAGTATAGGGCATTGAAATAGCTAATTATGATTCCAAGATTCATTTGAGCCACACCAAGAAGTATGGACATTTTCATCTTCAAAGAGTTGAGGAATGGCAGCTCGCTGCGGGTGCCATGCCATACAGGATCAACCCCAAATGGATACGTGGGACGCACCTTAATTAAGCCACTTGTAGTAGCATCTCTGCAAAATAAGCGATCCAAAGTAATTGTCAACAACTCAAAGATAATACAGTAGAGAACATTATATGGTGTAGAGCATTAAAACTTAAGTCATACTCGCACGAAAGATCTCGGCAAGCATATGCTGAGTGGCCAAACAGTTCAAATGGGACAGAGAAGAACTCATTGTAAATCAAGCCTGTGTAGATTGAGAAAAGAGCCATCATCAAAATGACATAACGACCGCCAAAGGTCATCTCCATGATGTCTCCAAGCTTCTGTAAGCCAAAAATGGTTCTGTTAGATGCCACAATGAAACATAAGCACTGGAAACTCAGCTGCACAGAAATACTGGCAAAACAAGAGATTCCATGAATTTGGAAAAATGATTTATGGCTTCACAAACGTCAAATCAAAAAGGAAAAGGGGGAGTTACTGATGATAGCTAATGAAGACTATACTGATAAGCTAAAACACCAAGGCTACATCATAAAGTATAAATTGATGGGTATTGCTGCTTAATTAATAAGTGTACACTGATAAAATATTAAAATCGCAAAGATTGCACAATGATAAATAGTAAACCAAGAAAACATATTACATACCTGATATTTAACATCATAGCGGGAAAAAAAAATGTTTAGGCATATAGTCCTAAACCAAATATAATTAAAACGAATCATAACTTGAAAAAATGGAGAAGAAGCTTGTTTTTATCATCACATCTTTTTGAAACATTGGCTTTGAACATACCTCAATCCCAGCATAAACAGAATCATAATCAAACAGAAAGAGTGAAGAACTTGAAAGCTAAAATGTTATTCATTTTGCTTTAGCTGAAATGAATAATAGAGTTAGTTTCAAAAGTAAGCAAATATTACCTGACTGGAAAGTTTCCTTTCTCTGGTTATGAAATACAATGTAGCAAGTAACAGGCATATTCCATGCCCCCAATCACCAAACATGACAGCAAAAAGAAATGGAAATGTAACGACAGTATATACAGCAGGATTTGCTTCTTGATACTTTGCCACCCTGCATTTATAAATGTAGGTATCTTAATTAATGATTTACATTGATATGATGTAATATGTAATCTGGTAGACAGCTTAGTTTTGCAAATAGAGATCAAGCAGATAAAAACAACACATACAAAGTAGCAACAGTGTAATTAAACACTATGCGTATTCTAAGTAAAGCTTAAATTTTGATTAAACAACTCATTTTCTTCCATAGACTAGTTAGGTGCTCAACTGCATCTGCTACATTGCGTGAGCAAAGATATTTCAAAATTCCACCAAAAATCACTGCTATAATTCTTCAATCATAAATAATGCAGAAGAGAGCCTGATTTTGAGTGACTAACCCATATGCATCAACAATTTCCTGAAATGCAGAGGTGAATTTGTTTGTGCGAAAATAAGTAGGTGGGGACTCCTTCGTATGCAAAACTTGGAATATAGTTCCAACTTGTGAGTTGGAATCACACGATGCTCTTTGTAATGCATCCTGGATCTGCAAGTATCAAGTCCGAAATGTTATTACTGTAATGACTTAAAGCACAGGTTAATTACATGCTACGAAAATGCTAAAAGACATGAAAACAAGCAAATGATAGAGGTAAAGATACCTGCTTTGTTGCAAAAATGGGGCTCCAACCCTCTCCCACAAGACACTTTTTTGTCACATCAAGGCTAAGCATATTTAGAGTATGATATATGGATTTCTCCTTCATCACCTTCAAAGTTCAAATATACAAGTCATACTGCCAGAAGTTACAGGAGGCATCTAAATAACATATTCATGAGTCAAAGTGAAATCATAAATATAAAAGGGAATGAAGACAGGCCATAAGATTCTCAGAAAAAATTAACAAAAGAAAAGGACAAACCAAAAGGTTCCACTGGTCAAAATGATCTCCCATGGTCTCTAACAAATTGCCGCGGTGCGACAATCCAGCATCAATGGTAGTCTTCAGCTCTGAAAGCCTTCCAGAAACCTGCATTTGATACAGGTAACTATATCAAAGATGACGATGGGGAAAGAAAAGTTTCACACTGATGAACATGAAAAGGGAGGGATTTCCATCACATATCAGCCTAAAATATGATGCCAAAGCAACACTCTGAGAATCAGTAAAAATAACATTCATTTAACTACTACTAATAAATGTAATAACATGAAAACAGAAGTATATGCACTGCATATTTAACTGAAACCACAAGCAAAAAAAAAGAAGAGCCTGAAGCCACACATGCCTCAAGGCTCTCGATAAGCAGCTAGAGGACCTAATATATTTTTGGTATAGACAATAACCAGTACAATAGACTTTGGCTCTCTGGAAAATATATTTGCCTAACAGAGGCAAGTAGATGATTCTTTCAAGAAAACACAAGGCTTTTCTCAGAAGTCACTTATTTTGACTGCAAAGACTTAAGGTTATGTTTGGTTGGAATGAATAAAAATAGGAATGTAATTGATTCTATTAATTCCAATGTTTGGTTGTGCTATAAAACTGGAATGGAAAGAAGTTTATTGCTGATAGATCATGAGAAGTCTTTCCACTCGTTGACCTACGGAAAACTCATTCCTTTCCATCTCTATTGCTCGCAAACATTTTGTTCCAGTTTTTCCCTTATACAACACCCCTTTTCTCTCTAAATTAACATCTAAATTTCAAATCCCTTTTTTTCTCCACATCAATAGAAAAATCTAAAGACTTCCTTACCGTTTTTCTGTTTACTGCATCAACACCTGACAACCTTAAATTAAATCTCATTCTTGGCAAGTAGAACCCAAACTTACTTTTTATAGTTTGACATTTTGGGTTCTTGAATTTGATTTAAAGAAAAGAAAGCAAACATCTTTAATATTGACGCTTGTGCCTCATACAGATCCAGTGCCCTTTCTTGAATACTTTGTTCATGGAGGTCTTTTGTTCACTGGTGGAGATTACGACTTCAAAAAATGGCATTTCACTACCTCTTGAGAAAAGATGATTACTCTAAATCATATAAACAAAGATATAATCTAAACTATTTACTTAAAATGGTTTACAATTATTATTTTATTAATATCTAGTTTTTTTAGCTTTACTTATTTTAGTTTAAAATTTTATATTTAAATAATAAACTATAAATTAATAGTATTTTTTGGGGTATTATTGTAAAATACAATATATTTAATTTCATTCCATTTGCAATCCAAACATTGCAATAGTGATTATTTTTCCAATTCAGTATGTCAAACCAAACAAAAAAATAGTAATATAATTTTAAAATCCATTCAATTCCATTACCATTACTTTCACATTCTGCGAACCAAACATACCCTAACGCCTATGGTAAATAAATAAAAAAATCTCTCTCCTCTCAAGGCAAAACAGGAATTAAGAAACAAAACAAACTCTACCTGTCAAATGTGGATAAATTTTTAGATAACAATGGCCTGTCTAGGTGATAGATGCTTTAAAGGTGGTTCTACCTAGTGCCTCCAATTCTCCAATTCAGTATGTTATACAAGACAGCAATTTTAATGAATGATAAATGACCTCAAGAAACTCAACGACCACTTCAAATGGCGGAAGGCAACTCAGGAAAATTTTAAGTAGAAAGTTTTGACTTTCACCAAGTACCAAAAGTTCCAACTAATTAACCAATGGAACTTCAAATAAGCCATGCAAGACACAATTTAGAGATATGTCAAAGTACAAAAAATTTAAAAAAATGCAACAAGCAAAAAGAAATTTACAAGAAATAAATGTATTGATGACACCAAACAAACACAATACTAGGAATAAAACAAGATACAGGAAAAGGCTTAGAGCAAATTAAAATAGAAAAGGAGAATAATAGAGGGGGAGGGGGGAAGACAAACAGAACTGGATGCGCACATGAGTAGATTAAAACCTAACTACCAAGTAATCCACGAACAATGATAGCCATACCTCATTAATCATTTGAGCTTGCCTGCTTCTGTCCTCAGTAAAAGGATAACGATTTGCGCCAAAAGCCTCACATATTTTGAGGATTTTGTTCTTTGCCCTTTCTCCAGAATAGAACACCACGAAAACATTTTTCTCAACCTGTAAATTTTACATTTACAGATTTTATTAAAAAAAAAGAAGCTACTTCTAACTATCATCAAAGCCAAAAATTAAACCATTTTTATTCTCATGATCTCATGTAGTCAAGATATTTAAATGTGTCATGCACCTTCTCTCTTGAAACAGGATCAGTGACAGGATCCATCACTACAGCCTGCTTCAGAAAAACATTACCCCTGGTAGCACGAAAGAGAATCCTCTCAAATGCCATGGACTTTTCTCTAGGAACAAGACCACTAAGATATCCCAACTTAACTTGCTTTGACAGATCCATTGAGACTTCCTTCAAACGGAAATGCAATAACAATTATAGTAAGTTGGAAGTTATTTTTTTCTTTTCCTAACTTAAGTAGTTAAGTAAGAAGATTCTGTTTAATACAAAGAAAACAAAACCAGGATAAAGGCTTTTACTTGCTCCACTAACAAAGGAGTTTCCAAAGATTCTTCACCAGCAACACGTGTTTCATATTCTCTCTGCTGCTCCACAGCACTGCTTTGAGCTAAGTGGAAAAACTCCCCAGCCTGAAAGGAAGAAAAAAAACTTCCACATTATATCTACAAAATATGAGATAAAAGCTTAACGACATGGGGCAAATCAAATAAAAAAATTGAAAACCAAAACTTCAAATCATTTACAGATCAAGCATAAAATGCTACTTTCTTCTGTGTAACTACAATCTCCACTTTGTTACAATGAGATTCTTGACATGCATCCGTTATTTAAACTTTCCTTCTCAAAAGTCTCTAAGAAATTAAGGAATCTGGAGACTTTTTTCTTTAAAAAAATATTTAAAATAATACTCTCTACTATTATTATTATTACACATGTATCTAACATTTCTTAAAACATTGTTTTATTCAGACTGTTTGGTTATTATTTGTCTTTCTCGTGCTTATTGAACTGTACACCTCACGTTTCCAGGCAACTTTAATGCAGCTTAGCTAGGAGACAGATTGCACAACTGTTCAAGCAAATTCTCACAGCTTGAAGCAATGTACACATTTTTATTTGTTTTCTAATAAAGTAGGACGCTCTATCATACTAATTTTTATCCTTCCAGTCCTCAAAGTCATTTAACAATATCAGAAAACAAAACAGAGGATAAAGAATGTTCCATCTTCTCATGATTCTTGACGTATGTTACTACAATGAGGAGTTACAGTTCAGTAGCGCAAAAGAAACTGTACCTTTTGCAAAACAAGCTTATATTCAACAAGTTCATTATAAGATCGTTGCAGCTTTTCACCATTTGCATTCATTTCAATCAGCTCTGTCTCAAGTTCACCAACTTTTACCTAACAAATACATGAAAAGAACAGTCAAAATAAACATGATTAAAAGGGAAAAGAAGCGGAAAACAAAATAAAATGACAGTATACCTCAAGATTGTCAACATTGATGTCAACTTGTGTTGTTGAACTTTTTGGAATGAAACCAGCCTTCACCATTTGCTCCTTGATAAAACGTAATTTACGTGCCAGTTCGCCACATCTTTTAATCTTTACCAAAAAAAAGTTGAATAGTTATTAAGGTCAAAATAATTATTTTGATAATTCTCTTAAATACTTTTTTAACAATAATTATATAAATCTGCTAGTTAACAGAGTATGGTAAACTTTAGACTAATTTACCCGCTGGAACAATTTAACAAAGCATCAATGTTGTTCTACAAAAGAGGCTAACCAATTAAAGAATCTAAGGATCCACGAAATCTTCCATCAACATTCCGCATTACCAATCATTTTAAAAATGGGCCAAATCTAATTCCACAGTTATATATGACATTTATGACATGGATTAAACGGTGTCCCTAAATCTATCTCAGATAATAAGTATTACTTGCTCAACTTAATACACGAGGGAAAGGAACTATAAATAGATACTACTGTAACTAGCAACAGAAAAGAAAATGTTAACAAATTAATAACAAATTCCAGCTTGGAAACTATTGAAAATTTGAAATTTACTAAAATTTTTAATATTTCTGTACTGCTAGTCTTCAATTTCCATCTTAATCGCAGGATTTATTTCGAAGCAAAGAAAACACAAAAAAAAGACAAGGAGAGCTCAAGATTATTCAAACTCATGAGCAGTGAGGAAGAGCATCAATGCACCTGGGTGGCATAAATCCGCTGATATGGGCTCTTTTCCGCATTAAGCTGGAAGAAATATCGAGCACCAGTGAGTGGAAAATCTTCAAGGAAAAATATCACACCAATAAAGGTTATCAAATCCAAAAGCATCGATGGCATTGTATAAATAATCTAAGATGTGAGGCTGACAACTTGACATCAATGATATTGTCAATTATTATGCAGTACTCATCTTTCTAGTCACTAAATGTAATCTTCTCATCCTCACAACAAAGTCCTTTAATCACCCTTCAGTAGCAGCAACTAAATCAACACATATATCTTGACTAGCTTTCATTAACTTAGCAATTTAGGATCTTAATTGTACGATATAAAGCAGGATAATAGATACATTTTCTACCTTGAAAATATAGTTTTTTACGTAGGTATAAAACCATCATATATCTGCATCAAACAGAGACTCAGAATTTTTCTGTATGGAACTAGAGCATAGGCAGAAAGGTAGTTCGTTCCCGACTCACACAAATACTTTCCAAGCAAGAGGATGCCATTATCATTTCGGGGATAGCGTAACTATTCAATCCTTTCACCGCCAACATTAATACGAAAATCAATTAAGAACTAGGCTCTGTTATTCTAAAATAAAAAAAAGGAAATTTCTCAATTGCAACTTTCTGTGAAGATCCCTGTAACCCCCACCCCCCCCCCCCCCCCCCCCCCACTAGGTCCCTCCAGACACCACTGACTGATTGGGCAAGAACTATACTTTCCAAAAAAGTATCAAGATCGGAAAGTTATGCAACTAAAACCCTAATTTATTCCGAAACAATCTGAACAAATACAAAACCGATTCCGATAATCCAAATCTACACACAGAGAGGGACTCCAGTTCAGGGTTTCGAACTCCGATTATAACCACACACAAAAAATTGAAGCAAAGGATTAAGAATTGTAAAGAGAAAATAAAGAAGGTAAAGTACATCTTTGAACTGGATAAGACCGAGATCACCAAGATAAGATACGGTAAGGTGAGCTGACTCGATTGGGATGATAAGCTGCACCAATTGCATCGGCTCTGACCGAAACAGATCCATCGGCGGACAACAACTTCCCATTCTCTCTATGTGTGTGAATTTGAGATGCGAAACCAGTGAACAAAAAGGAAGAGAAGAAGAAGAGATCAACTCTCACGAAACTGGGATGTTTATATTTTAAATGGATTGAACCCTTTTAATTTTACCGTAGACTCTCTGATAAAATAAAATATATATTTTTTCATATAATTTCAATTTTTAAAAAATTTAAAATAAAATTATCTCGTATAATTAGATATTTTTTAATTAAAAAATTATTGTGATAAAAATTATTATAATAAAAATAATATTAATTGGTATTTAATTAGATAATTTTAATATTAAATAAAATTAAATGATATAATAAATTTTTTAATAATAAAATATTTATATTTTATTTTGTTATTGATTTTTCAAAAAAAAAAATCAAAAATATTCTGAGGTTTTTAATATATTTAAAAATATTCATATAATTTATAAAAAAAACTACAATATTATTAAATTTAAAATATTTTTAAAAATACTCTTAATATTTTTAACAGAAGTTAAAAAACAATCAAAAATCAGTCACAATATTACATGTCCTTTCTGCTTATGCTTATAAAGGTTCCCCTTTCAATACGACCAGTACCCACAGTACCAGGACCAAGTTCTTATTTCCTCTCATCCGAGGACAAAGATTAGGAAGGTTAACACACAACTCAAGATTACCCAAAAAGTTGCTTTTGTAATTTTCTTTTGCATAAAGAGGAGGAAGTTCATCGTAAAGTTGTTGTTTGATAAGCTTCCAACCTCACTTGGGTTATTACCATACAACCCATTGTTAGACAAATTAAGCTTGTTAAGCATCTTTATAGATTCAATTCCCTCTCGAATAACCCAAAAAAACTCATTGTGACTAAGATCAAATCTACCCAACTGAATCAACTTCATCAAACTCGGTGGAAGCTGACCCAAAAGTTTATTATCACTACCAGAAAACTCTATTAAAATTTTCAAAGATTCAAATGCATCAGGTATCGACATAAGAAACTGATTTTTTGATATCAACAAAATTGCACCATGAGATAAACCCCAGAAGATATAGGGCTAAAGAGTGAGTTTTCAACAAGCTCAAGCAAATACACATGAGATAAACCCCATAATAAATCAGGAACCATACCAGAAAGCTTGTTGTTTCTCGGTCAAACTTGGTGTAAGCTCTGGCATTTTCCAAAACTATTCTAAATTTTCTTGGAAAATAAATTATATATCAAAATTGTTGAATATTGGCTCTAAAAGTAACAAATTAGTGGCATAATTTAGGAAAATTAGTGGCCTAATTTGTGGCATGATTTAAGGAAATTAGTGGCATAATTTAAGGTTTAAATTATGGCACAATTTAGGGAAAGAGAGTCTTGCTTCATCTATAAATAAGAAAAAGTTCATGCATTGAAGAATAAGGCAAAAATCAGAAAAATCAAAGAGAGCATAAGCAAACTCAAAGAGAGAAAATACTTGTGAGTTTGAGAGTTTTCTATAAGTTTGGGGAAACACTTAAGAGATATTATTAGTGAGAAAATCTGTATCTGTATTCTGTATATTTCCTACTCAGTTCAAATAATATCTGCTGCCTCCCGTGTACCTAGGCGAATTGCCGAACCACGTAAATTATATGTGTTTATTTTATCGCTTTGATATATTCATATACCGCTATTTATTACTTACGCCCACAACAAATTGGTATCAGAGCCAAATATAGCAGTATTATATATCAAATCAAAGCTCTCGACGAGACGAACACAACGGTGAAAGAATCGCTCAAATCGGAAGTCAGAATCGCCGCCAGAAGCTGCCGGAGTGTTGCTGCCAGTACTGAGTCAACTCACCGAGTTTGACCGAGTCAACTCAGTCACTAGTAAATTTTTGGACCGAGTTGGTCCGTTTTTCATCCGTTTTCAGCTGAGTTGTATCTATTCCTAGCTAATTGGACCATTCCGGATTCAACTGCAGACTCCGTTTTTTCAAATAAGGTATAAAATTTGGAAAAACACTGTTTTAAGTTATAAGTGCAAAATTTTTGTTATCTGTTTGTACTTATGGCTGATAAAAGAGAGATTAAAGAAGGTGAACAAGCTGACCTTAGAATTTCTGTCAAACCAAGTTGTTCTACTCGAAGAATTATGTTGTCCAACGCAAAGTTCGAGGTGGAGAAATTCGACGGCACCAATAACTTTTGGCATGTGGCAATGTGAAGTATTAGATCTATTATTTCGAGAAGGATCTAATATAGCCTTGGAAACCAGGCGAGGAGATTATTCAAATGAAGATTGGAATCATGTCAACCGACAAGCTTGTGGCACAATTCGACTATGCTTAGGAAAAGATCAGAAGTACTTTGTCATGAAAGAGAATGTGGCTGCAGTTCTCTGGAAGAAACTAGAGGACAAGTATATGACGAAAAGTATTGAGAACAGACTCTACTTGAAGAAGAAACTTTTCCGTTTCTAGTACAAGAACGGTACCCCTATGATTGAGCACTTAGATAATTTCAATAAAATTTTGGCCGATCTACAAAATTTAGATGTTGAAATTATCGATGAAGATAAAGCTTTGTTGTTGCTGAATTCATTACCTGAGAGCTATGAGCATTTAACCACAACCCTGTTATATGGAAAAGATGAGGTTAAGTTCGTAGATGTTTCAAATGCTTTGGTAAATAACGAGTACCGGAAGAAGGATCAACATGATCACAGAGACTCAATATCAGAAGCATTGACGGCAGCCAGAGGTAGGACGAACAACAAAAAATCTGGCGGATCAAATAATAGGGGGCGATCCAGATCAAAGTCCAGGGGAGATTCATCCAAAAGACGTCCTGCAAAAGATGAGTGTGCCTATTGTCACCAGAAAGGGCATTGGAAGAAAGATTGCCCAAACAAGGACAAGTCAAATGCAAATGTTGCACAGAAGGCCGATGAAGATGAAGAATCAGCCTTTTCAGTTTCATCATCAAAAACCTACTCAGATAAGTGGATCCTTGATTCTGGATGTTCTTATCATATGTGTCCAAACAGACATTGGTTTTCGAGTTTTGAGGAGCTCGATGGAGGAGTTGTGCTTATGGGCAACGATAATGCCTGTCAAACAAAATGGATTGGAACAGTACGACTAAAGATGCACGATGGTACAATCAGACGACTTACAAATGTAAGGTATATTCCTAACCTAAAGAAAAACCTTATTTCTTTAGGTGTTCTAGATTCTGATGGTTACAAGGTAACATTGGAAAATGGAGTCTTGAAAGTTGTACGAGGTGCATTTGTAGCAATGAAGGGTACTCGAAAGGCGAACTTGTATTTCCTAGATGGGAGTACAGTTACAGGAAGAGTAGCTATCTCAAGTAGTTCTGAAGAAAAGACAAATGATTCTTCCCGCCTGTGGCACATGCGCTTAGGGCATGTCGATGAAAAGGCTTTGCAAGGCTTAATGAAACAAGGTCTTTTGAAAGGTGCCAAGACTGGAAAGTTTGATTTCTGTTAGCATTGTGTAATGGGAAAACAAACAAGAGTCAAGTTCGACACTGCCATTCATAGTACTAAGGGATCTCTTGATTATATTCACACGGATGTCTGGGGACCTTCAAAGAATGCTTCACTTGGAGGTAAACGCTGGTTTGTGACTTTTATTGATGATTTCTCTAGATATGTTTGGATATACACTATGAGTCACAAAGATGAAGTTCTGGATATCTTTCTTAAATGGAAGAAAATGATCGAGACTCAGACAGGCAGGAAAATTAAAAGGCTCAGATCTCATAATGGTGGTGAGTATAAATCAGATCCCTTCTTTAAAGTTTGTCAAGATGAAGGGATAATCAGACATTTTTCAGTTCCTCACACACCACAACAGAATGGAGTTGCAGAACGAATGAATCGTACTTTGGTTGAGAAAGTTCGATGTATGCTATCTCAATCCAAATTGAGCAAGGCATTTTGGGCTGAGGCTTTGTCATATGCAACTCATATAGTCAACAGACTTCCTACGACTGCATTAGATGGGAAAACTCCTAAAGAGGTATGGTCTGGACAACCTGCTACTGATTATGATTCATTGCGAATATTTGGATATCCAGCATATTTTCATGTTAGTGAATCCAAACTGGATCCTAGAGTAAAAAAAGCTGTTTTCTTGGGCTTTAAGGAAGGAGTTAAAGGATTTCGACTTTAGTGTGGTGAATCCAAGAAAATTGTCTTAAGCCGAGATGTTACATTTGACGAGTCTGTTATGCTGAGACAGACAAATTCAGAGAAAGAGAATGAAAGTCCAAATACTCTTTCTAAGGTGATGCTTGAGACTTCGGAAGATCCAGAAAAGATTGCACCGACTACCGATCGTGGTGAAGATGAAATTGATGATCAAGAAGAGATCTCAGTTGAGGTGGAGGCTTTCTCACCATCACTACCTATCAATCAGCAGCCAGAATCTATTGCCACTACTCGACCGAAAAGGGAGATTAGGAAGCCTACTAGATACACAGACATGGTAGCATTCGCACTTCCAGTAATTGATGATGATGTCCCATGCACTTACTGCAGAAGTCGTGCAGAGAGTTGATAGTATGAAGTGGAAGATGGCAATGGATGAAGAGATGAAGTCTCTACACCAGAATCAGACTTGGGAGTTGGTTCAACTTCCCAAAGGAAAGAAAACTATTGGCTGCAAATGGGTCTATGCCAAGAAGGAAGGTGTTCCTGGTAAAGACAATATCAGATACAAAGCCAGACTGGTAGCAAAAGGCTATGCTCAGAAAGAAGGAATAGACTACAATGAGGTATTCTCACCTGTTGTTAAGCATTCATCTATTCGGATACTATTGGCTTTGGTAGCACAGTTTGATCTCGAGTTAGCTCAACTCGATGTCAAAATAGCTTTTCTCCTTGGTACTTTGAACGAAGAAATCTACATGTCTCAACCGGATGGCTTCAAAATTCCAGGACGAGAGAATTGGGCTTACAAGCTGAGCAAGTCAATTTACGGTTTGAAGCAATCACCGCGACAATGGTACAAGCGCTTTGATAGCTTCATTAGAGAGCAGAAGTACACACGCAGTCAGTTTGATCAATGTGTATACTTTTGGAAACTCCAAGACGGTGCCTTCATTTATTTGCTCTTATATGTTGATGATATGTTGATTGCATTTAAGAACAAGGTGGAGATCGACAGATTGAAGGCTCTATTGAGTTCAGAATTTGAAATGAAAGATCTTGGAGAAGCTAAGAAAATTCTTGGGATGGAAATCACAAGAGATAGAGTTCTGTACACACTGTTTGACACGTACTCGAGATCTGAAGAAAGTACAACAAATGTTTGACATTGATGAAAAAACCAAACCAGTAAGTACACCGCTTGCTCCTCACTTTCAATTGAGTGCATTGATGTCACCTAGCACCACCGATGAGAAGAAACAAATGAAACGTGTTCCATATGCAAATTCTGTTGGTGCCTTGATGTATGCAATGGTTTGCACCAGACCTGATATTTCCCACGCTGTTAGTATGGTGAGTCGGTACATGCATAATCCCGGTAAAGGACACTGGCAAGCAGTGAAGTGGATTCTACGGTACATCTATGGTACTGTGGATATTGGTTTGAAGTTTGAAAGAGACAAGACTAAAGGCAAACAACTAGTTGGATATGTGGATTCTGACTATGCTGGAGATCTCGATAAGCGTCGATCTACATCTGGTTATGTGTTCACAATGGCAGGAGGACCATTTTGTTGGAGATCATCATTGCAGTTAACTGTAGCTTTGTCTACTACAGAGGCAGAGTATATGGCTGTAACAGAAGCATTCAAATAAGCTATATGGCTTCTCGGGTTGACTAAGGATTTGGGTATTGTTCAGAAGAACGTGGTGGTTTTCTGCGACAGCCAGAGTGCCATTTGTTTGGCAAAGAACCAAGTTCATCATGGTCGTACCAAGCACATCGATGTTCGATTTTATTTTGTTCGGGAAATCATCGATGAAGGAAATGTTATACTCCAGAAAGTCGGAACTGTAGATAACCCCACAGATATGCTTACAAAGGTGGTTACAGGGACCAAGTTTCAACACTGCTTGAACTTGATCAACATCTCTCGAGCTTAGAGCGCCTAGGACGCATTTGGAGGCAGTGTTATGAACTTTTTCGCCAAGGTGGAGATTGTTGAATATTGGCTCTAAAAGTAAAAAATTAGTGGCATAATTTAGGGAAATTAGTTGCCTAATTTGTGGCATGATTTAAGGAAATTAGTGGCCTAATTTGTGGCATGATTTAAGGAAATTAGTGGCCTAATTTAAGGCTTAAATTATGGCACAATTTAGGGAAAAAGAGTCTTGCTTCATCTATAAATAAGGAAGAGTTCATGTATTGAAGAATAAGGCAAAAATCAAAAAATCAAAGAGAGCATAAGCAAACTCAAAGAGAGAAAATACTTGTGAGTTTGAGAGTTTTCTATAAGTTTGGGGAAACACTTGAGAGATATTATTAGTGAGGAAATCTGTATCTGTATTCTATATATTTCCTACTCAGTTCAAATAATATCTGCTGCCTCCCGTGGACCTAGGCGAATTGCCGAACCACGTAAATTCTATGTGTTTATTTTATCGCTTTGATATATTCATATACCGTTATTTATTGCTTCCGCCCACAACAAAAATAAGGTCTTGAAGTGCGCCTTTCTCACACAAACTTTCTGGGATTTTCCTATGGAACCCATTATAGGAAAGATCGAGGTTTAACAAAGGTGAGTTCTTGCCAAGTTCCCTCGGTAGTACACCTCCAAGTTTGTTGTTGAACAATTTGAGTTCGTACAACACTCTGGACCAGTTTTTGTAGTCATGGTAAGAGTAATATGTTCACTTATATTTTTTTTGTAAGGTGTATAAAAATATTTAGAATTTTACTAGATTTTATTATTAACATCATTCTTATTCTTAAAATTTATTGATGTTAATTTTTTTTTCTTTATTACTATTCGAATTCTTATTTCTTTGTTCTAATACCATTTTTTGGAGTTTCAATTGTCAAAGATTGTTATAACGAAATTTCAATCGATTTGATTTTAATGTGTTAATTAAATTATTATTTTGTCTTATTTGTAGTATACAAATAATTTTTTTTATATACATACAATGTACTTATAATTTTCAAAAAAATAGTATTAAAATATTAAGTTGTTGAATTCTTTTTTATTAAAATAATCTTTTAATATTCTTGAAACATAATGGTCTATAATGCTTGTGATAATTTTAATATAATCTGTAGTGTTAAATCTTTTAAAATTTTCAATACAAGTTTTATAGTTATCATCTTTAAAATATTCATTTAAAGTTAAGAGATAATCTTTATCAAATTTTTCATAGAATTAGATTTTTATCATTAATTTCTTTTAGAACTAGTTGTTTATTTTTGAAATTAAAAACAGTTCCCATTTTCCTGTTTATTAGTATTAGAACTTAATGTAGACAAATATTTAAACATATAATATTTTTAATTGAATTAAATTTATAATTATTATACTTGAATTTAATGGATTCATAATTACTAAGTATAATATTACTAGTTTTGGGATTTTTAGAGAGTGGAGATTTCTATGTTAAAGATTGTGTGTTTTTCAGAGTAAAGAACGTTGGTTTTTTTTTCTATATGTTTTGAAATGAGAATAAAGATTCCTTTTATAGTAAAATAAATCATTATTTATAATATTAAAATTACAATTTTTACTCTTATTTTAATAATTCATCTGTTTTTTACTTTAAATAATCATAATTTTTTCTTTAGCATGTGATGTCGACTAAGATGTGGGGTCTATATATATTTTTTTCTTTATCCTTTTTTATCGTTTTCTATCAACAGTTCTTTTAATAACGCTAATGATGATGTATCCTTGTCTTTTCAATCTTTGATGAAGTGGATGTATCTGTAATCTTTGGTAGCTTTTTTAGCATGTAAGTAAAATATATTCCTTGTTTATTGACCAATTTTCAAGTTATTGATAAACAAGCATATAAAAGTAAAATTCGATATAAATTAGTAATTATGTATGATTTATTATATTTTTTTCTTATGTATTACATTTAATAGTTTTTATTAAAATTTTAAATATTTATACTTAATAAAAAAATATGAAAAATATAACCATACTAATTTTTATTCATATTATTTTATTCAATTGCTTAAAAATATATGGTAAGAATAAATATTTCATACTTTTTTTAACCGATATAAAAAAATTGTTACTATTTTATTTGTAAAAATTAATAAATTTAAGATAATTTATAAAGTCATTTTATGGACCTACAAAGATTTTTTTTCACAATTTACATAATTAAAACTATCAAAAACTTAATTTATATCTAAATATTTTTAATATGGGTGAAAATTTAAATTACTTCTCTTTAAAAAAATAGATGATCTTTTATCATATCAATTAATTATATACATTTTTTTAATACTTAATAAATTTAAGTTTATAAAATATATGAAAAAAATAATTAAAGTATTGTTACAAGTGTAGAAAATTATTCTTCCAAATAATTAACAAATTTACTATAATATTTATGTTTTTAGCAACTAATAAATTGATTAAATTTAGATAGATAAAATAATTTATCATAATAATATGCACACTTTTTATTGTACATTTTTAATAATAAAAAATATATAATTAAAATTATCACAAAAAAAATTGAATGTTTATCAATTTTAAAAAATATTAAAAAATAAATAAATAAAAATATAACTAATATAATACATATAAAATTAATTAAAATAAAAATAGTGATTAAAATTTAAATGATTATGAATAAAATATATTATTTATAAAATTTACTTTATATTAGCATGTAGTTATACTGCCATTATTTGTAAAGTAAATTTGAATCATTTTATACTATCATTGTGGTTAGTATATATGTGTTACTTGATGCTCATTTATTTGTCTTAATATACTGCCATTATTTGTAAAGTAAATTTGAATCATTTTATGTTATCATTGTGGTTAGTATATATGTGTTACTTGATGCTCATTTATTTGTCTTAATACATTTGATCATGTTTGCAAATTGTATCATGTTAATGTGATACATCATATTTGTGTTAACAAGTTGATTGACACGATAATTAAGTCAATTTATTTTTTTCAAATAAATTATTTATAATAAAAATAACTCATCTTATTTGAATCATATTTATATTATTTTATATATTAAAATTTATTTATGAATTAATGTCACGTATAAAATATAATATACATAAAATTTAAATTTAAATAAATTATTCATGAGAATTATTATTTATAATCATAAATAAAAAAATCAAAAGAATTATAAATATATTTGTATAATTATTATAAAAATTTAATATTTATATTTACATTTTAAATTAAAATAATAATTTAATATAATTATGATATAAAATAATATTTGAATATAATATATAATAAAAAATATATTTATTTATGTAAAAATATAATTCGAATATACCTAAATATAAGAATAAAATCCGATCCAATCCCATTAGAATAGTTTAATTTACAAAAAATTATCGGATTATTTAAGGAGATCTATGTGGATCTCAATAATTTAAAGAGTACATGTTATAATGAAATTTATCACACTATGGTATAATATAAACTTTTACTCCAATCATAGAAGTTCTATATTTCATTTAATATTATTTCGTCCTTGCAACACAAAACTCTCTGTTGTAGGTAGGGGTGTGCAAAAAATTTGATCAATCTGACCAATCCGATCCGATCCGTTGATTTTTCATCTGATTCGATCCGACCGAAATTAATTAATTATATATATATATATATATATATATTTAATTAATATATATTTATTAAATTAAATATATATTTATGTTATGATTTATGTGAAATTTTAAAAAATTTATTTAAAAATACAAAAAATAGAGTTAATTAAATTTATTGGTCGGATTGATCGAATTGATCGGATATTATCCGAATAGTTTACGGATCGAATTGAACGAACGTGAAAGGTGATCGAATCGGTTGCAGATTAGGATGTTTTAATCCGGGCGGATGATCGGATCAAATCAAATGAGTATAAAATCAACGATTTCGATCCGATGAACAACCCTAATTGTAGGCTACGACCCTTTCCCCTGTGTTTAGATATAAACCTAATATATATATACAAAGAATCATTCATTTAAATATATTAATAATTAAAATTAAGAATATTATTCAATTGATTTAATTTAATTATTTTAAATATATTATTATAAAAAATAAAATCTTAATATCATATTATAATTTTATATACCATAGATCTAAATAAAAATCTAGATTGATAATAAAATATAAAATTCATACAATAAATTTTTCTAAATATATATGAGAAAAAAATAACCAATAATAAGATTAATTGAAAAATATAAATATATATATTTATTTAAAATAATTAATAAAAAGAAAAAAATATAAGTCAAACAAATTTATAGAGCTGCTCAAAACTACAAAAGATCATGCATTAAAAAGTCTATTATTAATATCAAAACTACCAAGCTTAAAATGCTGCTCAGCTAAAAATGTTGTTTCTTCAGTACACTTGTTAAATGTTTAAACAAATCCTTCTAATAAAGCCTTTCCATTACTTCTATTTATCTTTTAATACTACAATATATGAATAATAACTCATCTCAAGTATAACTAACATAAAATGCATAAAGTTAACAAAGACACGGCCTTGTAATTATAGACATCTATCTATTCATATGATATTAACAATCATTTCACACAAACTAAGCCACATAAAATCCACAAACAATTTATACATAGTCAGTCCCCCAAACTAATTAAGCAGTATTTAATCCAACTACAGCCTACAAAGGTCATACCTAAAAACATAATGAAATCAACAATCTAAAAGATAATACCCAGTTGTTCAAATCCCAACAACTTGCTGATAAGAAATTTCTAAGATTACCACCAAACTTCAAACTAGCAACTGTGCTTCAAACCTAAGCCATGCTTGCCACGAACACAACCAGGCCTCACATACAAATAAGGACACCTTTTCGAATTATACATCTTAGAGAAGGTTCTTTTCCCCAATTTCCTCATCCTCTGCCTCCCAAATTTATCGCTAACCGACCATGGCACGAGCTCATCATCTAAGTCGTACCCCTCATCATCATCATCAACATCGTCCTCATCATAATTAACATCACTTCTATCATGGTATTTGAGATCCAAACAATGAATCAAATCAAGATGGTGATGGATTTTCCCCAATTCATCCACACAAGTTATAACAGGCTTATGAATCAAAGAGATACAAGAAGTAGTCTCATGGTTACCTCCATCGTTGTGTTCTTGGTCTTCTTTTTTTTGTTGTTCTACAAGGTCTTCTTCCATGGAAAAGTGCATTTCCAAGTCAGAATCTGAGACGTCGATGATTTCCCAGTTTGAAAGTGACAAACTAACTTCTTCATCATTCTCCAACAATTCATATTCCTCTTCGTCCATGCATGATGATTCCCACAAAAATTTCTCCATTGTTGCTTGCTTTTTCAGTTTTTGAGTTTGCAACTGTTTCTTTGTTCTTTTGGGTTTTTTTCTCTCCTTTTAGATCTAATTCTTTTGGATTCTTTTCTTTCCTCCTCTTCTTCTTCTCTAACTTATAATATTCTCTTTCTTTCTTTTTTTAAGTTATAATATTCTTTTTTTGAACTCTGGACATGAGGTCGCAGTGGGGACGTGTCCACGCTTAACAGGTCCTTACTCGTTAATTGACGGACTCTATTCAATGGAAGAGAGCCACGTTTACTCTATGACGAGTGGTTTTTAAATTTTTAAATTTTTATTGTAGAAAAAAAACTTCTCCACTTTAACCCCCCCATAATTTAAACGTTAAAAATATTATGTAAAAAAAATTTAAATTTAAATTTTTGAATTTTAAATTTTATTAATATCTAATATTTTAATCTAAAATTAGGTACTAAAATATTTTATTTTTATAAAATTTAGAGGTTAAAATATATTAATTAAAAATTTAAAAATTAATTACAACAAATAAATAAACTTAATGACTTTATTACCATCCTATAGTTTGTTTTTTTCCAGCTCATTGTACTAAATAATGGTTTTTAAATCTTTCAAAAAAATATATTTAAAGATGATATAAATTAATATTTTAAAATCTATCACCCTTAAAATAAAATTAATAATAATTAACATAATTTAATTCATTAAAATCTAACATGGAAAAAACTTAATTAATTAAAAATCGTATTAAATAGTGTCTGTTGAGAATGTATTTAAAATAAAATTTTGAGCTAGAGTTTTATTTTCATGGTTAAAAAATATTATAAATGTTATTTTTTAAATAATAAAAATAATTTTTTTTAAAACTTAATATAACATTATTTATATTCATTTTATATTTTATTAAAAAAATTAGTTTATTAATTCATATTAAATATCATCTAAATTAATTTAAATTTTAACTTTATCTAATTAAATCTCATTTAATATTATTATATTATTATTTTTATTATTATAAATTTTAAAAATATTATTTTATATAATTTTTTAATAATTAATTGTTCTAACTGTGGATATTTACGCACTTTTCCAATAACTATTGAGTTTATTAAATTTTATACAAATTCAAAAACAATCAATTAAATTTTATACACGTTAATCCACGTCCCAAAACCAAGAAACGAAGACATAAGAAAATATTTTCATTGAAAAAAAGAAAAAAGAAAAGAACCCCCACTATAACTAGAATTTAACAATCATAAAAAAGCATCATAAACATTTAAAAAAAATAAAACAAATTTTATGAAAACATGATCTGTTTACTATTTGGATTAAGAAGAAATCAAAATGGATTTGCTCATTACATATGATGTGTTAAGTAGACATGCATAATGGGAATGACAGGGTTACCTTGTAGAAAATGTAAATTACATTCTCTTTATTTGGTATTCAAAATATTAGTTTCATTTTTATAAAATAAATTTAATATTTAATAACAAAACATTACATTGAATTTTAGACGATGCGTTTTTAACTTTATATTTTTGTACGAACGTAGGATTTTTAGTGAGATGGTAAGTTGACCTTAGCACAGCATTTAATTAAGTTCATAAATTGGCTTTTGTTATTCATTTTAAGTTTTTTATTTATTTTTTTTATTTTTTGTAGGGTATAATGGTCGTTAGTTAAATCCAAATAAAGCATTAATAAAAAAAAAAAAGTAAAGCGGTAAAAATAATTGAGAAAGAAATGAGAAACAATTCGGAAGTAGGAAATGGGTTTTTAAAGAGAATGTTTCACAATCCACCCATTCCCTTTTATGATTAGTAAACACAGCTTTAAAGAGAGACAAAAAAAAAAAAAAAGAATGCTAATAGCCACACCACCCTTTAGAGAATTATCCCCATATTTACCATTAAAAAGTATTTTTTAAAATATTTTTAGTATATTAATCTTTATTGATTTAGCTATCCAAGAGTGAATATTCAAAATAACGATTATAATGGCAACATAATCTAGCATGGTAAAACAAGAATAACATGATTCAAACTGGTACTACATTTTACTTTCACAACCAACAGATGAGAAATTATAATTTTTTTGCATACACTGAAAATGTAAACTGTCCATCTAAATTAACAAAGGCCTTGACTATGCTTGCCTATGAGCAAGAATAGCCTAAAACAAAATTCTTAAAATTTTTATTACACTGGAAATCACAATAATCTAAATAATAAAGAGCAAAAATAAAACCCATGAAAAGGAGACACCACAAACAATTCATTTTAAACTTACCTTTTCTATAGTATTACCTTGTACCTGCAGATGTAACCAGTAAACATATTTCTTTCAGCTATCCAAAGGATGAGCAGATAATGATTGAAAATCTCAAATCCAGGAGCATATGCTCATCGAATCTGGGAAGGAGAACACAACAACCCTGAGGCATCTGCTCCAACTACTGCAAGATCACAAACAGTACAGAGCTGCCCCTCCTGGGATGGCACAAACCGCGAACTACAATATGGGCAAGAGACATCCTTTTGTCCTCGATAAATTGGCACATATGTTGCTCCACAAATCACAAAAGGGTTCCTAAAGTCATAATTAATCTGAGAAGCATCAGTCATATTCCTCTCAGCAGCCTGAAGTACTTGTCTAGCTGTCTTTGCTTGATTCTCAATGGTTGGGTTGGTCTCCAGTAGCCGCCTTGCAAAGTTAGCTGCAGTTGCAAGGTTCTTTGCCTTATAACAAACTGTCATTGCATTGAGCAAGGCAAGCCTTAAGTGAGGCATTTGAAGGTTGCAGTGCGTAAAATAGGCAGCAAGCTCCTGCTGACGTACTGGATTGTCTTTAATTTCCCTCCTTTTAAGCTCCATTTGCAGACCTAAGGCATACTCTTTAACGATAATAATTAATTCCTTAACTTCATCCACTTCCCTCCTTGACTCAACGACTATCAAAGGAATTGTATGAAGAATGCTAATAAAGAGCTTCAAAGCTTCAGTGAACTTCCCAGCAGTCGTGGCCTTGTACCCAGCTTTTAGTTTCTCTTCCAACTGAGAGAAATTGAACACAAGAGATGGCGGGCCCCTAACATTTGGGCTGGCAGATTCACTCCATCCACGTTCAACTGCCAGTGATATCACTGGAGCAGAAGAAAATGCACGAAGATAGCTGTGGCTGCCAGTATGGAGATCAAGAAACATGGATTTCAAAGGAGCAAAGTTCTTAACTCCGAGTTGCCTATTTAGCAAACGCATCGTTGTATCAAAATTGCCTGCAGCTGCATGTTCTGCAGCAAGAGATGACCTCTGGATCCATATCTGGTTCACAGCCATGCCAGGTGTTGGGACAACAAAAACTGAAGAGCGAGCATTAACAGAAGCCTTAGGAGTGTCTGATTCGGGGGGAAGCTCCAAATCTTCAAGATCCCATCCTCCCTCTTCCTCATTATCTTCAGCCACTTCTCCATCCTCCAACATAACAGTAACATCACCGTTCTGTAAGCCCTCAGCATCAACCATTTCCAGCTCCTCACCCCAATCACCCTCTGCAGCGTCATCTTCTTCCTCTACAACACCCCTGGCAATATTATCCAACCCACCTTCAAATATGCCTTTCATTACTCTTAGTAGGGGCCAATCACCGCCACACATGACTGGTTCTGGTGGCTTCAAAAGCGAAGGAACTTTGCCAGATGGCAAAGACGGAAGGTTATCTCCCAACTCCTCGGCAAGCCGTTTAGCATCTTCCTCTAGCCCATGAACGGAAGCCATAATATAAGCAAGTGGCAGGTGGCCAACAGTCTCCAAGATCTTACAACGCTCTTTTACATCACCCAGGTAGAGTGCATTATGAAATTGGCCCATGACTTCATTTTTAACAGCAGCAATTTTTAACATCTTGGATAGTTTTTCCACGTTACCAGTTATGAGATAAAGAAAGGATAACCTTTCAAAATTTTTGGTCTTCTGGTAGGCATATTCCACAATTCCCGCATTGCCCTGTCGAAGAGCCTCCACACCCAATCTGTACCAGTGATCTTTCTCATCAATTGCCGTAGCTGATGCAACAGCTATTTGGATATTCCCACTCTCCAAAGCCAAATTAAAACGGATTCTTTCATCTTTCACAAAATGGAGAGCAACTTCAGGGAAACCTTTATGCTGCAAATATGCAATCATAGCCTGCCCACAGAGCTGTGAGCTCCTTATCATGCTCATGACATGGTCATATCTCTTCCTCAGTAAGGAAAGCTTAAAAATGTACTCTGTAGCATCAACAACTATTGCTTTGTTTTTCCCATCTCTATCCAAGCAGAAGATAGTATTACCAGAAACCTTTGTAATGTAAATTGGATTGTCAAGGGTTCTAACGATTCCACTATCACCATTTGGAAGACAGTACTTGATATGATTAAGTGTTGTATAGATGAATACACCATTGTCATCCCAAGCACCACTTTTTACACGGATTGTTTCATGCAACGTGCACTGGTGCACAAGTTTCTTGCTAGCAATGACAATGGCATGTTTACTAAGCAGGGCAACACTCTCCATGTCATTAGACCAAACAACATATTTGATAAAGGGAGTTTGAAGATCACCAAGAACCATCCTCTGTTGAAGATCAAATATAACCACCCTATCCTCTGCCCTGCACAACAAGTTACCAGTTCCTGCATAAAATATGGCATCAGCAGCAATCGGGAGGCCACTCTTCTTGACAACCTCATTTTTCAGATTCTTGACCAGGACTTGGTTGTTGCTTTTGTCAAGAACAGCAAATCTGTTCCTGGCCACAAAAACAGCAGAGCCTCCGACACCTCTCTTTGCATCTTGAACACTGTCACCCCTACCAATGCTGTCCTTTGGTATGAAATATAATTCATAAGTTCCACCATCTACATCTGAGCATATTAGAACAGCATTTTCTGTTGGACTATAAGAAAGAGTCCTCGGACTTTGATTCAAGCTTGTAGAACCAGGGCGCCTAATTGGAATAACTTGAGTGTCTCTTTGACTTGAAAACTCATAGTACCGCAAAAAACGATCTTTGGCATAAAAGAGACTATCTCCACTCAAAGAAAATGCTGGCCGTTCTCTCTCTAACTTAAAGACAATCATGCCACTATCATGACCTGCTGCCAACAGATTCATCTCAGGGTGAGAAGCAAGAATCCAAAAACGATCATGCTCTCTGCGGAAAGTTTGGATTCCAGTTCGTTTAGTCACATCCCACACACGAATGCTTTTATCCTCAGAATTGGATACAATTATGTCCTGTTTGGCATGGAACATAACGCAAGAGACATTATTCATGTGTCCTCTCAATGTGTCCACTTCCCAAGCTTTGGTGTCTGGGAAAAAAGAAAACAATCAAGTCAAGGTAATAGCCAATTAATTACATGTAAAATAACAAATAAGTAGAAAATCAAGTAGAAATAGTTTTAGGAATTACAAAATAGTCAATTAAACACACAAAATAGTACAGCAGAAAATAAGCATAATACCAAAAAAGTTTTAGGCCAATAAAAGTGCCATTTATATCTCCAATAAGCTATCATAAAGAAAAGGGAGAGAGAGAAGGGGCGGGGGCTAAAAGGAAAAGCATGGAACTATCCAATAACATTATTTTGAGAAATAATTTAGCAAATCCCAAAGTTGTGAGTAAGCTAATAAATATAGGAATAATAACATACTTATATACTCAATACATGGTGACTCCCTACAATCATCTACTTACCATTCATACGCCACAATTTGACTTGCCGATCATCTGCTCCTGAGACAATCAAAGGCAGGGTTGGGTGAAATGCAGCCCAGTTGACACCTCGGTCATGGCCCTCCAGAACATACTTAACAACTGCATCAACACCTCCAAAAAGATCTGTATTCATCTGACTTAATCGCAGTATGTCATCCGCAGGAGAGACAGTCTTCTTCCTCAGGGCTCCAATGTCCCATACACGAACTGTCTGATCTAGAGAAGCTGATACGACAAGGTCTTCTTTAGGATGAAATGAGGCACACATAACATAATGATTATGACCCGTCAAAACAGAAATACAAGTACGAGACTGCCAGTTCCATATGCGAATGGTCTGATCGTCACTTGCACTCACAATCCAAGGGTATTCATGATGGAACTGCACTGTACGAATATAATCAAGGTGTCCAAGAAGAGTAAAAAGACACCTATGCATCTTGTAGTTCCAGACTTTAATCTTGTAATCATCCCCTGTAAAAATTAATTAAAACCAAAAAGGAATATTTTACTGATAAATGACTGGATAGCGGCACGTTAGTGCATGCATTTTTATAGCAACTCAAGGAGTGAACCAGTATAAAATGAACAAATACAATAATAAATCCTCCCACAGTAGTAACTGTCATAAGACAGACCTACACGGTGGATGTCATCTTTTGCCACTTTTCATAGTTAGAAAATTTAAATTCTCAGAAATAGAGGGTTTCTAGCGTCTTGTTCCGTTTGTAGAAAAACATTGAAATTTAAAACATCATAAAAGGACTTACTTGGATCTGTAAGATACAAACAAGAACCAGCACTGCAAAGTATTTTCTAAATAAAAATTGAGTAGTAGTCGTGCACCAAGTATTCACAATAAGAAGTTGGTTAACATGGTACAAAGGAGAATTCAATCAAACTAACTACATATATAACATGTTCAAATGCAATGGAAAATAGAACATAAAAAATGCTTATAAAAAATCAGTCATGTAAGATGCTCAGGTAATAAGTTTTTGAAAAGAAATTCCCTGAACACAGATTTTTGGAACAATTTTTTTTGCTATAAAGATTTTTGAAACAATTTAGCTTAACTTACGTGATGCCTACATATAGAATGAAACATAAGATATGTTGTCCTTATTACATAACTCCAGTTCTGTTCTAAGAGAAACAGACAATAATAATAATCTAGATCTAGGAACATTTCAGCAATGACTAAGAGACAACTTGATATGATAGTTTCCAACTTTCATTTATAACAAAAGACTTAAAATAATCAGCAGATATGGTTTTTAGTAGATCTATCAAAATTCAAGTCCAGTATATCATTAACAATGCAATGGCCAATGGCTGAAAGATGAGAAGAATTTTTTTCACAATTGCCGATACCAAAAGCAAAGTAATGCATGTGATTTGGCACCTCCAGACACAAAGAGAGGTTGAGATTTGTGAAAATGAACGCCTCGGACAGGTCCATCATGCTCATCAAATCGATCAATGAGAGTTCCCATGCGGTAATCCCATAGCTGAATCACCCCGCTGTGAAGACTCGCGAGGATCCATGGCCTCTTACTGTGGAAGCTAAGTCCCTTCACTCTGTTACTCTTTGTCTCGAACTTTGTCAACATTTTCACCCCAAATACTACAAATGGTTGTATCAATTCATTAACAGTTCCAATAAAATAAGACACTCCATCTCAAATCCAAAAGCTAAAATAACTAATATGTAAACGTAAATTCTCAGATGGTCCGAGGAACTCAATAAAAAAATGAATAAAACGAAATGATAACCCCTCCCGAACTTCAATTTCCCATTTCCTAAATTGAAAATTTTTTGACAGCTTCTCGACAATTAAACAGAGCACGCACTGAACATTACGCCCAAATCGAAAATTGGAAAAGAAAAACAGATCTAACAGAACATAAAATGCAAATTTTTACCTTAGATCTGAGCAGTACGAGAGGGGATAAACACGGCCCTCTATTGCATCAACAATAAACGCTAGTATCAGATGTATTCGTATAATCCCATAAATCTTAGACAGAAATCGGAGATTTGAAGCTAGAGAGAGAGAGAGAGAGAGAGAAAGATCGAGAGATATAGGAGCGATAAAGAGGAGGGTTTTCGTTTTGAGTTCTCTCTATTAGATTATTAGATCTGGCCTCGTTAGAGTTTCTGTGTTAATTTTTAGGGAGAGAACGAGAGAGTGAGCAAGAGGGGACAGAGAAGGAATTTCTCATAATGAATGAGGGTTTGATGGAGAATCAGAATTTTCAGCAGCTCGATTTCTACTCCGTAGTATTTGCCTGGTCTACCTGGGGTAAACTGGAGTCGTTGGATTAGAAATTAACGGTTGTGATGGGTTGTGATGATCTGTCCACAGAATTTCTTCCTAAGCAAGATGTAGATTACTTTTTGATGGTCACGTCGTAACACGGTGTTTACCGATTTTTTTTTTTTTCATCCACCAGATTATCACTAGATTTTTTTTATATCATTTAGACTACTGAACTAATGGTGTTTACCGATTTGTTTTAACATAATTATAACTTGGTCGAAATAATTTTGAAAATATTTACTACCATTAAGTTAGGACGATGCTATTAGTATTACCATAATTTTTTTAATAGCACAATTCATTTAATATTAATTATAGTAAAATAACAATATTAACTTTTAAATATCAATAAGTTTTTTATATGCATTTAATAAATTCAAAAGACAATATTCTAATTTTACTATAATTATAATTGTGAGCATTGACAAAATGAGTTATATGTAATTTTTTTTAATAATTGCCCTATTTATTTATCTTAATTAGTATTTAACTATTAAATCTTTTAAATATTTAATTAAATTATATGTCAATAATACACAAACTTATTTAAAATAATATTACTACACTTAAATTAATACATTATAACATGTATATTTTTATATGTCTCAAGTTGTATTAAAAAAATTGTGATGTAATAATACAATTAAACTTATGATACATTGAAACTTATGAAATTATATTCTTATAAATTTGAGACGTAGAATGTTCTTAGATTTTATGGTTAATATCATTGATATCTTTAAAATTAATGGTATTAACTTTTTCATCCATATTTTGTTAATATTTTTATGATTTTGATACCACTTTTAGTCTAAATATTTTAATACTATTTGTTAATTCCTAAAGTTTTAAACATAATTTAATTTTTATTTTCTTAATTTTTGTAATTATTAAAACGGAGTGTATAAGTCCATACAACCACATGTTTTTGCATATATAATGTATCTATAATCTTCAAAGAGATAATAATCAAACATAATGTTACTACATTCTTTCTTTCCTTTTTCATTTTCTTCTAAGAAGATATATTTTTGATTAAAATAATCTTTTAATACCCTTGATACAAGATGATCTATTATGCTTTACTAACTTTAATATAATCTATATAAATATCTAATAAAGTGTTAAATTTTCTAAAATTTTCAAAACAAGTTTCATAATCATCATCTTTAAAATATTCATTTAAGGTTAAGAGATAACATTTATCAAATTTTTCTAATAAAATTAAATTTTTACATTTTAATTTCTTTCACATTGGTTGTTTAATGTTTGTTAATTCTTGTTACTTAATTTTTCTTATCATAATATTGTGATGTTTCTATCTTTATTTTCTGTTTATCAATATTATCACTTGGTATAAGCAAATATTTAAACATTCAAAATCTTTAATTGACTTAAAATTATAATTATTATATATGAATTTAATGGGTCCACGATAGTTTTTCCTTATGTTCGTCTCTTATCGTTACATCAGTTATACCTCAACTTTGCTCTAACCTCAACACTCTTTTAGTAATGGTGAGCCTTCTGCATCCGTACATAGATGGTCTCCAATTTTTGACTTAATAGAAAAGAGTATCTTAACTCCATTTTATTCATAAAAAAATTATTATAAACTTAAGGTCAACTAAGAACTTTGAAGGGATTTTTAGCTGCTCATAATTACTAATTATATCATTACTAGTTTTGGATTTTCTAGATATAAGAGATTTTTATGCTAAAGTTTGTGTTTTTTCATAGTAGTGTGCTATGGTTTTCCCTGTGTCTTAAAATGAAAACAATGATTCCTTTTATAACACAAGTAATCCCTGTGTACAAGACAAAAATTACTATTTTTTCCTTACTTTAGTAATTTGTCTTATTTTCTATTTTAAATGGTAGCCACTACTTTTTTTCTTGGCACATGATGCAGATTAAGGTGTGGGACTACATCTGTATTTTCTATATTGTCTTTTATCGATAGTTCCTTTCTTTATTTTTCTTTGTCGTTTTCCATCGATAGTCCTTTTGACGACGTTGATGAAGATGCATCTTCGTGTTCTCGATCTTTGATGCAATAAATGAATTTATGATCTTTGGTGACTTTTTTGGCATAGAAGCAAAATATCTTCCTTGTTTCTTGACCAATTTCTAAGTTATTGCTATTAAAATTGGTTTCATATTTGGTAATTCTTTCACCATCTTCCTCTTAAAGATCCATGCTATTATGAGAAATAATGATGACTTTACTAGTTAATTTGCTTTGATCTCAATAGAGTTGTCAATCTTTTTGAATTCATAGTAAATTTGGTCTAACATTTGACTTCTTAGTACATAGAGTTCTTATGTGTTGAATTATTTTTCTGCAAGTGCCCTTGGTTTGGAAACTTCTCTATTTTTATTGGAAATCCATATCTTGATGAAATGGTAGGGACTAATACATACTTTCTCATTTGAGTTCATTATTGAACTAAAAAATCTAAGATAAATAGGCTTGTCACCTACCTTAATCTTTTTTTTTGAAGTTTTTGATTCCTCTTTTAATTTTTTTAGAAAATAATTTAATTCATTTAAATTGATTCCTAGATATATGTTTTCTATTAGTCTTGTTCGGAAAACTTTGTAAACAAATATTGGATCAACTCCTTTCAAGATGTTGAATTTACTTCCTGTATGAAATTCCTTATATATAGTGTAGAACTTCGTATTTTTAACATGTTCTTGTGTAGATTCTTTGGCCAAATTGTAGATACTCAATCATTGTGGTTTGTTGAGGCTTCTATATTAGTCTTTTTCATCTTCAATGACTGATAAATTTTTGGAAAATATTTCCCTGAATAGTACTGAATGCTTTAATGTTTTTGATGTCTCTGAGAGAGATGCTTCTCTAAAACTGTTGGTTGTTGTTGTAATGTTGTAGAATAATTTCTTACTATCTCCCCTATAGTTATTAGTTTTGATATTTTGTAATTAACATAATTGTCTTAAGCTTTTATTCTATTAGCGAAGGCTCTATAAGTTACTCCACTAAACCCTAGAATAAATTTACTAACTTCTATTCAATTGTTATATATTCCTGGTTTTGAGTCATTATAGACTACATAAGTATTTTTCTATTCTTTTTTTTTTGCTTCAGTTCCCCAATTGAACTTTTTTGTTTCAAATATTTTATTTTCTTTTAAACTGTTAGGTTATTCTTTTTCATTTTGAATTCTTTCTTTAAAAGTTTCTTCTTTAGATTGAATTTTTAATGAAGATTTATCTTTTTAGTTTTTGGATTCTAAGAGTTGTTTTGAACAATTAAGTTCTTCCTATTTATTTCATGTTTTCATAAGAGATTGCTTGAGGTATAACAACTCAAGTTGTTCTTATATGATTTTTTATCTCTTTTTCTTTATCTTGATCTTGATATCAAGATGTTCTATTCCCGAATGCATAAAAATAGTTAGAGTTGCTAATTCTATAGTAAGAGCATTTGCTAAACTATTCTTATTTCGTGAAAAATGTTCAACATCAAAATTATAGTGGTTGAACAACTGTTGTCATCTGACTAATATTCTTTTTTTGTAATCACCTATAATATTAGTTCTTAAGAAATAATCAAAACTCTTGTTTTCTGTTTAAACAATGAATCTGAAACTTATAACATATTTTATAAATTTTTTAATAGTTCTTTTAACTCTTTTAACTGCTAAATATTATTTTTTATTATTATGATAATTAACTCTAGACATTGAAAAGATCTTGATATATATCTACAAAGATATTCATCTTTGTCATATACTTTTACTTTTAGAAATGTTTCCCAATATTCTTGTGAAACATTTATTTTAATTATCATTTTAACATCTTAACCTAGATGGCATAAAGTTAGCAGTTTTTTTACCTTTGTTTTTACTTTATCTATATACAAAGTATCTTGTTCTTTCAATTTTCAAATATGATTTTTTTTCAATTTTGCTTGTAAAGGTTTTCACATTTATGCAAATTTCTTAATATATGCTTTTACATATATCAAATATCCTAAAAATCTTGTTAATTAGTTTGCCTTTTAATTCATTAAAAAAACTCTAAATATTATTTAATATATGGGGTTATAGATTATGTTTTACATCTTCAATTTTTACCTCTAAATACTTAATTTTTTACTAAGCAAATATTACTTTCTTTTCTAAGAATACAATGTCTTCTTTCCTACATTCTTATAAAATATTAATAATATCTAAATAGTATTTATTTAATTTATTATTAAAAATCAAAATATCATCTACGTAGTCACAATAAATATTTTGTAATTTTTTGAATATGTTATCCATATATCTTTGAAAAATACATAAAATTTGTTTTACTCTAAATGATACAATAGTCCATTGGAATTGTTTTGAGGTAACTAAATATCGTTAATTTTTGAGATATTTTGTTCAATCTTATTTGTCAAAATCTACTTTTGAATCAAAACTTAAAAATATCTATTTTCTTTTATTAATGATAATAATTCTTCTTTCTTTAAAATAAAGTATCCATCATCAATGATTTCTTTATTCAATATTTTTAAGTTTATTATCATTCTCTTTTTCGCTCTTTTTTCAACTAGAAATACTGGACTAAAATGAAATAAATTACTTTGTATTATAACTTTCAATTTCAAAAGTTCTTGAATTTATTTTTCAAAATCAATCATGTTTTATAGAGTATAAATCATTGACTTTACTCTTATAATATTGTTATGGTCTCTTAATTTTATATTGACAATAGTCTTATGTATGTTAGGGCTTTATTTTCCTTATTTAATTAATAAAAGAGTTTTATTTCTCTTCTATATCTAATAAAATATTTTTTAAATAAGGTTTTTGATGTTCTATCTCACCACATTTCACTTTTTATGTTAATGCATAAATGTTGGGTTTGATATAGTCAAAGTTTTCTTTATTTTTAATACATAAATGGTATCACCATCTAATGTTATTAGATTTATTTTGTCTAAATATTGTGTAAAAAGTTGATATAAGTTTAAAAAATTATTTTACATTAATAAATCAACTCATTTTTTTATTGATATATGATAAGAATACATAAATGGTATCCCATGAAACTTTCATGAAATAAGCCATGATATTATATCAAATAAAAAAAAGCATAGTAGAAAAAAAAAAGAATAAGAGGAAATTATATTTCCCTAATTAATTTTGTTACTTGTAATGGACTGCTTTATATATACAGCAGATATATTATTGTTATAACTAAAATGTCACATATACACAATTAAGTTATGATAGCACATAGGTACACGTATTCTGTTAGTATAGCCACTGGCTACTAGCACATGGTACATGAATGTAATTCACTATTCTAACAAGATTCCTTTGTAAAGTGGGTCAGTTCTTATTTAATTATTAAGGATTTGAATAGTGTTGAGATATGTTTTGGGGCAAAATATTGGCTCATCCAAAATTTCATCGATATAGAGGAAGATATTACTACTGTTTTTTTTTTTACATGCTTAAAAGTACTGCCTCGAATACCAATCTAGCTACTCCATTAATTGCTGATTACCCTGAAGTAAATGTACAATTTCTTCAGCTCTTGATTGGATGCCTTTCAGATATTCTACAAGAATACGCTGCTGATAAGAGCCACCTTCCTGGTACAAGAGAAGATCTACAACATTAGAGAAACATCATATGTATTTGAAATTACAATCATAAAGAGTAGGGTCCTAGGACCAAAGCGGCGGTGTCTCACTGTTCGGATCAGAGTCCGCTCAATTCTTTTTCTGACGACGGCATAGAACTCATCCGGTTGAATTTCTCCTTTACCAACAGTCATTCCGTTGATTAAAAGCTTGTTCCATTTTTCCTCCGGAGCTGCACCATACATGAAATGTCCATCAGCCTCAAATATTCCCACTTAGTTATAAAAGTTTAAAGTGCTGATTTATTATTCTTTAGCCAAAACTTAGAGAATGCATCTTATAGGAGAAATTGTCACCTGATCATTCCACATCTTCATGTTAAACAAAGGTTCAAAGTTTACATTGCATCACCAACCATATCGAAATGATCATGACAAATTGACCATTCATTGACAGAGAAAAAAAATTAAAAAAAAGTTGGTCATTGCTACCAAAACATATAGCTTTGGCCATAAAACAAGTTTTAAGGTAGCCACGCCAATGCTGCATAAACTCAAAGAGTTAGACTTGAGTTTCTAAGTTGGTATCAGAGCTAGGCTCTTGGCTTCTTTACCCCCATCGGCCCTCGTGCCGTAAATCCGGACTCTAGTCGATGTGGAGGGAGATGTTAAGTCCCACATTGGCTAAGAGTAAGGCAACAATGTTGCTTATAAGTTTGGACAACCCTCTAACTCACAAACTGGCTTATGGGTTCAGAGTTAGGCTTAGGTTTCTAAGTTGGCATCAGAGCTAGGCTCTTGGCTTCTTTACCCCCACCGGAAGTCCCATATTGACCAAGAGTAAGACAACAATATTGCTTATAAGTTTGAGCAACCCTCTAACTCACAAGATGGTTTTTGGGTTCAAAGTTAGGCCTGAGTTTCTAAGTTGGTATCAGAGCTAGACTCTTAGCTTCTTCACCCCCCATCGGTCCTCGTGTCGTAAATCTTGACCGTGTCGTAAATCCGGACTCTAGCCGATGTGGAGGGGGGATGTTAAGTCCCACATTGGCCAAGAGTAAGACATCAGTGCTGCTTATAAGTTTGGACAACTCTCTAACTCACAAGCTGACTTTTGGGTTCAGAGTTAAGACTCGGTTTTTAAGTCCAAGCAAGACGATATAATAGAAATTTTACACTGTATTTGAAAAAATTGAGCACTTATACACATCAAAAAAGATGGTACGACCACATCTGATCAAATTATCAATAATGCCAATTTACCTTTTCTGGAACAAGTGATGGTATGCGTTCATTTTATGCTTCATCTAAAACAGTTTAATTTGCTACATGAATCTCTTCTACTGGTGTAGGTCCTACCAATAAAATAAAAAATGTACGTGAAGTCCTATTAATTACATTTGATTTTGGTGATTATAATTTTACCTATAAATAGATAATATTTTTATCTTAGAGAGACGCACCAAATAGAAGAGAAACAAAGTAAAATCAAAGGAATAATTTCTTTTGATTAAAAATAGTATTGTATGTGTGAGAGAATGGGATAGAATATTTTAGAAAAATATTTGTGAGATTTTCTAAAAGGAGAGTGGCAAAATAATGAGTTTGGTTTATGTGTCATTATTTTGAGTTTATCTTAATTTGTTGTGATGCCTCTCACTTTATATCCATTAATTTTATTAGTAGAAAAAATATTTTTCGGAATTTGTCCCGTGGACGTAGCCCAAATTAAAGGGTGAATCCCGTTATATTGTTGTCGTCATTATTTTACTTTGTTGAATTTATTTTATTTTTACCCGCTGTGACCCAACAATTGATATCAAAGCTAGTCTAGTAAAATTCTTAGTATGTTCTGTGGTTGCAGCATAGATTGATTTGCCATATCAGAAAAGATTTTATTAGGTCCATGACGTATTTATTTGTAGAAAAAGGAACACAGGAAAAAAATGTAAGCCATAAGTAGATATTAAAAAATTTAATGGTAATAATAATTTCTCTTTATGACAAAGGAGAATGAATGATATTCTCATTCAAAAGAAGGTTCATAAGGTATTGCTGGGGAAAGAAAAGAAAACAGCAACCGTCACCGAGGAACAGTGGGAGGAGATAGATGAGATAGATGAGATTGCAGCCAATACAATACATCTAAATCAATCAAATAGTGTCTTGCAAAATGTTGAATAAAAAAATTTGCAAAACTTCAAAAGAAACATAGGATCCTCTAGAAAATGTGTACATGTCAAAGAACCTTGCAAATAAATTTTATTTGTGGAAGGAGCTATATCAGACGAGGAAGAAAGATAATGTGAGCATGATGCAACACATTAGCGATTTCAACAACAAGTTTTCTCACTTAACAAGATTCAATGTGAGTTTTGGCAATAAAGAGAAAGTTGTGATGTTGCTGACATCACTACCCTCATCATATAATTATCTCACAATAACTCTAACTTATGCGAAAGACAAGATGAAGTTTGAAGTTGTTGTAGAAGACATGTTGTCATATAAGAAACAGAACAGGGAGAAAGATTCAGAAACACAAGCCCATATCAAAAAGTCTAGAAGAAAGAGACAATACAAAGAATAGAAACCCAGAGGCAAGAGCAGAGGCAAATCAAACAAATATGTCAATATTGAATGCCATCACTGTAAGAGGAAATGTCACATCAAAATTTTTTGTCGGGTGTTCAAGAAGGAATAGGAAATGAACAAAGGCAAAGCAGTGAAGAAAGATGACAGTAGTGAGGATGAATAAACAAATACCATAGACGAGTTCAATATTGTTTATGATGAAGATTTTGTCAATCTTGCATCACACAAGACCAGCTGGGTGATTGATAATGGTGCTAAAATTCATGTTACATTGCTTAGAGAATTTTTCTCATCATACACACATGAAAGTTTTAGTGTTGTTAGAATGAGAAATAAAGGCTTGTCAAAGATTGTTGGCAGAGAAGATGTTTGCTTGGAAATAGAGAATGGAACCAGACTATTTCTGAAGGATGTCATGCATATTCCAGATATGCGCCTGAATTTGATCTTTATATGCAAACTTACAAATGAAGGATATTGCAGCTCCTTCATTTATGATAAATAAAAACTTACAAAAGGCTCTTTAGTAGTAGTTAGAGGTGATAAGCATACAACTCTATATATAATGCAAGTGAAGCTCTCCACCGACACAATAAATTCCGTGGAGAAAGACAGTGTAACTGAATTATGACATAGAAGACTTAATCACATGGTTGAAAAAGGTATGACAAGTCTAGCCAGAAAGAAGATATTGCCCGAAATAGATGAAGTACATTTGGAGAAATGTGTTGATTATCTAGCAAGAAAGCAAAATAGAATTACTTTCAAGAGTTCTACTCCTTTCAGAATGAATAATATTTTAGATCTAATTCATTCAGATTTGTGTGGACCAATGCCAAAGTCACTTGGTGGAGCTCAATACTTTGACTTTCATTGATAATCATTCAAGGATAATGTGGGTATTCGGACAGACAATAGTAGGGAATACAGAGGACCTTTTCATGCTTACTGCAAAAAGCATGGTATTTGACATTAGATGACACCTCTAAAGACACTGCAGTTGAATGACTTAATTGAGAGGATGAATAGAACTTTGATGGAGTCATACTCACAGTTGCACATGTGTTGAATCTTTCACCCTATACTCCTCTCAAGATAGATGTTACAGATAAAGTGTGATCAGTAAAGGATGTTTCCTATGATCATCTGCGAATGTTTGGCTGCAAAGCATTTGTTCATATCCCAAGGATGAAAGATCCAAACTTGATGCCAATACAAGACAGTGTATTTTTATTGGCTATAATCAAGATCAATTTGGCTATAGATTTTATAATCCGGTTGCAAAGAGACTTGTTAGGAACCGTGATGTTGTATTTATTGAAGATGAGACCATTGAAGATATTGTCAAAATAAAGAAGGATGTTCTTGATTCTAATGGTGACTCGTCATATTTGAAATTAATTTCACCAACATCAGTGCTAAGACTAGTTGGAGATGAAGACCAAGTTTATCCACCTAATGAAGATGATGCTCTCATAGAAGTTGGTTTTGAAGACGAGAGAAATGATGATGGTCAATATCCAACACCAATACCTGTGGCTTCTCCTGTTCCACTAAGAAGAAGTGGTAGACTGAGAAGACCCTTTATCCCATATTCTCTAGATAAGTATGTAACTTTCACTGATGGGGGAGAACTTGAGAGTTATGAAAAAGCCATGGATGACGAATCCAAACAAAAATGGATTGAAGCCATGTAAGATGAGATGAAGTTTTTTCATGAGAACAAAACTTTTGAGCTGATGAAACTACCCAAAAGGAAGAAGACTTTGAAAAATAAATGGGTGTTCAGGGTGAAGCATGAAGAATATAGTTCCAGTCCACGATACAAAGTCAGACTAGTTGTCAAGGGATTCATCCAAAGAAAAAGAGTTGATTTTGACGAGATTTTCCCACCAGTTGTGAAAATGACATCCATCCGTAATGTGCTGGGGTTAGCAACAAGTTTTGACCTAAAGGTTGAGCAAATGGATGTCAAAACTACCTTCCTACATGGTGACTTGAAAGGAGATATACATAGAGCAACTAGAGGGTTTCAAGCAAAAGGGAAAAAAGGATTATGTTTGCAAATTGAAGAAAAGCCTCTACGGTTTAAAACAGGTACTGAGACAATGGTATAAGAAGTTTGAGTCTGTTATGGGAGAGCAAGGCTACAAAAAGACTACTTTAGACCATTGTGTTTTTGTGTAGAAATTCTCTGATGATGATTTCATTATTCTTTTGCTCTATGTGGATGATATGTTGATTGTTGGTCAGAATATTTCCAGAATCAACAACTTGAAAAAAAGTTCAGTCGGTCTTTTGCTATGAAAGAATTGGGACCAGTAAAGCAGATTATTGGCATAAGTATTATTAGAGACAGAGGCGCCAATAAATTATAGTTATCACAGGAAAAGTACATTGAGAAAGTACTTCAGAGATTTTATATGAACAAGGCTAAAGCGATAAGTTTTCCTCTTGCTAATCACTTTAAGTTAAGTTCTAACCAGAGCCTTTCTATAGACAAAGAGAAGGAAGAGATGGAAAAGGTTTCATATGCTTCACCAGTTGAAAATCTGATGTATGCCATGGTTTGTACACGGCTAGATATCGCTTATGCAGTTAGAGTTGTGAGTAGATTCCTTTCAAATCCAAGAAAGGAACATTGGACCGTAGTGAAATGGATTTTCATGTATTTTCGAGATTCTTCCAAAATATACCTATGTTTTGGAAATGATAAACCCGTGTTAGTTGGATACACAGATGCAGATATGGCTGGCGATGTAGATTCCAGAAAATCCACTTTAGGTTACCTGATTACATTTGTAGAGAGAGTTGTGTCATGACAATCAAAATTACAAAAATGTGTTGTACTGTCCACTACAAAATCAGAGTTTATAGCAACAACAGAAGCATGTAAAGAGTTGCTATGGATGAAAAAGTTCTTAAAAGAACTTGGGTTGCATCAAGACAATTATAAGTTATTTTGTGATAGTCAGAGTGTTATCCACCTTGGATAGAATGTTTTCTTTCATTCGAGATCAAAACATATTGATGTGAGATATCACTTGATTAGGGATGTAACGGAGAAGAAGCTATTACAGCTTAAGAAGATCCATATAGAGGAAAATGGATCAGACATGTTGACGAAAATTCTTCCAAGACAGAATTTTGAATACTAACGTTTAGTTGTTAAATTGGTGGATCCCTCCATGTAGTCAGGAGGGAGATTTTTGTAGGTCCCATCCACATGAAAGGGGAAAAAAATAAAAAATTTAGGTGCAATCCCATTAATTACTTTTGACTTTGGAGGTTACAATTTTACCTATAAATAGACAATATTTTTTCCTTAGAGAGACACACCAAAAAGAAGAAAAGAAAAGCAAAGCCAAAACATTTCCTTTGATGAGAAATAGTGTTGTGTGTGTAAGAGAGTGGAAGAGAATATTTTAGAAAAATATTTGTGATATTTTCTAAAAGAAGAGTGATAAAATAATGAGTTTGAAAAACACTTGTGTGTCACTATTCATTATTTTGAGTTTATCTCAATTTGTTGTATTGACTCTCATTTTGTACCCATTAATTTTATTAGTAGAAGAAATATTTTTCGGAATTTGTCGCATGGATGTAGCTTAAATTAAAAGCTGAACTACGTTAAATTGTCGGTATCATTATTTTACTCTGTTAAATATATTTTATTTTTACCCACTGTGACCCAATAGGAGCATGATACAAAGAATATGAAAAATACCTTTAATTATTGTCTCAAGAAACTGCTCAGTCTTCAAAACTTCCTCACCTACCAGAGACACATAAATGTACGTGGTCTTTAACATCTACAATTTATGAGATCAGACAAGCAAGAAGCAACAAGAAAATGGCACATGCAAGTTACTACAAAGAGATGCAGTTGAAGGAAATTGACAAACTTACTCAAGTTTCATGGCAAGAAAGTTCACAGAGTTGTCTTTTTGCAAAGTATAAAAGAATTCTAACAATTGAAACATGAAGGACAAACCTTAATGGTCAAGTAGATCGCCAACTGTTGGTCTAAAATCTGAAAGTTGTGTATTATTATCTTTGTTTCTTCAATTTTCCATAGCACTATTTATATGATTAGTTTGAGGGAGATATCTTAGTTCTCATGCATATCTAGAACCTAACCAACATGAAAGCAACAAAGCTTACATATATGACCACCCTTACAATTTGAGAAAACACTGACTCGGTTTGCGATTTCTCAAGTCTAAAGTCCCAAGCGAGATCTATTACTACACATTGGTTCAAGATCATTTACCTTTCTTCCAATAACTACGTTTTGAGAGAACTTTGGAAGCATAGAGTTGCAAAACCTTTTGCAACATAGCCTCAAGTCCAGGTTTGTCTCCATCTTCTTTAGCCTGCAAGTAACTAAAAGTCAAATTATTAAGAGCAAAAAAAAAAAAACAATAAAAGTCAAATCATAACCTTACAATACATCATACATGTGTCTATCTTATAACTTCTAAAGATTAACATCTAAACAATGCACCAAACAATAAACTGCAATTTTTCATCATACAGCCACTATAAAAACATCATAACTCGGACAGAAGAATAGTGAGGCAGGTATCACTAGAAGCAACAGGATTGACTTACTTGTCGCAGTTGTGCATTAACTTCTGCAAGAAATCCTTCATCTAGTTGTCCTTCTTCTTCTCTTTGGGCTATCTCCTAAGAAAAAATAAAAAAAGTAGGTGTTCCATCAGGGAACAAAGACAAACGTTATTGAAACTATCACCATGAAAAGTGAAAAAATTAATAACTAAAAACTCACTTTCTCCATTTTAATAATGGCCATAGGTTCTCTTGGAGGCCATGAAATTTCCTCTTCTTCAAGAACAATAGGTTTCAGAATTTCCTTGAGAATATCAGTTGATGACTCTATCTTTTCCTATAAGAAAAGTAAATTAGAGTATAGAAAAAAGAGGCAAATGCATTTCACATATATATAGAGCTCATTCAAGCAAGTGGTAATTAGATAGTATTCCATGTTCGAGAAAGCTGTTTTTTTTTCCTTAAGAAAAGAGGAAGAAAGGTAGAGAATACCTTGGTCTTGTGGACCAGGCAATCCACTATGCTCATTACAGATATGGCTAACTCCTCATAATCTTTCTGAAAGAACGATAGTAAAGCAAAAGAAACTGTTACATCAAGTAGGGTGAATACAAGTCAATCTTAGAAACTTCGCAAAAACTAAGTTGAAACCATGCTTTATCATCCACTGATTTGCAAGTATCAGTTCTTGCGGCTAGTCTTATCCAGAATCCCTCATTAAAGGCCAATACATTTTCAACAACCACCTTCTGAAGCTGCTCACAAGACAAAACCGCAAGTAAGCTTTCCTCAATCAAATAACTTACTCAGGTACTTTCAAAGTAATCATTCAACAAAACAGAAAATTCAAACAACATATTCTACCAATTTGTTGCCCAGACAGAGAAATTTGATTAAGTTTCAATACATTATTAAAATAAGATTATTATCCTCTTGAAAAAAATAATTCTCCCCATTTGGGAAAAAAATTATATGCAAATCTCTAAATTTCAAGTCAATATGGGACGCAAATTTTTTTTATAAATATCCCAGGATAATATTTATGACTTAATTACTTTTATGGCATGAGTGCCAAGAAAACTAAAACTTAATCAAAACTCAAATTTTATGAACTAATCAAAGGTTGGGAGTCGGACAAGAAATTAAATTAAAATTTAGTGAAATTAATTAGTACAAAAATTCTACATCAAAGCAAAGGCACGAGTTGAAGCAAACTGCAAGCACAATCTACTTACTTCTTTTGGATTTGCCTGTCTGAGCTTATCAATCAGTCTATCCACTTCTACTGTCTTTTTGAATGCTTCCTCAGCATCTTGATTGACTGCACATATTAAAGTTCTCCTGTTTGATTAGATCCAAACATAAAGTTTTACTATCAAGTGTTCCATCAAAAGGTTCTACAATTAAATAACCTCAATGTTTGAATAACTTCTGCATATTAAACAACTTTAAAGATTAAAAAAATGACCAATACAAAATAACTTTCTGACAGTCCAACTTAATTAAGCAGTTAAGGAAGCAAATGAACTGGATCAAAACTTAGGTTGCATGTGATAGTTACAACCGAGTAGAATTTCAATATTCCAACCAACATAGTCACTATGTAGAATGAAAGAAATTACAATATTGGCTAAAACTACTGCATATCATCGAAAAGAGACTTAAAAACTCATGCCTAATTCAACCTAATAAGGCTTTACAGAATTAAGGGTTGCATAGAATTATAAATTGTCCATGATATTAACTCCTGACTGATATGTAACTTTGGTTCCTTAACAAAGAGAACAAAGGTAAATGAGAAAAAAACAGACTAAGTGGGTTATTTAAAAAGGTTACCGTTCCACATGTTATATTTCAAAAGAGTGTTATTTAACAACATATCTTAGCAGATCCTGCAAAAGCAACAAATAGTAACAAGATAACTTGCAAACTTTCTCTTCAATAATCATTCCATAACATAATTAAAAAGTTTTGAAGACAAATCCCAACTGTCATTTCAAAGGAATATGTTACGAAAAGAAAAGGGCAAAGGAAGAAAATATGAAGAGGAAGGAATATTTGGACGGATAAATAATTCTAAGTGTTTATATAGGGAATAAACATAAGCAAAGATTTTACCCTTTCTTGGACCTCATCAAATGGGTGAAACCAAACAGCTTGACACCCTGGATCGACAATGACCCAACATTCCATCTTTGAGGCAATGAATTGTGTCTTCCATGACAAAATGCCTATCAGAAAAAATATCATAATCAATTAAGAACCCATCAAAAAAAAATTCACGAGTAAATTTTCCCCGTTAAAATTTTTAACAGATCCGAAACGACTATTTAGTTATCAATATTGAGTATTCTAGGAAGAACACAAGAAGTTCTTCTCACACCAACTTTTGCAACTGAAAATTCTCACCAGCAAACATTGCTCGTATGAACCAGTTAAAGAAGTTAAAATTTCTGAAACTTAACATGTCTTCTATTCTATTACGATGTCCACGTTTTATGGGCAGCCAAAGGGGTCAATAGGAAGAACAGACTAGTCCAAATGAGCTACAGTTCGAAGCAGCAGTAGTTTTAAAGGAAAAAAAATTGAACTAGTAGAAGAAGTACCTGGCGACGGTAATTTGAACGCGAAGACGAACAGAGCGGTGGCGGAGATAAACCTTGGGTTGTGGCCGTAAGCGTTTTAGCAGCCATTAAAGCTATGGCGGGAGAGAGATCGTTAATGACCGTTCAATACACTACCGAATCTGTACCATTTGGATGGCCTATTTAGGTCCACTTATATAGTTACTTATTTACTTTCCAATTCTCGCTCTACCATTTTCGTTATGCCGTAATTACGTAATATCAATACTTATGAAATAAGTAGTTAAAAATAACGGATTATTAAATAAAATGTGAATTTTTTATTTATATATTTATAGTACATAAATACTTTAATTCATTGAATATTTTGAAAATTATTACAAATTAACTAGAATATATGCTTTTAGTGAGTAATAAAAAATGTGAGTGTATAGTGAAATTTTATTTAAAATAACACCCTGTAATTTACAACAATAAAAATAATTTTTAAATAAGCATGATTTAATATTAGGGTAATGGTTTTTTATTGTTATATGTTATAAAAATATTAATTTTTTTCTAAAAATATTGTGAAATTCTTGGTACATTCCAAAATTTTCCAAGTAAATACTTTTTTCTTTTAAAAATTTCATTAAAAAAAGAATTAAGGGCATTACATTCCGCTCTAGCATTTTTTTTTTGTCTGCTTAGTATTGTTTATGATTTCTGTTCATATGGGCCTATGAGCTATGACTATTCTAATTCTTATTATTAATGAATTACGAGTAACCTTTGAGCATATTAAAAAGAAAATGCCATGCGATACGATTTTTAGCTTAATGTTTCGTGCAATTATTTTATCATGACTTTTGATTTTATTGTTTAATTTAAAGAAAAGTATTTACCAATTTCATCCTATTAAATTTTAATGTGTATTTTAATCTCTCATGATGAAAAAAAATTCCGATTTTTTAACTTTAAGAAAAAGAAAACTATTAAGAAAAATAATATTATTTTCAAATTTTTATTATAATATTATTTATTAAAAAGTAATTAAATCTCAATTTTTTAATATGAAAAAATACAAAATATTCATTTTAATATTTAATTATTATCATTTTTTTAAATAAATATATTTAAATAATTTTATATTAGAATAATGTTACTCTTGATTTTTTTCTTAAATTGCGTACTAAATTTTGTTAATAATTTATGTTTTATTGCATTTTCATCCCTTAACAATAAAAAATGGTCATTTCTTTCATAGTCAAGGACTCAAAAGTACTTTTGAAAATCTAAAACAATGAGCAACACGATTTCTGCTATCCTTCTAATTTTAATTGGTTTATTTTTATATTTTATCTTTTATTTTTTTCTCTATTAAAAACGGTGCCTTTTTCGTAAGTAGAACATGACAAAGAGAGAAAAATATAGATTCAATTCTCTTTTATATATGGAGTTTCATTTTTAACTATCAGAAAAAAAAAATTATTCATTTTTCTTAAAACATAAATGAACATATGTGTTTTACCGTTATAAGAAAATAAATATATAGTTTTTTAACTGGAGGTTAAAAGTGAAACCATGATAATTTTATGCACATGTGGAAAAAATATTTAGATTGCCGTGGGTGCCAAAAATAAAGTAGCTCTACCTATGCAATATAGTTACATTTAATAGGATGGGGGAGTTAGGAAACCAAATACTGCTGCAAGTTTTTTATCCTTTTCCTGTTCTTTAGCTTCCGAAATGCACACGACTCAATTTGCCTTATCCTCTCTCTACTAACTCTCATTATTTCCCCTATCTCTTGCAATGTTTTCATCCTTCCATCCTCCATTCCAAACCTCCATCTAATCACCTGCTTTTCTCTTGGATTTAGACTATCCAATACCTTTTCCAGGTCCTGTCTCATAAATTGCCTACTCAGCACATCTTCCAATGTTTCTGCATCAGGATCAGCGATCACTTCCTGAAAATATAGGAGGAATGAGCTTTGGAATGGATTCGGCGTTAATAACAATCAAACCAAACAAATATCCAAAATTATTTCCCATTATTATTCATATTATTATCAATCAAACATAACCCAAGTTAGAAGAGAACATACCGAAGGTTTAAGACTTTGGTTGATTCCTATTTTTTGCTCCAGCGACCTAGGTGCTTTTGGGGTCAGTAATACAGCAGCAAGCCTCTTCATTGACAAGCCTGTAGCCTCTGCAATTTCTTCATCATCAGGTTGTCTTCCATTTTCACTATACAACTGTTTTCTAGCCTCTTTCACTTTATAACTTGCCTCCACCATGTGAAACTGTTTCAGCACCAAGTATTACGAATGAGAGAAGAGAGGATTCATTTTGATATCATAGATTAACTAGTGGTCTTACAGATTGGATACGGTTACAACTTTCATTGGTCTACCACTAAATGGACATTCATGCCAAGTCATGAAACCATAAATAATAAATAAAAAAGTTAAAGGAACTCACCGGTAAACGAATAATTCTGGACTGATCCGAAAGAGACTTGTGAACTGCCTGTTTAATCCACCAGTGAGCGTAGGTTGAGAATTTGAAACCCTTTGAGGCATCAAACTTCTCTGCACCTCTCACAAGACCTCGACATCCTTCCTGCAAATAAAGGAGCAAGGTTTAGGCTACCTATCTTTTCATAGGTTGAAAAGGTTCAGCAGTGACAGGATTCAGGATCATTGCTCTACTTCCTCCATCCCAGTTCCTTGGCTACAAATAGAAAAATTAACATACCTGAACCAGATCCGGAAGATTCATTCCAGCTCCTTGATAATTTTTGGCAATTGATATAACAAGCCTTATGTTGCTTTTAATCATTTTGTCTTTGCATAGAATCCCATAATTCAAGCGTTTTCTTAAGTTCTTCTGATCAACTCCTGCTGCTGCAGCCCATTGTGCAAATGTGGGTTGACTGCCACATCTTTTGGCAAGTTCCTCTTGAAGTTTTTCTAGTTTCAGAAGGTCCTGAAATAAAATGAAATTAGAGATACATGATCTTAATTGACATAACCAAAGATATTATGAGATGTAAGAAGATAATTAAAGCAATGTAGGTATGAGGTAGATAAGTGAAAACTAAGTTCAATTAATTAAACAAGTCCCATGAATAGAAAAAAATGATGTGAGAAATGAGCTCACATCAATTACCCCGAAAGCGGACATTAACTTTCAGTCGTAAGGGTAATTTTTGCAACATCCAGGGACCATCCATACATCCAAACTATTCTAGATAGCCTAACATTGCTTAGAATCCGTACTTCTTTTTACTGAACTAAAGATGATTCACACATCTTTAAGTGAGGTTCCTACTTTAATCAAATGCACAACAATTCAAAACTATTTACTTCTACTTTTAGGAAACAAATTTCAAAGACTTGTCAACTTCTTTCTTTCTTTCCTTTTTTTTTTTTGGGGGGGGGGGTATGTTTTCCCTGGATACAATCTCAACGAAATTCATTGCTTAGCAAATTGAGTTCAGCAGCAATGGCCTTCAAAATCTTCCCAAAGAAAAAGCAATTTATTCTTCAAAGAAAGGCCCATCAATCTAAGAGCGTGTTTGGAGTGGAACGAAAAGTAGTACTTTTATAAAGTAAGAAGTAGTTACTTCTAAAAAACACACTTCTAATGTTTTAGAAGTGGGTTCCACATACTTAAAAGCACCTTTTATTTTACTGTCAATTGCATAAAAAGTGCCTCCGACTCTAGCACGCACTAAATGTTTCTTTAAGCAGCCAATTCCAGAGATTGTGTTCTTTCAATGGTTAAACTTTAGATCAAGCAGCTTGAGAAAAGAACACAAATTCTGGACATGACAAGCATATAGCAGGAAGAGTTGTATCATTTATTTGCCAACAAGGGGCAATGTCATCGGGAAGCTTGAAAAGACCATCTTTTTTATTTGGTAAATCAAGTGCATTCACATAATAAAAAGAAATACAGCACAATTTGAAGCAGCAACACTGCTAACTAATTGTGGTCAAAGTAACAAAAATTACAAACTCCCCACAATAAATCATATGAAGAACCCTCGGAAGAATCTAACTGAAAATATGACACACACCTGGATTCCTTCTGACAACTGGATCTCTTCTGTTGCAGTAAGAAGCCTAGAAGTGCTAGTGGTTGCTCTCAAGTAACGCAATGGGTCAGAATGATCTACCTCTTGTAAAGAAGTGCGCTTTTTTTTGCTTATAGAACCAGACTTAACAGACACAACATTGGCAGCGGCCTTCTCTGCTGCTCTGGTCCTCTTAGCTTTCCGTTCTCTCTGACGCCTTGATCTTACAGCTACACTATTGAAAATTTGTTCCCGAAGCCTTTCAAGTTCTTCATGTATTGGCTCCACATCATCAGATTCATCTAAAATATATTGCACAGAACAGTCTTCAACAACTGCAGCTACAGCTCCTTCAGAATCTCCAACTTCAGCAACTTCTGTTTTCATATGCAGAGACCACTTGAAATGGGAGGAATAAGCATCAGAAGAAAGTTTAGATGTACGTTCAGCTTTTGCCGAAGATTCATCATTATAAAACAGAAGAGCTGCATCCTTTGCAACCTTGACAGCTGCTTTTGCAAGGGTAACGGCCTCTGCAGAAGCGGCTGCTATTGTTGCCTCTTCACTCGTAAGCAGCGTTTTGGTGGCTAAAGTTGCTTGTATTGCCTAAATATAGACAGAAAGGTGAATAGAGTTATGAACTTAGTGCACACACACATGCACACAAACACATATATATCAAAAAAAAAAAACTCATAGTGAACCATCATGAACCACTATAGTAAATGCTAGTGAACTTGGTAAAATTATCCAATTTAAGCGCACTTCAATTACAGAAATTTTTACTACAAGAACATCATAGCTTGGACAGAATCAACTTACTTGTCGCAGTTCTCCATTAACTTCTGAAAAAAAAACTTCATCTACTTGCACTTGTCTTTGGGCTATCTCCTAAGAAAAAAGAAGAAGCATCACATTGAGTACAATATATTGAAACAATTTTACTTTTCCAATAACGAAGCTGTCCTAATTTGGAGGGTTTGCTTTGATAATCACTAAACCAAAATGAGAAGAAAAGGAAGAGTATAACAAGCACATCCTTTTTTAGATCGAAGGGTAACACGTTATTAAAATTGAACCAAAATTGCAACTTCAAATAGACCCAAAAACCTCAAGGATGGGGATGGAAGACAGTAAAAAAAATTACAGAAACTATCACCAAGAAAAGTCAAATAAAAACTCACGTTCTCCATTTTTATAATTGCCACAGGACCTCTTGGAGGCCATGTTATTTCCTCTTCTTCCAGGACAACAGGTTTCAGAATTTCCTTGAAAATACCAGTTGATGACTCTAAATTTTCCTACAAGACAAGTAAATATGATTTAGTACATTGTTGTATCAACTCTTCAATTTTCATGAAATACCCATATCTAACAAACACAACTGAACATGAATGTGGATACTCAAGCTTCAACTTAGTGGAGATTTACCAAATTTTAAAGAAAATAGGTGTGTCCATATCCAAAAACATACTACTAGGTCCTAAAAGTATCCATTTAACATAGGTAATTTAGATGATATTTCATGACCCACAAAGTTGTTTATTTTAAATAAAAGGGGAGAGAGAATACATTGGTCTTGTGGACCAGTCGATCCAATATGCCCCTTACAGATATAGTTAACTTCTCGTAATGTTTCTGAAAGAATAATAGTAAAGCAAAAAATTGTTACATCAAGTAGGGTCAATTAAGATCAATCTTAAATGTAAAAGCTAAGTTGAAACCATGCTTTATAATCCTCTGATTTGCATGTATCAGTTCTTGCTGCTAGTCTTATCCAGAATCCCTTGTTAAACGCCAAGATATTTTCAACAACCAGCTTCTGAAGCTGTTGAAAAGACAAAAACAATAGGTAAGATTTCCACACAACAATTTATTCAAGAAACCTATTGCTCATGTTTTAATACAAATGTACTACAAGTTTCCAGACATGTTTAAAATTAGATTATTATCCACGTGGAAAACTATTTCTCCCCATTTAATAAAACAATTTATACTGAAATATCTGAACTTCCAGTCAAAAAACAGGTTAAAGATTTTTGACATCCCATGATAATATTTAGGAGCGAACTAGCTTGTGTGGCAGAGGTGCAAATAAAACTAAAACTTCAACAGCTGTTGCTTTAAAGGTTCGCAAGACATACAAGAAAAGGCATTCAAATTTAGTGTAATCAATTAATTAGTACCAAAAAAATGTATATCAAAGTAAATGCACAGCTCTAACCACACTGTAAGTACTATTTACTTACTTCTTTTGGATCTGTATCTCTCAGTCTATCAATCAGTCGGTCCACTTCTACTGTCTTTTTGAATGCTTCCTCAGCATCTTGATTGACTGCACATATGAAAGTTCTCCTGTTTGATTAGATCCAAACATAAAATTTTACCATCAAGTGCCCAAAAGAAAGGTTCTACAATAACATAACTACAAAATTGAAATATAGCTTCAGCGTATGAAACAAGTTTAATGATTAAATCCCACTTCTGAAAATGACCAATTCAATATGGCTTTAGGATAATCCAATGGAATGAATGGATTAAGAAAAGACACGAACAGTTACTGAAAGTCATATCTCATAAACTGGATCAAACTTATCAGTGTACAACATTCATAAGCAACATCTAAAAGAATAGCAACTACAGGAAAATTTGATCAAGCCTTATGGAACAAAACTTAGGTTGCAATTTGTGATAATTATAGTTGAGTTGAATTCTTATACTCCAACCAACATAGTCACTATGTAGAATGAAAGAAATTACTAAATTGGCTAAAATTTTGCATATCATGGTAGAGATAATAAAGGTTAGAGAGAGAGACTTAGTAGGTTATCAAAAATGGTCCCCATTCTACCTCATTACATTTGAAAAGAGTGCTATCAAGTATCAACAATATATCTCAGCAGACCCTGCATAAACTACTAATAGAAACAAGATAATTTGCAAACCTTCTCTTCGATAATCATTTCATAACATGATTAACAAAGTTGTAGATAAATCTTAACTGAGATTGCAAATGAAAAAGCTCCAGACATGAAAAGGCAATGAAATCACGTATAAAGAGGGAAGAATCTTTACTCGCTAAGATTAGAAGAAAAAATAATTCTAAATGTATATACGGAGAATTAACATTAGCAAAGACTTTACCTTTTCTTGGACTTCAACAAATGGGTAAAACCAAACAGCTTGAGCCCCTGAATTGACAAAGCCCCTACATTCCATCTCTGTGACAATGAATTGTACTTTCCATAGCAACAAAATACCTATGGAAACAAAATCGTAATCAATTCAAAGGTCATTAAAAAAGGAATTTCACTAGTAACTTGTCCCCCTTATCAATGTCCACACAAGCGAAATAACTGTTTCATTATCAATGTAGAATATTCTCGGGATAACAATACAATAAGTTATTCTCAGTCCTGCTTTTGTCACTAAGAACTCACACCAGCAATCATTGCTCCTATGAACCGATGGAAAAACGTTCAAAGGCACTGATGAAGTCTTTTATCCTATTAAGGTTTCCACATTTTCTAGGCAACCAAAGGGGCCAATAGGAAGATCATACTAGTTCAAATGAGCTAGGGTTTGAAGCAGCAGTAAATTAAAGAAAAAAAAATGAAATAGTATAAGTACCTGGCGAAGGTAAGGTGAAGAAGAGGAAGAAGAAGAACAGAGAGTAGGTGGAGATAAGGTTTGAATTGTGGCCATTAACGTTTGAGCAGCCATTGAAGCTACGGCGGGAGAGAGGTGACTACTCACTAATGACCGTTCAATTACTCTCCATCAATTCTCTTCAATTTGGATATGTTTTTTTTTTTTTATCGATTCAATTTGGATACGTAAATCTTGTGTTATGCTCGTTATCGCTTGGTCCAAAGCCCAACACATTAAGCCATTAATTGTATTCGGCAGTTTTTGGCTCATCCCAAAATTTATCAGAATACTACACAACATTTTCATATTGGGTTAGATTAATTCTTATTTTTATAAAATTGATTTTTATTAAATTAGTTTAATTTTTATATCTTAAAACTTTATAATAACTAAACTAATCCATAAATATATATATTTTTTATTTTATATAATTATTTTAAAAAATTTCATTAAGGATTTTATGATTTTATTTTGCTTTTATAAAAACAACTCACCCATGAGGACATAAGAGAGTCGTTCACTTCTCACTTATTATTTCACACAACAATAATGTTTTGAGTATTTAAAATTAATTATATTAAATAAGTAATAAAATACAAAATCTTAAAGTTTAGAGATTATATAATATAAAAAATATTATAAACTATAATACAATAATTTAAAAAAGATTAATAAACAAAATACATCGATAAAAAAAGATATTTTTTCTTCATAAAAATAATTTACCAAACTCAAACCAACCAAAAAAATTAGTGTAGATTGAATTGAATTTTTAAATTTATTAATTTAAGTTGGTTTTTATCTTTAAAAATTAATTATACTAATTTAATTTTAATTATCGGTTAAAATCAGATCAATCTATATGCGTACATATTTATAAATTTATATTAAATTATTTAATAAAAAATTAAGATATTCATTTCATAACGTTAATGAATTTATATAAAAAACAAATATAATTATATTTTCAACGTTATTATCGAAGATTTTATTAAATCTCGATCAATGATACTACTGATGTTCTGATGAACTGTCACTAAAACAAAATATTCACTGGATATGGGCTATTAATATTTTTTATGGGCCAAACCCAAAATTCATCAAAATTTTGATTGAACTGTCACTAAATGGAACCAATCAATGACCAAAATAGCCACTATAACATATTGTTGGACATTCAAATATCAATTTTTTTGTTTTTTTAGCTAAAAAACACATACTGTCTAGTTATATTATAGGATAATCGATAAATATTTGTCATTTGGTTAAAAAAAATAACCAGGCTACATTGTGAAATAAATTCCCTATTCTATGTTATTAAATAAAGAAATACATTAATGTTTTAGATTCCATTCATTATTTATACTATAATTAAAAGGATATTTAATTATTATTTTTAGTAGTTAAAATTTAGAAAATTATATTGTTATAACGAGTTGATGGAATAAGAACTCAATTATAATAAATAATTTTAAAGCACGAGAGATAAGAGTGATAATCAAATGTATATTGCCCCTTATGATAAGACAAACATTGTGATATATTAATAAGAGAATATATACAAAATGTTAAGTTATATTTAATATTATAATTTATTTATAATATATTTACTATTATACTTATTACAACCCTATGAATATGGTTTTTTATGTACATTATAGTACACACTAATTACAATATTAAATATTTTTTCTTCTTATCTCTTTATACTCTTAACTTGATATCAATTCCCTAGCTTCCCATCAACGCCCAAGAGCATAACAGTGCGCTCAAGGGTATGTTTCACCTGCTTAAGTGCCGATCAGGACCACCAGCCGATGGGAGAAGGGTTATTAAGTCCCACATTGGCCAAATACTAAACTTCTGTTAAACATATAAGCTTGAGAAATCCTTCATTTCACAAACTGGGTTTTGAGATAGAATTAAGATCTAGTCTAACATGGTATCAAAGCTTCTCATATACTTCTAGAATTTCTATCAAAATTTTGTCTCTCTTCATCACAATAAACCATTATCACCTATATTAATCCAATCAAAGCCAAAATATCATCATCACATTCGTCTCATCCAGAAAATTCTAGAACCACCAAAATAACCCCTCACGTGCCACCCAAAGAATATGTTCCCAGAACCCGTGTGCCAACTCACTCTTAGGCCCAACCCGCTCCGAATTTGCTCTACACCGTAACCCACGCCTGATCCATGCTTTGGCCATATCCAACCCAATTCATCTGACTCGGTTCACTCAACCTTGTTCATCAGACTCGATTCACCAAATTTTTCCTCTTCACAACGATGATTCAGTACTATCCCAACTAGTTCTCTATCGGTTCAAACAGATTCCAAACTTGTTTTCTACTCATTTTTTTCATTTTTAAGGCTATTTTTTACCTATATAAACTCATTTATACCGTTCCTTTATATTTTCTCTATTATTCATTTAAAATAGACTGAAATGATATCCTTAAACCAATCTCTACCACCCTTGATTTTACTAACTACCTAGTATAACCACAAGTAATGAAGAGTTTCTTAAAAGGACGTAAACTATGATGTTTTATAACTGATGATATCTCTATACCCATAAAAGAAACCACTGAAAGTTGAATTATTATTTACTCATTGTCTTGAAGACTGTGATAGTAAACATCATCAAATTATTACTTGGTTTCGCAACACCACTCTACCCTCCATCCATGGTGAATTTGGACATTTTGACACTGTCAAGGAAGTTAAGAAATTTCTTGAGGCTCGCTTCACTACCACAGATTTGGCTAATCAATATCAACTTCTGACATATTTTCATACCTAACGTCAAAGGTCTAATCAAACGATTAACCAATTTCTCTCTGATATGCATACTATTTGGGATCAAGTCGCTATCTTTGCACCATCCTGGATAAAAAAAAATTGATGCTGAGATTTTTGCAACTTATCCTAATCACCAACGTCTTGTTATTTTTCTCGTGACTCTCCATGATCGATTTGAACCTGTTCAAGCTTCCTTACTTCATCGCAGTCATTTTCCGTCCTTAGATACTACTGTGATTGAGCTTTGCTTTGAAGAAACTCGGATGAGAGTTTTCAAAGTTCATCCTGCATATTTTATTCTTGCCTAACTCTCCCCAAAAGAGCTCTTAGAGAGAAAGGATTGTCAAGGACTTAAAAGTGCAGCGGAAGCAGAGTCCATGCCCGATGTGGGACTTAATAGCCTCTTTCCATATTAACTGGTAGTACTGGTCAGCACTTGAGTTGGCAGAGTTCTACCCTAAGGGTGAGCGCACCGCTAGGCTCTTGGGCGCCGATAGATAGCCAAGAAACGAGCTCTGATATCATGTAAAAATCTATGGTCTAACTTTCTCTAAAAGAGCTCTTAGAGAGGAAAAATTATCAATAACTTATAAATGTAACAGAAAAGGAGTCTATACTCTTAACACAAAGTATCATATAATACTACTTGTTAAAATAGAATATTATAGTTTATTGATTGCATGAAATTTGTTGGTATTTTTTTTTTAATTATTTGATAATTTGTGTATAGTATCATTTTAATTTTATAAATTTTATTCAATTAATTTATTGATCAAACCTTTTCCATAAGAGTGAGAATTTGTCAAAAAAAAAAATCGTCATATCAGATTGAGGTCCTCCTGCTAAAAACAATTATCTCAATATAACCTTTTGTTAACACACTACTACAAAAAAGAGGTATTTAAGTCGTTGTGTAAAAACGGTTCAGCGAACCGACTTTAATAACTATTTTTAGAGTAGTGACATACACCAAAAACAACTTATATATGAACCCTTTTGAATCCACCCAAAATCAAATGATACTCACTTTCTTCTTAAACCAAGCATGTATATTTAAATTTCGATTTTATTTTATATATTTATCTAATTAATCCTCAATCATGTGGGTACTGCGAAGGAAAAGGGTCCAAAACTAATATAAAAATAGAAGAAAATGTTGGTTTCATATCTTTTCCACTCCATGCACGTAGTTTTGACGGCTGGCCACACCCACCCATAACACAAGTAGCTTGCAAATCTTGTTTAAATATACATATTCTTTATGGGCAATAATTCAGTGAAGATCATCCATATATATCAAAGCCTCAAAAGGTATTATTTGTCTTATAGTACGTACTTCAATAGATTTCTTTAACAATAAGGTTTGAATTTGCACGATATGAAAAGATTAACAACCACTTTCTTAATATTATTATATGGTTTACATATCTTTTTCAATATCTCTGATCAAGGGCCACCTAACCAAGCACAAAATATTTCAATTGTCCTCACATATCGCGACATTTTTTAAAGCTGTTTCATTTGTTCGGGGAATACAATTATTCTGTTTCCCATTCATTTGTTTTAATATAAATTTAATTAATTTATGTCTTAAATACCTTTCAAAATAACCAAACTTTCGTCAATTTTACTTTAAATTGCTTTGATTTTTTTCTATATATAAAGCTATCTATATTTTTATTCTATTTATACAGTAACTCTTTTTTTATGATTAAATTTTCGTATTTCAATTAATTAGTATTAATTAATTCATATAATAAAATTTAATTAATATTAATGAATTCAATAAAAAAAAATTGATACATAAACATGATAAAAGTCATTGTTATTAAACTTTTTTTTTAACTAATATTTTCAAATTACATAAATATTATTTTAATGAAAATCAAGAATAAAATAATAAGGATATTCCTTAGATATTAATAATATTTTGATTATAATTATTTAATTTTAAATAGACATTAGGCCGTAAAGTCTCCGATTTTTGGAGTTGGTATCCTTTATTCCAAAAAATGTTTTTTTAGTTTTTAATTTTTAAAAATTAAATAAAATTAAAGATAAATAATATTATTTTAATGATTTTATGTCAAAGTATTTTTTTTAATACCAAGTTATTAAAATATGATCTATTAACATGAGAAAAAGTAAAATTAAGTTGAAAATTTTACTTATTGTTGGGAGTAGTCTGATTTGTAGAGAGAAGAACTAAAGAAAAGTCAAAACAATTGATGGAATGTATGAATTTTTTCGTGAGTTTATGTATATATAAAGTTTTATATGTACATTTGGTAGTTAAATAGGACGTTTATGTCACAGTGTGTCAGGGTGGTATAAGAGTAAATCAAAATATATTTAAAACTTGAGGTTGATCACCACAAGGCTTGGGGTGACGTCTCAAGGCTCATGTTGAGCCCATGGCTCGAGCTGACTTCTCAAGCCTCAGACTGATGTCTCAAGGCTTGGGCTGACCCTAAGGCTAGGGTTGACGTCTAAAGGCTCGGACTCAATAAAGGTCAAGCAACAAGTCATTCCTTATGCCCAAACATTACTCCCCTTACTCTTTTAACTCAGTTCTTCAACTAAGGTGGAAGAGTAAAAAGATCATCATGCAAATATGATTTACGTATGATGTCGAGCTCTTTCTCAACATCTATATATAAAAGGTGTTGGACATAATGCTCCACACGGTGAAGAGTCCTACTTTTTTTTAGCTTGAGGTGATCAACTTTCTAAGGAAGAGTGCTCTACTTTTTCTAAGGATGAGGTGATTAACTCTCTGAGGGAGAGCACTCTACTTGGCTAAGCTCGAGGTGACCAAGTCTCTTTGATGGAGAGTGCTCTACCTTTTTTGAGCTTGAGGTGATCAACTTTCAAAGGGAGATCGTTCAATCTTTTTTAAAGACAAAGTGATCAACTCTCTTTAAGGGAGAACTCTCTACCTAGTCTAAGCTCGAGATAATCAACTCTTTAAGGGAGAGCATTCTACCTTTTTTTGAGTTTGAGGTGATCAACTCTCTAAAGGATAACGTTTTACATTTTTTGAGCTTGAGGTGATAAACTTTCTAAGGGAGAGCATTCTACTTTTTTTAAGGACGAGTATGTAATATTAGGAGAGAGTGAATAATTGCAAAAAATCACCTAATATATATATATATATATTTATACAAGGATGGCACATAAAGATGGTAAAATAAGGTGCATCAGAAGTTTAAGGTCCTCTTTGTCTCCAATTGGTAGATCTCGCATCTCATTTGAATTGACAAATTGTACTAGACATCTACCTCTAGGCCCTTTTTTTAAGAGGCCCATGTTGTGTGTGCTACTTGTGAGTGGCATTATAAAAACTTATGGATTTTTCTTGGTCTACTTTTATCTCTTTTATGCCATCCTCAGTCGGGAATTTAATGACTTGGTGGAAGGTGGACATAACTGCCTTCATCTTATGTATCCATGGTTTGTCCAAGATGGCATTGTAGTGAGCTGGAACATTAATTACCACAAAATTGGTCATCATTATAGATCCATTAGCCATGACAGGTAATACCACGGTTCCAATTACATAGGTGGTGCTACTGTTAAATCCCACCATTGGTAACTCTCTTCTTGCAATATCACATTCTTTTATACTTAAAGCCCTTGTTATCGATATAAAAAGAAAGTCGAATGAACTCCCAGTGTCAATCATGATCTGAAAAACATTTCAGATCATATTCTTAAAGTTATTACCAAGGGGTCTTTATGGGGAGACGAGGCTTCATCCATCTCAATGAAGATGATTTCAACAAAAAAACCTTCATTTTTCCATATTGTAAACACATGGGGAGCTATATAAGTCTATGACGAATCTTTTACGTGAGTTATTGGAGGTCCCATTAAGCCTGGGCCATTCAATGTACAGTATGGAGAGTCCTTATATTGGGCTCGTTGTAGGGGTCTATCACGTTACCTGATGGAGTGGGTAGCTTCGAAGTTTCACATCCGGGCTACCACCCTTCTCCTCTACTATTGCTTCCTACGAGGCCTTTTAAATATGCTCTGGCCAACAAATCCACCATTTCTTTTTTTATATGCCTGGAATCTCTCATCTCATGGCCTACATCTTTTTGAAATGCACACTATTTAGATCTATCCCTAAAAGAAACCCTCATTTTTTAGAGCCATCTGACATTCGATTCCTCTTCCATTCTTAACATTGCCTAAGCCATACTTACTATTAAGGGTGGACCCCTAAAGGGAGATAATGACCTCTTTCAAGGCCCCTATTCCCTGACTATTGCCTACTCCTCCTATGATTTGGTATGAAATGCTTGTTTTTGTTGATCCTGTCGTCTTGGTTAGCCTTGTCTGGGCTCATTCTTCTTTTATATTTTTCTAGCGTTTCCTCCACAATTGCCTTGCTGCTCTTAACCAGACCTAGTTCTCTTTTTAGATTGATAAATTTTCTTGCCTATCCATAAGTTTCCTCCAAAGTTTATGGGATCTTCTTAGTTAGTTCTGCAAACAAATCAAAATCTCTTAGGAGACATCGCCTAAATGCCTCTATAGCAATAGAGCTAAGGAAGTCTAATATCTCTATTCTTTCTTCTCTAAACCTTTTCATATATTATTCATAGACTCACCACTTCCCTTAGTGATTAAGAAGAGGTGGTGTGACTCATTCATTAATGTCTTATTGCAGGCATAATTGGTAATAAACAACTTGGAGAAATGTGAGAAAGAGATTATGGTACGGGATACCAGGTTATTGAATCACTTATGTGCATCATTACATAGGGTGGCAACAAAAATCTTACACATCATGACATCTCTATTTCCCTGAGTGAGGCTGATAAGGACCATACTCATCTTAAAGTGTTGCACGTGAGTTACCGAATCTTTGATCCCTTCATATTCTGGGCACTTGGGAGTAATGAACTTGGGTGGTGGCTCGTCATGATTTATTTCATCAAAAAAGGGGGAGAAACACAATTGTTCACAGTCCCTGTCCATATCATAAAAGGCCTTGCCTTTTTCATGCCTTTCATTGGCCAATTTCAAGACCCGATCTTGCTTTTTGTTAGTTTCTTCTAATGCTTGAAATCACACCTCTCATCTTTTTCTCTCCTACAACCATTGCCCATTGCTAGGTCTCGTCGAACTAGAAAGTGGGTCCCCTTTAACTTATTGTTCACCCTAGTTAAGCTCGGGTATGATGCACTATGGTGTGTTTCTACCAATAGGGTTGTGACTCGATCATCAGATTGTCCTTCACCTGATTGGGAGCGTAGTGACCTATTTTCTCACCTAATTTCCTCAAGTTCTTTTCTTAACTCGAGAAGTTGACTAGCCAGCTCTCGATGAGAGTTAGTTTCCGTTCTAGCCTCGCTATGGGTTGGTAAGGTGTTGTCCAGTGTTATCGTTGCTTCCTCGTTTGCTAGTCTTAGTTGACTTTCAACACCTGTCCCTACCATGGTGGTAAGGAACAAATGATTGTGATTATAGGGGTAACTAGTAAGTGGAATTAGTGTTTGGTCTCTTAAGTCTCTCTCAAAATTCAAAGTAAATCCTAGATAATATGGAATCATAAGCTAAAGCTTGACCTCAGAATCTGAGCCCCATATTGAGTGCCAAAATTTTGGTATTAGTCCGTGTTGGAAAAAATATGCTACTGGCTCACATAATTGGACCAACAGTCCGATTTTCAAAGAGAGAAACTAGAGAGAAGTTAGAGGAATTAATGGAATGTGTAAATCTCTTAGGAGGTCCATACATATAGAGAGTTTATATATATATATATATATATATGTATCGATTAAATAGGACGTTTATATCACGGTGTGTCAAATGGATATAAAAGTAAAAAAAATCACATTTAAAGCTTAAAATCGACCACCCCAAGACTCGAGATAACATCTCAAGACTCAGGCTGATCTCATGATTTTCAGGCTAATATCTCAAGGCTCGGACTGATGTTTCAAGGCTCAGGTGACCCTAAGGCTTGGACTCAACAAAAATTAGACAACAAATCATTTCTTATACTGAAACACTTACCATTTTTTCTTTAAAATATTACGAGAATTTTCTTTTAAAATAATATTTATCACGATAGGATCAAGACATACTTTTAATTTTATGTTAATTTTTAAATTAAAATTTTGAATTTTATATTACAATTTATTTTGATATGGAAGAATATATTTCTTCTTTTTAATTTCTCAGTTGTTTTCTCAAAATTTAACAGTAATTTATTATACCTCTCATTTTTCCCAATTATCTTTAACTAATCAATGCATCCATATATTAAGTTTGATCTAAAACACGAACCTTTTATAAAAAAAAATATAAAATGTTCTCTAGTTGTTACTTTAAGTATTCATGGATGACATGAATTTGACATTGGTTAAAACTTAAGGCAATATAAATTAACAATAAGAAGAAAAATAATTAGTAATTTAATTATTATTGAAATATATATACTTTATATATAATTATTAATATTTTAAACAAAATTAATCATGATCTCCATGTACGTTATCATAAACTTAAGCAATTAGATAATAAATGTCATTGATTATTTTAATTTGACTTTCATTATCCTTTTATATATATTTTATTAATTATTTGGTGGTATTAAACTTGTGTCTCATAACACCAACTTACTTTTGATAGATCTTTCTACCTAACAACACTAAATAAAATTATAAAACAAAGAAAATGTAAATATGACACATATTTGAAAAGTTCCATAAACTTAGCTCTGATAAAAAAAAAAAAAAAAAGAATGATCAGATTACTTGACTCTAATTAAGGTTTTATATAATACAGTAAATTTTAATACAAGTCTGAATCAGAGTGAATAAAGCCTTTCTTTATCGTATCATTACTTCATTTCATTTATTTTTAAGTGCAAATTATTAAACAAATTAAACTACACATTATTTTAAGAATGTTTTGGATCCTTTCTAAGTATAGTTATTCAACATTAATCACTTTTTTTTTCTTTTTCTTTTTTTGTGCTTAGCCCTTGAATTTTATATTAGTGGGGATGATAAAATTTAAGATTAATATATATATATATATATATATATATATATATATATATATATATATTTAAAAAAATAAATACTTAATAAATAAATCAATTTAATTAATTAAAAATATATTACAACTTAATATATATTACGTTTATCGGAGATAATGAAATAATGCTGCTAATCGATCAAGTAGGCTTTTATGAAAATATTGAATGCTATTTGGGGCAAATCGTAAATATTCTATTGTATTTGTATAGACTCGATTTTGGATATGCTATAGTACCCTATGGAATAGGGAATAGGGAAATATCATAAAATTGGTAAAAACCGATTGGACATTCTCGATTAGCTGATATGCCAAATAATTCATATATATATTTTTATCTACACTAGTGTAAAGAATTACTTGAATTCAAATCATATTATTATATAGTATAGAAACAGAGTTACAGAGTCTGTTTATTTAGATTTTAATCGTTATTTAGTTTTTTTTTTGTTTAAAAAATATACTGTTAAATTGGATTATTTATAAAAATATATATATTATATGAATAATAAAGTTAAATATACATGTATATATTTTTGGATAGTTACAATCTATACATATAATATTTTATTATATTTAATAAAAATAAATATTTTTTAAAATAATATATTTAATATAAATAAAATAATTATTATAGAAGACTTTTCTCAATTGAAACAACCAATAATTTTTTTGAAAAATAATACTAATTACTTTTAAAATTTATAATAAAAATATCTCTCACGGTTCATATCTCTAATTCAAATAAAGGGGCTATTTTTATATTATGAATTTTAAGGACGGTTATTTTATAATTTTCCTATATTTTATGATTAGGCCATTAGGTTCACAGGGTCACTGCGTTCATTTGCCCACGCTAGTGCTAAGTTTGACTTCATTTTTCCACACCAAGTCCTTTAACAATATTAAAATTAAAATTAAAAAAAAACCCTCTTTTACCAAACCATTTATTGCCTTTGAATAGTATGTTATGTGCTGTAAATATACGAAGATATACCAAAACTTTGAAATGATATTAATATTGTTTATTAATTAATTGAATAACAAGTTAAAAATCTTACATACATGAGTACGCTTTATTAGTAACTAGTTTTTCTGTTCACGTCCTTTGAAATTTAATAAATATATAATAGTAGTAATTATTATTTTATAAAACAAAAATAATAATTCTTTAAATATAAATTTTTAAACTATTTTTATTATAATTAAAAATTGATATTAAAATATTTTATAAAATAATTTGTATGAATATTTTTAAAATAAATAGTTAATTTATTTATTATTTTGGTTATATAATAATAATAATAATTTATTTATTATTTTGGTTATATAATAATAATAATAATTTATGATAAATAAGATTCAAATACAATATAAATATTAATAATTTACTACGATATTAATAATAATTGTATAATTTTATTTAATAAATAAGTTAAATATAATATAATAATTTATAAATTTATTTAATTAATATATTTATTATCTAAGAATTTAATTTTATATGAATGATAGATATGATTAAATTGAATTTAATAAATATTTTTGTATTTAAAAAATAATTTATATTAGTTGATTATTTTTTTTAGTTATGGTATGATATTGATATTATTAGTTTAATAAAAATATGATATGTTCGTAGATGAATTAATCAAATACTTATTAAATAGATAATAATGAATCGTATAAATTATTGATATTAATGTAATAAAAATAATTATATTAGATAAAATATTTATTCATAAAAATATATTTATTATATGAATATTTTGGTATTTATTAATTTAAAAAATAAAAAGTATTAAAAAAATGAAGAAAAAACATTCTCATTATTTTTTCCCTCTCAATATAATTATCCCAGAGAGCAAAACTTATTTATCAAACATAATCAGTTATATATAACAGTTGTTAAGATAATGGGTTTAAATGTTCAATGAAAAGAGAGAGAGAGAGAGAGAGAGAGTATGGTCTCTCATCTTATGAACTTGGTGACCCTGCTTCATCAATGTCAGTACCCTCTGTCTTTATGTCTCTCACTTTTATTATATTAATTCAAAGTTGGGAGAATGAATTGAATAAATAGGCATGCACTAGAGAGTAGAGCCTAGATACATAATGCTTTTACCATTCCTCCATCTATCTTTTACAATTGAGACCTTTTAAATTTATATAAATAAAATACTAAACTCAATAAAGCCTAGTTGCTTCCACTTCTTTACTCAATACAGAAATACAGACAGAGAGAAAGAGAAAGAGAGAGAGAGAGACCTTATTAGAGGTTAGATAGCTGTGTACAGTCTTTTGGTCCCTAATGCCCATAATCTTTTGTCTCTATCCCCTTATTATTATTATTATTATTATTATTTGGAATAATATTAAAGTTTAAGTTGATGGATTAATAGACAAGGTCTGAGAGGTGAAAGAAAGAAATGATGAAGATCAAGTGTGACGTGTGTGATAAAGAAGAGGCCTCAATGTTCTGTTGTGCAGATGAAGCTGCTCTTTGTGATGCTTGTGATCAACGTATTCATCATGCTAATAAGCTGGCTACTAAACACTTGCGTTTCTCTCTTCTTCAACCCTCTTGTAAACAATCTTTACCTCTTTGTGATATTTGTCAGGTATTAATTTGGTGATTAGATCTGTTACTTCCAAAGCTAAAAACTTTATTATATAAATTTTATAATTGAATATGATGATTTATTGGATTTTTCAGGAAAGAAGAGCATTCCTATTCTGTCAAGAAGACAGAGCAATTCTTTGTAGAGAATGTGACGTACCAATTCACACAGCAAATGAATATACTCAAAAACACAATAGATTTCTTCTAACTGGTGTAAAACTCTCTGCTGCTATTAATTCAGACCCAGCAGCATCAATATTATCAGAAACAATTGGATCAACAAGACACACAACACTAGTTTCTGATGATACAATGAGTAGTACTTCTCTTTCATTTGATCAAAATATATTCACATCTTCATCCACATACAAGTTGGATGAGAGTGAGATTAATGCTTCATATCCAACAAGTAGCATATCTGAGTACTTGATGGAAACACTACCTGGCTGGCATATTGAAGATTTTTTTGATCCCTCTTTCCCTTCTAATGCCTTCTGTAAGATTGATTAGACATCTAAAGTGTCTCATTTGTCTGGGTTTTATTCTTAATTTCTTGCTTAAGATTTTTATTAAAATATCCTCTCTTTTTTAAATAAAATAATTTTTTTTTGCAATGGGAAATAAAAGAAATTTTTGTCAAAATATCTTGAAAATATCACAATTTTGTGATAAAATATTCAAAATATTTTTAAAAAACTACTCTATCAAATATAATAATTTTAATTTATTTTTTATAAAACTAAAACTTTCATACAAATATCAATGTTTTAATCCTTGTTTATAAATATGACTTTTGCCTTGTGTTGCAGGACAATAACATTTCAGTCCTAACTATGGACGAAGATGAATAGAGCAATAATAGAAACTCTTACTTATCTGAAGGTCTAAAGAACTGGATACCACAAGTTTTCACTTCAAATCCCTCAATTTGCTACTTTGTTAATTATCATCTCCAATATGGTATGATAATTGTTTCACAGTTCCTCAAATCAGCCCTCCATTTTTCAAGAAATCTGAAAGCTTTCTTTGAAATTAGTATTTTATGACATCGTGTTCATTCTGCTATGAAGTTTAGTAACTTAATTTCTTGTCTAATAGTGTATTGTTCGTTTCAGTGGGTTTTTTTGTAACTTAACATTTGGATATTGGGACGGGCACAATGGGAGATTTACAATCTTGGTTCTCAACTTCATTTGCTTCTCTTATCAACTTTCTGATATCACACATCACCCCCACTGAAATGTTTTATCTATGCGAGTATCTGATTCTGTAAAATACAAAATTCATCAAAAACATGGTTCTTTTTGCTGTTTCTTTTCATCATTTTTGATCATTTGACCAATATTTTTTTTATGCGAAAGGTCTAGTAATGAGTCGACACAATACTTATTCAATGTTGATCATGAAACATGCTAATAAGAGAGCAATTAAGATGATGACAGTTCTCACATAACAATACAAGCCAAAAGTACAAGCAGCACCATCTCAATAAAACAAAATGAAGGCTTTCTCTCAACCAATATTAAAAAAAGAAAAAGAAAAAAGGAAAAAAAAAAGAAGACAAATGGAACAGATAAAACCTCAAGCAAATATCTCACAAATAACAAAACCGAACCTAAGAGACAATGTGATTTCATTGTCCTAACTCATTTAAAAATAATTTGCGAACAAATGCTAAATTGCACTATTTAGCACAAGTGCAAAACTTTCAATGATTACAATGTAACCTGAGATTGCATGATATAAAATGCTTATGCTTAAGCATATGTGATTTTTCTATACATGAAAATAAGTATGTGGGCTTGATAACACATTCTACAACATCTTGAAAAATCAAGCAACATCCTGCGTATGATGCTTCCCAATGCGCTAATTTTGTTTCTTTTTTCTTTTTTTCTTTTTCGTCCCTTTTTTATTTTACAATTGCCCCACAAGAAAAGAAACAAAATATTGATATACTTTTTAAAGAGCTACATACATGCAAACTAATCAAAGAATACAATTTGCAGGTGCCATCTCACGTAATATGTTGAGCAGGTAAATGCAGACAACCCTGCAAAATAGAAATTAAATAAATAAATTTGATATTTTACTAAAAGATTCACATATGAAAAGTATACTGGCTTCTGAGCAATTTGGACAACAAAGCCAAGAAAATAAAAATATGTGCAGCCAAATTTGCAAAAAAGACCAAGAACAAATTAAGGTTATTCCAGAATAATAAGAGAGACAGATAATGTATTTCTAACCTTCACTGTAACTTGTAAAAAACATGGTCAAGACGTAAAGGCAACAAGTCTATCTGAAATCTTGGTGCGGCAAATGGGACACTCAGAACAAGCGAGTGAACAAGATTTACACACTGCAAATTAAACATACAGGGTTGTTAGACTGAATAATATGAAAACCAGAAATAGATGATATACAAATGGTAACTTCAAATGGCTTACAACAAAAATGCCGGCAGGGCAGAAGAATTGCTGCAGTTGGTGATTCAAAACATACTTTACACATATGGGAATGGGCATCTCCATTCCCTAGGTATTTGAGATCCTTTTCTTTCATCTCTTGCATCCGAGCCTGAAATGAATAATATAAATACTTCCTCTGACCCTGATGAAATAAGCATGCACTTGAGGGAATTGAAACATGTAAATCATCCACATCTAAGACTACTTCAACCAAAATATTTAGAACATCAAAAATGCTCCTTGTATATTAGCTAATATAATATAGTTCATCAGATACGGTCAATTTCATAGTAAATCTGTGTTGAAGTCATAAATTTACATTTCCTTTTCTTGTTCTCTTTCTTTCAAGAGCCATTGAAAAAATTAGGGCATTCTCATTTCAACCTTGGTTTGATCTTACCAAATTATTTATGGCAGAAATGAAACAAGAATCGTAATGTTCTACATAAACTTTTAGTTCTCTGATACCTTAAGGCGAAGAACAAGAGGTTCTTCCTTGGGAATTTCATCGGCTGGTTTTGACAATTCAAATACCTGTCTCTCTCCGGTAACAATTATACTGTCAGTATCATTTGTTTTAGACTCATTCACACTTTCAGGTGCATCACTCTGCTTGATATCAGTACTTATCTCAGGGGCAGCTCCCCCCTCTTTCTTCAACTTTGCAACAAGAACCCACATGTTTGTTAAATCATTTTCCAGAGCTTCCTCTCTTTTCTTTGCCTCTTCAACCTTCTTTCTGTATTCATCTTCAATAATTTCCTTTTCAGCAAGAGCTGCCTCAAGAGCTGCTTCTCGCTGTTTTCTTCCCTGTAGTTCCATCTTTAAATCATCTGGATCAAGATTCCACAACTCAAAGTCATCACTTCCCATCCCTGATATTTCATTACCACGACCAGGTAGCCTCCCTTTTCTAGCAGGTCTGACACCATCACTGTACTTGCGACCAACCCCATTAACAGATTGCGCACTCCTAGTATTGGATAATTCTCTAGCAGCAAACAGCTCTTTTTCTAACTTTGCATTATGAACCGATAGCTTTGTCACCTCACCAGCCAAATTTTTCAATTCTACAGCAGCAGCAGATGCCAATTCCTTAGCATAAGAGGCCTCTTCTGCCAATTTTTGATTCTGGACATGCAACCCACTATTGTCCTCTGAGAGTTGAACATGCTCCAGCTTTAGATTTTCATTCTCAATTTCCTGACCATAGAAACAAGAGCATTAGTCAGTTTCAAACAAAATAAATGAACATAATAAGCTGATAAAACACAATGATGCCAACTTTATACAAAACCAACAGCAACACTGCACAAGAAGCTAAGTCATTATCACCTGATATTGTACTTTCTTTTTCAACTCATCAGCATATTCTTCAGATATACATTGCTCAGAACCAACTGACAGTTTATCACCGGTTAGTGAAGTCAAACGCTGCTCTAGGAATTTTATTTTCTCTTGCAATTCCTCATTTTCAGCACACTGCCGTGAATCCAAATTATATAAATTAAAAGAGTACAAATAATAGAAGGATGAAATAAAACTTACCACAGATCACATCATCATTTCATTACCATGGGATCATCTCAAATAAGAGAGGAAATTCAAAGAGGCTGGCCTAAATTGCACATGGAAGTGACGGAACATAAATTAACTAAAATGAATGAAGGAAGAAGATTGATGTTCTCACCTTATTTTGCAGTTGCTCCTGGAGAATGCGATTATCTGCAGATTTTATCTGTGCATGAAAATCTTAATTAAGAACTCCTACCTTTGGAAAAACTGATGGCAGAATTTGGATGCAGTGAGCCATTGACATTTACTAACTTTCCATTTTTTAATCATGCAATGCCAATTTGATGTCCATCTAGCAATGTAATGCAATGAAACATAAGCTTACCTCTAATTCAAAACCCTTTTCATTGCACTGGGTCATCAATTTCTTTACTGTCTGTTGCATCAAGCAATAACTTAGGTATTTACCCATAAAGCTATAAAGATATCAAAAATAATTATAAACAATGAGAATAAAGAATTCAAACTACCTGCTGCATCTCGACCAATGATGCATTTGCAATTGAAGTTTCACCACTTTCGACAATGCGCTGTTCCAATACCCTCATTTGCTTTCTTTTTTCTTGGATTTCATGCTCCAAGTTCTCAATCTGTAATTGAGAAAAATTACATATTTTCTTCATCAAATGGTAAAGAAACCAAGGATGCCTGTTTGAAGCTCAAGCAGAATGTAAATTGATTCGGATGTTTAATACTTAAAACACAAAGTGCATATTACTAATGAACTGCTCAGCAGGAATGTTAGGAAAGGGGCAGAGAAAAGGTCCAGATCAGATGGATTAAGGGGAACTCTTCTAGAGAGTCAAATTATGAGAGGAACTATATACATTACAACTTAGCCATATAAATCCACAATATATAACAGAGTGCAGACCCAAAGGACACAAGATCTTCAACTCAATCCTCAATATTTTGGTTATAAGCTCAGACAAAAAGTGTAGTGTCATTTTTATTTTAACCATGAAATGTGAACTCAAACAATTATGGCACCTTCAATAATTGAATTGCATTGAGATGTACAACAAACTAAGAACAAAAAATGGCATACTTGAGTCTTTGAGCTATCAGGTTCACCTACTGACTGCTCCACCAATCGCTTCAAGGTACTGGTGCCAAATGCAATCTCTCCAGCAAGCATTTTGACTTGTTCGACAAGAAGGTCTATCTGATCTGACATTGTCATCCCTCCCTGAAATCCAACACAGTAAAAGATACCAAGCAATATAATGACCTCTAGAGTTAAAGCCATATATAATTTAAAACATCCAGAGAGCAGATGAGAGAGCCAATCAATATTGATTAATAAGAAATTTAAATAAAGATGAATGAAGTATAAACAAATGTTTGGGGTATTTGAGAACAAAGAATTTGTATGAATTCCTAAGTCGCAATTGAAGATGAGAAAAAGAAGAGAGTTGGGCAACCCTAGGAATAAGAAAAATTACAAAAAAAAAAATTCCAAATGCTAGCATACATAAGCATGGAATGATTTAAAATGATTGCATATAGTGGGACTCAGTAGCATAGTTAGTGAGTTGTCAGTGAGGAAGCCAAGAACCTTTCCAGAGATGATCCACAAAAACTACCCACGTCAAGATTTTTTAACTAATGGAAATTAAAGAAACCCAACTAGAGATAAGCAAGCACTTGCTAGAAATATAAATACCTTAGAAATAATATATTTTAACCTTAAGATGAAAAAGATTATGCAATGCGCAAGTACACTTGGGTCATGTTTGGTCAACAGTAAAAGGAATGGTAAAGAGAATGATTTTGGATATTCCTATGTTTGGTTTGCTATTAACCTGTAATAAAATATAAAGCATTCTAACAGTAGCAAGAATGCTCATTCCTCCCACATCCCTCAAAAATACGTTCGAATACTCTCTTCTTTTTTTGCACATTTATATATCATTTTTAAAAAAAATTAATTTTTTATTATTTTATCTCATTTAGAAGTCAAAAAAAGTTAATTTTCTAATTTTGCTTCGATTATAATTTTACAAATTTTATTTCAATATTATAATTATTTTAATTTTATTATTCCAACAAACATAATAATAGTAATATTGTTTCCATTGAATTTAATTCTATTACTATTATCATTTCCATTATATGAACCAAACATAATCTTAGGAAAGTTTCCCTTTAAAGCAGCAAAATAAATTTTCAAAAGAAAATATAAATATTGATGTTGTAGAGAGTAAAGGGTAAAAAATTATAAAGATGTAGTATAACATACCGCAGGGAATTTTGAACCACTAATGAGTTCTCCTGCTTGAGTTGATTCAGTCACTATACTACTAGTTGGTGATAACTCTTCGTTCCACCTACTGGAAGATCTCCTGTGTCTGAACTCAGAAGTTGAACTTAAAGGACCAACAGATGCAGTAGATGGTGATTCCTTCTGATTCTCACTCTCAACATGCAAACCCTCACGTACTCCATCCAAATGCTAATATATAAAATGGAGAAAAACTAATATTGAATTGGTCCAAATGCTAATATATAAAATGGAGAAAAACTAATATTGAATTGGTCAAGATTCAGGTGATTAATTTTTAAAACTAAGATATCAGAGAGAGGGAAAAAAATAGACAAGAAGATATCAGTAATTTGTAAACTGCATCAACATGGTCATGTGACAACAAATAAAAAATAACAATGCAAAATATCTACTTGAGATTTGCAGTAGCAACCCAGAGCTTTCTGCTTTACATAACTAAAAATAGAACTCACATTATCCTCCCCAACAGAATGAGTTCGTTGATGACTAGGAATATCACTCATATAACCTGGAATAGTATTTTTTGAAGAAACAAGAATAAGCTTAGTTAGACGTTGGATTCTACTCATCAGAGCAGCCTTGGCATCCTCTTCTTCCTCCAGTCTAGACTGCATCTTAACTTGACCTTCTTCCAACTGTTCATCACAGATTAGAAAGATGCCAAATGAATCCAGACTCCAGCCATGGGATCATAATACACAACAGTGTTACAATTCAAGAAAAAACAATGGGGGTCAAAAACAAAACCTTCTGTTTCAAGGTCAAGATTTCTTCATGATTGACACCAACAAGAATTCCCCTTCTTAACTGATCAAGCTCTTGTTTAAGAATTGAAATCTCTCTTTGATACTTTTTAATCAATGATCTTTCGTCAATTATCTAGCACAATAATGTCATGAAGTAGCAACAGTGAGAAAAATTATTTTCCACTAAACTGCAAACACGTTATTGTGTGCAAGTTGTGTATCACACCTTATTCCGTGACGCATAAATTTCTACCCTCTTTGCTCTGCTTGCAAATTTCAATGTATTATGAGTTTCCTCCATGTTACTTGAAGCAGGAGTAACTGTGCATATAAGCTGGAGGTTTCCATGGTAACAAAAGAGAACGAGTCAAATGACAGGGTGATTAAAATTGCACAGTAAACTGTACAGATTTTATTTTGTAAAATAAAAATTGGGAACCAACTATATTAAAAAAACTCAAATCAACTTGTAAGTACGTACATGAAGATTCCACAGGAAGAATAAAAATTCCAAGGTTGGATAATTAGAAAAAGTACTGCAAGATTTCAAACTCACAGAAACATGTCCATGACCACTTAATGAAGATTGTAGAAGGCGAGTAAGTTTAGAATCACGGTATGGAACATGAGATGCCTTTCCTTCACTCAGTTTTCCTATCACCTTCACAAAGAAATGATTAAAATTATAAAATTATAGATGATTTCAAAGATGAATAATTAACAGATGAAAATGTACAGCATTTCTAAGGGGAAAAAACGACATCTACATTAAGCATAATTATACAACAGACATCATCAGTTCTCATCCAACATATTCTGAAAATATTACAGGAAAACATTTATTAAAAAAAAAATTGGATTGGTGTTCCCTTTAAAGAGAAGATAAAAAGTAAGACATTGTGCACATAACAATCTGCAAGATAGGAAAAAGGAAAGAAGAAAACGAAAATCCATGTTAAGTAAAATATGAAAAGCAAGGCACATACAGTTCCGAGTGTTAGGAGACTTTTGTTTATGTAGGACCCTTCCTTTCTTCTCAGCCCAGTTGTTTCTGTTTTTGAGCTTTCAGATCCAGCTAGATCAATCAAATTCTGAAAAAAAGGGCAAAGGAATTAGAATACCCAGTATATCAAATGAAACATTCAATTTTTAAGAATTAAATTTGAGTAGAACCATACAAGTTGAGAGAAGATAACCCCATCATATTCGTCGCCATGGGCACTACTTTCGATCATCTGCAAATGGATTGCCATGTCAGAGAGAAAGAGAGCATTATAGCACTTGAAGCATTTATCAAGTTAGGAGAAAATAAATCAAAAATATTCCTTAGAATCCTAATTCTTTAATTTTGCTTGCGTTCTTAATTCTTGAAACAGCAATAAGCCAAAGATTTAAATACATGAAGCAGTGAAAAGAAAAACAATTGTGCCCTTATGGCATTTTAACATCTAATCAATTAAAGAACACTTCTTTGGCCATGCATAGGCAAGGAAAATACTAAATCAAAGGTTCTAATTCAGAAATAATGACAAAAAATTTATTTTAATAAACCAATTTTACAAATATATGAAAAAATTAAAACTGACAAGGAAGCAAACTAAATTGTACCAGAGACAAAGTGCTAGTATTTAAAACAAGAAAGCAACTGTTCTTTAATACAAGAAAAATAGAAAAACAAAGTCCAACAACACAAACTAATCAAGGCCAAATCAAATGAGGGAGACATGTACTTATTAAACAGAACTTTTACCAGTGTGAATATGGTATGACTTCGGCTACTGAACAGATTAAAGTTGTTAGATCCAACATGGCGATGTTCTGCAGCATAAGACACCAATTACATAGATCCAACTTATTACTTGCTATACATTTTTCATCATTCAATAAATTTGAAATAATAAAATTATCAAAAAATGAGTCTAGACTTGTATTTGACATAAATCAGTACTACAGATACCTTCCCCAGCGGCAATAAAAGAGAGTGCATGCCCAGGAGACAAAACAATTTCCTCCTTAATACCTTCTACGTAAGTGCCCTGAAAGAATGTGAACACAATAACACAATCGATCGAGAAGAAACACATCAGTCCCTAAAAATATAAGAAATCCATCAAAAAATTAAAAACTCGTATAATGAACACATTAACAGAAAAATGACAAAAATAGAAACAAGAAGACAACACCATAAAATAAAATTTTCATGGCAGGCAGGTGTTCCATATTTAAAATGAAAATCAAGAAACAAGATTACAAAGCCCAACTTGTAAAATTATCTTCGCTAGCTCTTAAATTAATCTTGAAGGAAGTGCTCAAACTAAAGTTGACATCAGTTATATCATTTTGCAAAGTTCCCATCATTTATGGGTTGAATATGACTCGGAAGGTCCAACCATGCAAAACAAAAGGGAAAATGCTTGATTTGAAACTAATGCTCTCCAAAGGTTAAAGCTCTAAGCAGTGAGCAAAGAATAGTTTCTAAATATTTTTCTTGTACTCCAAGTTTTCCAGCACATTCAATTATGTCAAAAGGGGAATTGAACACTCAGTTCTACAAGGAATCCTAAAAGAAAATATAGGAGGAAAGGAGGAGAAAGGATGAGTAACCTATAAGGCTTTAAGAGGTTAGAGAAAAAAACAGTATACACATAGTTACTGAGCAAGCTATTTCAATTAATGATAGTAGACCTGTGCATCCTCTCTGACACGTAAATTCTGACCAGTTGGATCAAGCAAGTCATTTATCACCTGACATCAAAAGCATAAAAAAAACACCAAAAATCAATTATCAAGCACGCTAAAGAGAAATATAATTGAGTTACACAAGAATGAACGCTTTTGTGTTGCTATAAATAAACAGGAAAACAGATTTTTCCCCCCCAAAGAATAAATTTTGAATAAGAGCTATAATAGTTAAACCTCAAAATAACAAGCACTCCAAAAAAAATATTGCACCCAAAAACTAATTTATAATGGAATAATCCATCAGCCTCATATTTTAGTAGACTCAAACTACTGTACTGACCTCGTTGTAGATTTCCAAATATGACACACGAAGTAAAAACTCTTTTCCGGGAGTCTGTAAGAAAACACGGCAATCTGTTAGCACATTAAATTACGCAGCATGTCAATTTATTGTCAAAACCAAGTAAAATAATAAAGCTTTCATGAGGACTTTGACCATACATAGGTAAAGTAGATAGCTAGTAAGATGTATAGAGCAAGTATCAAATAAAGAGAGCATCTTAAGCATTTTTTTTCTCCCAAAAACAAGTGCCTTACGGGTCCCTTATTCATTGAATAAGATATATCTTAATAATTTTCTTCCCTAAAGGCCAGTAGCACATAGAATATTAAAATTTTATAATTCAGTAGATATAGCTTTTTCTTAGAAGAAAACAGCTTATCACAAATAAACATATATGGGTAGGAAAGAGACACGTCAGCTCCACCATACCACGTAATAGGAGATAACAGATGCAGTTAAGAACCATTTTACCCATACTTGTTGAAAAAAGAGTTGCAAACTATAAAATCAAACCCCAATTGCACAAATACGTAAAAATTATATCAGTGTGATGGTAGGATCTGAGAAATATTATCAGAACATAATATTTTATCAATTAACATATTATAAAAATTGAGTAAACCAGCAAACAGAAGCCTAAAGAATAAGTCTTATGCTTCATAAAATAAGAGTTCTGCAGGAGCACTTACATCTTGAATAATACCGAATACATCCTTTATAGCCAATGGAATAATGCCTGGAGAATTTTGATCTCCCTAGACAGAACACAAGAAACAATTCAAAAAACAATGTTGAGAATAGTTAATGAGTTTTAACAGCTAGCACTGATGAAAAAAATACTATTCTAGATAAAAATTGCTTGTCTTAAATTTCCCGATTGTTGGCTATATCAGAGTAGTACCCTTCAGTGCAAAAGGTGAACCACACAGATACTGAAAACAAACCTATAGTCTGGTAGTAAAAATCCCCACATCATTATAAATTATTAAACTTAGAAGAACCACCTAACAGAACTTTAGAGTGAGCTTTATATCCTAAAACTTAGAAAGAAAGCTAATAGAACTCAAATAACCAACAGAGAAATTGCTCCTCAGCTGCATAGGCCAATGAGGGAAAGGATGAGTGAAAGAATGTATCCTTTGAAACTTTAGCACTTACATGCATAGTGTGCGTCTTCCCACTACTTGTCACACCATACGCAAAAACTGTTCCTGTAGTAATTCAATTAAACAAATAAACCAATCAGCAGCTCCAAAACAAGAAAGTTCGAAGAGACAAAACTTAAATGCAATCATTCCCACTCAGTTACTCAGCCATTCAGTTAAAATAATTTAAATTCCCAATCTAATTTCAAATTAAGGAATTCTCAGTAAAATTAATTAAATTTTCAATATTAACCCCAGACGTGTATCATGAATTGGCCTTTTGGAGCTAGAACAGAAAATATTCAATACCATTAACACCCTCCATGGCAGCCTTGACCACAGGTTTAGATGCAACATCATATACCTCCTGCGAAGTAGTATTCTGTCCAAACACTCTATCTGCAACAACAACGCACACCAAAATTCAAAAATTAAATTCCATATTCTTCTAAACTAAACGCAAATATAATTTAACATCGCATCAAACCGCAGTACCAAATGCATAAAATGTAGCTGGATTGTACTCATGTCTCACAATCTTGTCGCCATCAGCATACCATGCGATCTCATCCCCTTTCTGATACTCTCTGTCACTGTAAACCAGAATATCCCGCAAAACCAAACTATTCAACCACATTACCCACAAAAAAAAAACAAAACAAAACCCTACAATCAAACGTTTAAATTTTAATTCAATCTCAAGCCCCATAGATCTGATGTAAAACTCTCAGATCTACCACTACATTACCTCATCGGCCGAAATCGAACTGTCACCGATATACTATCACCTGTCCTCGGCACATCCAATGATTCAGCAATCAACTCATCAGACGCAAAGCCTACAGGTGTACGACCACCGTAACCTCGTGGACCAGAAGACATTGACTCAGACCTCCCACGACTTGGAGTCATGGATCGGGAACCTAGTCCACCGCCCGAGTTTATGTACGACGAAGCCGAAGAAGAGCAAGAGCGAGGTATAATCCGTCCGTTAATAAAGGAAGACGAAGACGAGGATGCTGAAGAGTATGGAGTCGAGGGTTTACGGTGTGAGAATGGCGAGCTACTTCTTGCTCGTGATGATGAAGCCATTGAGTGGAACCGGACGTGTCACGAATCGAACCAGCTAAAAAATGCTTAACAGAGAGCAAGAACAAGAAGAAGAGAGAATATGTCAGAGAGGTCACATGGTTTGGAACATAAAGTGAACTTCATTGTTTTACTTTCTTATATTAATTTTCCCTTTTTTTTTTTTAATTTTTGGAGATTATTTGAAGAAGCTTAAAGCTGTTCACTTCTCTCACCAAGAATGAAAGATCCAGAGAAAGATTGTTTCGTCTTCTTTAAGACAGAGAGAGAAATAGGATATAATAACTGGTAACTGGTACGTGAAGAGAGATAGTAGAGTACTGGATGGCGTTTGTTCGATTTTGAATTTTGCTTTTTGAATATATTTCTTTTTTATTTTCTGGGTTTTAATAAATTTGAAATATAATCAAAATTTGAAAATGATAAATGAACTATAAGAATTTTTATTTTATTTTTTACTTTCTTTCTTCCATCCTAAAGATGTACGTAATAGAACAATAACATTCAAAAGACGGGACGGAAGAGGGGTTTAAATTAAATTTTGGTAAAACCACCCGCGCGACGATAAATATGGGATTAAGCGGGAATAAGTACTAAAGATACAGTTAAAAGAAATTTTTCAATACACGATTTTATATTAACTTTTTTTTATTTATTATTATAATTTAAATTGTTATTATTATAAAAATAAAATATATATTTTATATACATTTATTGGTACAACGATGAATGTTTTTATACCATCTCATTATTGGATTTTTTATTTTTTTTGTTATTAGTTTTAAATTTTTCTGTGATGGGTATTTTGATAAACTTCATTTACTTCGAGATAAATTACCGAAAAAAACCTCAACTTTATTTCATATCAATTGGTAGCTACACTTGACTCGTGTGAATGTGTGATTTAGTCTGTTACTTTAAACTCAAAAATTATATAATATTATTTCCAACTCTTAATTAACACCATTTTATAGTATCAAATAATTAATTAAAAAATATTATTTTATAGTATCAAATATTCAATTAAAAAGTATTTTTTTTTATAAAATAATTATTTTTTTTTAAGTTACATCAAACATTACTCAAAAAGTTATATTTATTAATTTTTTACTAAATTTTATATTACCTATTTAATTTTGATTTATTATATATAATGAAAAAAATTTAAAAATTTCATAAAGCGTGGTGTAAAATTGAAGTAATTATGCACTAAATTTTATATTTTATTATAGGGTTGGTAATGCCCTACCTAAAAGGCTATGAAAGAAGAAAAATAATAAATAATGCTGTCGTTAATTATGACATAGTGAAAAATGTTTGTGTGTATATAATTAAAAAAATTATATATTTATTAATTGATATATATTTTAATCGGTTATAATTTTAATTACATAATCTAAAGTTATTATAAAAAAAAGGTTTCGTTCTGTATTTGTACTTTTTAAAAAATGTGAGGGTAGGGAGCATCACCAAAAAAGTGATGATGCTTTGATACGTGTAAAAATGACAGCTTATAAAAAAGAAAGGAAAAGTCTTCTTTATTTATAATAAAACACATTTTTTAAAGATGTCAAAGATAGTTCATAAAATATGGGGTATGCGTTCGTTGAAATTTATTTTTCTTCAATGTTTAAGTTTAACCTATTAATGTTAAAATGTTAATATTCGGTGACCGCCAAGTAATATATGATGATTAAATTTGCAACGAAGGAAAGTGATCCAATATTATAAGAATTTTTTATAGAATTTCAAACAATATGCTTTCGAGTTTATTTCGTGTTTAGTGATTAATTTATTAAATTATTATATATTTGATACATGAAATTAGATGATAAATTATAATTATTAAATGATAAAATAATTAAAACATCAATTAATTGTATTAAGTGCATTAGGTATTCATCAATCTAATATAAGATAAGGTGAAGTATATATTAGATTTGTGTGTAGCTTTTTATATTAAAAAATATATTATTTAACTTTTATATTTTATAAAATATATTAAAAAATTAGAAATTTTATTCTTTATTTAATATTTTAAATCTCAAATTTTGTTTTTTTAATAAATACTCCTAATTTTTTAAAAATATCAAAGTTGATATTTCACTTTAAAGAAAGTTAAAAGATAATATTTATTCACTACTATAAAAACGGGTATTTAATTTGCTGTGTAAAGTTTTTTTTTTTCAAAAACCAATTTTTAATGAATTTAAAGTTGATTCGGTATAAAATCGACGCTATCTACGTTGGACGTAGCGTCGATTCTCCACGTCAACCGACACTACGTCCAACGTGGATAGCATTAGTTCGTCACGTAAGCAGACGCTACGTCCTATTTTTTAAATTAAAAAATGGATGAAATAAATACAATTAAAATTAATTATTATTTTATTTGACTCTTTAGAATTTAAGTTAGATAAAAATAGTATATTTTTTCCTTTTTTTTAGACAATTAGTTTTAAAAATTATATAATTTTTTTTATTTGTTTGGATATTTAAATTTATATATGTACCTACAATATATCTTTATTTAATTTTGTGTATATGTTTTAATTAAATATTACTCTAAAGTTATTATTTTTTCTATTTCTATAGTACGTATATGCATAGTCTAAATAAAATAATAATTGACAAAAATAAATAAATTTAAATTACGTGGATAGCGTCAGTTCTCCACGTCAATCGACGCTATCCACCTAATATATCCAAATTTAGCTCATTTTTTACGCATAATCTCATGTTCTTCATTTTTCTTTTTCATTTTCTCCCAAAACTTAGTTACACCCATCTTCTTTCTCAATTTTCGGCCACCTCTAACCATCATTTGCAACGTCGTTTTATGAGTTATATTCCTCTTCTCATTATCTTCCAAATCTACTATTTTTTTGAACGAAATACTCAAAAAATTTATACCCATTTTTTCACTTATTTTCACTTATTTTCACTTACAAAACATCATTTTCTACTTATTTCTTTCATTTAGTCACTTCATAACATTCTTGTAAGTATTTCTATTAATTTTGTAACTTATTATTCAATTTATTTTATTTTTTGTATAAATTTTTGATTTAGGTATGTTTTTTATTTTGCTTGTTATTATGTTTGACTTATTTTATGTGTAAAATAATATCTAAAATGTTGTGGGTTTGATGGATTATATATATTTAATATGCGTGGATAAATTTTTTTATATATTATAAATAATTATATTTTATTAAGTAGAATTTTGCAACTTATTATTTAATTTGTTTTATTTTTTGTATAAATTTTTGATTTAGGTACGTTTTATTTTGCTTGTTATTATGTTTGACTTATTTTATGTGGAAATAATATCTAAAATGTTATTGGTTTACTATGCATGGACAAATTTATTTATATATAAATAATTATATTTTATTAAGTAATTAATAGAGGAAAAATAATATGTTTTTTTAAATTTGTAAGAAATTATATTGATATAAGAGTTATACATGCTATCTATTTACTCTTAAAAAAATTATAAATATATATTTATAAACTCAATAATTTAAATAATATATATATATATATATAAATATATTAATAAAAATCAAATAATAACTAAAAACTAAATAGTATTATTATTTTTATTTATATATGCTACTTATGTGTTAAAATGTTAAAAATGTTATTATAGTAGTCCACATATACTTCTATAGAATGTTATATACGTATAATTAATATTATTTTTTAATTATGATATAATAACATGTTTAGAAATTAGAATCAACCAAAGTGATTGATTTTTATATATTCATGTTGACATGTTGCTTATTTTTTAATTTGTATAGAAATGATTTTGTAAAATGATTAAAATGATAACTGTTTTGTATTTTGTGTGTTTTGATATATATAATATTCTAATAATTAAGAAATTTATATACAATAATACTTGAAATATATTCATTGAATACATAATTAAGTAATATGTTTAATTAATGTCATTAATAGAAAATGGACAAATCTTGGATGTCAAAGTGTAGAATTGAGCAAGAATATATTTCTGGAGTTGAAAGTTTCATGAAATTTGCTTGTAGAAATAGTAATACTGGAACTAGTATGATTCGATGCCCATGTGTTAAATGTAAAAATGAGCGATTTTATAAATTTGATGAGGTTAAGTATCACCTTATCCGTAATGGTATTCTTTTGAGTTATAAATGTTGGTATTATCATGGAGAAAATATTGATAATACTCATGAAAAAAAGATAAATAAGAATGTGAGTGGATTACATACATTTTATCATAATGTACAGACAGAAAATATGTTTCATGGTATTGAAGATGAATTATGCGAGGATGATCCTGAAACCTTTAATAAACTTATAGAAGATGCCAAAAAACCGTTGTATTCAAAATGCAAAAAATACACTAAAATGTCGGGATTGGTCCATTTGTACAATGTGAAGGCAAAACATGGTTTTTCTGACAAGGGATTCACATAATTACTAAATCTACTAGTTGATATGTTTCCTAAGGGTATTGAATTGTCATCTTCATTGTATGAAGTGAAGAAATATCTTAGTCGATTTGGCATGAAATATCATAAGATTCATGCTTGTCCAAATGATTACATTCTTTATAGAAAAGAATATGAGACATTACACGATTATCCTATGTGTAAAGAATCGAGATGGAAGCATGGCACAAATGAGAGTACAACACATAAAAAAGGTGTGCCTGCAAAGGTTCTTTGGTACTTTCCCCCGATTCCTCGCTTTTAAAGGTTGTTCAATAGTAAAGATACATCAAAGATGTTGACTTGGCATTCAGATAATCGATCTGATGATAGGGTGCTACATCATCCTTGTGATTATCCAAATTGGAAAGTAGTAGATAATTTATCTCCTCAATTTTCATCTGATCTACGCAATCTTCATCTTGCCATTGTTGTTGATGGAATTAATCCACATAGTTCCCTCAGTAGTAGATATAGTTGTTGGCCAGTAATTATGGTAACATACAACCTTCCTCCCTGATTGTGTATGAAAAGAAAATTCATGATGTTAACATTATTGATCTCAGGATCGAAACAACCCGATGTTGATATTGATGTATATTTGTAGCCTCTGATAGATGATTTAAAGACGTTGTGGAATGATGGTGTAAATGTTTACGATGCACGTAAAGAAGAACACTTTAACTTGAAGGGGGTCCTTTTATGGACAATTAATGATTTCCTGCCTATGAAAACTTATCAGGACATGCAACAAAAGGTTATAAGGGATACCCTATATGTAGTGATGGAACTTCTGCAACTTATCTTATTCACGGACGAAAGATGTCTTATAGAAGACATAGAAGATTTTTTCCATCTGGACACAAGTTTAGATATCAAAAGAAACCGTTCGATGGTGAAGAAGATCATGATCATGCAACTCGACCTTTGCGAGGTGTTGAGATATTAAGGCAATTGAATGGTATAACATTCAAACGATATGGAAAGATGAAAAAAAACTCACTAAGGTAGGGAAACGAAAGAGGTTAACTAATGAAATGGATTATGAGGTCTTCCATGAAATAGTTTTCTTGTGTGATTGGGTCGAAGATGTTATCAATGTTGGATATAAAATAGACGATTTTGGATTTACCCTTGTAAATTTATCCAGAATAAGTCACACTGATGATCCTTTCACGTTAGCACTTCATGCAAAACAAGTATTTTACATGAACGATCAAATTGATCCAAGATGGTCTGTTGTGTTAAGGCCTCCACAAAAAGAGTTTTACCATTGTGATGTTGTAGAAGATGATGACTCTATGCTTGATACATTAACCAATATTATTAATTTCTCAAATAAATTGCCTAATGTATGTGATGATCTAATTGATGATGATGATTCTTCGTCATGGGCTCGAAGTGATTGTGAAGGAATATATGTATACGATCAAGAACCTAATTAAACATAACGTATGTTCTATATTGTTGTAATAACTCTTATATATATGTATGTTCCTAAAATTGTCAATTAATTTATATTTCTTCATTGTTTGTAGATATTTCATGGATCTTCGGATAACAGAGCTTGTAGATCCAAATGATCCATTAGGGTATTTGAAAAGAAGAGGTTGGACGAATATACTTGATGCTCCACTTAACCCAGATGATAGAATACTTGTTCTATTTGATGGTACTGGTAATCCAATTAGGGAAAATGGTCAACAATTGAAATCCTCTATTGGTCGACTTGCGAAGTCTAGTATATCAATCAATATAAATGATTGGTCTAAGGTTGACGATGCAAAAAAGTTCAAAATATGGATAACCATTTGTGTAAGTCTCTTATATTTTATAATCAATATATATTATATTAGGTGTGTATTATATCTAATCTTTTGTATTGTGTTTTTATAGAATCGTTACAAAGTCAATGACAGTTGGAAGAACAAGTGTTATAAGATTGCAAATAAGGTGTGGAAGGAATACAAGACTTCCAAATTGGCAAGAAATTATGTGTTTTCATATTTGGAACCACTTAATGAGTTAGAGCTCTACAAAATCCCTGAAGGACACCTCTGGATTACACCTTAAGTTTGGAAATACTTTATGGATTATAGACGTTCAGATGAATTTCAAATTATTAGGGAAGATTATCAGAATGTACAAATGCATAACATTCTTCCTAACCATACTAGGAGGTCTTCAAATCCTGAAGTTAGATATAGAATGGTATTATTAATTTGTCTTAATTTATAAATATTTTTATATTTATTTTCCTCAATTTAATTTCATGTCATTGTTAATAAAATTTTCATAATTTATGTAGGAAACTGAATTGGGTAGACCTGTTACCCGAACTAAATTGTACATAGAAATAAAGATTCCTAAAACGAAGAATTCAAGACCGATGACTTAGCGAGGAGAAGAACAATTAAATAAGTTGGTTAGTAATTTCGGTTGATAAAAAGTCTTAATGATATTTAATAATTGATGTAATAATGAATGATATGTTTATGTGCTTTATTATTTGTAGAGAGTTGTTCAAGAAAAAATATTCAGGAGTTTAATAATGGAAGAGCCTAGGAGAGATGTTTTACATCATGCATTCGGTCGCGAGCATCCTCGTCGTGTTAGGGGAGGTAGCCAATATGATGGTTCTATGGAGTATTTTAACATTCCAAAACAAAAGTCTTAGACGGTAAGTAAGGAGAAGTACACTAAAATTGAAGAAGAATTCAACTTTTTTAAGGCCTCAGTGTTAAGTGAGATTGCCACTCTAAAAGAACATCAATCACAACAAATGTCAGCCATGGCATCATGTTATAACCAGTGCATGCCATATTGGCCAAGTATACAACCATCCATGCCAGGCATGCCACCATCCATGCCAGGCATGCCAAAATCCATGCCAGGTATGCCACAATCCATGCCAAGCATGCCACCATCCATGACAGGCATGCCACCATCCATGACAGGTAGGCCACCATCCATGTCAGGCATGTCACCCACGCAATCTCATTGCGCTCAAACTACATCCAGTATGGGATATAGCCATCCTATTGGTCCTCACTATATGCCAAGAATGCATATGCAATCAAGTAGTGGTTCATTTTCTCCAATGCAATCTGCACATTCTTACCATCAATCAAACCACGATGAACGTTTTGGTGAGAATGTACATCCAATAGCTACCCCACATAGGAGTCCTCCTCTATTTGATGAATCATATATGGTAAGATTTTAATTTCTGGTGTATATAATCTATTATTTTTAAATTCTTATTATATGTTTTATTTTTTATATATAACACTTAATTTTTTTACAGAATATGAAATGTTTGTTGAAACATCCTTCGTCAACGAACTTTGTTGCTATTGGAATGGTACAACATTTGAGCGATGATCGGATGATTCATAATCAATATTTGTCTAATCATTTGTGAATAGTAATTGATCAATCATTGTTTCATGATTGTCCACTACCTGTGCCTTCTGATGCTACCATAGTCCAAGAGGCGGTTGGACAGTATGTGGCTTGGCCGTCGATTCAAGTTGTTCTAAATTTTGACGTGGTACTATTTTTTAACTTAAAAGATAACACTTGTTTACTACTATAATTTTATTATATCTTATATTGTTACTAAAATACATATATAATACTTTTTTTAGTCTATTATACCAGAACTCTTAAATGCGGCACATTTAAGAGATACAAAGCAAGTATCTCGTGCTAAATATATGTCTAGTGGCCAATCATCACACACAAAGTCATTCAAGAAGAAGCCTTGAAAAAAGTATAGTCATAATTATACTTTAAACTTAAACAGAAATCTTGGCACTTTGATGACTATTGTTGGGAGGGCATCTAGCATAAATGATGGATGAGCTGTGCCACTTCCTACAGAAATTTTTGGTGTAGACCTCGGCCAAACTTATATATCGATCGAGTGCATATTGCAACTATTTGAATATCAAATGATTGATTTAAGTATAATTCAAGTGTGGACAAGGTGAGTCCTCAATCTATTTATTTTTCTTTCATTTATGTAGAACATGTATAATTATATGTCAATCAATATCAAGAGAAGGGTGTTAACATCAGAGCTAAATAATTATGTGATAGGGCATTAACGCTTAATAGAAATCAAAAGTTGATAATCCCTTGGTCATAAAGGTTTGAACAAGGCCAAGATCATTGGATGTTGGTAATCATTGATATATTCAATAATCATGCTTGAATGCTTGTGACTCGACTTCCGTAGAAGCCCGAGTAAAGATACAAAAACAGTTGTTGAAATGTAAGAGTTATAGCTACATATTAGTTAATTTCTTCTATTATTTTTTGTAATATTTAATAAAAATTAATCGTTTTAAACCTTGTTAGGGCATGAAAGTTTTGGAACAAGTTTAAGGGCATTGCCCTTAAAAGATCTCATAAGCTTATATGGACAAAAGTTATGGTATGTACAAGCCAATATTAATAATTTTATTAATTTTACAATTGAATAATAAAGATGTTCGAATATGAAAAATCATGTACACTTATTTTTTGTAGGTTCCATAACAAAATAATGGAGTCATGTGTGGTTATTATGTCATGAAGTTTATGAGCGAAATCATCACAAATATCAAAATTCCAATTGATGATGTGGTAATATTTTTTACCCATATACATACAAGTTTTTAACATATTTGAATTATTTTTTTTAAATAAATGAAATTACATTCTTATTTTGATTTTAAATACATGTAGTTCTTTGGTTGGAACAAGACGGGTTACGAGTTACGACCAGCAAATTTTTGATGATTTACGAGAGAAATTGGCAGAATACATAGTTCAAATTATATCATCCCAAGAAAAATTAGGAGAAGATTCTGATGATCTTGAATAACATATGACAACATAACAATAAAATTTTTAATTAATGATTTAATTTCTCTATCTATTCATGTGTCTGAAGTCAATTGTTTGATGGATGATTATATACTCATGTATTTAGGGGAATGCATTGTTTTATGGACCTATTTTTGGCCCAAACTACATCTCATCTCTCTTTCCTACTTTCCCTACGAACTCATATTAGCACTTTATTAATCATTTGTTTATAAATATGAATTTATCTGGAATCTCTGCTAGTATTTTTAATGCTATAATGAGCTCTAAATATGAAATTAGGTGTACGTAACTCTGATTTGTTTCTTGGTTTGTATGAGTTTTGGTGCCCATGAACGTGTTCCATGTGTTTAAGGGCACCAAAACTCACACAAGCCAAGTAAGAAATCGGAGTTACACTTGATTTCATATTTAGAGTTCATTATAGCATTAAAAAATACTAGCAAAGATTTCAAATAACTTCATATTTATAGACAAATGATTAATTAAGTGCTAATATGAGTTCGTCGAAGAGTTATATCACTCGGATGTCGCTATGGTAATCTCTATTTGATGGTAATATTTATAATGATTTAATTTCTTCATTTGTATGTCTTTAAATTTTAGACTACTTGTTTGATGGATGTTTACGTGCTCATATATGTAGGGGAATATGAATTGTTATATGGATCAGCTGTTTTTTGTCTTTTCTTGTCATAATGTTGGTAATTTTATGTCAACCAAGCTTACTCGCATCCAATTACACTTTGACGACATTATTTTATTTGTAATTTAAGTTAACTACATGTATTGTATATACATTATTTGTTTTTGTAATAAATTTAATTATCAAGTAATTAATTATATTTAAATTTTTAATTATTTTTATTATTATTTATATTTTAGTTTTTTTATGCTATATATATATATTGAATAATACGAAAAATGAGAATAAAATAAAAAAATTCATAAAATGTACGTGTAAAGTCGATTCATCTCGTGATATATTTATATTCTATGATGTGTTTGTAATTTTTTAAAATTGAAGGATATCTTTAATTTTAAGTTAATATATTTTTTTAAAACATAAAATATTAAACTAATAGAATGAAAATAAAAGTGATATATTTTTTTTATTCAAATATTATAAAGAATATTTAAAAAAAATGCATAAAATTAAAAAATATATACAAGTGTTCTAAGAGTTAAAAATTTAAAATCAAAATACACACAATAAATTATTATTTTTATTTATTTCAAATCATATGTAGTAAATTTATTAATTTTTTATTTGCTATAAATGGTTTAGGGTATAGTTTTAAATAAATTTAATAACATATAAGCATGTATTAATAAAAATAACATAATACTTTCAATTTTAACATTTATAGATTCATTAATAATAAAATTAACAAATAAAATTAATTTATAGAAATATAAAAAATTAAAAAATAAATAAATTAAGTTATAATTTATTTATTTTTTGATAGATTATTCAACTAATATACATACATTTTATTTCTTGAATGTGATAATTAATGATTAAATTATGTTAAGTATACAAAAAATAAAATTTTATCTTTTATAAAATATTACAAAAATATTTTAAAAAAGTGTTGTTTTTAAATTTAACAAATTAGTTAATTAATTTTAACATCAATAAATATCAACAATGAGAATTTATTGTTGCTAATATACGAAAATAAAAGCATTTTAAAAAATTCACCTATAAGAGTTAAGAGATACAAAATAAGAGACATGAATGATGAAAGAAATTAATAACTTAAGATTAATTTATTGACAAATTTTTAATTTAAATAAGATTTTATATTTTTATGTATTTTTTACTTAGTGCAAATTTTTTTTAACCATAAAAAATATAGTAAATAAATATAATTTGAATTTGTTATTATTTTTATACGATATTTTAATAATTTGATAAAAAAATATAAAAAAAAAACTATATGAAAGATAATGAACTAAAAAATTAAGATCCTTGTTGATGAGGTATAAATAATGTATCTAATATCAATGTCATTAGTCACCATTTTTCAAATGTTAAGGGCATTTGTGAATAAGAGTAAGCAATTAATCGAAATTGTTCATTTTTTTACCGATCTTTAAATCCAATCTGATGATATAATCAATCTGAATCCGAACGGATTTGATTTTTTAAAATTGAATAATGTAAGATTGATATTAAAATTCATTTATTAATTATTATCATGTATAAAACATGACACATAAATTTAAATTTTAAATTGATGTTTTTATAACAAGTATTATTATTTATAATTACAAGTAAAAAATTCAAAAGAAAATAATAAGTATGTTTGTACAATTATTAAATTATTATAAATATTTATATTTATTTGTAAGTTAAAATAATAATCTCATATAATTATAGTATGCACAATATTTAAATATAACATATTATAAAATAATATATGTATTTATTTATAATTTAATAATAATTCGATTTAGATCAGATATAACGAATTATAAAATCTATCAATTTTAATTTGTATAATTTTCAATTAAATTTGAATCCGATTGATCATATCAAAGTTTTAAATTTAAACAAATTAATCAGATTATTTATTCATTCTTATTTTAGAATAAATTATAAGCCTTAATACATGAGTGATTATTGATTTTCGTCTCTCTTTTAAAATAAAAATGATAAAGTCATAACAAAAAATACTTTTACCCTTTTTTATTTAGTAGTAAAATAAATTAATGATAAAATAATATTATTTTATTTAAAATCTTAACAAAAATAAATTTATTTTATTTTTAATATTTTTTATAAAAATAAATAACTAAATAACATATTTTTAAAAGGGACTAAATAACTTCTTTGGTCTCGTACGTATAAAAATTCTATGCATTGTTTTCTCCTTAATCTATACATATTTTCTTTCTATGTTACATTTTATTATATTTTAAGTAATTATTTATAACATAAGATATCGTATAAATCTAATTAATATAATAAATAATTATTAGATAAAATAATATAATTTATTTTTTTAATATATAATTAATTATCATGTATATTCTATAATTATAAATAGACTTTATTTTTATCATACTCAATGTATATTCCATAGTTATAAATTAAATTTGTTTCAAATAAATTTTTTTAGAGCACATTGATATAAAAAGAAATTTATTAATAATTTTTTATATTTAATTCATCTACAAATAGTACATATATGTTTTATTTTTATACATATTCCAAATTGTAGTTGATATATGCCTTTTTATAAAATAAAAATATATATTTTTAGAGTATTAAAAGTAAAATCATATAAATAATTCCAATTGTATAATTTCTCAATTTTATAGGTTAAAATGACATTTTTTGATACAACTTCATGTTATATTCATTTGTTATTTCTAATTTCTTTATCATTCTATAAAATAAACTTGCATGTCTTATGATCGTTTAGTTAAAGTGTAGCAACCCTATTTAATATCGAAGTTTGTAAATTTAATTCAAAGCGGTCATTTGGTTCAATCTAGTTCCAAACTTGATTAATTCAAATACGTTGCCTATGATCCTACATTCATAATTTCAAAATCGATGATATAAATAAACTTTAACAATTAGTTAAGTTTAATTTTATAAAATAATAATTTTAGGGCAGGTGCAAATCACGTCCTACATTTCATGCTTCCAAATCTTCATTAATTAAAAATAAATAAAGTGACAAACGATAAATATTGTTAATAAAAATTGATATATTTAGTATAGTAATTAGTAGTATATAAATTATAGATATTAGAGGAAATTACTTTGATACATTATATTTTTTTTAGAAAATTTATTTTCTTATTTTTTAACTTGATTAATTTAATATTTTTTAAAAAATAGATAAATTTAGTCACTTAAATGACTAATTTGGTATCATATCCCTTTCAATTTGATAATTTTATCTTATTATATGGATAACCCTATTGTTGAAGTTGCATTGCATTTGTTATTGCTAAAGTAATTTTTTTATTTTTAATAACACCTCATCCTTAAATTGTATGTATAAAAATATAAATTTCTATTATAATTTTACCAATCAAACCAATCAGGTTATTATATTAGATTTGTGTTTAGAATAACTAATAAAAAAGAAGTTGAAAGATTGTAACCGACGTCTTTTACTTGTCCAATCTTGTCTCCAAAGTTAATTTGATTAATTTTGTACCAAAATTATATAATTTGATTAAAATAATATGTAAAATTGTTAATTTTTAATAACTTGCTACCATGTAATATTTTTTAATAGACTTCCTACCTTGTATTGAAAATAAAAAAATTCAAATAAAAATATATATTTACATATATTTTTTATTTTTTATTATAAGGTTAATCATATAATTATATATTACAATTTATATTATAAGTCTCGTTGTACTCGTGTCTATATGTTGATTTTTTGTGTATAAAATACAATTTTTGTTTATTTTATTTAGTGTATTTATCTTTTTATATGTAAGGTTGGTTACTACATATCAATAATTTATACATACACATATATTAGGTATACTTTGTATGCAAACGTGTCTACGTACATAATAGAATTGGTTTTTGTAGTGTGTATGCTAAGTTGAAGGCTATGATTTTCAACGAGTGAGCATGCGAGCAAACCAACGTTATTACTTGTGTTTATGGTTCGTTTCAAGCGTAAGTACTTATGGATATTACTTGATAATTTTTAAAACAAAAATATGACTTTTTGCACCTCGTAAACATCCTTGTCACCACTTTTAGATAGGTGGGCAACGAGTTGCCTGGTTAGGTGGCAATCTAAGTTCTATAAATACGCATTCATTTCTCTTTTCTCTTACCTATGATTTATATAGCCAAACTCTTCCAAACTTTACATTAATTATCATATATATTTTTGGAATCATTTTTAGAAAGCTTAGTTTTAAGTGATGATCATTAGTGATCAAATCATTGGTTTTTGTGTAAGTGGTTTGATTGTATGTTTTTCATACACAATTTGATATTAGTGATGGTTACGTGTCCTTTGAGAGTATGAGAAATTACACTTTTTATTACTGATCTAAGTTCATTAATCACACTGCATTGGGTGGTGTTGACTGTGAAGAATAATCAAATTTGAGTGTCGAATCAAGTTTGTTACAGAAGCAACAAGTAAAAAGCAATAATAAGTAGTTTGGACGGAGGTCATGACTGATAAAAATAATAATAGTTTTATTGTCTATTAGATTTATAAGTATTTTATTATTTAGTGAATTATTTACTAATGAGTGATTGATTTAAGTAATCTAGGGATGTTACTGCATAAATATGATCTTTACGAGGATTTACATCTTTATATCACATGTTATGCATGATCACTTCTTGGGTTAGTATAATCTTAGTTTGATGTGTATGTATAAACTCTTATTAAAAATTTATCATTTAAATGCTTTTGGTTTGATATATAATATATGTTGTTATAAGTTATTTGTTTTTTAATATTATATTTTTGTGCTTCTATTACGTAAACTATTTAAGTGTTTACTTTCTTTTTTGTATGAATTAGTGTTAGTTTTTGATAAATTTGTATATCTTTTATCCTGATAGCATACTGCATCATGGATTCTTTCGCATATTGTAAACACTTATTATTTATATTAAAATAAATATAAAATTATTAAAATAAAAATAGGTAATAAATATACTTTTATTAATTATCTATTAAAAATATAAGTTATTAAATAAAATATATAAAATAAATAAAAATCACCAACTCTCGTATATGTGTATATACATATACACGTTTCATATATTTAATAATATGTATAAAATAAATATTTTATATATATTTTTATTATGTTAATAACAAAAATTATTATGATAATATTATTTTTTTATTATTATTATCAAAATAATTATATATTAATTGTATATTATATTTTTATAATTAATTATATATTAATTTATTATTGTTGATAATTTTTCATTAATAAATTATAATTATAATAGAAAAAATATAAGTTACGATAAAATTAATATAATAATAAAAATATGTTTTTTTTATTTAGGTTGTAGTTGAGCATATCTTAAATTCTCTATTATTCCATAAGAAAATGAAGAAGAAAACAAGAATTATATCACGCATGTGAATAAGTGCAAGCAAAGAATACAAATTTTATGAGTAGTCCCACTAGTTCGCGTTAGTACTGTTGGGTTTCAAACAATACTTGTGAGTTGTTAAAAATCAAACTTGTGATTGGAAAGTTAAATTTATATGGCCACACTTTCTTTCTTAGGTACAAGTGGCTCATGTCCTATTACATCTTTTTGTTATTGCCAATTTGCCATGTCGGCTCCCTCCTGATGGTCACCAGCAATTCATATTTTCAATTATTTTTTTTAAAATGTTAAATACTAGAAACTTACATTCCAAAATTGTTATAGTTTGACATTTTATACACAGATTTCTAAATTCATTATTTCAAGTGCTAAAATTTCACACGATTTCAATTTAGTAATTACATTATTCTATAGTTCTTTTCTCGGTTCATCAAACAATTCTATATATATAAGAAAATATTTTTTTATTAAATAATATATATTTTGATAAATTGATTAATTTTTTTTAATTAATAAAATTTTATTTTAAAAATTATAATTTTAAATTAAACTACTTAACAAATATATCAATCATTATTGACGACCTCATCGAAAATTCGGTGTATATAACATGTTGCTTACAAAAACATTACTAGATATAATATGTTACCTACAAAGTTTGTTATCTACCTATCATCGTAAAACTAATCGATAATGTGTATATATTTGAAGAAGCAATATAATCAAACAATGTCGTAGTATAGATGAAACCAAGTTTTCGACAAAGGTAATCACTTTATTAATCTTTGTATGTAACATCTTACATCCACATATATCTTTGTACAGCATGTTACATCCAATTTTACCTTTGTATATATTACATATAATGGAGCTCCATATGTAATATGTAACATGTTATATATATTTGATCTCCAGTGAGATCGTCAATGGTAGTCGTAAGAAAAGTAGTGGGGTCTTAACTCGGTCTTATTTTATGGAAGTTATAAAATAAGGATATTTTGGTGTATATGTTAGTAGTTTGATTTAAAACTATGAGTTTTGAGATAAATTAATATTAGTTAGAAAAAATTAATCAATTTGTACATAATATGTTACATCCACCTTTGTCTTTGTTTGTAACATGTTACATATAACGTAGCTCCATATGTAATAGGTTGTATATATTTAATCTCTAGTGAAGTCGTCAAGGGTGGTCACCAGAAAAATAGCAAGATCTTATCTTGATCATATTTTATTAAAGTTATAAAATAATCGTATTTTGATATATTTGTTAGTAATTTGGTTTAAAATTATAAGTTTTCAGATAAATTATTGTTAGTTAGAAAAAATTAATTAATTTATAAAAATACATGTTATTTAGATAAAAAAAACTCACAAAAATGCCTTAATTTGTATCCAACAAGATTTTATTCTCTTTTAATTTTTTTATTAAATAATTGAAATTATGACTTGAAATATACAATGATGAATCTTACACATAAAACATTAATTGAACCATCTTATTCAAATATTTAATTGATAAAAAATTTAAAAAAAAATTATTTATTAAATCTGGTAGAGAGACTAACAACAATTAACCAAGTTAGATATAGTTTAGCAAGAAAAAAAATTTAAAAATATGCAAACATCCATTCAATTATTTTTCCCTATTCTACATTGTTACTTAAATATAAATGAAATAACGTAACAATTTTCCTTTGCTTTAATTTTCTCTCAAGGCCTACAATTAAATCCATCTATTATTACAATATATGTTTTTGATATCGGGATTTTAGCCTCGAATATTTTAAAAACCGAGGCCATAGGGTTTTAGCTAGGGGTGTACATGGTCCGGTCCGATCTGGTTTTGTCTAAAAAAAATTAACCATATCGGACTGTTCATATAGTTAAAATCGGACCGGACTGGACCATTCGGCTATCTAAAATGTTATAACCGAACGGTTTTGTCCGGTTTGGTTAACAGTTTTTAACGGTTTTTAACAATTAATAATAAATAAATATGATTCAATTTAATATGATATAATTTAATAGGATGCAATCAAATATAATACTCATTTATAATCATACATAGATAGATATTATTGTTAAATACATAAATAAGATGTTATCAAAATCTAAAATAAAAAAAAAGATTAGACATGAAGATCATGATGGGTATAAGAAAGGTGGAATGCATCTTGATGATTATAATTAGCTTAAAATGCAAAATGAGTTATGTAGATGTACATATTCTTGATGACATAGATTTTTTATTCTCGGGGGTAGACATGTACCTCTTGAAATTCATAATGATCAAACATTAATAAAATGAACTATATATATTTAATCTATAAAGAGAACTTAATCAAAATAATTAAGCTTTAAAAGAGAGTCAACGTACGAACAATTTAACTGAAGTTATAAGTTCTAACAGTATTAATTAGTTTCCACCATTTAAAAAAAATGAACTTTGTGAGAAAAAAATGTTCAAACTTCAGAGTCTTCAGACTAACAAAAAAAATGACATACCATTCAGATTTCAGAGTTCAGACTTACCATTCAGTTTATTCAGGAAAAAACTACTACCAAACTACCAGTACATGAATTTGAGCTCCAAGTTTAATTAACTTTCTAGATCAAACAAATACTGATAACAATTTGATGGGAATTGAAATCAGATCCAACAGGCAAAAAATAACTCTACCTTCTAACAGAAGATCATGATGGGTATAAGAAAGGTGGAATGCATCCTGATGATTATAATTAGCTTAAACTGCAAAATGAGTTATGTAGATGTACATATTCTTGATGACATAGATTTTTTATTCTCAGGGGTAGACCTGTACCTCTTGAAATTCATAATGATCAAACATTAATAAAATGAACTATATATATTTAATCTATAAAGAGAACTTAATCAAAATAATTAAGCTTTAAAAGAGGGGCAACATATGAACAATTTAACTAAAGTTATAAGTTCTAACAGTATTAATTAGTTTCCACCATTTAAAAAAATGAATTATGTGAGAAAAAAATGTTCAAACTTCATAGTTCACAGTTCAGAGTCTTCAAACTAACAAAAAAACGACATATCATTCAGATTTCAGAGTTCAAACTTACCATTCAATTTATTCAGGAAAAAACTACTACCAGACTACCAGTAAATGAATTTGAGCTCCAAGTTTAATTAACTTTCTAGATCAAACAAATACTGATAACAATTTGATGGGAATTGGAATCCGATCCAACAGGCAAAAAATAACTCTACCTTCTAACAGAAGATCATGATAGGTATAAGAAAGGTGGAATGCATCCTGATGATTATAATTAGCTTAAACTGAAAAAATGAGTTATGTAGATGTACATATTCTTGATGACATAGATTTTTTATTCTCGCGGGTAGACCTGTACCTCTTGAAATTCATAATGATCAAATATTAATAAAATGAACTATATATATTTAATTTATAAAGAGAACTTAATCAAAATAATTAAGCTTTAAAAGAAGGGCAACATACGAACAATTTAACTGAAGTTATAAGTTCTAACAGTATTAATTAGTTTCCACCATTTAAAAAAAATGAACTCTATGAGAAAAAAATTGTTCAAACTTCAGAGTTCACAATTCAGAGTCTTCAGACTAACAAAAAAACGACATACCATTCAGATTTCAGAGTTCAGACTTCAGACTTACCATTCAGCTTATTTAGGAAAAAACTACTACCAGACTACCAGTACTCTAGTAGTATTAGACCACATACCTATTTCGTGATTTTCGTCCATTGTTGTCATGACACGACGCGACGCGAGGAGAGGTGGTTAGTTGCTGGTGGAGGCGACGCGAGGAGAGGTGGCTAGTTTCTGGTTGAAGCAACCCGTGGAACAATGACTAGCTATTGGTGGAAGCAACACGAGGAACAATGGTTAGCTGCTGGTGGAATCAACACGAGGAACGATGGCTAGTTGCTGGTAGAAGCGACAACGACCAAACCCAGAGCGTAGACAGAGAAGTCGCAAAAGTAGAGCGTAGATGACGAAGTGGTGAAGGCGAGCGCAGAGGAAATGAGATTTTGATTTCTAGGGTTAGGGTTAAGCGTTAACGAGTTACGACTGAATGCCTTAACTCGAAAACAATATATATATATATATATACCCCGGTTTATAATATTTTAAATAAAAAAAATATTTATTTAATAAAACCGGTCCGACTGGTTTATAATATTTTATAACCTTACCGAACCGTTTTAAAATCGATTTTATTTAATACGGACCGGACCATTTCATTTACATAACTGCTCGGTTCGGTTCGATTTGGACCAGTTTTTCGGTTTAAACCGATCCGGCCCAATTTTTGACAACCCTAGTTTTGGCCATGGTTTGATAAAAACCGAGGCTATAGTGTATACATATAGCCTCGATTTTATCAGTAACCGTGGCTATAAGTTAAATTACAAAAACTATTTAAATATATATAAAAACATTTATATAGCAACAATTATTAATAACTATGATTATAATTAAAATAACAGAGTTTTTATTATTAAAATATTATATGTCATTTATTTAAAAAAATACAAAAATTATTTTATAATTTTTTTTATTTTTCTCTATTATTAATCTATTTTTTCTTTTATAATATATATATATCAAATTTTTACATTAATTTTTTTTTTACTTTTTTTCCCTAATTTTCTAATTAATTTTGTTTGGCGCTTATCTCGCCGCACTAATTAAGTAATATATATTAATAACATTCCCGATCCCAATATTAATTTTTACCATTCTGTTTAAGTAATATATATATATATATAATATTAACTGCCCAACCCACTTAAGTAATATATATATATATATATATATATATATATATATATATATATATATATATATATATATATATATATATATAATATTGTCTCGCTTAAGTTATAATATATATATAATATTAGTTACTCAACCAATTATCCCAGCCCCAATCTCGTAAAATTATTTTCCTAAATTAAGCGTCCATCAGATCGAGGAGCTCGCGTCAATCGATTTCTCACCGTATCGCGCCGCGCCTCAAGATATTGTCGACGACCTTCTCCAATAGCTCCTCCTTTCTAGCACCTCGCTCGACATTTATAGGAACTCTTTTCCCTAACCTCTCTTCTTCTTTTCTCTTTGTTTTGTTTCTGTTCATATTCCCCTCTTCGCAACTCAACGACCGACCATTTCTACTGTCGTTGCCCGCGACTTAGCTCCGGGTAAGTGTAATATCCTCTTTTTTTGCTATACAATATATAAAAGGTTATGAGTTTTCTTGTTAAGTTATAAATTTGGGAATATATCTGATGAAAGATAAAACTTAGAGATTTGTGATAATATCCTGAGCCCCTGATTACTTAATTGTTTTTCTACTGCATTATGCTATCACAATCTACATTTTCTGTTTCTTTTCCAGTTTTATGTTGAGCTTTTTAAAACTTTTTTTTAAGTTTTTTTTCCTTTTTTTTAAATGAAAAATATCTGTTTAGGTTTGAGCTACTTGATATATGCTTTCTTTGTTTTCGTGTTTCTTGGACAAAGGAAACGAAACCAAAAAAAAATGGAAGAAGAAAAAAATTATGAAACAAGCGGGCACCAAAAAACCAATATCAGAATTAGTTTAATAGATTACATCATACACCTCTTATAATATACATCTAACACTTATCAACCATTAGATTTTTTAAAGCAATTTCATCCACATAATTGATTTTAAAAATAATATATATATATATATATATACACACACACACACATAAGATGTATTATAAAAATTTCCAGGTTATTGTCATATTTTCCCCTTCAGAATGATGAATACCATTATCACATGATTGTTTTTAAAAATCAAATAGTCTTCTAGTCGGCTTGAATTAAAATCTATTTTAATAAATTAGTTTCCATATTTTTTTATCCAATAGATAGTACTCCATGAATCACCTAGTAACTTGGTAGCTTAATTGGTTGAGTTTGCACCTCTCAAAATAAAGGGACCTTGATTGAATATCTCCAATCTCATCTCCACCTCATCAAAATAGTGGTTATCAATTGATATTAAAAAAATAACATTTCAATTTCATGTCGAAAATTTCAACCAATATTGTTTGATTTTAAAAATAAATGATGAAAAGAAAGCTAATCAGTAAGCTATTAGCAACACTATTGGGTAGTCCTTCAGTTAGAAACCAAGAAAGAAATATTGTTGTTAAGGGGTGACAGAGAAAGCTTCTGTATTAACAAGCCTACTATAAACTGAAAAATATACTTAAAAATAACCAAGTGAGCCATTTTTTGTATTAACTCAACTCTTGACCTCTCAATTATCTCCAATAAATGTAAAATAAAGATATCTGCAAACATAAAGGATCAGACAATTACAATAAACTATTACAAATATTAGTAACAACACCAATTTCAATGTAATGTAGAACTGAAATATTTTCTCTGTTGCTTCATTGTTTCGTACCATATGGGTTAGCAAGAAAGCTACACAACATGGGTTCCTAATCAATTAGCCTCCTCGAGATGAAGAAATATGATTAAAATACCCCTACATGGCTAGATGTACGTGAAGGAATATGGACACGACCCAACCTAAAAAATATTATAATAATATTTCATTAATAACTATATAAAAAAATATTAGCATTAAGGTAAGGTAGCATATTGATGAGTGCTCAAAAAGCACTAAAATAACCATGATTTTATGCACATTAATTGATTAATATATATATATATATATTTATATGTTTTATCATATATTTATATATATTTGTCTTTTTCGAAATCACGGGTATTTTTATTGTTTTTCAGGTATTTTGGCTTAAAAACGTAACTTAAAGACTCAAAGAGGAATACTGGAAGCAATACAAATATATTAATAAATAAATGGGGAAAGGTCAATAAATATGGAAAAGTTGGATAAAATGGGTCAAAAATGTCAAAAAGGAGAAAATCGCGCCAAGGCCGCTTGCAGCATCAAGACCTGATCCAGTTCACATAGCGCTGATCTCACCTGCTCCAGCGTGCGGCCGCACGGCCATCAGACGCCTGCGCGCCCAGTACTCCACGCGCGCCGATGCCCATTTCGCCCCATTTTCACGCGCGCCTCGTGTCATCCGGCGTCATCGGTATGACGTCGTAATTACCACTCCGCGTTTTCATAATTTTTTAACATTATTTTCCACACTTTTTCTCTCCATCTTCACCTATAAATACCCCCCTTCTCTTCACTTCTAAATACACCTTCAAAACACACTTCTCTCTTCTTTCTTTCTCTCTTTTCTTAGATTTTTAGGTTTTTTTAGTTTTTCTTAGTTTTTAGTTAATTTCTCTTAGTTTTAGAGTTCTTCCCTTTTTGGGAAGAACTAGTTATGTTTTTGTAATATATTAGCTTTTGATTCAATAAATGGGAGTGCAAATTCCGCTTGGAGGTTTTCCAAAGAACGGGAATAGCATCGAAGTTACGTAAGGATTTTATTTTCTTTACGCTATTTTTTATGCTTTATTCTTACATGTTATATTTAATTTGTCCGTGATTAAATTTAACTCTGTTGTTGTTTATAAACATGAGGTTATAATAATGTTGTTATGCTTACGAAATATTAAATAGGTAAAAATCTCTAAAATGAATTGATTTTATTTTTATTCAAGATTTTATATTAAGAATGTTAGAGAGAAATATATTATTTTTCATTACAAACTTAAATCTGAAAATTAGATTTTAAGGTTTAGTTATCCGGTCTGATTTAGAGTAGTGCTCTTTTATTTGTTGGTACAATCGCCCGGTAGTTAGAGTGAAGCTCTATTTCAAAAGTTTTTATAAGAATTATTATCTGAAAATATATTGACAACATGTTTTTAGTAATGGTTTTAAAACTTGAAAGTTAGTACTCGGATAACTAAATTCTTAGGTTTAATTTGGACACCTTGAATAAATTTTAAACTGTCTAACCCCACCAAAGGTGGCATTTAAATAGTTCATTTTCAATCTCTTAGAAAAAGGAATTAATTTAATTAACCAAATTAGTTATCAACCCCACCCATAGGTGTTAATTGATTTGTTTAGTTAACAAAGAATATCTAACCCTTAAAGGTGGTATTCATATAAAAAGAGAGAATCAATAAATATCAATTCATATCTTTAATAACCTAAATAATATGAGCAAGCATAATTAACTTAATTATTATATCCATAAATACTCCACTGTTTTAACAGATAAAATTTGCATAAATTTTTATTGAATCTATGTTTATTTTTATGTAATTAGATTAAAAACACAAAACCCAAAATATCGTGACAGGATGTTTAGGATTTAATTTCGTTTTTAAAAGTTCGAATAATAAATTAAAAACCACATACATTCCTTCCTTAGATCGACCTTGGGAGTATACTTATCATTTTCTACGAAATGATTCGTTCACTTGCGAGAGTTTTATAAATAGATAAAACCAAAGTAACGGGCAGGATCGACGATGTCGGTTCTGCCCCGATCACATATTAAGATGCATAAAAATTTCATTTGATTGCCTTAATCTTTTCAACCCAAGTGTATACTTGTATTTTTTTATTTCTAATTTATTTTTCTAACCAATACATGTGTTGTGTCATTTAGAATGGATAAGTCTTAGATGCATAAACCAAGAGTTTCATAAGATTATTTAGAAGTAGAAGCATTTTTGAATTTTTCTTGGTTGAATGCTATAGACGATAAGCCTATTCGATGTCCTTGCAAAGATTGTATAAACATAGAATTTCAAAATATTGATGATATACGAGATCATCTTATTTGTAAAGGGATTGTTCGAACTTATATAAATTGGTATATGTATGGAGAACCCCTAATTCAAGAGAATGATGAAACCCCTAGATGGCTAGATTTCTTATAGTTGCATGCTCATCTGCATCTTCGGTTAATGATCTTGCCCTGATCACATATTAAGATGCATAAAAATTTCACTTGATTGCCTTAATCTTTTCAATCCAGATGTATACTTGTATTTTTTTATTTCTAATTTATTTTTCTAACCAATACATGTGTTGTGTCATTTAGAATGGATAAGTCTTAGATGCATAAACCAAGAGTTTCATAAGATTATTTAGGAGTAGAAGCATTTTTGAATTTTTCTTGGTTGAATGCTATAGACGATAAGCCTATTCGATGTCCTTGCAAAAATTGTATAAACATAGAATTTCAAAATATTGATGATATACGAGATCATCTTATTTGTAAAGGGATTGTTCGAACTTATATAAATTGGTATATGTATGGAGAACCCCTAATTCAAGAGAATGATGAAACCCCTAGATGGCTAGATTTCTTATAGTTGCATGCTCATCTGCATCTTCGGTTAATGATCTTGCTGTTAAAGTTTCAATAGAAGTTCAAATCTTAGGCATTGAATTGCCTATTTTTCTATCAATCGAGTGTGTAGAACAATTTTACACAAAGGTGGAGATTGGCTATTCGGTTGTCAAATTGTGGATATAGTTAATTTATTTGATTTTAATTTATTTTTAAATTTATGATACATTAAAAGTTATCACTTGATATTTTATTTTGATTGTATTCTTGTCATTAATTTTTGAACTTATTTCCTAGGCGATGCTACGATGAGTTGAAAAAAAAACATTTGAATGATGTGATTAAATTTATTAATCCAAGTTGGTTGTATGTCATTAAGAATAAGAGAACACAAACTCAAATTGCGAGACAAGTTTTTGAAAGGATGCAAAATACTCTAGAGGGAGATAAGTGGATTATTCCATATAATGGAGGGTAAGTTGATTAGTTGTATAACATTCATGAAAATTTATGTTATGTAATCAAATGCATTTATCAATATATATCTTACTATAAATTGATGTAGGTACCATTGGATCTTAATTGTGTACGAGCCATTCATAAATACCATTTATTATTTGGATTCAATGTAGGGTGAAGTATTCTCTGATATTGAAAACATTATGAATGAGTAAGTTATATTTTTTAAAAAAATTTAATGTTCTTGTTAACGAGACAAGTTCAATGTATCTTATCAATTAACGCTTATTTATTTTACCTTCATTATATAGAGTTCATATTATGTTCAATGGTCATCAAAATCGAAGGTCTCAAGGTTTACCAATATGGTCTAAAATGAGAGTAGGTTATAATTAATGCATGGTTTATTAAACTTCTTAAATTCAATCTTGTAGATTTTTCATATCTATTAGCTATTCACTAAAAGTACTAACAATATTGTATCTCAATTTTTCGTTTTATATCGAGTATCATAAATTTACTCAAAGGCTAGATAAGAATTCCATGATTGTCACTCTTGAACAGGTTGAAGAACTAGTTATTATGGACCATTTGTTGTATATGCAGGAATAAATGTAGATTGAATAACTTATTATGTAAATATGAGGTATTGTTTATATTCATGTAATCTGGATGTTGGTATGCTCATATATAGTAGATCCTTATAATATTCATAGGTATTGTCCAATGCTTACAAGGAGCCTTCGTCTGTATCTCGGTTATACGTAATTGATAAAGGTATTACTAAATAATTATAATGTTGTTGTTATTGATATGAGTAGTACTAAATAATAATGTTGTTGTTGTTATTGATATGAGTATTATCCAACGCTTGCAAGGACCCTTCATCTAGATTTTTGTCATACGTAATTGATATGGATAGTACTAAATAATAATGTTATTGCTTTTATTGATATGGGTAGTACTAAATAATAATATTAATGTTGTTATTGATATAGGTATTACTAATTTTCTTAAATTGTATCTCAATTGTTTTTGTTTTGTATTGAGTATCATAAATTTACTTTGAGGTTAGATAAGAATTCCTTGATTGTCACTCTTGAATAGGTTGAATAACTACTTATTATGCCATTTGCTGTATATGCATGAACAAATGTAAATTGAATAACTTATTGTGTTAATATGAGGTATTGTTTATATTCATGTAATCTGGATGTTGGTATGTGATGAGCGAAAACCGGCATCGCCAATTCTCGCAAATACTTTGGTTTTAATATTTGTAAAACTCTCGCAAGTGCACGAATCATTTCGTAGAAAATGATAAGTATACTCCCAAGGTCGATCTAAGGAAGGAATGTATGTGGTTTTTAATTTATTATTCAAACTTTTAAAAATGAAATTAAATCCTAAACATCCTGTCACGATATTTTGGGGTTTTGTGTTTTTAATCTACTTACATAAAAATAAACATAGATTCAATAAACATTTATGCAAATTTTATCATTTATAATGGTGGAGTATTTATGGATATAATAATTAAGTTAATTATGCTTGCTCATATTAATTAGGTTATTAAAGATATGAATTGATATTTATTGATTCTCTTTTTTATATGAATACCACCTTTGGTGGGGTTAGATATTCTTTGTTAACTAAACAAATCAATTAACACCTATGGGTGGGGTTGATAACTAATTTGGTTAATTAAATTAATTCCTTTTTCTAAGAGATTGAAAATGAACCATTTAAATGCCACCTTTGGTGGGGTTAAGTTTAAACTTTATTCAAGGTGTCCAAATTAAACCTAAGAATTTAGTTATCAGAGTACTAACTTTCAAGTTTTAAAAACCCTCTTGAAAACATGTTGTCAATACATTTTGGAATAATTCTTATAAAAACTTTTGAAATAGAGCTTGAACTCAACTACGAGGCGATTGTACCATCAAATAAAAGAGCACTACTCTAAATCGGTAGGATAACTAAACCTTAAAATCTAATTTTCGGGTTTAAGTTTGTAATGAAAAAATAATATATTTCTCTAACATTCTTAATATAAAATCTTGAATAAAAACAAAATCAATTCATTTTAGAGATTTTTACCTATTTAATATTTATGACATAACAACGTTATTATTACATCATGTTTACTAAGCAATGACACAGTTAAATTTAATCACGGACAAATTAAATATAACATGTAAGAATAAAGCATAAAAAATAGCGTAAAGAAAATAAAATCCTTACGAACTTGACGCTTATTCCCGTTCTTTGGAAAACCTCCAAGCGAATTTGCACTTCCATTTATTGAATCAAAAAGCTAAAAAAAATTACAAAAACATAACTAGTTCTTCCCAAAAAGGAAGAACTCTAAAACTAAGAGAAATTAACTAAAAATAAGAAAAACTAAAAAAACCTAAAAATCTAAGAAAATATAAAAGTGTGTTTTGAAGCTGTGTCTTGAAGTGAACGGAATGGGGGTATTTATAGGTGAGGATGGAGAAAAAAAATCAGTAAAAAAATGTTAAAAATATTTAAAAATGTAAGCAGCGTATTGGAATTCTTGATGTCATTAATGACGTCGGCGTAGTCACGAGGCGGTACCACGTGAAAAATAGGGCGTTAGGCCATTGGCTGGAAATTTCTTGAAGGCTATTCGCATGCTGTTTAATCATTCTGTATGACTCAATGTAAGCATGTAAACAATCTCCATGACGATTACGCCAAAGCAGTGTTAGCGTGATATGTGACGGAAAAAAGCCTTATGCGTATATGCCAGAGAAAAGCCTTGTAGCCAAGGCATCTTCTTAGCGATCCCAGGCGTCTTCTTGTAATCTGATCTGTCAATTTCAGCCTTGGTGGTAGTATGTGTGTGATTTTCTCCTTTTGACATTTTGACCCTTTTGACCCATTTTGTCCAATTTTTCCATATTTGTTGACCTTTCCCGTTTATTTATTAATATATTTGTGATGTATTGCTTCGATTATTCCTCTTTGTGTATTTAAGTTGCGTTTTTAAGCCAAAATACACGAAAAACAATAAAAATACCCGTGATTCGAAAAAGACAAATATCTATAAATATATGATAAAACATATAAATATATATATATATTAATCAATTAATGTGCATAAAATCAGGGTTATTTTAGTGCTTTTTGAGCACTCATCACAACCCCGAACTAACGCTAGTCATGTAAGAGAAGCGATAAAAACTAAAAATTAAACTATCCTAAATCACTAGATTGACACGGTTGCATTTAGCCTATGCAAAACCTTTAAACCCACTAGGTTGCCCTAATTGGACGAGTTTGAGTCTCGTGAGGGTTTTTGATGATACCTGAGCATTGAACTAAATGTAAAAATTAAAAGAAATAATAACAACAATCAACTTACAAACTAAAATTACAACAAAATCAAAAATTAACGTTTAAGAATAAAAGAAAACAACATATCACAAAAATGTCTCATACTTTTTAATCTCCTTTAAGATCATAATTAAAATCTCAAGCATAAGTTATATTAATCTTTTTAAACAATCATGATTTATTATAATAATTAGTCGAAATCATTTTCATATTTCATATCAAAAATGTATCAATTTAATTTCACCCAATTTAGGTGTTATAAATCCGAATTAACCCGACTACATTCCTCACAAGTCAATACTCTCAAAACCTTGAATCCTATGGGTTCAAACACTCATACTAATTTATATGCGAAAGAGTTGATGTATAGAAATGAACTAATATGTTCGCGTATGTATAAAGAAGAAAGGCTCAAAGTGTTATTTTTGACGTTGATCTCATGGAAGGAATCAAATGTATAAATTATAAAGATATCATATATAAAAAATTATTTTCTGCGTAAATCAAACTCATTAAGAAAAAATTTCAAGATATATGCCTTTTACAAGCGAAGAAAGTGCAATGACTTTTAAGGGAATTACTTTCTATATCTTTCTTTGTAATTAGCCTTTACTCCCATGACTTTGTAGGCAATGTGGGTCATAGTATGTAGATTATACTATATATTCTTTCTCTCATATTTTTAGAAGATATTTTTCAATATATATCATTTTTTAGAGAGTCATTATGTACGGATTGTACATTTTTTTTGTTTTTGGATTTTGGGTAATGTCTGGGTCATAGTATGTAGATTATACTATATATTCTTTATCTCTATTTTTTAGAAGATACTTTTCAATATATATCATTTTTTAGAGAGTCAACCCATGTACAGAGATTGTACATTTTTTTTTTTTTAGGAGTTTGGTGACTGGTTAATTTTGTAGCTTTTTTGTGTGATCTTGGTTTAGAGTAACCCAGATATGTCTCTTTTTTTTTTGTAGCAGTCATGCGGGAATGAGATAAAAAAGCATATACTATCAATTTCTACTCAAATCATTTAATCTAAGCAAAAATAATAATAAAAAATATCACGATACTCTATTAAGATGAGAAAAAAATTCATACATTCAATATTAATGCCTATAGAGATCATCTAAGAATTTGAAGAAATAAGAAATGTGTTTGGAGTAGAAAAAATATATATTTCACTCAATAAGAAATTAGGCTCAAATTATATCTCACAAAGGTAGTCTCCACTAAAAACAAATTCATAAATACCCGATTTTGGGTTTAATATAATTTCTACATCTTATCGAGAAATACTAGTTATGACAAAAATTAACTAATTATCAAAAATAATTACATAATATTTCATGATATGTTTTCAAAAATTAATCTAGCAGACAAAAGACTTAACTATTTACGTAAATTTGATTTAAAGAAATGATAAATTTTTGTGAGAACTTTTTTTTTTTTTTTTTTTTTTGTTTAATTCCAAAAATTACTAAATCACACAAAAATAAAACCAAACACAAAAATGAAGATGTGAACATAAAAAAGAAAAAATTAATAATATTTGTTTTTTGAATTTTTTTAATTTTAAAATTGTTAAATCTTTTTTTCTTTTCTAATTAAGCATGGTAACTTTTCACCACCCACCTAGAACTTACATTGTCCTCAATGTAACAATTGTAAATTAAAGATAAAGAAAAAGAAGAAAGATTACCTGTTGTTGAGAATGTGTAAGTAGTAATGGAGAGAAATGCGGCGCATTCATCATATTCATCATTAAAGTGTATACACTGATTCTTTGTGAACTTAACAACTGACAAATATTTTTAGTTTTAACAATTTAAAAATTATTCACATATAATTAAACTAAAATAAACAATAAAATTAAGTATATAAAGTAAATAACAAAAAATTACCTGAAATGATGGGTTGCCTCATCAATCGGCTTAGTTTAACGTCTTAACAAGCGTAACTTGGAGATTGCCTTTTAAGTAAACTCGATGTCCCTAAATCGTTGAGTCAATCAAACTTCTGAGTAAGACAAGATTGTCTACTATATTTTTAGGTCATGTCGCATGGATTTTTAAATTTTTAAATGTACTTAAAACTAGGAACATGCTTTGTGAGTTTTAGATAATCAGTGTCTAGGTACAAATCAAATAATTAAAGGCATCAAAACACAAATTGTACCTAGATCAAACAAAACAACTAACTCGCTTGGGTGTAATTAAAGCTTTAAAATTTTGGAGATAGTTTGAAATTTTTTTTTTTTAAGTTAAAATAACATAATCGGTATTAACCAAGAAGTGCTCCCGGGGAAAGAATGGTGGGGCAAAGGCTCATAAAAACCATCCTCCATAGCGAACGCGTTCCCAGGAAAGACTAATTGAGCAAAGGCTTCCAGAACTAGTCTCCTGCAGAACTCCTTAGATCTTTACTTTTCATGCTTTATTAAATTTAATTAAGTTAAGTTAGGTTAAAAATTTAAGTTAATTAAGTTAATGAAAATGTAAATTAATTATGTTAATGAAAATCTATGTTAATTAAGTTAAGTGAAAAAAAACTAAGTTAATTAAGTTAAGTAAAAATCTAAGTTAATTAAGTTAAGTAAAATCTAAATTAATAAAGTTAAGTTAATTAAGTTAATTTAAGTAAATATCTAAGTTAATTAAGTTAATGAAAATTTAAGTTAATTAAGTTAATGAAAATCTAAGTTAATTAAAAAACTAAGTTAATTAAGTTAGTAAAAACCTAAGTTAATTAAGTTAAATGAAAATTAAGAGAGAAAAAAAACAGTTAAAGAGAAAAAAAATAAAGGTAAAATAAATAAAATAAAATAAAATTAAAAAAAAGGGAAAATAAAATAAAATAAAATTGAAAAAGGTAAAAAAAAATAAAATTAAGATTCAAAAAACTTAAAATTAAATGAAAATGAAAAATTAAGTTTTTATTTTTTTTTTTTTTTTTATTTTTTATTTTTTTTATTTTTTTATTTTTTATTTTTTATTTTTTGTTTTTTATTTTTTTATTTTTTTATTTTTTTTTATTTTTATTTTTTATTTTTTATTTTTTTTATTTTTTTTTATTTTTTTATTTTTTTTTATTTTTTTTATTTTTTTTATTTTTTATTTTTTTATTTTTTATTTTTTATTTTTTTATTTTTTATTTTTTTATTATTTTTATTATTTTTATTATTTTTATTATTTTTATTATTTTTATTATTTTTTTATTTTTTTATTTTTTTATTCTTATTTATTTATTAATTTAATTTAAAATTTATTTACTTTTTTTACTTCAAATTTCAAAATGCAAAATTATTTTTTATTATTCATGCTTATATTTTTTTTATTTATTACGAAATTGAAATTTGAATTTTTTTTTACTTTTCTGACAAAATTTTTTATTTTTTTTTAATTTTTTAATAAAAAAAAAAATCACAATTATTACAAATAAAAGTTTTAAAATTTTGATAAATAATTTAAAAAGCTATTCCTTACCGTGTGTGAAAACTTGATGGCTTGGCAGAGCGCCATGATTCTCCATAAATACTTTGGTTTTAATATTTGTAAAATCTACATGAGTGCCGAATCATTTCGTAGAAAATGATAAGTATACTCACGAGTCGATCTAAGGAAGGAATGTATGTGGTTTTTAATTTATTATTCAAACTTTTAAAAAATGAAATTAAATCCTAAACATCACTGTCACGATATTTTGGGGTTTTGTGTTTTAATCTACTTACGTAAAAATAAACATAGATTGATAAACATTTATGCAAATTTTATCATTTATAATGGTGGAGTATTTATGGATATAATAATTAAGTTAATTATCTTGCTAGTATTAATTAGGTTATTAAAGATATGAATTGATATTTATTGATTCTTCTTTTTATATGAATCTGGCGCTTTGGTGGGGTTAGATATTCTTTGTTAACTAAACAAATCAATTACTTTTATGGGTGGGGTTGATACTAATTTGGTTAATTAAATTAATTCCTTTTTCTAAGAGATTGAAAATGAGCAATTTAAATCTTGCTTTGGTGAGGTTAGGCGATTTAAACTTTATTGAGGTGTCGAATTAAGCGCAGAATTTAGTTATCAAAGTCTTAACTTTCGAGTTTTAAAACCATTCTTGAAAACATGTTGTCAATACATTTTGAGATAATAATTCTTATAAAAACTTTTGAAATAGAGCTTCAGCTCTAACTCTTAGGGCGATGTACCATCAAATAAAGAGCACTACTCTAAATCAGGCAGGATAACTAAACGCCTTAAAATCTAATTTTCGGGTTTAAGTTTGTAATGAAAAATAATATATTTATATACAACATTCTTAATATAAAATCTTGAATAAAAACAAAATCAATTCATTTTAGAGATTTTTTACCTATTTAATATTTATGGCATAACAACGTTATTATTACATCATGTTTACTAAATACTAACACGGTTAAATTTAATGGAACAAATTAAATATAACATGTAAGAATAAAGCATAAAAAATAGCGTAAAGAAAAATAAAATCCTTACAGAACTTGATTCGTTCTTGGAAAACCTCGACGGAATTTGCACTTCCATTTATTGAATCAAAAAGCTAAAAAAATTACAAAAAGCATAGTTAGTTCTTCCCAAGGAAGAACTCTAAAACTAGAGAAATTAACTAAAAACTAAGAAAAACTAAAAAAAAAAACCTAAAAATCTAAGAAAGAGAGAAAGAAAGAAGAGAGAAGTGTGTTTTGAAGGTGTGTTTTGAAGTGAAGGGAAGGGGGGTATTTATAGGTACGAGGATGGAGAGAAAAAATGAGTAAAAAAATGTTAAAAAAATATTTAAAAATGTAAACGCGTATTGGTGGAATTCTTGATGTCATTAATGAGCGTCGGCATGACGTCACGGTAATTTGCACGTGAAAAATGGGCGGCGTTGGAGGCGGAGGAGACGCTTGTTCGCATTGTATCGTGGCCCTTGCCAGCTTATGCGTAAAACGATGCCGCGATTAATACTTATAAAGCGTGGCCTTGTGGCCTTGTAGGAAAAAACAAGGCGCGGCATGTAAATTAGAAAAGCCTTGTGAAGGCGTCTTCTTGTAGCGATCTAAACGTCTTCTGTGTGATCTGACGTCTTTAGCAGTGATTTCAACGTAATTTGAGGCGGTAGCCATGCGATTTTCTCCTTTTGACATTTTTGACCCTTTTGACCCATTTTGTCCAATTTTTCCATATTTGTTGACGCTTTCCCCAATTTATTTATTAATATATTTGTGATGTATTGCTTCGATTATTCCTCTTTGTGTATTTAAGTTTGCGTTTTAAGCCAAAATACGAAAAACAATAAAAATACGTGATTAGAAAAAAGACAAATATATATAAATATATGATAAAACATATAAATATATATATATATTAATCAATTAATGTGCATAAAATCATGGTTATTTTAGTGCTTTTTGAGCACTCATCAGTATGTTTATATATATTAGATGTTTATATTCATAGGTACTATCTCACGGTGTCATTTATTATAGACATTTTTATGACATTATAATCATGATGTACCCTATATATTAAGAATAAATAAGTAGAGATGACTATTATGTTCTGGATGTTGTATATGCAGGATTATATTCATGGAAACTTGATGTTGGTATGTTTATACTAGATGTTATTTTTTTTATGAGGAAATTAATACATGCTGTCAAGGACAAAGATTGTGAAGAATAACATTATTACAATGGGACTTACTCTTTTTCAGAATGATTTAGATTGTAGACTAATGTTAGCAGCTTTAAAGTTGTTTCTTGTATTTTTTTATATTTTTGGAATTCTTTAATTAGTTAGTTTTTATTATATGTGTTTTATTGTATCGTTTTATTAAACTCTTAATGTAATATCTATTTTAAATTTAATATAATTAATCTTAATTTTTTTTTAACTTTTTCAATTTATATTTAAAAATTTATTGTAATAATAATTCATTTTGATTATCTATGGTCTCGGTTATATAGCAAAACTGTGGCCATAGGTAAGACTTATGGCCTCGATTATAGCAAAATTGTGACCATAGGTGAGATTTATGACCTCAGTTATAACAAAACTGTGGCCATATGTGAGACCTATGGCCTCGGTTATTGAAAAACCGAGGCCATATGTGCCACCTATGGTCTCGGTTATTGAGAAATCGAGGCCATAAGTGATACCTATGGTCTCAGTTAAAAATTGAAGCCATATGTAATGACTTTTGGTCTCTCTCACTTAGGCCTCGATTCTTATAACCGAGGCCATAAGTCTATGGTCAAGGTTAAAAACTGAGACCATAAGCACATATTTTAGTAGTGGCCACATGATGATTTATGAAAGTTTATAGTGACATAAAGAATTTAAAGTTTGGTAATTTAGTGATATTTTTTTTATTTAAAAGGTATCTATATTTTTAAAGGAATATAATAATATTTATCTTATTTATAAATAGTTTAATTTTATATTTTTAAATTATAAATTTTATCATATGATTATTGCATGTGATATAAGCTAATAACTATATTTAGTAGTACTATTCTTTCAACAAATGTACATATATTGACTCATATTTTTATAATAATATATTAATAGTTCATACATTTAATTTTAAGTATACCAATTGTTAGATATGTTACGCATAGAGGAGTTACAATCCTAACGACCTAAATTATCTTGTTGGATGAAAGTTCATTGTATCGAGCACCTTATATATAGCGAATTGGCATCGGAATATAAACTAATTTTTCTTTGGAGTATTCCCCGCCTACCGACTTGACCATGTGGATACAAGGGTCAAGCGACCTGGTGGCTTTTCATGTTTTTACCCCTCGTGCAAGGAATGCACCACTCCAATGACATGATCGCTAGGATAACGACTTCACTTCGGTGAACATGTTATTGTTATAAAAATATCATGTTTAGGTTGACAATGATGCCTTGACATAATACCTATTAATGTAACATTAACATTTATCTCTTATATACATATATATACCTCATTAATGAGATGGATAAATGATATGAGTATTATCTCCTCTCTAACATCTCACTATAACCCTTAACACACTAATATTTCTTCAAACACCATTGATATCAAATTAATATTTAATTGAGATTTTTAACATGTGTTACACACATGAGCAAAAAATTAAGAAAAAAATTCATTTTTAAAGCTATCTTCTGTCAATAAACCATCCTTAAGTCTTCTACCTACTACTTCTTTTGTTGTTTTTTGTATGAGCATAACGTTATATGATTTCATCGTGTAGTGCAAAAATATTAAGATATTTTCTTTTGTAGTCATAACATTCATATATCATATCATGTATAATGCACCTTCTCTTATTTATTACGATGTTTTCTTTGTTACTTAATATTTTTGTATTAGTTGTTAGTTTATTTCATGTTATTTAGTGTTTATCTTTTGCATAATATTATTTATTTTTTAATTTAGATGTCTTTATGAAAAAAATTATGTGTGTTTTTCAAATTTAGATATTTGAGTGTTTTTTATCCTTTTCTCTATACTTGTTGCTTGTTGTGGTTTACCATGTACATTTTTTGTAATATGTATTGTTTTTATAATTTTAGGACTATTAACATACATATACTATTATGATCAAACAAAAGTCTTAAATTTTTTTTTGGCAAAGTCATTAATCTCTTTCTAATTTTTCTTATAAAATCATCATCTTTAACACGATTCGATTCTTTTAAGTTTTTTTAAGACTATTTCTCAGCTTTCATTTCATTTGATTTTGGAGCTAAACTTTATTTTTGGTAAATAAAGTTTTAATGAATTTTTTTTCTTCAATTATTTTAAGGCAAATTTCTTTTTAATTGTTTTTCTATGTGTGATATATGTTAAAATTATCAATTAAATTTTAATTTTAGATCATTGGTATACTTAAAATTAAATATATAAATTACTAGTGTATTGATATGAAAATATGGATTCATATGCGTATATTTTATTAAATAAGAATATTATTAATGTACCAAAATCCTATAAATTATACAATTATTTTTCACTTATATCTCATGTGACAAGCGTGCGATGAAATCTAATATTTAAAATATAAAATTGAACTATTTATGTTTTTTAAAATAAATAGTCAGGATATTATTATTATCCTACTTTGATAATATAAATCTATATGTATACTTTTTGATTAAAAGAGGTGCCTAACAAACCTAAAACTTTTTACATTATTTTGTGACTAATTTAATTATGTATATATTATACATTTATTATCCACACTTGAGGTGACACACGTTCCTCCTAAAGTTTATTTACATCCCCATTATTTTTTTAAAACCATATAACTAATAGAGTTCAAGAACAAATTGAATCTATATATTTTTTATAGATAAAAATATCTTAAAGGTTTATAAATTAAATCATTTGTATTATTTTATCCCTTAAATTATAAGTGATTTCATTCGGTTTTAAAAAATATGTATTAATTAAAGACAAATTACATTATTTAAATATTTTTATTTTAAAATATTAATTAAAGTAATAAATTTTTAATAAATTTTTAATAAATTTTTTATTAAAATAATATATTTTATTCTTAATTACCTATTTTTATAAAATATTTTTAAAATAATAAAATTAAGTCACATTAATTAAAAGATTAAACCACAATAATAACTTAATATGAGAAACTTACTCTATTTTCTTTTTAATATGTTTGTTTGGTTGAAGAAAGTTTCAAATATTTTGAAAACCAACATATTTAACTCAGTTAAACGTTTTTAAATTCACAACAATGATACAGTCGAACCAACTAATATATATATATATATATATATATATATATATATATATATATATATATATATATATATATATATATATTAAATTTCCTTTATATATCAATAAAAGGTCTAATTAATTAGTAACTCTTCTCAAGCAGGTTTGCTCACATCTTTCCTTTTTAGGTGTGATAGTATTTAATAACATTTAAGAGGTTTTTATATAATAATATTATAATTATCTTATAGTGTTTTTAAGACCATTTGATCTATATTATTTGTGTGCAGAATTGCTTTGTATGCAGAGTTGTACAAGCAAGGTAATACCGATAAAAATAAATATTAAAAATACTTAAATTTATATTACACTATTTAAATTTTATTAGGTGTTATTATTATATAAGAAATTGAATCTTTAATCTTTAATATATTTATAACATAAATATTATGATGCAGAAGTGTGTGGAAATTAAGTTACATTAACATTTATATAACAATAAAATGTAGGTATAATGTGAGAGAATTAACTATATTTTGATGATATATTTTTAATATAATTTCATGATAATTTAGTCACTTTTTTTTCATAAATTTAATACATCAATATTATATTTTGGATATTTTAATCATTTATGGTAATTTTAGATTTTTTTTATTGAAAAAAGTTAAGTTAGATTGAATTCAACATTCCTAATATGTAGATGTTTAAAGAAAAAATGTATTAAAATGTTGAAAAAAAAATAAAAAATAAAGTATTGAGAATTAAATTAAAATGATTAAAATATTTACAAATCTAATAATAATAAGATGGTTAAAATATAATTGTTTAAAATAAAATGATTAATATATTTTGTTTGTGTATTAAACTGTAATTTTTTTTTCATCTCATGCTAAATAATTATGACTCAATTTATATTCTTAAATAATTTTTGATAAAAAAAATTATTGGTTCAAAATTAACAACACAACCGTTTTCAAAAAAAGTTTGTAAGTTGGTGTTGGGTCTTTTGAGTAATAGGTAAGCTAAAAGTTTTAAATTTTTCTAAACAATCAATATAAGAGTGGGTTTTAGGATGACCACATTGAACCCGTTTACCCATAGTAGCCTAGTCTTTGATAGAAAAAAAAAAAAAGAATACGTGATAATGTCATTCAATTCAAATGCGCAAAAAATTCGTTGAAGAAAAGAAAGAGCGTAAATAATGTTTTTTTTTATTAATTTTATTAATTTTTAATTTTTTATAATTTTTTGCCCATTAAATTTTATATTTGATAATTTCAGTTTGAATTCAAAGATAATAGATTAAAAAAATTAAAAAAGAAAAAGAAAAAGAGAAGATAAACATAAAGTCTTACGAATACACTTGGAATATTTGGAAGCAGAGAAGTAAGTAAATGGCGGCAGTACCTGCGTCCGCGGGGTCTCATCTGCTGCAGAAGCTGCATCAGTGTTCATCACCATCACCACCTCTTTTATCAACTTCATTTCTCATACCCCTTCTCGTCTTCAATACTAATTCTAAGCCTTTATCCAAATGCCTCATTATCTCACATCATCGCCGTTCAACACCAGCTCTTTTCTCTTCTCCTTCGCTGCTTCGTTGTTCCTCTTTCTTCTTCTCTCACTCTCTTGCACTTCCTCAGCATTCTCCTTATACCTCTGCCTCCAACCAATTTATCTCTTCGGCCTTTGAAGAAGGCAAATATGATGATGATGATGATGAAGAAGAAGAAGAAGAAGAAGAAGAAGATGCTCTTGATGGTCATGACGAAATGAAGAGTGGAAGTTTGGATTTTGAAGGAGATGATGTGGGTTTGGACTCTTTTCGTACCAATACAATTGGGTTGGAGTTACTGAGCCTTACGGTAAAGGAAAAGAAGGAGCTGTCTTCCTATGCGCATAGCTTGGGGAAGAAACTCAAGATCCAATTGGTGGGCAAGTCTGGTGTTACAGCTAATGTTGCTGCTTCATTCATAGAGAACCTTGAATCCAATGAGCTTCTTAAGGTATTATTTTCATGAATTGGTACTTCTCATTAATTTCCCAGTTGAGATTGAAAGGTTTATGCCTTCTTGGGTTTTGTCAATTTCTGTTGTATTATTTTATGAATATTTTTGGTTTTAGGTCAATATCCTATTATAATGTTTCATTTGATTCATTGATTGATGAATTTGTGGTATAACGGTTTTGTTTCCGGCTATAATAGTTTGTAGCTGTAGGTATTCATCAAGTTTGTTCTTTTATATGGACCTATTTTTTTTATTTATCTAATCTCGAAAGGGAGAAAAATGAATTACTGTTGCCGCATTTTATCAATCTGTTATGGTCTTTACTAAGCTAATAAGCTTTAATGGAAAGGTAAGCATCTTCTATGATGGTAATTATTTCAAGGTACTTTTCTCTTTAATCTTTCTGAAGTAGAACGACTATTGTCTGTTTCTAATCTTGATTCCTAGACTGAAGTATTTTGTTTAGTTTACATTTTTCTTCCATGCCTTTTGACTAGGCATCTAGGGGCATGATCTGGTGGATAAAACTATCTCCTCTTTCAATTCCCAACTTTGAATCACACAAATTATTGTTGGATCTTAAATAAAAATTGTCAACTATGGTTTGTGTTTTAGATATCGTCTTCAGAACTCCCATTCTTTAAGTTATAGCATCCTAGTTACCAAACCTCTTGAAGGTCTTGATGTATCAATTAAGATTTTGTTGGAGCATCCAACAAGTAATCCGACCATGGTTGTGAAAGGTTTATGTGACGGTAATAATATGGAAAATATGTGTTCTTTTTTTGGATGAAAAGGAGATTCACAGGATGAGGATGATACAGAAGAGAACAAAATTATTTTTGAAAAATTGATAATATACTCACAATGTCCAATTTGTTGTGTATATGGTTATGTTTTTATTTTCTTTGTTGCTATTATCAATCACTTACTAAGAATGGGTAAAGTATTTATTGTGCTTAGCTATCCTAAATATCCGATTAAACTTTGATGAGCAGGTTAAAATACACAGAACCTGTCCAGGGGAGCTAGATGATGTGGTTAAGCTACTGGAGAAAGCAACTGGTTCTGTGGTTATCGATCAAATTGGTAGAACCACGATTCTTTACAGGCCTAGTCTCACGAAGTTGAAAGCAGAGGAGAAAAAGAAGAAAGTTCTTGAGGCCTTTAAGGGACGAAAACAGAAAATGAAACAAGCAGTGCTGGTAAAAAAACAATTAGGAGAACAAAGTGCCTGTTGGAAATTTCTTTCCAAAGGAAATTTTGTTTTATTTTCTCTTGTCATATATTTGAGAAAGCTAATTTTGGCTATTGCAAAACCTGTCTGATAGTCTGTTAAAAATTGCAGACCAAAGGAACTGGAGCAAAAACTTACGGCCGAGGCAGGCGGGGAAGCAGCAGGGTTTAAGTTCCTTAAGATCCTAGTTGGTAAGCAGCACAGTGGCTGTATTGTTCATATAACTAGGTGTTGCAAATCAAACATGTTCATGTTCAAATTCTTGTTTGTCTTGATATATGAAAAAAATTAAATAATAACTGACTTTTTATCAGGTTGTTTATAAGTTATAGTAACAAACATCTTTAGTGATCAATTATAACAAGAAAATATAACGTCCCATTTTGTTACCTCATTATATAACATGGCATTTTCTTTGTAGGTATTTGGACTAAAAATGCTTGCTTTTTGGTTGTGCAGTGTTATTTTGAAGTGAGGATTAACTCGAGTTAAAAAAGCTAGAGTGGAGCAGAGACTACAAAATAATGACATATTCTACAAAATTTAGAACAAAAGTAAAAGTAGCTGCCTTGGAGAGGAATAGGATAGAAGAAAAATAACTGAGAAAATGGTATATGGCTATGCTGTTCTAATTGTTCTTCTGCCATGACTAACTGCTTTTATATGATTTTATTTTTTATTGCAAGGATATAATCTAGATGAGACAAGTCTTACGGGTTGTGTACTACTACAAAATATCTGTAATGTATATTATGACATTATATACATTTGGACGTGACTTCGTTCTTTTTACCAATTAAGTTTGGTGAGGATGATAAAGACCTTTTGACAGTATTGATTTAAAAATCGATAAAGAAACTCTTACAAACTGCAAAAAAAACATATCTCAAATTTAAAAAATAAGCAATCGCATGTTTTCAATATTTGTTTCATTCGTACATCTTCTTTTTATTAAATTCGTTTTCGACTACCTCCCTTGACAAAAAAGAGTATTATTTCAAAATTTTCAAATTTGTGAATTTTTTTCCTTCTTTTTTGCTATTTCAATAAATTTGGAGGGAGGCATTTTTAAAAACAATAATGAAAATGGTATGTCCAAGTTTGAAACTTGGTAAGTTGGTATCATATTTCATTATACAATTAGTATAAAAACGGTAATTGCTCTCTCTATTTATGGAATGGAGGCAAATGGCAATCCTTGCCCATGGTTGTAACTTGTATTCTCCTCTAACATAGTCAAAGAATGGCAACCACCTAAGTTTAAGACATTAAACAGCCTTTAGTATCGTACTTCATCAGGGGAAGGCAGGCAGGCGTAGAAGAGCTAGCAAATACCGAGCCTAAAAGATTTAAAAATAAAAAATAAAAACCAGCAAGGCAAATGTTATTGAAAAATATAGTCAGTTTGAGCATTATTAGTAAATTATTTCACAATCAGAAATAAGGAATTGCAACGATAAAGAATGAAGGAAATAAAATAAAAAAAATAGTGAATTTTACCAATTGAAATCCTACTAATGCGTACCAGTACACCTTGGCAAACCATATACTTTGCTGCTCACAAGCTGATATTAAGAAAATAAGGCATGATGTTAACAAATAACAAAACAAGGAAATCCCTATATACATAATGTCAAACAAAAATCTCACATGATAAATAATCAAACAAAAGTTATACATTGAAGACATGATAATCTAAATGGGTTTATAAGTATTTAAGTTATTCTTCCTAGTAAGAAACTTTTGTGTTGAACTCCATAGTATTTATGCGAGACCCATTGACTTGTTGACTTTTCAAATTAAATTTTTGATATTTGATCAAAAATGTTACCTATCTCATGCATGTCCGGCCTATACATAACTCATGTAAGTTGTTAAAACCTTTCATTTTGGAATTTTTTTCACTTAAACTCCAAAAACCTGTTGTTTTGAGGTCTCAATACTTAAATACAGGTCGAAAATAAGAGTGAAACATTTATCATAAGGAGAACGACACCAAGAGAAAAAACATCTACTCATTGACAAACTACTAAATTATAGATCTTGTCCAACCTGTTTAAATAACAAATAAGATAATTATAAGTAGTGTTTGTGAAATTTTTCATACTAAACTTTCAAGCAGAATTTATTGAAAATGAAGTAATCCTATCAGCCTGCACGTGGACATATCCTAATGCATTAATTTCATGTAGGTTCTATTAGGATCGTTGTTGTGGAACATGCAAAAAGAGCAAAATGCACATGAATTTGAAAATGCTAATTACATCATTTGTTGTTTGTGTTTTCTTTCGATAACAGAGCAATACAACATTTTGGAAGCAACAAAAGAGATTGCGAATCATGAATCTCAAGAGTCTTAAAACTACCATTTAAAAAAAAAAAGAGAAATGAGGGAGAAAAGGGGGGAGGGTTGAACCAAAATAATAATACATCAGTACAAATTCCTAAAAAATATAAATTCCTAACATTGTAAAGAATCAACATTTAAACGCCCATCACTATCACATCCATTTACACATGTCACATATCCAAAAGAACCAAATATTGTTAATATCGTTTAACAACAATCTCCACGTGCTTAACTACCACGATGAAGAAACATATTTAATGTTTCACCAATCTTATTTATATAATCACCACATATTAGTAACGTGCCCTCAAGGCTATAAGTGAAAGGAGTCACTGCTAGAGCCAAAAAAATCAAAACTTTGTGCATCTACATTAGCATAAAATGTAATGAAATAAAAGGATCAGATACTAAAAACATACATTGTTGTAAAATAAAATATTTGAAATTTACTCTAAAATAGTTTCCCCACCTTTGAACCAGAACTCATATGAATTAAGAATTGGATAGTGATGTCAAAAGTGAAATAAATAAGATGCTCAACCAATCAAAATTGAGGAGGGCTATGTGTCACGAACTTAAATTTCAAGTAGCGATCGTGCGACACTTAGCACGGTCCGTTGCACTAAGCCTACCTTTCAACCCGAATGAAACACTCCAATGAGAATAAAAAGAGAATTTGTAAATAATGTTTTGTATTGTTCTAGAGAGAGTTTATTTTACAAGATACTAAGAATTCTCAAGGATTTCCCAAGATGAATATAAATGAAGACCAATGGGTTTATTTATAGTGTGACTCCAAGCTTAAGGCTATGCCACAACTTTCTAGATCATTCTAAGTCTAAAATGTACAAGAGAGTTCTAGTTTTATTTACAATATGTCACGAGGTTCTAGGACCTTTTAGTCAATTCTAGAATCTTCTAAGTTTGTCTAGCTCCTTTATGCAAGTTTCAGATTGTTCCGTAAGCTTCTAGCGGCTTCTAGTGGCTTCTACATCCTTCATGAACCATCCACCACGTTCTAGAATATTTTAGCCCATTTTAGCACCTCCAAGCACATGTTAGTATTCTCTGGAGCATTCTAGAGTCTTCAAGGCTTGAGTTGAGTCCGTCTAACTCTAGCCCTTTTTAGACATCTTTAGGCCACTCTAGAACTTCCCATATAGAAAAGTCTAGATCCTTTAGACAATCATCATTTATTTGGATTTTGCGAGACAATTTAAACGTGACGTAACATATGTCACTCTTATCTTGCAAGAGAACATAATGCTTAAACTGGCTACATAGTCCGTTCGACATGTACAAAGGCTGTTGAGAATCTATTTAAAATTAATTTTTTTAATAGCAGTCAGCAATCATTTGTGCTACGTAATTCAGTTAACAGATAGTAAGCTGCATAGGTTTTAATGACCAATCAAACTGACAACAGATCCACAAAAGTTAGCACATATTTTTCCCCTTGGCTGTGATAGAATATGTGCTCCTGAATTTGTCGTACGTAATCAATTAATAACTATAGATATGTGAAACAGTCGGACTCTTAACGGTTCAAGATGAAGTAAAACTAAAAACTAACCTCAAGTATGACCTTCTCATCAGGTGTAAAGATACTGGCGAAAAACCAAGGAACAGCAATCCCAATAATTCCTAATACTAATCCGAGAACAACTCCAATGATGGCCAGAGACTTGAGCAGCATTTGTGCCTGTTAAATACATAATATTGAAAATGCTCCAAAGCTACAATTTGCTGAAAATAAACTCATGCATATTGTGCAGGGGAAAGAATTGAGCGTTTTCTTTTGAAAAACTGACCCTAGCAGTTCCCCTCCTTTATATGAATAATAATACAAACTTAGGTCCCCAACTTTTGTGAAAAATGTATAGATTAATCCAAATTTGAAAAAGTTAGGGGATCGAAGTGTTATCTATTAAGAAATCTGAACAGCCTAGTCCCAACTTGTTCTAGATTTGAATATGGATCAAGGACTACTGTACACATTCTTAAAAGGTTGGGACCTAATTGTAAATAAAATAAAAGTTACTAAATTGCTTTATTAGAAAAAAGTAGGGACCTAGTTGACCCTCGCCTTTTTCCACTTTGTTTTCAGATTAGACTATGCTTCATATATCAAATATACAACCAAGATTCAAGCTTGGACAGTTAGGGCATAAAAATATCACAAACCTTTTTCAAATTACGATTAACTCCATACATCAACTCGGGCATAAATGACTGTGCTGTTTGTGAGAGAGGCTGGCCCCAAACTGAATGCATAAATAATGTTTGAACCATGACCTATATAGGGTGAAGGAGAAGAAAATATTGCAAACAACACCCAGCTTCCTACAACACAAAATTAAAAAAGAAAAACAACCACCATGAATCTTTCATACCGTGATTAGAAGAACAACAAAAAGATCAAAAATACAAATTCAATGTAGCACATTATACAGGAGCAATCTAACAAAATCATTATACCGATGCTGGTTTTTGACATCTTAAATAACACAATCAACCATGTCTTCCGTTAAATCATTACTTCCTAGCCAAAAGATTATTTTACTCTGTTTCAAAAGATATTTTGGCATTGATAATCTATTTGGCCGTCACTAATAACCTAGACAAGTGTCGGAAAAATTGATGATCGTAAAGAAACAAATTTCACAAACTCAAGATAATTTTTCAAACTAAAAATAGAACAAATCTAATACCAAAAGTTTTTAGCATGAAAAAATCTTTCAAAATGAAAATAATAACCACGGGATACGTAGGTCAATTAAAACTTTCATTATAATAAAATAAGATTACAAACTTCACATTTAGGTGGATCTCTCACAAAAATTGAATAACTATGTATCTTCAATTTGTGAAATTTTTGTGGGTAAAACTTCACAAATTGGCTCTCAATTTTCTTCTCTCAAAAAACTCTTTCTGTTGAGGCTTTATGTTTTTCTTTCTCTCAACTTGATGTAAATATTGAGATTGAGGCAAAGGCTTTTTATAGAGCCAAAACATCAATCCCTTAAATCATTCAAGGCATATTGTGTAGAGACAAACAACACAAATATTTGATTTTTTTTCTTCTTCTCACCACAAGCCTTCATTTTTGAATGCCTTTTTATTTTTCTTGTTACTGGTCCACATGAGATAGACCAACAAATCTCCCCCTCCACCTTATGTGGAACAAGACTCCTCTATACCTACAGTCTCTCTACAAATAACAAGTGTTTCTCTAGTCAGGGTCTTTGTCATCATATCTATCCCGTTATCATTGGTGTGGATCTTCTCAACTTGTAGTAGTTTATGTTCCAGCACATCATGAATCCAATGATACCTTACGTCGATGTGTTTAGACTTTGAGTGGAAGGTTAGGTTCTTGCTAAGGTGAATTGCACTCTGACTGTCGCAATAAATAACATAATTTTCTTGGTTCTGATGCAATTCTTGTAGGAACTTTTTCATCCACAAGATCTTCTTACAACCTTCAGTGATTGTAATGTACTCTACTTCTATGGTACTTAAAGCAATACACTTTTGTAATCATGATTGTCATGAAACAACTCCCTCTCTAAATGTTATTTGGTACCAGGATATAGACTTTCTTGTATCCACGTCGTCAGTCATATATGAATCTGTATATCATTCTAATACATATTTATTATTACCAAAACATAAACAATAACTGGAAGTTTCTCTAAGATACCTGAGTATCCATTTGATAGTTTTCCAATGTTCCTTTCCAGGATTTGATAGGAATCGGCTCACAACGCCAACAACATGTGCAATGTCTGGTCTGGTGCATATCATAGCGTACATTAGACTGCCAACTGTCGATGCATAAGGCACCTTTTTCATCTCCAATTTATCCTCCTCATTTGAGGGACATTGACTCACATTAAGCTTGAAATGGCTTGCTAGTGGACAACTAACAAGTTTAGCTTTGCTTATGTTGAATCCTTCAAGAACTTTTTCAACATACCATTTTTGAGAAAGCCAAATCCTTCGCTTTTACCTATTGTGGGTAATCATCATATCGAGAATCTGCTTGGCAGGTCCTAAGTCCTTCATTGCAAAGGACTTGCTCAATTCATTCTTCAACTTGTTAATCTTGTCAATATTTTGACCTACAATTAACATGTCATTGACACAAAGCAAAAGAATAATAAAATCACCATCAGAGAATTTCTTGATGAAGACGCAGTGATCAGCCGTCGTTCTATTGTATTCATTATTCTCCATGAATAAGTCGAACTTTTGTACTAATGCCTTGGTGCTTGCTTCAGACTATACAAGCTTTTCTTTAGTCTGTATGCCAATTTATCTTTGCTTTTGACTTGGAAACCTTCGGGCTGCTCCATATAGATTTCCTTATCAAGATCACCATGTAAGAATGCAGTCTTTACATCAAGTTGTTCAACTTCCAAATTAAGGCTAGCTGCCAAGAACAAATTGGATTGAAAACATTTTAACTACTGGTGAGAATATTTCATCGAAGTCAACGCCCTTCTTCTGCTCGAATCCTTTCACAACCAATCTTGCTTTGAAACGTGGTTGTGAGTTGCCTTCTTCGCTTTTTATTCTATACATCCACTTGTTCTTGAGATCTTTCCTTCCCTATGGTAGTTTCATCAAGTCAAATGTGTGGTTCTTATGTAGAGATTTCATTTCTTCCTGCATGGCTTTTAACCACTCAGTCTTATGCTAATCAGTGATGCCTTAGGTAGAGATTTCATTTCTTCCTATATGACTTTTAACCAATCAGTCTTATGTTGATCAGTGATAGCTTTGCCATAACTTTCGAGTTCTCCCCCTTCAGTGAGCATTACATACTCGTTAGGAGAATATCTACGACTTGGTTTTCATACTCGAGTGGATCACCTTGTCTGTACTTCTGATTATAATTTTTCAGAAACTTATTTGGTTCTGAACTACCAATTGGTGAATTAACATCATCAATATTTGGTGTAACTCCCCCATCATCAGAATTTTTTGGTGAAGGGATTGGTTTCAAATTAACTGAAATTTCATCTAACTGTGGTTTCTTAGATTTCTCAAAATCCTCGATTGTTTGATCTTTAAGAAACACAACGTCTCTACTTCTGACAATCTTTTTGCTAACAGGATCCCATAATCTGTAGCCGAATTCTTCATGGGCATATCTCATAAAGATACACTACTTTGCTTTTCCATCCAACTTAGACCGCTCATCTTTTGGGATGTGAACAAATGCTCTACAACCAAATACTTTCAAGTGTTTGTAAGAAACATATTTCCCCGTCCAAACTCTTTCTGGTACGTCGTAGTTTAGTGGAACTGATGGAGAAAGGTTGATTAAGTTAACTGTTGTCCTCATTGCCTCCCCCTAATAGGAGTTTGACAATTTTGCATTTTAGAGCATACATTTGGTACTGATTTTTCCAGCATGATGTTGAAACTTTTACAGTACTCCTCGAATGGTCCACGATACTCACTGCCATTGTCTACACATACACACTTCAAACGTCTGCCAATTTCTCTCTCCACTTTTACATGAAACTACTTGAAAACTTCATACACTTGATCTTTAGTTTTCAAAGAAAAAGTAAACACTTTTCTAGAATGATCATCAATAAAAGTCACAAAATAATGAGCACCTCCTAGTGACTTACAACTCATTATACAAAAATCTGTGTGTATTAAATCTAGAATATTTGCCTTCCTAGATGGTGTGAGACTACGAAATGCAACTCTATGTTGTTTTCCCATAATACAGTCAACACAAGTTTGCAAGGGTGTACCTTTCATTCCTGGCAAGAGCTCCTTCTTGGAAAGAATTCTTAGACCTTTTTCACTTATGTGGCCGAGTCGCTTATGCCATAGTTCGGTGGGAAATTTTTTCCTAGTCATGTTTACTTTTTCTCTACACAGTCTAGCATTCGTGAGGTAGAGTGATGTATCTTTCTTGCCTTTAGCTACTACGAAATTGCCTTTGGTGAGCTTCCACTTTCCTTCACCAAAATAATTATTGTATCCATCATCATCAAGCATACCGGTAGAGATCAAATTGAGACGAATATCAGGAACATACCTCATATCTTTCAGAAGTAATCTACATCCAAGATTAGACTCTAGATAAATGTTGCCAATGTCGACAATTTTCGATGCATCATCATTTCCCATCCTCACACGTCCAAAATCACCTTGAGTGTAGGCTGAGTAGAATTCCTATCCCGAGGTGACATGATAGGAAGTGCCTGAGTTAACTACCCAAGTAGTGTCTTTACATGTAAGATTGACATAATCAACATCTCGAACAATGACAACTTCTTCAGTGATAGTTGTGGTGTCATTTGTTCGGGTTTCTACTTCCTGATTTCTGGATCGTTCCGCCTTTAACCTTCTACATTCTTGAATGAAGTGTCCAGGCTTGCCGTAGTGATGACACTACTTGTCATGCCTTGATCTAGACTTTGATCGTCCTCTTTGCTGACTTTGGTTACGAGGATTTCTATTTCTACTTTTCCCGTGCCATTCTTGCTTGCCTTGTTTTTTCATGACAAGTGCATCAGTATCAAAAGTATATCCTTCATCTTTTCTTTGAGACTCTTCGTTTAGCATTCTGTCTTTTACCATATCCATGGTAAGCTTGTTATCAGGAGTTGAGTTGCTAATTGATACAACTAGAGTATCCCAATTTTTTGGTAGAGAACTCAGCATCAACAATGCTTGTAGCTCGTCATCTACGGTCATCTTCATAGAGTTGAGTTGATCTACAATTCCTTGGAACTTGCTCATGTGTTCTGATACGCTGCTTTTGTCTTTATACTTCAAATTGACTAATCGTCGCATCAAATTAGCTTTATTCTGTGCGGTTGTCCTCACATACATTTTCTCCAACTTTTGCTAAATAACGTAAGCATCGTGTTCATTAGCAAAATTTTGAAAAATGCTCTTGTCGATCCATTGTCTGATTTTAAGCAGCACACTTTCGGTTTAGCACAACCCAATTAACGTCTGTACTAGTTATTTTTGGTGTCTTGTCATCGGTTTTCTCATCTATCAAAGTTGTAGACACTAGGAGTGTCCATAAACCGATCCGGACCAAACCAAACCGATCCGGACCAGACCAAACCGTAAAACCGAATCGAACCGGACCAGAATGAACGGTTTTACAAATCAAACGGTGTGATCCGATCCGTATTAATTTTTTAACCAGTCGAACCGGACCGGACTGGTTTAATAATATATTAAAATTTTCACATTATTTCTCATTAAAGGTGTCTAAAAATCGAACCAAATTGGAAACCGGACCGAACTGAACGATTTTATAAATCAAACAATCCGGTCTGTTTTGTATTAATTAAAACCATTTCAAACGGTCCAATCCGGTTAATATTTTTACCAAAACTGGACCGAAATGGTGGACACCCCTAGTAGACACTACTTTCTCCTTTGGCATTATAATTGGCTTCCACAGATCTTTAATGTATAAAAGATCATCCATCTTTGGCTTCCAAATTGCATAATAAAATGCAGTCGACTTTATCATGTTACCTGTACTCTTCTTTATTTGAATCGTCATTCAACACTTTTAGCCAAACTTGGTACTTTTTTAGCGATGAATAGTACTCTATGAATAGTACTATATGAATACCTATGAATAGTGCTTGATAAATAGTATTATGTGAATAGTATCTATGAATAGAACCTGTCGATAAAATAATACCGTATATGTGAATAGTACTATATGAATAGTACATACCGATAGAACATTACCATATATGTGAATAGTACCTCGTTAAAAACCACAATGTTCTGATACCACTTTGTTAGAAGAAATTGATAGTTGTAAAGAAACAAATTTTACAAACCTAGAATAATTTTCCAAATTAAAATAGAACAAAAATAATACCAAAAGTTTTTAGCGTGGAAAAATCTTTCAAAATGAAAGTAACAACCACGAGACCCATAGGCCACTTAAAACTTATACTAAAATAAAATGGGATTACAAACTTAATCTTTAAGTGGATCTCTTACAAAAATATAATAACTATGTATTTTCAATTTATGGATAAAATTTCACAAATTGGTTTTCAATTTTCTTCTCTCAAAAAACTCTTTTTGCTGAGGCTTTATGTTTTTCTTTCTCTCAACTTGTTGTAAATATTGAGATTGAGGTAAAGATTTTTTATAAAGCCAAAACATCAATCCCTTAAGCCATTCAAGGCATATTGTGTGGAGACAAACAACACAAATATTTGACTTTTTTTTTTCACTGTAAACCTTCATTGTTGAATGCCTTTTTATTTTTCTTGTTGCTAGCCCACATGGACCAACAACAAGATAGGGCAAATGATGTTTCTCAAAGTCTAGTTAATTAAAGGGTACCATTGTTATTGACTACTTTTACAAAAATACATCAAACTTTAAATTCTTACAAAAATACATCAACATGTAGAGTATGTATAACATTAGTGGTATTTTATTATATGATTAACAAAAAAAGTCAAAGTTTAAGGTATTTTTGTTAAAAAAAATGATATATTTGCATGCTAAAATGTAAAGGTTGGTGATATTTTTAGAACAAATAAAAATTTGATGGTATTCTTTTAACATAAGAATTACAGGCCAAACCAAGCCTTGAATCTAACAACAAAAAGTATTTCATTTAATCAATGTCACTTAAGGAAATCAAGAATTAATTTTAAAAAAAGATTAATTAATAGATGGAGGATTCTAATGAATTACAGTATCAAAACATCAATAAGAAAAATACTACATATAAGACATGCACAAAACTAAGGGATAATGTCATAAGTTAACAATCAAATAGAGAAAAGATTCAAGGATCACTCTATAATTGTTTTTTGAAACATATAATGGTCTAGAATTATAATTCTTTTTTGAAATGAGAATGTTGAAAATTATCCAGAATAATCTTCACAAGAATCTAATACTATAAATTAAAATCCATAGTTCAAATCAGATCTTATTGCTATAACACAAGCAATGGCGGTACAATAAAGACATAAATCACAACAAGCTAGCACTTAAAATATGGTATGGAGTTTCACCAAAGTATTGCCACATCAAATATGAGTTACTCTTAGACGATTGAAAATAAGTCCAACATGATGGAGACGTTGCAGATGGACAAAATTGAAACGTAGTCGAATGTATGTGTTGGCTGTAGCTACAATATCTACATTATTTACCCCAATAAAAGCTACAAATGCAGAAGTATCACATAATGAATTGTTTATACATACAGTTTCTACGTGGATTTACCTCATTATTTTTAGAGTTATGCATGCTTAAATGTATGGTTAATACAATAAGAGTTTAAATGATATATGTCTATACATAATGAAGTTTAAACTCTAATTATAAAGTTTATATATCACATGTTTTATTATATTACATGTCTGTATTTATACTGTAGTTGTGTTTAACTGTCATGTGTTTTTGTCTTTGGTGTTTATGAGGTTGGGTTAAGTATTTTAGAAGTCAGCATCTCTTTAGTCTGATTGTGTATCGTGTCTAAGACTCATTCTTAATAGACATGCATGCTTAGATTGTGTGTTAATATAATATGTCTTTTATCTACAAACATGTTTATTGTGAGTCTCTAAGGAGTTTATATCTCCTTATCCTGGATGTGTATTAGGTGTCGAGCTCTTAATTAAGATTTGCTATATATGTTTGATTGAATGATGTGAAAGTATAATAATCAATTACCGAATATGTTTCCACATATAAGGTCTTGAAATGATTAGAAATTCTTTTAGATTTTTGGTATGTATGCATGTATCACAAGCTGAGTATTGTTTTCCATGTATGCATGTTGTTAGTTTGGACATGAGCTTGTGAGGCACACCGCCACTATTGTGTATTCTGCATATTGTTATTATTGTATATGCTAGTTGTTTTTATTGAGTGTCAAATTAAGCATATTATTTTATACTTTTGTTATGTTAATTGTTTAATTCACATTGTAAGGCTTACTTTGTTAAATTAATATAAAGCTCGTAAAAAGATTCTATGAATTAACGTTTCCATCCCTTATCTAGGTCTTGACATATGATAACTTTCATAGACTATATAATGATCATACAAAAAATTATCTTTTTAAGGTGGCATAGAAAATTTGTTAGCATGCTCCAGTAAACGTAGGACTGTTGCTAGTAAAATGACTACTATCAATTGTTAGAGAAAATAAAGAGTTAAAGGGAATGAGATTGAGTCGTAATCGGTTGAGAATTAAGAAGAAATATATTTCTTCAATTTTAACTTTTTAACCTAACGTTTAAAATAATTTTTTCTGAGTTATTTGAGATGATCCAAATTTAATTTAATTTGTGTTCGATTTGAGTTTGACAATTTGAATTTGATTATACTAATTGAGGTACAGTATAAATTACTATCCTTAATTTAAAGTGAGTAAACACTGTTTCAAATTTATAAAGAAAAAATAATGTATGAATTGTGTTAGGATTATTTTAAAAAATTAAAAAAATATATTTATTTTAAATAATACTACCACGTTAGCATTCATTTTATAAGTATACATATTATTTTTTTCATGCAATGTAAATTATAATATTTAAAATATGTGTAATGATTGATAAATATTAATATTAAAAATATAAATAAATAATATTTTATTTTATAATATATTATATTTAAATATTATATATAATATAAAACATCAAATTATTAAACCAGATAATAGAATGTTAATTTTAAATATCTATAATAATTTAATATGTTATATGTTATATTTTTATAAGTATCTTCATTGATACTATAAATATTAATTTTTGTTAAAAATGTAACAATTTTAAAAACACATTATATGTATTGTGTTTTTATAAGCTCAATTTGACTTTATATACTCCAAAAATTCAATTTATTTGAGTTTGGATTAATTTAGTTTGAAAATTTCATTGTATCCCTTTTAGGTTAAAAATATTCAAATCCAATTCAAATAAAATTAGTGAAAAACATGGAAGAAACCATACTCAAGTGAGAGGGAGACACATATCCCCTCAAATTTTTGATACAGATTTTTTCTTTATTATATTTATAAATGTACTTATTTATTTTATAAAAATACATATCAATCTCTCCCTCAAGATTATTATTTGAATTTTATTTTTCTTTTATTTTGTCATACTACTTATTCATTTATATTTTCTATATATTTTTCACTTTTATTCTACTATTATACAATTTTTACTAGTTATACTCTAATAATGTGATAAATATTTAACATTTTCTCATAAATTTTAAGAAAATTACATCAAATAACACCTAAAATGTATATATAGTAGTGTAATTTTGTTGTTTAATTAATTAAATGAATTTAACTATTTTTATTACATCACATATAATTATATAAATATTCATTATTATTTATACCATATAATTTTGATTTTATCTTCTTTTTTTCACGTATTTGAATTTTTTTACATGTTTATTGTAATTTATGTTATTTAATTTTTTTTTCATTTTTTATCCTTTTGCATAGATATTAAGCTATGTTATTTAGTCTTGTTACAACTTAATTTACTTAGTTTTATGTTTTTATTTTAATTAGATAAAAACACATATTTAACATATAATACTTATGGTATGATAATCAAAAACATTAAAATTAGTAAATTTTTGGAACATTAACCATGATATGTTTTCATATTATTTTATAATAACTTGATTAAAAGTTTCTTAAATTTTACTATAATCATTTAAATTATATTTAAATGATTTATTTTTACTATTAAAATTACACGCATGACACTTTTAAATATTAATCTTGAGAACATCTATTATGATGATAGTAAACTTTTTCTCAGCCTATACCAAACTATCATTATATTATTGTATTGCTTAGATGTTCTGTTTATTATATTTTTAAATAATTATATTATTTATATATTTATAATTATAATTTATTTAAATATTTAATATATTGAAATGAGTTATATATCGTCAAACATAAGCTAATTTTTTTTTTAAAATCATCAGTTGGAAAAATAAACTTTCATCTATCAGTGGATTATATATTTTATTTTGGTTTTGGTCAAAAGTTCGTTAATTTTCATAATCATGATTTCAGGATCGGCCTAACATTGTTTTCAAAATTCCAAATTAGTTTTCCAAATAAACGGCCCTTTTCTCTAATGCAAAGTAAACGGACATTTGAAGATATACTCATTCATATTGCGTTGACACACTAAATACATACATCTTCAAAGTAATTAAACGGACATTTGAAGATGTATGCAATTTCATTTTTTTAAAGATAAAAATAAAGTTTACGTGTGAATTGTACTAAGACTAATTCTAACATAAAATTCTCTAAAATAATGTAATTTTTATATTAAAATAATACAATTTTCATTATATTTTTATCAATTAATCTCTAAAGTCTAACCTACTACCATAAATAATATAATAAGATATCACACTATTATTTTCATTATAATTGGACAAATTTTATTAAATATATAATTAAAATAAAAAAAATATTTTAAAATATTTTATTATTATATATCACAATAAACAATGACATATCAAATATAACACTATAAAATTTATTATATCAAAACAAATTTGGTGTAAAATTATACTATTATTCTTATCGAGCATTTACCACTTTGTTTTAATATCTCATATGATAAAAAATAAGTGTAATATGTAATTACAAAATTATTTAAAAAAATACAATAATCAAAATATATTTGTTTTAATTTATAATAAAAATGATTTTATTTTAATGTCATTAAATATAAAATGTGTTTTCGATGATGAATATTTTCATTATTTGTCTAAAAATATTTTTTTATTATTGTTAAATATGTTTATGAAGTTACATGAGTATAAACAAATAAATACAACTTTAAATACGGATATTAAAATTAAAATGAAGATCGAGGGTGCCATTATTATTGTGTTTTAAAATGTGAAACGATTGCAGTTTATTTTGGTCCCAAAGTAGTACAAAAATTGAAAGTGAAGGTCTTGTTCACATCCCAAAAATATCTTCAACCATAATAAAAATCAATGGAAGTGCACAAACTCAAAAGTGTAAAGCTAGCTAGAGAAATTAGTTGTCGGCTTGATGTAATAGTTTATGCATGGCTAATTAAAATATGATAGAGAAAATTATAAGAGGCATAAAAATAAATATATTTTCTTTTCATTGTACATCTTATTATCTAGACCGAATCAGAACTTTTATATTAATTAGGGGTCAATTATAACATATTTTTCGATGCATATATATAATATAATTAAGATGATAATTATCAATGATTTTAGTTAAAATATTTTCCTCCACGTTTTAAATTGGTTCAGTTATGTTCCTTTTTGTTTTGAATTATTTTTAAATATAATCATTTATATTTAAAAATTAAAAAAAAATGATAAAAGATAAGATAAAATATATCATCTATTTTTGCTCAAATATCATATCTACTCATATCAGATTTTATTTTGATCCAATCAATTCCTTTATAACCTATTCAATTCAAATCCCATTATTATAATCACTGTAAGATTTTGTCAACCTTTTTAAAAAAAAAAAACTTTTCATGATATAAGGGTTATTTTTTAGAATGAAAGAATTAAATTAAAATATTAATGATTAAACTTATATTTTTACTAAATACAAAAATAATTATTAATAATTACCTATAAAAATATTATAATCAATATTGTAAATTACGTATGCACCTAAAATAAAATCTTATTTTCTAATTATTTAATATATTCTGAAATCTGATGTATTATTATAAAAGTATAGACACTTAATTTATGATTTTTTAAATAATCAATTCATAGTGAATTTTACATACGATGGTTGAACAAAACTATATTTAATTTTAACTTTTGAATTCATCACAATTATTTTAAAGGTAATTATTAATTATTGCTCCTGCTTATATCAATATCTTCGGTGATGTTTAAATTTTCAATCAATCACCTTCTTTTTTTTTCTTCCTACTTTGAGTTATTCTCAAATATACCTTTTTTTTTTGTCATAAAATATCGAAAAAACTAATAAACGGTGACACATGATTTGAGAAATATATCATTGATATTCCTTCTATTTTGACCAAATATCATCTCAATCTATGTTAAGTTTTATTTTGATTCGATCACCTCTCACTATTTTATAACAATTTTACTTCAAGTTCTAATTGTTCAACTTTTTTCAACCTTTTTTTTTACACAATAATTGTTTTCTAGAATAACTCAATTTTTCTAGAATAACTCAAAGTAAAGCAGATGAGCTAATTTGAAATCTCACTAAGGAGATTGATATTTGTGATAAACATAGAAATATCTTTAATAATTTGTATTTTTTAAAAATAATACATATATATTTTCTTTACATATAAAACGATGGAAAAATAAAATGGTGATTTATCTAATAATTTGATTATAAGTTTAATTATTTTCCGATTTAAATCACGTATTTAAATTAAATAAATATTAATTGATTTAAAAATAAATAAATAAATTTGATTGCAATTAATTTTACATAAATTTAAAGTATAATTATAATTATTTTATATTTTTTACTTACTATTTTTCGAATGATACAATTTTTACGATGTACCATGTTCTAATGTACCATGTTACTTGACATTTTGTATTAAATACAAGCATAATTATAGAATAAAAAAAAAAGACGAAGGAGAAGAGAGAGAGTAAAATTTCATCCTATAATATTCTAACATTTTGCATAGTTATATAAAAGGTAGTACAATATTTATTATTCCTAAGAATAGTAATGGTTCAAACCTTTTGACGTCTTGACATACCTAACTTTTTTTTTACAGTAAACATCTTGATTAACTTAACACAACTACTTTGGTCCATGACCAATTAGTAAAATCGTTTGTTTCTAAACGTAATATAGGAGATGCAATATAACATAATTGAAGATAAAGTTTTAAATATATCATTAAATTATTATTTTTATACCATTTTACTATCAAATTAAATTTTGTTATATTTCTATTAATAAATTATAAAAATATTTTCACTCGTATCACTCGTCATTTTTTCATTCATTTGATTATTTAAAATAAAACAAAAATAAAAATTATTAAATTTATTATTTATCGTCGGTTCTTAAACATATAATCCTTTTATTATAATTTCTAACCTACATCTTATTTTTATAAGGATAATTCCATAAAATCTATTTTCTTTGATACTATAAAACATAAGAGAAAAATTAACAAATATTGAAATTAAAATGTTTGAAACTCACAAATATCAAATAACACACGTGGCTTTAACCTAAATATTCTTTTTGGTATTTTCAAACACGAATGTTTTTATTACAAAAAATAATTCAATTTTCACATACAAAAAATTGATAAATTAAAGAAAGAATAAATTGATGATCCATTGGTTGAAAAACAATGATCCTTCAATTATGATAAAAAAGAATCACATGATCCATCTCCTTTTTCCAAGTCTCATTGGTCATCCCATATGAACATTAACAACAATGTATCCTTGTAAATTTCTATAGATGTTATGAAAATCAAGAACTCATCAAGATGAACTAAGACAACGGAGATGAAGATGAAAGAAAGAATATTGGTACTTCTCATTAATTGTTCAGTGTAAGGTCTTATGTTATTTATACAAAACTTACAATTTTTGCTAGTAAAGCTAACTGTAACAAAAATACAACCATCTTGTGAATCATTTGTGACAACTTATGAGAGATTAAACCCTATACAGTTAGACCATATTACTTACACTACTCTATATGCTTAACATCTTCGCTCAAGCTAAGGAAAACATTGAGCTTGATTCTCAATTCTTTAAAGTGTAGTCACAAGGGATTTTATCATTATATATGTTAATTACTCTTCAGAAAGAGTGTACTCAACATCCAACTCACCACTAAATACTATTTATCTTATAAAATAAAAATCTACTTCAACATGTTTAATTCTAGAATGTAAGATAAGATGTTTAGCAAGCATATTAGCTCCAATGTTGTCATAAAATAGAACTAGTGTAGTAGTGAGGGAAATTTTGAGTTCATTCAGCATCTTTCTTATATATAACACTTCTAAAACAACAAGAGGTAATGATCTTACCTCTGATTCAATTGAAGACCTCGATAAAGTAGTATGTTTTTTTAATTTTCATGAAATCAAATAATGATTAAGGAAAATGCACCATCCACCCGTACTTCTTCTATCTTATGTGCAACTAGTCCAGTTAGCATCTTCGTAAGCAACCAAATTGAGACTATATGATTTTTGGAGATGTAACCCATAAGATTCATTTGAGATACCTCAGATGTCTCTTTAAAGCTGTCCAATGTACATTGATAGGACAAGAAAGAAGTAGACACAACTTATTCACAAAATAAGCTATATCTGGTGAAATGAGTGTACATATTGTAATGCTATAACAATAAATCAATATTGGGCTGAATCTTGAAAGGTTATCCATTAAATTTTGACAAAGACTTACCAAGAGCTAATGATATGGTAACTACCTTAGATTCACTCAATTTTATCTTGTGTAACATTTCCTTATAGGTTTTGTTTGGCTTAGATAAAAACATTCATCAGTTCTACCTATTTAAACTCCCAAGAAATACCTTAAATTTCATAAATACTTAAACAGAAAATACCCTATGTGACATGTTGATAGGTTGCTAAATATAGTTGAGATTATTCCTTGTGACTATAATATTATCAACATAAATGAGTAGTATAACAATATGTTGTCCATCATCCAATATCATCACAAAGCAATCTGATTGAGAACTTTTAAAACCCCAAGTTAACAAACAATTACTCAATTTGGTGTACGAAGCTCTTGAAGCTTGTTTGAATCCATATAATGCTTCCTTCAAATGACACACATAGTGAGGATACATATCATTAACAAATCCCTTAGGTTGATACATGTAAACTTTTTCGTCTAACTCACAATTTAATAATGCATTATCAATTTCAAGTTATTTCACAACCCATTGTTTTGACAAGGCAATAGTAAGCATAATTTTTATAGGAGTAGCTTTAACTATCAGACTGAAAAATTTCAATGTAATCTATCCCTTCTGTATAGTGAAAACCTTTAACAACCATTGTATTCTTATAACTTTCTAAGGATTTATTTGGTTTAAGCTTTACAATAAAGACTCACATATTACTAATTATTTTTTCATGGTTAGGAGTGTGAACTAACTCCCAAGTTTCATTCTTTATTAGAGCTTTATACTATTTATTCATTGCCTTTACTTATGTTTAAGTGCTTTTTTAAGTGAATATGGTATGGGTTTATGGTTGCTTGTAAAGCCTCAGGCTAGAAAATATCTATTTTTGTTTGTGTGGGTATTGAGTGAGTATTTGTTGCTTGAACATGTTTATGAACTTTGGACTCGATAGGTACGTCAATTGCAAGGTTAATACCCTATGGATTAAAGGTATTTGATAATTTTGTAGATTGTGTAGAAAATTTCATATTTGGCATACTAGGCAGAAAACTAGTGGACTGATCAAAGCTAATTGTAGATAATTATTGACAAGAAAAATCAGAGAGATAATGTAGAGATAAACTATATAAAGTATTAGAAGAAGACAAAGGGTGTACATAACTATATTTAGATGGAACTCTATTTTTATTAGATGTAGTAGTAGTAGAAAAGCTTGTGTTAGCAATTGCAGAAAAAGTAGAACTAGGAAAGTGACTAGGCATAATTGGAGTATTTTGAATAGGTGAGGATACAACCAAAAAAATGTGTAGTGTTAACAGAAGGTTGTAATACATTATATATTTTCCTTACAACGAGGGAAGTTTAGGGAATTTGAACAAAATGAGTTGTGGAATTAGAGGCAAACATTTCTTGATAAGATGTATTTTTTGGTTTGGAAAATTGAAGGTAAGAAAACTAAAGTTCATAACATATCATATGGAACATTCTACTAGAGGTTGGATCGAGGCAAATGTATCCTTTTTGATGTAAAGGATAACCAAGTAAAACACAGGGATCTAACCTGACATCAAGCTTGGTAGCTATATAGGGTCTAGGGTAAGGATAACATAGATATCTAAACACTCTTAAGTGATCATAACTAGACTGAATTTTGTACAGAAGTTCAAAAAGACTCTTGCTATCTAACATTCTAGATGAGAGTCTATTGATGAGATAAATAGCTGCTTGAAATGCTTGAGAACACAAACTAAGAGGTAGATATACTCGAACCATCATTGAGAGACTTGTCTCTACCACATGATGGGTTTTCCTTTCAACAACCCCATTTTGAGAGGGATTATATGGACATGTAATTCTTCTTTTATATCCTCCCTAAAATAAGTGTGTGTTTAGTGATTTAAACTCAGTACCATCATCTGTCTGTAGTTGCTTTATTTTCACCCTAAACTACCTTTCAATAAGAGCTTCATAATGTAAGGAAATGGAAGCTGTTTATCCCTTATTTTGCAGCAAGTAAAGCCATACAAATTTGGTATGATCATATATAAAAAAGATGAAATATCTTGTACCTTTTTTTCAAATCACAGAAGATGATCCCTACATATCTATATAAACTATATTAAAAGCATGCAAAGATATTGAATGAACATGATTAAAAGGAAGTCTATGTGATTTTTTTAATTGGCATAAACCACACCCATTTGGTATAGAATTATTTCTAGTGTACAATTTACAACTAGACAATACTTTATTCAGTACTGTAATATGTGGATGTCTAAGTCTATTATGACAAAGTGTTTCATCTATAGTAGACACATTACACTCTATCACTATTTATAGATACATCAACAAAGCTCCTTATATCTCTTCAATTTCAGGTAATTTTAGAATCAAACTTTGACAGTTGATAGAGTTCGTTCTCAACTCCTTCTTCAAGTAGAAGAGTTTCCCTGCTCAAATCTTTCATATAGAAGGAGCTTGGGTGAAATTCAACACTCATTTATTATCTAAACATAACTTTCTAATAGAAATAAGATTCTTTGCTAGAATGGGAACATGTAACAAATTATTAAGTTTGAAATTTAAACCTCCATATTACACAAGACCATGACCAATATAAGAGATGGGGACTGAGGATCCATAACTTAGCATCACTTTCTCTTAGCCAGTGTAAGATGACAGCCCAATTAAGTTGCTTTGGTTAGATGTCAAATGGTAACTTGCACCTAAGTAGATATACTAGCCTTAATCATTATGAACATCTAGTGTAACAATAGGAGCTGTTGATTGTATGCAAGAATGAGTCTAATTTTGAGGTTGAGGTTGGCTATATATATTACCATAAAATGTCATACGAAGAGCACTAGTTGCATAGCCAAAACCATGATGCATTTGGATAGAATTGGTATAAGGATATGACATAAAAGAGTTAGGAATAAGTATGAGATTTAAAAGAGTTACAAGATTTTAGGTTGAAATAACATTCTTTTGAGAATATGGGTAAGGTATAGGCATATGAATTCTTTATTCCTGAAGAGACTAAACATTAGTGAAATGCATTTGATGAGATAAGGGATTTATGTTCATAGGACAAAACTGGGCGTTAGGTTGCACAAGATTATGAACGTGTTATCTTGGTGGTGCTTATGCATACCTAAACCTACATTATGACCAACTTTTTTACAAATTTGATAAGTTTCTTTATACTTGTCTCTCCCTCCTTCTTTAGGATCATATTGAGATTGTTGAATAAATTGTGGATTATATGGGTGAAATTGAGGTGTAGAAGAATTGTATATAGGTTGAGAATTTTGAGAAGAAAAAGTTGAAGTGTTTTGAGAAGTAACTTGAGACTGTGAATGAGAAGATTGTAAATATTGATAAGGTTTAGAAAAAGATTGAAATCGATGGTTAGACATAGGTTGAGTAATTTGATTATCAAGAAATTTGACACATAAGAAGGAAAGGAATTTGTCTTATTAGCTTGAATCAATTATGCATTTAAAGTATTCATCATTTGAAGTTACTTTTCATGTATTCTCATTATTGAAAACACTTCGTCAAGAGATGATATCTTCTTTTTGTTTGTGATATTAATCATTAAATAACTATAACTTGAGTTCAGACCACCAAGAAGATATAAAGCTTGTTCTCTAATAAAAATTGAGTCATTAACAACTTTAAAGAGCCAGACAACTTCTTTGCTTCTTCTATGTAATTTATCCATAATTGTATCGTATTTTTTCAATATCTATAATTACCATTTCAATTTCATGAGATTAGAGCTAGAACTATTATCAAAATAACTAGCAAGAGGGGTCTAATAAGCATGAGCAGAAGAATTGCCAAAAATAAATTCAATTTGCTACTAGAAATTGAATTATAAATCCAATTCATAACAATTTTGTTATTGCGATCCCATATCTCATATTCTGAATTAGTTGTGACTGATTCTCTAAATTTTACATAATCATCTTCTCTATGTTTTATTTCTAAGGAGCACTCTCTAATCCATCTGATATTCCTAACAAACCATACACCATTACTATATGTTTGATTTCTTCTCTCCATATAAAGTAGTTGGAATTATCAAATTTCACACAGAAATTGTGATTTGTTAAAATTGAAATAAAAAAAAACAAATATTAAAACATTGTTATTCAATGAAATATTAACTCTATCAATGAACATTAAAGCAGTAGATTGGGCCATCATGGTTGTAATACCATGTAAGCTTCTATAGATGTTAAGAAAATCAAGAACACATCAAAATGAACTAAAGCAAGAGAGATGAAAATAAAAGAAGGAATATTGGTATTTTTCATTAATTGTTTAGTGTAAGGTATTATGCTATTCATACAAAACTTACAACGAGTGTTAACAAAGTTAGAGAAATACAACAGTCCAATGAACCACTTGTAACAATTTATAAAAGATTAAATTCTATGACCATATTACTTACAATAGTCTATATTCTTAACAATTCCTTTAATCTAATGATCAAAATTTCAATCTTAATAATGTTGTAATAGGTTCGCTAGTATGTGAAAGTCACATATATTCATTGACAACTTCAAAGGATTTACTATATATAGAATTAGATAGCAATAACATTAATGAGAAATTATTATTTATTAAAAAATTAACGAAGATGACGATGAATAATGATTTTTATAGATTATTTATTTTTTATTTTTAATAGATTAAATAGATCAAAAATTGATAGAGTGATATGAATACAATATTTTTATAGCTTGATATCGAAAATAAGACGAAATTTAATATAACAATATAAAATATATAAACGTAATAATTTAATGATATATTTATAGATTTATCGTATAATTAAAATAAAAATTATCTAACATAATAATTAAAAGAAAGAAAGAATTAAAAATTATCATAAATAAAACAATTCCCACCATATTAATTTAATTCTCATATTAAAAAGATATAAAAATCAATTCATTTGTTTTCTTTTATTGATTTAGGAAAAAAGTGTAGGAATTGTTTATTTCATTTATTTATAAAATATATTTTTAAGTTTATTTATTTATAAAAAAATGCAAACAATGTTAAAATTAAATTTTTATCAGATATAACATACATGAAAGGTATATATTTTTATTTTTTGATAAAATTGAATAATTTTTAATTAAATATTTATTTTTTAGGATATAAATGACAAAAAAAATATAAACATATACATATATGTATTATTTTATTATATTTGACGTAAAATAATATAAAAATGTATTTTTTTAAAATAAAGAGATTTCAGTGATGTATTTTTTATTAACAAGATCGGATTTGTTAATTGAACTAAAATTTCTTTATTTTAATGAATATTGATTGTTCCTCCATTGCATACTACACGCTCTGATCTTCAACGTTTTTCAGTTGCTAATTTCTATAATTTCGTCAACGCCAGCCACATTGGACCGAACCCAATTCAAACATCGATCTCGATCTCGATCAGTCACCCACTTACTTAAAGGTCAATATTTCTTATCCAAAAATTTACACGAAAGGTCCAAAACCCAATACCAAATTTCATATCTTGTGTGACTAGTGAATTTTTATTTCGTTTTTTTAATCAGCTCTCTGTTTTTGGTTGGGATACACTAAACAGAGGGAGAAAAAAATGGGGATCCTTGGGACGATCTTGAAAAACCCAGATGATGTTTACCCACTTTTGAAGCTCAAGATGGCCGTTAGACACGCAGAGAAGCAGATCCCTCCAGAGCCTCATTGGGGTTTCTGTTATATCATGCTTCATAAGGTCTCTCGCAGTTTCGGTCTTGTTATTCAGCAGCTTGATACTGACCTTCGTAACGCGGTAAGTTTTTTGTTTTTGATTTTAATGTTCTGAGGATTATGGATTTTAAGATTTGTGGTTCTTGGATTTAAGAGTGTTAGTTTATCTGGGAATTGGTAATTAAGTTTCTCTTTGTTACCCAGTTTTTGAGTCTAATTCTAAAGTATGCACAAATATAATGGAACTTATTTTGGAGTTTATTGTATTGGTATATTTATTTAGTTCTGTTGACCGCAGAATCGGATATGTATGCTTCATAATAGCGTTTGTTTGTGAATAGGACGAGAAGGCATCATGTTTTAAATGAAAGACTACACAAGTACAATAATCGACCCAACTTTGCCTGGTTTATCAGGCAGAATTCTAACTATCAGCTTTGGTCTCTCCTATTACTGTGGTCTGTGAGAGGAGGACTGTGACTGGATTACTGTATTTATTGAGTCTACTTTGGCTGCTTTTTTATCATAAATTTTTCTCTCGGAAGAAATAATTGATTAAACATGTCCTTTTGTTTATCTATTTTCCCCATTTTTCCTCTGTAAAGATGCATAGCATAGATCCATTCCTATGGAGGAAAAGATAATGAAAGTATGAGATTTATGGTGTTCTTCGTGGGTTGTGCACTGCCTGGCAACCAAGAACACTAGCCTGACATTGTTGTCCAATTGGCCTTGAACCTTGCTAAATGAGTTCTGGCCATTTAGGGTCACGCTTGTATTTTTGGGACTTTCTGATCATGTTCTTTTGTGAGAATGAGAGTATCAGATAGTGTCATTACCACTTAAAGAGTTAAGGTAGCATTAGGCCATGGCTATTTGACGCGTTTGTTTGTAACTGCCTCTGTTTTGTATTGACGGTGCTTTTAAATGACCAAACTACTTTTCAATGGTGTTTGACCATCTCTAAGTGAAGTCCTTTTAAAATTTTTGAGAAACATTATTAGTGCGTATGGAAGTAGTAAGTAATGCTTAAGTTTGAGAGTGATATTTAAGTTATTATTTTGACAGAAGTAATACTTATTAATACTTTCAAAATTTGAGACACACTAGTTGTAGAAGAAGTAATCAAGTAAGTAAATTTGATTTTGAGAGAAGTAGCTTAGGATTTATGCTCTTCCTAAAATACCACTTTTACCAATTTTATGCCAAATGCTTTATGCTTATCTTAAAATCACTTTTGACCAAACGACTTCCCTCCTATAGAAGATGCATATACAAACAGTTAGTTGGAAATGGTGCCGAATAAAGCCTAGGTAATAGAAAATGGCTGGAAGATATGTTTATTCCACCAATTGCCTCTGAAAAAGGGATCAGGTGAGTGGGGTAAGCTTTGTTATAACTACTAAGGATTCTATTGCTTAAATTTAAAGGATGGGGACTTAATAGTGAAATGAAAAAGAAGAAGATTTGTGGCCAAATTGGTCATTTGCACTTTTATTAACTTGATTTTCCACCCATATTAAAAATGGGCAAGGGTTGGCAATTATGCATGGATGTTCAAGTGTGGGGCTAAAGAGAAAACTCAGAGAAGTGCGTTGCAATTTATGCACTATTAATCTAACTATCTAAGAAGCTGCTGGTAAGGTTAGAAAGCTGTCAGTTGATCCTTATCCTAAAGTGGATATTACTGCTCTCGATTAAAACAGATACCATTCATTTATATTGTAGTATACAAGTAATTATTTCTATTATGCTATTATTGTAAAGATACGTGTTTTATCTTTCTTGTGGCATTCTCATTAAGAATTCAGTTTTGGTAACATGTTATGTTTGATCCCCCAGGCTTGACACTTTTGTTTTCTTTCTTTTGGATGTTGCAGATTTGCATATTCTATCTGGTACTTCGAGCTCTCGACACTGTTGGTTCGTTTCTATTGTTGATCTTACAATCTTGTTTGTTTGTTTGTTGCCCCCCTTCCTTTCTTCTTTATTTTGTGTCTAATAGATATAGTATGGTTTCGAATCATGCTACCCCTCCCTTGCAGCTCTCTTTTTCCTTTCTGCTTTTGGTGCAATATATAAGTTTGAAGCATAAAATTCGCCTTCATTGGATTATTGGTTCATTATGTTCTCAACATGTCTACTATTTCGGAATAATCAATTCTTCATTCAAGTCTTTGCCTAAGGTTCCAGGTTCTGATCCTATTGGGTACCTCGTATCTTTTTGTAAAGTTGTAATATGCAAAGCAATGGCTTTAACATCAAATATGACCCTATTTGTTGCGGATTACTTTTATGAGACTCTGATTTGCAACGTTATTATTGCGTCTTATTTTGACTTTTTTTCTTGCACTTTTCACATTTATGTGTAATCTTTGTATACTTATTCCTGGTGACATAATAAATTAATTCTACACAGAGGATGATACAAGTATATCTACTGACATCAAAGTGCCCATCCTCAGAGCATTTCATCGACATATATATGATCAAGAATGGCACTTTGCATGTGAGTATTTTGAGATAATATTTTATAAGTATATATTTTCCATATTCAATAATATGGCAAACTGCCTTGCTAAATTTGGTTTGAGATCTAAGGTTGTGTGGCACTTCACGTTTTAATTGTTGTTCACATTTGTGACCTATGTTTACTTATACGAGCTCCTCCTCTTTAGGTGGTACAAAGGACTACAAAGTTCTGATGGATCAGTTTCATCAAGTTTCTGCTGCTTTTTTGGAGCTAGGGAAAAGGTTTATATCCTCTCATTTTCCCTTTTATATATATTTTCTTTTCAGAGTCCTTTTTTAATTAATTGAAGGAGCTTTTTATTGGTAGAATTGACTTATTCACAGTTTATCATGTTAAAGCTTTTCTAATCATATCTGACCGGGACCCTATTCTGTGATTCAGCTTGTTGACTTTTATTCTGCCTTTACTGTAACACAGACTCACGAGCTTCTTGCTTATAAATCTATATATTTGTTTTATAAATTCCAATTATGAATAATGTCATATAGTGAGTTGCTGTATCAAGCTTTTAATAAAAATATAAAGTGTAATCACATTGGTGATATGTCATTGGTATTGGTACCGTGTATAAAGTTATTACTTGAACTCATATTATTTAATCTAGTAGCTGGTTTTAAATGATGCGTCTGATATGATACAAGCAGTTAACGAGGAAATGCAAAATCACACCTGCTCTTTATCATACAGCTCCATCAAAAATTGATTACCATCTTTTAAATTATTGATTTGTGTACATTATAAATTTGAAATCAGTGGTTTCTTGCTTTATTGGTTTTAGAAATGAAGTCTCCTACACTTTTTAATAGATGTATATGGCTATATTCTCATAGCCTTGTATTGTTTAGCATACAACATAACTCATCTTCTTGTATCATGGTAATATATCTGTTGGTCACATTATTCGACAAAAAGAGTGAGACCTATCCGGTGTAATAGTTTTCATCGACCTCTTTTGTTTTGAACATTGATGGTGTGATGTGGAATATAGGTACGTGGATATGACATCAAGAAGATCTCAGGAGTGCAGAAAATTTTCAATAACTAATAAAGTTCAGCACCAAAACATGTTTTATGTCCCATTTGTGTGATATATGCTTAATCTTACAAAATAACAAAATTAAACTGTTGCATGATAATTTAGCAGCTCACCTCATCGAACTTTTTTGATGTGTGATCATGCGTGGTCATTTTTATGACTAGTTTGTAATACTTTATTTTTGCAGTTATCAGGAGGCCATTGAAGATATTACCCAAAGAATGGGAGCAGGAATGGCAAAATTTATTTGCAAAGAGGTTAGTATAGAGGATAGTGTTGCATAATTCTAATGCTTGAATGTTCTGTACTATTCAATTCATGTTAACGTGATGCAATATTATAAACTGATTATGCACACTGGTGCACTGATTGGACTAAAACATACAAAGTTCTGTCTATAGTTCGACTTTTCATGACACAAATTATGTACAATAGGTACGCAAGTATACGTATCACAAAACAAGTAATATAATGATAAAAAAAGATCGTTACTACGGAGATTATGTTATTAGAAACTAATTTTAAAACTAAAAAAAGTAAAGGTCATTTTTTTTTGTATTTTGAGAAAGAAAAATTAAAAGAACTAAAAATAAATAGCATTAATTAATTAATCAAAATTAACAGCTAAAAAGATATATAAGAAAATATCTAAGAATATTTATTCTCTCAATTTCCTAAGTACGTGAATCACTAAAATTCCTCTAATATAATTATCAATCAATTGAATCTAACTTACTATGTAATCTTCTATCAAGTAAATTATACACCATATAGTAATTAATCTAATCATACTCTCATAACAATTAAATTACATATTACTTATTAAGTTCATTAATTATGTAACATATATAAAAGTCATACATCTCTGTATAGAAACTATGTATGTTATTTAATTAAGACAAATAATTAAATAATTCTCTTAAATCTATTTAATTATCTTTATAGATCAATTGTGGTTAAATAATTAATAGTATAAAAATAGATTAAATAATATAATTAAATTGAAATTATAATTGGAGTAAAATATTAAATAATCACATGTAGAAAATTGGGTTTATAAGACCCTTAAATTAATAAATTAGCTAGTCATGATTGTGTTCGTAAATCTCATATTTTTCAATAAGAAAGACATACGAATTAATAAAGAAATGAGAATAAAAATAAATGCAATCAATCTTTTGAATTGTAGCAGCAATCTTTTCTTGATTCTTCACCAAAATTGTATCCCTTCTTGAATTTCTCTCTTTTTTGGCACCCAAAAACTAATAAAAAAATTGGAAATTCAACTCTTAGATTTTTGGTACAATTAGAGGTTTAAATTAGGCTCAGATACAATCTGGATCATTAGATTAGCTTTAGATAAAAGGTTTAGATGAAAAAAGAAAATTAAATAACATTGGCCAATGGAATCATGACACGTGGCAAGTGAGGGATCGGCACAAATTAGCGCACGATGCATGGTGGGGTGGATTGATCCTTATCAACGCGGGTTGAGTCATCGACATGTGACGCGTGTTGATTCGATGATTAGGATCGTGTGGTGTCCTTGTGAAACGAATGGACGAATCTCGTGACGACGCGTGGGACGCTCGTTAGCTGCTCGGTAAAACTCAGAGTGAACGCCGTCTCGACACGTGGTAATGCTTGTGTCAGCTGACACATGCAGCGTGCCTCGATTGGCTCCCCTTTGCTTGCCCTGATGGGCTTTACATGCTTGTAATGTAAGGCTTAGGTGGAGGGTAGATAAATGAAGACATTTAGGCTCTTTTTACGCTTTAGCTTTCTTTTTATTCATCATGCACTTTTTAATTATAATTGAGCTTTTATTTGATATTTTAGTGCACCCTATCATATCATTTTTTAGAATGCCGAAATGCCAATTTGCATCTTCACCTTTTCACTTTCGAAGAATTTGGTCGATTTTATATTTTTCCTTGGAATTTTTGTTAACTTCCGTTTAGACTTCAACTACTTAGGGTTTAAGTTTATTTTATTGGAGGTGAATTTTGGAATATCTATTTGAGTCCCTTCCAGAATTGAGCATGATATTGACTATTGAATATTCTGCTTTCCACCGATGAGCATAGCTAATCGGACCTGGATTTTCATTACTGCAAATTGACCATTCTGGTTTCTCCCAATTGGTTCTTCTTCTAACAATCACATGGGCCAAACCAGCCTACATCTGCCCCAGAGATTTTTTAGTCTCCACAAAGTTGAAATGTTCATGCAGTCCCTTCCCCCTCTCCTGTAGGTAGAAACAGTTGATGACTATGACGAGTATTGCCACTATGTAGCAGGACTGGTTGGTCTAGGACTTTCCAAGCTTTTTCATGCCTCTGGTAAGGAAGCTTTGGCATCTGATTATCTTTCCAATTCAATGGGCTTATTTCTTCAGGTACAGCAACAACATATGGTGAAATTGTCTCGCGTTACTAGTTTCAAATCTATGCCATGTAGTTTATTTCAAATGTTCTGATGTCTTTGCCTAAATACCAACAGAAAACAAATATCATACGAGACTATCTGGAGGATATTAATGAGATACCAAAGTCACGTATGTTTTGGCCGCGGCAGATTTGGAGTAAATATGTTAATAAACTTGAGGTACATTTTTTTTCTTAATTTGTTTTCATATGATTCGATCTTTTCATGCCAACCTTCTTCACAACTGTACAGTGAGTGGTTTATGAAATTAAACTTCTTGCAAACCACAGAGGTTATCTTTTATTTATTTCGTTTTATGGTATGCGCTTCAGGACTTGAAGTACGAGGAAAACTCTGTCAAGGCGGTGCAGTGTTTGAATGACATGGTCACTAATGCTTTAATACATGTAGAAGATTGCTTGAAGTACATGCATGATTTACAAGATCCAGCAATATTTCGATTTTGTGCCATTCCTCAGGTAGAGGATATTCTCAGATTATTACTCTCATATTTGATAATCAAATTTGTAAAGTATAAACATTTGGTTCAAAGCTAATAATTAAGAGTTTTCTTTGTGGAAGTTTCAATCTCAAATTCTCATTTGACATTTGCTTTTGCCAGATCATGGCAATTGGTACATTAGCTTTTTGCTACAACAACATTGAAGTTTTCAGAGGTGTAGTGAAGATGAGGCGGGGTAAGATTTCAATATTATGTACATGACATTCCTTTCGATCTACACTCAAGGAAGATGGAATAATACATACATTAGAAAACAATAAAAGATTGAAATACCTGGATGTGCAATAATACATACATTTGCATAGTTGTGTAGAATGTAGAGTATAGGCTTCCGCATGGTAGTGCATATATCATGGAACTTCCGCTTGTTGTATCACTTGATAAAAAACCTGAGTTGGAAAATACTCCATCAGTATACAGTAGAGCCTGTGCCCGATATTCTTACCTTTATTTCTTTTTCATGTTGTGATTTTTGTTGTCTTTACTTTGTTTCATCTTTTCATATGTGCAACTATATGGTCACAGTTCTTTGCTGGTGTTAATTCTTTGTGTTGTTTTTTAGGCCTTACTGCAAAAATCATTGACCGAACAAAAACAATGGCTGATGTCTATGGTGCTTTCTTTGACTTCTCTTGTTTGCTGAAATCTAAGGTATGTGATCTGCAAATTACGAACAAGATTCTCTCGCACCCAGCTACAGTAGACACTGACAATTTTGAACCGTAGCACTCCCAATCCATATTAGTACAAAATGGGTACTCGAGCTATATTCCTCTAGTTCAGTTAATTTTATCCAAATAACATTTATCTAGTTTTGATTTATTGTATAAAGGATTTAGGGTCTAGGATGTCTCATCTTTTTTGCTATGCTCCTATGCTACAATCTTCAGATTTAAAATAATATATATTCTATATTGTGATTATGGTTACTCCAGGTTGACATTGATGACCCTAATGCGAAAAAGACATTGAGTAGGCTGGAAACAATACTGAAAACTTGCAGGGACTCCGGACTCCTGAACCAAAGGTAATCAGGGTTCCTAATTGCCTTTTCCTTTATGTAAATCCAAGGTTCTTTTAATTTTGATTTTCTTACAAATGATTGCTGGTTTTCTCTAGGAAATCTTTCGTAGTCAAAAGTCAGCCAAGATACAATTCTGTGATGGTGAGTATCTGCTAATTCAAGAAACCAGATTATTATTTTAAAACACGTTTGACTAATTAATATTTTAATCTTAATGCAGATATTGTTCATTCTACTGGCTATTGTTTTTGCATACCTGTTGGCCAACCGATCAAGTAATTATTGGCCCATCAAGTAACTTGCGTAAAAGTCTCATCCCTGAAGAATAAGCAGTCAATCCAAAAGGCGTAAACTTTTTTCATAAAAAAATGGTTTCTTCTTTTCTTTGTGTGGGCTATTAGTTAGTATTTGTGAACTTCTTTATACGTAAGTGGTGATTTAAGAAGCGTAATATCCCTTGTTAATGTAACAAATGTTTAAGTTATATCTGAAGGTGGTATGAGCAATGCCAATTCTGCATGATTGTATATCTATCATAAGCACGCTTAGTATCTACCAATCCAGTGTAGTAGCATACCCATTAATAAACTTTTTCTATCTGGTTTTTGGAACTTTTGTTTTTTCTTCTTCTTCTTCTGAAGTTGGATATTTTGATTAACAAAAATGCAATATACTATAATCATATTTGTTGAGATATGTGTTGTCTTTGTATAAAATAGTGGAAATTAGGTACATGTATTTGCTGATTAGGTTGTTTTTTCTTCATTTAATCGATAGAGACCCTGTTTGGAGAAGGCCGTTGAGATTTGAACTTAAGCACTCGTTGATTTGTATTGATTATTCAGTGTAAGTGATCAAAGTCCTTTAGTCAATTCGTTATTGATGGTAGAAAGGAAAATTAGGGACTACCTATTCAAGTTATTAGAAATGGAAATTTAGGATAAATTATATCATTCAATTATCAAGTTCACATGTTGCAGAACGTGCGTAATGAATAATTCCCATTTATTTGATATTTTTCAATATATTGTCGTATACTTTCTACGATGGGGACTACTACAATCATGGAAAGAGGTATGTGTTGCATTTTGACGAATCATTACATTTCAGTGTTGAATGTCATGCTTTTCATAATGACTAAGGAGGTATGTGTTTTGTCTTTAAAAAATTATATTTATAAAATGTGTTCGTATTTTTTGAAATTATAATTGTTACAAAAAAAAATTATTATTAATCTAAATCATAATATTGTAAAAATAAAGAAAAGATAAATTTTTGCTGTAAAATTCACCACTAAATTGAATTATATTTATGTTTATTTTTTATATTTATATTTTAAATACTACATTGCTAAAAAATAATTAGATGCAAAAATAAAAATTAGCATTTTATATTGTGATTAAGTTTTAAATAGTAAATTCTTTGAAATTAACAATTTTAATATATTTAGCTAGAAGATATGCATTTAATATAAATGTATTAGGTGCCAATCGATACTTGTTTATTTAGTATTCTACCAAAAGTATAATTTGGTTTTTACATTACATGAATCAATATATTGCAAACGAGAAATGACATAACCATGATCCCTTAGTGTAGCCAAAGTGAATTTGAATTTTTGAAAGTATTTTTATTTATTTGTGTATCTTTCTAACAACGTGTTTAATAATAGTGTGACTTAAAAAACAAAAAACAAAAAATGAACACATTTTTAACATGAATTATGCCATGCCATGCCTTGCCTTTATTTTATTTATTGTAAGATTCAAAATGTACACCAATTTATTTGGTGTCAGAATGCTAGTCACTTTACCTTTGTCTTTTTAACTTTGAAACGTTGGGGCACTGCAAATGTAATTATAATTTTGTTAAGGTCGGAGTTGTAACTCTTTTTATCTTCTTTTATAGTCATTATGCATAAGCATACCTTTCAATGGGATACTTAACCTTTACTTCTTATCAATCAGATCGAATTGACCACAAATTGGAGAACCACAACATTAATTTGTTAATCACCTTATTAGAAGCAAATCGAAAGACAAATTGATTTGGGAAAAAAGAAAAAGCAGAAGACAATTTTTTTGTAAAGAACAAAGCAAAATCAAGACTGACAGTACTAGCAGTACGAAGTACGGATGGTTTCGTCCTCAGCCAAAAAAATTTAAAAAAATAAATATTGATATATGACTTGTATTTCTAACAAAAACATTGCCGCAAATACAATCAATACAAACAAGGATGGAGATTTGGCATCTATCTATAACATGAAGCATGAGGATCAAAACAAACAAATACAAAAATATCCTCAGCTTACCGCGAAAGACAGAACACTTCAGCCACCTTGCTTGCAAGCATACGTTCCCTTCTTTCAATATATCCATATGGAAACCAACCTGCTTTACCCTTGCATTCACCTTCAGCCCATCCGTTGTTTGTTACCTGTCAAGATAAAGAAACCATTTATAATTTTTACAAACATTTCAGGTTATCCACAAGACATTTATATACGGAATAAGTGCAGCACAGCCAAAACTTGACCATTACAACGGTTAAATATTTAGTAACTTCAAGACCAATATATACTTGTCCAGATGTCGAACATGACAGCGAAAAGTATTACCTGGCTTAGAAACTCCTTAAGTTTAATAGATCTTGAAATTCAGATCCAAGACAGGTAACTCAAAAGGCATGATGTAGAAAAATTGTCACATGTAAATAAAACTAGCTAGATTGATACTTATGCCAAACAATTCATGGCAGTCTTCAAATGCTTTCTAAGAACCCAAAATGACTTTTCAGGAAGTGCTATCACTTGGTGCTCCGGTAGACCAGATGAACAAGTCCATGGGAAGTCTGGCAATTTTTTACTCTTGATAACTATCTGAAGTAATAAAGCTAATCATGAATTATAGCAAGACTTCCCACCTAAATTGAAATCATTCCAGATACAAGTTTATATATCTAATATATTTCCTATTATAAAATGATAACAGCTTATCTAGCTTTATCTGGTAACCAGTATATGGGTATCTGATTACAGCGATCCTGATTCCATCTGAGAAAGTAATTCATGCAATAATAACAAAGTTAATTAAAGCTATAAACCTTTCGAACGACAACATAGTCACCAACTGACAAATTCAGTTCCACATCAGATTCAGCCTGATATGAATGCACAACCTGCAACAAAATGAAATTACGCAACATATGAAACCACTGAGAGGGTTTTTAAGAGGCAGAAACTGTCACTTGAAAATAGGTACTTAATGAAGTCTTTGGTTTCTAACCTCTCCTAAAAAATAATTCATGCTGTCCATCAGTCCATTGCGTGCTTGAGAAGCGAATACACCGTTATCTTCATAAGCTGGAGGTGAAGGCATGCTGTCATCAACAGTTGGGGCAGGAGGTGCTTCAATTCGTTGTCTTTCTGAAAGCATCTACAATACAAAGAAACATTGCATGGTCAATAAACTTATGCAGGTTTCAAAAGGAACTACATCTAATTATACATGAAACATTATGAACATTGAACAAGAGGGATACAGTTGCATTAAACTATTGCTGTAAATAAAATGACATAATTGCACACCTCGCCTTCAAGCTGATCAAGTATTTGGAGGACTCTCTGATGAAAGGTTCTCTCTGCTTCAACCTTAAACCATTCATAACAGGAGATTATATGGAAAAAGTTTCAGGTATGGCCACAACAATTAAATTCTCATAAAAACATTCATGTGAAATTAACAATGCTACAAAAGAAATTTGCAGTACCATAGCAATAAGTCGTTGGAGAGTCAACCTCTGTTGTTGAGCTTCAACAGCAGACATTGCTGCAGCAGCTTCCTTCCCCAATATGGCCATGTTTGCCTTCAGGTCTTGCAGCTTTGCTTCTGCAGCTTCTAGTTTCATAGCATTCTCAGCATTGGCAGGTGTTTCCCTAGTTTTTGCCTGGCGCTTGGAAACTTCAATAGCCTGTCTAGGATTAAGAGAATGGGTAATTGCAAGGCAACTAAAGATCAACCGTCAATAAATTCATTTCGATATGTAGATCGGTATCATAGATCCATCAGCACTCCAGGGCAAGAAGCTTTATGAAGTAACAGCAAAAAAAGAATAGCCTTAATGAATTATACCTGAGCTTCAGCCTCTTGACGAATTCGGTCATATCGTTGAGCAAGATGACGAGCATCCTCCAATGGAGCTCCCATAACCATTGCTCTTAGTGGCTCTGCTACCTAAAGTTTGAAGTATTCAACAATCAACATTATATCATTCAAATTAAGCAGACTTGAAGTACTGAAAAACAGAGAAAAAAAAACATCAGTGCCTGATACAGCAATGCTAAAAAATAACATGAAGGTAAATCTATAAAACCAGTCAAAAGACAAAAGATGCCAGTAATCAATATTTGTAAAAGGCATGAAAAAGATGCAGTCGTCTAGCATGAAAAGGTAACATATAGAAAATAACCGTGCATTTCTAGGCTGCGAGAAAGATCCCACAAAAGAAGGTTCGGAACAGAAACATAATTACATATATTGTTACCTGTAAATACCAAAACATGAAACTATTCCACAGGAATTTTTAATGGAAGCAATATATCCTGCCCCATGCAACACACATCCACAAATATATGTTTTAGAGGCTAAAACAATTCGTTAAACCTGTGTGCCAAGAGCTTTCAAGAGGTTCCCACGCTCCTTCTCCACTTGAGCACGGGCTCGTCCATAACTTAATGCAGCTCTTGATAGTGTGCTACCACTAGTACATGCATTTTCAGTACCATATTTCCTACTGTCTTCTGATAGCTTAGTTCCTGTGAAACAAGTTAACAGAGAATAAGGCCAAGTTCTAGATATAGGTCAAAGATTGGTACATATAAATGCCAACGAAGCAACAGCATCTCACCGATTTCAACTTGTTTGGAACCCGTTACTATATATCCTTCTACACCTCGAACAATATCCCTTTGATAATGCTAATACATGGGAAAAAAATTATATAAGTCAAACTTAATTATATATTTTTTTGAATGAGATAAGAGATAAGACAGAGAACGACTCGGCAACCTTTGCAGCACGTGTTGATATGTAAAGTTTCTCAAGCTTTTGATGCTTATGTAGATCTGCCTCTTCGGTGAATAAATTATCTGAACCTCCATATCCACCAGCTCCAAACTGTTTAAGAACAGCCTAGGGTAACCTTACACTCGTTAGCATTCTGGTTTTCAAGAAAAAACAAAACAAAATCTGTACGAGAACTCAATTAATATAACAATAAACTTTTAAGTGAATACTACCAAAAATAAGAAACTTAATTTGGATACATTTTTTTTTTAAGAGCTCAGGACAAGTCATATCTTCACCCTGCTAGCAAACCCAATACTCGAAAACGTACATCATAATTTGTAGATAATAATTCAGTCAATGATTCAATGACATTGCATGGAAGAACGGTACAGAGACAGCCTTATTTTGGGCTCAAAATCTTTTTTAAAAAATAAGATTGATAGGAATTGACAAAATCAGGAAAGAGAAATTGATAAAAAGGTGATCTTATAGTTTTTTGATTGGATCTGGTAAAGAGAAGAAATTAGGGTTTAGAAGGAAGTACCTGTTGTTGTCTGGCGACCTGTTCGCGAAGCCTAGTAGCTTGCTTTCTGATAGCATCCATTGACAGAACAACGTATTTGAAATTTGAAAAACCACCACCACCACTTCCTAGACACCGAGAGCGAGAGATTAAGAAAAATGAGTTGGGTACCAGATTTGCAATGAATCGTTTGTCATATGGACCCTACTGGCAGACATGTATGTACATTTTAATAAACCGAAACTTTGCTTTACGAAGAAGCCTAACACAAGTATAACACATTTTTTTTTAATTTTTTAAAGAAAAAAAAATTCAGATGGAGTAACGAACGAGGGCTAACCTATAACCTGTAATTAAATTTAAGATTTATATATATGTTATTTATAATTAAAAATAAAATAATATTAACTTATTAATAATATACTTTAATTAATAAATCTTAAAATTTAAACTCCTATAACCTCTCAAATATCTAGTACCTCCCATCTAAAAAATCATCAATATCAAAGATGTACGACCCTGCTCTTTCCAACTTGGCTACGTTCAAACAGATAAATCAACACAATTTTTAAATATGAAAAATACTAATTACATCTTGAACAAAAAAAAAATACTAGTTCTTGAATACATAAACTTTCAATAAAAAACAAAGATTAAATAGAACTTAAGAGAAAAATGAGAGGTAAATTCACGTGGTTATAATTATATTTTTGTTTTATTTACGATAATTTATTTAAATTTTGTTACGAATGATATAATCATTAATAATTAATATTAATTAATTTAATATATAATTATTTAAAGTATTAAAATTAGTATATTAAATTATTGATATTTATTTTAAATTTAAATAATAAAAAATATATGTAATTACATATTAAATGTATTTATTTAATTTTTTAAAATTTACTTTAACCAATTAAATCATAAAATTTATAATTTTATTATTACTTTTAAGTGAAATTGTAACTCATATTTGATATAATGAAATATGACCAATTCAGTGTACTTAATTGACTTTTCTTTTCTTTTTAATAAACAAAAGTACGTGTACTTGTGGTTTATACCAATTCAGTGTTGGTGTTCAAAAATTCAATACATTAACATCGTTGGATAGTGAAATTTGAAATCAAACATATTAATGTCGAAATTGCTAGCAGTATTTTTTCTATTAGTTTAAGATGATTATACCTTTATAACCGATGAATTAGTGATATCGTCCCACCATTGAAGAGGTTTATTCTTGAGAAAAATAAATAAATAGAATATTTGGATAAAAAATATTAAATTTAAGAACCTGAAATTTTGATTTTTTTTTTATTATATTAGAAAATTAGTATGTAACTATCACTCAAAAATTATAAAAATATATTGAAATATAAATTTGAAAGAACAAAGAATAGTTATTGGGCCCTCCCGAGTGATGAAACAACAAATCTTTCATAAAAATAGATATTTGTCTTTTGACTAAAAGAACTATCCGAAATAAAGGTTAACCATCTCAAAACTAATCCAATACAATATGAACCGACCACATTATTATTACAAAACGAGATCTAAAACATCTAAAGGATTAGCATTTGGTACAAGTATTTTCACTCATAAGGTATTAAGGTATGAGTAGAGATTATAAAAGTATAAAGTCTATTGGGCTTAAAAGAGAAAGCATCTTCTAAAATATTTACAGTCCAACCATTCAATATATTTCAAAAGAGTAGTGCTATGTACCAAACTCAATTTGTGGTGCTTTTTAACCTAGGTGTCTAATATGATAGGACTATGAAAGCGAAACTTCAAATAGGCTTATAATTTGGATTTGGGGGTGTCACTCTTGTAATTGATAACCTTCATTTGCAAGGATCAATTTGATCAGCCTTCCTCTGGAATTCAATCTAACATAATCAATCATGACATTGAGTGCCATAACGCCACTAACAATGCCACAAAACCAGCTCATTATTCTCTGACAATTCTGTTAGAGAAAAGCATTAAAACTGAGTTTTAAAATAAAGCAAACAAATGACATTCACATTAGCTTAATTACTCCGCCTCATTAGAACAATAGATCACTGCATCAAACATTTTTCATTTTATAGTAGAGCTAGCAAAATGAAATCAACCCTTTAAAATAAAATACCATGAAACCTTAACAACGTTTAGTTACAAAATCCAGTGAGAGAGAGTGGGAGAGCCTCATTTACATATAATAGAATTCTTAGGGCAGTAAAAATGATTTAAACATTCTCAACAAACTGAAAAACTGCCAATGTAAGTATGGCTGTTTTTCCTTTTGTTAGTATACATTACAATCTCAACTAAAAACGATTTACTTAGGACGTCTCCGGTATGGGTATAAAATGTCATCCATAGTCTCTTTAATGTGGATGCACACCCTATTCACATTCTTTGCCACTCCTGAAGCTACAAGAGCTGCATTCCTTTTAAACCTGCACATACACAAACTCAATGTTTTCGATTTCGAAAGAATTAATATAAATAGAAAGTCCATATCCAAATCCATGTACAGCAATTCATTAAAACCCTTCTTTGATTTTTATATAGGAAATTTGCCTTACCTGCTCAGGTATTCATCTCCTGTTGCATGTGCTGGTTTATAGCTTCGGGGTTGAGGAAAAGTACGAACATTTTCTGTGAAAAAACAGGGAATCATGAACAAGATACAGAAGAACAGGAAGCACAGACTGAAATATCATACAAGTTCAAGGGTATTTAACAATCACAGTATCATCAACAGAGAACATAAAATGAAGAATACATGTTCAAAATGCATAATCAATAGAAAGATTAATCAAGAATGAAATCAAAATAGATGTCGACAAATAAAAGTTACAACAAATCAGAATGGGAAGAGTTCCAGTACCTTCACTTTTATTAACATGAGCATGAGGAGGGGCAGAAACATGGTCAGCAGGCCTTTTATCAAACAAAACCTGTCATAGAAGCTGTCAGCATAAATTCATTGCAATCGATGAGCTAAATATATGAACGAGCATCTAAAAAGTCACTAGGCTTACGAGAAAATCCATAAATAATTTTTAAAACTTAAAAGAATTCTAAGTGTAACTATCGAAAAAAAAAACTTTCTGCTCCCAAATCAGAGCACTGGAACCAGTCAAGTCTGCATCTTCATGACAAGTTTCATGACAAAGATAAAGCATACCACAGTTAAAGTCACCTCACTAAGATCTAGAAGAAGGGAAAATAGAGAGATCCTTTCACAAATAAGATCCAAATGAAATTTATAAAAAATAAAAATCAGACATTTATTAAAGAGGCCAGATATTTCACCCGAAATGTTTCAAGTCAGCTAGTCTTAAAACATTAAGATTTTTGTAGAAAGTTGCATATATCGAGACAAATGAAAACACAAATATAAGGATGCTTCACCTCTAGACCAACACAAAATGGTAAATCCGCTTGTTTATTCTCTGGATCATTGGAAGAATTTTTGTCCAAATACACTGAGTAACCTACGCAAGCATACTTGAAATCGTTAAGGCTCCGGCCCTCTTTAGAAGCTTCCAATTCAGTTTCTCCAACAATGTAGCTGGGTACTGGTAATAGGCCACACAAATCAACACAAACCTTTAGAAGCTTAAAAAATAAATAAATAATCAGAAGATATCAGGTAACTGAGTGTGAATATATACAAGTAAATTATTTTCTGTTTTTTTTTTCAATAGTAAACAAAAGTTCATTTCAAGGGAAAGACAATAGGTAAAGATATGGACCGGAAATCTAACAAATAAATCTAGTATATAAAACCTGAACAGAAAAAATGATGTACCAACAAACCATGCATAAACCAAAAACAGCAATGCCCTCAACAGTTAATTGAAAATTTGAAAGAAAATAGATCAAATCCCCTTAAAAGGTCGAGATGTCAAGGACCATAATACAACAAAGAAAGATATCCCCTGCCAAATCATCTCTGCTAAGATTGAAATTTCTCCACAACAGTATTCATCTTAGGTTTCCCAAAGCCCCAAAATCCTTTACGAATAAGTTTAAAACTGAATTTAGGCACAACCAAAACATATTGTCCAAGGTCCAAGGAAAACAACCTATTCCACAAAACATTAGGCTTTTGTATTAGACGCATGTCATTAGTGCCAACTTCTATTTGAGCCAAACTCTACACAAATGAGTTGGCAATTTTCATATGAAGGGTTAGGAGAAAGGTAAAAAGAAAATAAATTGAACGTAAAGGACACTGAGGACTTAAGAACCCAAGAAAAATCAGGAGGCAAACTGATGCACGATCACAAAATATATCTTCAACTGCAAGCATATGATACACGATTACATTACAAAGCATGATAAAAAAATTAGCTAATGCATAGCTTAAGGGAAAAAATGATGATAAGCTACAACACAAGGGAACTACGAATCAACAGCGTTAATAATGCAGTTTTAAGATCAAAACATATTACTTAAGTTTCTTCTTGTTTAGCTCCTCGTGTTCTTTTTTCTCCATCAACTACAAAGTATAAACATGGACCACAGCACACTAATGATCCACAGAACACTGAACTACATGTTCAAAATCAATGCCTACTATTTTGTAGACATTGATAGAGTGCTAGGACTAAATAAAAAAGACATTACCTTATCACATCAAACTTTAAAAATCTCTAACAATTGATTATTTAGGAACAGAAGAAAAAAGTTCAAATCATCCCAAACAAAAACACAATATATCTTTATCTCATACGTAGATTTTCTCAATATCCAAATAAGGAAATAACAATTAAAAATAAGTAACAAAAAATTGTAAATCTTTAGTACTCCCTCAAGTTTTTCCTCAATTGATTATGCAATCAAACAGCAATGAACCACCAAACTGATAATCAACAGAGACAACTCGGAAATGTGAATTTTAAAAAAAAACGAACCTTGTTGGAGGGTTCTGGACAAACCAACACAAGTTGGGTTCTTGGATTTGGATTTCTGAAGAGAGGAGTAGTAAAGACAACCTTTACACGATTTGCCAGCATATCCACCACTCCGACTAGGACCGGTATTAGGGTTTCGATCTTGGGTTTCTCTGTCGAAGTCCTCTTTGTCCATCTCCATAATTTCTCTCAAAGCTACAAAATTTGATTGAATTTGTATAGCGTGCGATTTTCACCACCAGACATACAAAATTTGATCGCTCTATGAACTACTACGTTTCAGGTTTGCCCTCATTTTTTTATCGATATATGGTTCACGAGAAATTTATAGATGGAATCAAGATAAAAAAATATTAAAGTGAAAAGTGAAATTTTAAGAAAATATCATCTCAGTCAAAAATAATACGTTTGCCATACGGAGAGTAACCTTAACACCTATTTTAAAAGTTACATTCACTTCCTTATTCTATTATTATTATTATTATTATTATTATTATTATTATTGTTTTTTTTAAATAATTTTATACTTTTTTCCTTATAATACAAAAATACATTTTAGGTAATAATTAGAATATTAAAAAAGTTTAATTTGATTAATTTAATTTAAATTTATAGATTTTATAATCTGTTATATCTTATTTAAATGGAATTATAATTAAATTATAAATAAATAAATATTTTATTTTATAATATTATATTTAAATATTATGCATATCATAATTATATTATATTATTATTTTAATTTAAAAATAAATATAAATATTTATAATAATTTAATAATTATACATACATATTTCTTATTTTTTTTAATTGTGATTATAAGTAATAATATTTGTTACGAAAATATCAATTTAAAATTTAAATTTATGTGATGTATTTTAATATGATAATAATTCATAAATAGATTTTAATATTAATCTGACCTTATTCAATCCCAAAAAATCCAATCTGTTTAGATTCAAATTGATTATATTATCAAACTAGATTCGAATTAAAAAATTTTAAATTTATTTAGATCGAATCAGATTCGAATTAACAAAAATAAGAAGTTTTGATTCGTTACTCACCCCTAATTTTAGGTATGTAACTATTAATGATATAATATAAATAAGTTATTTTTATAAAAAGATCGTAAAAATCTATTTTATAAAGAATCAACTTATGTTATTCTATTTTTTTTACAAAAATAGGATAAAACAAGTTATAAAATAAATTTATGTGATTATTTGTTGTTAATATAATAAATTTGTACTACTTCATTTAATAAATATGAAACTAAATTACATTTAAATTAAATGTAGAAGAGTTGTGCTATATATATATATTTTTTAAAACCTTAAATGTTGTCTTGTATATGTTTATTCTCATCTTTTAAATTTTGCTTATTATTTTATCTTGGAGTTGGCTGTCATTAAGTAAGTTTTTTTCATTTTTTATTTAATTAAATAAAATTAACCATGAAATCAATGAATTTGATCGAAAAGATGAATACATTTATGTAACAAACAAAATAAACGAAAAGTAATTAAATAACATAAATAGTAACGGTATTAAAATTAGAAGAAGAGTGCTAGTACCCTAGTATTCATGTGTAATTTTATTTTCTTATGCATATTGAATTACAATAAATTAATATTTTTATTTTTTATAAAATCCTATTTTAGACATGACATTTGAAAGAAAAAAAATTATATGTTTGAAATATATATATATATATATATATATATATATAGATTATTCATAGAATAAAATATTTATTTATTATTATAACTTATAAAATTATAAATTATTATAAATATATCAATATATCACACATGAAGTACAAAATTAGTTAATAATACACTAAAAATATAAATTATTTTAATTATGTATCTCTTTCCTTGACAGCCATTATTTATAAATCAAACATATACATAAGCACTTGTGATCTTCAAGGTTTGATAATGATTAATACCTTATTTAGGGTTTTGGGGTAGCATTATTATTAATCTCATGATGTTGAGTACTGAACAAGGTTTTTGGAAGGGAATTGTGCAAAATAGGGGAATGATGAAGAGGAAGAGATTGCTTTGTAGTAGTGATGGTCAAAGGTAAAGTTTGATCAGGGAATTTAGGTAAAGTAGGAGGCATGACTGGTTTTTTTATAGGAGGCCATATTGGTCTCAATGTAATTGGGATATACAAATTATAGGGTACAACTTTATGATTATCACCACTTGCATAAATATTTGATAACTTTGTTTGCATAACTCCATCACGAGCTGCTAGGCTTAAATCAATTCCCAATAAGCCAAAAGTAGCAAACGAAGTTAAGATGATGCAAATATACCTCAAAGCCATGCATATATCAATTCTCAAGATTTCATACAATAGATGAAGGAACAATTACGTTTTTTTGTGTGTATGGGGTGTTATGACCCAACTTTGATCGATGTATATATAGATGTTGGAAAAACCCATTTATGGCTTTTGGGATTTTCTAGGAGTTAATAATATTAAGCTATAGTAATCATATCTTAGCTAGTATACTGTTCTTTTTATATAATGTTCTTTTTATAATAACATTACTCCTCAAGCATATGATGCAATTATGACTAGAGTCTAATTGACAATATATATAAATGAAATTATTTATTATACATTTAAGATTGCAGCTATTTAACAATAAAATTATTTTTAACTTATATAAGGGGTTATTCCCAAAAAAAGAGAGAGGTTATGTAATGGGTTCTATAAAAACTAATTACTTCTACCTCTCATATTTAGTTACAACAAAATTGATATGTAATTTCGATTAGATAAAACTTAAATATTTACTTATAATTAAAATATACTAAGTATTACAAGATAAGTAGTAGAGCTAGTTTTCCCTATTTATTAGTATTAGTTAAGTATGATTGTTTGATGCCTGAGATATCAGTATGGTCAATAGCATTACAGCATTTAAAAAATAATTTATAAAAACGCATGCTTAATGCCTTAGGTTGGAATGAATCTATCGTGCAAGTTGATAATTAACTAATTTTTAAAACTTAAAATATATTAATATCTTATATTTTCAACCTTTGCATTATATATATATATATATCTTTAAAAGTAGTTACCAAAACATTTTTAATATATTGTTTTTATTATTTACGATTCTCCCAAGTTCGTAAACATGTACGTTTTCATGAACAAATTAATGATTTCTTCATTGTATAAAAAAGAATAAAATAATAATAATAATACAATTCCCTTCATCAGCCTAGTAGTTTGATTAACTAGTAATTCTGGTAATATCAGTCTATAAAGTACTGGAAAAGAGTACTATTTTTTAGATGTCATCAGAAACTGGGTCTCTTATTCAACTTTTTATTAAAAAAAAAAATCAACGGACAATTATCATCATATTGCCTCACTCTACTGAACCCGAAGACCCAAACTAGCAGAGTACTAATTACAATTCAGTTTTGAAAAACCATATAACCATCACCAAACCCTCTAAGCAACAAAATAAGAACGAAGATAACTAACCTCTGTAATTCCTTTCAAACATGTCAAAATAATCAGCAAGTAGACAAGAAATGTAATAGAAAAATCTTGACGCAACGAAAATAGGTAAGTTACTAATCTGAACAAGACTCTAAAGAGGAGATAAATACCACTAGTACAATGTCAAAACTCTTCAATGGGAAATAACTGTACAGTATTAAACTGTTTACTGCTGCTAAGGAAGTTCCTAAACCTCAACTATGCAGATAATCACAAGATGCACCTTTCTTGCAATGCCCGCTCTCATGGTACTTGCACACTCGTCGTCTCGAAGAACTCCCTCCCCCTCCACTACTAAATGATGATTGCCTATTCCAACTTTCCCCACCACCATAACCAGAATCTCCACCATGAGAGCCCCTATCCCTTTTGTTAGAATACCTGTCTGCATTATTACTCCGTTCACTTTCGCTGCCCAGGTTATTCCTGGTAGCCCAACTAGGATTCAGATTTCCCTGAGGAAGACCTTGACCATGAGCAACCCACCCCTGATTGCCATTTATGGGTGCAGATCCTTGACTAGGTGGAACCCAGTTTGCAACCAGATTTCCAGGTGGCACCCCTTGTCTAGGTGCTATCCATCCTTGATTTGCATTCCCAGTTGCTAGACCTTGACCAGAGGCACTCCAATTTATATTTGCATTCCCTGGTATAGGTGCTACCCAGCCCATGTTTGGATTTCCAGCTACTGGACCCCAACTACTATTTTGAGAGTCTTGCCCTAATCTTGGCACTACACTAAGGCTTTCAGAAACTCCCCTGACCCAAGGTTGATTGGTTGGAGCTGGAGGCTGAACGCTTGATTGATTAGCTGAAACTGGAGGTCCCCAAGGATTGGACGGTGCCATACTTGAGAAGCCAGTCACAGGATAGTTCGCCCCAACATTTCCTGCATTAACTGTTGAGGCAGAAGCATGGACAGCTAATTGGGGTGATTGTGCAGGCATCATAGTGGGATTACTTGTTTCAACCTTTGTACATGGAGCTCTTCCCCAGGTTTGGGGTTCATTCCCGGGTATTTGGTGGGAAGCAATCATTTCGGGATTTTTAAATGACATTGGCCCCCATCCCTGAGTTTCAATGGCACTTTTGTTGCTTGTCATAGACTGAACTAGATTTTGCAGATTTGAAACCATATTTTTCATATCAGCACCTGCATTTACTGATGCATTATTCAGATCATTCCCTGTTAATGTTGATAAAGGATGCATTTGAGAATTTGTAGACCCCAGAGACATGACCTTTTTTGGCTCAGGTGCTTGAGTCACATCCAGTGTTCCCAAGTGAGTATCAGCTGGCTGAACCATATTGATTGACCACTTAGTTTCAGAAGGTTGCACTTTTGTTGAACCCAAGGGATTTTGGGATGGGGTGGGCGAAGGAAGATTTGTTGAACCCCAACCATCCGAGGAATATCTGGGAACCTCAATTGACGAAAGAGCAGTTTTTCGTGGGGAAGGATTTATTTCATTCCGTGAATTCCAACTTCCTATCCCACCTTGATCTTCTGTACTTCTCTGTAATGACAATTCGTGAGGGGTCCCAGCAATTAAGAGGTGTGCATTTTGCAACATCAGTTCCTTCGAAAAACCATTATCAACTGTTGCTAGATCTTTCTGGAACTTCCCAACTAGTGCATCAGTCAAAAGCATAGCATCATCTTGCTTTTCCGTACTTCTCCATATTTTCAAGTCAGAAGGAAAATAGCCAGTGGTACTCCATTTACGCAGCTGCACAATGGAAAATGGTCCCTGGACTTTCCCTGATGGATCTTGATATTGCCAAATCTTTTCTGTTTCATTGATATTTGGTGCAGATGGTGTAGTCCCTGTAGAGTGAGGTGTAGGTGAATTTTCTGAGACAATGGTGGGAAAAGATTCAGATGCTTCCATTGCATGCGTACTCCTAGAACCAGTTTCTAAACTAGACACTGTCTGCCTTTTTTGTTGCTGTAATTCTGTCTCTCTTCCATGATTCCATGAATCATTAAGCATCTCACCAGCTCCAACTGCATCCTCTCCTTTGTTAGAGAACCCTCTACTCCGACTTGATTCCCGATTCAAGTTAGAACAGTTCTTTGAACCAGTCCTTGAATCGTTCAAAGATGATCCCCCCTTTCTTGGAGAGAGGGACTCCTTTCCTCTCCTGCCAAAGCCACCTCTTGGCTTCAGGAAGTTATCTGAAATAACAACTGTTAAATGACTAATAAATAACTAAAAAAAATGTACTAGACCACAAATATAAATTCAAATTGCAAATGGAACCTTGTCTTTTATCATCTATTTCATCTTCATCTTCTTCAGACTCATAATTCGGATCCATATTTGGGTCTACATGTATTTTTGGCATGTCCTTTAACCTACGCTGGCGCTCCTCAGGTGTCTTCAAAAGTTGTATTTTCTCTACACATTCTCTAAGCGTGAAAGGAAGTCAAAGAATACTTCTACACATGTGTGATTCACCTTTTAGATTCCAGGCAACTATCCCTTTCCTTTGAAAATCAATAACTTAAATATGCATATCCCCATAAATTGGAAAGCAAAAGACCAGCAAAAAGAGACAGTATTCTTGCAGAAGATGTAATTAATAGAACTAAGGTTGTATGCTATAGACAAGATGATGAAATCATGAAATAAACAAGTACTTATGTATACTTAAAGAAGCTACCTGTTAGCAAGGCATTATACTACTTAATGTTACACAACAAAGAATATGGCCCATTGAAATAGCATAGTCGTAGATGGCAATGTTGAACCAGCAGATTTGTACTACTAGAAAAATAACGTAATATGCAAAGAGACAACTCTAGGTTAGAGTTGCCTGCATCAGAAATCAGATAAAAAGAAAGTTTCTAAATATTCTAATGTTATAAAACATAAAAGACAAAGGTACATAAATTGGATGAGGGTGAGCTGATTTTTATCTGTAGAGCAGGTCCATCACAAGCAGATAATCGCATCTAAACAGATAGCAATTTTCTTGGCATGTTTACCATTGCAGAGGTTTCCCGCATATGATTAAACCCAATAAGGAACTCCTTTTCATAACCGAATATCTAGCATGGGCCCCCTTGCTGGGGGCTATAACCAAGAGGAGAAAAATGGAATATTCAGATCACTGACCCCATCAAATAGTGAAGGGAGGCTACAAACAACTAGAGGTAATTGGAAATATCATTGAATTAGTATGGATCACATTGGATGTCCAAAGACAAATGGTGTGTAATTCAAGCATATGAATCCAAGAAATCGAAAATTGACCATGAGCTTATTTTAAGCCGTACTGGTACAGCAGGTCAGGTTAGCTTTGCATACCCTCAGACAAAGAAAATTAAAAATTACGAAACTGAGATATATAGATTTATCTCCAAAATGTAGGCCTTGCTGTACAAAAGCCAGAAGAAAACAAAAGAGAGAAAAAAGGGGTAAAATGATCCAAGAATTGCCACATTGCACCATTAGGAACATGAGAAAAAAAAAAGGAAGAGAAAGAAAAAAAGGAAACATCTAACTTGAAGACCAGGAGAAAACCAAAAAAAGAAAACTTTGAAATAGATTTTGAAAGGAATGGAATCCCATGGCACAGAATATGGAGTAGCACTTTCTTGGTCTAACTTCTTGCTGATCCAAATTTTTCATATTCAATGAATTTTAAAAACTTGTTTACAATAATAAATGAAATTGCAAAAAAAACAAATAAGTATAAAAAATTCCCCATAGTGTTTTTATCTCCTCTATCTGGCAGGCAAATGAGCTTAAGAAAAGATGTCAACTTAATCCAGAGATGAGTCGTACGAACAAAGAAAATGTGCTAGAATGACCTTTTTCTTCTCTTTTCTTTCCTTATATTCTTTTGGCTAGGAACCATAAAAGCATGTCTGGTATAAAATCATGCAAGCCCACGAATTATACAAAGCTATTACATATAAGAAAGCATGGAAAACAGCAATGTCACATGGACTTAGGTTTGGCACTAGTACATGCCAAGTCCTTGATTTGTCTTCTTTTCAAAGTTTTTCTTTTCCTTAGCATCAGGAAGCAATCACACCATTTTGGTTGCTTCGCTCAAGTCCAATCAACAGAGAAACAGAGTGTAAATGACCAAATTAACATAAAAAATAAAATAAAATAAACAACAGTAGAGCAATTATAAACACTAGAAAACGTAAAAAAACAAAGGATATTGCTTCCTTTTCCCCAAATCACTAGCTCGATCACGAAGATGATTAAGCCGTATTATCTCTGCATCCAACCACTGTACCATAACATAAAATATAATCCATCACATAAGTTAAAGAGAGGGGAAAAATGCAAATAAGATTTATAGGAATGATATAGACATATGGTACCAACTTATCAGAGACTATTAAAGGTAAACAAGTCCTAGCTCCTACCAAATACTAGTTTGAATTCTGTAACAATGTCTTATATGACTTTGATTATTGCAAATAAGGCCTGTGCTGTGCAAATTGTTTTTCCTTCAGTTTTCTCACCAAACCCTAGCTCCTACTGCCAAGGGTTTCATAATAAATTGAAAACTTCTAAAATCAAAATGGGATCATTTTAAATGGTTGGCTTAGAAAACATGAGCTAATGCACTCCAAAGTGAATAGTGTGGCCCAGCCCAAACCAAATCAACATGTTCGTTAACAGGTTGGGCTGGCTTGGCCCTGGCAATCTATAACCCGAACACTTAGGGTTTGCTCAAATTGTCCACTACTAATTCCTGGCTTCTGAAATGACCATCCACATTACACTCCATGTCCAAGAACAAAAAGGACCGTCTCATGCTAGGATCAAACCTGAAGCAACACAACACTGATACAAGACAGGAGGATCACCAGACATACCCCTTACTGAAGTTGCATTGGTGAAAACTATTCATTGAATGAGTTGTGAACAACCGTCTCAGTTAAAAAAAATGAAAGAAGGTGCATTGGAAAAACCAGGAGGAAATAGCTGTAACAAATGAAGAAAGAGAGAAAGAAAAGCAGTGCGTCTAGAAACTAAAGATTCATGTGGACAGCTGTACCAGGCTACCAGTGTTCCCTTTATTGGTTCAAGTATACTAATGTAACTTTGAAAATATAAATTCTTAATAAAATACGTGGGCAGGGTTACTAATGATTGCCAAAAAACAAAAATTCCTGTGAAAATTGATTAAAATCTTGTCAAAAATAGGAAAGAAAATTGATAAATAAATTGTAAACAAATACTAATACAAATAGAAATATGATACCAAAAATATATAAAATAAATATTTTATATTTTATTACTAATTAAGATTCGACATTTACACCAAAATTACCTTTTTAATAGTACAATAAAAACACTCATTTTACTATATCACCACATACAATGTCCAAGCCATGTAACTGACAAGTCCAAGACTCCAAGTTGATATAGCTAGAGCTTTCAGAAAATGACAAGTCCAAGACTCCAAGTAACTGAATCCAAAATTTGTGACACAACTCAACCCAAAACTAGCACCCAAGTCTACAAAGATGGGGAAAAAGGATTGTACATTTATTGACCTTTTAGACTATGTGACGTGATATGGCCTTTTTCTCAGTCGAGTCGAATTTTCTACTATGTTCATAAATAGTCTTCTTTTGCCTTTTAACCCTAAAACTAGAATGAAATTTTAACTTTGATATTGGCTTATCCCCCTCATTATTTCTCTTTTCTACCCAAGTTATTTATCTTGAAAAAAGAAATATAATAACAAAAAAATTTACACACAAGAAACTTAAATCTTTTAACATGTAATTAAAAAACAACTTACATCTTTGACTCTGACTGCTTGGAATGCCATAACTTTCTCTTGAATGTCACCCTACAAGCAATTATTAATTTTGTCAGGAAAAAAATTATATAGCAAATTTTTCATCATCTTGAACCGAAGAACATCAATTTACCACAATGAGTCGGCTGATAAGTCCACATTTTATGCTCTGACGCAGTCGCTTGCACTCATCCTTACAAATAAAATGAAACAACTCCATGTGTCATAATAATGAAAAAAAATATTAACAAATGTTAATATGAATTTTTAAACCAAAAATCTGGATCATGCTAGATACAACCATCTATAAGGAAAATACATTTTTTCAGCCATCCATAATACTAGAACAAAGAAAATTCAATTAAACAAGTTATTTAATGTTAGACATTGCTTATAGTCATGCAGGGCCACATACTATTTCTGATTTCAAAAGCAAATTTACTGAAGCACACCCGTATCCATTTCAAAATCAATTAGACACCAAATCAGATTACTCTTTTACAAAGCCAAATGCTCAATTAAAATAGATTGGCGCATCCAACATGGGTGCCAGAAAGCTCTATAGAGCAACTGAGAGAAGCAAGTGTGGTAAAAGATACGTTCTGAGTCACCTCTGTAAATTCTTGATTTGAGATTATGTCAATTGATACAATCTCCGTCTTGTTTAGATTTAATATCTCTAGCAAGATATCTGTCATCCTTTTACCAACTTTATATGGCTCAGAAGCTTTACATGTACCTGGCCAGAAAATCATTAATACATTATAAATCAATCTAAAAATAGGTATAGATTAAATATGATTGAACAGTTTACCAACAACTTGGACGAGCCTATACAAATCTTGCTTCTGACCACTGCTAGAAATCCTTATTCTTACAAAAGAACCAACAACCTTATCATGAAATCCCTCTGTATCTTCCAAAAGATCCTCTAGCAAATTACGTCTTAAGTAAATTAGATTGATATTATGCATGTCAATAGCCGCATAATCATCTAGGTTTGATTGAAGACCTCTTTCATCACCTTTTTTACGTGTCTTACGTTTCTTGTCTTTGGCACTCCTTGCAAGAGCACTAGAGTTTCCCTCGGCCTCCAACTGAGATTCGGTATCAACAACACTTACTTGAAAATTATCTGCCAGAGAGTCCTCCTTTATAAGAAAGTGGGACTCAAGAAGCTTTAACATTTCAAAATGACCGACCCGTGGCTTCCCAAATAAATTCTCAAGTCTTGAGTCGCAAATTATCTGACTTTTCCGCCGAGGATCGCGTAGTTTGTTTTTTTTTATATATTCTAGCAAGAGAGCCTGTACATCGAACTGTGATATAGCTGACTTGTCACCATCTCTCATGTGCATGACAAATTCCAAGAGTTCCTCCGATGCCCATCCACTGATTTCATCTACAGAAAAGCCTTCAGCATTAGTCACAGCAATCCTGCTTGGTGAACCCTTGTCCCTCACACGAGACTTCAATCTTCTCCTCGTCTTTCTTCTTTTAGTGTCACTATGTTCTAATTGAGCAGAAAAATCATCAGAATCAGAACCTTTATCATCATTTGCATCAGAAGCTTCATCAGGCAAGTATGTTTTATGAACATGACGACCAGACCCTTTCCATGGATTTTTGGCCTGAGAAATTTCATCGAGGGTTAAAGATAGCCTCTCTTTTAGGTCTAGCCAGTAATCCTTGAATAGATACCCCCAGCTACTTTTGTCATTGAAGTCTATGTGGTCCTGTGAAAAAAAGTAAGCACTATAAATGACAAGGGAACAAATTTCTTGAAAATGTATACTGCACTAAATAATGGATATCAAGCGTTTTAAGCAAAAGAATTGAAGGATACTTGAAGAGAAGAAAGAGACATCAAAATGCCATAGGTCCAAAATGATGGAAAAATCACGCATGCAAGATACAACTGTAAGGGAAGAAAAGATCTCACCGCAAAGAACAATTAACAGGGTCTACTGTCAACATAAAGATGGAAGAGAAACAACATTTAACTTTGGTCAACAATAATCTCTAATTATTATCGTCAAATATAAGCAACAAATTGCTTCTCTATATCAAATAAAAAGGAACCCAACAACCCCCCGGTCTAGTCCCGCCCCACAACCCAAAAAAAAAACCATGTCCTTTATTGAAAATAAAGGAAAATAAAAATGTTTTAGAGAAAAGAAGGCACACATACCTTGTCTTTGTTACCTAGCTCCTTTTTTTCAATCAATAAGACAGTTTTCATACAAGTCTCACAGAAGCCTTTGTTCCCACGGACACACAATATGACAGCATCTTTGATACAACCTTTGCACAATGAAAAGGTACATGTATAACACATGTAGTGTGCACTCTTCTCACAGTTGCTACAGAGGTGCCAACCTTAATGTGTGAAAAATATGACAATTAAATTAGAATGAAGTCAAGTAACCCACAAAGATATATATAATTTATTAAAAATAACACTATTATTTACGAATGAGGTCTGACAGATGAGCCACGCCTCAAGATCCAAAAGAATGTAGTGGGATGGAAAATAAAAAAAATACTCATTGTGTATCATTGTTTTGAAAGAAGGTTGCAAGGCACACCTTGAGACATGCCTTGAAGTGGGTTATGCCTAAGACAATTTTATTGATTTGATGAGACACTACTACATAAAGCCTCAAGGTAGAGGAGGCATACACCTTATAATTTGAAAAACTTATTGTTTTAAAGTGGGTGTGAGCCAGTATCATTATCAGTTAACCCAAAAAACACATAGAAACTCAGGAGTTTTTGGCTTCTGAATTTACAGCTGAGTCCCTGCAAAGCTTGAACAACTGAAAGTCTCCAGTATATCTCCCCACATGTTTTGGGCTTTTGCTTTCAACGGGTATTTCTTCTTCTTTTTTCTTTTCTTTTTTGCAAGAGTTCATCTTTACCCATTTTTATAGAAGGTTTCACTTTTTATCCCATATTCATGCATGCAAAACTGTTGTATATATTTTAAAATATTATAAATTTACAAATTTTCATCAATATCAATAGTATCTTTGATATTTCTTGATAATATCCTAAAATTAAATTGTTGATCCATAAATAGAGATATTTTAATCATTGGTTGTATTGTATATGAGAAGGGAGAAACTTATATAAGATAGACATAAAAATAGAAAAGAATACGAGTAAAGAGAGAATTAAAATAAAATATCTTCAATAAAGAAAAATGTGTAAAATTATAGGGGTCAATAATGAAACCAATATGTTTAACAACGGTCATCTAGGATACTAAAACCTATTTATTTTCTACTTTCTTGAACATGAGTAGAAAAAGAATTGATATTTCTTGATGATTAGAAGATAATCCTACTTACAATAATGATAATTCATTGATAAGATGATAAAAATTAAATATATGCCTCATAGATGGCGCTATGTTCTTTCATAGGGGACCCTTATGTTTTATGGATATTATGCTCATGTTTTATCATCATTGCAATTGTTAGGATGAATTATGTGAACTCATTGGTCATTTGTGGTCATCAGTAGTATGATAATTTTATGCTTTTTCTTGTTACATTATGCTTAGTCAATTATAATTTTCTTATTCTATGAATATTTATTTCATGTTATTGCTAATTTATCTTTTTCTATTTATTTCTAACATATGACTGAAGTACATGCCTCATGCTGCCAAGCCTCTTAAAAAAAATACTGCCATGAGGCTTTTTACAGCCTTTTAAAACCTTGAACTTCTAGCCATCTTGTTTGTTTTTCTATCGACAATCATCTAAGTTATTACGTATTCTACATATTTGTTCTGTTCTGTTGATGATTGAAAACCAAAATAGTCAGGTAGTAGCAATAAATACTTTAATGTTATGTTTGGTTGGATGGAATGAAATGAAATCAGAATTGATTTTTTTTATTTTTGTGTTTGATTGGGCTGAAAAATAGGAATAGAATGAAATCGATTTCTAAAAGAGAAGGAATCAGAATTCCTTCTCCCCCTTTAAGGAACCATGATTGCATTCTCATCTCAATTTTTTTTCCAATTTTACCTCATTTCTAAATATAACCCAAAACACAAAACCCTAAACCCTAAACCCTAAATCCTAAACCATATTTAGAAAAATAATAATTTTAATCATAAACCTTAACCCACAAATATAATCCTAAACCCCAAACCCCGAATCCTTAAACCTTAAACCCTATTTAGAAAAATAATAATTTTAACCCTAAACCTTAACCCACAAATAAAACCTTAAACCTTAATCCTGAAACCTTAAACCCTATTTAGAAATATAATAATTTTAACCCTAAACCTTAACCCACAAATATAACCCTGAATCCAAAATCTCAAATCCTAAACCTCAAAACCCTAAACCATATTTAAAAAAATAATAATTTTAATAATATATTTTCTTTTTAAGTAATAATTATTTAGAAAAATAATGGTTTCAATAATATATTTTATCTGAAAAAAAGTAATAATTAAATGATATTATTTAAATTTTACTGAATATAAGGGTATTAAGGTAATACACAATATTTTCCATTCCATTCCAGTTGTAAACCAAATACTGTAATACTGATTCCTTCTTTGATTCCAATGATCAAACCAAACAAAATTATTTCCTTTCCATTCCATTTTATTCTGTAAACCAAACAAAATTATTTCCTTTCCATTCCATTTTATTCTGTAAACCAAACACCACCTAAATCTATCATATAATCGAACAAGGAACAATTATCATACTCCATTGTTCATTGAAAGTAAACAAGAATTCAAGATAAAGGCATGAAACTAAGGTACTAAAACCATCTTAAAACAAGAGAAGAGACAAGAAGGTAACTAAACTTTACCACAATTCAAGCGACCCTTGGATTCTACAAGAAAATAGATGCACGTAAAAAATGCTAAGAAACTGACAATTAATCCAATTACTATGGCTAAAATTCCATAATTCATAGCTTAAATTCATGTAGTATAGGTTTGAAGAACATATCAAAAACACCAATTAAACCAAAAAGAAACACCAATTAAACCACCAACCAAGTAAGAAATTCAACATGCTAAACTGACACAACGTATAAGACCTAGAAAGCAACTAAAGTTTACCACAATTCCAACGACCCTTGGATCGAAAGAATGCCTCATCACGATTAACACAAGCAGGATGATAAGCCTTTGGACATCCCCTGTTACACCCAAAAAAAACGTCAGTTATTCACTCAAGAAACATTAAAGGAAAAACAAGGGTAAACCCTACAATGACATACATTAGAAAAATAAAAGGTTGACAAGAACTACATAAAACGCCAGAAATGAAATGGAAAACTTTACCTGCGATCACAAAGTACAAGCTCACCACCATCAAAGCAAATGAAACATACATCTTCTTCTCCCTTCTTCCTTGAAGGGACTATTACTGAAGCCTTAGACTTCTTTCCACGCTTTCGCTTACCCTTTGCAGGCTCTGTTTCCTCTGTCTTCATGATCTCCTCCCTTAAAACTGCCTCCACCTCATCAGCCACATCAGTCTCCATGTTGTCATGTGCAATACCAGTCATATCCTCGTTATCTTCCTCTGCCTCCAAACCCTCCTCGTTATCTTCCTCTGCCTCCAAACCCTCCTCGTTGTCTTCCTCTGCCTCCAAACCCTCCTCGTTATCTTCCTCTGCCTCCGAACCCTCCTCTTTATCTTCTGCTCCATCCACGTCCTTCATCTCCTCTACTTGATCAACCACTCCCCTCTCCTCTACCATGCCAGTCACACACTGCTTCTCTGCTACTCCAACTTCTGCTATCACATCTCTGTCCTCTATTATATCAGCCACTCCCTCCTCTCTAAATTTCACCTCCACCGCTACATCCACTTCCCTAGCCGTCTTAGCCATATATGTGTCCTCCTTCGACTCAGACATCCCCTCCTCTTTAAAGTTCCACTCTTTTACCTTTCCTTCAGTCACATCCCTCTTCTCCTCAGCCAATTCTACATCACTGGCAGAGGCAGCCACATCAATATCCCCTGCTACCACTCCCCTTGCATCAGCTGAAGTAATCATATCCTCTTTCGTCACAGCCAACAACCCTGTCTCTTTTCCATAGTCAGTCACATCCGTCTGTACTCCCACCACTGCGTCTTCTGTAGAAGACAGCGCCACATTGATCTCAGTCGCAGAAAATTCTGACGCGGAGGGGTTTACATCCTTCAACAACCCCGCTGCCTCGTAAGAAGACACCATTCCGGTCTCCTCTGCAGCCACTCTCATCCCCTCAGCCGAGCCACCGGCACCAGAAGTCTCTCTTTCTACCAACTTACCAGTAACAGCCGAAAACTCGGCCTCCTTTGACTCATAAGCCACAGCTTTCTCCTCCAGCACAATATCAATAGGATCCCCACCCTCAACCCTAATAATCTCAACCGCCTCATCCACTATATCAGCATGGGGAGCCTCAAGTTCAACCAACACCGATTCTTCGGCAAAAATCTCCTCCTCTATTCCTTCTTTGCCCTCTTCTCCCTCATTCACACCAACATCACTTATTCCTTCAATTGTTCGACAAGACGGTTGTTGAGGTTGGGAGATAGATGAGTCACCGCCGGGAAGTCGGGCCTCGACGGATTCAGAAGTGGGCTCAGAGTTGCATTGTTGTTCGGTGTCTCGAACCTCAGGTTGAGTAACCGACATGGGCGCGGTATCGTATTTGGATTGAAAATAAGGTTTATTCACATGTGAAGCATCCTCTTCTTCAGCTTCCATGTATGCGAAAAAACAAAAGAAATCGAAATTGATAATTGATAGAAAACCCTAGATTTTGATATTTCTAGGGTATTAAGCTCTGAGCTTGAATTTAGGGGGATTACTAGTAGTTACTCCAAATAATGTATGTAGAAACCGAAAGAGAGAGAGAGAGCAAAGGCGGAGAGAAGTCGAGAGCTGCACGAGCATGCTCGCATGATAAAAATGGTGGAAATTTCTGCATAATATCCACTGTTTTGAGCAAATCTCGGTTTCTTTCCAACGGTGCCCATTAGGTGTGGCCGATTCGGCGATCTTCGGCCTGTTTGTAGTTTTAAATTAGCCCACATATTTGTTAAGCTCGTGGCTTGCGTACGAATAAGTGAACCCACATTTTCATTTTAAAAAGTTAATGATTGCTAAGAAAGCCCACAACATTCTAGTTACTTTTATTCTGTTAAAACCCACTTTACCTATTTTTTTATTTTTTATTTTCCTCTAGAATCTACATATTGTCGTTTCATCATAAGTTGCGATAGTTATCTATTTAAATTAAATGTTAGATTATGATGTAATGTGGAGTAAATGAATCAGCTTTTATCAATTCCTCCTTATCAATTAACAACTCATTTCAACTTAAGATAAATAAAAGTACCCATCAATAATAATAACTTTTTCTTCTTATTTTTGTTGTTCTGTAATCCTTAAAATTAATTAAGAAATAAAATGTTGTTTATCAAGTAATTTCTAATAATAGGTATGTTATGTATTAGGATAAATTTGGATGAATATTATTTTATTTTTATATAAATTAAGTATATTAGTTATATTTAAAAAAAATTGATACATTTTAATTATTTTGTATATTTTAATTATTTTTTATAAATTTGATTTTAAGATTTTTTTTATTTAAAAAAATTAAATTAGATTGAATTAAATATTATTAACCGAGGTTACTAGATATTTGAAAAAAAAATGTATAAAAAAATTAAAAATAAAAGTTTATTAAAATCATTAGAATTATTAAAATGTTTATAAATATAATAATAAGATGCCTATTGTGTTCCTTAGCAAATCTTTAAATAAAATAGGGAGAGAGAGAATTTCATCCATGCCAAAGTAACAGGAGATAAATGAGCAAGTGAATTTTTTTTTAAATGACAATTAAGTTTATTTTTTATTAAATAAAAAAATATTATACCTACGATATAATTTATATTTAAGATACCATTGTAAAATCACCTAACGCACAATATATATACTACTTTTACTATGTATTTTTTAGTTCGAATTTGATAGGCCCCTTATTCCACTATCAATGCCGAATATGGTAATAAGGATTTAAGATAACACATAATTACTTTCATGTATATTGGATAACTCAAGTATATATTATTTATCTTTAAATTTTAATTAAATTTATGGATAAATATTTAAATTTTTAAAACATACAATTTAATTTTTAAACTTTAAAATTTTACATATATATCACTAAATCTTTAAATCATACGATTTAATCCCTAAATTTAAAAACTTTATACATAAATTCTAAATTTTTCATTCATAAATATGTATTTTAATAGTTAAGTTAGAATCTATGTATAAAATTTTAAAAATTTGGAGATTAAATTGTAAGATTTAAAAGTTATAAAAGTTTAGAAACTAAATTATATGTTTTAAAAATTTAGATACTTATGTGTGAATTTAATTAAAATTTAAAAACAAATACTATACTTTGTCATATTATATAGAAATGAAGTTATTTGTAGGTTGTAATATTTTCTTTTCATAAAGTAGTATATTTATAAGTTTCTCTTTCGACATCTTTTTAAATTTTATTATCATATGCATGTAATATTATTATAGAATAAAATTGATGATATGTACAAAGCTTATTGAATGTAAATTTATGAAATTTATTCTTATTAAATTGAGTTTTGTAAGTAAATGAGTAAAACTTACGATGAATTGTGTTACCTTGGTTTTATACTCACTTATTGTTAACGGAGTGAAACATAACCCCTTTAGACCAACAATTAGAGGTTTGAGACAAAGAGATCCAGTTTCACCTTATCTCTTCTTTATGGTGACTGAAGGTCTCTTTGGACTTCTATGAATGGGTGAAATAATGAATTTAATTAAAGGGTGAGATTATCTAGAAGTTAACATTAGAATTTTTCATTTATTCTTTACATATGAAAATTTCTTAGAATTTAATAAATTAGGATGTATCAATTTAAAGTTGATTCTCAAACAATACGAAGTTACCTCGTATCAAAAAATTAGTTTAATTAAATCAATTATGTCCTTTAGTTCCGATACTAATCGATCATTAAAAATGTTGATCCAAAATATGCTTTGTATTCCTATTATTAACTACCGCAAGAGATACTTGGGTATAAGAAGAAGTAAGGGAAGACTATTTAGCCAATTAAAGGTTCATGTTTGGAAAAAATTCAAAAATTAGAAAGATAAGTATTATTACTTATTTAATGAGTTATTTTAAATTATCCTTAGACTTGTGTAACAAATTACAAAACCTAATGGAAAAAATTTGATGGGGATATAACTTGGATAGAAAAGTCATACAATGGATGGCATGAGACAAGTTAGGTAAACCCGAGGCTTTGGGAGGTATTGGCTTTAAGAATTTATTTTCTTTCAAATAAGCCTTAGTCTCTAAGCAGAGTTGGAGACTTTTACAAAATGAGAATTCTTTAATAAAAAGAGTTTTAAAAGGCTAATATTTTTCCCAAGTATGATTTTCTCTCTATCGATCCCTAATTTTTCTTTTTATATGTAGAGAAGTGTTACTTAACAGAGAGATTTATGTTTTGAAGTGGAGAATTGGTAACGGAAATAATATCTTTTCTACTCTAATCTTTTCAAAGATGTTGGGGTGTTAACACTTTAGTGTTTGTGCTTATTAGTAATGCTTGTAACTGGTGTGAAAATTTTATCAAGGAGAATTTCTTATCCTTAGACGTTGAGGATAATTTCTTATCTTTAGACGTTGAGGTTATCCTGAACATTCCTCTTTAAGGGTCTCATTATGTTAATAAATTGATTTGGGGGCAGATACACTAATGGATGTTTTACAATTAGCATGCTTATTGGCTAATTAAAAAACAACAATATTTAGGTATCAAGCGTGCCCACGGAGCCTGTTCAAGCTCCTTATCGAATCAATCTGATGGAGGAAGATTTGTTGTCTAAATGTTAATAAGGTAAAATAGCCACTAAGTTAATAGATTTAACCACTAAATTACATATACTATTATATTTATAAAATATAAATTATAAATATAATAATGCAAATGGTCTTATACAGCTTGAAGAATTTAAAAATTTCTACAAATTAGATCGTTCTGAATTTGATAACAAACCAAATTAAATTGTTCAAAACAATCTAATTTTTCAATTTGATCTGATTTATCAATTTTTCTATCCAATCTTAACAATAGTATTTTTTTTTTTGTAGATTCTAATAATACGTAAATTTGAACATGTCATTGTACTAGGTTTAGCGTAGCAGAGTAAAATAAAAATGCAACTTAAACCTCCCAGTAGATACAAAAGAACTATAAGAAGACGCGCTCAACCAGCTTCCGAAAATATATCAAACTACCAATCACTGAGCAAGTTAGAAAAGAGTATGCAAACACCTCATACCTAACAAAGTTCGTTTACTAGTCACGAACATTTTATCCATCACAACCAAACTAAAAAAAAATTGCTCCACATACAACCCGAATTTAGCTCCTCATAGTTCGTCAAGTTCCATCTCTAAATCTATCTAGAAACTAAAAGAACAAATACTTGCTCAAGGAAAAAGCATACCAAGAAATAAGTGTGCTGACAGCCTGACTTCAATCAGTACCTCCTGGGATAGCGGTCCACAAACCTGCCAGAAGGGCATTCATATGCAAGGTGTCCACGTCCTCCACAATTATGACAAATCATCATGGGTCCCATGCAATCCCTGCTCATATGCCCCAGCTGTTGGCAGTTTCTACATACAATATCTCGGTAGCCACCACCACTACGAATTCCACCTCCCCGCTCTCCAAGAAGGTTGGATTTCGGGCAGTGTCTAGCAACATGCCCAGATACATTGCACAAGTTGCAGATGGGATCATTTGGACAGTCACGTGCCAGGTGACCAGTTTTCCTACAGTTGTTACATGCCTTGTCGTTTGTACAGTCGGCTGCAATATGACCCTGCTTATAGCAGTTGTTGCACAACCTTAAGTCCCCAGGTGGTAGTGCAGGAGCCGTGCACTCTCTAGCACGATGTCCAGCCTTACCACAGGTGTGACAGATGCCCTCATTTGGACAGTTGCTGGCCACGTGGCCAGGTTCTCTGCAGTTCCAACACAATGACTTTGTGGTACATTCTGAAGCAATGTGCCTGGTCAAAGTAATTGAAAGATATATTGTTTCTTAGATATAAGCAAGTAGAATGCAATTCTGCGAGGAATAATGTTATCAAAATAATGATAATTATAACATCATTTCTTACTATGAAGAAGAAATAACTAATCATCATTGGTGCAATGCAACAACAAAAACAAGATACTGTCCACATTCCCATGAGAAGAAATACAACTCCTTTGCTTGAGAATGCAAGAATCAGAATTCTGGTAGTTATAAAAAGTTAAAAACTAATCCACAAACTTAATTAGTAGTTTTTTTACAGATAATCAATATATCTGGAATAAACTGATTACTCATCAAGCAGGATCAAATAGAGTCCAGCACTGCCTGAAAAGATCCTTACACGAATTGAAGGTGATAGTGATCATTGCTACATGCTAAAGTCTGGAATCTAGCATGAGAAAGGTTGACAATGTAACATTTGGGTGGAGACCAGTGATAATGATGCATGCCCTAATGCAATTTTTGACAAGGTGGAAGGTGAATAGCTGATCATGGAGTTGATAGTGTCACAGTTTTAATTCAAGGTAACTGAATGAAACTTAAAACTAGCAGTCACAAGCAAAACACCCAAGAGTTTATGATAACTCTCATTGCACGCATTAAAATATACACCGCTAGAATACATTGATCAAGAGAGTTTCAAGACAGCATTCCCTTCAAAAATGAATCAACAGGGCTGGAATCTTTAACCTACTGGCATGCCATGTCAAATAGATCCGTTGAAAAACACCTCACGAAAAATCAGTTTAACATATGCAAAAGTTTCCCTAACAGTACTTTGCATAACTTGAAAGCTACTTTACTTACCCAGGAAGACCACAATTGTGACAAATTGCCACATTGGGGCATTCTCTAGCATAATGGCCCGGCCGCTTGCAGTTCTTGCACAGATTGTCTCGGCTGGAATAAAGTGAAAGCTGAGTTAATGTTAAGCAAATTTAACTAGATAACAAATTCTATAAACATGGTTAAAGTTGAGTATCTTTTCAATGGTGAATGGAGAGGGAGGCAATTATGAAGTAGACTGTCCATTAAAATAGTCCCTCATGAGACATTACAATGCAGGTTGGGACCAATGGTGGTTACACAACTTCCAAAATTCAGTAAAATACTGTTGAGGTTGAAACCAAATTAGATTGGAATTCTTGTCTAGCAACACATACTCACACACAGAGAGATAGAGTGACAAAGAGATGAAAATGCAAATTCATATTGCCTACAGAAGAGCTTCATACATCAGTTCCTCCACTTTCAACCGAAAAATATATTGCTTGAAATTATAAAATAAGAAGCAAAGAACACACAAACCAATAGACAAATTCATGAGCTGAACAAGTCCCCTTCAACAAGAATCAAAGACATAATCGCGAGAAATAATGCACCAATACAGTATTACAGTTGTTGATAGCATAAAACTAATATATATACTAGCTACTCTTGCAAGGCAATTACAAATTGATTATCATGAGACCTACAAGAAAAACTTTAACACGTAAAATAGATATACTAACGTCACTATGCCTTTAGAACGAGAGAGTTTTACATACAACCGGGAATGTAACACGTGGTGGAACAGGTTTATAAAAGCTCTTCATTTTTATAATTATAAAAATAAAAGAAGTGTAACTAGAGGCGAGATCAACAACTATTACTAATAGAGGGCATAAAACCGGTGGTATATAAGATTTTCTCCTTATGGACAGGCTAAAAATAAAAGAAGGTAAGACAATGTTCTCAAAATAATAATAAAATATACAGTTTTCAAGAGTGAATTACAGAACACGTTCTTTCTTCACGAGTAAGAGGGATGCTGGATTTATTTACTTTACCATGCCACACTATAGTTAGGCATGGAAAATAATAAAATACAGTAAAAATGAGAAAACCTGAACCCCCGACTCTCATCCCTTCTGTAAGGTGCACCACGATAGGAGAAACGGTCAGAACGGATCTTTCGATCCAGAGGGCTCCTGCTCCTGCTCCTGCTCTGGCTTCGACTTCTGCTGTCCGAGCTCATGTTTAATTATCTTTATCAACACCAACAACTACTGATATGCAAAAAAACTACCTCCTCCACCACCACCACCACCAACAACAACACTACACGACCTCTGCTCTCCTCCCTGTCCACAACAATCACACCTAGTATCACACTCATGATTCAAAATCATATCCTTTACTTCCCATTCATAGCAGAAAACACCAAAACTGAGAAATTAACATAAACTTTTGAACAAGCATTCCATCTCAGAACAACAATACCATTCTACTCAGCACCCATATACCAAATACCCACTCCTCAACAGCATCCTCTACAAGAAATTTAAGCATCCTTTAAAAACAGTCAACATCCTGTACAAACCAAGCGTACAAAAGTGTACATAGATTGTGCACAAACCCAATCTCCTCAGGAAAATGTCTAAGCACTTTAGAATCATCAAACAAGATCATCAAAACAAGTGGAATGAGCATAAGAAAGTGGGTAAGTCTTCCTCATATATTATTGAAAAGGATCAGTAACATTCCTAATAATATTACGACAGTGTATAGAAAACTAGACAATAAGTAGAGATGAAATCCTTATTCATGATTCGTGACAAGCTAGAAAATCCCTACAATTATAAAAATTTGCAGCCATGACAAATACCACTCCATTCCATACCATATTCACTGTTGCATTAAGCAATAATGCAGCAGTCCATTGAAAAAAATGAAAACCAGCAGTACAGAATTTGGAGAACCCCAATAAGCTTCAATTATCAACTCTTTATTTTAATTAATTTTTGATAAGGAAATTGAGTTACCATTGACCCCTTCTGCACCCAGAAATGGAATAATATTTCTAAACTGCATGCATAAAGAAAATGCATGAAATGAATCATGCATGGTATGTCTTATGTAAATTAGGGACTAGAGATGTAAAGTGGATTGTTTCTTATCATCTCATGTTTTATTTAATTTTTCTAATGGGTATATGGTATAATATTGTCTCATTTCATTTAAATACTATCTCATTTAGATTGTAGTGTTAATGGACTTAACTTCGAACAAAAAACTTATATTATAAATAATTATGTATCATATATTTTATTATTTTTGTATTCTTACGTATCTCATTTAAGTTCATTAAGAATAAATAAAATATTTCAATTAATATTGTCTAATAACCATCACATCTTGTTAAAAATTAAGTGAGACAAAATGAGATGAATTTTGAAAATTGATGGATTGCACCTTGAATCTCATTAACATCTTATCTCAATTTACACCTGTAATAAGGACATTAAATGATGGTATGATACATTCCAATTTACATATCTAACCATAACTGAATAATCTAAGGGCAGGAATGCAGGATCACCCCAAATAACAGTATCCATAATTCAGAACTTACACTCCGCCCACTCTTTCAGATGGTTCTCAAAGTGATACTGTTATACCAAAACTAAAAAGAAAGCACAGGAAAATCGAAATCAAACAATGTATCGAGTAACATCAAATGAGGGGGGGGGGGGGTAAATTTTCAACAGTACGGTTAACTTGCAATTTTCAGGCGAACGGAAACTAAGAAAGACCACAAATAAATATATCCTAAATATTCAATAAGTTAGCATGTCATCTAATACATAAACCGATTAAACTCTGCCAGACCAAAAGTGAGGTTGCATGAAAAATGTCTATGGAAAAGTTATTATTCATAGGTTAGTAGAATTTCCTCCAATAACAGCATCTGCTATATGTACAACCACAAGCAATTATATACTGTAAACAAAGAAATAAAAACAAAATATAAATCCATACTCAACCTGACAAAATTAATTATCCGAATATCATCTTCATTAACTTTCTAAAGCAGTAACCGAAGTAGAAAACACAATAACGTAAACAAACAATCGAATTATCCACGCCGCCAAAATTTTAATTTTTTTTAACCAATAAACAAATACATAGAAATTCAAAACAAAAATGAATGGAAGTTTAGCCCTAACCCTAGAATAGTGTGAAAATAGAATGAAAAGTGAAAGAAATACGAACGACAAACCTCAGGCGCTGAACTTGGGTTGTATTGTTTTTGTGTCTGACGAGAAGGATTTTAAACGCAAATAAAGATGAAAGAGAGAAGTGTCACTTGCATCGATCGGCGATACACAGCAACAGCTGATCCCTGGCTTTTGGATTCCACAGACAGACTTGGTTCGGTGTTCTGCTTATAGATGTTGGATTTGGATTAGGCCCAATGAGAACCTTTGCAGAATAGAGACCATCTTTGATGGGCTTATATCCGGATAATAACATCCAGATATATATACTTATGAAAACCCTTTTTTTATTTTTTATTTTTTATTTTTTATTTATATCCGGACTTATAAATTTCTTATAATAAAAATGACTTTGATACAAAATTATGATTATATTTTTTATTCTATTTGATCATATATTAAGCTTAATTTAACATTTTTTTATTAAATTTATTGTCTAACTAATAACTTAATTCTTATATTTTATTATTTTATTCTATATCTAATATGATTATTTTCAAACTAAATTCTAGATTTAAAAAATATTTAAGATCATTTTACTAGATTCCGTCTATTTTATATTTTTGAAAAATAATTAATCAATTATGATAAGTTTTCAATTATTTTTAATCTTTCAATGCTAACTGTGAAGTTTTTTATTTTTAAAAAATAATCAATCATTCTTAATAAATTTTTAATTACTTCTAATTTTCGTATGTTAACATTGAAGTTTTCTTTTATATATTTATTAAAATATAGTAAAAATACTTTAAGATATGTAACATCTTTTAAATTTTCTTTGGTTTTTTGTTTTTTGTTTTATTTTATTTCTAGATAAATTAGTTCTTAATTTTTTTCTTCAATGTATTTTCCTTTTATATTTTATGTAACTTATTAAATAAGTGATAAATAAATTAATAAATAATCAAGATTTTTAGTATCATCACAATATATAACTATAACTGATTTAATAAATATGAGTTCACCTTGATCTTTCGCTTTGTGATGTCTCATTATTTTTCCTTAAGGTAGTACCTCAACTAAATATAATCTTATATTCTTCTTACCTTATAGAGTTATATAGTACATGTACTTCCTTTTAAGGGTAGAGTAATAATTTTTTCCTTAAGGTAGTACCTCAACTAAATATAATCTTATATTTTTCTTCACTTATAGAGTTATATAGGACTTATATTTCCTTTTAAGGTTAGAGTGATAAATAAGAATTTCTCTTCAATATGAAATTTTATTTATTATAATAGTTTAATATTAATGCAATACTAAGAATATTGAAGAAGATTTTAGTTATTGATTCTTAGATAAAAGATTACAAAATATAGAAAATAGGAGTTAAGTGAATAAGTTTTTCAGAGAGTGTGAGAGGTGTGTCTTCCCTTAAAATAAGAGTTTTTTTTAGATAGACATAAGGATTCTCCTTTACATAGGTGGAATTTTATTATTTTACCCAATTTTTTCTAATTAACACCAACATTATTGAGGTAAAAGTGTTAATTTACTGTGTAAGGACCTTACATTTATTTATAGTCATTTATAGACACTTATTTTCGTGAAGTTGAACTCTCAACATCTTCTTGCTTATCTTTAGTGCAATAAATACATTTGAGGTATGTGGTTTCCAGTCTAGCATAATGACAGAATACATTCTTGCTTCCCATGTTTATTTTCAATTCATTCTAATTGAAAGCAGCTTTACATTTATTAATATTTTCATCATCTTTCTAAGTGATAGGCATATTCCTTTTTGAGATAAGAATCACTTTACTGGTAGTATAATTAACTTTAACTTCAAAAAAAATTATTAATTTTTTTTAATTCATAATAGATCTAACTTAGCATTTGACCATGTTCCATGCTTAACTCTTCTAAATCAAATTCCTTTTTATGGCAAAGCTTTGGGACGATTAAGCTCCCTTTCGATGTTGACAAGTCCAAGCTTAATGAAACGATATGGATTCACTAAAATTTCTCAATTCTAATCCATAATTGAATTAAAAAAATCTTATATAAACATACTTATCCATATCCTTAATATCTAAATTTTTCAATGTAATTTAACTCATTTAAATTATTTCCTAAACATAAGTTTTCTATTAATCCATCATGAAATGTTTTATACACAAGCATTAGATCAACTTCTTCTTAGATATTGAAATTGGTACCTATAGGGAATTCTATCTCTGAAGTGTAGAACTTCGTATCATTAATATGTTAATTGGTAGATTTTTCTGACTAGGTTATACAAACTTAACCATTTTTGTCCTATGAAATTTCTGTGTTGGTCTATTTCTTCTTATGAAACAAGATAGTTGTTGGTTACTTCCCTGAATAGTAGTGGTCTAGGTGATAACTGTATTTTATATAGTTATTTTCACCTATTTTATTAATTATAATTGCTATTTTCTTGATGTTTTTAGTTAATTTTCGATTAATAAATTAGTATTTATTGTTTTTTATTTATTATAAGAAAAATAAATAAATTGTATCGAAAACGTTCTTAATTTCAAATTTTTGTCCACAAATGTAATTTCAAATATTAGGATTCTTAATTACAATTTATAAAAGTTGAAAATACAAATTAAATTTAAATTTGAGCTTAATCGTAATTATTAAAAGTTGAAAAATTTAATTTAATATTAGAAAAGGGGTAAACTGTAATTAAAGAAAGTTTAAAATGTAATTTGAATTTAATTTGTGGGTCAAAATATAATTAAATAAAGTTTAATATTCGTGCAGGAGAGGAAATACACGCGTCATCATCCATGCGTCCATCGTGGACCGTCAGATCAACGCATGAACGGTTCAGATGCGCGCGTGCACTTCAACCCGACAGAGGACAGTGGATGCAGGGAAATTCTCTTTCGCGCGGCTCGATGCCCGAGTGGGGCCCACCTACCGCACAGGCCGACGTGCAGCGTGGGACCCACCGTCTGACGCCGCGCAGACCTGTCTCCCACTTTCGCGCCCCTTTTCCAGCGCGGTTGATCCACGTGAGCCCGGTTTTTACGCGAACGAGAGTCTGCCACGTGTTGCACTTAATATTTCAGCAAATCATACTCCGACACGTGGCGTGTTACAATGAGCGCGACCGCGCTGGATCAAGCCCGTGTTGTAGCCGTTGGCTCCCGTGCGACCATTCATCGTGCGCCCGTTTCCCCTCAACGAATGAGACGCTGCCACGTTGATCGGGGCAGAACCGACATCGCCGATCCTGCCCGTTACTTTGGTTTTATCTATTTATAAAACTCTCGCAAGTGCACGAATCATTTCGTAGAAAATGATAAGTATACTCCCAAGGTCGATCTAAGGAAGGAATGTATGTGGTTTTTAATTTATTATTCAAACTTTTAAAAACGAAATTAAATCCTAAACATCCTGTCACGATATTTTGGGGTTTTGTGTTTTTAATCTACTTACATAAAAATAAACATAGATTTAATAAACATTTATGCAAATTTTATCATTTATAATGGTTGAGTATTTATGGATATAATAATTAAGTTAATTATGCTTGCTCATATTAGTTAGGTTATTAAAGATATGATTTGATATTTATTGATTATCTCTTTTTTATATGAATACTACCTTTGGTGGGGTTAGATATTCTTTGTTAACTAAACAAATCAATTAACACCTATGGGTGGGGTTGATAACTAATTTGGTTAATTAAATTAATTCTTTTTCTAAGAGATTGAAAATGAACCATTTAAATGCCACCGGGTTAGATAGTTTAAACTTTATTCAAGGTGTCCAAATTAAACTTAAAAATTTAGTTATCCGAGTACTAACTTTCAAGTTTTAAAACCACTACTGAAAACATGTTGTCAATACATTTTCAGATAATAATTCTTATAAAAACTTTTGAAATAGAGCTTCACTCTAACTACCGGGCCATTGTACCAACAAATAAAAGAGCACTACTCTAAATCAGACCGGATAACTAAACCTTAAAATCTAATTTTCAGATTTAAGTTTGTAATGAAAAATAATATATTTCTCTCTAACATTCTTAATATAAAAATCTTGAATAAAAACAAAATCAATTGATTTTAGAGATTTTTACCTATTTAAATATTTCGTAAGCATAACAACGTTATTATTACATAATGTTTACAAACAACCGCCAGAAAGTTAAATTTAATCACAGACAAATTAAATATAACATGTAAGAATAAAGCATAAAAAATAACTCAGTAAAGAAAATAAAATCCTTACAGAACTTTCGCGTTATTCTGGCTGGCGAAAACCTCCAAGCTAATTTGCACTCCCATTTATTGAATCAAAAAGCTAATAAATTACAAAACATAACTAGTTCTTCCCAAAAAGGAAAGAACTCTAAAACTAAGAGAAATTAACTAAAAACTAAGAAAACTAAAAAACCTAAAAATCTAAGAAAAGAGAGAAAGAAAGAAGAGAAGTGTGTTTTGAAGGTGTATTTTGAAGTTAAGGGAAGGGTATTTATAAAGGTGAGGATGGAGAGAAAAAGTAGAGAAAAAAATGTAAAAAAATGTAAAAACGCGGATTAGTGATTCACGACGTTATTTGATGACGCCAAGATGACGTCATTAAAGTGGCCGCACGTGAAAAATGGGCGAAAGGCTAGTGCGCGGAGTGGGCTTGCCAGGACGCAATGGCTAAGCGTGAACAGCGTCTGATCGGGTGGTGCGCGCTGGATGGGTAAAGCACAAGGCGATGCTACATGAAATTGGGCCATATGTCAATACAGAGCCGGGCATGGGCACGATTCAGGTGCCTTTGACATTTTTGACCTTTTTCGACCCATTTTGTCCAATTTTTTCCATGTTTATTGACCTTTTCCCACTTATTTATTAATATATTTGTGATGTATTGCTTCAAGTATTCTCTTTGAAGTCTTTAAATTATGCTTTTAAGCCAAAATACCTGAAAAACAATAAAAATACCCGTGATTCCAAAAAAGACAAATTTATATAAATATATGATAAAACATATAAATATATGTAGTTTTAATCAATTAATGTACATAAAATCATGGTTATTTTAGTGCTTTTTGGGCACTCATCACACGTGTCCCACTAATTGTGTCCGCGAATCAGAACGCGACACGTGGCAGCGTGGAAGAAAATTAAAACAGAAACGCGCAGCGTTCCACCCACTTTTTCGATCCCATTTTCGATACAATTTTTGTCCCCCACGCGTTTAAATTATTATTTTCGACACACTTTTTTGTCCCCCCGCGTGGATTTAAATGTAATATTTTATTGATGTGTTTTTTTTGCTATAAATAGGAGATAGTTTTTAGTTGTAAAAAAGTTTGGTTGGAGTAGAGGTTTTGGAGTTTTGGGTAGTGTTTAATTTTCGTGTGTTGCTCGGTTTTGGACGGCAAAACACGCAGAAGCCATTTTTGGCTTTTGTTGTGTTTTGCGTGTGCCAAATATTTGTTTTAAGTTATGTTTTAATTTTATTTCTGCTTCTTCTTAATTTTCTGTAGTTGTTGTAATTTTTATTTTAATTTTATGAAGTAATTTAATTTTTCTAGGGTTGCATTTGATCTAAATTTATGAAGCTTTAATTTTAATTATTTTTGATAGATTTATAAGACGTTTGATTTGTTTGTTTTATTTTGTACTTAATGCTTTTTGATTATTTACGAATCTTATCAAAATGATCTGTGGCACATAAATAAACTTGAGAAAGGCATTTGTGTGTGTATTGCTCGTAAATAGAATGACATGTATGATGAAGGATAGGAATATACCCTAATTGTATATGTGGCCATTTGAAAACTTAGAACGTAATGAATCTCGGTAAATTTAATTTTCATAGAGATATAGTAAATTAATTTAACGAGGTGTTTATACGAGTTCGAAAGAGATGTATGAATAAAAAAAAAGAAGTTTTCGGTTGACAAATTAAATATACTAAAAAATATAAATCAAAAGAAAATAACATGATTTGAGTGGATTAGTTTGGTGAAAAATCGCAATCCTAGATTTCTTTTATTTTCTTATTTTACTTTTTTATTAACCAACGATTGTTTTGGATAAAATCAGAGAGATACAATTTTAGTACTCGACAAACTATAGTAACAAATCCTCGTGGGATCGATCTTTACTTACTAATCTTATTACTTGTGACCGTGTATGCTTGCACGAGTTCGTGTGTTGAAAAACACGCAACACTAGGTACCCTTCCAATTGTTTTCAATGTGCTAAAATCGGCTAATTATTGTATTGTTTGAGAATAATTCTTAGTTATCTCTAAAGGAGTTAATAATTTTGACATTTTATAATTGGAAAAAAACTATCTTTTGCTTTTATCTTATTGTTGAATGATCTGTGCATTATTTCACTCAAACATGTTATGACTTTGCTAACTTCTTAACAACTAGTATAATTTCATGGTTTAGGGTCATGGTAGACTATATAAAGCTTAGTCTTTGAAGATTCTTCATTTTATGTTTCATTTGCTCAATTAAGTTTTTTTTCTCAATAGATATTATTTTCTTCTTCACTTATTTTGATAATTTTGATTCTTTATTTTCATTTGAGATAATTTCATCATTTTTTGTAGTTTGAACGTTTAAGCCTTTCTACTTGGTTGAAGAGTTAACCTTTTTGATGTTATCTTTTAAGGATTTCTTAAGGTATAATATCTCAAGTTAGTCCTGTAGAATTTTAATTTCCTTTTCTTTGATATGTATGTATATGTAAAGAGGATTTATTCCTGATAAATAAAAAATAGATAAATATGTGAATTCTTTAATTAATGCATCAATAAAATTGTTTTATATTGATAAATATTCAACATCAAATTTATAATGATCTAATCATTGCCGTCATTTGATTAATCGATCTTACTTATAATCATTTGCAAGATTAATCTATAAAGAATATCCAAAAAATTATTATCTGTTCTCATAATAAACTTTTAATTAATAACATATAATGCAAATTTCTTTATAACATTTCTAACAGGTAAATATTCATTTTAATTTCTATGATAATTTAATTATAAACCCTAAAAATATCCTAATATATATATACAAAGATATTCATATTGTCATCTACCTTTATTTTTAAAACTACTCTTCAATATCCATATAAAACATCTGTTTCTATTATCATTTTATCATCTGGACTTAGGTGGTATAAAGTTGGCAAGTTTTTAAATATGCTTTTACATTGTTATAAACTTATTTGAGTTTAACTTGTACACATTTCTACTAATTTTTTTTATGTATTTTTTTACACAAGATAAATATTCTAAAAATATTTGTAGCTATTTTATCCTTGATTTCACTAGAAAATCCTTGTAGTTTGTTTAATATATGAGATTAAAGATGATATTTTTCATCTTTTATTTCTAATCCTAGATACTTTTTTTTTATTGAACTATTACAACCTTTCTTTTTGATAGAACAAATCTTTATTTCCTACATTCTTATAAGACATTAATAATATCTAAGTAATGTTTATTTACGTCATTACTAAATATTAAAATGTCATTGATGTATACACAACAAATATCATGTAACTTTTTAAAGATATTATCCATATGTCTTTCAAAAATACATAGTGCTTATTTTAATCCAAATGGTACAACTATCCATTAGAATTGTTAATACCTATTACGACTGTCACAGGATGAAAAGTATGTATGGATTTTCGTAAAGTAAATAAAGATACAAGAAAGGATCATTTTCCTCTCCCATTTATGGATCAAATGCTTGACCAATTAGTTGAGCATTCTTTCTTTTGGCTTCTAGATGGATACTCCAGTTATAACCAGATTGCTATGGCACCTGAAGACCAAGAAAAGACCACATTCACATGTCGTTATGAAACTTTTGCTTTTAGAAGAATGCCTTTTGAATTATGTAATGCACATGTTACATTTCAACGATGCATGATGGCCATTTTATCAAACATGGTGGAGAAGCATCTAGAAATATTCATGGATGATTTTTCGGTCTTTAGAAACTCATTTGATGAATGTCTACACTATCTCTCCTTAGTGTTACAAAGATGTGAAGAAACAAATTTGGTTTTAAATTGGGAGAAATGTCATTTCATGGTACACGAAGGTTTAATCTTAGGCCACAAAATCTCAACTAATGGCATTGAGGTGGATAGAGTTAAAATAGAAGTGATTGAGAAACTACCACCACCTACCAATGTACGAGGAGTAAGAAGTTTTCTTCTACATGCATGCTTTATCGTAGATTTATAAAAGACTTTTCCCAAATCTCCAAACCCTTGTGTAATCTTTTAGAAAAGGATATGTCTTTCAAGTTTGATGATAAATGTTTAACAGCATTTCAAGTGCTTAAAGAGAGATTAGTGTCAGCACTAGTTATAGTCACACCGGATTGGAATAAGCCCTTTGAATTGATGTGTGACGCAAGTGATTTTGCTATTGAAGCTATTCTTGGACAACGAAGTGACAAAAATTTCCGTGTCATATACAATGCAAGCAAGACACAAAATGAGGCCCAAATGAATTATGCTACTAGAGAGAAAGAGCTCCTAGCCATTGTATATGCCTTTGAGAAATTCAGATCTAATTTGGTTGGCACCAAAGTGATTGTTTACATAGATTATTCTGCAATAAAGTATCTCATGACGAAGAAGGATGCAAAACCAAGATTGATAAGATGACTACTCCTTCTACAAGAATTCGACTTGGAAATTCGTGATAAAAAAGGAACAGAAAATCAAGTAGTAGACCATCTATCTAGAATAGAGAGAAGACCAAAAATGGATGATAATATGGTAATTGAGGAATCTTTCCTAGATCAGCAACTATTTTCTATAGCTCAAATAAAAGTTCCATGGTATGGAAACATTACAAATTTTTTTGTAGCCAATGTTCTTCCACTAAACCTCACATGGCAACAAAAGAAGACGTTTTTCCATGACATTAAATAGTATTTTTAGGATGACCCTTACCTCTATAAAGAATATGGTGATGGTATTTTGAGAAGGTGTGTCCCTAATGATGAAGTTGAAAGTATCCTTTACCATTGTCATAGCTCAGACTATGGAGGTCACTTTGGGAGCTCAAAAACAACAGCTAAAGTACTCCAATCTGTTAATTTTTGGCCTACACTATTTAAAGATGTTTACAATTATGTAAAGATATGTGATAGATGTCGAAAGATAGGTAATATTTTAAAAAGAGATGAGATGCCTCTGAATAGTATACTTCAAGTGGAATTGTTTGATGTATGGGGCATCGATTTTATGGGACTATTTCCTCCATCATTTGGCAACCAATACATACTCGTAGGAGTGGATTACGTGTCAAAGTGGGTAGAAGTCATTGCTAGTAACAAATGTGATGCAAAAGTTGTCATGAAATGTTTAAAGAAAAATATTTTAATAGGGTTTGGAGCTCCTAGGATCATTATTAGTGATGGAGGAAGTCACTTTTGCAATAAAGCATTTAATTTCTTATTGTCTAAGTATGGGATTAAGCATAAAGTGTCTACCCCTTACCATCCCCAAACAAGTGCGCAAGTAGAGGTATCTAATAGAGAAGTGAAAAGAATTTTGGAGAAAACTGTGAACATCTCTAAGAAGGATTGGTCATCTAAGTTGGATGATGCTTTATGGGCGTACAGAACTGCATTTAAAACACCAATTGGTACCACCCCGTATAAGCTAGTTTATGGAAAGACTTGTCACTTACCATTAGAATTGGAACACAAAACATAATGGGCATTGAAACAGTTGAATATGTCCATAGATGTAGCTGGTGAGAAAAGAATGCTTCAAATAAATGAATTGGATGAATTACGGTGGAATGCTTATGAAAATTCCAAACTTTACAAAGAAAAGACAAAATGATGGCATGACAAAAAAATTATGCACCGTATCTTTAAATCGGGTCAGAAAGTGATATTGTACAACTCAAGACTCAAATTGTTTATGGGAAAATTAAAGAGTAGATGGTCAGGACCATTCATCATCACTAAAGGTAACCAACCATGGAGGCATTGAATTAGAAAATAAATATAAAGTGTGATTTATAGTTAATGTGCATAGGGTAAAGCATTATTATGAAGATTAATTATCAAATGAAACACTTGTGATAACCTTAGTGGATGCACCTTAGGACTTGATATAATCGTTTAGTCAAGGACGTTAAACGTGACGCTAGTTGGGAGGTAACTCAATGTTTTCATTGTTTTTTGTTTTGTAGGTGAATAAATATGGAGAGCAATGACACAACAAGAATGAGCATTTCAGTGACAGATGTGGTGTGCCATGACTAAAGGAGTTTTCTTTTCTTTGAACTTTTTATATTTATATGTGCATATTGGGGATAATGTGTAATTTAGGTTTAGGGAAGGGAACTTTATTCTCTACATTAGTATTTAGTATGCATTTTAAATTTTTAGGAATTTTTTTTTAAAATTTTTAAGTTGTTTTTAATCATGATTTGAGTAGAAATTGATAAATATATGGAAACTAAATACATGCATGCTTGATATGAAACATATGAACTCAATGATAAAAAATGGTTGTCATGATTAGGATAAGGAATGTAACATATTTGTTAAGATATTTACATTAATCATATGATATGTTTGTTAGTTTTGATCGAATTGATTCAACTTTTATGCACATGTTCATGATTGATTTTGGTGTGCTTATTAAGAGAAAATTTATAGTGAGTTATGCGAGTCAATTAGATCTATCAAGTTTTAGAATCTATTTGATCATCTCTTGAGACGAAATCCTAAATAGTATTTAGCAAGAGAAATTATTTAGGCCTTATTTGGATCGATTAAGCCTTTCAAGCTAACCATTGTTAATATCTTTAATCATTTATTTGAGCCTAGCAAAGAACTTTTCATATCTGTAAGCCACATTTAATGCCTAACTAATAATATTATCTTTACCCTTACACCTTTAGCTTGTATGAAAAGAAAAAAAAGATGTAATCATGTGTTATGCTTTAGAGTAAGGTGAAATGTAATACACCCCATAAAAAAGAAAAAGCAAAACTCACAACATAAGTATCCCTCTAAAAAAAATAAAATAGAATTGAAAATAAATTTGGAGGTGTTGTGAAATAACCAAAAAAAAAGAGAAAAGAGATGTGGAATAAAAAAAAGAATGTTAAAAGATAATGCACTAAAATTTCAAGTAAAAGCTCAATTATAGTTAAAAAGTGCATGATGAAAAAAAATGCTAAGGTGTGAAAAGACCCTAAAATATCTACATCTATCGACCCCTCCACTTAAGCCTTACATTACAGCCCTGTAAAGTCCTTATTGATCTTAAGCTAAATGCATATTTATATTAGTGGAGAGAGATGTGAAAAATTGACTTATGAGACTTGTTCAAAGATTGAATTGATTAGCATGCTCATATAGGTTGATTTTATGAGTGCATTGGATGATATCATGTGCAGCACACACACACAAATCAATTTTTCAAAAACCTTGCATATCCTTGTATTGATGGAACGTCGATTGATGAGTATTTGAATCTCTTTATAATAGACTTGTACGATTTTTGAGAGATATAATTTTTGTGAAATATGCATGTACTAATAGAAGTATATTTATGAATATACTACCCAAGTTATTTTATTTAGTTACACTTAACTTTACTTGAGGACAAGCAAAAATTTAAGTTTAGGGGTGTTATGACTCTATGAAAATAGAGTCATTAGCGCACTTTTTTTACTTAATATTTACTTATTTTATTTAATAAATAGTATTTTTATAGCAAAAAAAATTAAAATATAAAAAAACTTTAGTGAAAAAGAGCGAAACTATAATTTTTTGAATTTTTTGAGATTTTTTATGAATTTTTAACATAGGACCAATCAGAAGCTGCCATGTGTCATACTACGTAAGTAGAGAAGCTGACTAGGCAAGTCACGCAGATGCCACGCAAGTACAGAGAGCGAATCACATCGCACCGCATGTGAGGAGGATGAAGCACGCGCCACGTGTTAACATAATGTTCAATTCGAGTTTGGAAATCGGTCAACGCCCTATGCCATGTGTCACCACTCCATTGCTCTTCGCGTTCCACCCGTGCGCCACGCCATCCATTCCCATGAATCACGTCGTGCCATGTGTTTCTAACTTAGCGATCGTTGACTTTGACCGGTCTCTCCCACCATGTGTCGCTCCCTGATTTGCCCAATAAATTTTTTGATGCCACATGTCACTCTATGATTGATTAAAATTGTCAATTTTGCTTATTTTGATCGTAGCCCTTGATCTGAAGTTGATTGGACGGTCCAAATTGCACCTAAGCTTTATTTAAGCCACTAATCACTCCATAACCCTAATGAGCCTTCATTAGCATAATTTTGGTCAATTTTTAGAACTAAAAAGAGAGAAAAATATAAAAAATTCAAGAAATGACACATTTTTGGTGAAGATTCAAGAGTGAATTAATACTACAATTCAAGAGATTGATTGTATTTCTTTTTCTACTCTTTTCTTTATTAATTTTATGTCTTTTTTTATGAAAAATATGTATTTTATGAACACAATTATGTGTAATTAATTTATTAATCTAGGGATCTTATGAACACTATTTTCACCATTTGATGATCTAATATTTTTTCTCAATTATAATATTAATTCAATTATATTATTTAATATGATTTCTATATTATTAATTGTTTGGTCAACAATTTATCTATAGAGACAATTAAATAGATTTGAGAGAATTATTTAATTGTTTATCTTGATTAAATAACATGCATAGTTTCTAAGCATAGATGTATGATTCTTATGTATGTGATCCATAATTGATGAACTTAATGAGTAGTATGCAATTTAATTGGCATAAGAGTGTGATTAAATTAATTACTATACGGTGTGTAGTTTACTTGAGATAAGAATTTATGATAGGTTAGATTCAATTGATTATGTAATTAATTGATATTATGTTGGGGGGATTTTAGCAATTCGCATGTTTAGAAAATTAAAGGATTAAGTATTCCTAGATATTTTCTCATATATCTTTTTATTGACCGAATTTGATTCAATTAATTATTGCTATTTAATTTTAGTTATTTTAATTTTGCTTCATTAAAATACAAAAACACCAAAAAATTTGATTTTTATTATTTTTAGTTTTAAAATTAGTTTCTAATAAAATAATCTCCGTAGGATAGATCTTTTCTTATCATTATATTATTTGTTGTGATACGTATAGCACACACAATTTGTGTGATGATCATTTATCTTCGTATATTTTATTAAGAAAAAAGTTGTGTTTCTCTTTTATATCTAATGAAATATTTTTTATACAAGATTATTATTTTGTATGTATTTCACCTTGTTTTCACTTTTTTTGTTATCGTATAAAATTTAGGTTTTATATTGTTAAAACTTTTCTCATTTATGACACATAAATGATTTTACCATCTAGTATTATTAAACTTATTCTATCTAAATAGTGAGTAAAGGGTATTAATAAATCAACTTTTATTTTTTTGTTAATATATGGTAGAAATATGAAATTTCTCTCATCATATTATTATATTTGTATCTTTTAAGACTTTATTAAGATTTATTATCTTATAATTAAATCTTTTGGTACCTATTTTTAGAGTTATTATGAGAATACCTATTTACTAGCTATACACATACTAGTTCCTATATCTACATATGCATGTACATGCATGATAACTTATGCAACCTTTAAATTTCAATCCTATATTTATATAAGTGTTGTTTAAATTCATAATAATATACAAATCATTCATCTTCTGACGAAAAATATTTATATTTTGAACTAGTTATCCTTTTTCAATTTATTGTAATAGATAAATACTAGAAGTATCATCTATATCCGATTTATCTATTGGTTCTAATTTCATCTCAAAAGGTTCTTCTACGATTTTTGTTTTTTGTGAAAATTCATCTTTAAATTAATTTTATGTTGAATCATGTTAGGGCATTCATTAGTATAATGCTCTTCCTCGTTGTAAATCCAACATTTTTATTTTTTTCCTTGATTAATTTTTGTTTTATGGTGATTTGTATCTTTTTCTCATAAAACATCTTTTTAAATAAGGTTCTTTATTATACATTCTCTTATATTGTTGAAAGTATTGTTTTCTAAATTGATATCTCTTGAATATTTTATATTGTTATGCTTTTTTTTAAGATTGTATGTTACATCCATATTCTTCTCGCATACTAAAATCTTTTGTATCATAATAGATTTTATCATTTCTTTTTTATATTCTTATCTTTCTTGATATTTAATGATTGCCTAATTTTTAAGAGTTTTATTCTTTTTTCTAAGATGTATGGTATAGTTTCTCTATTTCATTTATTTCATCTTTTTGTTATAGTTCTATGTAATGTTCTAAATAATTTATATAAAAACATTTATTTATAAGTTTTTTGTTGCATAGAGGGTGTTCACTTATTATAATATATTTAATATTCACAAATGAATGAATTTATATAACATATATCACATATTTTCATATTTGTTAAATGTCATGTGGCTTCTTCAATTTCATTTTCACTGTATTTAATGATATATCTATCTTCATTTTTTCCAATAAATTCATTGTATATTTCATTTACTATAGTATCTAAATATTTTCACCTGTGAGAGCATTCTTCTATATTTGTATTATTATTTTGTTAAATTTGTAAACCAAATTTTAACATCAATTGTCGTTTTGTGAGCTACTAAGACTCTATAAGTTGAAGGGTTTGATTGTGTGATTGGATAAATTTGTATGATTACACTTATTCCATTAGATCATTCAGCTAAAAAAATTTCCTATCTCTTATGCAATTTAAATCTCAAATATCAGATCTATAATTTTTATGAAGTTTGAATTTTGGTAGAATACTACCTCTAGTTTCCCAATGTAACTCTTCTTCTATCATAAGTTGTTGTTTTCTCCTATAAAGAATGTCAGATTCTTCTGTAAAGAATGTCAAATTCTTCTGATCTTTGCCTATTTCTTTATTCCTTATATGGGATATGTGTTCTCTCTTGATAAGAAACTGGTAACGAAATAGATTTCATATGATTTTTTGTGATCATATATTTTTATTTAGATTAAGTTTTGTTGTCTATTATCATATTATCTTCTTCTTTGTTTGTAAAAAGTTTTTCATCACAATGTACTCCTAATTCTTTATCTGTTAGGATTAATATACTAATTAATCTTTCTATGTTCCTATTTTCAGAGTTTTATTCTAATTCTTTTTTATATTCTAATAAATTTAAATTATAGCTTATTCTTTATCTTTGGGTTTCTCCACGATATTTTCTTCTCGTTCCTAGGTATTAATACCTCCAATCTCTTAGATGGTTCTTATTTTAATCTTTCAAATAGATCAAACTTATGGCCTATAATTTCATTATTTCTAGATATGTTATTAACATTTATTCTTAATTCTGTAATTTTTTTATGTATGTCTTATTTTAATTTCTTATTACAACCATATTCTCTTATTTATTTTAAGAGTTTTTTTATTTCATTTATGTTTTATTAGGACTTGATATTTTATTCTTATGTTATATCAATTTATTTTACTAAAAGAATTTAAAATTTTATTATTGTTATTTGGTTTTTTGATATGCTTACTAGGCTTACATTAAAATCTAATTCTATATCTTGTAATTTATTTTTGAACATTATTTTACTAATAATGATACATTTTATTCCTAATATTACATCATGGATTAATGTTTTTATTTTTTAACTTGTTGTTTTAGATATGTCACATCTCTTTCTTTGTTAGAGGTTTCTCATTCAGGATTCATAAACCTTGATACTTTTTCTTTTTGGTATCAGAAGTTTTTTTTAACATATAAATTTCATTCTTCAAATATTTGAAAATCTATTAATATTTTTGGTTTTGTTATTTGTCAAATTTCTTGGAAAATTTTATTTATTTCTATAACTTCATTTTGTCAATACATTAAACTATTATAGCTGTTTGTTGATAAATATCCTATTATGTAATGTATTAAAAATGGATAATTTCATTCTTTTATTAAATTCCTTCTTTCAAATTCATAGGCTAAACTTAATAATTATTTTAAATTTTTATAATTAATATTAATGATAAATCTAGAATATCTTGTGAATTTTAATTTTCAGTATCTTAGGTTTATATGAATCATTCTTAATGAAACATATTTATTTATTTATTATTCTATTGTCTAGCAATGCTAATTTTAGTGATCTATAAATTCGTTATCTAAAATGTACTTTTATTAATTTTTTATTTTCTTTTAAATAAATATATCCAATTTTTCTTTTCTTTTTTAATGGATTTTTAGTAGTTTATCCATAATATTTTTTTTTATCAATTAGTGATATATTATATCTTCATTTTGCATTTATAATATTGATACTTATTTTATAATATACTATATCTTTCATTGTAAATATTTTTCTTATTCTTGAAAATGATAAATCTTTAAATTCATTTTATTTTTTAAGATATAATCTTATTTTTTGTATTTTTTTAAATTTCTTTTTATTAATTATCATTTCCTAATATAAACATCATGGTAGATCATTTTAAATTAATACATTAACATCTAACATATAAGTTCTACCTATTTGTCTCCTTTGTGTATTTGAATTAAGTTTAAGTTAAGTAAAAAGAATATTAATTCAAATAAATAGCCAAAGATAGGTAATGAGATGTAAATATATTTTAGCACATTTTTTCTTCAAAAGGATTTATTATTATTATTCTTCTTCTTCACTAAATACAAAAAAAAAAGGATTAAAAAAAAGTGCATTTGAAGCTCACACTTCATTTCTTCTCTCTATATATACCTTGAGCATGGAGATAAGTATTTATTTTTTTCATTTCTTTGGGAGTCTTTTGTCTCACTTTACTATATTTTCGGAATCACTTTGCTTTTTGCTGATCATAAATACACTTACTTTTCCTTTAATAAAACATCGATTATATTCCAGCATTTTCTTTTTGCTAATCAATATTACAACATTTTAGTTAGGCTGTGTTTGGTTAATTAATTTCCAAATATGTTCAACAGATTGTGATTGTCAACACAAATTTTTTTCCCCTCAATCTGAAAGATAATACAATATATTTTTTTTAAAAAATTAACTAGGAATATTATGAACGTAACTTGCACGTTCTTCATCCTCCCATCCTTGTGAAAGCCTAAAACATATTATAATCATTGTTAATTTTATGTATTTTTTTAGTTTAATTCTTTGGTTAATTATGTACTATTTAATTTTTGTGCCAACACCTTAGAATTTTTGTCCCAAGACCTTGATAACTAAGTCCATGTTAGGTAATAATTATGATTTTTTTAATTTTTAATTTTTGATTAAATAATAATTTTTGTGATTTGTAATTATTTTGTAAAAATAATCAATAATATATTTGATAATAATTTTTATTAATGATTTCCATGAAAAAAAAATTAAAAATTATCTACAAGCTATTTGGTAAAACTTTATGTTTTTTTAGTCTTCTTCTTTTAATTGGCTATTATTTACAACTTTTAAGTTTTTATTCATTTTCTTTAAATATTTATACATATAAAAGTTATAAAAAAAATTGATGATAAAAAAAATTAGATATCAAAAATCTGATTAAAAATATTTATTTTAAAGATTTATAAATCATTACATATTTTGGTAATAATTCTTTAAAAATGATTAAAAAATCAATTGAAAAAATCAAAAATAAAGTATCAAAATCATTATCCAACATACTCTAAAAAATTATAAAAGCCTATTTTCTAATATCATATAACTTTATCAATTGTATTATTAAAGTATGCTAATATTATAAAAAAAAAACATCCCCATTTAGAAATATAATAATAAAAAGAAATAGGAAATATTTATGAGACGTTTAACATAAGATGCCTATATGAAGTGCATGTAATTAATTGGAGAAAGATACATTTTAAAGCTTAAGTTATAATTACTGATTCAAAATTGGCCTCGAGCAAAACTCCATTGTTGGAGTTTGAATCAAGATCTTCGTGCGTATTAGTGGGTGATTAATGATTCAAATATAAGAAAAATCTACCGTAATACATATATATTTTATACGTACTCACAGAAGAATTCATTAATCAATGAGATTATACAATTAAGTAGTACGTACTTTTATACTACATAAAAAAACTTTTTATAAATAAGAAGTATATTTTATATAACCTTTTAGAGGAATGTAGGGGCACGTAGATTTGTAACCAAATTTTCACATAGATTAATATGGTGTAACAAATAGCTTTAAAAATGAGAAAAAAATTATTCAATTTTTTAAGAAAATTTAGATATATATCACACCATAATTAAAACTAATATGCTTGTAAATTTATGTTTCTTTACAAAAACCAATTTCTCATAAAACTAATTTAATTGAAACTAGGTTTAACAAAACATAAAACCAATAGAACTCGTTATGAAGACCAGGGCAGGTATCAAAACTAGCTTAAAGAGAAGGCAGAACAATAGATACAAAAACTTGGGACCCACAAAAAAATAAAAAGAACTAAAACAAAAGAGCCAATTCATTTCAGTTCAAAGATTAAAAGTTAATAATTTTATAATACTAGTTGATATTATTTTAGAAAATTAATAAGCTTAAATGTTTTAAAACAGGTGATACACGTTATGAAAGGAGAGTGATACAGGCTTCAAAGTTTATATTAATACCTATAATCATATCGTATTTGTTAGAAACTTAGGTCTAACTTAACCCAATAAAATCTCATTAAGTTAAGGGTTGTCTAAGCTTATAAGCAGCTTTGCTGCTTTGTTCCTAGTCGATGTGGGACAAGGATACTTAATGTACTCTCCACACACGGACAAAGGTGGACATTAATACCACAACGAACCGCGATAGAAATTAGGCCCAAGACATGTAGATTGCGCCCAAATTTTGATAACATGTTAGAAACTTAGGTCTAACTTAACCCAATAAGATCTCATTAAGTTAAAGGTTGTCCAAGCTTATAAGCAACTTTGCTGCTTTGTTCCTAGTCGATGTGGGACAAGGATACTTAACAATATTATTTTGAATATATTTGTTTGACAAATATTACTAATAAATTTCTAATGTTTAAACATATTTATTATTTTTTAATATTTATTTAAAAATATATTTAATTTTTTTAAAAATTAAATATTAATTTAATTCTTACCGTTATTATATTATTTAAAATATTAATATTAATTTTATTTTTTAAATTCTTTTTAAGCAAAAAAAATATAAATTAAGAAAAAATTAATCTAATTATATAAAATATTATCATTTTTTATTTTTTATTATTATTGAAAAAAAAATAGTTGACATTAATTTGAGCTAAAGTTAAGTGTATTAATATTTCAACAAAATGGATAAAAATAATGCTAAATAAACACAAATGATAAGTGAAGAAGTTTAAAACGAATAACTTTAAATTAAAATAATATTTTACACATTATATAATATTATAATTAATTGAAGTATATTTGTAATTATATTTTAAATTTTACATTCCTAGAATGTATAATTCAGTAGTATAACACTTTGTTTCACGACATGTGAACTTACTGACACACTTCCCAATTCAGTGTCGGCGCTGATATGCACTTTACATGTACAATTCCTAGCCTACACCCTCACATCACTCCCCTCCCCTCTCTCACTCTTCCCCGTGACACTCTCTCTCTCAAAAAAAAAAAAAAAAGGCCATATAAACCCCCTCCCCTCCCCCACAACACACCCACCCAACCAAATCATCAAAACTCACGAGTCTCAAGTTAACTAACTAGTATAAAACAAAACATCCCATTTGATCCCAATAAATTAAAGAAGAAGAAGAAAAAAAAACCCAACAAAATGAACTTGTTTTTGGTTCTTCTTCTTCTTCTTGTTATAGAATTCCCAAATTGGGCAATGTCAAGGAATAATCATGACTACCAAGACGCATTATCAAAAGCAATACTATTCTTTGAAGGACAACGTTCTGGGTATTTACCACAAGATCAAAGCCAAAAATGGAGAGACAATTCAGGATTAAGTGATGGTTGGAATTATAACACCGACTTAACAGGTGGGTACTATGATGCTGGTGATAATGTCAAGTTTGGTTTCCCAATGGCTTTTACTACTACAATGCTGGCTTGGAGTCTTATTGAATTTGGTCATTTCATGCCTCCAACTCATCTTACGAATTCTCTTTTTGCCATCCGTTGGTCTTCTGATTACTTGCTAAAAACTGTTTCTCAGTCTAATCGTATTTTTGTTCAGGTAAATTTTCCTTTTCTTTCTAATAAAGTTAATATATTATTCATTAACACGCATTTTCTATTGAAAAATAAAATGAAGCTAGTTGTTAATTTTTTTTCTTTTCTTTTTTTTTTAAAAAAAAAGAAAAGAAAAAAATAGTTGGTTGAGGGTGGGTTGAGATTGTTTAAATTATGATATATAGTGGGTGAGAGTTGAGGCTGTGTTTATTTTATTATTATGGCTTTGGTTTAACTAATCCGTGAATCATATCATATCATATCGGGTGGACTCCTTTAGTGCACTTCTCTACTGGGTTGGTTAATTGTCTGGTTGCACTTCGCAATCATATATATGTTAATTTTTCTAAAATTAATATATATATTTATTTATTTTTTAAGGTAGGATATATATATATATATAATACTTTTGATTTTTATTATTATATACAAGTAAATAAATAATATAAATTTTGTGACTCTTTTCTTCTCGTGAAACTCAGAAAATTGGATTACATATTTGATGTGAACCTTATCTATATCTATCATATTATAATTAAGGTAAAGAATAAGATTAGCTAACATTAATGACAACTATTTTTTTTTTTTTTTGTCTAAGAGAGTCCGTGAATTATATATATATATGGGTCCAGAATTTTATTATTATTATTTTAGAAGTATGGGTTCAGAAATCTACGTACCTCGATCAATTTTATGCTTCTGTAGATAAAGACATAAATCGTCCTCACAAGACAAGTCCAATTAATATATAGAACAAGTAATTTTCTAAAAGTAATTTAAATACATGTTTTATTTATTTTTTAATGGAAATTAGGTTGGAGATCCAAATGCAGACCATAATTGTTGGGAAAGACCAGAAGATATGGACACGGCAAGGACCGTATATGCCGTAGACGCACCAAATCCAGCATCGGATGTCGCGGGTGAGACGGCTGCAGCTCTAGCAGCAGCCTCAATGGCATTCAAGTCCTCGGATCCTGGTTACTCAGAAACATTGTTAAGAAATGCTGTTAAGGCCTTCCAGTTTGCAGATACATATAGAGGTGCCTATAGTGACAATTCCAATATTAGAGATGGTGTTTGCCCTTTTTACTGTGACTTTAATGGTTATCAGGTTAGTAATTACTTAACCATCACATCATTTTAACAATGTCTATTCTTAGTACTACTGAACACTCTATTTATTAAATTAATAATATTGTAGTGATATCATGTCGATTCTTATATATAGGATGAATTGCTTTGGGGAGCAGCTTGGCTAAGGAGGGCAACAGGGGATGGTTCATTCTTGGATTACATACAAAACAATGGCAAAACTCTTGGAGCTGAGGACACTTTTAATGAATTTGGTTGGGATAACAAGCATGCTGGCCTTAATGTTCTTGTCTCTAAGGTCTCACTTTTTTCTGTTTTCTTTTCTCTATTTATATTCCTATTCCTTATGTTCTTGTTTACCTTCATTCCATTCTGAAAATAACTATTAATTAACTAATAATTATACTTCAACTATTACTAAAAGAAACCAAAACATAATTCACCTACTTTTTTTTTCCAACCTCCTTGAGGATAATTATAACACAGCATTAATATATAGTTATGTACTTAGCATATTGTATCTCAAAAGATGAAAGTAAAACTCACAAAAATAAATCCGATTAATACCAATATTTATAATTTAATTTAAGTTATCTAAATGTGTATTATTAATTTTTTTACATATTCATATAACAATAAAATTTTGATCACAATGTAAATTTAATTTCTACACATGCAGTTGTGTAAATTCATTTTAATTTCCTCATATCATGTATACCCATGACAATTTTATCAAATCTTTATTTCAAAATTCTCACAACTTAAACTAAATTATAAAATACTATAAAACTCGAAGCTATTTTATGTGATTATTGAAAAAATACATATGAAAATAAACTTACAAACATAAAGTTACTAAGCAAACTCTCATTAATTTTTTTATTTTATTTTATAAAATCATGTGCAAAGCGCATATTTACTTTAAAATTTTGGATAAAATTGTTATAGGAAGTCCTAGAAAGCAACATGTTGAATCTACAATCCTACAAGGCTTCAGCAGATAGCTTCATGTGCACTTTAATACCTGAATCATCTTCCTCTCACATAGAGTACACACCTGGTGGCCTCATTTACAAGCCTGGAGGTAGCAATTTGCAACATGTGACTTCAATCACATTTCTTTTGTTGGTTTATGCCAATTACTTATCAACAACTTCCCAAACCCTAAATTGTGGTAACATAGATGTTACTCCAAGTTGGCTCAGACAACAAGCTAAGAAGCAAGTTGATTACATTTTAGGTGATAATCCAATGGGTTTATCATACATGGTTGGGTACGGTGATCGCTATCCACAAAAGATTCACCACCGTGGATCCTCGTTGCCTTCGATCAAAGATCATCCTCAGTTTATTGCATGTAAGGAAGGTTCAATTTACTTTAACTCCTCAAATTCTAATCCAAACGTGTTAGTTGGAGCTTTGGTTGGAGGACCTGGTGAAGATGATGTTTATGAGGATGATAGAGCTGATTTTCGAAAATCTGAGCCTACAACTTATATTAATGCCCCATTTGTTGGGGTACTTGCTTATTTTGTTGCTAATCCTAATTAGTACTTATTTAGTGACAAATAAGTACTTTTCAAAATATAAGTTATGTATGCATTTTTGTACATAAAACAACAAATAACTTGTTGTGCTTTTACTATAGATAGGAGGTTATATATCGAAAGAAAATATTTTATTATGTCTCTCATCTTGAGAGCAAAGTAAAGATCAGGCTTTGTTAATTGTTGGAATATTAATTATGAATAGTCTTATAGGTTTAGAAGTTACAATAACTTGTGAACTCATAAGGAAATAATGAGGAGCTTTTGTTTATTATGTATTGTGTATGATTCATGATGTGGGTTTGCTTTTGATTATGAGAATTTTATTACATATATGAGTTCAACTATTATTTTATTTTATGTTTTATTAATAAGATCATAAAACTTCATTTAAAATATTATCTAGAAACTTTAATGATTCTTTTAAATGACGTATCATATATATAATTCTATTAATAAAACAGATGTTAAACAAATTTTTAAGAGAAAAATATCTAATCTCCCTCTAAATTAATCTTTAATTGTGGAAGATTGTCAACTAGCCTAATAAGTGAGGATGGTCTACTTAATTTGAATTATATTTTTCAACCTCCAATTCAATATCCAGTCTTGCAAATTGGCAGGCCATTAATTGTTAATTATTAACTCTCATAGCTTAATTTATGTACAATAAAGTAGACAACAGAACCGCAAGTGAGTCTCAATATCTAGCTACCAAACAATAAAGTCACAGAGAATTAATTGAGGCATTCTTAATGTTTAAAAGCAAATTGGCATCTTGAAAATGCTCATAGCAAGCAAAATGATCGATGAATACTGTCAACAAAGGAACTACATTTGACTTAGGGACTTCTAGATCTCCATATGAACTTCCAAAATCTGTTTTGTCCTAATCTTAATAATAATAATAAAAACAGAGGTTTAATTTGGCTTAGCTAGTAGTCTTAGAGTTTTGTTCGAGGTATATTTTTCAAATGAATGAGTTCTCTTTGTTAAGAAAAATAATTTATTTGCTAATTAAATATGTTTATTATGAGTGCGAAATATTTATGATAGATACATATAATATAATGGTTTTAAAATTCAAACTTGATAAAAACAAATAAACATCCACTTGAAGAAAGTACAAATATTATATATATATATATATATATATATATATATATATATATATAATAGTGTATATACATGCGACTCGAGATCACAACGATTCCTACCTTATGGCATGTTGTGTGATCTTGTTAGGTAGATAAACGCACCAATGGCTCACTTCATCCACGAGGTCGCACGTATCAAATTTTTTGAGACTCACTTCGTTTACTACGTACGGTACAAATGAACCTCTTATGAGGATTGCCCGTGACTTTGTACTATATATCTATTGAATCATTTGAGGATGAAGGATAACATTATTTCCAATGTTAACATTCATCCATTATTGTAACCCTAGTTACTACACTTTCTCCTATCAATTAAATCAATTATTGTGGTTTAGTCTTCTTTCGCTTTCGATCACAATTAAAAAAAATTCAAATCACACTAAAATATGTTATTGAGTCTAAAACAAAAATTAAACCAACTACTAAATCATTTTAAATATTTTTCTAAATCTAAGAAAATAAAAATTAAAACATCGGATATAACTTATTTATAATTAGTTTATGATCAATCCAATCCAAAAAAATTGATAAACTCTCTCAATACTTATAAATATTGTACTATATTTGATAGATGTTTAAAAATATTAAAAACCTTCTCTGAAATTTTAATTTTTTAAATAGTTAGTTGACTAATAGTTTTTAAAATTATATTACATTTAAAAATAAATTAAAATTATGTGTTCGAATCTCGTTAATTTTAATTATTAGATTTTAATTATTTAACTTGTATATTATATAAAACCAATATTTATAGTACAAATATATAAAAAAAAATTTGTTTACCCTTTAAACTTTTAGAATAGTTGTTTCAACAACCGCTTCTAACCATATTTTGATTTGAATGATATGGTTTATGTCTTATATATTATGATTTAGTCCGTTAAAAGGCTTCATATGAGTCTCACGTTGCCTTAGAGTAGCGGAGAAGCAAAAGATTTAATGTCTTCTTCTTTTTTTTAAGCCAATGGATACTTAGATCTCATTACGTACATGGATTAAAAAGACATCAATTAATAACACTAATATAAACCAAATAAAAATAAAGAAATAAATTTGCATTGCTCTGTTCGTAAATTGATTCCTAACCCAAAACAAAAGATAGGAATAATTTAATAGCTAAAACAAAATCATAAGCTCATTATGCTCTGATCTTCTTCTTCTTTTTTCAATAAATTAAGACCACCAAAAAGTTTTTAACATTAACAGATTAATTAATTAAGCAACATTTTATCTTCTTAAATACAAAAGTAGTAGAATCCCAAAAAATTCCCACCAAATAAAGTTCGGAAAGTGCTTCTTCGATGGCGGTGCTGAAGAACCTACTGATCTGAAACACAAAATATATCAATTACATTGATTAATAATGATCATGATCTAAATATTAATTCTTTTTTCAACTTCTTTTTGTTTATTAATTTATTTAAAATGAAGCAAAATACAATATATATGTTCATAATGAAACATACCCAGATGTCCCATAAAAACATTTTCCATAACCTGCAAAGCATATTATAAAAGAATCCCAAATCAGTATCTTTGAGAAACTACTCTTTTGATTTATTGCTCACTAGATATTAGCTTTTCAAAATAAATAAAAAATTGCTAGAAGTATTTTAAGATTTAGAAAGCACATGAAAGCGTTTTCTCTTGAACCTGCTTTTAACTAAAATCACTTTTAATATAAGTACAAGTCAACCTACCATAAAATGAGGTAGGAGAGTTTTTTTAACTGTCAGACTATATGGCCAATCAGTAACAACTAGTTTATTTTTCTAATCAATACCAACTACTTCATTATGGTTTTAATTAGATACGGCATGCATTTTTTAACTATCTATTTTCTATTTAAGTGAAAGTGGGAATTCAAATAAGTTGATAAATGGAAGTGTGTCAATGGTATGGAGTCGACTGGTGATGAATATTTTCAGAAAAATAGAAAATAATTTAGGCAATTGTTATATATATAATCAAAGCTAATGAAGTAAACTTCATATATAGTTCCAAGCAATTAAAACATTGTAATTGTGAATAAATATGGAGTGCTTATTAAGTTAGTTTAGTTACAACTTGTATAGCCTCTTAGTTTCAAAGGTGATCCTTTTCTACATTGAACAGACAAGAGTGTCTTGCTACTCATGGAAAGTATCATAATAATCATTCCATCAATATGCTTAAAGTTTTCCAATCAAAGCTATAACTGCTTCTAACACAAACTTGTATTCACTTTTCAATTTCTAATTCAAGAAAAAAAAAACACACACTTATATAAATAAGGTTAGGATCGGAAAACAAATGAACTTTAATTATCGATAATATCTAACCATTGAATTACTCAAATCTAAGAATGAATATGTGTTCACGTGTTATTTGATTTTTGATTTTAAAAACTATAAACTAATTTTAAATTTTAAATTTTGATCACGTTGATTTAAATTAATTTATAGTTAAATTAATTAGTGAATAACGTTGATCTCTAAAGATAATATATATATATATGGAAACAAATTTGATTTAGAAAAAAAAATAGTGAACAATCTAGTAACTTTAACAAGAATATAGTTTAGTTCTATAATATCATATTTAATGAATTTATTAATCAATTTAGTCTTATAATTCACAAAAATGTGTAATCAAATATTTTTTTTAGGAGTCTCAAGCTAACAACGTTAGGGAAAAGTCACTTAACAAACATGTGATATCCATTTTAAGTCATATTAACACATTTTTTCACCGTAATGTAAAAACAAATTAATTTTAGGGTTGCTTTTTCAGCAAGCATGGAGGATTCAATAAAGAAAGCGACAAAAGATGCATTTTGTCTCAAATTTAAACATATTCTTGCAAGTAGTTGTACGTAGTATGTGTACCACAATCAAAAAAGCACGACAAATGAGACATGTCCTTTAAAGTATGTGTTAATTAATTGAAAAATTATAAGCTGATATATTGGTCTAAACTAATGATAATTTGAAAATACAAATTCAAAGGTGTAAAAAAAAAAGTGTTTATTTTTTAGTCTTGTTATTCTCTTTCCAACATGATTGTCAAAAATTGTTAGGCTTGTACTAGAACTGCTGAATAACTACTGGTAACATTAATTAGTCATAAAAAGAAAACTTACTGGGATTTGCTTTAGTGAGAGTGGCAGTTCCACCAAAATTGCAAGCAATATCAGAATTGCCATTTTGTTGATAATAACTATTGAAAGCAAAAGAAGCATGAGAAACAAGAGTATCTGGTTCAAAACAAGGCCCACCATCTTGAATTGAATGACAATCAGCCATTCCAAGCCCACAAGCCCAATCTAATGCATTTTGTAAATCAGATTGAGAGACCCCTGAATGAGCCACACACCATGTTGTTCCATCGAGGAATGTTGTGTTCCCTTCTGGTGGTGACAATGTTGTTATTGGTATTACACCTTCTCCCTTCTCTTCCACTACTCCAATTTCACTTGCCAAAACTATAATAAGTTTAAAAAAAGCTAAATATATATATTTATATATTAGGGAGTGATTAATCTCGTAAGAATAAAATGTTTTTTTATATGACTTGAAAGCACTTATTGACTTTTATTTTATTTTTGATATTTGGTTAAGAAGCACTTTTTTTACGTGATCTAAAAAAATCCTTAAAATTACGATGGCTCTCTCTCCTTAGAGAGGGACTAATTTAAGGATTGTTTATCTTCTTAAAACAAAATATATCACGTAAATAAACAATTTTTTGAACATATTATAAATTTGTATAAATGTTTACGTTATGTAAAGCAAGAAAAAAAATATTTTTGACCATTGATGTGTAAAAACATTTAATAAACCATAATCAAGAAACATGAAGAACAAGAACAATTTATAATAGTAGTCACATTTTCAGAGGAATAGGCGCACAAAAAAAAAAAACAAAAGGAGACATACCCAGATAGCATTGTATCAAAAACAGGCTCTGCAAAACCCATATATTCATTTTCATGGTAGATTTTATTTCCTGAACCTTTTCGAATATCTATATGAGAAAACCAAAATAAGTACTTCTAAACTTGTTCTAATTAGGAACCAAAACCTTTTTATCTCTTTAAGAGTGTGAAGTAATGTGTTATAAATCGGGAAGGTTTTGGCAGAATCTGCAATTCCTTCAAGAGAAATATTCTTCTTTTTCACTTTTTTTCGTTTTGTTGTCAGAAGCTAAGTACTTGGCTACTTGCTGTCTTGCTTTCGCAGTTTGGACAAGATTGGACTTTAGGCTAAGCTAGAATATAACATTAAAAAAAAATAAAAACCATCCAGCTTCATTGACAAGGTGGTATGTATAAGAACATTTTATTTGTGTATAATTAAAATTATAATATTTAAAAAATTTATTTTTTTATATAGAAAATATTCATTATCAATTAGAACCTTGGTGAAATGAGTGGTTACGGTAATAAAAATTAATTAAAATTATATATATATATATATATAAAATACATTGTTAATATAAAACACATAATAATTTAAATAACTAGATTAAATTTTATTTATTCTTATATATATATATTTTTATAGATTAAAAAAATATATTCATTTATAAAATAAAATATTTCTTTTATTTTTCTTTTATCAATTATTATATTCAATCAACTAAAAAATTATATATATTATTATTAATTAATTAAAAAAATAAAAATTCACTAAATAAAATATTATATTTATTATATAAATTAAAAATTACATTTAATTAAAAAATAAAATTAAAAGAACATATGAATATATTTTTAACTATATTATATTAATACTTTTTTAATTATCTTGTATTATGCATTTAATTTTAATTTATTATATGTAATAAATAATTTAATAATATTTTTAGAATTTTTTTAAATTGTTATTTTTAAGGAAAGAAATTACAAATTTGAAATTGAAGCTTCCCAAAAAGATCATTTGAAAAAATGTACAGTGAAGTTAAGCAGCTTATTTTATACGAATTATGTTCATCCTCGTATATTTTTCAATAAATATCTGTACTCATGCATTTTAAAAACAAGTTCCAAAACAATTGCTGTCATTAGACCAACTAGACCCCAATTTCAAATTTCATAAGTTAGAAAAAATAACCAATTTTGATTATTTGATGTTTTTTAACGAATAAATAGTTATTCTTGATCTTCATGGCCTCTAGCAATTCCAATTGCGGGAGATATATAAGGCCGAGTTCTAATCTACAGTTAACCCACAAATAAGAGAGGCACCGGTCACCTAAACAGACATAGAAACAAAACAAATGTGGATCCTACAAGTTATCTCATGCTTGAACTTGAAAGGCTTCAATATCCTTAAGTCTAAGGGTTACTGCTCTCTTGTGTGCATCTAACCCCTCAATTTCAGCCATGATTGCCACATAGGGGCCAAGCTTTCTCAGACCTTCTTCTGTCAAAGACTGCACAGTCATGTACTTAAGGAAAGAGTCTAGGGACACACCGCCGTACATTCGTGCATAACCGTATGTTGGAAGGACATGGTTTGTACCACTAGCATAATCACCCACACTCTCCGGTGTCCACGAACCTAAAAACACCGAACCTGCAGAATAGTGAAGAAAAATAAGGTTTCTATTTCTTTCAATGTTATTAGGGACAAGAGCAATGCTAATTGCATCCAAATTTGGACTCACGCCAATAATGGTGTGCCACATGGCATCATAATCTAGAAAAATGAATAATTTCTCCATTTTCCTACATCATGGAGCCACGTGGAACACCAGTAAGTGCAAAAGTGTGCCAATTTGTGTGCAATTAGCGCAGCATTCCTTAATGGGATAATGGACCCTGATGTGAGGATGTTGAATAATTGTTTATTACAAATGGGTATAATTGTTGGATAATAGACCAATTGCTTGTTTAAACTTTCAATACTACAATTTTGGAAAAGGGTCACTGAAAAAAAATAATAGTATAACGTTGATCAGAACGACATGGTAACAATGCAATTTTTCAGGTGACGATAGTTTCAAAGAGTACCTGCATTCTCAATGAAATCCTCCCACTTTTCTGCATCCTTAACATTGATTATCAGATGTTCGGGGGCATACATGTTTGAAAAAGAGACAGCCTGCAAATCCATCAATGATTTAGCTTCAGAAGCAACGTGCAAGAATTCTAAAACAGTAAAGGTGTATAATTAGTTTAGCCAAAAAAATGGGTCAAATTCCAATAGCATGTAAATCTAAAACAACTTCTCAGTTCTTTAAAAAAATAATAATAGAAGGTTTCTTGTTCCCTAGTTCATAAGCTCAATTTTCTTGTAAAAATTTTCAATATTGCTTGCAGTGCCAATATCCTAACAGCATATTTTCTTATTCTCGATCAAATATATGCCATGGCTTCTCAGCGGTGAACTGATTGCAATTGCATATAGATTCATCCACAAGATGACATCATATTTAATTGCAGAAAATCCATATGCATATGCTTATATAAACACACAAGGATTTGGTTTGGTAAGCTATTGCACCATAAACTGAACTAAATTCAGTCATATACAAACATCATATCAGATCATATTACAAGGACAAACCTCAACCATATCACGGACAAAGACAGTAAAGCTATGGCTCAGGGCTTTTGAGGCAAACTCTCCCCTTGGAAGGCTCTGGCATTGTTTACTGAGCTCCACTTCTATAGCATTAAAATTCACACCGTCCCCAGATATTACAAGAACAACCTGACTATCGGGACCATGTTCAGCCTGGAAATACACATTTGTTTCTCCACACATCAGTCTCAGAAGAGATTAAGAAATACTGGAGCAGGAATATCTTTTCAGCATACACATACATTACTATATTCGTGATCAAATTCTTTAGTCTGTCTACTCATCACAAGTAAGTAAACATATAAAATTTCTAGTTATACAGATAATCAAATGCAATATTATCATTGTCCTTTTCTTGTCCATCTTTTTGCCCCCTTCTTCAGTCTGCAGCAATATGCCAATTTCATATTCCTAAAAGTGCATAAGTTTATAACAAATATTTTAATAAAAGGTGAAAGAATAGTTCGCTTTGTGCTCACTGTGTGGCTGCATTTATGATAAAAAAAAAGTTATTGTATGTGAATGTGCAATTATGAATGTACTTCTTAAAAGAAAGAAATATAAAAGGCAAAAAGGTCTGAGTAAGTGTTCACAAAAAATGTGGCGTACAGGCATGTCCCTTCAGTAAATTAACCATGTTATCAACATAATAAGCAACAACAAAATGGAAAGAGAGTCCCTGTTCCATTTGCATGAGAACACTAAATAGTTCATACAGACCCCAACTTAGTACGCTATCTTACTAATCTCGAAGTTGCTAAAAATATTACATATTCAAAAAGCCATACAAACGAAAATAACAATTAGATTAAAGAATCATGGGAAATAACCATGTACCTGTGAAAGTAGGTCTGCAGCTATATGAACAGGACTGGCATGCTTATCAGCAATGACTAGAACTTCTGAGGGACCCGCAGGCATGTCAATTGCAACCATAGCTTCACTGTTCTATTGATATAATGAAAACATGAGCAAAAATGTAGAGTCAAACCAGAAATTCATTAGCTTTCTATTGCTTTCAAAATTAACTGATATAATGCCTCCATTAAAAGCAATATGGAGTAACAAGTACACCTACTTGTAGGATCATTTTTGCAGCTGTGACATACTGATTTCCAGGACCAAAAATTTTCTCAACCTGCACATGTTGAAATTCTAAATAAAATAAAAACTTAAAAAATAATGAAAGTTACAAAAGTCAAATTTATAGGGTCCTGGAGTAAAATTAAAACATGACATCTTTAAAGCTTTTAATTAGATATTACCACTCTATGGAGGCTATTCATTATTTATTAATTCATCGGAACCTACACACAAACTTCGACAAGAATGCACTTCAAAAATATATATAATTCAATGGAGGAATTGGAAAAAAAACTTCAATATTTTAATTCAAAAGAAGTTTATTGTCCCAAGCACATACAGCGAGCTAGTAAACCATGAGTTCTCATGCAAACGGAATATTTTTTTTCATGATCAAACAGAGTAGCTAATTTTAAAGAAAGTGCAGATCACAAGTACTACAAGCTAAACCCACAAAATTAAGAATAACACCAGTGAACAAATCACAGTAATATCTTCCAGAGTTGCACCAAAAGAGATCCAATAATAAACTTTTCTTATAGAAATAATCAACTTAATAGGTAAGTAGTAACTAGTACCTTTGGGCATGATTCTGTACCCCATGCCATAGCAGAAACTGCCTATAAAGCTAAAAGTTGTCAGAATAAGTTTCACATAGAAAAATAAGATGTATTTCTCTAAAAAACAATTATCTTCAAACCTGAGCTCCTCCAGCCTTAAGAATGTGAGTCACACCCGTCTTTTTAGCACAATACAGTACTTCCTATAAATAAATAAATAAAACCGATCAGCTGCCTATTTGTTCTTGAGATGCTTGAGACAAGTATTAAAAGAAACACGAAAGGGAGGGGGGACCTTGCATATGCTGCCATCTTGACTTGGAGGGGTTGCAAGAACAACAGTTTTACATCCAGCAATCTGTGCAGGCTGGCAAATAGAGCAAATAAAATATAAAAAAATGTTTTGACAATAAAATTGAAATTACATTAAAGAGAATATAGCATGAATAACTGTCAAAATGCAACTACAGCATTAAAACAATAGAATGCATCTGATAAACTTACAATTGATAGCATCAGAGCTGTTGATGGTAGAACTGCTGTTCCCCCTGGAACATAAAGACCAACAGAAGCAATGCTTCTTGCCACCCGCTTGCATTTGACACCCTGGCATTACAAATTACTTGGCAACTCATGTAAGAAGAAAAGAACCAAGAGATGGAACTGACTTACTTTCATGTTCTCTACAGTTTTCTCAACTGATTTCTGTGCTGCATGAAATGCATATATATTGTCGTATGCCACATCAAATGCTTCTTTAGTAGTAGGATCAATCTACAAGTCGAAGATTATAATTGGATAACATTAGCTATCTCATTTATTTAAACGAAACACAAGTAACATTGTAGTACTCAACAAACACCTCCAATTATATATACCTCCGGACCAGGGAGCTCGGAGACAGGTATAACTGCCTTATCCAATTCCACTTTGTCGAATTTTAAAGTATAACTACATAGAAACAAAAATGTGAAAGATCATATACCAATGAAGAAAATAATAACAATGTGGTACAAGAAATAAAAGGAGAGAAAAAATATCAATAATATTTAAATGGAAAAAGAAAAAGGACCCAACTCTCTAACGGCAGCATCACCTCGTTTACGTACATCATCAACAATAGGGCCGACCTAAGAGAGCCATAACTAAAATTGATCAATATCAAAGTAAGGGAGTATCTGTATTACCCAGAACCCAACAGTTACGGTGAAACAAGAAACCCCAACCACAACATCAAAAAAATAGGAAATTGCATTCGCATAACTATTGTTATTATTATTATTATTTTATAATATATGACCCTCAAATTCCTTCTAATTTTGATAAGATACATTTATTCAACTGATTTTACTTTTAACCTACAAAAAAAAAGTGTTGGAGGGGTAGGAATTAGCTTCAATAATATGTTTTTTATGTTATAAAAAACAGATGTATACCTCATTTTTGAATTTGAGAAAAACATGTTTATTACATTATTAAAAAAAAAAGGTATGCGCATGGGTGGCGAGACTTATTTGTAATTTTCTAATCAAACTAATCGACAACAACAGTAACAATGAAAGCAAAAAATCTTTAAGAGAAAACAAAAGGAAAGCTTACCGTGCCAAAAATGGAAGAGAAATCTATACGAGGACGAGCCTTGAGGCTCTGAACCTCAAGAGGAGTAAGTTCAGACAACCTGTAAGACTTCATTGCACAACTTACCCCCTTCCAACAACTCAACCCTAAACACATTAATCAACATTCTTCAACTATAGACATGAAAAGAAATGGTACGTACATACATGGAAATTTGAAAAAAATTATACATGAAAATGAAGGAAAAGTATACCTCGCGAAAAGCAATGAGATCTACTGTAAGATATTCTGGGAGAAACTTTGATTGAAAGCTGTTGAGGAATAGCAGATGATTTTTTGATAAAATAGCTGGTGGTTCGATTGAAAGACAAAAACTGACTGTCCATTAAGCCCCACCTTTATAAGTCGGAAAAATTAGAAAAATGAATTGCTTAACGCAAAACAAAACATCGATAATAATAGATTTACATGAAAATTAGGTCTGTTTAGGATTTACCTGAAAATGAGGTAGTTGATGACTGGTTGAGTTGATATGCTTCAATCTTCTGGTGAAAAATGAAACATAATGAACTAATAATGATGCAATTAAGATTTCACAGCAGTGAAACACATGAGAACTGAAGATTAAACTTTTCTATACCTGAAATTGGGCAGTGAGACTCGTTGCAACAAAGACGGGGGAGAGAGAAAGACGGAGAGATGAAAAGGATGAAGAAGAGTAATGCAAATCGACGGGCTGAGGGAACCTGAGAACCATTGAATTCAAGTAATGGGTTTTTTTTTTTAAGGAAAAAAATGACAGAAAAATTATAATAATAAAAATAACTTGATAATATTAAATAAATTTATTATTAAATTTAAATGATATCCGATATAAAATAATATAATAATTTTTTTATTAATAAAAATATATATTAAAAAATATTATTTCATGATTAAGATCTTATTTTTATTATTTTATCTTTTTATTAATTTTCTCAAAATTATATAAAATTCATCCAAAACTCACAATTTAATGACATTATACAAAGATTAAAATATTCTTACATCATGACTTAAAATAATGAGAATATAATTAGATTCAATAACATACGAAAAAGTTTATAAAATACAGATTTAATTAACTTATAAAGGGTCAATAATTTATTTTTAATTTTTATTAATTTATAATTTAATAATAAAAATAAATCGATCAGACATACAATTACTTGTAAAAATAAAGTATAAAAATGAAATAATAATACACGATATTTTATATGAAAACAACTTAAGTCACAATTATAATATAAGAAGATTGACCACTTAACTTTCCACTATAAAAACTAAATGTTTAAGTATAAATTTAGTCTTATGTTACACTTCTTAGAATATTATCCTAATGTATCTTATTTATGAATTTTTACTCTATTTTTATAATTTTTAATATTAATATGAGTGATTTTTAGACTAACGTTTTAATAAATTTTACGTTAATCAGATACGTTCATGAAATAACCGTAAAAAGATTAGCCCAAAACACACAAGTATTCATGTATATTTTAAAACGAATTTAATAATAAATAATCTTAATTAAATGATTCAAAATATATATTATTTAAATCAAATCAATTAATAAATTCTAAGGAAAAAAATTAAGTATAAGTTTAATAAAAATAATTTTTTTAAAATTTATTAATTAAATTAAATAATTATGATCATTCAAATAATTATTAATTTAAATATGTAAAATATTAATTACGTAATAAACAATATGAATAAAAAAATATAAAACAAATAGAATAATAAATATAAATTTAAAAAACGATTATATGTTATTTCTTATAAATGACTATGTGCGTGTATATATATATATATATGTTTTATGTTTTAGTCCAACGCCGCTCTTCTGATGCCAATGATGATAAAAAAAATCAATTTTTTTTTTGGTCGCACCAATAGATTTGACAGTAACAATAAAAATCTACTAATATTAAAGTTAGTTTCATTTAAATTTAATTATTTAAATTTTATTAAAAAAATTAAAAATAATAAATATTTTTAACATATATTAACAAATAAATGAGTGTAATTTTACGTGTGATAGTTATAACAAATATATTTAAATTACGATTATTTGAAACTCAAATATTTATTCGATTTTTTTTGATAAATTTAATAACAAATCTAAATTATGATTATCTTAAACTCGAATATTTGTTCAAATTTTTTTAATAAATTTAATAACAAGTTTAAAAATAAATTTATTATCAAATATTTTATTCATAAAAATAACAAATACTTATATTACTTACGATATTTAATAATAATTTTTTTTATAAACATGAATGATTAAGATAAATTATTGTAATATGTGAAAATATATTTTGTATTTTATATTATTTTTTATTAAAATGTATGTATTTTGTTTTATTTTTATTTTATTCTATATATAACTAATAATTTAACTTAAATGTTTAAAAATAATTAAAATAATATAAAAACTACTTAAATTATGAATATATTAAAATTTTATTAATAAAACTTTAGATTCATTGAATTAATTTTTTATAAAAAATTTAATTGGGATTATAGCCGTGTAACCCCGCTAAGTTTCGCTAACGAAACACGTCACATTTCGAAATAATTGTTTCAATGGAAGCAAGACTCTTAAGTATTGAATATGCACTTTTATAACTCTTGTTTATAAGTTGTGGTGTTGTCTTGAGCTTAAAGACTATAAGAATATTAGTGCAAATGCATTTTGTTTGGTTTTTAATTTTAAATCATTGTTATACTAATCATGCTTTTTGTCGTGTAAGTTGGTGCTTTTGAACATTTAATCATATGTTTTATTACTGTAAATAAAAGTTTATTTTATAAAAATTATATTAGAAATTCAATTAGTTTGAAAAAGAGTATATTAAGAGTCAAATATCAAATCAATGGTTAACAATTGTGAAAGAACAAATAAACCAGCAAATTCATAGAAAAAAGACAACATATATTAAGAACATATCATACATTGTGAGCTACCGTCCACAATGATGGAGAATAAAGTCTCAAAATTTTTTTTTTTTTAGGACAAATGAAATAAAATGATCAATTTACTCCCATTAAGTTTTGCTAATTTAACCTCCCCTTTCTATTGTTTAATTTAAAAAAAATTGATTAAAAATTAACTATTAAGATTAATATTATCCTATTTTATCAAATTAAATTTTAATAGATTCTAGTATCATTTTTAGTAGACTCTCAGATCATTTTTTTCTCAATTATTTTTTAATATATTTTATTTTAATATCGTTTAAAATATATTATAATTATTTAATATTATGATATGTTATTATTTTTATAATAACTTTCATTACATTATTTTTTTTATTTTTTAAACTATTATTCGTTGTAAAAAAAAAAAAAGGGAGAAAGATGTAGAAAGATCATCATCTGGCCCATTAAAGAAAAATATACCCAATTGATTTTTAGGATCGGTTTGAGCTTCTTATTAATCTGGAAAAACCTATCAGCCTGCCATATTTACATATATCTATGAAATTGTAAAGCCACCAATTTGCTGTTTTCAAACGCCCGGTCAATCTTCGGATCAACTTTTCGAAGTTAGGTTTCCGATACCGTGAAGGTACTCTTTTCTCAACCCCATGTACTCCCAAAACTTTACCTGGACCCTCTTATAAACATTCTTAGTCCAAGGGTTTAAGGTTTACTCGGAAGTTTGATATGTTTCTTTCTCCGTATTTTCTCTCTTTTTTGGGGAATAAATTTACTTTTGTTTGTGTAATCATAAACACACATAGCTCTCTTCGATATCTTGAATGTTAGTTGTCCCCTGATTATTCGTTTCGTTCTCTTTGTACTGTATAAATTTGATTATATGTAATTATCGGTAGTGCAACGGTGAAAAGAAAAGGAAGAAAAGGAAATTGAAATAGCCTTTTGCGTGCTATTTGAGTAAATTTTTATTAGTGAAGATCATCTTATATTTTTTGGCTGTTTAATTGTATTTCTTCATAATTTGCTTTGGTTTGTTTAAACCTGCTTTTCTTGATAACTATTAATTAGTCAATGGTGAACCTTCATGCCTGTTTAGCTTGTTGATTTTTATGAACTGATCTTAACAATTGATAATATAAAGTTCACCCAAAAAGTCATAAATAAAAAATAAATTAAACATTAGGTTTTAATTAAAAAAATAATCAAGTTTATATAAAATTTTGGCTTAAAATAAAGTTGAGAGAGAGTACTACGTGTTAAATGTAATACAACTTTTATGAAAATTATAAAATTTTACACGTAAAATTACATTGGTAATCAAGTAAGGAGGGGCACGTGCTCCTCCTAAGTATCACATAGATCTGCCTCTGGATGCAGTTACATGGAAATGTTTTGGTTCACCGATTTTGGTATAAAATCGTCCAATTTGTTTGAGGCTAATTATTTTTATGAAGCGTAAGGGTTAAATATTTAAAGAATAAATTTGTGTGGTTTTGTTGGACATTAGCATAAATGAGCTTATGAAAGAAAGAAAATCTATATCTCTTCCATTGACTCACTATTACTGTTCATCCATTTTCTCATTAGTGTTGCCTTGTAATTAAAATGTTAATAATCAGTAAAGAGATCAACTGGTTCTTGACTTATCAAACTAACTACCTACGCTACCCATAATTGCCTAATTGATTTTCATGTGCTTGCTTCTGGAGGCACTGGTTGCAGTGCTTCTATAGCTTGCTTATGATATAATATTTAACTGCTACATTGTTACTTATGTTCTGCAACTAATCCAAAGACTTCATATCGTCCCATATTCTTTCTAGATTGTATTGTATTTAGCTCTCTAAAGATTTCTTATGTGCCAGTGCACTGAAATGATGGCATTCTATTAGTATGTTCATTTGCATTTTCCAATAAATAATATTGGTTACTTTTCTTCTACTATCATTTTGTAGGTGATGGATGTTGAGGATGAAGTAATGGAAATCGCTGGTTCTTCTCTTCTTATTGATTCCTTAGCACCTAGTCGGAGTGGTGAAATGCTTTCAGTAGAAGACAAGGCTTGGATAGACTCCTGTCTCATAAATGAGCCTGAAATTTCCGACAGTAGCTGGAATTCTCTGAAAGATGCCTTGCTAGACATCTTTAGCTCCCAGACTGAATCAGTAAGCTCATATGCGGATGTAAATAATGGCTTTGCAGAAGAAAGCAGCAATCAGATTCAGATATCTACATCCAGCAACGAGGCAGAGACTGAATCATTTTTTGGAACAACATTAGCATTCTCATCAGGAACTCCCAATACTTCCTTTGCTATGGACAAAGAAGTAGAAACAGATGAGTTGAAACTAAATGATAATATTAGCATTTTGCCTTTGTTGAGAAGTCCATTTCTGCCAAGTTACAGTGAAGACCCGAAAGAGACTGAAGCTGGTGTTATAGGACCTGAGAATTCCTTGGTGTATGAGGTGGAGCAGTCAAGTGGTAATATATTCAAAATCTGGGATTTGGACATTCCTGGAGAGGAGGATGATCTTGGTAAGCAGTTGAACAGGGTCCTTGAAGAAAGTTCCATTCAAGTTCAACCAATATCACAAAATGTTGACGATTCGGGTTTGTGGAAAGATATGAAAGAAGACTCAATTGATGATGTAATTGCTGGAATTGCTGGCCTGTCTTTGATTGAAATTTCTACTTAAAAGTTCATTGTTGTAAAACGTAAATAGAGGAATTTAGTCTCTTTGGACAAGTATATGTTTCTGAAAATTGTTAACTTGCTCTTTACGTGAACTAGCCTAGGATTTGTATTTCAAATGGAGATTGGTGTATATCATGTTAGATATGATTTCTAGTTATGACAGCATAAATTTTAACGACGCTTCAAAATTCAATCACTATAGTCTTGGACATTCTGTTGACATCCTCGCATTATTAGTTTCTTTAGGATTGGTAAAGGAGTGATAACATCTTGGAAATTTGGTTTGTTTGCTTTGCTTATGTTATAAGTAGTTTAAGTTCAAAGCAATTTCAAAGAGAAAGTGTTTTTTGAGTTTTGAAAGCACATGTGATTACAGAGGCTTAAAGAAATTTTCCCTTCATTTATCTGGGCATTTTGGTGGGAGAAAATGACTTTTATTCATTAGATTAGTTCATGTAGAAAACTTGATTGTTACTTTAAAGAGCAGTTTAGTTCCTTTAGACTTAGACCTTTTCATAGCCAAATCTGTTTAGCTGAAGTGAATGGATTAGTTAGCTGCTAGTCTTCTGACTCAAAGAAGTTGAAGCTGTTTTCAGGCTTACTTTCTTCACTCTGGTCTCATTTTTAAGTTTGAGTGTAATTAGTCTTGAAATTTTTATTAAATGGTAAAATAAATTCAAATAGTGATTTTTCATTTATATAAGACCAAAAAAATACATGCAAGTGACATGTGATGTTTTTCATAGACATTGGATGAATTTTATTCATTTTGATACCAAATAAATTATAATACGTTTAAAAAGATAAAAAAATGGAAGGTTTTTTTTTTGGATATATTCGTTAAAAAATATTTCAATTTTTTTTAATTATTATAATTTAAAATTATTAAATTAATTTAATTAATTAAATATTTTTTATTATATATAACGAAAATTAATCAAACTCAATAACAATATATATAAGTAACAATTAATAATTATAACTACAGTACCACTTTTCTCGATTAGAAATGTCAGCTATCATTTATGTTTGAGGTTTTTGGATCGGACACCACAAAAAAGTAAAAACTTGTAAAGATGGAACCATATGCTAAAAGCTCTCTGTAAATCAAAGTGGTGCAACGTAAAGTGAATTATGGTGACGATTTGGTTTCGTCGGAACCGTACGTCGATTTTGAAATCGAACGAGGTTCTTAATGAAAGAACCTTAATAAAGCATCGAGTTCTCTCACTATTAACTACAACAATTCAGATACATCATCAAACGCAGAGAATAAGTGTGAGAAACCAGTGAAAGCATCAAACAGAAAATCCATTGGAATTCTCATGTAAGTACTGAAATTTGATCAATGATAAGAGGTATGTTTTCAATCCAATTTTGTTTCCGTTGTATTTAAATTATAAATTCATATGGTTTTCTGAACGTTTCTGGATTGAATTGTGATCTTACATTCTCTAGTTATTACATTTTGAGCCAACAGTTGTACGTTTGAGTTTCACCTTGTGATGTTAAAAAAGACTTTATTTTTTATTTCAAGTTATAATTTTAAAAAATACTATTTAACGCCGCTAATTAAAATTTACAACTACTTTACGTATACTCACTGGTATAGGGGTAAGACACACAAAATTACCTTATTTATTAGGGATATATTAAAGATATTTTTTTTAAATGTACAATTTAGTTTAAAATAAAAATATCTTTAACATTTAATATATTTTTATTTATGTGCATGACTAGTTAATGACATTAAATTTTCATATAATAGTGTATTTTTTTATTTCTATAACTTTGATACCAAATTAAAATTAGCTATTTTATAATACTAGTTGTTGTTTTATGTAAATTATTATTTAAAGATAAATCTTTAAATTTTTTATTAAAATATTGTTATAGCTTTGTATTTTTCTTGTGTTTATTCTCATACAGACTTGTGATTATTTTCTTTGTTTTCATTGTCTTATTTATTAATTTTATAAATGTTACAAACAAATAGTTAATCATTGAAGATTCTTACTAAACTTAGAATTATAATTATCAAACCTAAATTTAATTAATCTATCATGATATTTTTTTCTATTTTCGTTTTCTTTTATTATACTTGATATGTCTCAACATGCTTAAATCTTAATACCCTCGTGGTAATGGTGTAGTATTTGTATTCGAAAATAGTGTAATGTTCAAATTATACTTACTCAAAAATTAGAAAATTATTATTATACTTTATTTTATTCATAATATTAATTACTATTACAGTTCTTGAAGTCAATTAAGACTCTTTAATAGATTCTTAGATACTCATAGTTTCTAAATACATAACTCTTAGGTGAATAATTTTTTAAAGTAAAGAGATTACTCTTTCTAAAATTGTGTCAAATTAATGAAAATAAGTGTTTTTTTATAAGACAAAAAATCTCGATTTATAATAATAAAAAACCATTATTTTACCCTTATTTTAATAATTCACCTAATTTTTTTGCTTTTGGTTTTTAAATCTAAGTCTTTCATTTCCTTTATATGACCTACTGATTAAAGATGTGGGTTTTATGTCTTTATTCTTCTTTATCATTTTTCTATTGATAATTATTTTGATGACATAGATAATGATTCATCTTATCTTCTCGATCTATAATACAGTAAATGCATTTGGAATCTTCAGTTTTTTTTTTCTGTGCTTAAAAACAAAATACCTTTATTATTTTTTGATAAATTTTTAGGTTATTACTATTAAATTTATCTTAGACTTACTAATTTTTTCACCAATTTCTTCATTGGTGGTTATATTACTATGAAAAATGATTATAACTTTACTAGTCAAATAGTTTACTCTAGTTTCAAAAGAATTACCAATTTTCATAACAAAACACCTTTACTCTATCATCTTAATATACAGAGTTTTTGTCCTAACACTTGCTATGATCTTTTTTCTCAAAATTCTTGATAACCTTCTTGAAATTGTAATAAAAATAATTTAAATTAATTCTTAAATATAAGTTCTCAATTAAGCATCCATGAAAAGTTTTATAAACAAAAATTTGACAAACTTCTTCAACCTGCTTGATTCGATAGTTGTTGTTGCAATACTACAAAGTAACTTTTAACTATATTTTTTAGAATTATTAGTTTTAATATTTTATAGTTGGCATAACTACCTTCAACTTCTATTCTATCAATAAAAATCTCGTGAGTTATTTCATTAAATCTGATAATAGTTTTACTTACTTCATATCAATTATTGTAAATTCTTTGTCTTGGATCATTATAAACCATATAAGCTTTTTTATCTTCTTTTTTTGCTTCTTCAGTTCAATTGAGTTTTTTTTCTTTTAAGAGATGTTACTCTCTTTTGAACTGTAAGTTTCTTTATTCTTATTTTATATCCATTCTTTAGAATACATTTATGATGAGATTCCTCTTTCTAGTTTGTGGACCTAATGGGGATTCCTCTTTTTAGTTTTTGGACTCTGATGGGAATTTTTATATCTATATATACATATAAATGGTAACTTATAACCTTTAAATTTCAATCTTATCTCAATATAAGTACTGTTTGGATTTGTAATATTATACAAATCATTCATCTTCTGATGAAGAGTATTTTGAACATTTATATTCTAAGTAAGTTATTTCTTTATTAATTTATTTTAATAGATAAATAATACAAATATCATTTATATCATATTAATTATTTGGTTCTAATTTTATATTAAAAACTTCTTTTAAGATTTTTGATTTCTATGAAAATTTATTTTTAAATTATTTTTTATGTTGAAGCTTATTAGGGTATTCATTAGCATAGTGCATTTTCTCATTACAAACCCAACACCTGTATTTTTTTATGATGGACAATAATTTTTGTTATCTAATGGCTTATACCTTTTTCTTCTAAAATATTTTTTCTTATAAGGTTATTTTTTATACATTCTCTTATATTTTTGAAAGTTCCATTTTCTAAATTTAAATTTTTTTAAATTTTTTATACTTTTGCTTGTAAGGTTTTATGTTACATCCATATTTTTCTAGCATTCTAAAATCTCTCGGATCATAATAGATTTTATCATTTTATCTTATTTGTTTGTATTCTTTTATTTCTTGATATTTAATGATAATTCAATTTTTAAGATTTTTTATTCTTATTCCTAAGGTGTCTAGTATAGCTTTTTTATTTATTTTATTCTATCATTCTATTATAGTTTTATGTAATGTTTCATGTAATTTATAAAAAATATATTTTCTTATGATAACTTATAATAATATATTTCATATTCACAAGTAAATGAGCCTATATAACACATGTCACATATTTTCATATTTGTTAAATATCATTTTGGTTTCTTCAATTTTATTTTTACTAGATTCAGTGATATGTTCACATTTGTCTTCTCCAATAAATTCATTGTATATTTTATCTACTACAGTCTCTACCTATGAGAGTATTCCCTTATATCTATAAATGTTGTTTTGTTAAATTTATAAACCAAATTTAACTTTTTATTATTATTTTGTGAGCTATTAAGACTCTACATATTGAGGGGTATGATTGGGTGGTTGGAAAAGTTCGTATGATTACATTCATATTACTAGACCATTCATCTAAGACTTTTTTCATATCCTTTATATAATATAAATTAAAAAATCATATCTATAATTTGTATGAAATTTCAATTATAGTGGAATGTTACCTCTAATTTTTGAATGTAATCCTTCTTTTATTTTAGAGTATTAAAGGTCAAGTTTTTCAAGTCTTTGTTTTTTTATGTGAGTTAGATGTTTCTTCTTGGTAAGAAACTGGTAATAAAATTTGTTTCATATGGTTTTTTTGGATCATATTTTTTAGTTCAGAATCAGTTTCATTAATTATTGTCATATCATATTTCTCTTTATTTGTACAAAGTTTTTTTATCATAATATCTTGTTAGTTCTCCATCTGTTAGGGTTAACAAACTAACTAATTTTTCTACATCCTTAACCTGAGGGTATATAAACTATTTTTTTTCTATATTTCATTAAATTAAGATTATATATATTTTTTTATCTTTGGGTTTTTTCTAATTCTTAGATATCAATACATCCAATCTTTTAGGTAATATTACAAATTGATCAAACTTATAACCTATAATGTCATTATTTTTAGGTATGTTATTTACATATATTCTTAATTTTATAAATTTTTTATGTATGTCTTGTTATAGTTTTTATTATAATTATATTCCTTTATTTCTTTTATTAGTTCTTTCCCTCGTTTATGTTTTGTAAGAACTTAATGTTTTATTATTATATTATATTAATTTCTTATACTAAAAGAATTAAAGCTTTTATTATTATCATTTGTATTTTTTTTATATGCTTGATAAACTTCCATTAAGATTTAATTATTTATTTTATAATTTATTTTAAGCAATTTTGGGATAATAATATTATTTTCTTCTTACTTCAACTTCTTGTTTTAGATTTTGTCACTTATTTTTCATTGTTATAAGGTTTTCCTTTGTGATCTATAAACGTAAACCTTCGTACATTAATTTTTCTTGTTATATTACTTCATTTTTCTAGTATTAAAAGTTTTTTTCTTGATATTTAAGTTTTATTCTTCTGGTGTATCAATTCTTTATCTAAAATGTGAGTTTATTAATATCAGATTTCTTTCTACACGTATTATCTAATTTTATTTTTATCTTTTTGAGGAATTTTTAATAATTTATTCATAATATTTTATTGTCAATTAATAATATATTATGTCTTAATTTTACATTTGTAATATTAATCCTCATTTTCTATTATTTATTTCATAATAAATTATATCCTTTATTGAAAATATTTTTCTTACTTTTGATAATGATGAACATTTAATTTAATTTTTTATATTTCTTTAAATAAATTATCATTTTTTATGAAAAACATAATAGAGTATCGCATGTTTTTATTTTTAATATTTTTAATATTTTTTAATTTTTTATTATTATTTTTATTTATTATATAAATAATTATTTAATTTCGTTAATTTTAATTTTTATTAAGTTAAGAAATATTTGTAATATTTTTAAAATCTTTAAAATATTATGGTTTTTTTTTTTAAAAAATTACTAATTTTATTAAAATAAAATATTGATGGTATAATTTAAATATTTATATAAAGTTAAATTACCGTACAAATATTTTTCCCCAATGACATGCCATGAGATTTTGACCTTTGTGCTCTCTACAGTCACGTGACAATAAAACACAACCACGACCAATAAGAGAGTTTACTCACAGCCACATATTTTTTACTTTCCAACAGAATTCTTTAAGCATCTATAATTTGGACTCTTCATATGTGTGAGCCTCACCCATTTGTCTTCTACTAATCAGATAAAGTAATATGACTATTTTTTTTTTCCAAACACCATATATAATTCCATATTATTTACCAGGTGAGGAAAATAAAAAATAAATTCTCTCACATGTACATGATTAAATTAGATATAAATTTAATAATATGGAATGATTAAATTAAACTATATAGATCGGTATATGACGACGGGAAGTAATTTTTGAAAGAAGAAAAAAAAAACACCCTTAAATGGAATTGCCAGAATTATCAATCACGTGTAGAAACATGATTGGCTGAAACACAAAGGCCTCAAATTATACATCTTTTGGAGTGATGATAATAGATTGGCTTAATTATTAGGGAATTATAAATACAGAGAATAAGAGGCGTTTGTGGTGAAGACTGATCAAGAGGCATTATTAGAGTGGTTAATTTGTAGAGAGAGACGAGATAAGATATCAAGTTTTTGTTAAGGCTTTTCGGAGATCAGAGCAGCAAAACAAAAAGAAGAAGTAAAATGGCAACAGCATCATCAGCAACTATACTAAAGACCTCAACAGTTATTGACAAGTCTGAGTGGGTGAAGGGTCAGAGTAGTATTCGACAACCTTGTGTCTCTGTAGTCAGATGCCACCCAATTGCACCTTCTGCTCTTACTGTCCGTGCTAGCATCTCTTATGCTGATGAGCTTCTCAAAACAGCAGTAATTAGTTATTTTCTTTCTTTCTTTCTTTCTTTTTTAATTCAAATTTATAATGAAATTTAAGGTAAAGAGAGTAAGAAGTAGGAAAAAAGTGTCAAAATACTATCATATTTTATCATAATTTTAATTTTAAATATATATATTTTATGAAATAATATTATTTGATATAATCTATTTGAATTTTTTTGTTAATATTTTTTTTTGTAGAATTTAATACCTAAATGATACTAATGCTTAGATTTTAATATGTTTTTGTTAGTTTTAGTTTTAAATTTTATATTACAATATGATAATAAAATAATTAATCTCCAACCCTCCTAAACAAATTTTCGGACTCCGCCCCTGCTATTACTTTACCTTTCAGTAAATTAAGTTATTTCATCTGTTAATAACTCTTTAAAATAACAATTAATAATATCTATAAAATTTATAATAATAAAAATAATATTAATTAAATTTAAATGATTATGACTTACGGTAATTATGTGTGCTTTTTTTATTTTTAAAATTTTTCCCCGGCGAAAAGGAAGGTACTAATAAATATATAGGTGTTTTTAACGTAAAGAAAGTAAAAATGAAGAGTTAACGCAGAAAACGGTAGCTTCACCCGGACGTGGAATATTAGCGATGGACGAGTCAAATGCAACATGTGGAAAGCGTTTGGCCTCAATTGGACTAGAGAACACTGAGGCTAACCGTCAAGCATACAGAACACTTCTAGTTTCAGCACCAGGACTTGGCCAATACATCTCTGGTGCTATCCTTTTTGAGGAGACTCTTTACCAATCCACCCTTGATGGTAAAAAGATGGTGGATGTTCTTAATCAACAAAACATTGTCCCTGGTATCAAAGTTGACAAGGTTAGCTACCATCAATTTATTTATTTTTAAGTAAAACATTATTTGATGAGATTACCACCAACTAATTTATATATGCTACTTTTCTTTTACTTATATTTATATATGCTACTTTTTGTTTTCTTTTTAATATATTGTTTTTTTCTCAGGTTGTTTGGTTATACTTATGTTAAGAAAAAAATGTTTTTAGAAGAAACATTTAGGGTTTCTTTTAGCACATCAATAATAATATTGAATGATTTTAATTGAATATAAATGATATTTTTTTGTAATTATAAGTTTAAAATGTGTAATTTTATTACTTTTCTTACATTTTACTAGTTTAATTTTTCTAAATTATTTTTTAAAAAATAATACATTTTATTTCACATACAATTTAAACATTCTAAATTATACCACATATAATTACCTAAATATTAAGTGTTATTTATACTATATAATAACAACACTTAATTTATTATCCCAAGCACAAAGAAGTATATATATATATATATATCAATTTGGAATAAAAAATTACCATTATATAGTAACATAGAGTAAGGAAACATACCTTAATTTGGTTTAGCGTGCATACATATAAATAAGTGGAGCATATGTAAGAAATAATTTTATTGATGATGAATAAATGAATGTTTACAACTTATTTATACAAAATAAAAGAAAAATTGTAATAATTAAAAACAAACATAATTATAGAGAGACATGTTCTTGGATAGTCTGGTCTTCCCCATCAAGCTGTTGGTGGCTGCTTCAAACTGATGTGTTAGTTGTCACCAGCTGGATCTTGAGTTCTTTAACATTCCCCCTCAAATTGGAATATATGTTAATTATTCTTAACTTGTTAAGTAAGCTCGAGAACTGTGGAAAACTCAGGGATTTGGTAAATATATCTGCTGGTTGCTCTAATATATAGATATGATAAGTTTTGATCATTCCAGTTTGAATCTTTTCTCTTACTAGATGACAATCGATCTCTATGTGTCTGGTTCGCTCATGAAACACTAGATTTGATGCAATGTGAAAGGCTGCTTGATTATCACAATATAACTTGGTTGGTTGAGAGTGTTTGATACCAAAATCATCCAAAATGTATCGTAACCAGGTTACTTCGCAACATGCTGCTACCATAGAGTGGTATTTTGCTTCTGTACTTGATCGTGAGATCGTATTTTGTTTCTTAGTCTTCCAAGAAATTATCGAGTTTCTAAAAAACATACAATATCCTGTGGTTGATCGTCGTGTATCTGTGCATTTTGCCCAATCTGCATCACAAAAAGAATTTAGTTGTAATGAACTAGTTGCTGAGAAAAAGAGACCTTGCCCTGGTGTGTTCTTGATATATCGTAGCACTCGTTGAGCTGCTTCCAAATGTGGTTGATGTGGTTTATCTATATATTGATTGAGAATGTGCACAACATACACTAAGTCGAGCCTTGTGATGATCAAGTATATTAATCTCCCAACAAGTCTTCGATAGGATGTGAGATTACTGATGAATTCCCCTTCAACCTTGCTGAGGGATAAATTTTGTTCCATAGGTAAATTGACAGATTTGGCACCAAGATAACCCATGTCCTCTAATATTTCAAGTGCGTACTTGCGTTGTGACAGAACAATTCCCTTCCAGGAACGTGAAACTTTTATGCCTAAAAAATACTTTAATTCACCGAGATTTTTAAGCTTGAATTGTCTCATGAGATGATTCTTAGTTTCTTCAATGTCTTGTACATTGTTTCTTGTTATGATTATATCATCTACATAGATAAGAAGAACATAGAAGGAATTACCACGGGTTCGGATGAATAGTGAGTGATCATACTTGGATTGGTTAAAACTAGCTAGCTTAAGTGTTGTTGATAGCTTGATGAACCATTGTCATAAGGCTTGTTTGAGTCCATACAAAGATTCGTGTAGCTTACATACTCGTGTTTTTCTCTTTCATCTAAATCCAGGTGGAAGGGACATGTAGACATCTTTATGAAGATCACTATAGAGAAAAGCATTGTTGACATCGAGTTGTTGAAGATGTCAATTTTGAATAGCAATAACAGCAAGAAGAAGCTAAATAGTGACAAGTTTGGCTACTAGTGCAAAAGTTTCTTGGTAGTCAAAACTTTTAATCTGACTGTATCATTTTGCCACTAACCGAGCCTTGTATCGTTCTACAAAGCCATCAGGATTATACTTGATTTTGTAAACCCATTTACAACCAACTGGTTTCTTGTTTAGAGGAAGATGTTGAAGCGTCCAAGTGCCATTAGTTTCAAGAGCATCCAGTTCTTGTTTCATGGCAAGCCGTCATTTTGGATCGTTGAAAGCTTCAGCAAAGGTGGTTGGTTCCTTGAGAATGGAAATATAAGTAGCAAAGGCATAATGTGCAGATGATAATTGGTCATAGGTAAGTACATGAGATAAAGAATGAGAAGTACCTTTGTCATTGGAGGATGCTGAGTGAGACGAAGGGAAGGACCGAGAAGACAAGGAAGCTTCTACATGATATTTTTGAAGGTAGCTAGGAACATTGGTGGATCGACGAAGTTTATGTGTGATTGGTGTTGGAAGAGTCATGTGTGGTGGAGAAGTCGATGATGATGTTTTTGGAGATGAATTTTGAAGATGAAGAATGTTTGAGTCGATTGTTGGAAGGACAGATGTTGTATGATGAAGTGATGTATTTGGATTGGTTGATTGACGAATGTTAGGTATGTCATCATAAATAGTATTTTTTGATGGAGTGAATAGAGTTGGAGTGTTGACAGCGAAAGCGAGATAAGGAAATACATGTTCATGAAAGATAACATCACGAGACACTAAAGTCTTGCTTGTTTCCAGATTGTAGACATGATAACCTTTCATCCCAGATGGATACTCAATGAATATGCATCTATGTGATCTAGCATCAAACTTGGTGAGTCGATCATGATGTGTAGACACAAAATAAAGGGAACCAAAAACACGAAGATGTTCATACCTAGGAATTTTGTGAAAAAGGACTTCAAATGGTGTTTTACCCTTGAGAACAGGTGTTGGAGTACGATTTATGAGGTATGTGATTGTAAGAATGGAATCTCCCCATAATTGTTTAAGAAGATTGGCTTGGAAGAGCAATGAACGAGCGACATTGAGAAGATGACGGTGTTTGTGTTCAACAACACCATTTTGTTGAGGGGTAGAGACACAATTGGTTTGATGAAGGATTCCTTTGGTAGAAAACAACTGAGTCATAGAGAATACTGGTCCATTGTCGCTACGAATGATTTTAACTCTGGATGAAAATTGTGTTTCAACAAGATTAATGAAGGTGATAAGAAATGTGCGTGTATCAGATTTAGCATGTAAGAGATAGACCCATGTGCATCTTGAGTAGTCATCAACAATAGTGAGGAAATAACGTGTTCCATTAAGTGCTGGAATGTGATAGCCACCCCAAATATCGACATGAATAAGTTCAAAAGGTGTTTTTGTATTGATGGAACTTAGAGAAAATGGATTACGAGTTTGCTCAGCTAATGGACAAATAGAACAATCACTAATGAAACAAAAATGTGTGTTGATGGAAAGAGAAATTACACGCAAATTGTTATTAGATAAATGACCAAGTCGTTGATGCCATAGATGAGAGTTAGTGGAAGTAGTATTTGAAACGGAGAAACATCCAGCCTTTTCAGAGATAGTCAGGTAGTAGAGTCCTGTTTTCTCAATTTCCATCCCAATCGTCTTCCCTAAGCATTTGTCCTGAACAAAGCACATACTATTAGTGAAGGTGACATGACAAAATGTAGTTTGAGTTAGTTTGGCTACTGAAATTAAGTTTAATTTGAAGGAGAGAACACACAAGACATTATGGAGTATGAAATTATTGGAGAAATGTACAGTGCTAATATGTGTGACATGGGCAAAAGAATGATCAGATAAATGCACATGCCGATTAGTGACTGGAATGTTGGAGCTCGTAAGGTTTTGGAAATAGAATATATGATCAGTTGCTCCTATATTAAAAATCCAACGAGTGTCTGAATGGAAAACAGTTGCACATAATGTGTTACTTGAAGAAGTAGTCACTTGACTTGCCATGCTACCTGATTTGGATTGATTGAGAAGTGTAAGGAGCTCTTGATATTGGGCAGATGTAAAGTTGTGGGATGGTGTCTTTGTGTCGGAGCAGCTTTCCTGAAAGTTAGTATGATGAGCTTTGAAGGGGAAGCCATAACTTGTATTTATCTTATCTTGAATTGCTCCTTTCTTTCGACACATGTTGATTTCATGTCCATTCAAACCACAGAAATTACATTTGAGACGCTTTCGACAGTTTTCAAAATTGTGTCCATTGAGACCACAAAAATCACATTTGAGGTGACTTCGATAATTCTCAGAATTATGGCCTATATTGTTGCATCGATTGCACTTGAGATGTGGGTTCCTTGGTGGGTAATTCTTGTGAGGATATTGTGGACGACTATCTCTGGCAACAAGTGCGACAACTTCTGGCATCCTTTCTATGGTTTGCGTGGAGACAACTCTCTACTTTTCATCTTGAACAATGAGTGAATATACCTTATTTACTATAGGTAAAGGTTCCATAAGCAAGATTTGTCCACGTGCTAATGTGTAAACCATGTTAAGCCCCATAAGGAGCTTTATGGTTTGCTGTTTTTGTTGATATTCTTGTAGTTCCCTTCTGGTATTTCCTCCACAATGTGAAAGAGGACATAGTGCATCGCGACTATCCCATAGGCTTTTCAATTTGGTGTAGTATTCTCCAATATTTACACCTTCTTGTATGCAATCATGGATCTCTTGCTCAATGTGGAATAAGTGCACGCTGTTGGTGTGTGAAAAACGTTCCTTTAATTCTTCCTATAGCTCATATGCAATATAATTATACATGACACTTTTTGCAATTTTAGGCGATATCATATTGAGAATCCATCTTTTGACAAGAACGTTGCAGCGAGTCCATTGTTTGATTTATGCTTCAAAGTTTGTTGATGGCCTTTTGATTGTGCCATCAATAAATCTTTCTTTGTTTTTGGTGATGAGAGCCATGAGCATCGCATGACTCCAAATGTGATAATTTTCTTGATTTAAGGATTGAGCTACTAGAACCATGCCTGGTTGGTCTGAGTGGTGTAGATATAATGAATGGTTAGGGTCATCATACCATTTTGGTAAAGTAGGGTTGGTATTGGTAATTGTAAACATTATTGTTGAGTAAAATAAATCAAAATAATGGGATAGGATTTAGTGTGTTTTAGACAACAATGATTGTTTATGAAATAAATAATGAACTTAAATATGCTTTATATTATAGAAAATGAGTTAAGGATTACAAAATCAGAAATTTCAACTATAGAACCAGTCGAAAAGTTGGTGAACTGGCGTTTGGAACCGCTGGAACGGTGGCTGCAACGTTGGAGCACTAAACCGAATGAAGACCGAACCAGAAGAACGACGCGTCGTTTGCTTCATAGGTGCACTGAACGACGTGTCGTTTGAGTTGTCTTCCTCAGTAGCTAGCGCGTGTGACTCCAACAAGGCACATGGAACGCCGGTGAACTCAGACAAGACACGTGTGGTGATGTTTTGACTTGAAATTAATTGTAGATTGTTCGAATTTTTCTGGATATTATAATGGGATGAAATTGAAATTATTTTGTGAATCGAAACTGATAAAATTTTCTGTGTGAGTTGAATTTTCTAGGAATTATTTCCTAAGCTTTGATACCATGTAAGAAATGGTTTTATTGATGATGAATAAACAAATGTTTACAACCTATTTATACAAAAGAAAAATATAATTGTAATAATTAAAAACAAACACAATTATGGAGAGACGTTCTTGGACAACCTGTTCTTTCCCACCAAACTGTTGGTGGCTGTTTTCAGTTTGTGTGTTGGTTGTCACTAGTTAGATCTTGAGTTCTTTAACATTATATTTGATAACTTAATAATGTAGGCAAGAATAAAATAATAAAAAATATAATTTTAAAATTTTTAATAATAAAAATAATATTTTTTTAATGTCAAACTCATCGTACATTTTTAATGATAAAAAGCTCTATTACATCATTTACATTGAACACATTTTGTTTAGATGTCATTAAATTAAATTATAGTTATTTATATTCATTTAATCTTGAATGCCGTTCAATTCAATTTTATTCAATATTATCGAGTGTTATTTTTGTTATTATAAATTTTAAATGTGTGATTTTTTATTTTTATTTTCCTATAATATTTAAATGGTGTTTTTAATTATAAGGAGAACACAATAACAGGGTTTGGTGCCACTACCTGGTTCAAATAATGAATCATGGTGTCAAGGTCTCGATGGACTTGCTTCTCGTACAGCTGCTTACTACCAACAAGGTGCTCGTTTCGCTAAATGGTATTAATTCAATCTCCTAATAATTCTTCATTAATGAATAAAAATTAATACATTTAATTGACATTAAAATAAATGATAATTAATATAATGGGTGATGTATTAATTAGGCGTACTGTTGTGAGCATCCCAAATGGCCCATCTGCTCTAGCTGTTAAAGAATCTGCCTGGGGTCTTGCTCGCTATGCTGCCATTTCCCAAGTAACCATACAAATTCCAATTATTTTTTTAGAACAAATTATTTATCGTATTTTGCGGTCAGTGCCCCACAAGAATTCGTCCCATTGGGTCGGTTTGGGAGAGATTAGTTCGGATCCCAATCAGCACAATGCATGTCTCGTTATTTATAATGCCATTTTCGGGTCGGATAGGATCACGGATCAATCCGAATGTTAATAACTGAATCAAACCTGAAATCACTCAAAATGTTTGAGTTCAATTCACCATGCGGGCCTACTCGGTTCGATTTAGATCTGACCCATTGCCACACTTAAACGTTCAATACTATATATTTTTGTCCTGCTAGGATATAGCTTTGTCCCTAATTGATTATCTTTGTGGTGTAGGACAATGGGTTGGTCCCAATTGTGGAGCCAGAAATATTGCTTGATGGTGAACATGGAATTGATAGGACTTTTGAAGTTGCCCAAAAAGTTTGGGCCGAAGTTTTCTACTACCTTGCCGAAAACAATGTCTTCTTTGAGGGTATCCTACTCAAGCCAAGCATGGTTACTCCTGGTGCTGAGTGTAAAGAAAGGGCCACTCCAGAACAAGTTGCTGACTACACTCTCAAGCTCCTTCACCGAAGAATTCCCCCGGCTGTCCCCGGAATCATGGTAAGTATCACCTCAACCTAGCTAGTTTTATTTAAACTTCAATATTCTTTATCATGAATTCAACTATATTATGTCTCTACCACGATAAGATGTGATTGGTTGTACATGACCGAAGACTTGGTACGTAGTTTTTTTTTTTGTTATGTAATAACATGACATAATTTGTCGTGTTTGAGCAGTTTTTGTCTGGTGGGCAATCAGAGGTTGAAGCAACCTTCAACTTGAATGCCATGAACCAAGGTCCAAACCCATGGCATGTGTCTTTCTCATATGCTAGAGCCCTTCAAAACACTTGCCTTAAGACATGGGGAGGACAACCAGAGAATGTGAAGGCAGCTCAAGAGGCATTGCTTATCCGTGCCAAGGCCAACTCACTTGCACAACTAGGCAAATACACTGGAGAGGGTGAATCTGATGAAGCCAAGAAAGGAATGTTTGTAAAGGGCTACGTTTACTAAGCTATGAGTGGAGGAATATAAGAGATTAACTAATTATGTCTCTAAAATTTGTAATGCTTTATAGCCATCAAAAACAATTTTTGTGACTACATGCTGTACTGTTAGCTGTTTATGAACTTCTTGATGATCAATTAGCTTAGTGTGCATGTATAAATGGAAATACCTAGATTGTTGCATCTGCGTTATTAAATTGAGGTATATATATGTTGGTACTTCGTGTGTGTATGTATATATAGATAACTGAAGCAATTTGAATTTTAAATGGCACGTTTTTGAAATTTTAATCGAAAAAGAGTATATGTTGTACATAACTTATACATTTCTTAAAAAAAAAAAAAAGTAACCAAAAATAGAAAAACAATGAATTTTTTCATAATTAATCATTATCGTTAGTTTAATGCTAACCAAACATAAATTCATATTTGCCGGCAACCTAAGTTAAAACAGGGATGATATTGTTCAAAAATATTATGAATACATTGGAATACTAGTGACATATATAACTGGTCTAAAGATTAAAAAATTATATAATAAGATAAATAATAAAAATAACATCATTAAAATTTATAATTATAAAAATAATATATTTTTATATACGGTTCAAATATTTTCACTATTATGAAAAAATTAAATCATTATTTTATATTAAATATCGTCTAATATTTGAATATTTTTCAAATTAAATTGTGTCATTTAAACACGTTCATATTAAATACCGTCTAAATAAACATCTTCAATATTATTAAAATGATGTTTTTACTCTTATAAATTTTATGTGTATTATTTTATATAATTTTTTTAAAAAATATATTATTCTCAATATTTTCATATTTATAAAGATATTGATATAAAAAAAATTTACCAATAAATTTAATATTTTTAGAATTGTTATAAATTTTACAAAAATATTTACATCAATATGATCACCGTGTATAACTTAACGAGAACTTTTAAAAATATTTGTAAAAATTTTAATAAAAAATATTATAGATGTGGATAAATAAAAGGACTATTTAAAATAAGTAAATTGATATTAATTTTATAAAAGCTTTTAATTGATCAAAATATTTTTAATTTGCTTTAAAATATATCCCTAATTAAAATATAAATATCTGAAATGTTATGGGTGAAAATTGGAATAATTTGGGGTTGTACTCTACCCAACCAGATTCAATAAGCCAAAGACTTTGGCGCATTGTGCTTCTTGTGACATGATTATAGGTAGTTAGCCTAACCGACCTAATTATGAATACACTTGATGTCAGTGTTTGCCTCTTTGGGAATTTTCACTTCAACTTTGCATCCTTTTACAACTACAAAGGCCATCCGATCTGCAATCTACTCTATCCATATTAGTTTTACTTTTCTTTTTTCCTCTTGATTTATTATATTTCGTGGGAAAATAATAATAATAATAATAATAATAATAATAATAATAATAGAAGTCGCCAAGTACATCCTAATAAACAAGAGTAGACAAACTAAAGGTATCTTCTACCTATACTAATTTTACCTTCTTATTTTGCATTTTTAATAAGTTAAAAAAACATTAAAATATTTATTTAAAAACTTAAAAATATGAAAAATAAATTTTAATGTTTTGAGTTTTGAAAGAGACAAACACATGTAATGTACAATTGTTAATTTTTTTAATAAAATTAAAAAAAATTATATTAAATTGATACATTTTAAAAAAAATGATAATTCAAGTCCACTATATTTAACAAAATTACACTTTAATCTTCTACTTATTTAATAAAAAAAATATAATTTCATTACTTTTATAAAATAATAAATTTGTACTAACTCTATTTGAAAGTGGATACAAGTATATTGTTTTAAAAATAAATTTTTAATGTTTTTTTTTTGTAAAATTAGTAAAATTATATTGTCATATTTAATATGTATAAATTTAAAATATATTTTTTATTAAAATTAAGGGATTTTGATAACTTTTCGTATTTTTCTAAAAATCATTTAAAAAATAAAGTAATCAAAAATGAAAATATTATAACAAAATTAAAATTTCATCAATATTTAATTTGTATAAAGTAGATCATTGGTATCCAAATAAAAGTATCTTTTACGTAACAATAACTTTTTTATTTTTATTTTGTTGCTAAGATAAATGTTTAGATACTGGACTATTGGAGTTTAAAAGGTCGCTATTATGAAATTGACTGACTGTTTTTTCTTTCTTTCTTTTTTTTTCCCCTGATCATTGATTGTTTGTGGTAAGTTTTGGTTTGCAAGCAATTTGGAAATGAAGATTTATTTCCCCCCCTTTATACAATTACATCTTATAATATGTCAAAATTTTGACGAGTTTAGTTGAATTAGTCGAATTAGTCATCATATCTTGGATTTTTTTTTAATCTTCTTATAGCTAGCTAGCTAGCCATCATAGCACGTTTGTAAGTTTTAAAATAACTTTGTTAAGTCATTATTTTTTGAGAAAAAAAAAATTTATTAATTATTTGAGAGTCAACTGGATTTCATTCATATAGATATGGAATGAAGGTAATTTAAATTCAACTCATATGAATCTATATTCAACAATATGAATATTACTCTTTTTTTGGATTGAAAGTTTTAATCTATATTTAATTAAATTAATTTAATTTAATTTTAAATCTTAATGATTAATAAACGATTAAAAGTAAACTAATTCTTTCTATATTAATTATGATTAATTAATTAATAATCACTTATCTTAAACAATTTGAAACATATAACTTTCTCTAAAATTTTGGGTTACTCTTGATAAAATAAAACTTTAAAATTATGAAAATGTGTTATTTTAGATATAAATTATATTTTATGTCTAAAAATTTGTAGTTAAATTAAAAATTTATTTAATTTATAACGATTGAGTACAAATCTCACAACCATTTAATATGCTGAGAGAAAAATATATAGTTTTATTTTTTTATTTTTTTGAGATATCTTTTATATTTTTCAATTAAATGATATTTAATATGATTTGAAAATTTTACTTAAAATATTAAAAAAAAATGGTTTTTACCGTCATGATGATATTATATTATTTACTTCATCTTTTGTATCTTTTATTTCATTTTACAAACTTTCCAAAAAAATTTATCTAATGAGGAATTTCTTCAAATTTTGAACTTTACCTATTGAAGACATAATATACATAATATGGAAAAACCCTACTATATTTATAATTTTTTTAATAACTAGTATTTTAATTTTATAATATTAATTCAATTGATCTTACACCTCATTTTTGTTTAAATTTTTATTATAATATTGTTTTTCACGAATTTGTGATTTTAATTTTTTTTTTAATTTTTCTTTAAAATATGTATCGTTTGATCAAATATTTTATATTTTAAACATATTTTATTATATTTTATTTTTGATTATATCACTTGTATATTTTTAAGGCACATATATCTTTCTTTTTTTTTCAATAAAATCCATTAGTTTTATTTTTTGTCTATTAATTGACCAAGATTTTTATATAAGATCAAAATTTATAAAATCACGAGTTTTTTAATCTTAAAAGTTAAACATAATAGGTAGGTATATTTTTTATTTTCATAAATTCTATCATAATATTATATTTTATCTATATAAGACTTTTATTTTATCTAACTTAAACTTAAGTTAAAGTATTATAAATTTTGGGATGAAATTGCTTTTATTTTTTTAAGAAGTGAAATTAGTTGATATTAAAAATATTATAAATTAGCTAACGAGGTCATAGATGTCATTTATATTAAGTTATTGATATTATTTGATTTTTTAGATAAAAAATTATGTAACTTAAATCCATTGTTTAAAAAAAATAAATAAATTAATGACAAAATATATTATATTAATTAAATATTTAAAAAAAATTAAATAACATTATTTATAATCGAAGAGATTAAATAACATAAATAACTTAATTTTAAATTTTTTTATGATATTTTTATCTATACAAATGAGAAAATTTTTAAATTTGTGATAATATTTTTATTATGTCTTTTCATGTGATTACCAAAAAACAATTTAAAAAATAGGTGAAAAATTATTATGAAATAATATGTACAGCTGTTTATCACAATGAGATTATTATTAAAAAAAATTACAGTTTGAAATTTAACAAAAAAAATTTATAATGAATATGAAATTTAAAAAATAAAATGTAAACTTCTTGAAGATTTTTTTTTTTGAAATACTTCTGAAGAAAATAAAAAAAAAAAGGAAGGAAAAGAGTAAAGATGTAATTCTTTGCTTCCTTTAACTGACAAAGCACTCTTATTTATTCTTCCAATCACATGATCCTTCTTTTATTTACTCGAAACTACTGTCCAATTAAGATCCTGACCGTTGTTTACCAAAATGATGAACATTCCAACCATTCGATGCCTCAAACACCCCTCCCCACCAACAATCGATTAATGAAATCCACGTGGCAGAACCTCAAGCCATCATCCCAACCGATTACCTTTTACACGTGACTTCCGCCAAGATTTACGTACAGAAAAACGAAGGGTAAAATGGTAATACATCCCAGTTTCCCGTAGCGAATCAACTACCTTGAGCTTAAGATGTCCATAGACTTTATTCACACCCACCAGATTTACAGCGGACCCTTTTGTCCATTCCAATTTAGGGGAAGATAAAAAGAGGTTTCCTTCGGAGGTTAGAACTTAAAACCAACTTTTGTTTTTTGTATTTTTGGTTCGAGTTAGAGATCGTGGGTTGTAAAAATCGCCGATGTTCACTGTTGTATCGAACCTCCTTACGATTTCGTTAATTTTTTTTTTCTGTAATTTTCTCAGACCTTTCACGCTCATTCGATTCTTAAGATAATTTTATTTTTTAATCAGTAATTTTTCTTCATTTTGGGCTTGAAGCTACGTTTTGGAGATTTTGTTTGTTCTACTTGAGTGAGACTTAAGCTTGTTGCTTTAATTCTGGTAAAAAAATAAAATTAAGCAACTTGCGAATTTGCTTGTCTTAGTTGGTTTTTTTTTTTGTTGTTGCCAGATTCTGTTAAATATTCATTGAAAGAACTAGTGCTTGGCTCTGTTTGATTTTCGAGTCATGCAAAGTTAGCTTAGAAGGTTAATATAACTTGGATTTAAAGGTGTAATTTGAAAATTTACAAAATGTACCTGAGAAATTGAGAGAGATATACATTTGAGTTAGTTAGAAGCCGCGCGTATCTTTTTTTTTTTTTTTTGAAGCACTTAACCGTTGAAGAAACGTTAAATTGAAACGTTTGAATGCTTAATTATCGGGTATTATTAATTATAGAAAATCGTAATAAATCAAAGAGAATTATAGGTGTTCGTGTTCGCAGTTGTAGAGGAAGAGCTATATCGAAGAAGACAAAAGTCAGGGCTGTGAAGCTTTAAGACTGACATTGAAACGACGGCGTCTTTCTGTAGAAAATTTGTCGGCAGCTCTGACGAATGGTTCAGTATCTCAGCTACAATGTCCAATGAAATCTCTAACGGCTTTGTGAGAATGACTGACAATTTGAAGGTAAAATTCTTCTGGGTTTTGTTTGCATCTCAATAATATTAGTATTTGATGGTAAAAAAAAAAGAATGAAAGTAGAATCAGTGTTTTTATGTTTGTGAGAGAGATGAATGAAATCATATGGTGGGACCATTATTTGAAAAGTCCATAGAGAAATTCTCTTGCTTTGTCTTCAAGCATAGCGGGTGGTCACTATCTGAAGTTTTCTGTTCTGAAGCTCCGGTTGGTCATTGTTGAAGTAAGGGCTGATAGAAAAGGGGGGAAAAATGGGTCCTTATTATTTTTTTTTTTTTGTATCTTACACGGTGAATCTTGAAATTAAAGATTAATGATGGAAGCAGAAATATTCATCGTAACAAACCAGTACTTATTTTTAAAGTTTTCGGTTCTATTTTTTTGTTGGTTGTTGGATTACATCCTGGATCAGTTTATGGTAGATTTAAAACGTGATTTAGCACCTTGGTTTGTTTTAGTATTTTTTTCCCCTTTTTCTTTATGGGTTCTTTGGATTAAAGTCATTGTTTGCTTGTCCTTGATGATGTGACCATTCCGGTGCTTTTTCTTGGTGGTTGGATAAATACTAATTTTAGCTTTTTCTTACAGATGAATAGGAAGTGAAGAATATGGTTTATTTCGGCATGTGGAACAACAGCTGCCTTTAATATTTAAACAATCTTGAACTTTCGGAAAGCAGGATTGACTGTTAGTGGACTGTTTGGATTAAGTATTGGATCCTTGCAATGGGTTTTCCCTGTTTAATGAAATTCTTTCGAGCAAGGCAGCAGCATGAGTAGAAAAAGGTCCCTTGTGTGCTTGTTTTTTCACTTTGTGAAATTTGTGTTCTTATTGTGACTAGACTGGTGGTAGGATTGAGGAGGACATTTGACAGAAAAATATAATGGGAGCAATTGGTGGAGAAGAATTGAGTAAGTGGGAAAGGATGCAAGGCCAAAAAGGTCGTGAGGAGAAGATTCTTGTTTTAGTGAGGTTGAGGCCTCTAAGTGAGAAGGAGATTGCATCCAGTGAAGTGGCAGACTGGGAATGCATCAATGACACAACCATCTTATACCGGAACACCCTACGGGAGGGTTCTACATTTCCAAGCGCCTATACATTTGGTAGCCAAATGTTTATTGTTTTCTGCTTCTTATTATCCTGGATTTAGATATGTAATGAGTTTGTAGTCAATACTGATTTATATCATTAAACACTTGATTGGGGAAGGGGAAAACCAAACTTATATGACAGTAATTTGCCAGTACAATCTTCTGTGTGCTTTAAAATATCTCTGTCACCCTAGTAGTTATGTATCTTTTCATCTCATAATTTGTATTTTCGTTTTGCTATAGACAAAGTATACAGAGGTGACTGCTCTACAAGGCAGGTATATGAAGAAGGAGCTAAGGAAATAGCTCTATCAGTCATCGATGGCATCAATTGTACGTGGATATCAGTTGTATAGCTGTTTTCTGATTCTTTGATTCTAATTTTGAATAAAATGAAATATGTAACCCTTTTTTTAATTTTTCAGCTAGTATATTTGCATATGGGCAAACGAGCAGCGGCAAAACATACACCATGAATGGTGTAACTGAGTATGCAGTAGCAGATATATTTGACTACATACATAGGGTAAAATTTATTTACTTGTTCTTGTGTTTGCTTGATTTGATGCTTTCAGCTATACTCTTTATATCATGATGATAAACTTCCTAATGAATAACTGACGTCATTTCTTTTTTGGCAGCATGAGGAAAGAGCATTTATTGTAAAGTTTTCAGCAATTGAGATATACAATGAAGCCATAAGAGACCTCCTTAGCACTGATAATACATCACTTAGACTGAGGGATGATCCTGAGGTTCATTTAATTTCTTTTTTTCTTTTCTTTTTTTTTGCTATTTTCCTTTTCTTTTGAGTTTTACATTTCAATTCTGTGGTGCATGATTTGTTCAAACTTTTTGTCACCATCAGCGGGGGACCATTGTGGAGAAACTCACTGAGGAAACTCTTAGAGATTGGAGCCACTTGCAGGAGCTCCTTTCCATTTGTGAAGGTAAAGTATTTTTGGATGCTCTCTTTCCATATCATGGTGTACTTTTATGTATTTCAGTGTATTATTTCAGCGCAAAGACAGATAGGAGAGACCTCACTGAATGAGAAAAGCTCCAGATCACATCAAATTATTAGACTGGTAACCTGATCGACTTATCTCACCTTTGATTACACTGTGTCATTTTCAAGAGCAGATTTCAATGTTGTAGAGCTCTTATTTTTGAATTTCACTCATGCAGGGTATAGAAAGTTCTGCTCGTGAGTTCTTAGGCAAAGGCAATTCCACCACCCTATCAGCCGGGGTGGTAAATATCAATTTTCTTTTAGATTTTGGGTTTAGTGGACATAATTTGTTGTTTATTGAGCTTCTTTTGGCTCTGAATATTGTTTATTTAGTTTTTTTTAATGGTTTCTGTCTCAAGAAACTAGAAATAGCAATACCAAGTGAAGCTATTGCTGCTGTTTCTTCGCAGAATTTTGTTGATTTGGCTGGAAGTGAGCGTGCATCTCAGGCATTATCAGCTGGGACAAGATTAAAAGAAGGTTGCCACATCAATCGTAGTTTACTCACCCTGGGAACTGTTATTCGCAAATTAAGGTTGGGCCCCTTAGTGTTACCGCTTAAGTTCTTGCTTTAATTATGATTGAAGGGAGATATGTATGAAGGTGTTGGATATTGAATTAAAATACTGTACGTTCGGATCAAGTGGATATGAAAATAAAAGGATATGCTTACTGCAAACATTGATTAAAATACTAGTTTCTTTTACAGCACTTAATTTCAGTGTAATTCTCTGCAAATATTGACCGAAGCTGGCCTTTGTTAATTACATTATTTCTAGCTTCATAATATTGTTGGAGTTTAAATGCAGTAAGGGACGGCATGGACACATTAACTACAGAGATTCTAAGTTGACACGGATACTGCAGCCTTGCTTGGGTGGCAATGCTAGAACTGCCATCATTTGCACTTTGAGCCCTGCAAGAGGCCATGTTGAGCAAACTAGAAACACACTTTTGTTTGCATGTTGTGCAAAAGAAGTGACTACAAAAGCACAGGTCAATGTAGTCATGTCTGACAAGGCCCTGGTTAAGCATTTGCAGAAAGAACTAGCTAGGTTGGAGAGTGAACTGAAAACTCCTGGTCCTCCATCTTCAACTTGTGATTACGCTGCATTACTCAGAAAGAAAGATCTTCAGATTGAAAAGGTTATAATGGCATATTGTAATTCATGTCTAATCACCAAACTAGATAAGTTGACAGTTTTGCCAGAGTTTAACAGTCTTGACGAGTTTTGCTAAATATCGTGATCCTTATATGCAGATGGAAAAGGAAATCAAAGAGCTAACTAAGCAACGAGACTTGGCTCAATCTCGGGTGGAGGATTTAATACAGATGATAGGAAATGATCAAGATCCAAAAGAAGTATGGGTTTCTGTCTGGTGGCTGTGGCGTTTGGTTACTTTTTTAAAATGCTGCTCTTGATTATTGTTTTCTTGTTCAGGCTGCAGATAGTCAGGGATGGGATGCATTTAAAGATGAAGATTCTGTATCAGAGTCCTCAAGTATGGCTAATAATCCTTGTCTTAATGGTGTTAGGAAGTTCAACAATCCTCATTATGATGGTGGAGACAGTGAAATTAGTCCCGATGAATCTCCAGTAGGGGATAACACTGAAGACCAATATCTGTCTGATGGTACCCCTTCACAATTTTCAACTGAAAAGGAATTTGTTAAGTCGAATTCAAGACAGATAAGAAAGGAAAATGCAGTTGAAGATACAGAAGATTCGGATGCTTACTGTAAGGAAGTTCAGTGCATTGAACTGGAAGAGTTAAGTCGGGATCAAAACAGAGAATCAACTGCTGGGGATGTAGGAAGTTTTTCATCGGGATTGTCTGGGAACACAGAAGAAACTGGTGAAGATATGATGTCAACCCCTGTGAATGCAAATGGAAGATTGGAGCAAAGACTTCATGATGTTCAGAGGACCATTGATTCTATAGCCAGTCCTTACCCTGATGAATCATCTCCGCATGTTCCCGAGAGATTTAATTTAAGTAGAAGCTGGAGTTGCAGAGCAAATCTGATGACTGGTTCATATTCTCCTGATAAATCAAATGGAACCCCTCTATATGGTTTTGAGAATGGCTTTCCTGGAAGACCAGAGGGTTTTGGTAGGAAACTCCCACAGTTAACTTTTGGTTCTAATACAATGAGATTGCCCAGAAATGATTCTCAATCTTCTCTTGGGAGTGCCTCCATGGATGAACTAAGATCTCAGAGTGGTAAAGCTGGGGACGAGGATATTACTAGCATCCATACTTTTGTTACAGGACTGCAGGAAATGGCCAAGCTTGAGTACGAAAAGAAGCTTGTTGATGGTCCGGTAAGAAATCAGTATATTGGCTTTCCATATTATTGGAAGATATGTATGTACGTGTCTCTTGATTCTATAAAGATCATGATATTTTATTAGACCATTTTTATCCTCATATTCTGTTGATTTATAATATAACTCACAAAATAATAAGTTCCTAAAACTTAATTATATGCCTCACTGTTACCCTTTTGTTATATACCTTGAGGTTTATCATATTTGTGTTAACCAGTAGAGAATGTTCATGATTTTGAAATGTTTGTAAGCAGCTCTATTTATTGTGAAAAATAACATTTTCAATTTTATGAATGATGGTTTTTCATTGTGTGAATATTATGGTTGTGATGTTGAAAGGAAATTAGAAATTTAATGTTATTTATGTTACCATATCTGTTTTGCTTCTTTTGACTTAGCTCAATTGCTGTGGTCCTAGGTACATGAGACAGGATCAATGGCTGATAAGTTAGGAAAGACTGTGAAAGACGTTGGTATAAATTCAATGCTGGAAGTTCGTTCTGATTGGCCTCTGGAGTTTGAAAGGCAGCAGAAGGTAATATTTGAGCTTTGGCAAGCTTGCAATGTGTCGGTGGTCCACAGAACCTACTTCTTCCTGCTCTTCAAAGGTGACCCTGCGGATTCCATTTACATGGAGGTAGAACTTAGAAGACTTACTTTCCTCAAGGAGACATTCTCTCATGGAAACCAGCGTATTCAGGATAGTCAAACTCCCAAACTTGCTTCTAGGTTCTTTTCTGTGCCCCCCTCTATTTGATCAAGCCTTACAGTAACTATCAACAAGATACTTGTCAATATTTATAAACGGTCATATTGGTACTTGGCTTTAAGCAGTTAGTCATTTTAGTTCCTTATCTTTAAATTTAGTAAATTTGGTTCAATTTTTTAAAAAATTTAACAAATTTAATCCAAAATTTCCAAATTAATTGCATCATTCACATAAACAGCTGCTAGACTCTATTTAGAGATTTTGGATAAAATTGACTAATAAATTGAAAGGTAAATGATTAAATTGACTAAATTGAAAGGCAAATGACTAAATTGACTAAATTGAAAGTCATTTAAGCCAGTCACCAAAAGTAAGGGAACTAAAATGAACTCCTATTCTATTCATAAATTGTAAATATGGACTCTAAAATGGTTGAAAATACTTTCTTTTTATGGGGCAACATTTTATGATTATTGTGTGATCTTGTTATGCATATTTAGAGGAAGTAAGGTGTCATCTTGTATGTTGTCAATTTCCAAATTGCATTTCTTTAATGAATATGGAATTAACCCCAAATACCCTTAAATGTTCATTTGGCAACCAGCATTAAAGCTCTTCGCCATGAGAAAGTGGTGCTGAGCAAGTTGATGCAGAAGCGGTTTTCCGAAGCCGAGAGAAAGAAACTCTTCAAAAAATGGGGTATTGCATTGAATTCCAAACGTAGGAGGTTACAATTGGCCAACCTTTTATGGAGTGATACGAAGGACATGAGCCAGATCAAGGAAAGTGCTACTATTATTGCCAAACTAGTCAGGTTTGTCGAGCAGGGACACACCTTAAAGGAGATGTTTGGCCTTAGTTTTACACCTCCTCAGGCAAGACGTAGATCATTTGGCTGGAAAAGTGGCTTGTCATCCCTATCATAGTTCTGTTTGTTAGGCATCCATACGAAAGTTTAGAGGTTGGTTTGTTATTTAGTTTTGAGTACAACATTGCTGCTGCTGCTTTTTTTTGGTCATTCAAACATTGCTTCTTTGAGGGTTGGAATTGAAATAGGCTTTTATTGTTGCAATAGAAGGATGTAATGCATCGTAGTAGATAAAGAATTACAGGACTTATAGAGACCTAAGTGCTTATATTTTGATATTATGATTTTATGGGTTTGCCTAATTATCATGAAATATATGGTTTTCTATGGGGTGCACTTGCACGGACACTTCACTCTTGTTTTTGGTTCCCAAGTATGAATTCACTTTTCATGAAATTCAGCCTATGCTTCTATTTCTATAAAAAAAGGGATAAGGTTATTTGGTGTCCTCTATCTTTAAGCAAATGAGCATTCAATTAAAGTATTTTAGTTCGATAATAAAAAAAAATGTGTTTTTGTCTTAATTTTGGATTTTTAGAATGTATACTTTTTTTTAAATTATGAGATTAAAATATTACAATTGAAAATAATAGAACTCATTATTTTTGTAAAATTTGTAGGATCTTCCGTACCTTTACCCATGAAAGAAAGATAATAGCTGTTGATGATTGACATTTAGCCGATACTTGTTTAATCTAGATGCAAAACCATTAATTTTCAGGGTTGACAAAATTACAAATTGGACCCTAAATTGTGTATTATCAGAACGTGCTGGCACATCAACTCTCCTACAATTTTAGTTAAACTCACGCACAGCTTTTTCTATCGGAACACAACTTTAAACTAATTTTCACTCACCCAACCACGTAAAAATGAATATCATCACAATAGGTTTGGTATCTTGATATCTGTTTTATTTATAAGATTATAGCGTGTTAATTAAAAAATCTTTATTAACTTAATATCTGTTTTATTAATAGGATTAAAACATATCATTTTAAATATTTTAAATAGTGTATAATGAATATGTTAATAAGATATAAATAAAGACAAGTTAAGATAAATGATGCAAAGTTACCACTAATGATTTATTTTAGAGAAAAATATCATGGATGTCTCTTTTCTTTTAATAAAAATAAAAATGTTGTTTATTTTCTTAATTTTAAAAATATACCCATTAATTCTTTTACTTATTAAAAAAAATCCATTAACATATTTTTTATTCTTTATATTTTTACAGAGAATTTTGTGTCTATATCAATAAATTGGAAGTTGTAAGATAGAGTTTGTTGATTAACTATTGATTGAAAAGATGTTGTTATGAACTTGTAGAGATAATTTTCTATCTAGATAAATTTATATATAAAATAAAATTATGCTCTTAAATTTTAAGTTTTTATTATTTAAAAATTTATTATAGATACAATAATTTAAATATATTATATTTAAATAAAATACATATAATATATTTATTAAAAAAACAAGCAAACAATAATTCAGAAACAACTTTATTTTTTTCACAATCTCTCCAATCTTAAAACCGTCATTGTGTACCAATATATCGATAACACGTGTAAAAATTATTAAAACGAGGAGATAAATAACTTAAAAAGTATACTTGTTTTATACAACGAAAGTGGGACAAGGCAAAAGGTTAGAAACTTCTTTCAAGCTGATCTAGAGAGAGAAAGAGAGGGGGGTGGGGAGAAACCGTTTAGGCAGAGAAAATCAGAGAAGGTATTTTTAATCAAAAAATTAAATATAATTTTTTATTTAAATTTTATAATAAAATGATGAAAATATTTTTAATTTTTATTAATTAATTTAGTATAGTTTTGATTAATTTAATGTTAAAAGTAAAAAATTATCTAATTAATTTAAATTTAATTGATCGATAATCTTAAACATACAAATCAATTTGAATAAATGTCTAATTAAATTGATAATTATCCGATCAAACGTAATAAAGTTGGTTTTTAATCGTACAGGAATCTAATTATGTTATTTCTAGTTAGGTTTTTAATTATACATATGTGTTATGTTCATGAATATTTAACAAAAAAAATAGAGAAGGTAACGTAAATCCGTTATGTAAACGACGTCGTTGAGCATCATTTGTCGTTGATTTCCAATCAGAACACAACCCTCTAAGCATCTGAATTAAATTCTGAGAGAGAGAGAGAGATAGAAGTGGAGGAGGAGAAATGAGCGGAGTGTCGTCAGCGGCGTACCTAACTCGGAGAGCGGCTCAGAAGGAGAGGGTTCGGATCCTCTACCGCAGATCCCTCAAAGACACTCTCAACTGGGCCGTCCATCGCCACCTCTTCTACAAAGATGTAATCTTCTCTCTCTCCCTCCTTTCATTTTCTTTCTATTTCGTTAATCATTTTATTAGTCTATCTACCGGATATACATGTCCTGATTTTATTTTTAAATTGAAATTTTCAGGCTTCAGATTTGCGAGAGAGGTTCGAGGCCAACAAGCACGTGGTTCGTCTTCTCTACCCCTTTCTCAGCATTTTCTTCTATTTCCTTTTTTATTTTAATTTCTTTATGTAATTCGATTTTTTTATTATTATGTTAGCTTCTTCAGAATAGTGGATTCTTTAAAAAAAAATTTGTTTGAAGTCAGTTGAAATGTGGAAGAAAACCTAGTTAGGTTTGTGAATCTGAACGAGTAACATATGGAGCATTTGAACAGGGTTTTATTGTGATTGGTTAAAGTTGGCTATTTTTCCACCAACTGTAATTCAAAAGTATCGACATTTTTTATTATCTGATTGAAATCTTTACTCTAATGTTGATGGAAGCAAAATGAACTTATCATACTACTGCATGTGTTTGATAATGTTGTGACTTTCTAGGAATTTTTTTTAGTCAACATTATATACATGGTGATTTAGAGCATTTTATTCTAATATTTTCTAATGGCTTCTAATTTAAGTTGTTTACATTGCTTGAGTATTTACTGATTATTGCATTATTACTGTATATGCAGGAAGACCCTGATACGATTGATAGACTGATCGATGATGCTGAAGCAGCTTATAATAAGTGGCGACACCCAGATCCATATATTGGTATGATTGATGATAGTAACTTGTTTGATAAAAATTTGTTTTAGCCTGCAGTTAACTGATAAATGTACTGTAGATAAAGCATTTGTCATCGTTGAACCTATCTTTCCTTTCAATTGGTGAAACTATCTTCAATTTATTTTATAGATAGTATGATCTTTCAGGCTATATTGTTTGGGAGTCGGAAACATCTCCCAATTTTTTCTCCATTGACCAGAGTGTATATTTCTGACATTAACATCATCCTTCCTCAAATGATTTGACACACAAGTGATAAATTTTGTTTGTCTTATTCCTATTAACATTCAATATGATTTTATCTGTCTACATAAGGTCTTCCAGATCTGTCCTTGGTTATCATTCTAAGAAATTAACTTTTGATTTCAATGGAATTTTTGGTCTATATGCAATTATTCAGCAAGAAATTAATCAAATAAGTAAATAAGAGAACATAACAATGCATTTTGGGTTAACAGTGGAATATACTTTGTTCTTCAATGTTTTTAAATTTGATTTCCTAATGCTTTGATGATGAAGGCTAATACCAATTAATGAATACATAGAAGGATGTTGAAAGTATGCATCTTGAAGATTGAGAAAATGCTCAGCTCTGAATTATGTGTTGCTTACACGCTTAAACAAGCCTTTTCCTCTAAAGTTTGGCATTTTGAGCATCTGATAATATTAACTTTTTCATGATGCTCAACTATATTTAAAGATAATATACAATTGAATGAACATTCCAATGTTCGTTCAATTTTCTGTTTTACTCTATTAGGGATACGTTATTTACTAATTGCTTTTCATGTACAGTTCCTTGGGCTCCTGGGGGTAGCAAGTTTACTCGAAACCCAACTCCACCAGAAGGGGTAATTTCTTATAATGATTTATGATTGGGTATATATTAGCTTGTTATTCTTTCTACTTTATGTCTTGGGGACATTAATGGAATCCTATGCGGCCAATATCTTTTTGTTTGCTTGTTCGAATATTGTATTATTTTGTACTATGTCTCAAGAAGGCTGTAGTTATGCATTCAATTTTGATCCCAAGAGGTAGAATGGCGATGGTATAAAATTCTAAAAGCTACCCTATTTTCTTTTATTTGGTATTTTGCCATTCTGTGCAACTCATTTACTTTCACTTCTTTGGTTTTTGCTAGAGTTTTTACATCTTCCCCTCATTCTGAGGGAAAATAGCATTTGTTGCATAACATGCAAGTCAAAGTTTGTCATTTTTTCTCACCATTCTGATTCCTTTCTTTGCTATGTTATTGGCCATGCAGATTGAGATAGTGTATAACTATGGCCGAGAAGATAATGACTGAAACCTGCATATTTCCTTCTGGTTATAAATAAAGGTAGGATGTGAACTGTGCCTGTGCTTGATTATTTGATACATTCTTGGGATTTGTATTCTATAAGTTCTGTACTCGTACGACCGTTTCATTTGTGTAAATAATTCACTCCGTTGCACCTACTCTCTCATTTTCTTTGTACACATGTCGTGTTTTCTTCGTGTTTTTAATCTTTTTGTCAGCCCTTTGTCTAAGCTCAAGTCTGTTTGGAGCTTTTTTGTTTCTTCAATAGCACTTTTTTTATGGTTATTCTGTTATTGTTGTTAATGCAGATTTTGGCGAACCATGACCGTGTTGAAAATAATATGAAAGTCTAGCATCCATCTCTAATGGGTTTCTCATGATGTTTCTGCTAGAACTTTGTGGTTTGACAGGCTGAATAGCTCCTTTTCATCTGTATAAATTGGAATTTTCTTTGATCAAATGAAATATTGATGGTAGAAAACTGAATAAGTTAAGCATAAATGCTTTTATTGGACAACTTTTATTCGTTTTCACATGCACTTTTGCCCTCAATCTTATGATATTTAACACCAAATGAAGGTCGAGCTTGATCTTAACATGGCATTCACGAAAAGTTTGAGAATTGCATACAATATTGACAATTAGAATCATTAGGTTCTGTGCACATTTAGGTGAACTAGTTTTTATAGTTTGCATCTGAAATATTAATTTGTTCTCCACATTTTAGATGAAGTGAAGGACGATAATGTTCTGGGTCATTGTTGGCATTTTCTTCATGAGGTAGTACCATCATGTACTGCCATTGTTGGCATTTTCTTCATGCTGTCTTCTTGATTCTTGATAATATATCGTGGCTATCTTCGCACTCATGAAGGTTGTGGCTATGTTTTGGATAGGTTAGAGTAGTTAGCCTTACAAGGTCAAACTACATACCTAGTTTCAACTGGTGTGGGATCAACTGATTTACAAGAAAAATACTAACTATTTTGTTGTTAAATTGTTTATTCTTTATGGTTTGGCTCATGCCATTCACATCCGGTCGAGTTGGGATTATAACTTCCCTAAACTGTTATTATTATTTGTTTACTAAGTACTGGTTTTGAGCTATTTTCAAAGAAGTTGGATATAAACACTTTGGCCTCTGAAAGGACCGCATCCAAACGGGACACTAATAAGACAGGAGGGAAGAAATCCATGCTTGTCAGCTTAACTGAGACGTCATTAGCAATAAAAAAACATAAATAAATTAATTAATCTGAGACATTGTGGGCTAAAAACTCGTGATTAAATAATTTTGTTAATTAAAAAAATTATTTATTTTTCAAGAAAATTTAATCAAGTGTTATACTATAATTAGGTGTGAATGTAAATTTATTTTATCTTGTCATTTCTCACTTCCTGTAACATGGAATTTAAACTGGATGGTACGGATGCAAACCTTCCAAAGGCATGAGGAAAGCAGCTTACATGTAATGTAGAAGAATTGATATTGGATATGGAATTATCATGGATGTTCATTAAAATAACAACATTAAACTAACTGGAGGGGAAGAAAAAAAAGAGAATTTATCATAGCCCAAATGCTACGTCAGCTCTTTTTGCTACAATGATAATCGTTTTCACCAGAAAATATGAGAATAGGTCATGCTATATTGCTAAGGCCTAAGAGAATGACAGAAATGGAAAGGATATAAATCTTCAAAAGGTGTCGAATCCACCCATTTAAACCTGAGATATATGCTCGTATAATACCATAAATGTCTATTGTCGCATTCTAAATTCAAAATCAACACGATTCATTTGGTCTACGACTTGGTGCATCAAATAAAACCTCATCCTCAGTTCATCAAATCTCTCTCCATTTCACAGCTCTTATAGTTTGATCATCCGCATATTTTGCTTCTAAGAATGGACAATAAAACATCAAAGGTGATGATGGAAAAGAAGGTGCATCGTAGAGATGATATGGTCCTGCACACCATCTCCGTATTCATATCTCTTTGTCTCATTTCCATGCTTATCCTGTTATTAATTGTTCATTGTGGATTTAAAGTGGCCACAGAAGCAGGAGATGAAGATATCAACAGTAGCTGGAGCTTTCATGTTGGTGTTGTAACCATGCTCTTTGGGTTAGCGTTTGTTGCTCTTGGCATTCCTATACTTGTAAACTTGTTTCTCAGTTTGTCAGAACAGATTCAAAACAAAGACAGAACCCAAATCCACCAAGGTGGAGAGTGGAAGACAATTCGTGTAGCTATCTATCAAATCTTCACAACTACGATCACAATGGTTATGCTAGTATGGGAAACTTACACGGGATTTAGGATTGCAACTGAGCTTACAAGTGACCAGAGACATTTACCCCTAGCTCTCCCATTTGGGATTGTCACCATTGTGTTTGGTTTGGTCTATTTCGTAATTGGACTTGCCATACTTGCAGACCTAGCACTATATTTGCTAGGGAAGTTGCAGGAAAATGCGAAGACAAGAATCATCTTCTATAAAGCTAGCACAACTGACGTTAAAAGTTTTGTTTGAAATAATAGTAAGATATCAGATGTAGCTCCTTTAAGACTAAGATGCCAAAAAATTTCTCTATATATTCAAGGCATGTGTGTGAACTGGATTGTGTTTTTGGTGTCTACCAATTTAGTGGTTTTATCTTTCACTTTCTACCAATTTAGTCTTTTTATCTTTTCACTTTCTACCAATTTAGTCCTACATACTGTACTGATTTAGACCATAATTTAGTTCATAACCTTTTCAAGATTCGAACAACTTTCAAATGGTGGGAGTTCACAATGGACATAATTGGTCAAATGTAAAATGTTCACAACTAAAAATAAGTCGAAGGACCAAATATGGGCATCTGCAAGAATATTGCAAAATCCCAGAATAAAGTGATATGGTTATGTCTCAACTTGGTTTCCAATTTACTCTTCGCAAATTATACTCACCAAAGAGAGAACCACCTAGAGCTATAAGACCAATAAATAAAGGTAGTTAAGTACAAATGACTAGCTTTTAGCAAAATTGTTACAACACTCAACTAAAAATCGATAAAGTTGTCGCCATCCTTGTTGACATGAATAACCAAATCAAATCAAACCAGTTTATCTTCTACCACAACAACATCCAACATATGCTCAGCTTGATAATCTAGTTTGAGCTTTTGCTAAAAAGCTGAGATGATTTGATCAAACAGAAACCATCTCTCTCTTCACCAATACTGATGCAAAAAGACTTCAATTTGAATCTAACAATTTCTCGTTTCTCTCCTTTATCTGATCCCTACATGCAAACTTGAATCTGCCAGTTGCAGTTCTAACTCTATCAACTATTTTTTAAAATTGCCTCACATTGTTCACTGCAGCAAAACACCTAAGCAGTAAGCAATGCATCTCTTATATTTTTTCTAGCTTTATAAATTATTCCAAAGTAAGACAAATCCCCACATAATATTTTGGCCAAGCACGTGGAAGGTAGAACAGCAGATCAAGAGCAATTTAACACAGTTATGTAAAATTACTTGAATTTATAAAATAAAAAAAGCACTCTTTGATTCATCAAACTCAAAACCCACAATTTTCATGGTACCTTACAAAGACACTCTCATCACACACTATTGAAGATAAATACTCAATCTAGTAAATTGCCAAATTTAATGCATTACATACTTCTAACCAAACACAAAGCTCAGTGGAATCTGGAAGAAAACAAAAAGGGAGACTTTTGAGGTTTTTCAAATACATTTATACCCAATGTAACAATAATCCCCCCATGGTATAAAATTGATAACTCTCTCTTCCTAAGTTTTCCTTGCAGCCAAACAAAGCATAGCATTTTGTATATACTCCAACCAAACAAATTTGAATAAGCATTGAACTGAACTTCTAATATTATAAACTTAAAGTGAAATGAACATACACATTGTTATCATCATAAGCCATAAAACTCACAAATAATGTACCTCTTCTAAAACAGAGAGATCATCAAGCACATAGAGCAAAGCTTATACAGACGGAAATCATATGAGCTTAAAAGGAAGAGGCCAAGGGGTAGACCTGGGAACCTCAACTTTGTCCTTGATGCGCTCAATCTTCTTATCCTTCTTGGGCCTAGCGTTACCGTACGATCCTTTAAATCTCTTGCCTTTCTTAGTCTTCGTGTCCCCTCGACCGCACAGAATCGGTACTCCTATCCCACTCGCCGATGCTGTTACTGATGATGACGAAGAAGATGTTGAAAACGCAGCTCGATCCCTTATCAGTACTCGTCTAGCTACTGCGCCGAACCACTGAATCATCGCCATAATCTCACTCTGCTCTACTCAATCGGACTGTGCTGCCAAAAGAGTTAGCCCCAACGTTTCGAGAGTTGTGTTGGCGAATGATAGGATGCTCTGACCTCCTTGTTCTATAATGGGCCTGACTAGCCAAATTTGTAAAGGTTCTTCTTCGTACAAACAATGTCGAAGGCCCAATACTTTCTTTACAGTACATAACAATTTTCTCATTAAAATCACAAATATCTGTATTTTTGAGTTACATCTAATTTATTATAACTTTTTTTAACTTCTCTTACCTTATTAAAAACTTTCTCTTACAATTAAATTGTTATCTTTCGTACTAATTCTTATACTAGAACTCTTGCTTTCACTACTATTTACTTCACCTCTTTCACTATAAATCAAACTATCATTATAATTGTCACCACTATTAAAAATGTAACTTTCAATACAAATTTGAGAGCAAAGATAATCGTTTGAATATAAAGCCCACCAAATTACTAGTGATATTTATATCTAACGAGCAAAGATAAAAGTAATATACTTGATAAATAAATAAAAAGATATTTAATTATTAAAATATACTGTTTAAAAAAATAAAAAAATAAGATTATATTGTTTAATGTTTAGGATTTATGATTTAGAGTTTAAGAATCAATAAAGAGTTATTATTCTTAAGTAAATATTTTTTTTATTTAAAATGTGTAATCTAATTATTGATCCCTTATTTTTATCTATTTTACTATTCGTTATAAATAACATTCTTATTAATCACGAACTCAATAACTTTCAACAAATTGATTTTTCATGATTGTTTAAGTTTTTATAAATTCACGATATTAATGACATTAAAAACTCATTAGGATAAATTGTTAATTTTATGTAAAAGGAAAGAATTTCAGAAGTTTCGAGGCCACAAAATCTAGATTTCACTAGTTTAAGTGAAAATTGCCCAAAAATTTTTGGTTTTGGCAATGTAAAATGTTATACATGAATTGTGTAGGACATTTTTCACTAAATCTCTGAAAACCATCTTATGCAAACTAATTTTAGATTTTGTTGTAAGTAATAATGTCTATCTTTGGAATCTAAGATTTGAGATACAGGGTATATGTTGCTTATGCTTTTCAGAGATTGTAAAATTGTTTTTGATAGATAGTAATAACTAATAAGCCTTTTAGAACCAAACATAAAAATATGTAAAAAATGTTTTTAGAACTTAAAAAGCATATTCTTTGCTTCTTTCCGATTATGTGCTTCTTTTTAAAGTTGAAGTAATTTTAATAGAAACAAAAACAAACATAACTATACTCTGTATTAATAGATATTCATATTGATATATTGTAATAAATTTCTCTTCAAATTAGATTTTGTATTATACAGAAAATATGTATTTTTTTATTTTATTTTTTTGAAATAACAGTTAGATACTCACTCATATATATACAATGATAGGCTTTAAACCCATACCCTTTCAGCCCACAACATATACCATAATCAATTTTTAGGAAACTATATCATGTTGATTAGTTGAAGTAAAGTTGAGGGCTGATTTGGCAAATCGTGAACTTGAAGCTGTGGACTTCACTGCCATGTTTTCATCTCTACTTTTTGTAAACTAGCCTATTTCAAAGATATGCATTTATGTGAAATCCCATTATCAAACGCCTTTTAAAAGTGCTTTTGTTACAAGAAGTACTTCTAGGCCTTTGAAAGTACGTGCTTTCAATGAGAAACGCAAAATATGTTGTAAGGCATTCTATCCAAACAAATACTTAACTTTTATAAATCTAGTTAACGTGAAATATACAAAACTAAATATAATATTATATTCAAAAGGATTATAAAGTGTTTTAAAAAATACGAATAATAGATACATTTAATATAAATATGAAATTATTAAAACGTTTTGAAGAAATTTTTAGGTTAATTAAACCAAAACTATATAGCGAATTAAATATCAAATTTATACACTTTATGTTTGCTAGAATAAAAATAACAATATGGTAGTAGCTTGTGTAAAGCAATCTTTAGAGCCAAGGTCCAAAGGCATTCCTTTCTTTACAAATGCTTACTTTGCTACCAAGCTTGGAACCCCCAGGTGCCATATATAAGTTGGTGTTTGTATTAAGAGTCTTATATTGCTAATTTTCTTGTAATTAAAAAAAAACACAAACCATGCCAAGGTATAATTATCCATCATCTGATTCATACAATGAAACTCACACAAGATCACCAAGGTTATTTGGGCGTCAAAGGCCCATACATGCAATTCTTGGAGGAGGCAAAGGTTTCTAAGATTTTTAATTATGCTTATCATTTTTATTTGGTTTAACATTTTTATTTAGTTTAACTGCATATAATAACTCTTTTTCATGGATAAAATTTTATTTTTAACACACTTCACAAGATTTATATATTTTATATAATGTAAAATAAATATATTTTTTACATGTTCAAAAATACGTTACATATATGTTTTTTTTATAAAATAAAAACAAGGTTTTTTAGAGTGTTTAATAATTAAACCATGTAAATAACTAAATTATATAAAAATTAGATGGTTTTTATTTTTATCTATGAATTCAAAATATTTAATTAAATAAATGATATTGCAAATTAAAGTTCTGAAAAGGAGAAGAACATGACTTTCTTTGAAAAAGAAATTTTTATGAACATGACTTTCATGCCATGTAAGGTTGATTTATTAACATCTTATTGAGGTTATAAAATCACATATTTTTAAAATTTAAGTGAAATTTTTTTTTTAAATCATAAGTTTTGATGACATATAAATATACGTATTTTATAATTTAAGAATGTTATTTGTTAAATTATAAGACATTTTTTTTAGTCCATAAATCTTTTATTGAGGGCCGAATTGTTAGAATATTTATAAGTATAATACATAGTATTTTTTAAGTTTTATTTGTTTTTAATTTTATTTGAGAATTCAGTATTAAAATTAGAAATTGAAAATGCAGTTGCAGAAGTATTATTATGGAGGGAACCAAAGACATCAGCAGCATTATTGATTGGGATAACAGTGATATGGTTTCTATTTGAGGTTGCTGAGTACAACTTTGTGACTCTTCTTTGTCACATCTCTATCACCACTATACTCATTGTTTTCATTTGGTACTCAACAGCTGAAATATTTGGATGGTATATACACTTTCATTTACTCATTAATTAATTAAACCATTTTGTGAGAGATATGACATTTATGACCCTTTTTTTCTTATTTTAATGGATGAATTATAATATAAAAATAAAAATAAATTAACCTTTGATTTCTCCTTAAACTTAACAATTATATACTTGATAGATTTTAGCTTATGAAAGACATATAAGGATATGTCTATTTAGGTTTTTATGAAAAATAATTTTTTTCAAGAGTACTTTTCAAACAAGAAAAGTAAAAAATTATGTGCCTTTTAAATTCTAAAATCACTTTTAAATTTTTTTTCATTTAAATTATAAGCAAATTTTATTGTCATAAACATTTTAATAAGATATGAAGAGTAAAAATTAACAAACCCTAAGCATCTAAAACTCTCAATTTCATTTTTTGTTTTGGAACCTAGATGTCTTCTTTCAGCTAAATTACCAATTAATGCATAAAAAGTGACAAATCTAGTCGTAAATGGGATTTGTTTGGTATTTTTTTTCAAACTTTGAGGGATTACTTTGTTATTGAGGCAGATCTAAGGCTTTATCTTTCTTTTTTTAATAACATTATACAATTCATATACATTGAGACTGAATCATTGATCTTACGTCTCACAAAGAAATCTTGATGCCACTAAACTACATTTGTTTGGGTAGACTTTGTATTTTCTTTTTTCCCTTTTATTAATGAATATTTTATTTTCAAACACAGGATTCCTCCAAAACTACCTGAAATTCTATTACATGAATATGCCTTCAAAGAAGCTGCTTTAACCTTTCATAGAAGATTCAACATGTGTTTGTCAAAGCTTCTTGAAATTGCATGTGGAAGAGATATACCCCTTTTCTTCTTGGTATTTCCTCCATTTATAAATATTAATTACTTTAATATCCCTATTACCTACATATAATTAAAATTAATTCTCTCATTTATCTCTTTACATTTTAGGTCCTTATTTCTCTCTATATCTTGTCTGTGGTTGGGACCTATTTCAAATTTCTGAATTTAGTTTATCTGGGTAAGTTATTTATTTATTTATTTTTATAATTTTAACTACCAAATTGATTAAATAGAAACTTTGAAGCATTGAACTGACTGACTACTTTGTTGTTCTTGATTTTTTTTTCTTTTATTGCATAATATGATAAAATATAAATAGGCTTTGTCTGCACGGAAACGCTGCCGTTTTTATATGAGAAATTTGAAGATGATGTAGATCAATTTGGTTGTAAAGTAATGAGAGAGATAAAGAAATCATACAGAAACTTTGATTCCAATTTCCTCAACAAAATTCCAAGAGGACCTATCAAAGACAAGAAAGTCAGATGAAACTATTTAAATCATCTCCAAATTCAAAAATTAGTGAAGCTCGATATATACTTTGCGTACATGAAAGTTAAAGAAGATACATACATGTTTTACATTTTATAAGATATATATATATATATAATTTGGTTGTTTGTATGAAGAGGTAAAAAAGATGTTGGTTAGTGAATTAAACCAAAGGGAAACAAATAAATAAAATTCTATTAGATATTAACACAAGGGTTGATGAACGATCTCAAATTTCTAATGATGAAATAAACATAATTATTCAGGCAGGAGTGTTCAAGAAACTCTTTTTTCTTCTTCCCTAAAATGACCTATTTAATTTTACAAATATGATAAAGAGACTCAAACTTCGCTCACTTATTAAAAAAGAACACTTCAAACTGACAATGATACTAATGCAATCTAGTAGGTAATTTAAAAAAAAAAACAGAACGGTTTGGATTAAAAAATATATAAAATTTGAAGTACCTGATTGGATTTTTTTTTTTCTAACAAAGTATCCCATTGAATTGTTACATTTTAATCTATTATTAATATACATTTTATAATTCTATTTTTCGGGAGGTCAAAAATATAAAATAAGGGATTTTCTTAAAATGACACAAAATTGACAAAATCACAATCTTTATCAAAATATCAGTCTTCCTCTACACACCCTTTTACAAAAGCTTTTAAACACAAATTTTCATTGTGGAAAGTGATTTTAGCCTAATAAAATATATTTTGTGTTTGTATGAGAAACACAAAATATGCCCCCAACAAATCCTTCTCTTTTATGGTTTATAGTCCTACTGAGTTTATGTTAAATCTAAACCAAGTAGAATCTTTGAAAATAGATCGAAAGCTGACTCTGAATCTTCTTTCTTAAAAATGTCTTAATCTCTATTTTATTAAGATGATCTTGACACATAATTTAGAAAAGACACCAAAGCTACTAAGAACTCTACGCTAATATTTTAAATGATGTGTAGAAATTACTACAGAATTTAAAATAAAAGATTTAAAGCCAATCAAGCTATGTACGATTGAATGAAATACCAGTATCCTAAAATAGCATCACAGAGTTACTAAAGCATTAAAAACATAAGTAGACAGAACGTTAAATGTACACAATGCAGCAGCAGCAGTTTGAAGAAATGAGATTGAGGCATCACAGTATAAAATGTAATTTTATGGCCTACAATTCCATTTTTTTTTTAATGATATGATACCCAAGATCAATACACAGCTCTGCTCTGCATTCAGTATTCACGCGGTGTTCTAATCCACATAAAGAAAGTTTAAATACTAGATGTTAAGGTTACAATAGAATCAACCCCTTAAGGAGTACTTTTTCCCTGAAAAAGGCTGAAACTTCTGCTCTTCCTTTTTCTCAGCCTGCTGGTCTTGCTTAGTCTCTTTCTTGGCTTGCTGCTAAATTACACAAAAATTTATCAGCTCAAAATAAAAGAATATGGTGATTTTGAGGTTGGGGATTAAGCTGGCAGTAAAAGTTCAAAGACAATACCTGCTGTTCTTCCTTTGGTGTGCGGTTTACACTTGACCCAAAGACAAGTTTTCCTTGAGACGACTGATTAGCTGTAGTTTGGGAAGTAGACCCTGCAGAAGCCTGTATTTTTCCATTGGCAATAGCAGGCTGCTTATCTTTGGAACCCAAGGACGAAGATGGCTGAGGCTGACATGGCAAAGGTTTCCCGTCCAAGCGTCTCCCTGATCCAGTAAAGGGGTTGAATTTTTGTTCGCTCTCAGCAGCAGCCTCTTCCACTGCAAGATAAACAAGTGAATTTCATGTATTTTGATAAACTGGATAGGGTTATAAAACCTTGAAGTCTAAAATCTGACATGATTCTACGATTAATAATGTTGCAGTAATACATTGCAAATGTCAATAAGATAGAAGTGTGTAATACACACAATATCATACCCAACATTCCCAGCAGCTAAAAGATGAGGTGGTTTTAATAAAGAAAATATATGATACGTAATGAATCAGATACTAGGGGCACAAAATTTTCTTATTCATGCTTCTAAAGTTCCACAAATTAAAATAAGAAGTTTTAAAAAGCTCTTCAATTCAAACATATACTTAGGGAAAGGAGGGGAAAAAAATGTACTTCAAGAAACTTATGCAGATATCATGCAACGCAAGATTCTCCCAAATGACTGGCACTGTGTGTGGGTAAATGCATATCCTTCAATTGCATAGTATATAAAAACCAAAGCATATCGCGTTTACGATCAACCGCAATGGACCTAATCTCTCATAAGCTCAGCAACAGAAGAGACTACAAAGCTTTTAGTTCGATGAAAAACCAATAAAAAATAACACCGGTAAAATAAACATTTGAAGTTCAAAGGATATGAGAAACAGCTAAATTGTGCTGCAGTGGTCAAGTCCAGGCCTAAGCCAATGGCATTGTGGCATTTCATGCATATGAAGTTAACAGGATCCATGAGGACCATGATTGAATACCAATTCAAATGAAAACATGACAAGAATAAAGATTGTACCTTCAGTAGCAGCTTTGTTTAAAGGAACACGAGCAGCCGGCTTTTCAGGTTCCTTGTAGTCCAATGGAGGCGCAAAGTCCACCTCACAGTCTGTCTCAATGATACTTATGGCATTAGAAGGTTTGGTTTCTATTATATCTATATAATATTTCTTGTTGTTATATGCCACCATAATACTATCCCCAGTGGTCAAGCAGGAAAAGTTCCTTAGTGTTGTCTCTAAGCTGCAGCACAATAACACGTTAAATAATACTTTGGGAACAACAATTACTAATCTACAGTTCTACACCATCGGATATTATGGAAGCTTAAAGGATAAAATACAGTACTTGCTTCGTGGCAGAATAGAAGGACCAAAAAAAAAAAGAGTATGACACAGTTTCCTTTTTCTTACTAACTTTCTAAATACTTATTTCCATTGAAAGGAATTCCCACTCCCTCTCAAAAAAGGAAAACTTTGTATTACTAGGAGATTTGCATAGAACTTACGGAGCCAGAAATTGAGTTGTCAACAAGCTATTTTATGTTATTTAAAATAGATATGATTACATTGAAAACAGTTTGGTTACTGCTCAAGTTTATTTCAGTTTTCGTATGGTCTGATCTCCTAGTAAAAACACACACACATATATATGCCTTTGTTCAACTAGCAGCATACTCAATACATCACAAATCCATTAAAAATAAACAGCCTGGCAAATATGAAACTAAAAAACATATGAGTAAAATAAGTAAATAAAAATAATTTAAGAAAAATCCTAAACAACTTTAAGAATCCCAATTGAATTGATAATTCCTTAACCTGCACAATTATAAAAGGAAACATGGCACAAATAACTTTTCAATCATGGATGAGAGACAATAACATCACAATCACATTAGTTTTTTTAGGAAACATATCAGTAACATCAAAATCACTTCAGTTTTTTGAGGAAACAATTATTTGACCTAAGAGAGTGATAATATTAGAAATCACCAACTCACATAGCTTTTGGATTCGAAATATCCAAAAAGTCTGTCGTGTGAGGTTGCAATTTAACATATTTTCCCTTTGGAAGAGTCACATTCTTCACTTTCACAATGTCTCCCTCTTGTAAGAGCATATTCTCCATCATCTATGACATAGTAATTCAAAAGGAAAACAGCATAAATCTAATGGCCATAGGTATCATCTTTGAGGCTTAAACAAAACATGCAGTAAATAACCCTAAGCATATACACATAAAACATTAAACAAAAAGTTCCTACCCAATAAGGCATATAAATCATGCCTTCTTCTGCAATGAATTCTAAAACACCACAGTGAGAAACCCGCTCTACAGCATCATTCCGAAGCTCAAACAACATTGGATAATCGATATGAAGAGATGCTGCAAGATTATATTCATTCATATTAGCATTTATATTATGCGTGTGTCAGTGTGTGCACAAGCAATAGAAGTAGAAAAGATTATTATGGTTAGGGCATATAAACTAGAGAAACTCACCAAGGCGGTCAAGGGCTGAAGGAGGCATTATAACTAGGGTGGGAAAAAAAAAGTCAGTGGTATAGGCAAGGATATTATCTATGAATAAAAGAATTATAGGACACAGAAGGCTTACTTTTATCGCCACTTTCAATTTGTGGCTGCAATATAGAAAAAATAAATGTTAATCATAATAAAGGACAAGCTGAGAACCATCGTATGAAAGCCTCAATATAACACAACTAGAATGATACATGAAGTAAATTTGGACGTCATAATTGCCATAGGGGCAAAGAGAAAGTTTCGAGGAGATTTAAAGCAAATGATGCTTGAATTTCAGATGTCACTTAAGATAATACGTTAGATGATACTTTATCGCTCTCAAGGGACATTATGCATAGTCTTGTCTGTATTTCTCCATTCAACCACACAAAAAAAAAAGCTTTTGTATAATTAAACAGTTTATTTAGGGGAAGAAATCTAAAAGGAATGAACATCATATTGTTTAACAATATAACTTCTGTCACAGTATGTATTCACCTTTTGCCACTCAAAAAAGATAGGGAAAAGATGAAATATGTATTCATCTAAGTTGAGAAGTATGCAGAAATATTACGAGAAAGATGGCCTTTGAAAACAATAATGCCATAGCATATTTTGGAACCAGAGTCAATAAATCAGAACAAGTCTGAACTTGGAAGAAAATGAAAGAAGATAACCTTTTCAATAAAAGATGCTGGATAACACCGGTATGACTGTTCAAATGAAGCCCCATGATAACCATATCCATCAAAATACTGCAATGTCAAACAAATTTAATGAACATGGTGATATTGGTGATGGTTGTGGTAATTATCATCAAGAAATGAAAACACTAAACACTAAAAGTATCAAACATCTTCAATCATGAGAACCTCCCACTTAAAGTACTCTGGTAAACTTAAATATGACTAGGTTCCTCTACCCTTCCTTTTTAATATATTATTCATCCAAAGGATATATGACTCAATAAGCTGTTCAAAAAGACATGATAAAATTAAAATTATTTATTGGCCTCAAATCTGACTAGTAAAGTCCATTAACTCAATTTGGTTATTTTTTCCATTCTTAAAAACCACTTAAACAATGAATTGTCTTATAAATAATGAAACGAACAAATAAAACAAAGTTCTCTATCTCTAGGATTTAAGTATTTTAATATTAAACAAACAATCAAATGAAACTAATATTACATCAGATGAGAAAAAATTAACAGCATTTAAATTAGACACGAGATCCAACTAAAACAAGCCAAAAATATACATATGTGATGCTTTAAAAGAAATCACAAAGAAGCTTGTGATAATGGATAACTTTCAAATCAAAGGCAGTACATGGATAGTGGTGATAATACATATTAGATTCATTGATCAGTGATATAATTATTTGAAAAAGCAGCTTGTGATAATGGATAACTTTCAACTCTATATTCGGATGCTGTAACATCAGAATGTTGACAAAGCAGAAAAACTAATAGCATCGGCAATGTTAAGCAGAAAGAGCAATACATACTTGATTAGCACTTCAAGACTATGTTGGAAAACATACCATTTTATAACGTGTACAAAGTGGTCGCACCAAATGATCAACCTTCTGAAGCTCGCTACAAGATGAGGAAATTTTAATAGGGTTCAGATAAATAAATAAAAAATTGATAACTAATGGTAAAAATCATAACTCTATCATAAAGTAATACCCATATAAATAAGTAAAACCCAATAAATTCATACACATAAAAATACGAAGAAATTTTCCGCAATTTTAAAGCTTTTACAGATTTCGTTGAACATCGAACTACAACAACAAATATATATATTCAAAGGATAATGTTAAATAAAATCAGAGCATTCTCATGGCTACTCAATATTCTCAGCATAAATTTAGCTAACACTAACCAGATAAACAAAAATCGTACAATTTGATAAATTTCATGACTAAAAGAAGTCCACACACCAGACGAAATACGTTCAACTCAACAAGAAGTTTCCTTTTCAATTGTTTAAAATCCCGCAGCGGGATAAAGAATAGTAAGAAAAATAAAAACTCTATAACTACTTTTACTTTGATCCCCTCAAATTTTCTCGGCAACCAAAAGACCAACAATATTACGAGTCTACGACTAAATAAAAAGAGAAAAAATATAAAGTAAAGAGGGAAATTTGAAAAAAAAAATTTGGATTAGATCTAAAATTGAAATAAGGATAGGATTATAATACCGAAAATTGAAGAAAGAAAGACAAGCGTATAAGCAGTGTTCTGGAAATTTCCAAGAAAACGTAGAGAAGTTGGGATAATAAATAAGGATAATTGATGAAGGAAGGAATAAAGAGAGCGATCGGGTTTTAGAGGTAAAGTCCAGTAAGACACTCGGAGCTTATCATGCAAGCAACGATGGATACCGTGGTGCTTTAGACGAGACCAATGAAGGGCACACTTGGCTTGGGCTTGGGCTTCTGGTCTGTCCTGCTTAATTTGCCAAGTTTTTTTTTAATTATAAAAAATAACACGATAAAACTTAAAATAAAAAATTTAATATAATAAATATTTATATCTAATAAAAAAAATAAACTTAAATTTAATTAATTTAAGGTTTAAAATTTAAATTTTAATGTTTAATTATCCATAAAAAGATATTATTAATAAGTTAATATTTTTTAAAAATATATTTTTTTAATTACTAATTTTTATTTTTATTTATTTTATATTTTATTATAAAATTTTAAAATTTATAATAACATCAAAATAATATTAAAAAAATAAATATAAATTTATAAATTTATAAATTTATAAAATATAATTTAAATTTTTATATATAGTATAAATAAATAAAATTTTAATTTTAATTTTATAAGATTTTAAAAAATCTTGAAAATTAATAAGTATTTATATAAACATTTACCACTCATTTCATATAAAAAAATTATGAAAATTTTTCCATTAAAAATTCGACTTATAATTATCAAATGATTTTGGTGATCATTTTACAGAGGACTTATATTACTAAATAATGTAATAAAAAATTTAACATATTTTTATTGAATCTCATAAAATTCAAATATAATCAATTTTTATGTCATTTTAATAAAAACATTATATATATATATATTAATATTCTTAAAATAAAAAATACTTATTACAACAAAACATAAATTTATAATTAATTTTTTAATTATTTAACATTAATAAATAGAAAAATAATATAAAATATATACATAAGAACCAATCAAGTGTAAACAAATTATTTATAATTATATATAACAATGGTATTCTTAAAAGTATATAATTTAACTATTAGATATAATTCTCATTTATATATGAAATTTTATTTAAAAGATATGTTTATTTTTTACAAAATAAATAAATATTTTTTTACTAAGAAAAATTAGAAGTAAAAATAAATAAATTATTTGTATATATAAAAATATATATAGACTACACAAATTTCAATCATATATTAAATAGATTAAACTTACTTGTTCATATTTTATTTCAAAGTATTTTACTTTATTTTTATTAATTACGGATGAGTAGGTTTCTTAATACTTGAAAATGTGTATTTTGGTTTTAGTTTTTCTAAAAATTACATTAAACGTTACTTATTTATTAATAAAGGTAAATAAAAATTTATTTTAATTTAATTATTAATTAAATATATAAAAATTATGTTATATTTTAAATAAATAATAAATTTATCAATATAAAATATTTATTTTTTATTTAAAATTTAATAATTCTTAAATATTTTTATTAATAGAAAATTTATTTATTACTATGGTGAAAATATTTAATTATATCTAAATTTATTTAAATTAAAATAATTAATTTAAAATAAAATTATGCATATTTTAAAAAATTGTTAACTTGTACATTTTTCAAAAGCTACATTTTAATTGGTATTTTCCCTATTAATTACTTATTTTTTTAAAGCAGAAGCGAACCGAGTCTTTCAAAACCACATAGAGATTGAAGGGTGATTGCTGAAGCTCTCAAAACTCTCTTAGATCCCAACGACGTCGCTCCAGATCCACGTTAGAAACCATGTCTTCAACTTTCAGCGGCGATGAAACGGCTCCATTCTTCGGCTTCCTAGGCGCAGCGGCGGCTCTCGTATTCTCTTGTAAGTTGTAACCAAACCCTAACTTTCATCTTCATACACACGTATTCGGACACGTGGATACATGTTAATCCGTGATCCATATTCATACAATTGTGGCATTTGGGATCTGTCTGGTTTCCGAGAAAAGAAGGATATTTGAAAAGAAAAAAGAGAGTTCGAACTTGAATTTTAGGGATATTTTGTAATCTATATAGGGGTTGATCTTAACTGGTGCATAGATTGAACTGTGAGAAATAAAAATCCTTGCTTGACCGATCAAAATGCGTCTTTTTTTTTCTTTTTCTTTTTGGCTTGAGGTGGGTGTCAAGTAGTGGAAATTGAATGTGTTGTAAGATATGTGGAATATAATTTTCACTTAGTTGTTTGAATTATACATGAAAGCGGATCAGAGGATTGATATTGTGGTTATTGATCTGATTTTAATTTTTCTGTATTATCCATAATTAGAAGCTAGAAGCCTAGAACGAATTACGGATTTCAAGATTATATAACTATTTTCCTTGGTTAATGATAATTGGTTAGCAAGCCCAGAGCAAATTTTGTTAACATTTGCTTCTTTTTGGAGTTCTAATTGCTTTGGCTTGTATCCTATTGGAACTTCAATCTTTTTGTTATCCAAACTCATGAGAACAGGTCAATTTATGCAGAAGAGGCCAATAGACCCATGTCACTTGATGTCTTAAGTTTTTATAAGTTATACTCTGCTTCACACACCCTACTTCAACGCTATATGGGGCTGTTGTGGCTTGTGGGGAAATTGTGCCATCTTTTGTTACAATTTTATTATTGGATTTTCTGGACAGGTATGGGTGCTGCTTATGGCACAGCTAAGAGTGGGGTAGGCGTGGCTTCTATGGGTGTGATGAGGCCTGAGTTGGTGATGAAGTCCATTGTTCCAGTTGTTATGGCAGGAGTTTTGGGTATATATGGCCTTATCATTGCTGTTATCATCAGTACTGGTATTAACCCTAAGGCCAAACCCTATTATCTTTTTGATGGATACGCACATCTATCTTCTGGTCTCGCTTGTGGTCTTGCTGGGCTTTCAGCTGGAATGGCTATTGGTATAGTTGGGGATGCTGGTGTTAGGTATAATTTTTATCTTCAAGAATATGGCCACAATCATCTTTTATCCTCAGTGTTGGTTCCTTAATTTATTTGTTACGTTGATAACTTTATTTAATCTGTTCAAACATAGCTGATTTAGTAACCTAAGGCCAAACTCCCACCCCTTTATTTTTAGTGTAAGTTTTTCATATTTTAATTAGCATTATGAAATTATGTGTGCTAAATGTAGATTCAATAGAGACTTCGTTACAGTTTTCTTATATTTAATTTTTTTTTGCCCTTATGATCCAATCTTTTTAATCTTGCAGAGCTAATGCACAGCAGCCAAAGCTTTTTGTAGGAATGATCCTCATTCTCATCTTTGCCGAAGCTCTTGCTCTTTACGGTCTTATTGTTGGCATTATATTGTCTTCTAGATCTGGACAGTCTAGAGCAGAATGAGAAAGGCCAGTGAGGCCACATATTCTTTAACTTCTTATGTTACTTCTGGTTGGAAACGTATTTATGCTGTTCTCAGATTGTGATAATTAAACAGTGCTTTCATGAAGATTATATTTGTCGAACCTACTTCCTTTTTAATCATTTCATGATGTTTTTTTCTGTAGAATTAGGGTTGGCTTTGTTGACCAAATAAAAGCTCTTGAAGCGATACCGGTTTTGTTTTAACTCAGTGTATTGTTGATGAGCATATTTAACTGATATAGAATTTATTTGTTCTGGAAATATTTCATGTATAACCTTCCTAGCGTACTGGTTCTCTCAGGAACTAATTGAAGTTCATTTTCAAGGTCATGGCTAAAATAATATGTGTATCCTTAAAAGCATATGGATAGGTTATGCATTGATAAATGCTAGCTTACTACTTAACAGACCCCAAATCATTTGTTTTATATGTTTGTTATATAGTGCCATCTGTTAAGTACTACACAATTTAAAATTGTCACGCTTGATAATTGTGGGAAATTTTGTGAAATGACCAAATTTCTTAATTAAAGTACCATTTGTCGTTGCCACATGATTGACTTGCTAGCAAGCTGATTAATTATTTTAAAAACATATTTTTTTAGCTTAAAAAAATACATTTAGGGGGGGGGGGGGCTGTTTGGTTTATGATTCAAAAATATTTTTTTAAAAGATAAAAGGTGTGATTCGAAAATTGATTTAATATTTGAGTGGTATTATTTTTTTTTGTTAAATTAGTTGGTGTTTGTTATTGAATTCAGAATCTATATTTTTGGGATATTATTTAGACCTAACTTTTGGAAAACGTGGATAACAATATATATTCATTTTTTTAAAAGCAGAAGTATTTTCAAGCTAATTTGAAAGAACTGAATTGAAGAAGTTTATGTACTAATGAGTGATGAATACTCACAAAAATGTTTATTTTTCTCTCATTTTTAATTTGTATGTGTACGCATGACATCAAAATGTATTATGTCTTAAAGATTTGTCTAAACCTTTTATTTAGAGTAAACTTGTACATATAGCACAAATTATTTTTTTTCTTAGGCTTCTTTAGTTATGTATATTCAAAATCACCTGTATTTTTTATTTTTTATTTTTAATATTATATTTAGGATAGAGAAAGCAAAGGGTTGGCTACCTAAACCTAAATCTTTGTACAGGAGACCATTGGGACATTGGCATTAAAATATGTACATTTAATCGTAAAGGAAAATGGTCTAAGTTTTAACTAATCTTAAGAATGGGAATATTATCAACTCCTCTCATGGCTTCTACGTCTTCATAGTTTTGAACACATGTTTAAAAAACCTTTTAATTTTTTGTTCAAGCTAATTTACGGTTGTTAAATATATGGAACATTATGTTTGACCTCTAAGAATAAGGGTGAGATCATGAACAATATTATTGAATATGTGTTCAAATGGAGTTTAATTTTCAACACGTATTCATTTTTTTGATTGTTTTTGGGTAATCATTTTTAGGTTCTTTTTAGTTAATCTAGGAATACAAGAACAGATTGGTAAAATTTATCACTTATAAATTTTTTAATCAATAAAGGGACCAACAACTCCCTTATTAAAGATTAAAGATTATAAGTGTGCAACTTGGAATTTAGGAAATTAACGTGGTTATTAATAAAAAATATTATTTTTTTTAAATAATTGATATTTTCGTGTGATTCAAGATTATGATTTAAAACAGAATTAATAATTATTATTACCTTTATATTATTACAAAATAAATCACATAAATGATGAAACTAATAAAAACAATTGTATTTTATTTATTTATTTGTTATGGATGAAGAATTTTTATAAATTTTTGTTCATTTTTGATGTTGTAATAGTTGCCATAATTATTCAAAAAAATAATCATTTTTCTTTTAGTTTTAAAATAATTTTAACATATAGAATAATATAAAATTGCCTGATGTTAAAAAAAATTTATCTCGTAATTTATCTTTTATCGATACAGACAAATTTAGGAAATTAAAAGGTTGATTCTGATTTCACGAGCATGGATAAAGTTGAAAATCTAAACTAAATGACATATCAATGCATGAATTATATGCCATGTAGTGCGAAAGTATGAAAGACCCACTGTTGCATAATATGGGATCCAAGGCAATTGCATTGCAGCAAAAGCCCAGAAAATTAAAGTATAATATTCTCTCTGTTTTTCCCCGCTAGCTAATCTTGAGCGTTTAATTCTTTTTTGTTTTTGTTTTTGTTTCTTTCTTTCATCAACTTTAATTATTATTCAATATGATCTTTATCTCGTTAAATAATGTTTATTATATCAAAAATTAATAGGAAAACATTGTATGATTTAAAATATGGGAGTAAATTGTAAGGGGTTATATGCATTTTCAAACATCACAAACTCTTCGATTTTGATGATATGTAACAAGCTACCCACATTTTATTTTGCAGTATCCCCACGGGTTTAAAGTATACTACCAATTCTCAAACTTCAATTAAAATTGTACGTAAGTTTACAATTTTTTTAAATCTAAGATTCGGCTATTAATCTTTTAAACTTAAAATTTTTGTTATCAAAATTTTAAAATTTTATATATAAATTATTATACTTTTAAATCGTTTAATTTAATTTTTAAAATTTTAAAACTTAATATGTATATCTTAAATTTTTATTTATAAATTTTTATTTTAATAACGAAGTTAATCACTTTTAAAAATTTAAGGATTTAATTATAAGATTTAAAAATTTTAAGACTAAATTATAGGTTTTAAAAGTTTAAAATTTTAAAAAAATAAATAGTATATGTAAAAAATTTGAGAACCTATATATATATATATATATATAATTAAAATTTATTAACTTATTCTTTAAAATAACAATTGCATGTCTTAAATAACTTTTTACCACCATATCCCAATGAAATAGAAACTTGAAAAATGAGTTTATTAATGATGTCTTTTTGAACTTGCGGAGTAGTTTGCTATTTAAGCAAACTCGAAGGGCATTTGTGTGATATGCTCTTTTTATTATAACTCATACAATTTGTTACTCACTTAGCCACAATAAGAAATAATAATACTCTTAATTTTTTTATTTTTTTAAGTAAAGAATATATATATATATATGGTATATCATGCATGTTTTATTAAATAATTAATTATTTATTATTTATATTAATTTTTTATATAATTATATAATTATTTTATTTTAATGAACGAAATTTGAACGATAAATTATCTCAATAAATCTAAATTATTAAAATATAAGATTATAATAAATTATATAATTTGTTAATTTTATTGTACGAAATTTATATAAAATCTATATGTTCTATTATGTCTATCTTTTCTTGTTTTTTTTTTATTTTTTTACTATACATATTCAATAATATACTATACATAAATAACAACACACATAGTTAACAAAAAAAAAACTTTTGAAAGAAAAAAAATTCAAAATTAAATAAATGGTTCCTCTATAATATGTAAGATGGGGGATCCAAATGTTCATCATCATATTGCTTTTTTCAACATGAATGCTATGTAAATAATACACACGTATTTATATTACATTTTTTGAAAAAAATTATCCTAAAAAGAAAATACCATAATTTGCAATAGCTGGCTCCATCATTTCGTCTTTGGTAGCTAGTGAACATATACATACACCTAAAAGATAAAGGGGAAAAAAAGTAGTGAATAATTAATAATCCACATCAATAAATGGCTAGTGGTGATAAATTGGAAGAGTTGTAAGGATAGTAAATCACATATATAACCAGAAAAAGTTAGGTCATTGTTTCAGAAGGCTATTGAATATTGAGAATATATGGGACTGACATTGATGATAACGTTATCTTCTTTTCTCATCCACTTTAATTTCCATGATTAGAGTTTTCAGATTTTTGGTATATTTGCTTAGCACATCTTTTTATGCATTTCACATGTTATATAAATAAACTCATTTATCTTTTATGAATAATTATTCTATGGCATCTTCAAACCAAAATCATCTCTCTATCTTCAGCTACCAAATTAATTACACTTAAAAATAAAAATAAAAATAAAAATAAAAGCATATCTTTAATTATAAGATTCAGCTGCCCGCTACCATGTTTTTTCATGAGATTATTAAAATATATTACAAATATGATTGCTGTATTTAAACCTACTTTCATTTTCTCCTCACATCCTCACATAACGAAAGTGATATTATAGGATAGAAGTTTAAATTAAAATAAGATATTTTATTAATTTAAAGATATAATTTGTAAATTTTATTAATTTATTATATATTATTTAATAAGTTAAGATATTAATAAGATGATATTATAATAAAATATTTTCTTTATTTTAAATAAATTTAAATATTAATAACAAAATATAATATAATTGTTTTTAATAAGTATAATGTGAGTTTATTGAGGCTTGAAATAATATAATTTTAATTTATAAAAATATTAAAAATATTAAATAAAATATATAATATGATGTTACAGTTTATTTAATATCACTAGTCTATACGAACGAAGGGGAGCAACGCCCAGTAGCAGGTTCTTATCATGGGTTCCACTAAAAACGAGTCCACGCGGCAACTCGACGCTGATCAATAACTGCGTCGGAGTGACTCTTTTTAATTAAATTTTTTTTTATATCTACTACTCCGTACATACATATATTATTATTACACAATTTAATTTATTTCTAATAATTATATGATTATATTATTTTATATTTAAATTATAATTAATTAAAAAAATTGTATAGAGTTAGGGACAGAAATATGTTACAAATCAATTCTTAATGAATAAATTTTTAATAATAATATTTATAAAATTATAAATAAATTATACATATAAAATATAACTAAATCATATTCAAGAACATAATCATAATTAATTTTTAGAAAATACTACACAGAGAATAAAAATTAAAAACTAAGTAAATTAAGTTATAATAATACAAACTAATATAGCTTAATATTCTTGAAAGAAATTAAACAATAAAAATTATAATATGCATGTAAAAAAATCAAATATTTGAAAGAAAAATATATAAGACTAATATTGTTATAAATAATAATGAATATTTGTATAATTATATATAACATAACACAAAATGGTTAAATTGTATATCGGATCAAATGTATTAAACTAATAAAACTATATCCTTTAAACTTGTAATCATAAAAACAACTTCATTTATGTCCATTTTATATACTTTTAATAAAAAATAAATTTAACTCATAATTTCACATTAAACGTCATATAATTGTACCACACTTAAGTTAAATTACAATCATTTAAATTCGTATAATATTAAATTTCATGCAATTGAATCATTTCAACATTATTAAGGGTGTTATTTTTGTTATTATATATAAGTTTTATGTGTTATTAAATATAACTTTTATGAAAAGATGTTAAACATATATTTATTACTCTAGTAGAATATAGATAGTAAAAATATATAATATATAAAATAAAAAAAAATATGTAATATAATAAAAAAAATTATATTTAAATAATCAACTTAAAGGAGAACACTCTATATATTTTTATTAAAAAAAATACATTTATAGATACAACAAAAAATATATATAAAAAAAATTTAAGAGGAGTAACTGTCCTCTCTGACTTGAGTATGTCGAGTCCATGATCACACCTAAATTTTTAAATTAATTTTTAATATTTAATATCTTAAAAAAATTAAATAATTTAAACATATTTTTTAATCATTAAATATATATATATATATATATAATATTTTTCAATTAAAAATAAAATAATATAATTTTTTACTGTGTTTAGAGTATCGGATATCAATCCTAATTCTACTGTGTCATTTAAGGTATAAAACAATATTTTTAATAAAAATATATAAACCAAATTAATATATATAACATTAATCTCTTACTTACATCAAAATGACAAAGAACAAAATTAAAATAACTTATTATGAAAACTCAATTTATTATTGACAAAGCCATTAATTATAAATAACTATTTTATTGATCAATAATAGTTTAAAATATATTTTTATATTAAATTACATTAATATTATTATTAAATTTAAAATATGAAAATATTCTTACGGTGTAATTGATAGGAGAAGTGGTTGATTCATATAAAAGATAACGTTTTTTTTTAATTTGTGGTGATATATAAATTTTATATATTTATAATGTAATTAAATTTATATATATATTAAAATAACTAAATAACCTATGCACGTATTTTAAGAAATTATAAAATAAAATGCACATTTTTATGGAAAATAGACTCATTGAGTACCTTTTTCCATTTGAAAGGGGTTTTTGTTTGACAACATCTCTAGTGTTTCTTTTTAATAAATAATCTTTTTTATTTCCCACGTTTTAAGTGTTTTGTTAAACTTAAAATAATATAATTGATCATTTTTTCTCACTTTTAATGTACATAAAAGCGTTACAGTAGATAAAAAAGAAATATAATAAATAAAATTAAAGAATAATAAGACAAATAAAAAAGAAAAATAATAATTAGATAATTAGAAGATAAACTAATATAATAATTTAATTTATTTCAAACCTAAAAATCTAATTTATATTATTAAAATAACAAATTATAAAAATATAAAATAATTAATAATTAAATGATAAATTTAAATATTACATAAATAAATTAATAATTATTAATTTTTAATTAAATTATTATTATTGTTTTTTAAGAAACCTACAAGAATTAATTCCTTATTAAGTGATGAATGATGAGATAATTAATAAGAAAATAAAGATAAGGACAAGTAAAGAAAAATGTCACGTAACAACGAATAATTCCGATACATAATTATATTTTATTTTTATTAGGGGAAAAAACATTATTGAATGAAAGGTTAAAAAAAGCATTAAATATATTTTATGGATGGTAAAAGCTAAAAGCATTTCCAGAGTTTTTATTGTATTTGCTTCATAAACATTTTTTTCTTTTATCAGGAATCTTTTCTACCATGCCCATAAACAAAAAGAAATTGTATCCTTAATTAGAGAGAAATCTATTTTATTAGGGTGAGTAAATAGTTAGATTAATTAATTTATTTAGATTAAAATTTTAATTATATTTTTAGATTAATAAATTTTATAATCATATTATAAAATATACGATTTATTTATATATTTATAAATTATATAATCTAATATAATATTATTTGTTCTAATTTGAAAGTAACAAAGGTAATTAAAAATTAAACATCTCTCACTTAAGAAATTAAAATAACATAATTAATTAAAATATCAGATAATAATTAAACCGATGAAATAAATAGACAATAATTTTTATCATAATTTAATAATATACTTAATTTACATATGCTGCAATTTCAATTTTCACTATTTAATAATAATCAATGAAAATATAAATAAACTTTATTAAAAATAATATAATTTAAAAGTAGTTTTAAACCTCATGGAGTAGACTTTGGTGGCACACCCAACAAGAACTTTCTAAAATTTAAAGTGATAGATAATAAAATTTTAATAAATAAACGAACCCATAAAATATGAATCAAAATTATCCTCCGTTCAGAAGATTCACGTACTATTTTATTCTATCACTTCTCAATTTCTCTCACTCAAACTTATGCATCTTCTCATCGCATGCATGTATAGCCAAAGATGAAAGGCCTTTTGACCACCTTCTTGGCTTTAAACTTGATGCATTAAAAAACCTATGGGTATTAGGCTAATTAATCTTCTAACTTTTCCCATCCAAACGTTTATTATTATTATTTTTATGTCCATTTTTACGTAAATTTTCCTAACACATATGAAATCCAACACTAATTATTATTAAAACTATAAATATATACATATTTTATTTTATAATATATTATATTTAAATATTAAATTTATCATAATTATATTAATTATTATTTTAATTTAAAAATAAATATAAATATTACATTTATATAATAATTACATAATTATTTAAACATATTTCTTATTATTTTGATTTTTTTAATTATAAATAAATTTTTTTTTGATAGATATGCACCAAGTTCAAACTTAATGTTGTATATATCAAACTTTATATGTGATAATAATTCATAAATAAATTTTAACATCAATTCCGATTAAAAAATTTATGATTTACTCGTATACATATTGATTATATCATCATATTATATTCGAACTAAAAATCTTCAAATCAATTTGAATCAAATCATATTTGAATTTGTGAAAAACAAATATTTTTGATCTTCTACTCACCCAAAATCTTTATCATATATTTTTCAAGCCATTTTGTATTTTTATCATTCTATATCGGGTTGTTTGTTTAAATAATACCTTATTTAACAAAACATATATGTAAATGTATATATATTTTTATAGTAATACACTATTATGAATGAATATTTTAACTACAAATAATTAAAACCATGATTAACTACATAAATTTGAAGTTTTTTTCTGAAAATAACCATACAATAAGGCGTGAGATATTGATAGTTAATACAATATCAAAACTTTGATTAATCAAAATCAAATATATACTAATATATATATATATATATATAATAAAAACTATACTTTTAATAATAAAACATACAATACTTTAAATAATTGTATAGAATTTTATTTATTCTTACTTTTATATCTTTTATTTTACTTAAAAATATATGTTAAATTAGTTTTAAAAAAAATTAATGTTGATCTTTTAAATAATGTAGTAAAATAAGCAATATTTTAATAATTAATTTCTTAAAATTATATATATTTTTGAATAAATGTTAAAAATTAAAAAAATTGATTAAACAGTGACAAACTGCTACAAATTTATAACCAAATATTATTATTCGAATGTATCCTAAACTGATGGTTATAGTTATTAACATAATCGTCGACGACCATTCGCACATCCATTTATATACATTAGTAGTCAAAGATATTTACATAATATAGAGTATTTAGTTTTTTATCATTTTTTTAAACTAGCATAAATTTATCCCAAAAATAAAAACTTATACTCATAAATACTAAAATATCCTTTTAATATAAATAAAAAAATATAAAAAATATTAGATCTTACAATATCTTCGATAGTCACCACCGACAGAGTTCAAGTATTTATCGTTGACAACTTACAAAAATCTCAACAACCCACCATATATAAAATGTTACATCTATGTATAACATGTTATATCTACCGTAATTATAGTGATTTAATAGATGTAACATGTTACATTCACGATCGCTCTAATAGGATTGTCGACAATAGTTGTTAGATATGTGATGGATGTGATTTTGATATTATTTTATTAAAATTATAAAATAATGATATTTTGATATTTATATCATGTAATTTAGTATAAAATTATGATTTTAATGATTAATTGTTAATTGTTAGAGAAAGTTAATTAATTTGTAAAAAATGAAGTTATTTATGCCAAAAATTACTAATAGTATTTACTTTTAATTTTAGATATTAATGATCTAAAATTAAAATTTAATTTATGTCGAGTCTTTCGTTCTTTTTTCACAAATATCTCATGTGATTAATTAAAATTGAAAAGTTAGATAAATTGTAAAAACTTAGTGATAATTTTATTAATCACATAAAATTTATTTGATAAAAATTAAATTTTTTTATTGATAATAAAATATAAAATTTATAGATAAAATGTGAAATAATTTATTATAGTTAAATATTTTGATAAAAAATCACTTTAAAGTCTAGATTTAAGTGTAAAAATAATATAAATATGTGTTTTATTAAAAAATATATAAACAAAACAAACCTACCTATCAATATGGATTTTTGTAGAAGAAGATATATCTATGATAAAAAAAAGTAAATTAGTTTTTAAAGATTTTAAAGAAAAATATAAGATTTAATTATATGTTATAATCTTACTTTATATATGAATTTTTATTTTTAATCCCTTAAAAAATTATATATTTAATTTTTTATAATAACTTATTATAAATTAGGTGTATTATAACATCTTGTATAGCTAACATTTAAAATAAATATTTAAAATTTTATTAAAATATTACTGATATATATTTAATAATCACATGAAATTTATGTATATAATATTGCTCCGAAGTTGCTCCATGAAATATCGCAATATTTAAACCTACTTCTTTTTTCTCGTCCCTTCGAGGAAAGTGCTTTTGTAGCCCTAACGAACGAAGGGCCCGAGGAGGAGCAACGCCCTGTGGCTTAGTGCTTACATGGGTCCCACTAACAACAATCCACGCGGCAACTCGACGCTGATTAATCATTACGTCGGATTGGACCTTTTTAATGAAAACAATGCTTCTTTTTTTATAACTACTCCATATATACATCAATTATCAATAATATTTTATAGGAACCGAATAAATAAATTTTAAATTATAATACTTATAAAATTATAAATAAATGATATTTATAATTTTTTAAAAATAAAAAATATATATATAACATCTTTTACTTAAAACTAAATAATATTCAAAAATTAATTATTAATTTTTTTGTGTGCATATAAATACTTCACTTAAATTTTAACATACCATTAATGTATAAATTAATTTTTCTTTACTAAAAATGTATAAAACAAATGAATATATAACATTACTCTTTTATTTATTAAAATATCATAAAAATCGAAATTTAAAATATAATATTATCACAACTCAATTTATTATTATCAAAAACATTTACTTATATTAAGTTATACTAATATTATCATATTTTATGGTGTACTTTATTGGAAAAGTTGTTTAGTTTTAAGTACATGTTTAATTGATTGAAATGAAATAGAATCAGAATTAATTTATTTAAATTTTATGTTTGGTTAGATTAAAAAGTGAAAATGTAATAGAATCGATTTCTAAAAAAAAAAACAATTACAATTCATTCTTCCCCTTAAATAATTATGATTTCATCTCATCTCAAAAAAATTTCAATTTTACCCCAATTTCAAATATAACCATAAATTTTAAACCCTGAACTTTAAACCTTAAATCTCAAATACTAAAACTCTAAAACTTAGATCCTAAATCCAAAAAACTTAAATCTTAAATCCTATTTAGAAAAATAATAATTTTAATCATAGACCCTAAACCCCAACTCCAAAAATCTTAAACCCTTAAATCCAAAATATCAATTTTAAAACTCTAAACTCTATTTAGAAAAATAATAATTTTAACCCAAAACTCAAATTTCTTAAATCCCAATCGACAAATCTTAGTATCTGAATCAATAGAAAAATGAAACTTTAATAAATAAATAAACTTATAAAATATAAATCAAATTGGAATGAGATTATCGTTGGCTAATCATACTCACGTAGTATTTTATTCTCTTTCTTCTATGTTTCTCTCACTATTAGTCCAAAATATTTATTTATTTATTTTATCAATTTTTCAAAACTAACATAAATTTATCACAAAACATAAATTTATACTAATATATATTAAAATATCATTATAATATAATTAAATATAAAAATAATATTAAATCATACAATATCTCTAAAAATCATCATTGATAATAGTCAAGTGTATATCATCGATGACTCTCTATAATTTCAATGACCTACAGATATAACATATCATATATACATATTTATTTGTATATAATATGTTAACTATATTATATTCACAATGACTTATCAAATGTAATCTATTACATTTATCAGAGTTTTAAAAAAGTCGCTTACAATGGATGTCGAAAATGTGATGGATGTAATATTGATAACATTTTATTAAAATTATAAAATTAAGATATTTTTGTATTTTTATCATATAATTTGGTAAAAAAAATAAGTTGATGAATTATTTTTAGTTAAAAAAAGTTAATTAATTTGTAAAAAAATGAAGTTATTTAAGCCATAAATTACTAGTGGTCTTTACTTTCAATTCTAAGCATTAATAGTTCAAAAATAAAATTTGATTTTATGATTTAATTTATGATGTATTTACCGATCATTTTTTTTACATGTGTGTAGTATATTCTAAAATTTACAATTTTTATCATTAATGTATATAAAATTAAATATTAAAATTACTAATATATTATTATGAATAAGGATTTAAAATATTAAAAATATCAACAATATCATCGACATTGGTATGATACTGTTGTTTTTTAACATATTATGATATCGAAATATGATATTTATATCTTTTGGTTAAAACGTTGACGATGTCATGCTATTATTTACAAAATGTTGTTGAAAAAAAAATCATTTTTATCAAAATATCGTGATATCATGAATATTGTTACAAAATTATCGATAGATTATCGTTTCATATTAATTTATTTATTTTCTAAATACTTTATTTTTAAATTTATATATTTATAATTTTTTATCTTCAATTAATATATATATTATTTATACTTTATTTTTGCATTTGATTTATTAGTTTTATATATATAATCTTTTTTTTCATTATTTTAATTATATTATGTAATTTTAAGGTTTATTTATTTATAATATTATTAAAAATTACATTTTAAATAATTAATTTAAATTTTAATTAGTTATTATAATATATTTTGTTTAATTAATAGAATTATTAATATCTTAACTTTTATATATATATATATTAAATAAAAAATTAATTTATTATTTTAATATTTTATAAAATTTTCTTCAAATAATGTAAAAGTTTTTTACTTTCTGTTAATAACGATAATATTTTTATAAAATTTTAATCTTAATATTTAAATTAATATCGTTATTTTAAACTTTAGTTATGAAAATATTATTTCACATGAATATTTATTATCAAATTATACTCACTAAATATCATTCTTAAAATTCTTTATTAAGTATTTTAAACCAATAAAATTAATACTAAATTTTATATTTTTTAAAATTTAATATATAATTTTTAGCATATCAATTTACTATCCATCTTATTTAAAATTTAATATTTAATTTTTGACATATCAATTTACTATCCATCTTATTATAAATACTAAGTAAATATCATTATTATCACTCGGGTAAAGAAAATTAACATGTAAATTTCCTATCAATCTTATTATAAATACTAAATAAATATCATTAAGATCATTTAGGCAAAGAAATTTAATATTTTTGTCTGAAGTAATTAATTTAAATTAAAATTTTAGATGGATTATAAAAATTTATTGATAATTTTGTTAGTCAACTATAATTTATTTGATAAAAGCTAATTTTTCTATTGCTGGTATTTATATAATATTTATTAGGAGATTAACGGTATATTTGTTTGGTAAAGTAGGCTCGAATGTGAAAGAATCAATAAAAAGTCTAAAAGAAATTAAAAAAAAAATAAGAAGAAGAAAAAGGGTCGGGAAAACGGAAATTTTTTATGTATGGCTAATGATGGGCCCACTACCACGGCCCAACCAATCATACTTAAAGGGCTAAACGTCCCGAACTCCTATATAAACGAGTGTTCTTCTTCATGCAATTCTCGCCAGCTTCACATCATTTAGACGTCTTCTTTGAATCCAATTCTCTGTCTCACGTCAAAATTTTCCCAAATTTTCTTTGCTCCTTTCTCGCCTTCTCCCGGAAAATCTCCTACGCATTCTCTAACCTTTTTCCCGATTCTCAATTCACAAAACCAATAATCCTTTTTCTCCAAACAATCTATAATTCCATTCAATTCCCATAAGAATTTCAATTTTTGTCCTTGTTCTGCATGTTGCTTTTAATTTTCGTTTCCTAAAATTCTTCTGGCCTAACATTTTCTAATCAACCAAACACACCCATAAATCTCAAATCGTTCATCTTCTGACCGTTAGGCGTGGGAATTTCGAAATTCTCTGACAGGAAGAGAGGTTTGTACAGTTTCCATAGATCCCTTTACTGCTTCTTTTGAGGGGGTAGCCGAGGCTTTGGCCTCGGCGGGTTCTAAAGCCCCCAACTTCACAAACGAAACACAACCATAGAATTTATTAGTCCTTTTTACCCAAATCTTAGTATCAAAACCCTTATCATAAAATTTCTTTTTTCTCTTCATTCTTTCATTCTTTTGATTACCCGCTAAAGAGACCATGCCGGCCTTGCCATGTTGCTTAGACGCTGCTATGGCTCCTCCTGGCTACGCTTACTTGGCCGCTGCCGATACCTCTCTTTTTACGCCGGTCCCGATCTCCGAGATACCTTCGGTGGATACTACCACCACCCCCGTCGAGACTTCCCATTGGTCTCCATCTCTATCTTCCGCTCTTTATAGAGTCGATGGATGGGGAGCGCCGTATTTTGCGGTTAACTCGTCTGGCAACATCTCCGTCAAAACTCATGGCGATTCCACCCTGCCTCACCAAGAGATTGATTTGCTCAAGATTGTTAAGAAGGTTTCAGATCCGAAATCTTCTGGCGGACTCGGTATGCAACTACCCCTTATTGTCCGATTCCCTGATGTGTTGAGGAATCGCCTTGAGTCACTCCAATCAGCCTTTGAATTTGCGGTTCAGTGCCATGGGTATGAAAGTCATTATCAAGGTGTTTATCCAGTGAAATGTAATCAGGACCGTTTTGTTGTTGAGGACATAGTGAGATTTGGATCCTCTTTTCGGTTTGGATTGGAAGCTGGGTCAAAACCGGAGCTTTTATTAGCTATGAGCTGTTTGTGTAAAGGTAACTCGGAATCTCTCTTGATTTGTAATGGATTTAAAGACGTGGAGTACATTTCGTTGGCTTTAGTAGCTAGAAAGCTTGCTTTGAATACTGTGATTGTTTTGGAGCAAGAAGAAGAGCTTGATTTGGTGATTGACTTGAGCAAAAAATTGTCTGTTCGTCCGGTTGTTGGTCTTCGTGCAAAGCTGAGAACTAAACACTCGGGCCATTTTGGGTCGACTTCAGGCGAAAAAGGAAAATTTGGGCTGACCACTACGCAGATATTACGAGTGGTGAGAAAGCTTGAGCAAGTGGGTATGCTTGATTGTCTTCAGTTGCTGCATTTTCATATTGGCTCTCAAATCCCCACAACTGCTTTGCTTGCTGATGGGGTGTCTGAGGCTGCACAGGTCTATTGCGAACTGGTCCGTCTTGGTGCCCAAATGCAGGTCATTGATATTGGAGGTGGTTTGGGTATTGATTATGATGGCTCAAAATCTAGTGACTCTGAGATTTCTGTCAGTTATGGACTTGAAGAGTATGCTTCTGCTGTTGTTCGTGCTATTCAGTGTGTTTGTGACCGTAGGTCTGTGAAACACCCTATTATTTGCAGTGAAAGTGGAAGAGCTATTGTATCTCACCATTCAATTCTGATATTTGAGGCTGTGTCGGCTAGTAATTATGGTGCCCCTGCTATGTCTGCACTTGGGTTGCAGTACTTTGTTGAAGGACTCTCAGAAGAAGCTCGTGCTGATTACCGGAATCTATCAGCTGCTGCTATGAGTGGTGAGTCTGAGGCTTGTTTATTTTATGCTGATCAGTTGAAGCAACGTTTTGTTGATCAATTCAAGGAAGGGTCTCTAGGTATTGAACAATTAGCTGCTGTTGATGGGTTCTGTGAATTCGTTTTGAAAGTGATTGGAGCTTCGGATCCAGTCCGAACTTACCATGTCAATCTATCGGTTTTCACTTCAATTCCTGATTTTTGGGGAATTGGGCAGCTCTTTCCTATTGTTCCCATTCATCGTCTCGATCAAAGGCCAGGAGTGAGGGGAATTTTATCCGATTTGACTTGTGACAGTGATGGGAAAATCAACAAGTTCATTGGCGGGGAGTCTAGCTTGCCACTACATGAACTGGAGGGCAATGGCACTAGTGGAGGGTACTATTTGGGGATGTTCTTGGGCGGGGCTTATGAGGAGGCACTTGGTGGAGTTCACAATCTATTTGGTGGCCCGAGTGTAGTTCGGGTGCTGCAGAGCGATGGTCCACATAGCTTTGCAGTTACTCGAGCCATGCCAGGACCATCTTGTAATGACGTACTCCGGGTGATGCAGCATGAGCCTGAGCTCATGTTTGAGACCCTAAAGCACAGGGCTGAGGAGTGTAGTGGGCAGGAGGAGGATGGCATGGAAGTTGCTAGCAGCTTGGCCAGATCATTCCACAACATGCCTTATCTTGTGGCATCTTCTTGCTCTTTGACTGCTATTAATAATGGTGGTTTCTACTACTGCAATGAGGATGATGATTACAATTCTGCTGCTGTTGATTCTGCTACTGGTGAGGATGAGCAGTGGTCTTATTGCTTAGCTTGAGGATTTCTTTTATTCTGTTTGCTCATTACCATTTCCGTTTTGAATGATCGGTGTGTGGTTAGTTTGTTGTTGCCTTTGGGTCGTCGTTGTTCAATTTTATGAATCTCAATTATCTTAGTTAATGTCCTTTTTTAATTTTGATGCAGAGTAAAGGATGTAAACAACAGGACTTCCAAGAGTGGAATTGATGGGTCACCGAATCTAGGCTTTTGTAAATTCGGGATCTTTTAATTCCCTCTTTATCATCTCTATGTCTCTTAGTAAAACTTTTATTATTCATATTTCAAGTCTTTTTATCATAAATATCCTTGTTTGGGTGGTTCTCCTTTTTGTTAATTTTTGAGCTAAAAAATGATATAAAAGTTGTTTGTTGATGCTTTTGTAATTAGTAGCAAGAACATGGTATTGATGTGCTTTTACTCTTTTGAAATTGATTGTTAATTTCTTTTTTTTTTAATAGAAATGGAGGATACTTTGTATTGTTTGATTATTGAGTTTATGCTGACTGCTGCTTTGTTTAAGGGTTCTTTACCTACAAAGGTAAGAATGATGCTTGTTATGTAAAAGAGTAAATACTATTCTGAATTGTTGTTTTTCTAGAGTTGTTATGAAAACATTTGCTAGTAAAAAATTAAACTTGTGGTTTTGATTCAACATTAGTATTGAGAACAAAATTGATTTGAGTTTTGGCTGGTTATTATTGAAATTGTTGATTAAGAGTTTTAACCTGGTATGGTGTCCGTTGTTTATGCTAAAGACTTTGACCCTTGACCGTTTATAATGGATGGATGGATGGATGGTTCTTTTTCTATGGCTTCTCTTGAGAAGGGGCACATTTTGTTGACTACATACATATTCGGTTAGGTTAGCGGCCCTCAAGACATATTCGTGGTCAAAATTGGAATTTGGGTGTAATAATGCATTCACTAAAATTTTGCTAGTATTCTTAAATAGACTTGAGAGGCGCGTAGAAGAAATTCTCATATGAATACTGAGACACGTGATTAGAAGAAACACAATAAAATAATTTGAAAGAGTTAGTGATATGTCACGTGCTTCGTTGAAAGTGTGCCACAAACAAAAGAAAAGTCGTCTAAATATTTATAATATAATATTGCTGATAATTATAATAATATTAAATTACACATTGTTTATGTTTTTGATAATTTGTGATATATTAACGCTCTAAATAAAAATAAAAAAATTTAAATTAAATCTTAAGGTTTGAAGGAATATTAGAGAATGCAATTTTTGAGATGAGCTGTAGTAGGTTTAACTAACTGGTTTAATCCATTTAAAATATTAAGTCAGAACATATCAATTTAAATAATTAATTTATTAAAGTTCCCTTACGAGATTGTTTATAATCTAATTATTTGATAAGCTTCAATTTTTAAGGAATTTTAAGATGTTTTACATATTTTCGTATTTCACCTATCAATTTATACTGAAATTTATTTTAATTTTATAAATTAAATATGTTGATTATATTTTCTCAAAAATATCACTTTGTCAAATAATAATATTTTTTAAAGTATTTTTATATTTAAATATCTATTTGCTAGTAAAGTTTAATTCCATTATATTTAAATTTTTTTCATGTGATTTAAAAGATTAAAATTTGTAAAAAATTATTAGTGTCTAAAAATATAAGTGATTAAAATACTCAAATTTTTTTAAAAAAGTAACTAATATATCCAGTTTGTTAAAATAAGTGGGTAAATATAGTATCTAAATTTAATTATTCTTTTAATAATTTTATTAAAATAATATTAAATTAATCTAGTTAAGTAGAATTTATTAAATTAAATAAATTATATTATGATATTTAATATGATATATGCTATTTGATATGTTTAATATATATAATGAGTTAACTCGTGTATTAAAATTAGTTAAATCTAAGGGTAATTTCTTAAAAATAAAAAGCCACATCAATAATATACAAGTTGAGTTAGTGTCAAGATTTTACGGATCATGTCATAAATGAATCGATTCGAATCCAACACTACCCACTCGTTCGACAACTCTCAAAAGGTTTTATAACGAAATGAAACATCGGAAAGGAAAGGAAAGGTTGTAGAGGGAGTGTTTCTTTTCTCTTTCTATATATATATATATAATTATTATTATTATTATTTATTTATTTTACTTTTTTGGTAAAAAAGAATACCTTTTATAATGAAGTATGCTCTGCACGATAAATTTACTTAGTAGAAATTACATCAAGCGGTTTCTTATAAAAATTAGGTTCCTAGGCACGTGTAGATATAAGTAGACGTGTACAACTTAAATTCAGGGAAATCGAATCAAACCTAATTTTATATTTTACAGATTTAAAAATACAAAAATCAACATTTGTTGAGTCATTTAAAATGTTAAAATTTATAAATTAATACTTAATAAAACCCGATCTACTTATTATTAATATACATATTTATTTTTTAATTTTTATATTCATATATATATATATATATAATCATATAATTTTAATTAATCTATAAGTTATATTATTCTTTTTTATGTTTATTTTCCAAAAAAGTTTCTTATAACTAATAAAAAAATAATTTTTTTTATTCTTAACAATTTAATTATTTTTAAAATTTATTATTTACTCGAAGATTGATCCACAATTATAATTTAAATACTTATATATAATTTTTTTAATTAAATTATTGATTAAAGAATAAATATTATTTATTAAATTAACATTAACATAAAGTAAAAATATTGAAATTGACATACAAATTAAGTAAGTCTAAACAGAAAATCTAATCTAATTTAAAATTTTTTAATTTGAATTTAATTCGATGATATAATCAATATGTATATGAGCAAATCAGAATTTTTTCAATTAAATAAAGTTAGATTGATATTAAAATTTATTTATAAATTATTGTCATATATAAAGTTTGATATACAACATTAAATTTGAAATTAATGCATATCTATAAAAAATTATTATTTTTATTTGCAACTAAAAAAATCAAAATAATAAGAAATATGCTTAAAAAATTATGTAACTATTATATACATATAATATTTATATTTAATTTTAAATTAAAATACTAATATAATATAATTATGATAAATTTAATATGTATATCTTGTTGTAGTTTATTATAATCATATTTTTTTATTTCTTTTAATAAATTTTTTTTGTGTTTTAATTATACCTTATAGGTATTTCATGTTTGACTCTTGGACTAAATCAATTTACTCTATTAAAAGTCTTAAAGCTTTTATTAATATTTTTTTATTTTTTGTTATGTCTAGTAGGCTTTAATCTATTTCTAATTGTATATTTTTTAATTTCTCTTTAAACATTATTATCTTTCTAATATGACATCATGAAGTAATGCTTTCATTACTTGAACTTCATATTTTAGTTTTTTAACTTTTTATTTATTAGAGATTTCTCTTTCACGATCTATAAAAATAAATCTTGGTATATTATTATTTTTAACCACATTACATTTTCTTCCTAGTATTATAGGTTTTTTCTTGATATCTATGTGTCATTCTTTTCGTATTTAAAAGTTCGTTAATATTTTTGATTTTATTATTTATCCAAGTTTTTTAGAGGTTTTATCTATTTTTATAAAATCATTATATCTATTTATGAAAACTATTATGACTGTTTGTTAATAAATATCTTACTAGATAGTGTATTAAAAATTGATGATTTTCTTTTTTATTATATCTATTTTTTTTAATTTCATAAGCTAAACTTTATACTTAGTTTAAATTTTTATCATGGATATTAATAGCAAATCTAGGATATGATTTATATTTTAACTTATGATATCCTAAATTACAATAAATCATTCCTAATAGAACATCTTTTATATTTATTATTCTATTATCTAACAATGTTATTTATATGGATGTATATATTTATTTTGTGAAATGAGTTTGTATTAATATTTAAATTCTTCGTGAATGAATATATCTAATTTTTTTTATCATTTTGGGAAATTTTAGATAGTTTATTTAATATAATTTTCTTGTGAATTAATGACATATTAGACATTCCTTTTGCATTTATGATATTAATATTTATTTTTTATTACTTATTTCATAATAAATTATATGTTTGTGTGAAAAACATCATGAGATGTATTCTATTTCTAATTCTATGATTTATTGGTTTCCTATTATTTTTTGGTTCTCTCTTATTTCTTTTATTTTTATTTATGAAATGTTATTATTCATTTCCTATAAAATCTAACTTCTATTATAATTGAGGATATTTTTGAAAATTTTGAAATCTTAAGAATATTTTTAAAAACATCTCAAAATTAGGGGGTATTTTTGACGTTATTCACTTAATACAAGTATAATTTAAAGCCTTTAAGAAGTTACCATAAACATTTATAAATGAAAGCAAAATTTGTAATTTAGAAGTCATGTATAGATCCAATTAAATAATAGTGATCGAGTCATTCAGTTACTAATCACTCATATAATCACTTCAAAGGTATCATATTAATGTATTTGTACATAAAAAAAATAATTCTATAAATATTTTCTTAAGTTAGATACTAAAATTGTAAAACTTTATGAGATAAATTCTTGTGATTTTAGTTTTATTTGTATACGTTGATTAGAACCTCCAATGTAATAGCAAGTAAACATTGACTTTAAATACAAAAAAAATTAAACTTTAATTATATAATTGAGGAATTTAATTGATTTTTTTTATAAATAATTAAAAATTTGTTTTAAATTTTTGATGAAAATATGTTTTTTTATATTAAATAGATATTTTCTGTTAAAAAGTAATAATAATAAATAGTTGGAAAGTAATAAAAAAAATTGTTAGATTGTTGGGAATTTTTTTATTTTAAATGTAATGGTATAAAAATAATAAATTATATAATAATTATAATGAGTATAAAATTAATAAATTAAACAAAAATATTTTTTAATAATAAAAAACTGTTTTTGAGAAATAAAAATTAAAAAATTGGTTTTTTAATTGAAACAAGGAGTGGTATTTTTTGAAAGTTAGAAAACACTAATTTTTGAAAATTGAAATTTTTTATCAAGAATTTGGAGGTAAATGTGTGTATAATAAGGGATGCATTTATTGAAAATGATAGATAAAGTTCAAATGTATTTGTATGTTGAGAAAGTGCATGATTATGATTCAATATAATTAAAAAATGATTTTATATTTGCATACATACATTTTTTTGTGTTATTTATCCGAATTTAATTGATTTTTTAAATAATCAAAATTACTATAATAATAATTAATATTATTATTTTGTTTAATAATATAAATCTATTAGAAACATTTTGAAGAAATTATTAGCAAATTGATCTTCAAAAATTGTAGTTAATTTTTGTTTTTGTTTATGAATAAATTGATGTTAGTTTAGGAAAAAAAATAGAAAAAAATGAATAAAACTAAAACTATTTCAAATCATTATAAAATGTGTTAATTCAGAGAAGAATGAAGTAGTAAGAGAGTACACTATTACACTTGAACCTAATTAAAAACCATTTTTCGAGACAATTCCTAGAATCAAATTTTTCATTTTTTTTTTTTATGAAATGAATTCAAAGACAATCTAAAATGTATGATCCACTGTTATTTATAGTTAAAGTTGCAATAACCCAATACTCAAAAGAAATTTTTGATTTTTTCTATAGAAAGAATGAGAGAGATTAGTCTTGTTTTGTTTTGTTTGTGAGATCAAAGTGGAATTCACCCATTAGTGATATTTACTCAAACTATAATTTTATTAGTAGATTACAATATCAATCATTAGTGATAATTAGGTTAATTTTCATAGTGAAGAATATAAATTTGATTTAGATCATGGAATATGTACAGTTGGTTCTTTAGTTTTGGCCTCTGGTAATGGGAATTTGATTTTAAGAATATTAATTAATAGGATATTATTGGTGTTGGTCCAACTAATGTGGGCCATCCAAAAAAAAAAGAGGAAGAAGAAAGTCTACTGTAAAGAAAAGGAAGAAAAGAAGAAAAGAAGAAAAGAAGAAAAGAAAAAAAAAAAAGAAGTCAAAATCTCTCCGTGTAATCCGGAGAGAAGGATGAAGTTTTTGGCTATATAAAGCCTTAGCTTCAATCTCAAATAGATCAGAAGCGGAGAAATCAACAGAGAGAGAGAGAGTTTCTGAAAGATTTTTGAGAGAGAAAAATTAAGAGAACCAATTTGTGAAGTTTTATCCACAAATTGAAGAGATATTTGTTGTATTTTTATGAGAGATCCACCGAAGGTGAAGTGTGTAATCACGTCTTATTATAGTGAAAGTTTAAGTGGCCCGGTCCCGTGGTTGGTTACTTTCATTTTGAAAGGTTTTCCACGCTAAATTCTTGGTGTTATTTTTATTCTATTTTGATTTTGAAATTATCCTGGGTGTGTGTGAAATTTTGTTCTTTACAACCGGTACTATTTTTTTCCCAACAAAGTGGTATCGAGCCAAGTTATTTTAGTAAGAGATTATACACGTATACGTATTATTCATATATCTTTGTTATTGTACTATTCACGGATACTATTCACGGATACTATTCACATAAGTACTATTCGGAAGATACTATTCATTGATACTATTTGGAGGATACTATTCATTGTCGAGAAAAAGTATCAAGTTCTATTAACTTGGTGATGACGACTCAAATGGAGGAAAGCACAGGTAATATGATAAAATTAACCCATTTAATTATGCAATTTAGGCCGAAGATGGAGGATCTTTTATACATTAAAGATCTATGGAAGCCAATTATAATGCCAAAGGAGAAAGAAATGGCAAGTGGAGACATTGAATGGGCCGTTACTCAGCAAAGTGTCTTTGCTCAAATCAGACAATGGATCAGCAAAAAGCATTTTTCAAAATTTTGCTAATGAACACGATGCTTACGTTCTTTGGCAAAAGTTGGAGAAAAATGTATCTGCAAGGACAACTCGAGAATAAAGCTAATCGATGCACGACGATTAGTCAATTTGAAGTATAAAGGAGAAGCAGCGATCGTAGAACATATGAGTGAGTTCCAAGGCATTGTAGATCAACTCAACTCTACATGAAGATATTTGTAGATGACGGCTACAAGCATTGTTGATGTTGAGTTCTCTACCAAAAAGTTGGGATACTCTAGTTGTGTCGATTAGCAACCTCGGCTCTGACGGTAAGCTTACCGTGGATATGGTAAAAGACAGAATGTTAAACGAAGAGTCTCGACGAAAAGATGAAGGATATACTCACGACCAGCGGCAATGTCATGCGAGAAACAAGGCAAGCAAGAATGGCGGGGAGAAGTAAAAGTAAAAATCCCCTAACCAAAGTCAACAAAGAGGGCGGTCAAAGTCTAGATCATAGGTATGACATGAAGTGTCATCGTTCATGCGTAACTGGACACTTCATTCGAGAATGTAGAAGGTTAAAAGGCGGAACAATCCGAGAAATCGTAGCGAAACCCGAACAAATGACACCACAATCACATCAAGAAGTTGTCATCGTTCGAGATCGATTATGTCAATCTTGCATGCCAAGACACTACTTGGGTAGTTGACTCAGCGCTTTCCTATCATGTCACCTCACGACGGAATTCTTCTCAACCTACACTCAAGGTGATCTTGGACGTGTGAGGATGGGAAATGATGATGCATCAAAAATTGTTGGTATTGGCAATATTTATCTAGAGACTAATCTTGGATGCATTATACTTCGAAAGATGTGAGCGCATGTTCTGATGTCCGCCTCGATTTAATCTCTACCGGTATGCTTGATGATGATGGATACAATAATTATTTTGGTGGAGGAAAGTGGAAGCTCACCAAAGGCAATGCGGTAATAGCTAAAGGCAAGAAAGATACATCACTCTACATCACGAAGCCAAGCGTGTGAGGAGAAGTAAATGCCACAAGGAAAGAAGTTTCTACCGAGCTATGGCATAGCGGCGACATTACGTAGTGAAAAAGGTCTCGGAATTCTTTCCAAAAATGAGGTCTTGCAGAATGAAAGGTACACCCTTGCAAACTTGTGTTAGTGTATTATGGGAAAACAACATAGAGTTGCATTTAGTAGTCTCACACCATCCCCAGAAAGGAAAATATTCTAGATTTAATACACATGTATGTCCGTACAATGAGTTGTAAGTCATTAGGAGGTGCTCACTATTTTGTGACCTTTATTGATGACCATTCAAGAAAAGTATGGACTTTTGCTTTGAAAACTAAAGATCAAGTGCATGAAGTTTTCAAGCGGTTCATGTAAAAGTGGAGAGAGAAACTGCGGACGTACGGAAGTTGTGTACGTGCGAGATAATGGTGGTGAGTATCGTGGACCATTTGAAGAGTACCGAGAAGTTTTGGCATCGGTGTCGAAAAATCGATTTACCAAATACACCTCAACACAACGGTGTCGCGGAGAGAATGAACAGAACCATCTCAGAAAGAGTCGATGTACGCTCAAATGCAAAACTACCAAACACCTTTTGGGGGGGCAATGCGGCCGTGCTATTGATTTAATCAACCTTTCTCCAGTTCAACGGCCCACCTAACTATGACGTCTTGGGAAAGAGTTTGGACGGGGAGGAACGTTTCTTACAAACACTTGAAAGTATTTTTGTAGAGCATTTGCTCACATCCCCGAGATGGCGGTCCAAGTTGGATGGAAAAGCGAAACAATGTATCTTTATGGGATATGCCCATGAAGAATTTGGCTCTGACTTTGGGATCCTATTAACAAAAGGATTGTCGGAAAGCGGAGACGTGGTATTTCTTGAAGACCAAACAATCAAGGACTTTGAGAAACTGCAGAAACCACGAGGATGAAATTCCGGTCAATGCGGACCCCGGTCTCTCCGATAAATCCTAATGACGGGGAGCCACATGAGATACCGATGATGTCAATCCACCACCGCGGTCGGAGCACGGAACAAGTCTCTCGAACAAGTCCAACGAGAAATGCATAAGGAGATCTACCCGAAAGTACGACAACCTGGTCGTATATATTCTCTCAACGAGTATGTGATGCTCGCGAGAAGGGGAGAACCAGAGACTTATGACGAAGCTATCACCGATCAACATGGGCCGAGTGGCTTAAAGCTACGTAGAAGAAATGAAATCTCTCGCATGAGAACCACACATTTGACACGATGAAACTACCACGAGGAAGAAAAGCTCTCAAGAACAAGTGGGTGTCTGAATCAAAAGTGAAGAAAGGCATTTCGCAATGACCACGCTTATAAAGCAAGATTGGTTGTGAAAGGATTCGAACGAGAAGAAAGGCGTTGACTTCGATGAAATATTCTCACAGTGGTTAAAATGTCTTCAATCCGAGTTGTTCTTGGTTTGGCGGCTAGTCTTAACTGAAGTTGAACAACTTGATGTAAAGACCGCATTCTTACATGGTGATCTTGATGAAGAAATCTATATGGAAGCTGGCAGAAGGTTTCCAAGTCAAAAGCAAAGAAACGTTGGTACGCAGACTAAAGAAAAGCTTGTACGGTTCCAAGCAAGCACCAAGGCGCGGTACAAAAAGTTCGACTCATTCATGGAAAAATGAATACAACAGAACGACGGCCGATCCATGCGTCTTTCATCAAGAAATTCTCACGATGGTGATTTTATTATTCTTTTGCTTTATGTTGATGATATGTTAATTGTGGGTCAAAATATTGACAAGATTAACAAGTTAAAGAAGGAGTTGAGCAAGTCCTTTGCAATGAAGGACTTAGGACATGTGATTCTTGGCATGATGACATGCAACAGTGCAAAAGCAAAAGATCCTGGCTTTCCCAAAACGATATGTTGAAAAAGTTCTTGAAAGATTCAACATGAAAGCAAAGCTAAAGCATTAGTATTGTCCACTTTGCAAGCCAGCTTCAAACTTAATGTGAGTCAATGTCCCTCAGTGAGGAGGATAAATCGAGATGAGCAGGTACCTTATCATGGCGGTTAGCGGTCTAATGTACGCATACGTATGTACTAGACTGCATTGCACACGTCTTGTTGGCGTTGTGAGTCGATTCTATCAAATCACTGGAAAGGAACATTGGGCGGTTGTCAAATGGATACTCGGGTATCCGAGAGGAACCTCCGTCATTGTTTATGCTTACGTTGGTAATAATAAACCTGTATTAGAAGGATACTCTGATTCGTATATGGTGGCGGACGTGTAGATACATGTAAATCTATATCCGGGTACCTAATAACATTTGGAGGAGTGTTTCATGGCAATCACGATTACAAAGTGTATTGCTTTAAGTACTACTGACGGTACATTGCAATCACTGAAGGTTGTAAGGAGATCCTGTGGATGAAAAAGTTCATACAAGAATTGCATCAGAACCAAGAAAATTATGTTCTTTATTGCGACAGTCAGAGTGCAATTCATCTTAGCAAGAACCCAACCTTCCACTCAAGGTCCAAACACATTGACGTAAGGTATCATTGGATTCGTGATGTGTTGGAACATAAACTCGAAAGTTGAAAAGGTTCGCACCCGATGATAAGCGATATGATGACAAACACCGTCACTAGAGAAAAACTTGTTATCTGTAGAAAGATTGTAGGTATGGAAGAGCCATGTCCCACATAAGGTGGAGGGGGAGATTTGTTGGTCCAACTAATGTGGGCCATCCACAAAGAAAAAAAAAAGGAGGGAAGAAGAAAGTCTCTGGCGCGCCGAAAGAAAAGGAAGAAAAGAAAGAAAAGGAAGAAAAGAAGAAAAGAAAGAAAAGAAGAAAAGAAAAAAAAAGAAGTCAAAATCTCTCAGGTAATGTCAGGAGAGAAGGATGAAAGTTTTTGGCTATATAAAGCCTTAGCGATCTCAAATAGATCGAGAGCGGAGAAATCCAACAGAGAGAGAGTTTGAAAGATTTTTGAGAGAGAAAATTAAGAGAACGATTTGTGAAGTTTTATCCACAAATTGAAGATCATATTTGTTGTATTTTATGAAGATCGCACCCGAAGGTGAAGTGTGTAATCCCATCTTATTATAGTGAAAGTTTAAGTGGCCTACGGGTCCCGTGGTTGTTACTTTCATTTTGAAAGGTTTTTTCACGCTAAATTCTTGGTGTTATTTTTATTCTATTTTGATTTGGGAAATTATCCTGGGTGTGTGTGAAATTTATTTCTTTACAACCGGTATTATTTTTTCCCAACAATTGGATGGCATATATATGCATATGCATGCATGTTAAAATCCAATTTACATCTTTATATATTCACTAGAACATCAAATTCTCTGTAGAATTATATTGGGACACCAATGATCAAGTAGTAGTATATATAACCAAGACGTAGATATCATCAAACTTGATTATATATATATGCTGTCCACACAGAACAGAACCATCGTGGAAGCCAGCCAATGAAAGCCAAAACGGCATCTACTTAATTAATTCACACTCTTGGCCATAAGCTTTGATTCGTAACAAGTATGTTATTCTTATTAGCTTTTACAAAAAAAATAAAAATAAAATTGTGTTTATATAATGAGTTGCTAATTCTTCCTTAATTTGGTAGCATAATTTATCTTTAAATTAAATTAAGAAATTTGATACCAATTAAAAAATAGATTTATAATAAATGAATAATCTGATTAATAATAAAAAATCAAAAATACATATGTTAAATCTCAAATTTAATTAAACCACTTATTATCAAAAAAATTCCTTAAATAAAAGATACATAGTAGGAAAAAAAGATGGAGAAACTCACCCACTAGTAAACTTATAATTTAATACATATATATTTTAAAATTTTAGAACGTTGTGTATAAAAAAAAAATCACTGAAGTTGTGTAACATTAATTATCCGGATAAATTATACTAATTAATCACATTTTGTTTACATGTTATCTTGCTTTAGGGGGCAGGGCAGTGCACAATTAGATACTTCACAACCACCACCCTCCACCTTGTTTGCATTATTCTAATGCTTATTATCGCTATTTGTTTGGAGATCGATTTATTTAAATGTATAATCCATGGATATTGAAAGAATGTCTAATCTATGAAATCTAATTATACCAAAGGGAGAGAGAACAAAACTGTTCTAATTATATACTTTTACATTGTAAAGTGGAAAATCTGATTTTATACTTTTGAATTTCTTGACGAAACTCATATTTATAGTGTGCATGTGTTTATTCTAAAAAGTAGTGTGTGAATTTTTTCTTCTAAAAATAATATATTTAAAGTTTATAAACACATAAGTATTACAAGTAAATATTTTTACTTTTTTTTAAAAATAAAACTTATTATTTTATATCAAATACTATTTAAATTAAATTATAATTATTTATATATATTTAATATTTAATATTATCAAAATATTATTTAATTAAAATTAATTTAATATTATCAAAATATTATTTTTATTTTTATAAATTTAAAGATGTTATTTTATATAAATTAAAAAAAAATTCGCAGACAAGAATATATTCAAAAAAAAAAAAAGTATTCTTTTTTCTAATAAAAAAAGTGAATAATTTAAAAGCAAGAGTGTCGTATACTAGGGGAGGCCGTTTATGGGCGGATGTGAAACTCATTTTTCAAAAAAGCTATATTGTGGACCCCAAAAACATATATATATATATAAAGAAAAAAGAAAAAAGAAAGTAGCTAGATTATATCAAATCAAATTTTGATTTTGAGTGCTACTAAAACTATCCCACGTGTGAGTTAAGAATCTCGAATAAAACAAGTAAAGTTATTTTGATTTTTTAATTTTATAAAAAAAAATAAAAAAATGTTTTAAAAATAAGAACGGATTAATAACTAACATAACGAGGATATATAATATATTATATAATAAATTTTCTCAAATTAATCTATCTAGTTTATAGGAGGAATAACTCGGATGACATGTGGATTAACTTAATAGTTTTATGAAGAAATAAAAGAGAAAAATTACAAGCCCAATAGTAAATTGGCCATTTTTAGAAAGAAAAAAAAGAAAAGGCCCATAATAGAAAAGCCCAACAGAGAAAGTAGATTGGCTATATCATATATCATAAGCTTTGTAAACCACACAGTTTGTTCTACGTCTTTGTAAGCTGTGACTAGAACTAGGAGATTAGGAGTACACAACAGAGGAGAAGAGAGATTCAGATAAAATGGAAATAACACTCAAGAATGGTTCGAAGATGCCACTTATGGGTTTGGGTGTTTGGCGTATGGAAGGAAAGGAAATCAGGGATCTTGTCATCAATGCCATCCAGATTGGTTATCGCCATTTCGATTGTGCCGGTACTTCTTCGTATTCTTTTTTTTTTTTTTATAAATCAAATGGTAGTCGTTGTGATTCGAACATATTACTTAAAACGGATTAGAAGTGAATTTTATGATAGAGTACTAGTGAATCACGAGTATTTAGTAGAGTATTGACCTTTTTAATTTCGATCTAATTTTGGTTTGGTAAATTTTAATTATGTATTTGTTTGAATGCTTCATTTGGGACTCTGAGTATTTAATTTTCAATTACTTTGACAACCCCTTTGAAACTTGATTCCTCTAGTTAGAAGGCATCATCTTTCTGCTGGGTTGTGTGTGACAGAGGGAGAATGAGACAGGGAGACCAACCAATAATTTTTCCAATAGGATAACACTAATTTTGATCAAGTGGGGGCATAATTGACAATTCAAATAATAATTTAATTGCACAAGTTTTTATAATTCTATAACCGTTTTATTATTATTATTATTGTTGTTATTATTAATATTATTATAAAGGGCGTAGTTTTCAATTTCAAATCAAACAATAATTTATGATCAATGAAAAGAAATAAAATCAATATAATATGTAATGAACAATGATTACAATTATTTAAAATAAAAGCAAAGGATACCAAAGTTTACAGCATAAATAAATTTTAGAAAAAAATGGAAGGAGGGATTAACTAACTCATAGATATGTTACCCGGATTCTTTTAAGACATTGAGATTTGTAAATTTTAGATACATATCAAGGTGTCAGACGTGTTAATTTTTTAATTTTTTTTCCTTAAATTTACACAAATTTGAGTGTCTAAGTACCCACACCCATATCCATATCCATATCATGTCGCTTAAACAAGGATACTTCACGAAATATGAAGAACCAAGGTAACATTGCCTCATAGTTGTTCAGTTAACAATTGAATATCTAGGGACAATATGTCTTTAAGGTTGCTAGCTAGGTAAGACTTCTTTTTCCTTTTTCCCTTTACTGTTATAAGTTCCGTACACAAATAACATATATAAATAACATTAGATCACATCCACTTAATTTGCAGAATTTTGACTTGTACAAGACTTGAGGATTATATTTAACATGTCTCTCTCATTCCAGCCGACTACAAGAATGAAACAGATGTTGGGAAGGCACTTAAAGAAGCATTTCATACTGGACTTGTTGAAAGAGAGGATCTCTTCATTACCACCAAGGCCAGTTTGATTTCCTTATTAGAATATTTTCAAATGCTTTGGCTGACTTTGCATATTCATCAATGTTTTGACTATGAATCCTTTTTTATCCTAATTACAGCTTTGGAATTCAGATCATGGACATGTAGCTGAGGCCTGTAAAGACAGCCTGAAGAAGCTTCAGTTAGAATATCTGGACTTGTACCTCGTCCATTTCCCTGTCTCCACAAACCATACTGGTTGCTTCCCTAATCTTTTTCTCCATTTACATAACTTAGTCAGCATGGGGTAATTTGTGCTGTGCAATTTGGGACCAGAAACTTTAGAGCTGTTTTCTCCCGAACCATGCACTTGTTTTGTTGCATTGTAATTTGGTTGCTCCTCTCCAGTTTCCTCCACTTGCTTTATGGAATTCTAAATTCTACTATGAAATTCATATTGAGCTCACTTAATCATCCTTAATGTTGAATATCTCTCTATCTTTCTTTTTTGTGTGCATACATGAAGGTGTTGGTACAACTGACAGTGCTTTAGATGAAGATGGGGTGCTAGAGATAGACACAACCATTTCTTTGGAAACTACTTGGCATGCTATGGAAGATCTGGTTTCCATGGGACTAGTTCGCAGCATTGGAATCAGGTGAGTTAACATTGTGATTTCTATATACATTCTGATCTATTGCCATATGTAGCATTAAACCTCTGTACAGATTAATGTATATAACTCTATTTTGATTTCTGCATATAATTATTTGTATTCGGTCTATAAGCGGTTCCTCATATAGGAGAGTGCTTCTTTCTAGTCTTGCTCTACTTATGTAATGCCATTTATGCATAAATATGTATGCTTGCATCTAGGTTCGGCAATTACTGGCAGTGAACGGGATTATGACACGGAATTACTTTTAACAAGAAATAGTCATAACTATTTTGTACATTCACAACTCTTATTATTCCTTACAATTACAAATAAAAAACATGACAAAAATAGTTACCTCAAATTTTCAACGTGTCAATAAACACAAAAATAGGACACAGTTGCCACTTGCCACCCCTACTTGCATGATTGCATCTTTGCTGTGAGGTTCTTTTTGTTTGAAGGAAGTTGTTTGTGTCAACACTGAAAGCTATATATGCTTGATGTTCCAACAGTCATGATGGGAGCTACTTAAGTTACGTCCATTATTCTTTAGTACACCACAAACTGTACTAATACCACTTCGCTACCATAATTTTATTCAATATGTATCTCTGTATAATTTTAGCTTTCTCAAATCTTTCTCACACAAGAATGCTTCAACCTCAATCCAAGTCCGAACATTTTATTGTCATCTGACCTTTGAGTTGTGTTGAAATTAAAGTTTTCCAATGCTGCTACTTCGAACTTGTGCTCTTGGTAAAATGTCTGAAAAGTTTTGGTTTTTTTTTTTTTTTTTTTTGGGTTTCAACTTAAACTAATTAATAAAAAGCCCTAGCATAAGGAAGGATTTATCCAGTTCGGGCTCAAGATTGCAGGTTTTTAGAGATTAGGTTAAATGTCCCTATATTTTGGATACAATCTGTTACAGTATCACATAACTTATGTAAAACCAATGTATATAGTGAAAACATGCAATTTTGAGCCTCAATTCGATTTATCTTGTCTTTCCTGATATTCGTATACCCTCTTCTGTTTGCAGCAACTATGACATCTTCTTAACAAGGGATTGCTTAGCTTACTCAAAAATCAAGCCAGCTGTGAATCAGATAGAAACTCACCCTTACTTCCAACGTGATTCTCTTGTTAAGTTCTGTCAGAAGCATGGGATTGTTGTCACAGCCCACACTCCCCTTGGAGGTGCTGCAGCCAACACCGAGTGGTTTGGTACAGTGTCATGTTTGGATGATCCAGCTCTCAAGGTATATGGTACTTTCAACCTTCAATATAATTTATTAGTTGCTAACTTGCCTAGTCAGTAGGCAAGGATTATCTCTTTTGGCTATGTATGTTTGTAAGCATAAAATGTGCTTTCTGAGTTGTGAAAGCACCTTTGGTAATAAAAAAGTGATTCAAAAACTCTTTTACTGGTCTCAACAGTATAAACAAACATACTCTTGCTATAATTTGCCTTCTCATTCATGTTTCAGGGTCTTGCCGAGAAATACGGAAAGACTGTAGCCCAGGTGGTTCTCCGATGGGGTATTCAAAGAAACACAATTGTCATTCCAAAGACATCAAAACTTGAGAGGTTGAAAGAGAATTTTCAGGTGTTTGACTTTGAGCTTACTAAGGATGACATGAACCTGATCAAAAGCTTGGACAGAAAGTATAGGACAAACCAACCTGCCAAGTTTTGGGGCTTAGATCTCTTTGCTTAAGCATGCTCTTTAGTTCTGTTACTCCTATGTTGGGAAATAATGTGTGTGGAATCTGTAAGACATTCTTGAGGAGACAAGTCTCGTTTACTGCAGTAGTTGATTTATAATGGCATTTGGTGAATACTTTTATACATTTGGCTCAATTGAATAAATTTCCATTGTTTTGATTCATTAGATGTAGCGGATCTTTGTTACACTGCATTATATAGATCATAATTGTATAATTTTTTTTACGGTCAACATGCGACTGAAGTTAAATCGTATTACACGGAATAAAATTTTTATAGTTACAGAAAAATTTACCCCCATCATAGCGTGGGTTTAATTTTTATTAGGATCAAATTACACATGAGAGAGATAAAAAAAGGGCATCAATTTTTCAAATTATTTTGTTTGGTTTATTAGGATGTTTTCATCACGTGGTTTGTATAATAAATTATTAAGTAATTTGGTTTTTAAAATTGAAATATTTTAATTACATAATTTCATAATCATTTAACTAAAATATCTATTTTTTACAGTAAAAAATAACACTTTAGTCAATAATTATGTAGTTATGTGATTAAAATAGATCAATTTTAAAAATTAATTGATTTATATGTCCTTGCAAAAATTATGTGATTAAAATATCTAAATAATACATTTGTAATGATCTCTAGGATAATTTTTCCTTTTTATCGTACTGTTAATTTATGAGTATGTCTAAATTTTTAAAAATAAAATTATAGGTCTTGGTTTTTTCTTTCTTCTCCAATTAAAATTAATATTTTTGTTATTTTTAAAATGTAAGAAAATAAAATAAATATTGATTTAAATAAATTTTTATATTGAAATTATTTCGATAGGTAAAAAATTATATAATTTTAAATACAAATTATTTTATTAAAATATTTATTATCAATTTTATCTAATTATATTATATAAGTTATCATCAAATATTATATATATTAATTATAATATAGGATAAGGTATCATATAAGTCTCTGAGATTATGTTATTTGTATTATTTAGTCTCTTAGATTATAAATTATCATTTAGTCTATTAGTTTTGTAATAATAGTCATTTAAAGATGAATTATATTATTTTATTAATTTTTCATTTAAAATATTATTATTTTCTATCAAGTAATTAACGAGATTAAAATATGAGTATTTAAAAATGATAAATAGCTTAAGAAAAAAGAAATAATAATAAAATTCAAACAAAAAGTTATTTAAATACAAGTAATTAACGAGATTAAAATATGAGTATTTAAAAATGATAAATAGCTTAAGAAAAAAGAAATAATAATAAAATTCAAACAAAAAGTTATTTAAATATATATTTAAATTTTAATAAAAAATAAAACATTAAAACAAAAAAATAACAATTAGTAAATATTAAAAACAAATATTTTATGAATTTTTTCATATTAATTGTTACTTTATCAATTTTTGATATCGATTTTTGTCAACATAAGTGATTTGATGCACATTCCCTTACCTGAGAATAGAGAACACACCATTAGGATGTTAAACAATCGTGGGATGTTGTGGCTTTTAGTCCTCTCATACATAAATAAATTTGAGTAGTGAGAAGAAAAAAGAGACTAGATGTATCTACTTGTGATACATAAAGATATTTTAGGAAAAAATATAGATTTTAATATGTAGATGAGAAATTATTTCAAGTTATAAGAAGTTATATTTTAATGTTAAATAGTAGTAACTATTTATAAGAGAAAATATACCCATTGATGACCCTTATCTATAGTGATAGGGTTATTAATTGTTATGATTTTATCTGCTTAATTATCTTATTTTTGGATAATTAAGAGTTTAAATTATGTTTTTTTATCAACTTAGATATTTAACTAATATTGATATTTATCTGTTAACTCATCACTAACTGAGTTAACCTACTAATTATTGCTAACTAAAACCTCTCATATTATGTCACATGGTGTGAATTATTTTAAGCTCAATATTATTGTTAAATATTTATATTTTAATCGTGTTTAATTACTTGATATAAAAATAATAATATTTTAATATAAAAATTATTAAAATAATATAATTTATTATTAATTGATATTTTTAACAAAATTGAAAGTTTAAATAATATTTTTTATAATCTAAGTGATTAAAGAATCAAAATGATCAAATTTAAGAAATTTGTATGATATTTTTCTTTATAACGAAGTTTATTACGGTTCAATAAATATGATTATATTTATCTAATTTAATACCGTGCACCAACTTTATAAGTTTTGATAAATGTTCACTTTTTTGCATTTGTGTGTTTTTTTTGTTCATGTGCGACTTGTGAGAAAAAAAATCTGAAAAGTGTGCAAAATAGAAGAATAATAATAAACTTCTCTCAATAGAAGACTTATTAGGGGTGATACCTAAAACTTACAAAACTACCCTAAAGTTCTCGACTTTTTGTGATCGTGATCGTGCTTGTTTCAAAGATATATATTAATATTATTTTATCTTACATGTTTTTTTTGTGTTAGTTACTAAATTTTTTATAATTATTTAATTTAATTTTATAATTATCGAGTTAAATATTAAAGTTTCCATAATTTTTTAAAATAAAAATTTTAGTTTTATAATTTTTAAATTAGTTATCTATAATTCCATTATTTATGAAAGTTAGGTCATATAAATTATATTTTTTTATACTTTTTGATGGACTATAATGTCTCATTTTAATAAATTATAAGATTAAAAGTATTTATTTTTTATGATAATTAGACTAATAATATTAAACTCATAAATTATAAAATTAAATTAATTATTTTTGAAAATTTATATGAAATTTGGTGCCCAATTTAATAATTACAAGATAAATAAATGTGTTCATTTGTTAATAATTATGACTTTTAGGAAATTTTTCTTCATATCTTTATACCCATAACATTTATATTCTATAATATATCATAATTATTATAAAAATTTGGTAAATAATTTAGTTTTTTTTAAATAATATTAACACGTATTTTTAAAATTTAAATAATATAGGTGTAAAACAAGATGAGAGGTTTGAAAACTAGTCAAAAATTTGGTTTTTTTATAATATGTGTATAAACTTAATATTCTTTAAATTTATTAAAAATTAAGCAAAATAATCTAATCGATAATTTTTTAAAAATATAAATTTACTCATTAATAATTTTAAACTATTATAAGACTCAAAGCACATTCAAACAATATATGATATCATTTTTATTACTAAATTATTAGAACAATGTACAACTCAATCATTATTTAATTGTAAAAAAGAATAATTTAAAAAAATATTAAAATAAATTATAAAAAACATAAATAATTTTTTTTACTCTAAATGAACAATAAATATAAAATAATATCTCATCTTAGTCATATTTTTTATTTTTTTATTTTCTTCTTTATTTAATTATTTTTTCTTATTTTTAGTATAATTTAGTTAAAAAAACAGTCATCTTATTTATGTTATTACTATTTTTATTATATTCGCTTTTAAACTTTATAATTAATTGATAATGACTTTATCAATATTATTTTATAATAAATTAGTTTTTATGTTTTAAAGAATGTATAAATTTTTTTTATAACATTTTATTATACCTGTATTATTTTTATAATTTTAATAAATATATTTTATTATAAAAATTATGATATTTATAAATTATTTTGTATATAATTTTTAATTTTATTATTAAAATTTTGCCTATAATCACATATTTTTATAAAATAATATGCCAGAAAAGTAGCTTTTAGAAATCCAACCCGGCCCAAAGATCTAATAAGACAGTACATCCCTTTACGAGCTCAATACAAAAATTCAAAGTGAAAAAAAGAGAGAGTAAGGAAATACATGTTTTTGTGTCCCATATCAGATATAATAAGTATAAATTGTAATAATCTGGCTTATAGGTTATACTTCACTGGATATTTTAATTAATTAAATTAGATGTTTAATATAAGAAATATAAATTGTAAATTATTTGAGAATATGATATTTTTATAAAATAACTTCATTCAAAAAAATATTTAATTTTTTTAAATTTTTTTTACACTTTTTTTTTCAAGGTAAGGTGAAAATAAGTCAAGAAATAAAGTTTTAAAATTGAAAAATTCTCTATTTGGATGTAGCAAATTTTGGTGGATTGTAACTTGTAAGTGTGTTGTAATATCACATATTAATTATGTGTATAATAACTATTTTAAATCCTTTCTTATATTTTAATTTTTTAGTGATTTGTTAGATTAATTAATCTTAAAATTTTTATAAAAAGAAATTAAAAAATTCAGACCCATTGTTGGAGTTAAACAATGTTTAGAAAATTATTTTAAATAATATATATCAAACTTATAATAACAAAAAAAATATTATCTCTTAAAATTTTAAGACGTCATAAATGTTATTTTTCTTAAAATTTTATTTATATAATTATACTTCGGTTATTCGTGGGATAATTTTAGGATAAAATTTATTATTCAAATCGTTTAAAGTCATTAATCGTACCTAAATGACTTTTCATCTAAACAAAATAAATAAATAAAAAAGTATAACCAAACCTAAAAGACACAAACACCCCTGACAAGGGAAGCAATAACGGAGAGTACAGTGGGGTTAATTTGAAGTTTGTGTTTAGAAGAAGAAGAAGAAGAAGAAGAAGGTTCAAAATTCACGGACAGTCAAAATTTACAGGTAATCTTCATTCCCAGCTAAGTCCAAGCTCATTCTTCTTTTTCTAATCCTCCTTTCTTCAACATTCCACTCTTTCAATCCTCTATCTCTAGATTTGCGTTTGGCGTTTCTTCAATCTGATTCTTTACTCGTTCATTGAAAACCTAATTTTTTATTCACGTAGCTTCCCATCGCATTTGATATTGCATACACGTGCTAAGTGTTAAAATCTGATTAATTTGATTTTCAACAGTGCATGTGATAAAATTGTACACTTGTGTTGTTGAAAGTTTGCATTTCAAGGCTTAGTGAAGATAAGAATTGAAGAGAAACAAAGTTTTTAGGTGTTAAGTGAATGGTGTATTATTCCGAGTTTCTGTTTCATATAATTAAAATTTCAATATTAGACAGTATAACTTCTCTGAGCGTTTCTAAAATGCCTATTGACGGGTTGTTGTCATTCTCTGTACTTTCTATTTTTGGACTTTTTTGGAAAATTGGATTACTATGATCCTTTGTTAAGTTACATATTGATTTAGTCTGTTTCATTCTTTTGACAGCTTTGTATGTGTTCAACTAGTATTTAATTACTAGTTAGATGCTTAATTGTAAGGTTTCTCATATAATTAATAATTGGGTGAAGTAGTTCGTTGGTCCCCAAATTATGTCTTCATTGAAATAAAGGTCGCAAAACTCAAAAACTCAATATTTTTGTCCAAAGTTATTAAATATCACGGTTAAGTCTTGTTTATTACACTTAGGTTCCCAAATTATTACTGCGTATTACACTTTGGTCCCAAAAATTGTTAATTTTTGTGACTCAAGTGTGACATATTAGTCCCCAAACTTCTAATTTAGTAATTATATGTTAAACTATAACAGATTGGGGACTAAAATGTTAGGTTTTTTTAGTTTGGGGGCCTTTTATATCAATGAATGCATAGTTTGGGAACCAATGAAGTCATTCTCCCTTCATAATATGTCACTGGATAAACAACCAAACATATGACAGATGTATGAGTATTATTTTCCCACGTTGTGATGTTGCTGGTGTTATGTAATTGCAGTATTAGTTTTGTGGATTTTTAGTTCAATGGAGACATCATTAGTTCCTTTGCTTCCTATGCTATAATATAACTAAAGGCCAGCATTTTAGAGTTTTCATTTGAATGCCGATATGTGTATGTTTAGAACTCTAGGAAGAAAGAAAGGTAGGGGTGGTTAATACCCGGTATTAACATAAATTTTGTAATGAATTTCAGTATTTGCTACTTGTATTTTGGAGGTAAAATGAATGATGGCAGACAACATGAAAATGGCAGGCATAAGATGGACTATTACGGAGGTGGACTCTCTCCGGTAACAAACTGACACTTGTTACTGAGATTTAGCAATTTATTCTTTGTTGTAATGTGCAATTTAGACCCATTTGAATGGAACAGTAGTAAATTTTGCAGTGGAATATGATGACCCAACATCAAGCAAAAGAACCTAATGCTTTAGTTATGAACAAGAAGATTATGTCTATTATTGCGGAGAGAGATGCTGCTATTCAGGAGAAAAATTCTGCACTATCTGAAAAAGATGAAGCCTTGGCTGCCCGAGATGACTCCCTTCGTCAGCGAGATGAGGCGTTTGCACAGCGGGACACAGCATTGATGGAAAGGGACAACGCTATTGCTGCTCTTCACATTAGAGATAGTGCTCTGAACTTCCCCTTAGGCAGTGGAATTCAACGTGGAGTAAAGCGCATGCATCATTTATCAAACAATATGGCTAACATGAGAGATGTGCCTTACAACACAAAAGAAGTGCCAATAACTGATGCCTACCCTATTACCGTTATATCTTCTGAAGATGTCAAGTCTTGTCAGGTAAAGATAACAAAGGAGAATAAGGTCATTTCACCCAAATCATCAAAGATGCCAAGGAAGAAAGTAGGTGAGGATTTGAATAGGCAAGCATCTTCTGATGTTATGAAGTTTAAGACAGATTGGGATAGCCAGGATGTGGGTTTGAACATGATCACTTTCGATGAGTCTACTATGCCAGGGCCTGTATGCTCATGCACTGGAGTACCGCGGCAGTGCTACAAATGGGGGAATGGTGGATGGCAATCATCGTGTTGCACGACTAATGTGTCAATGTACCCACTACCACAATTGCCTAATAAACGCCATGCTAGAATGGGTGGACGGAAGATGAGCGGAAGTGTTTTTACAAGATTGCTCAGTCGGTTAGCCGCACAAGGCCGTGAGTTGTCAACGCCACTAGATCTCAAGGACTATTGGGCCAGACATGGGACAAACCGGTACATCACAATCAAGTAGCCCGTAGAGATAAAACCTTTTATGCCTCAACTTTCCATACCCCAGTTTATCTTGATTAACTAATTTGTTAGCAAATATGGATGAAATGAATGAAGTAAGAAGTAGGTGTTTATGAATTATGATCTGCATTTTGATTTAAATTCATGATTCCTAGGACGTTCTGTACATTACTCCTGTTTGTATATGTGGTAGTTTCATTGCCCCCACCTTTTTCACTATGGCAAGCTTTTGAGGCAGATTGATGAAGTGGAATAAGTCATGAGGTACTCCTGTTTTTGCTTCTAAAAATAGAGTACACGTTTTGATCTCAATCTGCTTTATTGGTGGCCAGTGATTTGGGATCATGTTTTAAGAACTATGGTAGCTTGGAAGTTTGGAACATGTTCCTAATTAGATTTATTGGAACTAATTGTGACTGAACATACTAGATGGTTCTATAACTCCCAAGCAATTTGTTATGCCAGCAAATTAACTGTGGCACTAAACATACTTTCTTTGGTGATCATTCCAAATTCAGTTTTCATATGCTTCTTGAACTCACCAATTATCCGTCACAACTCGCAAACAAGCAATACATGTAATGCCTTTCTTTCTTTCATCTTAAGAACCTATCGAAATTAAGATGTAAATAAAAAGAAAGTTCGAGACTTAGTGTACAACCAAGAGGGAGGTAATATGGACACCTCTAGGACTCACCAACACTACAACAGGACTCACAATAACAAAGAAATGTAACGTGTTAATTTGAATGGTTTGCGCATCTTATAAAAGCAACCTCCCATATTATACCAACCTCGCCAATTTATTGTATTGAAACAGCAGTCCAAATAGATAATTTTCTGCATCAAACTCAGAGAACAACCATCTTGAATATAAAAAAATAAACATTGTACAACATAGAAGCAATATGGAATAAAACCAACAATGAGAACCAAAAATAACTTGAAATGGTCATGAAAGCAAGATACAATTTGAATGATACACGAGCAGACCATCTGAGGCTCTCTAGATAGATCAGGAGCCCATCTCCGCGAGTGAGATCCGTCTCGGAAAATTTTTCCACAATGGATTTTAGTTTCCACAACTTTTGTTTGGAAAAACCTGAGGGCATTTTTCTACAACATGCCCCTATATTACCTGGGACTAAACATCAAAATTTTACTATAGGTTATACTTTTTCCCTTTCCTCCAATCCGAGATGCCAACAGATCCTCAGGTATCCATGTTTAGAAAGCTACTGATTCAACTTGGATTTTGCAGTCATGCCACAAGTCTGCTGCTGTGGCTGCTGTTGTGATGAGAATACATGGGGATTCCCAGAAAACTGTGAAGCCATGCACTTAGAAGGGTGAGATTCCCCACTAATATCAGCTGTAGCAAGTTTTAAACGTTGGACCTCTGCTGTTAAGGCTTCATTAAGAGCTGTCATATTCCATCACAAGCAGGAAAATTAGTATAAAGGATCCATTGTTAACATATAACAAGAAACAAAGAAATGATATGACAGAAATAGAAAACAGATAATTAGATGTGCCTAGCACATTTAAAGTATAAAAGTCTACCTACAAACAAAACCTCTTTAAGGTTTCAATGCATTGCTTTGTATTATTTTTGGAGGCCAATGATGTCTGAATAATAAAAATTAGTGAAATGGTAATGCGGCTATAATAGAACGTTTATAGCCAGGAGTCAAAAAATTTAACTCCTTTATCATGACAAATTGGAATGGATAACACAGCATAAGACCTTTTGACACACTCTAATCACAATGTAATATTGTAATGTAGAAGCATCTGCATTTGAAGCATTTGATATTCACAAGGAATAAAATAACACGGTCCTAATATCTATTATGAACCAAGCAACAGAATGAACATACATAATAAGCCACTCCATAAATTCAGGCGTAAATTCCAACAGTAAGAAGTCAGAATATACTCGATGAATGAGAAAACAGCATGGGAAGGAATTATCCATGAAAAATTTCTACACAATAGTTTCAGAGGTATACTACTTGTTCAACTTATTAAATTTAACAAAAAAATAAAAAATAAAAAATAAACATACCATCTCGAAGTTGTGCCTGTTGCTGCATGGCTTGCAGGCGAAACTTGAGCTCATTATTCTGGTTAGTCAGACCAATAGAATCTCTCTGCATTCAACATAAATGAGATGAAGATAATACAGAGAATCTAATGACACAAAAAAAAATTGTTCATGAAATTAATATCTCATTGGTTCAAATCTCAACCTGTAATAATGTAAGCTGTGCAGACAATGTGGTTGCTTCTGTCTGTAGAGTTTGAACCTTGTGCTCCAGCTCTGAAATATACAGCATCTTCCTTTCTTTGGACCGGGCAGCTGATTGACGATTTGCCAAAATCCTAAACCAAGAAAACTAATTGATTGTTGGCATGCAAAACACTAGAAGAAGAATAAAACTCAAACTGCAGTACCTTTTTGCACGCTTTGGATCAGCCAATGCAATCTCAGCAAGTTTCTCATTAGTCATAATTTTCTTCAGTTCAGTGCCATTAAACTCACCATTACCAAACTCCATACCAAAGGCATTTGACTTGTCATCAATTGAATTGTTAGGTGGGAGCTGTCCAGAAAAAGTTCCCAATGAAGGTGGTAGTTTAGGTGATTCATCACCAATACGCAATTTTCCCATGAAACTATCCATTGAAACACTTCTATAATGACGACAAGACGGAGCAACATCTCCAGCAGCCCTCCTCTTGATCCCTTCCCTTTTCTCAGTCAAAGAACTCACCTCCATTTTTTTCCCAAGTCCTCCTTTTTCATTCATGCTACTCTCTGCTTCATTCTCACTACTATCACCTCCATTTGTCTTAGTGCCACTTGCTCTACTATCCAAATCCTCATGATTCTCATTAGCATTCTTATTATCATCAGTCCCTGAAGAGTTCAAAGCATCAATACCATCCAAATTCATATATGCAGAAAACAAATCATCCACTACTTCCCCTTGAGATTTTCTATTCCCAATTTCTTCCACATTCTTATCACCTCCACCTCTTTCCCAACCCAATTCCCTCTTAACCAACTGAACGGGCTTCGTTACCTTTGAAGTTTCTGAACCTGAAATTGACCCCTGCAAGTTATTTGAACCACTCAAAGGTAAAAACTGAGGAAAAGCTTGTTGTTGTTGAACTATAGAAGAGAACCCAAATGGGATATCACTACTAGACCTTCTATGTGCTTTTCGAGGAGGCAAGTTCTCACTACGCATATTAAAAGATGAAGTTGGTAATGAAGACTGCGAATTAGCATCTCTATCTTCCATAGAGACATCAGGAGACACTTGGTCACGAATTGAGGTTGATGGGGAGTCACCAAATGGTGAAGGGCTTAAAGGGGGTAGAGAATCAAGAGAGAAAAACGATGGTTGGGATAAGGATCTTGAATGGGTTGGTCCATGGCTATAATTCTGTGAACCCATTTGCTGGTTCATAGCCCTAGATGTTGGGATCTGAGAATATGGTGAAATTGGTGGTATACCAACTCGTTTGCTACTACTATCTCCACTAAAGTTATGTGAGAAATGTCTTGAACGAAATTGATTAGGGTTAATTGGGGGTATAGTTAGTTGGTCCATAACAAATGATTGTTTTACAGTTGATGAAGAAGAAGTTCCAAATGATGATTGAAGCCTTTGAATCATATCACTACGAACTTCTTCAGTGTCACCCATTTCAGTACTAACAATATACCAACTGTTTATATATAGTTTATCGAATGCTCAAACCCAATGAAATACAACACAGAAGCAAAATTCAAAACTTTACAGGACTCGGACAAAGTAGATCCATTTCCAAATATAAAAATTTGTACTTTATGAAGTTACTCCTCATTCCAAAACAAATCCATGAATTTCCTACAGATGATAGAGCAGAACAAACATTACCTCACAACTGTTTTTCCATTTTTAGCAGGAAGCTAAGCAGCAATGGTGGATAGAGTTGAACTAGGAGAGAGCTAAGCAGACAGCAGTACTGCAAAGTTAGCAAACTTTCCTTTTACACTGTTTTGGAATAGAACGAACAATCTATACAACACGGATTTCATGGCTATTATTAATGCTAATAACAAAGACGTGTGAATTTAATAATGAATTACGTTTTCTATTTGCCTTGCATTTCAATTTCATTCCGACTTCATTTCTCTTTTCAAGTCCTCTCTCTGAGCATGTAGCTAACTAATCAATTGGAATTTTTTAAGAAAAAAAAAAAACGTTTTATATATAAACCACTTATTCAAGTATTTTCAATTTTAATCTTTAAAACACATTATATTGTTTATCGTTTCGTTAAAAAAAATAAAATAACAATATATATATTTTTACATCATACAAATTAATCTATATTTTTTCGATAATTAAAAATAAAATTAATTATAAAAAAATTATATCATACTATTAAATCAAAAAAATTCATTTTATTTTTATTATAATTATAAATTTTCAAAACAATATTTAAAATTTACAAAAATTAACATATTTAAAACATATATATAAAAAAATATTTCATTAAAATTAAATATAATATAATTTAATTACATTTAATATTAAATAAATTTAAATTATATTTTATTAAAAAATATTTAATATAAAATATCATCTTATATAGTCTTTTTAATAGAAAATTATATGATGTAAATATTAAAAAAATTATTTTTATGATTATAAATTTTAAAAAATTAAATTTATATTATTTTCGTAAAAAAAATTATCCTTAAAAAAATATAATATTTATTATCAGTATTACGCATCTTAGATTTTTACGCGCGTAATTAATATATACATAACACAGCTCCAATCCTCCTGTCTTTTTTCCCCTCTCAAAATTCTAGGTTTCTTCCTTTCTTAATCTAAATTTTTTGAATATCTTATTATCACATAAAATTAATCTATTACAATTTATACATATTTTTATTTTTTATTTTAACAGTTTTTTTAATAGAAATTAAATATATTCATTAATTTATTTATTAAAAATGATATTATTATAATAATAAAATATTAATGACTGCACACAAAATTATATTTATTAAAATAATTTATAATTATCTAAAAATATATTTATTTATTATATTTGATTATATATTAGAGTTATTCATATATTTTTAATTTTAATAAATGGATGAATTTTTTATCTTTCTTAAAAAAAAGCTGCTCCATTTTTTTTTCCTTTTCTGGAATTTGTCAAAGTTTTGTACTCTGTTGATGGTTTACATATTAATTTTCATTGTTTGTAGGATTTATTTGAATATATGTAAAAAATTTAAGAAAGTTAACAAGTAAAAATTTGTTACATTTATATATATATTAATTTTATATATATATATATACTTTAATTTTAAATTTAATTGTGAATTTTAATTTTGATTAATATTTGATAAAATTTGTTTAAAATAATGTTATTTTACATTCAATTGTAAAATTTTATAATATTAGTAAATATCTCAAGTAATTTACACGTAAATTTTATATTTTTAATTCTATTTACGCAATATAATAATAAATAAATAATAAAAAATTAAATATAAATTAGAACATATATATTGAAAATAAATGTGGTAAATATTTTTAATTAATTTAAAAAAATCAAATAAGTTAAAGAAAAGATAAATGATATAATATCACAATAATTTTATTATTATTATAATAAAAATGGTTGAAATGTATATTTTATTTTTAATATTAATTATATTTTAATGGAATTATTAGACAAAATTGTTATTAAATTTTTATTCTTATAACAATAACGATGATAATATTATTACAAATTAAACTCAATAATACTTTTTTTTAATTATTATTTATAATTACAAGTTCTCAAAACGGTGAGCTTCCATGTCGTCTCATTAACTCTTCCTAAAAGAAGAGACATTTTTGAAGCTTCATAAACCCTACTCAGTACTATATTGTTAACAAAACCACAACTCAGGCTTAGCGAGTTCTGATAAATAGCTCTCTAACGAGTCGACTCGACTCGACTATGGACGGCGACGTGTCGCGAACTGAGCGACACGAGGACATTGAGGTATCGACTGGACTACCATCGCTGGAACAGTCTCAGCCTCATCAGCAGCTGACACCAGAGGAGCTGATGGCCAAAGCCATAGCTCCTGTAAAGCGGGAGTTTCTTCGCCGTCTTTCTGCTAGGCCTTTGTCTACCAATCCCAGTAACGACTCCGTTTCAACTGAGAATGATAAGTCTGCAGAATCAAGCTCCACCACCTTGGTTAAGGAGAAGAAGTCCAAACGCCAACTGAAGCGTGAACGCCTTCAGGTACTCTCTCACTTTCTACGCAATTTTTTTTGCTCAGATTCTACACATTTGGATTTTTATATTTGAATATGAATGAACAAAGTGACTTGAACATGTGTTTTGATGAATATATAACGTGTTTCTTTGTTATTATTATGTGTAAATGGATGGATTATAACTATTGTTCGGTCCAAAAGTTGGAATTGGGGTTTTTTTTTCTTCTCGATGTTATTTCTGCCTAAGAAAATGGAAATTTGTTTGATGGTTTGGAAGTTCAAGATGGTAGAATGTTATGTAAAATGATTGAAAAATTGTGATTTCATAAACTGAATCTGCTGGAGTAAGGCACTTATTAATATGCCAAATTTTGAATCTATTGTGATATTAGGAAGAAATTGAGTTAATTATTGTATCAGATAACAATTTATGGTTCATGGTTCAGTAATGTTTATTATTCCATTGCTTCCAGCTTTAAAATATAACTGTCTTTCACCCTGTTTACTCTAGTTTACATCTGAACATTCAAAATTTAAAATTTAACACTCTTATGAATAATCAATTGATCCCAAAGAAGTGCTTTCCACACCTTGCAGCAACAGAAATCTGTCCTAAATATCTGCCCTGAGGTATCAAAAACAGGAGATGTTTCTGCATGCCCTTACAATGAAAAGTGCCGTCACAGCCACGATGTTGAAGCTTTTAAGGCTCAGGTAATTTAATGCAAAACCTCTTTAGATTAGTTGATTGTAGCTATTGGGGGTGGTTTGTTTTACGTTGACTGGAAATTATTTTAGTCAATGACTTCTAAAGTTTGACGTCCTCAATTGCAGAAACCAGAAGATTTAGAGGGAGAATGCCCTTTTTTCTTTGCCTATGAGGCATGTCCGTATGGTTTAGCATGCAGATTTTTGGGTACACATCGAAATGTTTCTGTTGGAGGAGCTAATATTCTCATAAAAAACACAGAAATGAATGGATTGAACAAAACCACCCAAAAGCTTTTGTGGAAAAATAAAATGAGCTTCCCAAAAGCAGATGCTCAACTTAAATCTCTTAGGCTCCAGGTACTAATAGATAATATCACTTATCTTTCTATATGTTGCTGTTTTCTGTGCATATTTATTGGCTTATGAGCCGGCACCTGTTGCTTTTAGTTTGTTGCCTCTGCATGTAGTAGTAATTGTTTTGGTTACAATGAGCACTGTAATTAAGTGAGGAATGATATCATATTAGTATCTGTACCATTGAGTTGTTTTTCTGGTATTGTGTTTCTCACAAGTTGATCTCTGTTGGTAGCATATTCATAATTTCATTTGTGCAGTTGCCCGTGGTAATTTACAATCTTTAATGATTTGCAATGAATTGTATTAATGGATGGGGAAAAAATAATCAGCCTAATGTTTGTGTCAAAAGAGGGAATAGAAAATAAGAATAATTTTGTCATAGAGATTTAGGTATGTCAGAAGTTGTTGGGAAACCAACTCTCTCAAGAGCTTAAACTCTTGGGAGAGTTGATAACTAACTAACTTCTAACATAGTATCAAAGCTAATATTAACTTCTGATTCTTTTTTCAACCTATTTCTATTCCTTAATATAACTTCCACATAAATCTATTTTATATTTTTACTAGGTGTTTTGTAAGAAACTTCTAGACAGGCAAACAAAATTTTAGCATAACTAGGTACAGTGCTCTTAATGGTCATTAATTATTGAAGCAAAACATTGGTTAAATACGTTTATTACATTGATAAGGTATTATAGAGTTTCATTGATTTATTCAAGTTGTAAAGAAGGATCAATGTCCTAGCTTATCAAAAAGTATTAGTATACCTTAATTTAATGCCTTTGCGATGCAAATATTCATGCGTATTAGTTATTTCTTATCTTCGTTGTAGTTTGTTGATAATTATTTTTCCTTCATATCAAGTGTATTAGCTCTTCCCAGTTCCCATGACTACTTTGGTTGTTTTAATATACAGTGACTTGTTATGTTGCAGGATCATGCCAAATCTAAAGCAAAAGTATTGGAAGATGAGAAGGATGACAAAAACATTTCAAATGGTTGTCATGTTACCAATGGAAATGGCTGCGCAGCTTTGAAAAGTGATCCAGATGCCGAAATGGAAATGGCTGCTGAAGCAGCTGATGTTAATGTCATTGATGAAAAACCTACAGCTGAATGTAGGCCATTGAAGAAACCAAAAAGTGAACTTGAAGAGCGTTGCCCTGATGAAGATAAAGATACAGGTTTTGGCTTTTTTCATATTCTCATTTTTTTTTGGGGTCAAGGCTCTTAAATTTTTAGGAGGTACTTCTATTTAATGCTGTCTCAATAATACTATTAGATGTAAATTCGATGGAGAACATTGCCAGTAGAAACTGCACTCAATCTGAAACAGAAACCACTGATGATATGATACTCCCAGAAACCAATAGGTGCTTGAAGTTACACCCACGCGAAAAAAAGATAATCGACTTTAGACAAAAATTATATCTTGCTCCTCTAACCACAGTTGGGAATCTTCCTTTTCGAAGGGTTTGCAAAGTATTAGGGGCAGACATAACTTGCGGCGAAATGGCTATGTGTACAAATCTTTTGCAGGTTTGTCTCTACACTGGCTAAATTACTACTTATTCGTCCTTACTGTCTCTGTTGATTGGAAATATTCATGATGCCAATGGAGACATATAAATCAATACAGAAATATCTATTTATTTATGCATCTAAAAACATGTGCTAGCGTGTCTTATACTCCATCAAATGGGGGAAAATCTTTAGATACCGTCAATCTACCCTTTCTTGAATTGAAGGCTGAGGTCATTAAAACCATTGGATTTTAGAATAGTTATAAGACTCATGTGGAGCTCTTGAATTTTTATTGGCTTTCATAAACTCCACATGGACTTTGGTGAAATCCCATATATATAGTTTAATGGAGATCTCGTTGATTTTATGTGTTTATATTGGGATGATAGGATTTTTTTTGTCAATACCTCTTCAGTTGTAAACAATGGGTGATTTTGATGATAAAGCATTTTAAGAAGGAGAAAAAAAGAAGAGAGAGGGAGAGGGGAGAATGCAACTACTGAACTACATATAGATATAGGTAATATGACAAGCATACATAATAAAGCAAACTGCTTATGCCAATGAGAAGCATACAAAAGCATGTACGACAATAAAAACAGCCACACACAATTAGAAAGGAAAAAATACCAATATTTTTGGGAGGAGGGTGGAGACGAAAAGAGAGAAGTTGAGAAAATTGTTTATAGTTGGAATAGTATCACTTCCTTTTTTTTCCACGAGTACTTGACTAGAAAATAATTTGAAATCTTTGGAGGGAAGGCCCGAATTTCTAATGCTCTTACCATTGTTTTCACCTGGCATTCCATTAAAGCACAACATTTTATGAAATCTTTTAAACCAATGACTTCATGAATATATACCAAAACTTGTAGACATTTTAAAAGTCCAAATTGAGTAAATCTTGATTCTTGTAGACTCTTCGGAGTCTCTATTGGACACATCTAGTGTTTATAAGCGATTAAACATCTTATTTGAGTAAGTCTTGACTTTTAGGGGTGTGTTCAATCTAGATTTTAATGAATTTTAAGAGTTTTACAGTCAATGTCTACTCCTTCCAGATTTTTAGAGAGTTTATAGAAGTTTAGGTCTGTTTATAAAAGCTTAGGTATGTATTTAGACTGAATTTGTATAGAATTTATGAAAGGCTAGTTGTACTAAAAAACTTATTAACTTTTAAAGATTTGATAAGATTTAGTCTGAACTCATATGGTGGATTGTGATATATTTTGTAGTAAAAGTTGTATGTAAAAATCCATAACAATTTTGATACTTACAAAAATTTTTGAAGGATTTTTTATGATTTCTATGGAATAAAAGTAAAATAAAAACAGTTGTTGCTAATTGCTATACCATTCTAATCACTGAATTACTTTCTTGGCCAACTCCCTACCCAATTCTTCTACGTGATATTTGAGATTACTTTTGTGGCCAACTTTTAAGTTCTAGGCTGTTGAAGTGCTTTTCTTAGTGACACTAAACTAGATTTTGGTAAACAATATCATTTTTTAACATTTTCATTTGTGTGCTATTTTTATATTTATTTGTAGCCTACACTGTCTATATGGCTTTTTTGTAACATTTATAATTGCAACATTTTTGTGGGGGTAGGGTCAAGCATCAGAATGGGCACTGTTGAGACGTCATTCATCTGAGGATTTGTTTGGTGTACAAATATGCGGGGCATATCCGGACACTGTGACACGGGCTGTTGAACTTATAGATCAGGAATGTACCGTGGATTTCATCGATATAAACATGGGTTGCCCAATTGATATTGTAGTGAACAAGGGTTCTGGATCGGCCCTTTTAACAAAGCCAATGCGGATGAAAAGTATTGTGGAAGCAGCTTCTGGCACAGTGGACATACCTATTACTGTTAAGGTACTAGCATTATACCACGCCTAGACAAACAATTCAATTTATGCAAAAATAGTTTTGCTGGTTGCAGATTTTAGCTGAAAGAGGTCTCAAGTGACCTGTGCTTAACAATAACATATTTTTGATGTTTGATGTGCTTGCCTCAGTTTTCCTTTTTTGCTTCATATAACAACCTCATCATAGACCTAGGTGATTATTACACTACTTTTCATGCCTGATAGGTTCGGACAGCATACTTTGAAGGGAAAAACCGCATTGATTCAATTATTGGTGACATGGGAAACTGGGGAGCCAGTGCCGTGACAATACATGGTCGATCAAGGCAGCAACGCTATAGCAAGCTGGCAGATTGGGAGTACATAAACCAGTGTGCCAGAAAGGCCCCTGATTTTTTGCAAGTTCTAGGAAATGGTGATATATTTTCCTATTTAGATTGGAACGTGCACAAGGTTGATTGTTCTCAGCTATCAACTTGTATGATTGCTCGAGGAGCACTAATAAAGGTCTGTGTAATGGCATCTTGGTTACTCTCTGACTCCAATAGTATTCCTTCCTTCTCTCTCTGTCTCTCCTTTTTCAATTATCTTATTTTCCTGAAATGTACGTATCTGATTTCCACATTAAAACATGAAACACATTTTTTAGTAACTTTCTTTTCCTTATTAGTTTAAAGATTATGAGCTGTCATTTGTGCTTTTCAGCCTTGGTTATTTACTGAAATCAAGGAGCAGAGACACTGGGACATCAGTTCTGGAGAGCGGCTAAATATATTGAAGGATTTTGTACGTTTTGGTCTTGAACATTGGGGTTCTGACAATAAAGGTTAGTCTTACTAATCAAGGAGGCCTTTAATAAAGTTGTAAGTTGCACACTATTAGAACGTCAGTTCTGATACCATTTGTGGGTTGGACATCATGTTTCAATTTGATCTCGATTTTCATTAACATTGTTGATAAAAGAAAGAAAGGAAATACTCATAAATATTTAGTGCGTTGTAGCTTTCTAGTCCTGTGTTTCCTTTTGTCACTATCAGAAATTTACAATTCCGGGGTCATTTTTGCTAACATCTCCAGGAGTTGAGACAACTAGGCGTTTCCTGTTGGAATGGCTTAGCTATGCATATAGGTACATACCTGTCGGTCTTCTTGATGTCATCCCGCAACGACTGAATTGGCGTTCACCATCGTATTATGGTCGAGATGACCTTGAGACACTTATGGCATCTGATTTCGCTGCTGACTGGGTAAACCGCTGTCTTCTTGCTTTTTTTTTTTTTGGGGTCAAAACATCGTTCTCCCAGCTGTTAAGCATAGTGGCTTGATAGTTTTACCTTTTGATTTTGCAGGTTAGAATCTCGGAAATGTTGCTTGGAAAGGTTCCAGATGGTTTCACATTCGCACCAAAGCATAAATCTAATGCGTACGACCGAGCAGAAAATGGTTGACGGTGCATCGATTGATGTTGTCAGATGGGACCATTTGGTTGCAGGAGAATTGGTTCATGTGGCATGGTTTTTTCTTCCAGATTTTAGTACCGAAGGCTGGACTTATGGCATGGGTACCTTGTTCAATTGAAGAAAACGATTGCAGCCTGTAAAAAAAGTAGGCTGCTTCTTCTTATGCCTTACTTTCTTTCCCATAGAATAATTCAAAGAACGCATTTTAAACGTTATCCTAGTTTCAAAGATGTTGAATTTATATAAACATTGTGAGAATACTGCGAAACTCGATAAACTTTTCACAGTGGAAAGGGGAGTATTAAGCATTGTAATTTCCAACAATGATTAATTTGCAAGTGTAATTCACAATTTAAAGCCTTTAAGGTTCCTTTTTATTGTCTTCTTTATTCAATTATATTTTGTTCTTTTAAGTTTGCTCGATTACTGTTGGAGTGATCCGTACATGTACATGTCTACGTAGGATTGTGTTAGACAAAGGGTAAAAATGTGAGATCTAGTTTGGGCGCATGTCTTGACTTCTTCAATTACTAGGCTGTCATGTCGGTCTTTGGAGAGATGGCCCACTCTTTACATGTGGTCGAGACCGGCCTACTGTTCGACCTCAGATGTGAGGTCGTAAAACATGTACTAAGAAGTAGAGTTATTTCTTTATTTTTAGCCTCAAGTTCTCTAGTTCCTTTATTATTATTATTATTATTATTTTTTTTTTGCTTGGATGAATAAGTTATGGTCTGTGGTATCTATTGGTGTTAGTAGTAGTGGGATCACGCACGTGTCAAGTGCTCAGATAATAATTATTTGCCCTTTGTATTCCAATCATGCATCTGAATGTGGTTTAGTAATATCCATCTTTTGTGTTAAGTCACAAATTTAAATTGCATTAATTAGTATTTGAATTACTCAAATTACTGCAAATTAGCTCAGTTTGTGATATTTGGAAGTCAAACAAATAGAACTGTCACTCTCGAACAAGTTCTTTCCCATAAAATTTTAACTTTCTGCATAGCTGGTTTGGACAAGAGAAGTATTGGAGAATTTGAAAAGCAAGAAATATGGGCATTTATTGCCAAAATAAGCGATAACTAAATTTTGATCAAATTCTCACCAAATTCGACATTGATTGTTTTAATGGTCGTTGACTAACCTATTTTTCAACTATACCAAAGACGATTTCTTGTTTTAGCGATTAAAACTCTAGGAGAAATACTATCCTCCCAAGACAAATGTCCAAGAAATGTCATTATGTCATAAATAAAAGTTCCTTCTCAATGATGTAGCAGAATTTGCACTACATACCAAAATAATTTACTTTGTGATTTAGGTCAGCACTACGTCATTAATTTACAAGGACACTGGATTTATAAAATTGTTTTTGTCAAGTAGAGTAGTTTTGGTTTGATTTTGGTTGGTTTTGATATAGAAATGTTATTCAAATTAACATATATCAATTTATTAAATCAAAAATGAAAGTTGATTTATAAAATATCGATTAGAGAACATTTAATTAATCTATTTATATCGATTTAATAGATTTGATTTACGATTTAGATTTATTTATTTTTTAAATGAATTTAAATAATCTTTATATTCATGTTAAATCAATAAATAATATTTGTTGTTTAATTAAAAAATTATATATTAACATTTAAATATAATTATGCATCAATTTTTAAGTAAACTAACTTTTAAAAATAAGTAAATACTTGAGAATAAAAAATAATTTAATTTTTTTTATTAATTATAGTAAAATTGAAAAAAAAATATACCAGAAAAACAATATTAATTATTTTATCTTTTTAAATGACATAAAAATTTAACCTATAAATCAAAGAATAAATATATTTATTATTAATATATAGATCGATTTAATAAAATATCAATTTATAAAATTTAAAACTTTAATAGATACATTGTACTTTAATTCAACACCTCAACCTATACTTAATTTAAATAAATAAATTAATTTATGGGTTATTATATCCGGTTATTCGGAGAATCCATACTCACATCACAATTGTCAATTAGACTGACTAGCCCAATTTCAAGTAGCATCAGATTCTGAAATTTGTGACTCCCAATGTTTTTGAATCTTTGGATCATGCTCTGTCCTGATATGTTTGATGTCGTGTCCTTTATTTGTTAGCGCTTGAAGAAGTGATGCACTTTCTTTGTCTTTCTAAGTGATTGGTTTTTATCATCTTTGCCTGATAATTAAAAGATAAAGAATAAGGAACTAATCTCAGCTTTTATTATCCATTGCCTTGGTTTCACAGTGATTGCTTGAATAATGTTGTAAACTAGGCTTAATTTTGTTAGATTCTTTAAAGCGTTTTTGATAGAAAAAAAAAGTATTTTATGATCAAACGGTAAAAAAAAATACCATAAATACTTTTAGAGATAAAAAAGTACATTTTTTACATCCTAGCAGATATACCCTACATGTACTTCCTCATGAAACCACCTAAAACTACTCCTATTAAAATGCAAGCTGACAGATTATATTCATTTTGTCCTATTTCTTGGGCAATAGCATTCATACGTCAAACTTTCAAAATCAACTTTGTTTAGGGCTAGTTTTGTTTCTGCATTTTGTGACCTTTGTTTTTAGACTGTAAGAGCTTTTTCTTTTTATTTCTTTCTTTTTTCAATGAGTAGAAGTTAAATGAAACAATATAACTTAATAATTCTAACATCAAATGTGTGTTGGTCCTTTCAACGATGAATAAGACAGACAAACTCTACAACGCCAATAACCTTTTCAAGAATGAACAGTGCAACAACAATGCAGAGAAGCTTCAAACCAGAGGAGATAGCAAGAGATTTAGTGATGATAGTGGATTCATAGCCTCATAAAGAAGGCGAATTTGTCCCTAGAAGAAGACAATGAAGCACTAAACCTCGCTTATGTATAGTGTTGGTTAAAAACTCGTTTAATTTGCTAGAATAATTATTGAATAAAAGTTTGAAATCAGAATCAATAAAATGAACAATTGTTAAATAAAGAAGTAAAGATCAATGAAAACGATGGAGAGATTGGGTGAAAATCAATAGAAAATGCAGAGGTGGAAACCCTAGCAAAGCGTTTTCCTTTCTACTATAAGGACTAACTTTTTCTTCCCTTTTGTTTGTTGCCACGTTTAAGAGCGTCTCTGAATGAGGCTATTGTACAAGAGTACCATGAATTGCTCAACATTCCTGATAGGGTAAAATTCCAATCAATCTTGCCTTCACTTATGCACGTATAGACATGGTTCGTTTTCTTTTAAAAGTTGCAAAAGATGGAGATCCTGTAAGAGCATTTTTGAAAGCAATTTTATCGTAAATATTTGCAGGCTAACAAAACACATTTTTTACTTACAGACATTATAATTCTTCGTGAAAACACTTTTAACTTAAACCACCTTTGATTTAAACCTTCACTTTGCAAACAATATATTCTAAACCTTACACAAATACTTTGATTCCATGTTAGCTACACTTTTATCATATGTAATATGACGAACGCTAAGGACACGTAATATTACACAAATTTTTGCACCTACACTACTTATATTGTAAAACATGTAAATATTATCTAGAAAAATGAATGTCTTCTCCAATTTTCAAAATAATTCTACCATATGAGACAATATAAAAAGTATTGAGTGCAAATATTAGCATTTCTCTATCTAATATATGCAAATTAACATTCTTAGCCTTATTTTTGATGAATAAAAAACACAAAGAGCAGAAGGACAAACTAGAAAACAAACCAGTCAGAAGCTATAAATATAATACGAGTTAGATCAAATACTCATGCTTTTGTGATAAAGACCATGTTAAGGAAATTCACAGAAGTTCATAAGCCGTTGTATACAATCCAAGGACTATGAAATATAAATCCAAATAACAATTATGATCTGAAGCACCAAAAAAAAAAAACAAAGATTGTGTAAGCCTAAGATTTTTGGAATTCTATACGTGGAGTGTGAACATCACTCATTAAAAGCCTCACATAGTAGATGATAACTAAAAATCAGCACCAATTTTGAATTCAAAATACATATCTATAGTTTAACTACCTTGTTCTTCTCCTCATCTATTTGAGTCCTGTTTGCTTGAATCCAACCTCCATCAATAGATTCTAAGCTACCAGTCAAACCATCATCCACAGAATCACCAAGACGTTTTACTTTGATCTCTCTAGGCTCCACCGGGTACTTCCCAGAAAAGCAGGCATAACAATAACTTGGAGATTCATTACCCAACAATTTTGTCAAGCTATCAAATGGTAGGAAAGCAAGTGAATCTGACCCAATAAACTCTCTAATTTCCTCCACACTCATTCTATTAGAAATCAATTCCTCTGAACTTGGTGTGTCTACTCCATAGTAACAAGAAGCAATAATTGGTGGACTTGCAATTCTCATATGAACTTCTTTAGCACCAGCTTCCTTCAATAGCCTAACAATTTTTGAAGAAGTAGTTCCTCTAACAATTGAGTCATCAACAACTACAACCCTTTTACCTTCTAATACTGCTCTAACAGGAGCAAGTTTGAGTTTAACACCAAAGTCTCTAATTCTCTGTGACGGTTCAATGAAAGTCCTGCCAACATAGTGTGACCTAATCAAACCTTGTTGAAAAGGCACACCGGCTTTTGCGGCATAGCCAAGTGCAGCTACTACACCAGAATCAGGTACTGCTATTACAACATCACATTCCACAGAAGCTTCAGTAGCCAATATCTCGCCAAATAAATGGCGTGATTCGTATACTGATCTCCCAAATACTACAGAATTGGGAAGAGCAAAATATATATGCTCAAATATGCATTGCTTTGGTTCAGGGTGCGACATTAAACAAAGTGATTGAATCCCATCTTTATCTACTACAACAACTTCACCAGGATAAACTTCTCTCTCGTATGAAGCTTCAATCAAATCAAGAGCACAAGTCTCTGAAGCAAATACAACAGCACCATTACTCCTCCTTCCCATAACCAAAGGACGAAACCCGTGTGGGTCTCGAACCGCAACAAGCTTATCTTTAACTAAAAACACCATTGAATAAGCACCTGAAATCTGCTCACAAGCATCAACAATCCTCAATAGAAAAGGCCTATGTTTAGACATTGCAATAAGGTGTAAAACAACCTCTGTATCAGAACTAGTATTGAATATCGAACCACTATCTTCAAGTTTTGATCTAAGAGCTCTGTAATTAACTAAATTACCATTATGGGCAACACCAACAGAACCAAACCTGTAACTTGCAACAAATGGCTGGACATTCTTGAGCATAGAAGCGCCTGCAGTTGAATACCTAACATGACCAATAGCAGCATCTCCAGGCAATTGGTCCAGTTTAGACTCATTAAAGACATCAGCAACTAAGCCAACACCAGTTACAGATTGAAGTACATCGTTTTGAACTGAGACAATCCCAGCTCCTTCTTGACCACGATGTTGAAGAGCATGGAGAGCTAAATAACAAAGGCGAGAAGATTCTGGGTCGCCATAAATACCAACAACACCACACTCCTCCCTGGGCTTATCTTCGTTTTCGTCATCATCGTCAAAGTTACTAACAAAAGGGCCATCTGGGTTCCCTTTATTCGCAGAGATAAGGTCTGAAATAGGGAATTTCGCAGAGACGGTGAAGGAGGTTCTCTGGGTATGAATAAATGCGGAAGCTTTATAAGAAAAGGTGGGTTTTAGAAAGGGTTTGGGGCACAGAGAGAGAGATGATTGAGATGGGTTTAGAGGGAAAAGCGTGTGTTTGGAAAGAGAGGGAGAGACAGGGGTGGCCATGGAAGAGAAGAAGAGAAGCTTTGGCTGAGATGAAGAGAGAGAGAGAGAGAGATGAGTGATGGGCGGGCAATTAGGAAAAGAAGTTTTTGGAGGCAGTATTCAAGCTAGGTTTTTTTTATTTTGGTAGAAGGAATTAACACCCCACAAGGACATATATAGTGTTACTGGTCTGTGACATTTGCTTTTCCTCATCGTATTTTGATAAAAAGATTCTTTAATTTCTTAATGGATTCTACTTTTTATGGTCAGCTGCTTCCCGCGTAGATTCTTAGTCGCTTTCTTTTATTCTCTCGGATAATATCCTTAAATTTTGAATTAATATGATAAATATTTTCAAGCTTTCAATTATACCATAAATATTTTTTAAATTTAATAAAAATTAAAGATAATAATTTTATACATGAAAATAACATAAATAATAAAAAATTAAAAATTAAAGAATATTAAAAATAAAAACAAAAGACATATATTTCTTATTATAAATAATAATTAGTATAAAAAAATTTTAAAATTAAAATTAAATCTTAAAAAAATGAGATAGATTTAAAAATCTATCATTTTAAAAATTAGGGAAAATATTTTTAAGAAAATATATAATTTATTACGGAATAAGTAATAAAAAAGAGTATTAATATCATAAATGTAAAAGAAATTTATAATATATTATTAATTGAAAAAAATCATAGCAAATAAACTATCAAAAATCCCCCCAAAAATTTAAATAAAAAATTAGATACATTCATTTAGAATAAATATAAATATTAATAAAAATTCATTTTAGAGAATGAATCGATACACCAATAAAACTTACATTGTTAGATAATAGATAATAAATTAAAAAAAATAACTCATAAACTAGATAAGAGAAATTAATGAAAAATTATAACAAAATATACATGATGAATTTACAAAATTAAGAATAAATATAAATAACATACCTATAAACAATTAAATTATAAGTCATAATCTTGGCACATTTGAAGAATTAAAAGAAGAACCACCTAAAAGATCAAATGCATTAATACATAGGAACGAACAAAAGAAAAAAAATGAAGAAAAATGTAAAGATAAAGAAAAAAAACTATAATTACAGTTTAATGAAATATAGAAGAAAAATCTATGGATCATGAAAATAAGGATATAAAAAAATTAATTAGTTTGTTAACGATAACTAATAAAAAACTAGGAAAACATTATGATGAAACAATTTGTACAAACAAAGAGAAAAATAGTATGGTAATAATCAGCGAGATTGATTCATAACTATAAATCATAACTCTAAAAGATCATATAAAACCAATTTCATTATCATTTCTTTACCAAGAAGGAATAATTGACACATATAGAGAAAAAAGAATTAGATAAAGGTCAAAAGTACCTGATATTCCTTATAGAAGAAAACAACAACCTAAAATGAAAGAAGTGTTACATTGAAAAACTAAAGGTAAATTCCATGAAAATTATGTTTGATCTTGCTATTTAGATTGTATAAGAGATAAGAAAAGAGTCTTAAATCAATCTTAGTAGCTTACAAAATAACAAGGAATGTTAAAGTTTGGAATTTAACATAACAATAACATCTATTAATGCAAAGAAACTCCCTCACATGTAGAGAATACTTAGAAACTATAGTAACTGAAATATATAAGGAATTTATCAATGAAGTTAAAAGAAAGCATATCATTAAATCCAGTGAAAATGAAATTGAGGAAGCTAAAATGACATTTAACAAATATGAAAATTTGTAACATATGTTATATAAATTATTTTATTTGTGAATATGAAATTATCATAAATTACTACTCTCTATACAAAAAACTTATAAGGAAATGTTCTTCTAAAAATTACTCAAAATATTTCATAAAAACTCAACAGAATGATGAAATAAAAGAAATAGAGAAATTATACCAAATACCCTATGAAAGAGAATAAGAAGATTAAAAATTGAATATTTATCAAATGTCAAGAAAGAAATATAAACAAATAAGAGAAAATTATAAATTTTATTGTGATACAAGAGATTTTAGAATATAAAAAAAGTATGGATGTGATATAAAACCCTACAATCAAAAATATAAAAAATACTAAAGAACCAGAACATTTAAAACACATAAATTCAAAACATAAGACTTCCAAAAATATAAAAAAATGTATAATAGAGAACCTTATATGAAGATATATTTTAGAAAGAAATTTATAAACCTCTAGAAATAAAAATTATTGTCCATCAGGGAAAAAGAAATGTAAATATTAGATTTGTAATAAGGAGGGACATTATATCAACGAGTATCCTAACATGTTTCGACATAAGAAAGAATATAAAAAAGTAATTTCCACAAAAGACAAAATTCTTAGAAGAAGTTTTTAAGATAAAACTAGAACCAACTAAAGAATCATATATATATATGATACTTATAGTATTATCTATTAAAAGAAACTGAAGAAAAAATAACGGACTCAGAATATAAGTACTCTTCATCAGAAGACAAATAATTTGTATAGTATTACAAATACAAACAATACCTATATTAAGATAGGATTAAAATTTAAAGGTTATATCAGTTGTCATTTACATGCATATATAGATACAAGAGCTAGTATTATTGTAGTAAGTAAATATATATTCCTAAAAGAATACTAAAAAAAGGACCAAAAGATTTATTTGTAACAATTTCTAATAATACTACAATAAATCTTAATAAGATTTTAAATGATACAGATATAATGATACAAGGAGAAAAACTTCATCTTCCTATCATTTATCAACAAGAAACATTAGTTGATTTATTAATAGGAAAAAAAATTTCTAAACCTATATCAAACTTTTACACAATATTTAGATAAAATAAGTCTACCAATATTAGGTGGTGAAACCATTTATGTATTAAAAATAAGAAAAATTTTAACTGTATTAGACCTAACTTTTATGCAACTACATAAAAAACAAAAATGTGTAGTATAGACATAAAATAACAATAAAAACCTTATTTAAAAAATATTTCATTAAATATAAAAGAAAAATAAAAATATTTTTTTAATGAAATACTGGAAGGTAAAGTCCTAGTAGCTATTAGAAAATTATTAAAAAAAATAAACTCAAAAAATCCTTTAGATTCAAAAATTAATAAATCTAAAATGATTACCAACATAAAATTAAGAAACCCTAACAAAGTTATTATAGTAATACCAATTATTTATACTCTAAAAGATATGATTGAATTTGAAGAAAAGATTCAAGGACTTTTGGAATTAAAAATCATAATACTAAGTAATTAACTTAACTCTAGTCTAGCATTCTTGGTTGAAAAATAAATTGAAAAAATTAGAGAAAAAAAAAGAATATTAATAAACTTCAAAGTTTTGAATAAAAAAGTCATTGATGATGAATATTTTATTACAAAGAAGAAAGAACTATTATCATTAATAAAAAGAAACAAATATTTCTCAAGTTTTGATTACAAAAGTAAATTTTAACAAATAAGACTATATGAAAAATCTAAAAAATTAATGACATTTAGTTACCCCAAGAACAATTCCAATGAACTGTTATATCATTTAAATTAAAACAAGCTCTAGGTATATTCTAAAGATATATGGATAACATATTTAAAAAATTACAAAATATTTTTTGTGTTTACATATATGATATTTTAGTTTTAAAAATGATTTAAAAAGACATTATTCAGATATTATTAATATTTTATAATAGTGTAGGAAGAAAAACATTGTACTTTCAGAGAAAAAAACAATAATTGCTCAACAAAATATAGTATTTAGGGTTGAAGATTGAAGATGGAAAACATAATCTATAATCTTGTATACTAAATAATATTCAAGGATTTCTTACTGAATTAAAGGATAAAAACCAATTACAAATATTTCTGGGATATTTGACATATGATGAAGCACATATCAAGAAACTTATAGAAATGTGAAAACTCTCATAAGAAAAATTGAAAAAAGATATGTTTGGAAATGGAAAAAATAAAGTACTTTGTACATGGATAAAGTAAAAGCACAGTTAAAATTTTTACCAACTTTATATCATTCAGGTCTAGATGATAAAATAATAATTAAAATAGATGTTTCACGTGAATATTGGGGAGTAGTTTTGAAAGCAAAAATATTTGAAAAAGATAAATATCTTTGTAGATATACATCAAGATTTTTCTATAGTCAATAATTAAATTATCATATTCATGAAAAAAATATTTAGCTGTTAAAACAAACTATTAAGAAATTTATAATATATGTTACAAGTTCTAGATTTATTGTTAAAATTGATAACAAGAATTTTGTTTATTTTTTAAGAACAAATATTTCAAGTGATTATAAACAAGAAAGGTTAGTTAGATGACAATAACAGTTTAATTATTATAATTTTGATATTGAACATTTTTTAGGAAATATGAATTTTGTAACAGATGCTCTTACTAAAGAATTAACATCTTTAATTATTTTTGTTCTTGTGGTAAAGGACTGATAACTGTATTTTATATAGTTATTTTCACCTATTTTATTAATTATAATTGCTATGTTCTTGATGTTTTTAGTTAATTTTCGATTAATAAATTAGTATTTACTGTTTTTTATATATTTTAAATAAAATTAAGTAATTTGTATCGAAAACGTACTTAAATGCAAATTTGTACCCAAAAATATAATTTCAAATAAAAGAGTGATTAATTGCAATTTATAAAAGTTGAAAATATAATTTAAATTAAATTTGGGCTTCATTTTAATTATTAAAAGTTTAAAAATTTAATTTAAAATTAGCAAAGGGCTTAACTGTAATTAAAAAAAGTTGAAAATGTAATTTGAAATATATTTGTGGGTCAAAATATAATTAAGAAAATTGAATTTTCTGCGCAGGGAAAGAATCACACTCGCACAAATCACGACGTCCATCACGCGCCGTTCGATCATCAATTAAACGGTCCCGTATTCGGCGAGTACAACCGACGAGGAAAAATCGCGTGTGGAATCTTTCGCGCGGCTCGGCGTGCCTGGTCCCACCGTCGCGCGGCGGCCAGTGGGCCCCACATGTGCCGCGTTGCAATTCCCCGAGGTGATCGCTGACCGTTGGATCAGATCAACGGTCCAGATTGAAGCGCGTCCATCCAAGCTGTCGCGCACCGAGCCGCTCGTGTAAAAATCCAGTGAAACGCGGTCCATCCAAGCAGCGTGTATCCTCAGTTTTTACAGAATAAGAATCTGCCACGTGTCCCACTAATATTTAAGCAAATAATATTCCGACACGTGGCATGTTATCATGAGCGCGAGAGCGCAGGATTACGCCCACGTTCCGGCGCCGTCTCCCGTGCGGCACCCCTTCGCACGCCCGTATACCGCAGCCAATGAGAACCCGCCACGTGTCCCACCATTTTCTTGCAAATAATCAAACGCCGACACGTGGCACGATAAAGAATTTAAAAAATGCGACCACGGCTCACGCGTGATTTAATTAATAAAATCGATACGCGTAATTTTTGTTTTTCGATACAAATTATTACGCGTTTTTATAAAAAAAATAAAATAAAAAATGTAATATTTTAGATGTATTTTTTGCTATAAATAGGAGATAGTTTTTAGTTGTGAAAGAGTTTTGGTTGGAGTAGTTTTTGGAGTAGAGATTTAGTTTTAATTTTCGAAAGTTTTTAGAGTGTTTTAGTTTTTCAGTTTGTAATTTTTATTGTATTTGTGTGTTGGACGGCAAAACACGCAGAAGCCATTTTTGGCTTTTGTTGTGTTTTGCGTGTGCCAAATAATTGTTTTAATTGATGTTTTAATTTTATTTCTGCTTCATCTAATTTTTCTGTAGTTGTTATAAGTTTTATTTTAATTTTATGAAGTAATTTAATTTTTCTAGGGTTGCATTTAATCTAAAATTATGAAGCTTTAATTTTAATTATTTTTGTTAGATTTATAAGACGTTCGATTTGTTTGTTCTATTTTGTGCGTAATGCTTTTTGATTATTTACGAATCTTATCAAAACGATCCGTGGCACATGAATAAACTTGAGAAAGACATTTGTGTGTATATTGCTCGTAAATAGAATGACATGTATGATGAAGGATAGAGATATACCCTAATTGTATGTGTGGCCATTTGAAAATTTAGAACGTAATGAATCTCGGTAAATTTAATTTTCATAGAGATATAGTAAATTAATTTAACGTGCTGTGTTTATACGAATTTCGAAAAGAGATGTATGAATAATAAAAAAAGAAGTTTTCGGTTGACAAATTAAATGTACTAAAAAATATAAATCAAAAGAAAATAACATTATTTGAGTGGATTAATTTGGTGAAAAATTGCAATCCTAGATTTCTTTTATTTTCTTTTATTTCCTTTTTATTAACCAACGATTGTTTTGAATAAAATCAGAAAGATATAATTTTAGTACTCGACAAACTATGGTAACAAATCCTCGTGGGATCGATACTTTACTTACAAATCTTTATTACTTGTGACCGTGTATGCTTGCACGAGTTCGTGTGTTGAAAAACACCCAACAAGTTTTTGGCGCCGTTGCCGGGGAAGTCTCTTATGAAAACAAAAAAATAAACACGAAGAACTTAATTGTTTAGAACAATTCTTAAAGTCCAAAAACCCTAAAGAGAAATCCTCATAAAAAATTCAATCTAAAAAAGATAAATTTTTTGAAGAAAGAATTCAAGATGAAAAGGAAAAACCTAACAGCTCAAAAGAGAGTAACATCTTTAAAATAAAATAAAAAAAGCTCAATTGGGTTGATCAGAAAAAGAGGAATATAAAAATACTTATATGGTCTATAATTGCCCAAAATCAAGAATCTACAACAAATGGGCATAAACAAGTAAATATATTCTTGAGTTTAGTGGAGTAACTCTTAAAGCCTTTATCAATAGAATAAAGGCTGAAAACATTTATGCTAATTACAAAATACTAAAACTAATAATTCCAAAGGAGATGGTAAGAAATTGATCTACATCACTACAACAACAACCAACAATACCCAACATGTTGACAACTCTAGGGAAAGTAGTATGGCCTCTAGTATAATTTAGAGAGATATCTCTCCCAAAAACATCAAAGATAGTAAGGCATCCATTGTTATTCAAGGAAACATCCCCTAGAAATTCTGAGGGCAAAATTAAATCTTAAAGAAAGATATGGATATAAAGACTTTCATTTTCATCATTCAGAAAATTATTTCTAAGAAAAGACATAGTTTATTATTGAATAGGTAATGAATGAATAAACATTAATATTATAGATACAAAAAAGGTATAATATATTATTAATTGACAAGAAAATTATTACGAAAAAATTATAAAAAATTCTTCAAAAGGATAAAGAAAAAATTGGATATCTCTATTTAAGAGGAGTCCAAATATTAATACAGACTCATTTATAAGAGAAATAACAGACACACTAATAAAAAATACAGAAAATATACTCTATTAGGAATGATTCATTGTAGTTTGGGTTACCAGAAACTAAAATTCACAGTATATCCTAGGTTTGTTATTAATGTTCATGATAAAAATTTAAGTCAAATATTAAGTCTAACTTATAAATTTGAAATAGTAGACTTAATGAAGGAAGAAAATAATCTATTATCAACTCACTGTATAGTAGGATATTCTTTTATAAATAGTCACTCTAATGTAACATACAAATAAATGAATTCATAGAAATTGACAAAATATTCTCAAAATTTGGTCAAATAATAAAACAAAAAATATTGATAGACTTTGAAATACCATAAAAATATTAATAGATTTTGAAATACCATAGGAATGATACTTAGAAGAAAAAAACTCATGATAATAGAAAAAAAATAATATAACAAGAAAGAGTAACATACCAAAATTTACATATATAGAATCTAAAAGAGAAACTTTAACAAAAAAAAAAGAAGTGATGGAATTAAAACAAAAAAAATCAAATATTAAAAGTAGTAGTTCATAATGTCATATTCAAAAGAAATTAATGTTTAAAGATAGATTAAAAAATACAATTAGAAATATATGAGAGCCTAGTAGACGTAGACAAAAATAAAATAATATTAGTGAAGGCTTTAAAACTTCTAACAGATTAAATAGACTTTATAGAAGAATTAAATATAAAATATCTACGATATATAATTGAAATACAAAAAAATTATTTTAAGAGAAATAAAGGAAATTTGTTATAATAAATTACAATATATATAATCTATAGAATTAATAAAAATGTATATAAATTTAATAGATAAGGAATTAGAAAAATATTATAATGAGAAATTTTGTACAAACAAAGAAGAAGATAACATGACAATAATCAATGAAACTAATTTTGAACCAAAAATCATGACCTTACCAAGAAGAAGCATCTGACCCATACAAGGAATAAATGAATAATTAAAAGTCAGGAGAACCTAATACTTCCAATAGAAGAAGGCAATCACTTGAAATATAAGAACGATTACATTGGATAACTAGAGGTAGTATTCTACCAGAATTCAAGCTCCATGAAAATTATAGATATGATCTTTTAGAGCTAGATTGTATAAGAGATAGAAAAAAAGGCCTTATATAAGCGAGTTAATGGTATGAGTGTACTAATATAAACCTCTCAAACTATATAATTAAGTCTTTCAACTTGTAGAGTTTTAGTAGCTTATAAAATGATAGAGAATGTTAAATTTTAATTTTTAAATTTAATAGATCAATAGCATTTATCAATGCAAGGAAATACTCACATAGGAAAAGAATATTTAGATATAGTAATATATGAAATTTACAAGAAATTTATTAGAGGATATACAAATAAAATTATCACTAAATCTAATGAAAATGAAATTAATGATGCCAAATGAAATTTATTAATATGAAAATTTATAACAAGTGTTACATAGATTTTTTTATTTATGAATATAAAATGTATTACCATAAATTACCACCATTTATATAGGCAATATATAAGTAAATGTTTTTTTTTCAAAAATTACATAGAATATTACATAAAACCTTAATAGAAGGCTGGAACCAAATAAATAGAGAAATCATACCAGATATATTAAGAGGAAGAATAAAAAGCTTTAAAAGCTGGATAATTATTGAATATAAAGAGATACAAGAATATAAAAAAATACGAGGAAATGATAGAATCTGTTATGATACAAAAGATTTTAAAATGTCAAAAAAATATAGATGTAATATCAAATCCTATAAATAGAAATAAAAAAAATATAAATACAAGACATTTACAAGATATAAATTCAAGAAACAAGGTTTCTAAAAAATAAAAGAATATTTAATAGGAAATCTTATAGAAAAAGATATTTGAGAAGAAAAATGTAAAAACCTCCTAAAACAATAATTATTGCCCTTAAGGAAAAAATAAATGCAAGGGTTGGATCTGTAGTGAAGAAGGACATTATGCTAATGAATACTCTAACACGCTTCAATATAAGAAATAATTTAAAAATAAATTTTCACAAAAAATAAAAATCTTAGAAGAAGCTTTTAAGATGGAATTAAAACCAATCGAGGAATTAGATATGGATAATTGATAACTGTATTTTATATAGTTATTTTCAACTATTTTATTAATTATAATTGCTAGATTCTCTCTATTTTTAGTTAATTTTAGTTTAATAAATTAGGATTTATTGTTTTTTCTAAATTTTAAGAAAATCAAATAAAATGTATCGAAAACGCTCTTAATGGTAAATTTTTGTCCAAAAATATAATTTCAAATAAAATAGTGATTAATTGCAATTTATAAAAGTTGAAAATATAATTTAAATTAAAATCGGGCTTAGTTGTAATTATTAAAAGTTTAAAATTTAATTTAAATTACGAAAAGTGCTAAATTGCAATTAACCAAAGTTTAAAATATAATTTGAAATATATTTGAGGGTAAAAATATAATTAATAAAAGTTATTTTTCTTCGCAGGAGAGAAGTTCCACGCGTCAACATCCACGCGTACAACGTGGTCTGTCCGATCAAAGCATAAACGGTCAGGATTGGAGCGTGTAGATCAAACCCGACCAAAGAGAATGGATGCAGGATTTATTACATCGCGCGGCTCGGTGTGCCAATGGGGCCCACTTGTCGCGCAGACCGGCGTGCAGCGTGGGACCCACATGTCGGCTGCACAGATTCCCTCGAGGCGCATCGATCGCCGTTGGATGAGTTGAACAGTCCAGATTGAAGCACGTTGAACGAAGTTGTCGCGCACCGAGCCGCTCGTCTACAAATCCTGTGTGATGCGATACATCAAAACCGCGTGCACCCTCGTGTATCAACGGAAAATAAGCAGCCACGTGTCTCATAAATATTCCAGTGAATCACATGGTGACACGTGGCATGTATTTGGTGAAATAAAAACGCAGAAACCGCGCCCATTTTCAGCCGTTAATTGATTCCAACGCGAGGATTCGTGTGCGACGCGTTCTTCATGCGCCCGGCCTTACGATCCAATGAAAAGCTGCCACGTGTTGCTTTGTTTCGCTCAGCAAATCACATGGTGACACGTGGCATGCGTAAAAAGAGAAAAAAATCAAAAAACGTGCAGAATGTTTTCACGCGTGCTCCCCATACATTTTTGTCCCCACTTTTAATATAAAAAAATATAAAAAAAAAATAAGAATTGAAAAGGGGGATATATTTTTGTACGCGTTATTTTTTGATTTTTCAGTTTAGAGTTTTCGAGTTTAGTTTTTGTTTTTCTTCTCTCAGTTTTTTTTGGTTGCTCTCGCAGTTCTTGCGAAATTTCTTTCTTGTATCATTTTCAGTTTTCTTTCTTCTTTGCGTGTTACACAAAAACACGCAGAGTGTTTATTTAACATTGTATGTTGTATTTTCTTAGGGAAATTACAGAGAAAGAAGACAACAAAGAAGAAGAAAAGGGAAGAAATTTATTGTTCATTGAGGAATCGTGAAAGAGTTTTTTTTCTTATCTATTTTCTTTTAATTTTTGTTTCTCTGCAATGTTTTATTTTTGTTGTGTTGTAATTTTAAATTCTGCTATGAACTAATACATTTGTTCTAGGATTGCAGTGTAGCGTAAATTATGAAACTTGAATAAATTATTTTTGAATGATTTATGAAACTGTTTTAAGTTGTTTATTTTATCTGTGTTTAATGCTTTTAATTATCGGAAGATTAATTAACTGATATGTGACACTTAAATAAACTTGAAAGAAACATTTTTGTGTGCTGCTCGTGATAAAATAACGTATATACATAAGGGATAGAAATATACTTTTATTGTATGTGTGATTGTTTGAGAACTCAGAACTTAATAAATCTGGTTGAATTTAATTCTCATAGGAATATAGTGAATTATTTTAACTAGGTGTGTCTGTATGGAGCTTGAAAGAGATATATGGATAAATTAGGAGTTCTTGGTTAACAACTTAAAACACGAGAACATAAATCAAGAGAGAATAAAATATTCAAGTGGATTAATTTGGGTGAACTGCAATCCTAGAATTTTCGTACAATCTATTAAAAAAATTAATTAAGACAAACTGCAACAAATTTCTGATTGTTTGGATAACATCAGGTTTAAATAATTTTAATAATCAACAAACGTTAGTAATAAATCTCCGTGGGAACGATCTTTACTTACAAATATTATTACTTGTGACCGTGTATACTTGCACGATTTTTGTGTGTTGTAAAACACACAACAATAATACTTAGAGTATTTCTCTATTGGAAGAAACTAAGGATGAAATAACCGACTCAGAATATGAATACTCAGAATATAGGTACTCTTTATTAGAATATGAATAAATTGTATAATATTACAAATTCAAGTAGTACCTATATTAAGATAGGATTGAAATTTATAGGCTATGCTAGCTATCATTTATATGCATATATAGATATACGAGTTAGTATATATCTAATAAGTAAATATGTATTTCCAGAATAATATTGAAAATAGATACCAATATATTTAATTGTAAGAATAGCTAATAATATTACAATAAATCTTAATAAGGTTGTAAAGACACAGATATAATGATATGAGGAGAAAATTTTCATATTCTTATCATATATCAACAAAACACAAGAGTTGATTTACTAATAGAAAATAATTTCCTAAACTTATATCAATATTTTATACAATATTAAGACAAAATAAGTCTAACAACATTAAATGATGAAAACATTCATGTATCAAAAATAAAAAAGCTTTAACTGTATAAAACTTAACTTTTATGCAACAACATAAAAAGTGAAAACGTAGTGAGATAGACATAAAACAACAAAAAAAATATTTAGAAAATATTTTGTTAGATATAGAAAAAAAACTATTTTCTTAATGAAATACATGAAGATAAACCCCTTACATGTATCAAAAAATTATTAAAAACAACAAGCTCAGAAAATCCTTTAGATCCAAGAATTAACAAATTTAAAATGATTGTCAATATAAAATTAAGAGACCCTAACATAATTATTAGAGTAAAATTAATGATTTATACTCCAAAAGACATGATTGAATTTAAAAAAAAATCAAGAACTTTTAGAACTAAAAGTCACAATACCAAGTAATTCACTTCACTCTAGTTTAACATTCTTAGTTAAAAAGATCTAAAAAAAGAATAATAATAAACTTTAAAGCATTGAATAAGAAAACCATTGATGATAGATATTTTATTTTAAAAAAAGAACTATTACAATTAATGAAAAGAAATAAATACTTTTCGAGTTTTGATTGCAAAAGTAGATATTGGCAAATAAAGCTAGATGACGAGTCTCAAATATTAACGACATTTAGTTGTTTTCAAGGATGATTCCCATAGAGTGTTGTACCATTTGGATTAAAGTAAGCTCCATGTATCTTTCAAAGATATATGGATAACATCTTTAAGAAATTACAAAAAAATTGTTGTGTTTACGTAAATGATATTTTCTTTTTCAATGATGAACTAAATAAAATTATTTGAATATTATTAATATTCTACAAGAATGCATTGTACTTTTTGAAGAAAAAAAGTAGTAATTACTTAGCATAAAATTAAGTATTTAAGGTTAAAAATTGAAAATTAAAAACATAATTTACAATATCACTTACTAAATAACATTTATGGTTTTCTTATTAAATTAAAAGATAAAAATCAATTAGAAAGATTCCTAAAATCTTTAATATATGCTAAATCTTACATCAATAACTTACAGAAATATGAAAACCCTTACAAGTAAAATTGAAAAATGATTATGTATGGAAGTATAAAGAATAAGATACTTTGTATATGGATAAAGTAAAAACACAAGTAACATTTTTACCAATTTTATACCATCTAGATCTAGATGATAAAATAATAATCGAAACAGATGTTTTACAAGAATATTAGGAAGCATTATTAAAAGCAAAAATAAATCATAGAGATGAATATTTTTGGAGATATACTTCATGATCTTTCCGTGGTTCATAATTAAATTATCACAGTAATGAAAAAAAACATTTAATTGTTAGAAAAACTATTAGGAAATTTATAATATATTTCATAAGTTCCATATTTATTGTTAGAGTAGATAGTAATAATTTTGGTTATTTCTTAAGAACATCTCTCAAAAAACAAGAATAGTTTAATAGATGTTCTTACTAGAGAATTAATATCTCTAACTATTTTTTTGCTTGCAGGAATAGAACATCTTGATGTCAAGACCAAGATAAAGAAAAAGGAGATAAAAATATTTTAGGAATACCTCAAGTGCTTTTATTCCTCGAGAAGTCTGTTATATAGATAGAAAATAAACAATAAGAACTTGATTGTTAAATATAACTTTTAGAGTCCAAAAACTCTAAAGAGAAATGTTCATCAAAAATTCAATTTAAAGAAGGTAAAACTTCTAAAGAAATAATTCAAGATGAAAAGGAAGAACCCAACAGTTGAAAAGAGAATAACATCTCTAAAATAGAAAGACTCAATTGGACTGATGAAGTAGAAATGAAGGAACAAAAAAAAAAGACTTTTATGGTTTATAATGGTCCAAAATCATGATTCTACAACAACTGAATAGAAACAAATAAATTTAGTCTTGAATTTAGTAGAGTAACTTATATAGCCTTCACCAACAGAATAGATGATGAAAGTAGTTATACCAATTACAAAGTACCAAACTAATAACTCTAGAGAAGATAGCAAGGAATTACTCTACAAGACTGTAATAACAACCAACAATACCCAACAGGTTGACAACTCTAGGAAAAATAGTACGACATCAAGTACTATTTAGAGAGGTATATTTTCTAGAAACATCAAAGATAGTAAGGCATCATGTGCTATTGAGGGAAACATCCCCCTAGAAATTCAATAGTCATTAAAGATGAAAATAACTAGTATATGAATCTTAGCAAATCATAATAATTGAGTCTTTATAACTTGGTAAAAAAAATCAACCCATTAACATATAGAAAATATGAAGTTCTATACTATAGAAAAAAATTCCTTGTAGGGAATAAATTCATCATTTTGGAATAAGCTTATCTAATATTTGTTTACAAAGATTTTCACGCAAGACTAATATAAAATATATATTCAAGAACTAATTTAAGTGAATTAAATTATTTCACAAAAAATTTCAAAAAGTAATCGAAAACTTAAAGAAGAAGATAAGAATAGGTGACAAACTTGTTTATCTCAGATTTTTTAGTTCACTAATTGACAAAAATGAGAAAGGATGTATCAATTCCTACTACTTCATCATCAAGCTAGGGATTTTCAACACAAATAGAGAAGTTTCCAAACTAAGGGCGCTTTTAGAAAATGAATTCAACATAGATGAACTATGTGTATTTGAGGTCAAATGTTAAGCCATATTTACTATGAACTCAAAAAAATTGATAATTCTATTGAGATCAAAGTAAATTACTCAACCAATAAAGTCCTCGTTGATTCTCATAGTATGGCTCTTACCGAAGAGGATGGTGAAAAAATCACCAAATTTGAGACAAAATTTAACAATAATAACCTAGAAATTGATAGAGAAACAAAGAAAGTATTATACTTCTATGCCAAAAAAGCCACTAAAAATTACAGGTGTATTTACTGCATTAAGGATCAAGAAGATAAAGATGTGTCATCATCAACCTCATCCAAATGAATATTTGTAAAAAATGACAAGGAAGAATAAAGAGAAAAGAACTGTAGATAAATATGTCAAAGAAAAATAAAAATTTAGTACACTACATATGCCAAGAAAAAAGAAATGGCTTAAATTAACAAAACCAAAAAACAGTAAAGCATATGAATTATTAAAGTAAAGATAAAATAGTAATTCATATATTATAAACATGGATTCCTTATGCAATAAAAAAATGACCCCCTCTATATAGAAATCTCAATCAATAATTATGTATCTAGTATTCATGAGTGGCTAAAAGGTTCTTAGTTAACCTTAGAATTGTAATTATTATTATATTATGAATAAAATTGAGTGTAGTTACTCTTTTCTAGTAAGTCTAAATTGGACATCATTTATGTACAAATGCAGAAGACTCATCATTACCAGTAGGGTATTAAGGGTTGAGTAAAACTGAGGTATAACTGACGTAACAAAAAAAATCAAACAGAAAGAAAGACCATAATGGATCATTAAATTCAGGTATAATAATTATAACTCTTAAGCCAATTAAGGATTTTGAATGTTTAAATATTTTCTTATATCAATTTATAATATTGATAAACAGGAAGATAAAGATAAAAATAACACAATGTTATGATAAAAAAAATTAAAGAATTATCTTTAGTTAGTAATATACAGAAATTAACAATTAGCGTTAAGCAGCTACCCCTAATGTGATATTAAAGCCATAGATTTAAGGATATCAATATAATATGGATGGAAAAGTTAACGCTATTAGATTTAGGGATATCAATGGTATCGACCATAAAGTCTAGGAGAATTATAGCATTTTTTTGCAAACCTCTAGAGCATAAGTGAAGATACGTTAAACCCTAGGAACATTTTAGACAAATTTTTTTAAAATTGATAAGCTAAAAAGTAGCAAAACATATGAATTATTAAAGTAGGGATAAATAGTAATTTTCATCTTATAAATAGGAATTTCTTGTGTTATAAAAGGAACCCTTATTTTCATTTGAGAACACATAGAAAAAGCAGAGCACACAACTCAAAAAACACATAACTTGTACTATAGCAACCTCATCTATTCAGAAATCCTAATCAGTAATTATATACTTAGTAATTATGAGTGACTAAGAATCTCTTTAAGGTTCTTAATTGACCTTAAAACTGTAATAATTATTATATTTTGTATAAAATGGAATGCATTTATTTATTTTTAGTAAGTATAAATTGGACGTCATCTATGTATGGAAGAAGAAAGCTCACCATTATTAAAAAAATATTAAGGCTTGAGTAAAGTTGAGACATAATCGGTGTAACAAAGGAAGACGAATAGAAGGGAAGATAGTGATGAACTCGTTAAATTTAGGTATAATAATTATAAGTTTTAAGTTAATTAATGATCTTAAATGTTTAAATATTTGCTTATATGAATTTATACTACTGATAAATAAGAAGATGAAGATAAAAATAACATAATGTTATGATACAAAAATTATAGAATTATCTTTAATCAATAATATATAAGAATTACTATAATTGATAGCTAATGTTAAATAGTTAGCCACAATTTGGTACGAGAGTCGTAGAAAAAAAAATATTTTTAGATGAAAAGTTAATGATGTTAACCTTCCAAAAACATCAATGATATTAAGTTAAAAATTGAGGATATTATTGTTCTTTTTTATAAAAATAAGGTGCATACACAAAGATATGCTAAAATTCAAGGATATTAATGAAAATTTTCCTTTCACTCTTCTTGAGAAAAATATTTTTAAAAAATCACAAAATTAACACTTTTATAATTTATAACAACAAAAGAATATTTTTGACATTAATTTATATTCTTTTTTATTCAATGTAAAAATAATATTTTATCTTCAGTGTTATAAATTTTAATGATATTGTTTTAAATAGTTTCTTAAATATATTTTCTATAATTATTATAATAATTTGTAAATCCAATGTGTTGTATTTCCATACCGAAAAATCTACTTTTGTATTTAGAAAGGAAAAAAAAGGCAAGAAGAGTGTGCTTTGTCTTCCTTTTTTTAATATTTTAAATAGTAAAATTTAGTTATATATAAAATTTAGAAATATTAAATAATAATTAATTTAAAATTATATTTAAATTAGCGAATTAAATATTTTTGTACCTAGAATATAATATAATAAGTAGAAATATTTTTATATGTATTAAGTTATTGTAAAATAACAAATGATAAGACAACTTATCATTGATTACTACAGTTTTACTCGCTCTTTTAACATATAATAAAGTATCATATTAGTTATTGTCATGATATCAAAAAAAAAAAAAATTTGCTATTAATTTTTTTATGGTGTACAAGTAATTATCTAAAATGGTAAAGAAAAAATTGATTGCTACAATAATTTTATTATTTTTATAATAAAAATGCATGAAATTTTTATTTTATTTTTATTATTAATTACATCTTAATTTCATTATTATTAGATAAAGTTATTATTATTGAAATATTTTTATTAAAATAATAATATGTATTGTGATAATATCTTTATTTTTTTGTGATCGATAGTTTAAATTTGTACAATTAATTTATAATTTAAAAATAAAAAGAAGGTAGAAAATTAATCAAGACAATCCGAAAAATATAACTGGATATTTTATTTAGTTATATTTGTGATTTTAGAAGAAATAAAAAATGATTTCCATGTATATATATGCTCCGTCTAATGTACATGATAGTTAATATTCATCTTCTAAACAAATATTTATATGTTTGAGTTTAGGGACAATTATATTACAGATTGTCCTTGTCCTGGCCGTTCCTAGCTACATTTATGATATTGTTTTTTTTTTTTTTACGAAATGAAGTCTATATATGCCTAAAATTGGTGTCATTTTCACTAGAATAATAAATTAAATTAAATATCCATAAAAAAATACAATTTATTATTTTGCAAAAGAAAATACAGTACTCAACGACCCTTTAAGGTACAAGAAGATGCATAATAACAACAATCTGCAAACAAAACAAACATGAATGACAAGAAGCTATATATATTAAGCTTTCTTATTTATCTTCAACAATATCATAATATTATGCATGGGATATATTACTAATTATTATAAAAAAAAAGGTTAATATTATATAAATTTATGCTTATTTTTGCACAAATATAACTTATATTTTAACATATGATAAAATTATCTTGAAAATTAAATAAATAATTTATTTATTTTAGATAATTTGACCAGATGTAAGTAGTGTTTGTGCACAAGTAGGTGCAACATTGTATGAAGATGACCTTTCTCTTGTTATCAATCATTAGCTAGTTCAGTAATAACCTTCGTACTTAACTTTATAATCAAACCAAAGTTGATCAACAGTTTTTCCAAGAAGTTGATAAAAAAAAGTATCACTATATGTGTCCTTCATCATCTTGTTCAATTGGGCCACAAACCCATTTTTAAGCCCATTGCAATAATCCAAAAACCTAGCTGTAATATCATATCCCTCGTCCCATTTATTACCTTGTCCTGGCTTTGCCCAATTTCTAGGAATCAATCCAGCTTTCAACCTAACAAAATCTGCGATTCCTTCAACCAAACCTCTCGGTGCCATTCCATTACCATTCCATTGCCATATGTTGGCATTCATGTGATAAATCACTCCACCAAACTCTTTTTTCACATCACCAATGAAATTACCAATATAATATGTACTAATATAGATATTATATTCTTGTACATATGCAATTCCAGAAATCTCCTCGATGTTTAATATAATTACACTTACATTCTGTTTTATATCTTTAGGATTGTTTTGTTGAAAGATCTTCCATATGAATTGAGTGGATTCATTAAGTGTTTGAAAAGTAAAAGGAGATCCAATTTCGTGATAGAAACGATTTAAACCAATACTTGGGTTTTGGGAGACTACAAGAGAATATTGAACTTCAGGGGTATTTCTAGCATTAATTAAGGATACAAACATGCTTATAAGTGACACTAAGAGAATAAACAAATAATGTTTAGCCATTGTATCTTTTAAGTTTTGGTTATGTTATGTTTTGCAAAAGCTTTAGGGTTGATGTGGGAAGCAATTAAACATGCATGCTAGGTTTATATAACAAATATTGGGAAGAAAATTAATATTGGTTCCGTGGCCTGTACAACGTTGTACTTAACGAATTGATATTTTCAATGTGTTTGACAATTGGTTTATATTAGTGTTTTGTATCATGATATTATAGATTTATATTTTTAATATAATATCTTAATTAAAATTATTGTATCAAATTTTAATTATTAAATTGTGAGTATTTAATCTATATAATATATAAAATTAAACACTTCAAAAAATGATTATAAAATATGAAAAATTAATTTATAACAATTTTTAATAAAAATTACAAATAATCAAATCGAATTAATTATAGACATTTGCCGGCCACGATGAAACATAGGTATTACCAATTGTAAAGTACTTTGAAATTTAGTTGATCAATATTCTTAAGTATATTCGTAATCACAATTTTAACTTCAATTTATTTTGGAAAGTTGTATCTAGCATACAAGAAACTCAAATTGTGTAGGTTGAAAGTAACTAGAACTTTAATCCTATATATTTAAATCTTGTCCATGCTATAAAACTAATAATTAAATTATCAATTTTCTAGTGTCACAAGCATATATTATATGATATTAGCAGATATCAAATATTCCAATTTGTATCTTATTTACACTATAGTTAAGTATTTACAATCTTTTTACATTTTCAAGCAATATTTTCACATATTAAGTGCACAATTGGGTGTACTATATATTTATAAAAGCTCGTTAGAAGTAAGTGCTTTTGTTAACGAGTTAAAATATTTCAAGTACTTTTAAGAATATTTGGTCCCATCCTTAACACTTTAAAGATTTTTTTTTAAAAGAATAAGAAAAAGCCTGACCCTTTATTTTTGTTTTTAATTTTTACAAAATTTCGTTTAAGATAATGATACATCACAACAATTTTTATTATTATAATAAAAATATATTAATTATTTATATATCTTCATAATTATTTATATTTCATTGTAAATAGAATTTTGTTATTAATTAAAATTTATTTTTAATAACAATTATAGTTGTCTAAATATGCTACCCGGTCTTTAATATTAATTTTCTCAATTTTTTTGTTGGCATTCCTCAGGATTATAACTTTAGTAATTAGAACAAGTAAAATCACTTTTACAATATTGCTGGCGAAAGGAACAACAATTTTTAATTCTTTTGCCAAGCGCGTAATTGGTCCTCTATATATAAAATCACTTTTATCTTAAAGCACTAATAAATAAAATCACTTATATATAATGTTACATGTTCCGATGCTCATATCAACAAATTATGTTAAGTGTTTATCGTATATACTTCTTGTGAGCAATTGCTAGCTTATTAGCAAACCAATAAACAATTTTAGTAGCTTAAACGTTGCTATGTCGTGGGTGCTCCTTGATTCGACGTGGTGTAGGTCACACGAGTGGTAGTCCCAATTGATTTGCCACGAGGGTGAAGGACATGTAATAAAAGAATAAATATAATAAGTATTTACATATATTAATAAAAATGATAAAAATAACATAATTAATAGTTAAAATATATATATATATATATTAGAAAATTTAAAATAATAATAAATCTAATTAGCTTAAAATTTAAGTTTTATGTTTAAAAGTTTAACATGTTTTTTATTCTTTGATTATAAATAAAACTTATATTAATTTCGATTTAATAATAAATAGAGGAATTTAATTAAAAGAGAGGAGAATCAAGTAGCTCTAAATGGATTGAAAACTTTTCTATCAACGTTCTTTTTGTTGTTTTTTTTTCTTTCTTGAGATTGGATGGTGAAAGATGAAAATAATTTTATTTTGTACTCTTCTTATGATTACTTTTGAGGTAAATTTTTTTATTTAATCAAAATGTTTCAAGTAAGGAAGATTATACATGTTATAAATTTAGAATAAGAAAGTGGTTTTATAAGAAATATTATATATTTATTATAATTCTAATAAATTATCAATATCTTAAACTCTTATTTTTTTTAGAAAAAAAAAATAACTTTGTATAATTTATATACTAGTATTTTATAACAAATATAAAAGAATGTATATCTAAATTACTAAGTATCGTGCACATTATAATACGTCTTTTTACCACAATTTTTTTTCCCTTTCAAGTTATCAATATTTGTATATTCTTTATAAACCTTTGAAAAAAAACATTTATATCAATACTTAAACATGTAATTATAAAAATAATATCTTTTATGTTTAATTTATATATTTTTATTAAAAAAATATCATTTTAAAAAATTCATATAACATTGTTCAAATTAAATAATGTTCATTTATTAAAGTTTGTTTTGTATTGAAATCCGTACAATTGAATTTTGTTTAATATTATTGAATGTTATTTTTATTTTTATAAATTTTAAATATGTTATTTTATTAATTTTTTTAATTTTTTCTTCTCTCACGTGGTATTATACTTTGATATAATTACAAATTTCTTTAAAATTCTTTGCATAAGACTTGAAATAGTGTGCCTCAACTTAAGTACTAGATTAGCACGGGAAAGGAAAGGTAAATAAATATGGGTGCAAAATGGAAATTCCATAATATTTATAAAGGTGTATTCAGATATGATTTTTTTCAAGTTTTAATAGTTTTTAAAAGTTCAGTTATATTTATTATTTAATTAAATTTTTTAAATATTTTTTAAAGATTTTTTAAAAAAATATAAAAAGTATATTTAATTATTATTTTTTAAAAATTTACAAAAATATTAAGATATTTAAAATGTTAATAACTTTTAAAATTTTTACTTAATCATAAACTACAAATGATTTTAAATATTTTTATATATAATTAGAATCTATCATAAAATAGATTCTTGGAGGCTTTATTTTAGCTCTTTTCACTTTTTTTTTATTTCATTATTTTCTTTATTTCTCTCGCTCTCCATTCTGTTTTTTTTTAGCACAACCACCACTTCAAAGTTGAATTTTTTTTATTATAATAACATCATATAAAATTATAAATAAACTAGTATCCATAAAACATATTTAAAAAAAACTACATATCCTTTTTTTATTATACAAATAAGAGATTTGGTGACGAGTTATAATATCTGAATCATAAAACCAATCTTAAAATTATCATTTTTATAGAACATAAATTGATTGGATTTTTTTTTTAAAATTTTAACATATTAACTTTAAACAAATAATTTTTTAATATATATTTTGTTTTAATAATTATTAAAAAATCAATGATATATAATAATAACTTTTATTATGAGTTAATTTAAACACATATCTCCTTTTCAATTAATGTAACTTAATTTTATGAAAAATCTGAATATTTTTATAGCTTAAATAAGTCTAAGAATTTTATTATATTTTTAAATAAAACATATAATAACATATAATAATTTTACAAGATTCATCAACAAATTTTAAAATTAAGAGTGTAATGAAAAAAACTTATATCATAAAAATTTTAAAATATATTAGTTTTATAAAAGTTTCTATAAAAACTAAAAATTTATGAAAAATCATAAAATTTATATAAAAATTTAATTTTTTTAATAAAATATAGGTTGAACTTTTTAAAAATACTTTTTTTTAAATTGTTTTTAAAATCTAATGAATTTCTATATGCGAAGTCTCCCGATAAAGTACTAGCATCAGCAAAGCTTGCTCCAAACTCTAGGGTTAGGAGGGTTTTGGCAGACAAAACCACAAGTGGAAATCAGAAGGAAATCTTATTAGGAAATGGCACCTCCTCCAGGACCCTATTCCGGAACTAGCACTCTAGCCTTGGTAATTCCCCTGTTTCTCCTTTAGAAATTTATCAGAAAGGTCTTAGGTATAATCTCTTTTGTCTTCACTACGCCATTTGATTTTTTTCTCTTTTTTTCGTTTTTATTTTTTAGTTCCCAAATGTTATCAAATCGATAATTTTCATTTTATTAAACCACAAAGCTTCTTCTTCTTCTTCTTTCTTTCTTTTCTTTTTGTCTTGCGTAGTTTGTTGAGTTGACCTTTCCACTCAGTTATCTATTGTGCGTTTGATTTAAATAGTGCGTGAGTTTCTGATGCGATTATTTAATTACTTGAACGATTTGGGAAATTTTGTTTTGAAGGTGGCTCGGGCTTCGGCATTTTCAATTGGACTTGTTTATGGAAGCATCAAGCTCAAGTATCTCAAGGTAGATTTTTTTTTCCTTGGGTTTTTATTTATTTATTAAAATATATGGGTATCTTTCATTTTGTTATGGAATCCAATTCTTTTACTGATGCATCTGTTGTTTTAGTTTGTTACTAATATTAATCGATTGTTTGGATTTTTTTGGTTTATTATGGTGAAAGAATTTTATGTTTTGTATTATGGTGACTAGCTTAGGCATTAACTGTGCAGATACTTACCTTGATGAACTCTATTGTTAAATAAGTTGTATTATGTATGGGTGAAAGTGAACACCTATCACTCTTAAAGGGCTTAAGATGAACTCTGTTGTTAAAACTAATTTGTAGTTTTGTTCCAATTTTCATTTTTACTACTGACCAATCATGTTCTTTGTTTTGTGCTACAACGTCTTCTGGTGGTTTTTTTTTCAAACTATTAGTAGTTGCAAGTATTGATAACAATTTTTTCGTAATCGAGTACTTATGATAAACTACAAGTCTACAACAAGGTAAAGCAAGAAAGGGGAGGGTACTGAGCAGAGATTTTCTAACTTCTAAGAAGGATAACAATGGGGTTTCTTGAATCAAATTTACCATGGAACTTCTTTTGATAGTCTACATATTTGTTATTTCTTTTCCTGGTTGCATTAAGGTCGATGTTGTTTTAGAAAACTGATTCTTTTTGAATAAGATTCTTTTCGAATAATTATTCAAATGAATCATCTTGGTCATCAAAAGGTTATTATTTACAATTGTGCCAATCCAGTCCAATTTTTTGAAGTAGTGCTTAGCCGTAAATGTCTGTGTCTGTACGTGCACCATCTGCTCATGTGCGAAGCTAAAGTGTGCGATTGTGAGTATTAGTATTGAATGATTGGAAGTGGAGGTGTCAAATAGCTGGAGTAAAGTGCAGAATTTTTCCATTGGAGTTGCTATTAGATTAAAATTCGATCCAAAAACATTAATGAAACCATATGAACATGAATGTAAATGCAAGGGAAACAAAAATAATTGAAAACTTGCCTCCAGTCATTTATCACACTTCACTATACACGGGAATTTTAATGGTGTTTTGGTTTGATGCTTCTAAATTTCTCTCTTATCACAATGGTGTAGAGATTGAAGTTTACTGAAGATTTATTCTGAAATCAATTGAATTCAGAGAAGGCTTAGGAACTAATTGTATATTTATATGCACGTGTGATTGCTCTGTTAATCAAAAAGCAAAACATAATGTGCAATTGAGAGGCCAAGGGTCTTAAGAGCGTGGGTGAGTGATGGAAGTTGTTGGACCACATTCTGGCCAACTTCTCGGTTGGTTATCGAGAATTCAGGATTAAAAAACCCAACATTCTCTCACTTGGTCCATATATCCCATCAGTCAACTTTATGAGAAACAAATCACATGAATCATGACAATAGGTCCTCTAATAATGAGTATTATCTTCCATGTATCATGATGCATTATGCATCTTAAGCCTATACCACTTAATGCATTATCTTCCATGTATCACGATCACTAGAGGAGAATTCTTCAGGTTTCATATAAACCTCTGCCTCTAGATCACTATTAAGGAAAACCATTTTCACATTCATTTGATGCAAATCCAAATCAAAATGGGCAATCAATGTCATGATCATACGAAGTGAATCTTTCTTAGATATAGGAGAGAATGTCTCCATGTAGTTGATTTCTTCCCTCTGAGTCAATCCTTTTGCAACGAGTCTTACCTTATGTCTCTCAATGTTGCCTTGTGAGTCTTTTTTTGTCTTGAAGACCTATTTACATCCAATGGTTTTTACACCATCAGGCAACTTGACGAGATCTCAAATTCGGTTACACGCCATAGAATCCATCTCTTCTTTCATGGCATTGTACCATAAGTTCAAAACCTCAGAACTCATGGCTTGTGAAAATGTCTCAGGATCATTTTAGGCTCTAACGTTGTAGTCACACTCTTGTAGATACACAACATAGTCATTAGGATTCATCGATTTTCTTACTCTAGTAGATCTTCTTAATGTTACGTCAACATTCTCTTAAGGAGCAAGATCAACAGTATGTGGTACTTCCAGGACTAGTTCTTCCACACGCGTTTGTACTCGAGGCGCGTTGTTAACAACAACGATCAGTCCATTACTTGAAGTGGCACACTGAGCATCTGAATGATCTTTCTTAGGGCCAATTCCTTGGGATCAATCGCTCTCACTAATCAAGTCATTCTAAAAAAAATTGTATTTCTTGATTCCACAAACCTAGTGTTATGAGATGAATAATAAAACCTATATTCCTTGGACCTTTCGATATATCCAACTAAATACTTATGGTCCTTGGGTCCAACTTCTTTTCTTGTGGATTGTAGACTCTTACTTCAGACGGACAACCCCAAACGCGTACATGTCGCAAACTTGGTTTCCAATCCTAGAATAACTCAAAAGGTGTCTTTGGGACAACCTCGGTTGGAACTCGGTTCAATATGTACGCAGCCGTCTTAAGAGCTTTAGTCCATAAGGACTTGGGAAGTTCAGTGTTGGTTGGAACTCGATTTAATATGTACGCAATCATCTTAAGAGTTTCAGTCCACAAGGACTCAGGAAGTTTGGTACTAACAAGCATGCTTCGCACCATGTTCAATAATGTTAGGTTTCTCCTTTCAGCTACTTCATTCTAGTTTGGAGAGCCAGGCAAACTGTATTGGGCAACAATCCCATTTTCTTGAAGAAATCTCGCAAAAGGACGACTTGCTCTTTCACTCTTAGTTTATCTACCATAGTACTCTCCACCTCTATCGGATCTTACGATCTTAATTTGTTTGCCACATTGTTTCTTTACTTCAGCTTTAAACACCTTAAAAGCATCTAGTGTTTCATTCTTACTGTTAAGCAAATAGAGATATATGTATCGGGAGTAATCATCTATGAAAGAGACGAAGTACTTATCACGGTATGCATCCATGTCTGAACTCCAAATGTTTGTGTATGATTTTCAATAACTCAGAGCTCTTCTTGGCACCCTTCTTCGACTTGTTAGTCTACTTGCCCTTAATGCAATCTATACAAGTTTCAAAGTCACTAAAATCTAGATTACTAAGTATCCCATCATTTACCAACCTTTTATTTCTCTCAATGGAGATATGTCCCAATCTCCGATGCCATAACATAAAAGACTTCATTCACAATACATTTTTTAGTACCAATATTTTCATGGATTTGCATAGTTGTATGGTTGTCATCATTTTGCAAATTAAGGAGAAAAAGATCATCAGACAAAGTACCATATCCAATAACATCATATTTATAAAATAAATTGAACACAGAGTCTGAAAAGTTAAAAGAATAACCATCTGATGCAAGTCTGGATATTGAAATCAAATTCTTAGAAAAATTGGGAATATAAAACGTCTTTTTCAAATTTAAAATGAAATCACTACTTAAAACCAATTTGCATGTGCTAATGGCCTCCACATGTGAGGGCATCATATTTCCTGAATAGACGCTACACTCACTTCCCACTGGTTTTTGTAGGTCTTACAAGTCCTGCAATGAATTGATAATATGGATTGTAGAACCAGAATCAATCCATCATGTGTTAAGATTGACATCAATCATATTGAATTCATAACAAACAAATAAAAGTTGAGTACCTTTCTTATTAAGCCACTTCATGAACTTGATGCATTGTTTCTTAATGTGCCCCTTCTCCTTGTAAAAGAAGCACACAATCTCCTTCTTAATGTCCTTTTGAGGAGGTATTTTTCTCTTCCCTTTGTCCCTTGCTTGATCCTTCTTGTTGTTCTTCTCAAGGGTAATAAAGTTCACATTTTCCTATTCCCTTTTCTTTTCCTCCATAAGCAGTCTGTCCTCTTCCCGATCACACATGGTCAACAACTCATTGATTGACCATTTGTTCTTATATGTGTTATAGGATATCTTAAATGGGCCATATGTAGTGAATCAAGAAGGATTCTGACATCTCAACCTCTAATTTTTCAACTGGGTCGTAATATCCCTTATGCACATGGTATCATCACGCACACCCCTAATGCCAATGAGCCTCAAGGATGAAAATTGTATTATGAGGGTGCTCGTTCTTGCCTTGTTTGAAGTGGCTAATTGCTCATTGATAGCCTTTTGTAAGTTTTGGACCTTGTCATACTGCTCGACGGAGCCCCTAATACCAACATATATTTTTCGTCTGGAGAGCTAGTTTCAGTTACTATAGGGGGCTCCTCCTTTCTAGTGGCATAATGTATGTCCATTCATCTCAAGTGAAGGAGAACTCTTTCCTTCCAAACCTTGTAGTTGTTCCCTTTGAGCTCGAGAACATTACATTTCATATAAGAGTAAATAGCAGGTTGAATTGTTGCAATAAATTAAATATTCATGCAATGTTATTAAATTTGAAGCTAATATAAAAATATGACATATTCTACCAATGTAAAATTATGAAAAAATATGAATCTAATGACATAAAATTTGCTTGTGGGCTAAAGTTTTAATTCAATTAGATTCATCTTAACTTTACGATAAAATTATCAAATTATGTCCCTTTTTTTACTCGTGAGTAAATTAGAAAATATAATTTGATATTCTATTCTAATTAATCATACAAAATATAATAAAAATTCATATGCAATAAGATTTATTATATTACATATTAATCACAATTAATGTTTATTTTTTAAATGTGATCTTAATAAGCCTTATTATATAGTTTTAATTAATTAAAGATATTGTGGTTAGTTCCTAATTAATTAAACTATACAGATCACTTAAACATTAACTAAATCTTTAGGCTTAATTATTACATAAAACATAAGTAATATAATTTAATTCCAAATGTATAAATATAGCCTAACTTAAGATTGCATGTATAAAGAAATGATAATAAATTATACAAGCAAATTAAATAATATAAGCACAAATTAAATTTGTAAAGAGTTATTAACAATTAATTCCATTACGCATAAATTATTTAACCAATTTCATATGAATAATAAATCACAAAATTTATACATATAAATACCAAAACAAATAATTTAAGTATAATGAATTTAAAAATTAATCATAAATAAATTTTAATGTGTTAGAAATTATTTAAACAAATGACATATGTATAATAAATAACAAATATTATACACATAGCAAATCTAAGTTAAATAAATTAATCACATTAAAATTATAATTTAATTCATAATTAAAATTAGCCAAAAATAAAAACTAAATTCTGATTTTTTTGGACCCCAAAATGACATGTCATTCAACCTGTCTTCTTCCTCCAATTGGGTCACGCGACCTAGTTTCAACCCGAACAGAGGCCCAATCATTTCTTAGAATTGGATTTCTCGATGATTCATGGTCCCCAATTGAGTCAAAAACATCAAAATAAAAAATATGAATTCCAAAACTCCAATGAAACGTGAACGGTGGATTGGAATTATTGGAACAACTAAAACAACATTTTTAAGCACAGAATCATTTGAATATCAATACTGAAATAATTTATGATCCCTCTACGCATCAAAACCGAGCCAAAGAAAAAACCCAATTAAGCAATGTGAACGGTAAAATAGAGCAAAACATGGGTGTTTTTAAAAATGATCTGATATCAAATGTTAGACTAAAACTCGATCCAAAAACATTCATGAAACCATGTGAATATGAATATAAATGCAACATAATAAAAAATAATTGAAAACTTGTCTCTGGCCATTGAATTTTAATAGTGTTTCGGTTTGATGCTTCTAAATCTTTCATGATGGTGTAGAGACTGAAGTTTCCAAAAGATTCATTTTGAAATAAATTAAATTTAGAGAATGCTCAAGGACTAATTATATATTTATAGGTACGTTTGAGTGCTCCATTCATTACGGAGCAAAACAAAACGTGTAATTGAGGGTCTAAAAATGTGGGTGAGTGATGGAAGTTGTTGGACTACATTCAGGCCAACTTGTCGGTGGGTTATTGAGAATTCAGGAGGAAAATACCAACATTATCGTTTTAGGCTACTTTACACATGAACTCTTTTAAAAACATTGAGTGTCGTGAATTTTTGGATATGTATTTGAGTGTGGAGTTTCCACGCCATGTTCGTGTCGTGTCGCTTGGATACTGCTATTTTACAAAAATTGAAGAATCCTTGTAAAATTACTTTCTTAGGTTACTGCTAACATACTGGAAATGATGTTCCCTATGTTGGCACCTTGACTAGGTGGACATTTAAATCTGAGATTAATTGTTTTGCACACACACTTGAGAATTATTCTTGAATGCTTATCTTTTATTTTCCTTCTTTTATCCCCAGGCAAAGGCAAAGTCTCAAAAGAAAGCTGAGGCAAATGTGCATCATTGAAGGAGATAGGTTTTCTTTACAGTTAGGCTCGCGGCATAATTGACTCAGCTGGCTATGAAATAATGGATAATGGTGTTGGCGTTTCATATTTTCATTGAAGTTCTTTTTGATTTTTAAATCATGGGAAACTTGTTTGTAGCTTTCAAGGTTGTTTTGAGAATTATTAAATCCAACTTTTTGACAATCTTTTACATTGTTGGCAATGACCAACGGAACTTGCACGTATATTTTCATTGTTAGTTGCCTCATTATGTTCCCTTCAAATTTCTATTAGATTCGTTGTTACAGGCCTTGCTTTATCTATAAGTAAGCATACATAAGTATTGCAGAAATAAAACTAGAACAGTTTAAAGCCTTAATACTGTTGTTGGTTGAAATAGCATTTTAAACCGTACTACCTTGTTTAGCTACATCTTTTGTTTATGTGAAAACGCATACTTGGGGATTTGGATACGTGGTATCCGCTAGGATTTTTTTATTACACTAATCAACTTCGATACCTCTCTCATCGACATATAACGTAGCCAAAAAACTTCAGAAACAAGCGAAGTCCGGTTGTGGCATGCTCATACAGGAAGCATTGTTGCTGGCAGAGGCAGAGATTTGGTCATCCACTTTGAGATTTCATGCAACAAATGGTTCACATTTAGTCATACACCATTTAGTTCATAAAAAAGATGCTAGGGGGAATACTAGTGCCATTTAGATTATGAAACGTATTTGAGCTACTAAACGATTAAAAACATCTTAATTCTTTTTCATTAGAGATGTAAAATGAGTTATACAGTAATATTTTATGTCTTATTTTATGTTTTAATGGGTTCATGATCCAAAATTTTCATTTGTTATATTGTTTAGATTGAAATATTAATGTGCTTCACTTTAAATATTTTATATATTTTTTATTAAACTTTTATAAATATTCATGTTTAATATATATATATATATGATAAATTGAATATTTTAACTAGTATAACTCATATTTATAAAAAAAACAAGTGAGATAAGATGAATAGTTTTTTAAAATTAATGGATTGTATTATGGATTAATAATACATTGTATTTCAAATTATATTTTTATATTTTTATCATGTTAAAAATAAAGTTTAAAGAGCAAGTCAGCAACATTCCGACATCACTCCACACAAAAATATAACCGGTTTCTTTCAGCCATTATCAATTTGTAGCATCGAATTCTCAGTATGTATAACGTGCGTAATCCATCTGGAATCAGTAACTCCAAAGCTTAGTCAGAAAACTTGCAATGCTGATCAAGTATCAAACTCAAGTGCAAGCTTGATAGTTAGTTTCTTTACCATTATTGCATTTCAATTCTATAGCACTGCATGTTAACTCAATAGCTAGAATCCTAGTGAAAGAAAGAGTAAAAAAAAAAATACAACTATCCCATTCACGCAGAAGTAAAAACTAAGAGGCATATCGAAACAACCAAATTAATTGTTGCCTAATATCTGGAAGGCGACTGACCTGTTCTAAAGCATATGCTTCAACTCAACCAATAACAGCGACTAGCCAGTACATACCAAGCTACTTTACATATACCAAGCCACTTGATGAGACGTTCGTTCAATTTATAGATGACGGAAGGCACATCGGTAACTCAACATCTCAATGAACTCAACACAGTCACAACCTAGTTGAGTTCAGTAGAAATTGAATTCGATAAAGAAGTACGAGTATTGATACTTTTATCTTCTTTACCAAAAAGTTAGAATACTACTGTCACGGCTATGAGTAACTCGTTAGGAAGCAATAAGTTGAAATTTGACGATCTTCGTGATCTGGTTCTCAATGAAGAGATCCGACGTAGAGAGTTAGGTGAATCGTCAACTTCTTCAGTTTTGCATACAGAGTCAAGAGGGAGAAATTCAACCAAAGGGAATGGACGTAGCAGAACAGACTATCGAGATAGATCAAAGGATAGGAGGTCGAAATTCAGGAATCCTAATAATTCCCATAGCTCAAAAACTATCGAGTCTTGGAATTGTGGAAGAACCAGGAACTACAAAAATCAGTGCAAGAGTGCACCGAAGGACAAACAAGTGAAGGTAAAGGCAAATATTACTTCCACCTCAGGAGAAGATGATGCATTGATATGCTCTTTGGAGAGCAAGGAAGAATCTTGGATGTTAGACTCTGGAGCATCGTTCGATGTTACTTCACATAAAGAATTCTTCCAGAAATATGTCCCCGGAAACCTTGGAAAGGTATATCTTGGTGATGACCAACCATGTGCTATTATTAGCAAAGGTATAGTGAAGATTAAGTTGAATGAGTTTGTTTGGAAGCTGAAGGATGTCAGACATATTCCTGACCTAAGAAGGAACTTAATCTCAGTAGGATAATTGGTCAGTGAAGGCTACACTACGATCTTCCATGATGATGATTGGAAGATTTCAAAGGACGCAATGACAGTTTCTCGAGGCAAGAAGAGTGGTACTCTTTACATGACAACAGGAGCACCTTGTTCAATCGCAGTTGTAGCAAGCAATGAAACATCAAATTTGTGGCACCAGAGACTAGGCCACATGAGTGAGAAGGGGATGAATATTATGCACTCAAAGGGAAAACTTCGAGGTCTACAGTCTGCAGAGATAGACATGTGCGAAGATTGCATACTTGGAAAGCAAAAGAAAGTCAACTTTCAGACAAGTTGCAGAACCCTAAAGAATGAAAGGCTAGAGCTTATTCACTTTAATGTTTGGGGACCAACGACCGTCTCATCCATTGGTGGGAAACACTACTTTGTGACTTTCATCAATGATCACTCTCGAAAGGTATGAGTTTACTTTCTAAAGCATAAATCTAAAGTATTTGAGGCTTTCAGAAAATGGAAAGCTATGGTGGAAAATGAGACTGGTTTGAAGATCAAAAAGCTTAGAACCGATAATGGTGGTGAATATGAAGACACTAGATTCAAAAATTTCTACTATGAGCACGAGATTAGAATGGAAAGAACTATGCCAGGCATGCCTCAACACAATGGTGTAGCTGAGCGTATGAACCGAACATTGACAGAAAGAGCCAGAAGCATTCGTATATAGTCAGGTCTACCGAAGTAGTTCTAGGTAGAAGCAGTTAACACGGTAGCTTACTTGATCAACCGAGGCCCATCTATTCCATTGGAACACAGAATACCAGAGAAGGTATGTAGTAGAAAAGAGGTGAAACTATCACATCTAAAAGTTTTTGGCTGTGTAGCATTTGTACATATCAGTGATCAAGGTAGGAATAAGCTTGATTCCAAATCCAAGAAATGCACATTCATCGGTTATGGTAAGGATGAGTTTGGCTACCGCATTTGGGATGACGAAAACAAGAAAGTGATCCGTAGTAGAGATGTGATTTTCAACGAAAGGGTGATGTATAAGGACATGCATAAAATAGACGCAGACTTTGGAGGTGAAGTTGATCACCGAAGAAGCACCACCGGTTATATATTTATTGTTGAAATTACAGCTGTTAGTTGGATGTCACAAATACAGAAAATTGTCACTCTATCCACTACATAGGCTGAGTATGTAGCAGTGACTAAAGCCATTAAAGAGATGATATGACTTCAAGGTTTGTTAACTGAGCTGGGATTCAAACAGGAGAAGAATGTTTTGCACAGTGATAGTCAAAGTGCAATACACTTGACGAAGAATTCAAAATTTCATTCTAGAACCAAGCATATTAGACTTCGTTATCACTTCATCAGATCCCTATTGGAAGATGATGTGTTAATACAGGAAAAGATTCAAGGAAGCAAAAATCCAGCGGATATGTTAACAAAGGTGATGACTATTGACAAATTGAAGTTGTGCTCAACTTTAGTTGGTCTGCTTAAGTAACAAGGCTAGAAAACTATTGCATTGATCGAGGTGTGAAGCAGATTGAAATTAGTCTTCAAGTGAGAGAATTGTTGGAGATTGCTATAAAGCTCCTTAATTTAAGGAGCAAATTAAGGAGCAATTCAAGGAACCATTAATTTAAGGAGTAATTCAAGGAGTGATTTTTTTTATAAATATATGTGTAATTATAATGAATTAATCATCCAAAGTGTTTATTACAATTGAGAGAAAAGCTTAGAGAGAAAAGCTTTTGTGAGAGAAAATTGAGAGTAATTTTCTCGGGTGTAATTGGGTTGTGAGTTGTGAGTTGTAAGTGTTGTAAACATCTTGTGTAATTTCTTCCCTTTCAGTAAAAAGATTTATAGCAGGTCCGGAGACGTAAGCAAGATTGACCGAACTCCGTTATCAAATTTATGTGTTATTTTTCTATTCTTGTTTTCTCATAAATCTAGTTTATTAGGAATTTGCATAATTTCCCAACATATGGGTCAGCTCCCAAAGCAGCTTTAGGTAAAATAGCAAATTGCAAGACCGTGTCGGTGAGTAGCATGTGGGAAAGTTCTCTCCTTATATGCTTTGCCACCATATCCACCCTTCGTGGCTTGGCCATACACCTAATCGTGGTGGATTTCGAACAAAGAAAACTCAATTGGTGATTTGATAAGCAAATTAGAGCTGTTGATATCTGTGTTCGAAACTTCGAATAGGGTATTATTTACGTCAAGTTGCCTTATGATCCATTCCTTTGATAGAGCTAAAGTTAGAACACCTCTTATTATTGTGGGTATCACTATAGGACTGAAGGTTTCCTTGTAATCAATATCTTTGGTTTAATAATATCCCTTTGCTACAACTCTTAATTTATATTTTTCTAAAGACTTGTCTACCTTTAGCTTTACTCGATGAACCCATTTGTTTCCAATGATTTTCTTTCCTTTAAAAGGAGGGACAAGAGCCCACATGTTTATTTTTTTCATGAGATAATTACACTCAGTTGTCATAGAATCATGCCACTCAAGGTGTTGTAGTGCCTCTGTTACAGAGCTTGGTTCAGGAAGTATAGTGTTTGCCAAAAGCACGTTGGGTTTCGTAATACCATCCTTTGAACGTGTGATCATAGGATGGATATTAACAAGAGAGGGAGATTCAATAGTTTCACATGGCAATTGGATAAAGAGCTCTATGCTAAAAGGATTAAAAATATGAGTAGTGGTGTTTGGTAATGGTTCTAAGTCAATTAAAGTTAGTGTGGATGAATTGTGATAATTAGGTAATGAGAATGTATTTATGTCACTAGATGAAAAACTCAAAGGTTGTATTAAATTAGAAGAGGACAAAGACTCTTGAATGTTGAGATTGATTCACAGGTTGGTTGGTTTGTTATTTGGGAAACTATTAACCGTTAGAGAAATAATTTCTTCATCAGTTTTTTCAAAATAAGTTTGAAGAGTCACATCCCTTTATGTTTCAGAAACTATAGACTCGATGCTATTAGAAGTAAAACTAGGTGTGATGTTTAAAGTGTCTTTGCTTGATGAGGTTTTATGCATATTTTCTAAAAACGTACTAAGTGCACAGTGTGGTCAGAAGTTAGAGAGGCTTTATGTTTACCAGAAAAGGTGTCAAGCATAGTTTTTGGTATGGTAGAGATAATGGGGGTATTAACAATCCATGGACAAGAGGATGTGTTACTACTTGAAAAATCAGATGAAATTTGACATGTGGTGTGATGTATAATTTTCGTGAAATAGGACATAGACACCGATATTTTTTGTATCTAGGAAGATATCCAAGAAAAACACATGGTATAGATAGATGTTCTAGCTTATTGGAGTTGTAAGGCCTCATATATGGAAAGCATAAACAACCTAAAACTTTCAGTATAAAGTAATCAAGGTCACTTCTATAAAGTAGTTGGTACTGGAATTTGTTGCTAAGAACTTTTGATAGTAATGAAACATATCACTAATAAAACCAAATTTCAAGTAATCTAGCTTTTATCATCATAAAAGAAACATATTTTAACTACATGTCTGTTTTTGTACTTAACCATTCCATTTTGTGATGGACTATATGGACATGATATTTTTCTAAAATAACCTCTAGAAAATAGAAAGGTTTCAAAACTTTTAAACTCAGTTCCACCATCGTATTAATTTGTTTAATCTGTGCATTAAATTGTCTAAAGACAAGTGCATCAAAATGTTAGAATATGTGATTGATTTGTGCTTTATTATGTATAACATATAACCATTGATATCTAGAATAATCATCAACAAAGAAAAATAAGTATCTCGTACTATTTGTGCTAGCAATGGATGAAGGATCCCAAACATCAATATGTATTATATCAAAGGGTTGCTTAGAGCGAGTATGAAGAAAATCTATGTGATTTACCCATTTGATAAGCATTACATAATTCATGACAAATATTTTGGCTAGAAGTAAAATTAAAACCTTTAAGTACATGATCTAACACTTATTTTGTAATCTACTATTAAAATTATAGGATTAATTTTAAACATATTTTTGTAAAAAAATTAAAGCTGTTGAAACCTTCTAAAGACCATCCTTAATTCCTCTCATTAGGATTGGTGTTCTTATGGTTGGGTCCTTTATAAAAAGCGAGTTAAGAAAGAATTCAATTAAGATATTGTTATCCAAATAAAATTTTATGACAGAAACAAGGTTTTTAGTTAAAAGAGAATTTGAGTTGTGTGAAAAGATTTGACTTGTGCTAAAGTGAGTTATGGGAACAATTTTCCCATTTCTTAGCGTAACTTGTTCGCAATTAGTGTATGATTAAGTAATTTATTTAATATTTAGTAGTAATCAATCTTACCATAGTTTCATCATCTTATATTATTAATTTTATATTCAAATAATAATTAACTCATTATTATATATATGTAATATCTTGATGTATATATATAGATAATACTTAAATATAATGTAATTTTGTTTTCACATATATTCATTTTACAATTAATTATTCAACCGTATAATTATATATATCATGTAAAAAAAATATCAAATATATTATAAAAGGGTGAGTTTGTACTTTAAAAGATATTAATATTATACTAGTTTTCATGTGACAATTTTATTGTTAAATATGTAATAGGATAATTGGTTTTAATTATTTTATATGTTAATTTTATGAAGCGAAATAAAATTAATAGATTTAATTTTTATTAAATTACATATACAAAAAATTAAAAAAACGAACGTATTATTAGACTTTTAATTTACTCTATTTAAATTCTTTAATAACTTTTTAAGAAATTAGAAAAAAATTCTTATCATTTTTCTAATAAATTATTGTGAGTTTACTAAGCTTAACCAAAAATAAAATAAAATTCTAGCATTCCAAATAGAGATTCTAAGGCTTCTACATTTCTGTTCGTCTTTTCCTTCGATCAATTTAGTGAATTACATAGGAATAAAATTAACTACATATATTAAAAAATTATCACAAATACTCATGTATTTTTGTAGACTCAACATTTATAATTTAATCACAAATAGATCCAATCTTTTATACATGATCACTAACTCTTAAATTATTTACGTGTTAATACTTATAGTTAGTTTATCACTTTTTTACGTTCTCAATTATCATAAATATTCTTAATTTTTTATTTTCTTTCATGTATACCTCAACGTTTATAATTTGATCATAAATACTCCAATGTTTAATATATCATCATCAACACCCTTAAATTATTAATGATAGTTTCTTCATTATTTATGCTCCTATCATAAAATTTAAAATTTATAATTAAAGAATTAATATTTGTGATATAATGTTAAAAACTATGGTTTCAATTAACTTTTTTTCTTTTATATTGAATTTGTTGATTTAGTTTAATTTTATGCCAAAAATATTAACATAAATTATTCTTGCATAAAAATTATTACATCTTTTAACTCTATGTTTATTTTGGTCAATTTTAACGATAATAATATTTCTTAATTACTTTAATTCTTTTAAATTATTATTGAAATTGATTAATTTAAATATTGATATTTTATGGGTATTAAATAGGTTAATTCCTTTGTGCAAAATAATATATAGAATCTCTCCTTCAACGTAGACAATCTGATAATCAGCTATAAAATCATATTTTTAACGGCTTCACTTTTTAATCAAAACAGATCTTTTAGCCTAACAGTTGTATCCACTATCAATATATCGCTAGCTTGTTTACGTAAGCTTTAATTATTTTTACCCTATAAAAAACGAGGTTTCTTTCTTTGTTAGTTTCGTTTACATGCAGATGCATGCTTTATATATCTTTCTTTTCCTTTTTCTTATAAAGTAGAAACAGGTGTGTAAAAAAAAATTAGATAATTTAAATTTTTTTGTAAATCCTTAATCCGTTAAGATCCGATAAGTTGGTAAATTGGCTACTGTTCACATGTATCTAAAATTATCAAAATTAAATAATGTTTATAATATTGACTATACCATCTCCACGTCTAAATGAAAGCCAATCTATTCTTCTATGTTTTGACCAAAACACATTAAAGTCCAAGTGCTCTCTTAATCTTTCAAGAGAATTAGCTTCCATCAGTGAGATTATGGATTCCCATATCATCATTATCTTTACAATGTACCAATAAAATATTGTTTCCACTTAATCCATTAACAACATGCAAATAATAATGATAATTGGCCCAAATTCATTTGGATTATTGTTATTATCATATTGATCACCACCATTACTAAAACAAAATAGGGGAATTACTTATCATGATTGTAATTAATTAGTATTGATATAACAAGCAATACACAATATTTTTGGTTTGGATCTTCAAAACATTCATCTTTCTTTTTACCTTATACTTCCTACGTACCATTCAACGTATGTACTATTTGTTTATATATATCTATAGTAAAAATATTCAATATACAAAATTTAATTGAATTGCGTATTCTATTTTGATTATTCATTTTAGAAGCTAATTTTTTACTGATTATAACTCATATGATTTAATATATAAAATTAAATTGACTTGAATTAAATCGAAAACATTTTAAAATAAAAGAAAAAAATGGATAAGATATTATATAATGTTAACTTAATGACATCTATTTAATTACTTTTTAATGTAAATTATATATATGAAAATTTTTACATTAATGAAAAATATGTGTTTATATATCTAAATGAACAAATTTTATAACAAATAAAGTAAGGAAAAATAATTCTTAAAATTTGAGATTACAAAAATAACATTTTTTATTTATAGTTTATATATTTTACTAAAAAAATATTCAAAATTTATATTGAAATTTCATCGATTAGATCCATTCAATATTATTAGGTATTATATTTATTATTATAAGTTATAAGAGTGTTACTTACAAAAAATTACAATTAATAATTTTAATATATATAAAATTTAGAATACAAATAATATATATAATTTACATTGTTTGATTTACAAATGGTAAAGTAATCAATATTAAATGTAATTTTAGAAACTAAATTGTATGATTTAAATTATTAAAAATTAAATTTTAATATCTTATGTAAATGATGAAGTAAATAGATATATAAAACTATAATTAATTAATTCTCTCATGAATATATACTACTTTGATTTTTTTCCCTAGTTTCATGCAGGAAACATTATATCATTAATAATCTTTCTTTCTTCCTTGTATGTTCATATTCTCTCTTCTTATAAAATAAAGATTATTTTAAATATTTGTTGTAATTCTTTAATCAAAATCTCTCTCTTATTATATGTAGGCCTATATTTTATACTATAATAAAGAAAAAAAATCAACTAGTGAAGAGTTAAAGGTAGCACATTTCAGTACATTACTCATGATCATGTATTATGCGTATTTAAAGGCGAGTGATGTAATTATTTTAATCGCAATCAATTTCATTGGTTTTATGATAGAAATAATTAATTTTTATTTTAAGATTTTAAAAATATTTTTTATTAATTTAAAACTTTTAGTAAATAATCAATCATTATTAGTCCGTTTCAGTCATTTTTTAATCATTATATATATATATAATATGTAACAAACTAATAATGATTGATAATTTAGTAAAGTTTTTAAATTAAGAAAAAAATATTTTAAAGATATTAAAATAAAAATTACATCCTCTAAAAATCTTATATTGAGAAAATGGCATGTAAATTATTTCTTTTATAAAACCAATGAAATTGATTGTGATTAAAATAATTACATCACTCAACTTTAGACAGACAGACATATTACATCATGAGTAACATACTGAAATGTGCCACCTTAAACTATTCAGTTGATTTTTTTTTATTATAGTATAAAATATTGGCCTACATATAAGAAGAGAGAGATTTTGATTAAAGAATTGCAATAAATATTTAAAATAATGTTTACAGAGAATACCAACATTCAAGGGAGAAAGAAAGACTATTAATGGTACAATGTTTCCTGCGTGAAATGAGAAAAAAAATTAATTCTAAAAAAAAATCAAAAATGGTATATATTCATGAGAAAATTAATTAATTATAGATTTATATATATATTTAATATTAAATTTATATAAGATATTAAAGTTTAATATCTAATTTTTTAAATCATTAGATTTAGTTTATAATGTTTTTAAATTTGATAAATTTAACACCAAATTTCAATGAAATGAACGTACAAAGGAGAAAGAAAGACTATCCGTGATACACTGTTTCCTGCATAAAACGAGAGAAAAAAATTAATATTTAATTCTAAAAAATCAAAATTAATATATATTAATGAGATAATTAATTAATTAATTATAGTTTTTTATATCTATTTATTTTATATTAAAATTTGATCTTTAAATTTCATACAATTTAATCCTAAGGTTTTTAAATTTGACAAAATAATCTAAAATTTCAATTTTCTTAAAAATAATTTAAAGATGTTATATTTAACGATCAATGAATTAAATTATAATTTTTTAAATAAATTAAGAATTAAATAAATTAAAAAATCAAATTTCATAGTGTTAAATGAATTTAACAAAAAAAATTTAAAAACTTAAATATGAAATTATGTGAATTAAAAGTAACAACAAAATTTAATCAATAATTAGCAGAAGTAATTAGATACTTAATTATATATATATATATATATATATATACATTGACAATGCAATTAGCTTAATCATTTCATAATAGAGAGAAGACTAACGTAATAGAGTTATGCAAGCTGTTACAAGTTATGCAAGCCAATGCTAACCATTTAACAGAGCAACAACAAAGTATAAAAAAACTACTAACATGATTGATTATAAGATTGATCAAGGTTTAGTGATTCATGCTTCATAATTAATTATTTATTTAAACCAAAATATATAGCTATTAGCGCAACATACCTTCCATTAATGCTCTTCATGAACAAGTTTTTTTTTTTTTTTAAATAACTATATTATTCTTACACCCATAATCAAGATTCGAATCTTGATCTTTTACTCGTCGAAATAAACTATAAGCAGTTCATTTCTGTTCACAAAACTAAGAATTGATATGTATTGAAAAGTGGATTGATGAATTCACTGAATGAGAAACGAAGAGAACAAGAAATGAAAGAAAGCTCAACTTTACTAATGGCTATTACATTTCACAGGGTGAGTTTACAGGGCTAGAGTTTCTACCTTATATAGACTCTTTCTGTACATACACGTGAAACCAATAACGTAAAAGAGATAGCTAGAGAGAAAATAGTTGTAATAGACTTGAAAATAATATGGATTTTGCATAAATTAATTAAAAATAATGATGTGTAAAAATATATAAAGATTTAAATCGTTCAACAATATTTATATTAATTTATTGCAAAAGTAATGATTTTTCTTTATATATATATATATATATTTATATATACATATATGATAAAAGTAGTCGATATACTAGAAAATTTAATTGAATTGTATACGTCAAATTTGTTTTGATTATACGTTTTTAGCTCATATGGTAAAAGCATTTAATATAGAAAATTGAATTAAATTGCACCGGATACATTTTAGAAAAAGAAAAAAAAATTGAATTGAATACTACATAATGTAAACTCAATGATATATATATCTATTTTTTTCCTTTTTAAATATAAATTTATTTTGAATGAAGAATATATGTTTATTTACATCAAAGGAAAAACAATATTTATTAACTCTTTAAAAATTATAAAATACAAAAATAGTTTTTTTTTATGTTTAGTTAAACTCTAATTAATTAAATAAATTTAATATTATTAAGATATTATTTTTATTATTATAAATTTAATAAATATTATTTTATATAATTAAAAAAAATACTTATATGCTTCTTAATATTATTCGTTGATATTATTTTAATACATGATTATCTTGATAACTTGAAAAATATATATTTTTAGTAGCAAATTTAATAGGATGATAATTATTAAGTTCACATATAAGGTAACAATACTAAATACAGAAAATAAAATTAATAGAATCGACGGAAATTTGAATAAATCCTTATCCGGTGCCAGTTGACGTAAACATCCACGTGATTCCTGTGTAAGGTCAACTGCTTCTTACATTAATGGAGTGATTTACTTAAAAAATAAATGTTATTTTATATATATCATACGTGAATCAATTCACGTAATATAATATATTTGAAATTTTTAGTAATGAATCTTATCATCACTTCGTTATTTCAAATTATCAGTTTTATATTCACACAATAAATAACTCATTAATATATATATATCAACTTAATGCATATATATATATAAATTTTCCTCCCCCACGTATATCTATTTTTCAATTAATTATTTAGCTCTATATCTATATGTATATAAAGAAAATATTAAATATATTATAAAGGATAAATGTTATACTTTAAAAAGATATTACTATTATACTAATAATAATTCTCATATGACAATTTTATCGTTAAAGTTGATATGTTATAAGGTAGTTGGTTTGAATTTTCTTTTATGTTAATTTAATTAAGTGAAATAAATTTAATTGATTTAAAATTATATATATAAAAAATTAAAAAAAGGAAAGTATTATTGGATTTTTAATTTGCTATTTACAATCTTAATAACTTCTCGAGCAATTTGGAAAAGATTCTCATCAATTTTTTCTAATAAATTCTTATCAATTTGTTAAGCTTAGTAAAAAAAAATTTAGCATTTGAAATTGAGACTCTAAACCTTCTACATCAATATTCCTCTTCTTATTCAATCAATTAAGTTAAGTATATTTTAATAAAGTTAATTATATTTATTAAAAAATTATCACAAATACTCATGAATTTTTATTTTTTATCATATATATATGCCTAATATTTATAACTTAAATCACAAATATTTTTAATATTTTATGCATAATCAATGACTCTTAAATTGTTAATATGTTAATACTTACAATTATTTTTATACTTTTTCACGTACTAAATTATCACAAATATTTGTAAGTTTTTATTTTTCATCACGAATATTCTAATGTTTATAACTTGATTATAAATATTTTAATGTTTTATATATTGTCACTAATATCCTTAAACTATTAATGATGCTAATACATATCATTTGTTTCTTTATTATTTAAGCTCTTATGTATCATAAACTTTAAATTTTGAGTTTCTATTAACTTCTTTTATACTGAGTTGGTTGGTTTAGTTAATTTTTATGAGAATTAATATTTATGATACAAGGTTAAAATTATGGTTTCTATTAATTTATTTTCTTTTATATTGAGTTGGTTGGTTTAGTTTATTTTTATGACACAAATGTTAAACATAAACTATTCTTAAGAGTCCTTTTAAAACTGGTAGTAAAAAATATGATTTTTTTTAATTATTCTTAAAATACCAAAAAATAGATAATTATTGTTGAAGAGATATATAAACTCATAACTTCTAACTCTAGGGATGCATCAATGATATCACCCTCCTCCCATTTCTACTTATATTTTGACTTATTTACTATATTAAAAATATGTAATCACAAAGCATTGAAAATATTAATAAAAAAATATGGGAACATGCATTTTGCTATTATATGGTTGTACATATTGGAGTTGCAGGAGGTTAATTTAATAGTAGAAAAATAAATAAATTAAGAAAGAATCTCAATCCATGAAAATGATATGAAAATATATATTTCTTTTATTTGGATGTGTATTTAAATCCATTCTATAAAAAGTAATTTCTTAATTGGTTAATTTGCAGATGCTAATACCCTTTTCTTTGCAAGAATTTAATTTCAAAATGTTGATATATATCTGCAACTCATTAATGCTAGCTGCACTATTTCTCTTTAGGAAATATATGATACCCAGCTTTAAATCCTCTTGTTTTTTTTAACACCTATCTTACAACAAATTTTACCAAAATTTAAAACATAACTAAATCCTAATAATCTCGATTTAAATATTATTTATTTAAAAATAAAACTAACAAATAATTATTTTATAATTATCTTCATACATCAATTTCATATTTATATAACAATATATATATATATATATATATATATATATATATATTTGTTTATTAAGATATATATGTATACACGTTTATATTTAAAATAAAATTTGCATTATAAAATAACAAAAATAGAATATGTTTATTTACAGCTCATATATGTGCACCGAATCAATAAATTTTATAAGGGAAAAAAAGAGAAAAAATAATATTTATAACTTCTTAAAACTTATAATTATAAAAACAACATTTTTTATGTTTGATTTGTATATTTTACTAATAAAAAATATTCGACTCATAAGTATTACATTAAATTCTGACTAATTAGATGTATTTATTGTTATTTTTGTTTTTATAAATTTGAAGAATGTCATTTTATGTAATGTATAAAAAAAATTAAATTTACAATTAAGTATTTTAATATATATGAAATTTAGAACGCAAGTAAGATATAATTCACATTGTTTGTTTTACTAATGGTAAAATAATCAATATTAAATACTTAAATATTATTATTTTTTAGATTAAATAATATTTTTATATGATTTAAACTTGATTTAAAAAAGAAAGAGCAATGAATCTTAATCACTAAACCGAAGGAGGAATGAATCTTAATCACTAAGTGAATCACACTTAATTGATATTATTATTCTTTAAGGAGAGAATTCTGCGTATAATATAGATTCAGACACTTAATGGAAATGAATTATCTTAATTCTTTATTTGTATAAAAAATAAAAAGATATTAGAAGTAAAAATAATATCAATTATTGATGTTAATAAAAATGGAAGAAATATATTGTATTCAAAATTTTATTCTCTTTAAAGTTCTAGCTATTATATAAATAGGGTAACGGGAGATACATTGCATTAATGATCGCATAAAATTGATCTTGATAGCTTGAAAAATATATATTTTTAGTAGCTAATTTATTAAAATGATAATTATTAATATCAATATAAGATAATAATACTAACATAGTAAATAAAATTAATAGAATTGAATTAAATAACATTTGAAAAACATGCAAAAATAGAAAGTAGCCTCGGCTGAAATTTGAATAATTTATTATCCTACGCTGTTGACAGAAACAGCCATGTGATTTCTGTATAAGGTTAACTGCTTCTGATAATTATGTGATTTACTTTTAAAATGTTTTTATATTAGAGCATTATACATGAGTGAATTATATTTGAATAATTAATCTTATTATCATTTGATAATTTTAAATTATTAATTTTATATTTAATTAATAATTAATTCATTGTAATTAATAAATTGATATGAACGTTTAGATAGTAATTATACATAATGTAATTTTTTTAATGTTAAGATATATTCGTGAGTATGTAAAGTTACACAATGAAAAATTTATAGACTCCATTTTCAAACTGAATTACACGAATTATTTTCGCATTTTTCAAGTTTTAAATATGTGATTAAATCCTTAATGTTAGGATATATTTGTAAGTCTGTAAAATTACAATGAAAAATTTATAGACTCCATTTTCAAACTGAATTAGGAAGAATTCTTTTTACCTTTTTCAATTTTTGAATATGTGATTAAATTTTTAAGTACACGTATTTGTAAAAACGGGTAAATTAAGACAAAATTAATAATTAATTATTTAACCGTACAATTATGTATATTAATATATATGTAAGGAAAATATTAAGTATGAAAGAAAGAAAGAACCTATGATATGAAAGTATATATATATATATATATTTTTTATTTGGATGTGTATTTAAATCCATTCTATAAAAAGTACTTTCTTAATTGGTTAATCTGTAGATGCTAATATCCTTTTCTTTGCAAGAATTTAATTTCAAAATGTTGATATCTGGGTAGCTCCACAACTCATTAATGCCATGCCAGCTGCATTATTTCTCATTAGGAAATATATGATACCCAACATTAAATCCTCTTCTTCTTCTTTTTTTCTTTTTTTAACACCTATCTTAAAGCACAAAACCAAAATTTAAAACATAACTAAAACCTAATAATCTCCATCCATTTATTTAAAAATAAAATCCATAGATATTTATTTTATAATTATCTTCATATATATTACATCAATTTCATATATTACATGCATGTATATATTTGTTTGTTGAGATATATATTTACATAATATATGTTTATATTTTAAATAAAATCTGCATTATAAAATAAGAAAAAAAAATTGAAAGTTTATTACTTGTTGTTTATATTTATTAATAAAAACAAAATATTTGGAGCACTTTAAAACTTCAAACCCAAAAAATCCTTCCGCACCTAACTTAAATAATAATAAAGCTATTAACGTGAAAAATAATAGAAAATCCATAAGCAATATAATTTAACTTCTTTCAATTGAAGAAAAAATCATAATAAATATAGCTGCCACGAAATAATACCCAAGCCAAAAATATTATATATTGGAAGCATATTAATATAAATGTGATGGCATAAAATAGTATCTAGCAAGTAGGCTAGACATTTTAAAGGATGATAGGTAGATGTTGACATGTGAGTAATATGTAACAAGGAGATAACAATGCAGGAATTATGTCAGATAATCAATAGACAAAAATAATAATAAAAATTAATATTGTTATAATTTGTTTATTTTTCGTTTCCTTTTGTATACAAATACTATACATTTGTACAGAAATATGAGAACAGAAAATTACAGAAATACAATCATAATATTTGACATGGTATCAGAGTAGATTATCTAAAGAAATAAAAAATTACGTTACTACCTGTTACAACGTAATTTTCTGTTCTCACGATATTGTTTGTTTGGCCAATCTGGTTTGGCAAAGTGATCTGGGATCAGGGGTGGTGTTTTTGTTCGTTTTTTTTTTGGTCGATCTGATTGACTTTACTCTGTTCGTCTCCTCAGCATCGGTAACTTTGTGTGTTGGACGGAGGGATCCTCCACTGTTTTACCTTCAAACACCGAACAGTGGTTTGAGTTCATATTCAGTTCTTGTAGTCGTTTCACTCTACCTATTTGTCATCAGTTGGTGTAGCTCATAAATGAAAGCAAGATAGTTAATTAACTTTTATTGTTTCAGAAATTCAATAGAAGATTACGGGTTACACTTCAAAAAAAAAATATCTGCATACAACTTACAAGGAGTCAAGTGATTCGCAACACCAACTCAGCGAAGAACCATAGAAAGAAGGTCGGACCCATTTGGAAACCGAGTACTCACAGCAACCGTTGATGTAGTTCCTTGGAAACCAAGTACTCACAAGCAGTCGTTGATGCAGTTCCTGAGAGTAACAGAATAGGTGGTGGTACCAGCGACAAAGGTGCTGGTGCTGTATTCTTGAAACTAATATTTCGAGCAGAGAATGAAGAAAAAAAAACAGTAACAGAGGTAGTTTGCGAGAGGAGAAGAGCCACTGCGAAGAAGAGCGCCGCTGCGAAGAAACTGAGAGAAGAGGAGAAGAAGAGGGATGCGTGAATTTGGTTGAGAAGAAGCTGCGTGAGTTTGGAATTTCTCTTAGGGTTTAACGCGTAGAAAAAGCTGCGCTGCACTCATTTGTAAAATTTTTTAGGGTTACGAATTTTTCTATTTATAGTGTACGAATGGAAGGAAAAAAATTTTAGATTTCATGGCGGAATCTAGAGATTTAACTACCAATTTCATGTTGGAAGATTTGACGGCGAAAATGACGGAAGTTCTAACTAGAGCTCAAATCAACTCACAACCTCCGCCAACTGAAGCGTCGACTGCTCCCATTAGTATCAAGTTGGGAGGATCCAACTATGCCTTGTGGTCACAGGTGGTGGAGATGTATATCTCTGGCAAAGATAAACTGGGATATATTAATAGGGAATTTCCTCAACCTGTTGAAACCGACCCCTCATTTAAGAGATGGCGTACTGAAAATGCCATTGTCAAAGGATGGTTGATCAATTCGATGGACCCCTCCTTAATTGCAAATTTTATCCGATTCTCAACTACAAAACAGGTTTGGGATTCGGTGGCTACCACTTACTATGATGGGACAGACACATCTCAAGTGTATGATCTTCGCCGTCAAGTTACTCGTACGAAGCAAGCGGGTGGATCCATTGAAAAATACTACAATGACCTTCAAGGGTTGTGGTGTGAAATTGATTTCCGTCTCCCTAATCCAATGGAGTGTGCAATTGATATACAAAAATAGAACTCCATCGTACATGAAGATCGAGTGTATACCTTCCTCGATGGACTTGATGATAGATTGGATAAAACTCGAAGTGATGTGCTTCAGATCAAACCATTCCCTACGGTGGAACAAGCCTATGGATTCGTCCGTAGGGAAGAGGTCAGGCAGACCGTGATTATCATAAGTGTAGATACGACACCCGGAGCAGTTATGGCTTTTAAAGGGGTCAAGGGACACCATAATCTAATGCCACCAAAAACAGGAACTTTCTTGGGTAGTAAGAAATCCACGGGAAATCCACCATCTCTTGACATGAAATGTGGCCATTGCAGAAACTCCAAACACACCCATGAAAACTACTTCAAACTACATGGGTATCCAGAATGGTGGAATGATCTTCAAGCACGGAAGAAACGGGACACCACTGGGCGAGCCGCTGTGGGTACCAATAATGCCTCACTATCCCTTACTTCTCAGGCCGAATCTTCCCAGGATCTAGGTATTTCAAGTAAAGCAATGAAGAAATATGGGTTCCAACAAAGCAACTCTGATCATACTCTTTTCCTAAAACATCGATTAGGGAAGATAACAGCCCTTATAGTCTATGTAGACGACATGATCATTACAGGGGATGACAAAGAAGAAATCTCTAAGCTTCAAAAACAACTATCAAATGAGTTTGAAATGAAGAATTTGGGAGGGCTCAAATAATTCTTAGGTATTGAGGTAACAAGATCAAAACAAGGCATATGTCTTTCCCAAAGGAAATATACTCTGGACCTATTGGCAGAGGCAGGACTACTAGATTGTAAACCTGTCGATATTCCAATGGTTCAAAATCATAAACTTGGAGAATATGTGGACCAAGTACCAGCAGATAAACAGAGATATCAACGATTAGTAGGTAAACTCATATATTTATCTCATACTCGACCTGATATTGCTTATGCTGTGAGTGTCGTGAGTCAGTTCATGCACTGCCCAAGTGAAGACCATTGGATGCGGTCATGTGAATACTTCGTTATTTAAAGTCCTCCCCTGGGAAAGGACTTATGTTTTCAAAGAATGGTCAATTGGAAGTCCTTGGATATACGTATTCAGATCGCGGTGGAATATGAAGGATAGGAAATCTACTGCTGGATACTTCACTTTTGTGGGGGGCAATCTTGTTACATGGAGGAGCAAGAAGCAAAAGGTAGTTGCCTTATCTAGTGCTGAAGCTGAATTTCGAGGAATGGTCAAGGGAATATGTGAGCTCCTGTGGTTAAAAAAACTTCTAACTGAGATTGGTGTTGCTCCTAACTCTGAAATGAACTTATTTTGTGATAACAAAGCAGCCATTGCCATCTCTCACAATCCAGTTCAACATGATCGCACGAAGCACGTTGAAGTGGATCGGAACTTCATCAAACAGAATCTCGAAGAAAAGATTATTAAGCTTCCATTTGTTAAGTCAGAAGATCAATTGGCTGATATACTCACAAAATCTGTGTCTGCAAAGCACTTTTACAACTCACTTGACAAGTTGGGCATAAGAGACATATATGCACCACCTTAAGGGGGAGTGTTGGCATATGAGTAATATGACAGACAACAATACAGGAATTATGGTAGATAATCAGCAGACAAGAATAATAATAGAAATTAATATTGTTATAATTTGTTTACTTTCTATTTCCTTTTGTATACAAATACTATACATTTGTACAGAAATATGAGAACAGAAAATTACAGAAATACAATCATAATATTTGACAGTAGATACTTAAAGGCATAAAGGTTATATTTATTACTTGGAATAAAATATATAAAATTTTACTTGTTTTGTATTTTCTTAACTATCAAAGATAAGATTTTATGTAGGTTTATTTGAGTAGCTATGAATAATTAATACATAAAAAAATAATATTATGTAAATTTACAAGTATATTTATATCAATAAATTTATATTAAATTTTTAAAATTAATTTTTATTTTATTTATTAGAAATACATTAAATAAAAAAAAATCAATAGTTAACTTAAATTAGAATACATTGATATAAAGTAACAAATAAGCATTAAAAATCTTTATTTCTTTTTTTAAAAAAATCATTTAAAATAAAAGTACACCATTAATATCTAAATATAAAAAATATCAAATCATCGTAACAATAAATTTACAGTCTAAGGAGTAATTTTTTCGAGCATTCTTTTATCCCCGTTTGATCTTCATCTAAGTTTTGATCATCTAATAAAAAAATAAAAACTCTCTGTTAGCATTGGTCTATTGGGTTAGTGCAAAATATTGGAATAAATAAGTAATTGTATATAATTATGAGTCAGATTTTGAGGGAATGTGTTGAAGCAAGTTTATAAAAACAGTGTAGGAACAATATTACCGATAACTTGAAAGTAACTGCTTGGGTTGAGTCGCGGACTAGGTCGCTCTCTTTAAGACGTTTCGCGGCTCTGCCCAATTTATGCAAGCAAACACAGCCTCGTCGTCCCCAGGATAAAACAGCCCAGAATCTTAATCTCTGTCTCAGAACTTCACTGCACTGATGAAGACTGGAATGCTACACCTGAAAATTTGTTGCTCGGAAAACAAAAAAAAACTTAGAAATTGTAGAGAGAATTTTTTTCGTAGGGAGATGATTGCTGATTGTTGTGTATCAAATGAGAGCTGAAGCCCTCCTTTTATAGACTTTAGAAACCGTGTGGTAATTATGAATAAAACGGTAATGTCTAGGAATTAAGAGTGTAACGGCCATTCTGAGTAATGAAGAGTAACGACCATTTTCAGATTAAAGACGAGTAACGGATAACGGATATAATTTGGGACAAACGGTCATATTCTTAATAAAAGAAAATAACGGCTCTTTTTTCTGAATAAAGAAGACAAACGGTCATATTCTTAATAAAAGAAAATAACGATCATAAAAAATATATATATATATAACAACCATTTTGTAAGTGTAAAAATTTTCCTTAAAAGAATATTTTACCAAAAAGGAAAATACCACCTCACCTCACACACACGCACACGCACTCGGACTCGGCTCGGCACGGCACGGCACGGCCGGTCGGTCGGACGGACGGCGGCGCGGCATGCAGCGCTGCTACGTGTGGTATCACATTTGCCTAGGTCCTCTCCCCTTCCACAAAAGTGGGTGCCCCTTGGGGCCCAATCCCAATAGCCAACTCCTCACTATTTATACCTCTTTAAAATAATATAAAAAAACAATGTGGGACAAGGCACATTTCCCAACAAAATTTTTTAATTAAATTTCATCTTTTTTCAACAATCCCCCACTTGAATTTTATATAAAAATAATTTTCATCGAGCAACCGATCAATTAAAAGTATAAGATTGTGTATAAGCACAAGGTGTCTATCGACTTGAACCTTTGCATAGTGTTGATGCTTTAGAATATACTAGAGTAACTCATAGTTTTGAACTCTATCTCTAACAACATCACACACATAACCTTTCCAAGGTGTAGTTCGAAAAGTCTGTGCTTTACGGCTATGCACGTGTATCCCAGTATAGTGAACGCTCTAGTAAATTTTTGCCCAAAAAAAATTTCCATAGGAAGCGGCCACACTTCCACATTCACATAGGTGAGTCTATCAAGAGTACTCCTGTAGCTATGTACTCTACTCCACATAGAGTATAGAACTCATTAAGAGTTTAACAATTAACTCATCCTTTTCTATCGCTTCAGGACTTCATGCTTCTAACAATATAGAATGGGATTTAATAAATAACATGATACATCTCATATCACTTCATGATTTGTTATTACCCTTTGAACTTATTTCTTGGGATCTCCGCCTATAAGTTGGGTTACCATCATAAGTGACTCTTCATTCTAAGGGCATTAATCCCATTCCTTTTGAGGTTTTGAAAACCTTCTCTTGGTAATCCTTTCACAAAGGATCTGCCAAATTTTCATCGAACGCACATGATCCACTCTTATCGCTCCCGTTGAGAGAAATTCTCTAACAAGATTATGCTTACGACGTATTTGTCGCCTCTTGCCGTTGTAGTAACGGTTCTGAATCTTTGCAATAGCCGCGGTACTATCGCCGTGGATCAAGACAAATTGGTATCGGTCTTTCCCATAAAGGGATCTCACCTAACAAACTTCTTAGCCAACTCGCTTCTTCACTAGCGGGCTAGTGCTATCATTTCGACTCCATTGTAGATTGAGCCAATATTGTTTGTTTCTTAGACTTCCAGAAAACTCCACCAAATGTTAAAAATATAGCCACTAGTTGCTTTGGAGTCTTCTGATAAAGTGTTCCAATCTGCATCGCTGTATCCTTCTAAAACAGCGGGAAACTTTTTATAATGTAATCCAAGGTTCATAGTTCTCTTAAGGTATCTCATAACCCTTTCAATAACATTTCAATGCTCTATACTAGGTCTACTGGTAAACCTACATAGTAGTCCCACAACATAAGCTATGTTTGGTCTAGTGCAATCAGTAGCGTAACGTAAGCTACCAATGATGCTCGCATACTCAGTTTGTCTAACACCGTCTCCGGTGTTCTTGAACAACTTTACACTAGGATCATAAGGAGTACATGCAGGTTTACAGTTAAAGTAATTATATTTCTTTAAGATCTTCTCAATGTAGTGAGATTGATCTAGAGAAATTCCCTTTTCACACCTAGTTATTTTTATACCAAGGATTACACTCGCTTCTCCAAGATCTTTCATATCAAAATTAGCTCTTAACAACATTTTGACATTATTCACAACATAAATATTTGATCCAAAAATAAGCATGTCATCCACATATAAACATATAATAGTGCACATATTATCTTCTAATTTATAATAAATGCATTTGTCACTTTCATTTATTTTGAATCCATGTGAGATAACTAGATTATCAAATTTTTCATGCCATTGCTTAGGTGCTTGTTTTAGACCATAAAGAGATTTATCTAATTTACAAACTTTATTTTCTTGACACTGGGATAACAAAACCTTCAAAGTTGATCCATATAAATTTCTTCTTCTAAATCACCATTTAAGAAAGCGCTTTAACATCCATTTGATGTACTACTAAATCATGGATAGCAATGAGAGAGAAAAGTACACGTATGGAAGTTATTCGTAATCGGTGAAAAGGTATCAAAGAAATCTACATTTTCCCTTTGCCTATATCCTTTAACTACAAGACGAGCTTTATATTTTTCAATAGTACCATCAGTTTCAATTTCTTTTTTAGTATCCATTTACATCCAATGGTTTTGCAACCAGGAGGTAAGTCAACTAAATGCCAAGTCTTATTATACTCAAGTGAGTCCATTTCATCATTTATGGCTTCTTCCCATAAGTTGGCATCTAAAGAAGATAATGCTTCTTTAATAGTTTGGGGATCTTCCTATAAGGTATAAGCATAAAAATCGACCCAAAATCCTTAAGTGTTCGAGCTCGTTTACTTCTTCTAATTTCGGTGTTTAATTCTTCGGTTTGTTCACTAGTTCTAGTTATAGGTAAATTACTAGACGACGAGCCCCCACTATTCTTAAATTTAAAGTGGAAACCTATATTCATAGAAGTCAAGATCATTTGATTCTATAACTACCGATCTTTTAAGTCATAGAATTTATAAGCTTTACTATTCACAGCGTATCCTATGAATACACATTCATATGCTCTACTAGCAAGTTTATTTCTTTTAGGATCGTGGATTCTAACATAGGCTAAACAACCCCAAGTTTTAAAATAAGTTAAATTAGGTTTCTTATTTTTCAAAATTTCATAGGGTGAAATTTTATTTGTAGATTTAGGCACTCTATTTAGCACATAGGCATAGTTAATAAAATTTCTCCCCACCAATGGGAGGCAAAGACCGAGTTTAATAAAATTGCAACAACCGATTCAAGAAAGTTCTATTTTTTCTTTCAAATTTTGCCATTCATTTCGGGAGAATAAGGTGCGCTTTTTTCATGAATGATTCCATGAGTTTTATAAAAATCATTGAAGATATTGGAATCATATTCGGTGCCTCTATCACTTGAAACCTTTTTATTTTTCTCGTTAAGTTGATTTTCAATCTCACCATAAATATTTTAAACATATCAAATGCTTCACTTTTATTTTTCATTAGATATACATAAGTGTAATCAACAATCATCTATAAAAGTTATAAAATAGCGTTTTCCATTTCTTGTTAAATTTCCATCAAGTTCACATATATCGAATGAATTAATTCTAAAGGTTCAGCATTCTCTAACTACCGATTTATGTGAAGTTTTGGTTATTTTAGCTTGACTACAAAATTCACATTTTTCAAAATCATTTAAAGATAGTTTAGGAATTAGTTCTAAGCTACTCATGTTCTTTATTATGCGTTTATTAACATGACAAAGTCTAGCATGCCAAATATTAAAAGAACTCAACATATAAGCAGAAGAAGAGGTTTTATTAATTTCAACATTTAATTTGAACATGCCATCAAGTATGCGTACCTTTTCCTAACAAATATATTATCTTTACTTATAGTATATAAATCAGCGCCTATAATTTGAGTAAACCTAGCTTTGTTAAGAAGATAGCCTCAAACTAAATTCTTTCTCATCTCTGTAGTATGCAGGACATCCTTCAAGATGACAAGTCTTTCCAGAGGTAAACTTCAAAACCACCTCACCAAGACTAAAGAACTTTAGTGGAGCTGGGAGTCACCCAAAGAAGACTTTCTTATCCTCGAGAATCGAATAGGATTTGAACATGTCTCGATCATAGCAAACATGGCGAAGCACCAATGTCTATCCACCACCCCTCGGATCCACCAACAAAATTGACTTCATATCATAGCAATAAGTTGATCTTCGGTAAGGTTTGCACAAGCGGGACGATTCTCTGCTCCTCAGCTTCCTAGCCAAGTGGCTGTGTCTATTACAACTATAACACATGAATGTGTTATTCCTGCTGGGTTGAGGTCCATTCTCGGGGAGGATAGTTTCTATTTCTATTTTGGTGGTTGCGGTTTTGATTGTTACTACGATTATGAAGTTTTCATATTTCTACCTTTAGGTTTCTAATTGTAGATGAGGGTTTCTTATTGGTACTATTATTTGAGACTACGAGTACTTCATCTCTTTGGTCTTGTTTTCGAGCTTCTTCTTCTATTCTTAAACGGGTTATAAGACTTTCTAAAGAAAATTCCTTAGTTTTATGCCTAAGTGTATTCTTAAAATCTTTCCAAGGGGGTAATTTATCTATTATAACAAATTTACTTGAAATTGTTCATCTAAAGTCATACCTTCAAGTTATTTCGTGTGCTATCTTCTCAGCTCATGTGATTGAGCTTCCACCGATTTGCCATCAATCATTTGAAACTTCATGTATCTACTAACAAAGATACTTCTTAGTACCGGCTTCCTCGTCGTATTTCTTTTGAAGTGCTTCCCAAATTTCCTTAGCAGACTTATCACAGTTATAATAATCATACAAATCATCAGCTAAACCATTAAGAATATAGTTTTTGCATAGAAAATCATTTTCAATCCAGGCGTCTAAAACTTTAGTTTCAGCTTCGGTAGGAGGATTGGACTGTATTGGTTTTTCAGTAGTAAGAGCAGAAACGACTTTTTTCATGGTTAAGAAAAACGACTTTTTTCATGGTTAAGAAAAACAACATTTTTTGTCTCCATCTTTTAAAGTGTAATCCCTCAAAACGGAATGGTTTGTTGAGATCAGCAGTTAGCATTTCAGTAGACATGGCAGATTGAATATCGTCTTAAAATTGTTGAAGCAAGTTTATAAAAACAGTGTAGGAACAATATTACCGATAACTTGAAAGTAACTGCTTGGGTTGAGTCGCGGACTAGGTCGCTCTCTTTAAGACGTTTCGCGGCTCTGCCCAATTTATGCAAGCAAACACAAATGTCGTCCCAGGATAAAACAAATTTAATCTTAATCTACGTGCCTCGTAACTTCACTGCAGAGATGAAGACTGGAATGCTACACCTGAAAATTTGTTCCTGGGAAAAGTAAAAACAAAAAAAAAAACTTAGAAATTGTGGAGAGAATTTTTTTCGTAGGGAGATGATTGCTGATTGTTGTGTATCAAATGAGAGCTGAAGCCCTCCTTTTATAGACTTTAGAAACCGTGTGGTAATTATGAATAAAACGGTAATGTCTAGGAATTAAGAGTGTAACGGCCATTCTGAGTAATGAAGAGTAACGACCATTTTCAGATTAAAGACGAGTAACGGATAACGGATATAATTTGGGACAAACGGTCATATTCTTAATAAAAGAAAATAACGGCTCTTTTTTTCTGAATAAAGAAGACAAACGGTCATATTCTTAATAAAAGAAAATAACGATCATAAAAAATATATATATATATAACAACCATTTTGTAAGTGTAAAAATTTTCCTTAAAAGAATATTTTACCAAAAAGGAAAATACCACCTCACCTCACACACACGCACACGCACACGCACACACACACGCACACGCACACGCACACGCACACGCACACGCACACGCACTCGGACACGGCACGGCACGGCCGGTCGGTCGGACGGCCATGCGGCGGCGCAGCGTGCGATAGACTTTAGAAACCGTGTGGTAATTATGAATAAAACGGTAATGTCTAGGAATTAAGAGTGTAACGGCCATTCTGAGTAATGAAGAGTAACGACCATTTTCAGATTAAAGACGAGTAACGGATAACGGATATAATTTGGGACAAACGGTCATATTCTTAATAAAAGAAAATAACGGCTCTTTTTTTTCTGAATAAAGAAGACAAACGGTCATATTCTTAATAAAAGAAAATAACGATCATAAAAAAAATATATATATATAACAACCATTTTGTAAGTGTAAAAATTTTCCTTAAAAGAATATTTTACCAAAAAGGAAAATACCACCTCACCTCACACACACGCACACGCACACACACACGCACACGCACACGCACACGCACACGCACACGCACACGCACACGCACACGCACTCGGACACGGCACGGCACGGCCGGTCGGTCGGACGGCGGCGGCGGCGGCGCGCGCGTGCGATAGACTTTAGAAACCGTGTGGTAATTATGAATAAAACGGTAATGTCTAGGAATTAAGAGTGTAACGGCCATTCTGAGTAATGAAGAGTAACGACCATTTTCAGATTAAAGACGAGTAACGGATAACGGATATAATTTGGGACAAACGGTCATATTCTTAATAAAAGAAAATAACGGCTCTTTTTTTTCTGAATAAAGAAGACAAACGGTCATATTCTTAATAAAAGAAAATAACGATCATAAAAAATATATATATATATAACAACCATTTTGTAAGTGTAAAAATTTTCCTTAAAAGAATATTTTACCAAAAAGGAAAATACCACCTCACCACACACACACACACGCACACGGCACGGCACGGCACGGCCGGTCGGTCGGACGGCGGCGGCGGCGCGTGTGTGGTATCACATTTGCCTAGGTCCTCTCCCCTTCCACAAAAGTGGGTGCCCCTTGGGGCCCAATCCCAATAGCCAACTACTCACTATTTATACCTCTTTAAAATAATATAAAAAAACAATGTGGGACAAGGCACATTTCCCAACAAAATTTTTTAATTAAATTTCATCTTTTTTCAACAGAATGCTTATAGAACCTTAACTTATTGCAAATAAAAGTGTTCAACATGTATTCATTGATACATTATGTAGTGAGTGAGCTAACCAATGGCAAAGAATTTGGAATTTATAATATAAACATATTTAAACAATAATTAATTTCCTTCCATATTTATATTTTCACTACAGCAACTCCAATTTGATGGATAGATGCTAATAGTATGTTTTGAATATCATGTGTGGATGGTGATTAATTGGTGACCTACTGAGCTGAATGATTTGGTGTGCAACCCAATTATTTAAATCTTTGTATAAAACATTATTTTACATGAGATTATTTAAGTTTGCTAAGTTAAATACAAATGTGAAATATGAGAAAAACTAATTATATATATATATATATATATTATCTTTATAAATCCAATAACCCGTGTGGTTATAACGTGGCAATAAAGTCTTTCTATAATGCATGTAAAATATAAGGTTATAAATTCGTTCATAGCCAGTGTGTGAGTGTTCTGAAGTTTTATTTCAAAATAAATAAACAAATAAATTAATAATAAATTGGGAATTAGGACAAGTAAAATTATTCAAGCCCAAAGGCCGAAATAAAGCCCATTTTTATAAAGTAAATTGGATTGGAACTGAGCCGAAACATAAAAGTTCAATAATCAACAACATAGCAACATTGTCCATAGTCCATAAGCAAAATGTAAGATTATTTGCAAGTACTTTTATACTTTAAGCAATTGACTAAGTACTTCTATGTTGAACTGGTTGTTGCGTTTAATTATGCTCTAAATGACTTTATATTATGCTCTTAGTTATTTGGAATCTCTTTGCTTTGCTAGTAAACTGTTTCATGGAAGTCTTCAATGAAGCTCAACACCATAAATTTGAATTTTGCATTGGTGATTCCTTTTCAATTTTGCCTTCTATGAAATATCTAATTATTGCCATATAGGGCTTGGATTTAACCACGTTAGGGGTTTGATTATGCCGTACTCAAGTTATCCATGTATCTTTTGAGGCATGTTTTGTAAAAGTTTTACAATCAACATTGTTCCCTCGTAGTGTTTCCAATCGGTTTCAATTTTGGAATTAACGATGATAATTGATAAGTGATTATTAATTAAATTTCAAGTATTTATTCTAATTTTATCATTTTCATGTATTATAAATAATTTATTTCATATTTCATGAGACATCATGAGTTCTTAGAATTTTTTTTTTGAAACTTTTTGTAAAATTTTTATTAATTTTATTTAACAAGTGGATATACATAATAAGGATGCACATTTTTTTTCTTCAAAAATCAACCAATCAACTCAAGCACGATAAATAAATAAATAAATATATATATATATATATATATATTGAGGTTACTTGATCTAAATAGGAAAAAAATATACCAAAATCAACATTGTTAGTTCGGGTGGAGATTCATAAGTTATAAAAATTGAATGAAATAAATTGAACCTATAATATTAATATATATTAATTTTTAAAATATATTTTTAATTATTATTTTATATGTTATAATTATAATTTTAAATTATAATATCTAAACTTAATTGGTAAAGACTTTCACTTAAATATTCAAAATCACTTTCATCGCTCACATTTTACATCTCATTCAAGTTACTCTCATATTAGTCTAAAATTTGATTAAAAATCTTTAAATTAATAATTTTCTTACATTATTATATAAATTACATGTTATAGATTGACAATATAACGTTTCATTTGAATTTATAGCTATATTTGATACTAGGTAAACTATTAACATATTATAATTTTTTTATAATTATTCTATGAATGTTTTTAATATTTAATTTTAAAAATAATCATAATTCTATATTTACGTAATACCTACTAGAACCATCTTATCACTTCTTAATAATAAGATATTAAGTAAATAGAATATATAATAATAACAACTTTCAAGTTAAATTTTATGGTATTTTTTTTGTTTCAATCAAATGAATTTTTTTATATCATATTATGATTATAAGTCCAAAATCGTCGAACCAATCTCCCATAAATCAACCTTATAGGTTGGTTTGAAGGCTAATTTTTTAAGAGATTAGACTCATAAATTAGTTAAGTTTTTGGTTATTCAAAATTGTTAAAATAAATTTAGTTTATAAAATGGCTCAAAAAACCTACTCAACCAACTTACACCCACCCCTAACGAAATGTAGATATACCCCTAGCTATGTGTCGTTCCACCAATCGTGTGCCAAATGACATGTCATTTGGTCCATTCCTCAACTCAACCTTCCAAACGACATGTCGTGTCTCTTGGAACCATTTCACGCTAGTGTCGCGTTGTTGTATAGTTCACACGATGATCCCATTTGGTGACACGCGCCATGTTGTGGTGCATCCATTGGACTCCATCTGACGGTCCAGACTTAATCTGATCATAAAAGCCAAAAACACTCATGTAAATATCCAAAAAATATCATTTTGAAGATGATGAGAGAAATTTAGAAAAAATTGAGACAAAAATTATAGCATTTTGAATAATATTTTGAAGAAAAATCTAAAAACAAGTTTAAAGATTGATGTATCTAATTGAATTGGCTTCACTTTTTCATAAAATAATAAGATTTTTGCATCTTATTTCTCTCAGTAGTTATGAATTGTTTAGTTATCTTTGTGTATGTGTTAAATATTATGTTTAACTAAACAATTCATTTTGATTATGGGTAATGTAAGCCCTAAATTATGATTTAAATAAAATTTTAATTATTAATTTCTTAATGTATGTTTAATTTCATGTGTGAATATCAAAGCATGATAATTGGTTAATTAGGTGTACAATTTATTCGATATTTAATTTTGTTTATTTTTAGATTATGCATTTAGTATGAATTTGATAATTTTTATAATTAAAATAACAAGTTATAATTTTTATTACAATTGAAATTAAATACTTAAGTTAAAAATCGTTAAAGATATCAATTTTATATAATTTAATCATTATTATTTTGGATTATAACGAAACAAATGAATTAAATCTAGTAGTTATAACTCTAAGATGTTTATGATTTAGGTTTATTAATAACCCAATAGTTAATCAATTATAAAGCAAGAAAAAGTAGAGAATTTTAAAAAAACTAAAAAATTTTAAAATTAAAATTAAGAATGTCAAAAAAAATTCTTTAAATTATATAATAAATTTAGTATTTGAAAAATGAATTGATCATAACATGATAAATTTAATAGTAATATAGAAACAAGGATAATCATATAATCACATGTTTATCTTATTAATCTAAAAAAATTATATTTTTTGCTATGTTCTTCTTTTTGTATGTTATTTTATTTCTGTGTAAAAATATTCAAAAATTTAATTTGTATTAAATTTTATATTTAAAAATAGCAATTAATAATTAAATTTTCTGGATCCATCGTGGGTATTTACAATTATATTTATAACGATACAATTTTTAAAAAGGAAAAAAAAAAGGATAAATATTTGTTAATCTAATTTAGAAGCATCAATAATCAAGCTTGTGTGGATGATTCATGTCATATTCTTCATGGGTTAATGCTGCAGCATGTAGTAAGGATGGCAATGGGTTAGTTCGAGGGTGGTCCGAATCGAACCGAATAGAATCGTATGATGAATTAAATTGAACCGTTTAAGTGGTTTTAGATTCAGTTTTGTTCGAATATTGTCCACAAGTGACGTAAATTGTTGATCCATTTTGAATACTATTTAGTTTTTAAAATGTAAAAGATACTTAAAATATATATATATATATATATATATATATATGACAAACTAGATAAAATATAGGAATAATGGTAAAAGGTATTTATTAAGTTTATGAGGAGGAGATGGAGATGCTCATAAAATGGATAATATAGAAGCAGAAAAGCCAGAAAGTGAAGATATGGCTATTGGATTGGACCTACTAGACAGAGATTTGGTCTGTGAAGTCTTGTACGCTATGGTTGTCAGAATTAAGACTTTGTGGCTGTGAAGGAAAGAAAATAAAAAGACGACAGTACGTATTCATTAATATAACAATGAGAAGGACGCTCTAACATTCATAAAACAAGAACCAGCTTATTTGAGCAATATATATGCTCTTCTATAATTGTCCTGCTCTGTTACATGATTTTTTATATTAATTTAACTAAAGTAAAGATATATATATACATAACCAAAATGGCTAACATTCTAAGTTTATGATTGTGACCTGCAGTTCAACTGTTAAATTATATAACTTATGGTATTAATTTGAAGATACATACAATTAAACGTAACTATGGTAGAACGTGAGGTGTTAAATGAGACTAGATATAATTTATAAATTTTATGAGTCAATTTAATCTTATTTCTCGTGAGTTATGATGATATCTTATTTATCTAAAATTATCCTAAATAATGAGTAAAATTAAAAATAATGGAAAAAAAAAACATGATTATCTTTAAAAATCATACTTATTTATAATAACTATGAATACATTTATGATAAATTTAAATGGATTAGATAGGATGAGATTTAAATAAAATAAGATCACTTTTATTCGTAAACTTATTAAGAATATTAAATGAAATATAAAGTATTTGATATCACTATACATAACCATCATTTCTATATTAAGGACTATTTAGATAAATTTATTTAACAAATAATTCCAATAATTGAATTAAGTCTATTTAATAGTAAATAGAGAAAATTTTAGTATAAATTTTTTAGATTAAGTTATTTGATTTTTTATAATGATTTTTTTATTAAAATATTTATTTTTTATTAAGGAATTAAATATGATTTAAACACAAGTATTTAAAAATAATTAATGATAATTAATATGAAAAAATATATAATTTATTTTTAATTAATTAATTTTTTATAATAATAAATTAAATAACATTATATATAATTTAAGAGATTAAACTATAAAATTAACTTAAAATCCATTTTGATTTAAGAAGGATATGAATTATTAATAGATATATATATCGACACGTATTTTACTTCATGTCTATAAAAAGAAACTAAGAAAGTAGAATCAGTTTCTGAATATATCACAATTTTAAATCAACTTCTCTGGAGAAAATGACAATTATGTGACTAAGCAGCTGATATTAAATTGATTCTAAATTGGATATATATATATAAATAGAAGTTAATTAGTACCCGTTTCTGCTATTATAAGATATATATATGACTCTATTTGTCTTGATTGATATTGGGGGCAAGAGTAACATGGCTTCACGTGCCACATCAACATCATATCCATCTCTCAAACAATATTTAAAAAGAAAAAAGAATTGTACGGAATTATGAATGACAGTAATTTATTGTATTATTATATTTTAATCATTTAAATTTATAAAAAATAAAATAAAGAAAATCATTATTTTTAATCTTAATATTTGAAATACGATATTATCATAATTTTATTTAATCCTTTTAAAAGAATCCAAACGCCAACTCTATTTCGGTTAGAATTGTGAGCCATGCACTCTGTTTTCTATAAAAACTCTTTTTAAATCCACAATCAATCTCATTCACAGAACATGGGGAAGCTTCTTCTATTGAAGGTGACATGTTCAACTGTACACAGAAATTATATATAATGGTGAATTGAACAAATATTAATTTGGTTAGCAGCCTTTTCTTTAGCTCTTCTAATTTATTATTTCTTTGTAGAATAATTATTTATAAAAATAATATTATTTATATAAAACATATATATTTTTACTATTTAAAAAACATCTAACAAAAAACGTGTATTGAGTTTAATGTAATAATCAAGGAGAAAAAATGTGTGAAATTTTTAAATAATGTTTAGTAATATTTGTAGAACAAATTAAAGGCATTTTCATACTAAACTTGGAAACAGTTTTATGTAAAATAAATGGAGATCGAAGACAGGAGTAGAGGACAATGTGCCGTATGAGGGAAATTAATAAATGTAGTGTTATTTGCAGGAGAGACCACCACATTAATTTTAATTAATTAATTAGAACATTTATTGAAAATGACTTGGTTCTAATGAGAACAAGCTAAGCTTATTTTTACATTATTAATATTATTTCATGTTGATTATTATGTCTCATTCTATTTAATTTAATTAGTGGTTCTCTCGTACGTTTTAGCTAGCAGGACCACATTAATATTAATTTATAGCTAGAAACTAGTACGTCGGTATCTATTATTCTTAATTTGATCCAGCAAATATTGAAAATCAGAAAATACTAAGTATCACAAATTTGATGATCGAATTGATTTATAAAAAAATACTATCACATGCATGCATGCATATATTTTTGTATAAATTAAGATTTATATAATATGGTGTTAGTGTAGATAATTCAATCAGGTCCTGCATATAGAACAAACTTATTTAGAAATATGTATCTGTACGTATTTACCAAATATCTTTATTCTTGACTAAACATATATATATATATAAGTTTGATACACTGCATTTTTGGTACATAAATATAGAGGCCCGTCCTGAAATTATTGATGCGCTTGCATGGGAAAAAGAATAACAAAAAGTACATTCATTTTCATTTCACAATGATGCATGCATGCATGCATGGTACTAGCTATAAGTATACCCTTCCATCATTTCATAACAAAATTTCAAATTATTTATAATTTTGTCATCATCACAAATTAGTATCATCATTTTATTGATCAAAATTTAACACATTTTTTTTATTAATTATCTCATTATTTAATCATTTTAAATTTATAAATTAAAACAATTAAACATTAATTTTACACTAAAATGAATAATGAAATGTCTTTATCTTTGGTGGTTTATTTAATTTTAATTTAGATAATATGTTTGAACTTTATTAAAAAAATATATAATTTTATCTTTTAAACAATTGAGAAACCAACGTAAACAACAAAATGTTGAAGGGATTAATTAATTAATTTATAATATATTATTAAATATTTAAAATTAAAATACTAAATAAATTACCTCGTTAAACCCATATATTTTAAAATAAAGTGTATCAGAAAAAAAATTATTTTTTAAAATTTTAATTATTAGTATATAAAAATATAAAAGATTATATAATATTTTACTATGTTATCGATCGTATTATATATATTAAAAAAAAGAGAAGTGTAAAATTAAGGAAAACTTTCACGTTTACTGCTTTGGCTTGCCTTGAATTGATGAATTATATATCTGAAATTTGCAAAGCGTGACAGTTTGAAATGTAAAGCAAAAGGTCAAAACCTGTAAATTTAGCTATGTATATATATATATATATATATATATAGGTAGCAAACACATGGTTTCTGCAAACGTTTTGGTTTTTTTTTATTTATTACACATGTTATTATATTATCCTGGCCTGCTCATTATAAAAAATATATATAAATTCATGTTATTTTTACTATTCATAATAAATTTATAATAAATATAATTTTTCTTTTAAAAAAACACCGTTATAAATTTGTTATGCTTTTCAAATACATAATGAGATTTGACTGCTATCTATCTATCTAATATCATCGAAATTAAAAGCATATATATATATCCACATTATTTGTAATAATCAAATATTTGTGTTATTATTATTAAACATTTTTTTTATACTGCTTGTGGTTTAACAGTAACAGTTATTCTATTTTATTTAAAACTAAATATTTAAATTATAATAAGTATCATTTTATAAAATAAAAACTTCTTTAAATATATGTAAATCATAGCTCACAAACCTAAGTCTTCAGAAAAAAGCCGTTATTAATTGAAAAAGAAAAGAAAAAGAAAATGCCAAATCATTAATTATTAGGATATATAAGGTAATACCGAAGGGTACGTTTGGTTATTATTCCGTGATTCAGGTTGTGAGGAATCAGAGAGATAGTAATTCTTTAAGGTTGAATCAGATTCTGTACAGACATGAAAATCTGTTTTAATTATGTATTAAGATTTCGGCATAAATCAAATTGTAAAAATGGATTTGAAGACTTAAATAAGCCCAAAATTTTCATATTCTATACGGTCTTCTATTTAGAATTTATATTCAGATATATGTATATAATAAAAAATAATTATGTTTTAATTATTGAATTTTTTTAGATATTAAATATAAAAACTTAAAATTTAAAATTTAATTACGTGAAGTTCTATTTTATGTATATTATTTTCTTTAATTACAAATAAATTCGCTCATTTTATTCATGTTATATAATATTGTATTAAATTTTTTAAATATAATATCCATGTAATTTGGGTTGGATTAGGGTCAATTTGAATATGCTTCTCTTTAAGAGTGGTTTGATTAAAAATATTCTTAAGATAATCATTTGGAATGAGTATATGAATTAAAAATTATTTATATTAAAAATAAGTTCTCTTCAAAATATAAAACAATTTTCATAAAAATTATCAAATATTTTAAAAAATAATTTAATTCATTTGAAAAGTTCGCAATGCCCACCTCACTATACAGAGAGAATTAAAGGATAATATGAGATTTAGGTAATTTTATTTTCAATATATTAATAATATTTTTTAAAAAAAATTAATGCATTTTATTTATTATTATTATATTTTTAGATATTTTAATTTTAATTCTTAAAATATTTATTTTGTTAGAAAAACTTAAGATTAATCGAACTTCTCTAATTATTATTTTTAAATTTAAAACTACTATTTTCATAAAATTAAAAAGAAAAAAAATCAAACTTCTCTTACTTTATAAATAATTTATTTAATAAAAACTGATTTAATTTTTTAATATGCCATTCAATACACAAACATAAATAAAACACCGACAAAAATTCAACAAATAAATACTACATGTATATGACACAATACAACAATGATCGTGACCCCTTCGTTCCCTCTGTCCTAGTATTTATTGTTTGGTAAAAAAATTGAGAGTGAAGAAAGAGAGAGATATATAGAATGGGTGGTCCAAGTTGTCAAATAGGGGGCCAACAGAGAAGAAAAAACCCAATGGGTTATGATCCCACCATGTCCTAAAACAAAAAAATACACTACACATACCCCAAAACACCCGTGGTCTGTCCTTTGCTCAATTTGTTTTGCCCCCACACATCACATGCATGAATCGCTTTTCAGACAAATGAACTTAGTTTTCTTAGTTATATCACTTAAATGTTAAATCACTTTGATTAAATTTTAAAATATATATATATTTTTTTTTATTATCAATTTTGTATATTTATGATATTTATATCTCAATAACACTATTTAAAATAATATATATAAATAATAAAAAATTAATTATTTATCTTTATGTTATATTAATTTTTTTTTTAAATAAAAGAATTAAAAAAAATTAAACATCTATTTTTAACGTAAGTAAAAGGAGTTGTATTTTCACCCACCCATCACTCTTTTTTTCTCTTTCAATTCCTTCTCTTCATAAATACCCATCTCACCTTTCACTCTTCTCACCACACTCTACCACCTCTTTATTTGTGATCTCTCTCTCATTCCTCATCTCTTATTACTTCCTCTCATAACTTACTTTCTTTCAAAATGGCCATTAGAAAACCAAACAAGCTTCCTCAAGCAGCGGTTCTCAAACAAATTCTAAAGAGATGTTCAAGCCTAGGAAAAAACAAAAATGGGTATAATGATGAAGATTATGGACTTCCACTAGATGTACCAAAAGGTCATTTTGTTGTTTATGTGGGTGAGAATAGAACAAGGTACATTGTTCCAATTTCATTTCTAACACATCCTAAGTTTCAATGTCTACTTCATCAAGCTGAAGAAGAGTTTGGGTTTGATCATGATATGGGTCTCTTAATCCCTTGTGAAGAAGTTGTTTTTAAATCTCTTACTTCAATGTTGAGATGAAAATATCAAAAGGGTCTCTTCTCAATTAAAGCTCAAGATTAATGGTTATGCATGTACTTTAATTTCTTTGGAGATCAAGATGGTCACTAAGATGAAGTGTAATTAATTAGTTAGCTTCTCTTTTTTTTTAAAAAAAAACCCTCTTAATTTCTCCATAATCTGTCATGACTCGTGAGTACTACTAATCTTGAGTTTTTTTAATTTTTTTTGGTATTCGATCTCTTGTTTTTGGAGGTGAGAAGTGGTTTGTTTTGAACCCCTTTTGGTGTGTTTTTAACTACGACTCCCAACTTTTTAAACCCATAAATAAAGTTATAATTTATGGGTTTGGAATTGTATAAATGTACTAGATCTCTCTTTTATTTTTCCTCACAGAGGTGGTGGTTGTGCCCTGTGAGAGAAATTTAATACTAATTAATGAAATTAATATTTGTTGTTTTTTCTCATTGGTTTTTTTATTATTTATTTTATTTTGGCATATTGGGCGTAGCATAAACCTGTTAAGATCTGTGCATGGCCTTCTTGGAATTTGGTAAAGTGAGATCTATGGAGTCAAATAGAATCAAAAGGCATCTTAAGTTTAAGAAAGTGTAAATAATAATTATAATCGTTTAATAGCTTTTGCCAAAGAATGTAGGATACAGAGTCACACTCATAGGTGTACGGATAATAGGTTATTATCATTTTTGAGTTTATACAGCTATGGAGGGTAAGCTTCTTTCTTTCTTTCTTTCTTTCTTTTTCGGTAGCAAAAAGGAAAAAAATTATTTTATTATCATAAAAGGAAATATAAATAAAAATAAAAATGATGAGAACACTAACAGGTTCAATATATTGATAATAAGCAAACAATAACACGAAATAAAAATGATTTTAATTAATCCACCTTACTATACTCGTAAATTGTAATACTAGAATTTGGATTGACTCGATGATATTCACCATCTTCGTATTTAGAAGAAAAGGAGGAACAAAAAAAACATCAACTTTTTGCTAAGTAAAGAACATACATGATCATCTTATATATATATATATATATATAAGAACATTCATGATATGAGTTTTTTTCTTTAAAAATAAAAACAACAGAAAGTAAAAATAAATACTGACAACATGCATTTCCCTGGAAACAAAGTAAATTGTTGCATTTGCATGTGTAGTTTTGTTGTTATTCATCGGAAAAATTTTAGTTAGAGTCAGATTGTTAAGAGGATTATAAGTTACTTAAATTTCTAGAAATACTTGTACTAAAGTCACTTATTCTGGAATCATTTTTCACCCAAATCACTTTTATTATAAGTTATTAACATATAAGGAAACAAACATAACAGAATTATTACTGTAAAAGGATGATTTATTGAAAGCACTGACCGTAGAAGCAGATAAGCTACAAGTTATTAATGAGAGGAATTATTCCATTCAAACAACCTGAGCATAATTTAAGGATAAACCTAACGTAACAACATAAGCATGATTTAAGGATAAGCGTAATTTAAGGTAATTAAGTTTTTGGGTTTTTTTTTAATATTATGAAAATCACCCAAAATATGATCCATTCTGGGCAAAAATCGCAAATGCGTTTGAGTTAGGCTCATTTCCACGTACCCATCTAAAAGGAGAAAACAATACAACTTATATGGGTAAATTTTCACAAATCCTTGTTAAAATTCCATAAAGACTTGTAAAATTTGAACACAGCGGTTTAGAAGTTTCGGATTTTTTTTTTCAGGGACGGAGATTGTGAACAGAGCAACGAAAGTTTTTGCCCACATTTTTACCAGCGTGTTTGCCGTGTATTAATAGTGCATATAACAGAGCAACGAAAATGTCACAGGAGAATTGAACTCATAAAAAAACTAAATCAGATTGGATCGTAAATATTTGTATAATTAAACCCTATTTTATAAGTTTCCAAATTTATTCCAAAAACAAACAAACAAATACCTATCTGAATGAGAATTAGAGATATATAAGAGCGATAATACTTTCTGCCAGAATAATAGCATAACTAGTAAGAAAATAACTGTGATACAGAGCACAGTTAAATAAATTTTATTCCAGATGTTAGACACTCAATAATTTAGCTTTTCGATCCAGAGCAAAATTGTTGAGAACCAAAAAAAAAAAAGAATAAGACAAAGTATATAAAATAATTGTAAAACAGGAGAAGCAAAAAAAATGAAGTAAAGGTATAAATAAAGCTCTCAATAAAGCTTGCATTGCAAGGTTGAAATTGATAAAATGATGTACATTCACTGGTCAGTGTCAGTGATAGACTTAGACTGTTGATTCTGCCCATCTATCACACTTATCTGTCGTCTAAGTTTAGCAATATGAGCTTGTACCTGATGCAGTTTAAGTACCAAATCCAACTTTCAAAATAATATTTAAACAAAGAATTGTTTTTCATAATAAAAAAATTAACCTATCTATAGCAAACATGTCTATGTTTCATGCATAGAATATGTGTTAGTATATGCGCTAAAAGTGCTTCCAAATCTTCACAACTATCAAATCTATCCCACAAATGACTTGTAATCAAAGCGTAAATTGATAAAAAGGAGCACACAACTAAATTAGAAACAACTTAGAATTATATTAACTGATTTAAGCCTTTCAAATAACACCACTAGCCAGGATTGTATTCACTTTGCGAGATTCAGTAATGAATTTTTCAGATGCATAGGGTTATGTTTCTTAGTCAGAACATAAGAAAAGCAATAACAGAAATGATTGAATGAGCGGGTTCCACGTTCGCATTGAAAGTAATGCTCTACTAGTTTTAAGTCATTTCATTTTAACCACGACCTGGCTGTAAGTTTTGGACAATGATCAAACTCAGTCAAATTAGATATTATAAAAGCCAGTGAGGTGTTAAGTAAAAATTATTTTTAACCGACACGTAATGTATCAAATTGATACAAGCATCCCAAGGATACAATAAGATATTGCTTGCAGCGTGAAACACTATAATGGTCAACGGAACAATTTTAAACAAAGGAAATAGCAGCTGGTGAAGATTGAATTTGGTAACTATAATGATACCTGTTGACGAGCTGCTGCAAGCTGTAATAACTCGTCGGCTTCAGAGAAATTCATGAACCACTGGCTCAAGGGATGATCTTTAATATCAGATCTCCTTTTTACACTAGTGTCTTCAACGGGTACTGAATTCATCAGAAGGCATGACCATTCATTCCAAACATAATATCCAGTAAAACCAGAGAACACAAAATTGACAATGTAGGAAAAGAACATACCAGGTGGCAATGTAAACCCAGGAGGTAATCTTGGAAAGTTTACAGCGGGATGGTTCTGTACACGTGCCAGAAAAGTCTCTGAAGGCTCAGAGAACACAATCTCATCATAGGATTCAACAACAACAGGCTTCTTCGTCGACATAGGACCGGATTCATCCTCTGGATACAACTTCAAATGATGATATCTGTGAAGAAATTAAATTTGAATGAAAATAAGCTTATTTATCGTGGCATTATTGACACAGCAGGCTGCATGCCTGCACATTTGGTGCAAATATTCAAATAGCCAGAGTCTTTCAATTTCAACTTTTAGGTCTTAATTTGACAAAATAGTACACTGTTATGAAAAAAATTAGCACTAAACTACTAAAATAAATTATCTTGATTGTACAAAGGCTCTAAGGTTATTATCCAACTATCATTTTGGACCTTGCTTCACATTGCGTCAACATATCCAATATTAAGTACAAAATTGGCTAGTAACCAATAATTAAATAACGTATAATACATAAAGCAACTCACAGGTTCAGTGGCTTATCACACACATCATTGTGGAAAAAAAGCATAATGGCGATTTCAAATTCACCCCAGCCAGATTCCGACAACTCAAATGGTGGTCTCTCCACAACCCTTGTAGGATTATTAAAACTGGAGTGCAGCTGAAAAACAGCACGCTTAATCACCACACTAAGATCCTCATTGGTTGCTCCACGAACGTACACAGTCCACTTATGAGACTGGTATCTAATTACATATGTTGAGAAGAAAAGATCACTTTGCTTTCATGTAACAATCAATATACAAAGAGCACGGATATATACCACATTTTTTTTATAATCGCAAACTGATATATATGGCAGCTTATGATTGGATACAATTCTCTGTGAGTCAAACTATACTTACCAAACTAACCAATGATACAGTGCTGTATCGTTTGCCATTCATCACAAATTTGCGACTAACAGATTTTTCCATATACAAAGTAACAAAATCTTCAAACAGTACTTACTCGCTTGCCTTCTTACCAAGCCAGAATGCAATATTACCATACACTATTGGAACGCTAATTTCAACATCTTTTAGCCTCTTATTCAAATTCTGTAATAAATAAATAAAAACCCAATGAACACCAATCCAGTTAAGAAAGATAAAAAGAATAAATACTAAAGTGAACGACTAAATTATAACAATATGAAACCAATCCTAACAAGGTTAATCTTTCGGAGTTGAGATTCAAAACAATTTGGGAGATTCCGGGCAGCCTTTCATATGCTAATGAGAAACAGGTAAATAATCTAATATTTAGAAATTCAAAAAACAAAAAAATTGCTACCTTCTTTTCATTGTCATAGGGTTTGCCCATTTTGGTGCCCACCGATTTCGCCGAATACACTTATGTCGGGATGATCTGGACTAGGCTTTTTGGAAGAACTATTTGGTCATACCCTTTGTGGCTTTGTGCTTTCCCAAGTTCCTTTGGAGATTCAAATCTAACCTCGATCAATTAAAAATTAGGGTTTTTCTGTTCGTTAAATTACGGTGCAATCTCAACCATTAACGTCTAGGTGTTGGTGTTTAAAGAATGAATGATAACTTCCATCTGCTGTGCTCTCCTTTGTAAGAAATAAAGGCTACCAATACCACCGATTAACGAATTGCACCGCAACAAATTTCTTTTATAAATGGATAATTCTAGTCATTTTTAAAGGGATTCATCCTAAATCACTTCAATTTAATTTATATTCTTATACTTAAATTATTGAAAAATATTTATATGATAAAAGATATTATTAAAAATTAGTTAATTTATTTCCTTTTTTATCTGCACGTATCCATGTAGCTTTATGATAATTGTTTTTTTTTTTAAAAAAAACTTACATATAATATGATATATTTTAACACGGATCCACGTAGTTTTATTTTTTTTGGTCAAAACTTTACATATAATATGAGATATTTATAAATATATGCTAAAAATGATTTTTTTAAAATGAAAAAAATGAGAATAATTGGTTAATTTTCAAAGAACTGAATTAATTAATTTTTACACAATAAACTAAATGCTTCTGCAGATTTTACTTGATTTTGTTAGTAAAATACAATAACAAATATAAAATGTTAATATAATTTTGAATAATATATGGTAATGAAATTAAAAAAAATAGTAAAACGTAAATTACAAACAATATGAATAAAAAAAGTTTAAACATCGAATCCCATAATACATACATTTTTCTTAAGACAAATTTATCATCTTATCGTGAATGTTAATAAATTATAGACGTTTATCACTCAAGATAAAACGATATACAAATAACAAAGTACACTAACGTAACGATTTCGACGAACTAAAAATATGTCTCAACTTTACAACACTAAACCTAGTTCTAGAGAGCGATGAAAAACTTTTGAAAGCTATCATTTTTTAAAATCTAAGTTATAGTTTTTTTTTGTCAGTTTTTAAATATTCAAAAACTAATTTATAATCATTAATACTTAGATCTTTCATTTTCCTTAATGTTTATGTCATAATACGGATATAAATGGCTATAAAATTTTTTGTCATAATATAGACATAAATGTCATAACCGTTTCGTCATAATGTATGTCTATAATTTTTTTTGTCATAATATAAACATAAACATCATAACTGTTTGGTCATAATATAAATATAAATGAAAAAAATAACCATATTTAGTATGAGAGTAATTGAAGATCTACGTACTAAGTGAAGAATTAAAAAATGTAGCTATTATTCTATCTCAATGAGTGATCTTTGATACTCAATTATTCATTTACTTGAATGTCATTTTGAACCTTATAATATTATATCAGTGTATTTCACTCATATTAATATCCCAAAATGACACATCATTATAGATTTATATATCCATTATGTATCCCATTTTTCAATAATAAAATTGATGAAATTTTTTTAAAAGAAACTAACTCAAATCAATTTGACACATGGTAATATAGTTCAATGGTTCGGGACCTGTATAGGATGGATAGATGTTAGGTTATTCTTTAAACCTTTCCTTGTGAAAATATTTTTACTTTACTAGCTCACAATATACGCGATATCCTTGAACGGTTCTATCGTTTATGTAAACAATGACATATTTAACACAAAAATCTTTCCTGATACAATTAAGTTTTTATTGTTATGTTTGTTTTGATCATAAATGTATGTCTAATACTGTGAGAGAATTTCTAAAGAATTGAGTCATACATAATTTTGTTTCAAAATACCTCTATTTTTCTCATAAATAGGTGATATCTTATCTATAAAAATAATTTGTAAAAAGTAAGAAACCTATGTACTCCACGTATTTTGAAGAATTTTAATTTTTTCTTTTAATTTCATAACAATAAAGAATTATTATAATGGTAATGAATCTTTTGATTTTGTTTTTCAATGTAAATTTTATTAATTGTTTTATATAAAATCAAATATTCTATAAAAACCAATATTTTAATTTTATCAATACATATACTCAACTATTTGTACACCCAATATAATTTCTAAAATAAATTAAAATTTAACACGTATTATGAGATTCTTAATTTTTTCCATTTAATTTTTTAATAATAGATAATTATTATAATGATGACAAGTCTTTTCATTTTTATTTTTTAAATTCTCAAAAAGAGATAATTTATATTTTTTAAATTTATTCACCTAGAATAAATTATTTTATGAGTCTTTTGGTTTTCTCTTTTAATTTTACAATTAAAAAATAAATAATAATATAATAAATTATCTAAAATTAAATTATATTTGAATTATATTATATGAGAAAATGCATTGATACTTATAAATATTTTTTTAAGAATACTAATTTAACACATATTTAATATAAATTTAATTTTCTATTTTAGTTGTATAATAATAGATAATTATTATAATATTCACGAGTCTTTCTATTCATTAGATACAAATATCCAATAAAAAATTCAAATATTTTATGAGTATTTTTTTTATTATTTCACTAAAAATAATTATTAATTAATATGTATAATAAATTATTTTAATTTTAAATATAATTTAAAAAATAAATTAAAATTTAATACATATTTATAAGATTTTTAATTTTCTCCTTAAATTCAATAATAATAATAAATTATTATAATGATTATTAGTCGTTTAACTTTTTTTTATTTTAACTAAGTGAAAATTTATAAATTAAAATCGATTATTTTAAAAGATTTTTAATTTTTTTTATTTTTCATTAAAAGATAATTAATACATATAATATATTATTTTTTTATATTAATTAAATTAATTAAAATTAAATTATAATAATATTATATTATATAAAAAAAACATTAATTAATTTATATAATATATCTCAACAATCAAAATACATTATGTTACTTATAACAAACAATTGAATTAAGAACATTTTTTGTAAATTTATAGCATTGATTGAATGATATGTACTTAGATGAATTTCATAAATTTTAACACATTAATCTAAATTGACTTTCATACATAATGTGTCTCACTTCAAAATTTCGAGAAGTAGTTTTCAAGAATGATGGGACGATTACTAACTTCGCCCCATTTTAATCTCTATATTAGGGTAGACAAAGTTTGTCTCTAGATTTGGGTGTGAAACAAAAAGTGGCTGTTGATCCAAGGGTATTTCTTTTATGCAATCCTATAATGGAAAGAAAAGGAGAAATATAATTCAAAGATAGGATGCCCAATCTTTTGTTATCTCTCTCTTTTCTTCTTTAGGCTATATGCTGTTGGTTGTTGGTCTTTCCTTCATGTTTAATTATCAGTCATTTTTTCCCCTCCAGCGTCTTCATCAGTTGAATTATTTTAAATTTTGCTATATATTTGAATAGAAACATCTAGAATCTACAACTGTGATAATCAAACTTGAAAATGTTGCGGTTGAGTGTTGCATATCGAGTGAATTTTTATAAAACAAATGATGTCAATTTTTTGCCTTGTTTTCACGTTAATATTTTACATTACTTAGAAGATGTATAAATAAAAAAAGATTAATTATTGTATTTAGGGTCCAAAGGACACCTATTTTTGTAGAAGAGAAAAAAAACTTAGACAAATGTAATATCACACTTGCACGTTCTTATCAGACCGTACCGTGTGTGACATTTTATTTTTTTGAATTTTTTTTTATTAAAATACTTTTTCATTCAAAAAATAATAGTTATTTTTTCTTTACTCAGAAATATCCGTTAAATAGTCATTATTCTTTTTTAATTATAAAATGACCGTTATTCTTTCCACTCAGATATGACCGTTATTATCATAATGACCACACGTTTTTTCAAATCTATAAATAAAGAGTTTCATCTTTCAATTTCAATACATTAATTTGCAAACATCTCTTACTAAAAATAAGCTCTCAGTAATAAAAAGAAAAAAAGTCTTACATTATTTTGAGTTTTTCGAGCAATAAAATTTTATAGGTGTAGCATTTCGATCTTCATTAATACAGTAAAGTTTCGAGACAAAAAACAAAGATTTTTGGTTGTTTTTTCTTGAGGGGGACGAGACTGTATTTGTTTGCACAATTTTGAACAGACCTGCGAAATGTCTTAAAACGTCTTAAAAAAAACGACTTAATCCGTGACTCAACCCAAATAGTTTATTTCAAATTATCAATAATATTATTCCTACATTGTTTTCGCATACTTGTTTTTTGTTTAACACTTACAATAAAATCATATTTGTGATGGAGAAAACACTAGCAGCTATTATTAAGCTTCTACAAGACTATTTAGATACAGTTATGAAAGAAGAAGAAAAAAAGTCTGGTAGGTGGTAAACGTTTATTTGTTCATAATTTAGCTTTATCTTCGGTATCTCTTAGAAAGACAAATTAAAGACAATGTCTTCCTTGAACAAAGGAAAAACTTACTCTTAATCTGATACTAATTGATTTCTCTCTCTCTCTCTCTCTCTCCTTTACATACAGAAAAAAATGAATTAGAATGTTGTTTTTCCTGTCAGGTTGTTCCTTTTGACAACAAAGGCCAGCTTAAAGAAGCATTCAATATTAGGTATTTCTTTCTCTGTTCTGGTTTTCTAGACATGAACGGCATTTTTTGAATTTCATGTGAATATAAAGTATGAAGGTTTCAGACATATATGGTCAGTGCTGCTTTGATTTCTCTACATGGTTCAAAAATAGTCATTGTGTTCGGAGTTTTGATCTATATTATGACCGAATTAAAGTTTTTGTTTCTTTTTTGAAAAACTATGTAATATTCTGTAACATGCATACTGCTGGTTCTTCACTTAAATTTGATTCAGCTTATATGAATAATCATTCTTACAATTACCTGCTACTTTTCAGGCTTGAGAAAGTTCAAGTTTTGGATATCAAATTTCTTTATGGTTGTTTAAAACCCACAATCGTATTTGTCTACCAAGTTCAAGTCACTCTTACATGCTTATGTTTATTTTCTTGTACGTCCTTTTACTAATTTATACTCAAGTGCGTAAATCTTCTTGATATTTTTTACCCTGACCTTTAATTTGTTTTTGTTTGTTTAAAACTTACATCTACTAGGATGGCAACGGATTGCCTTGAATTCTATAATGTGTAATTTTTTATTTTTTATTTTGGCTTCCATGCCATGTCAGGATGTCTGGAATAATGGTCGTGGATGGCGTTGCTACTTTGTTATTGTAATTGCAGGGCAACAAAGATGCTCGTCATGTCAAAACATACGAGGTTGCATTGAAGGATAAAAGATTTTGTTGATGGTCCTTGGTCGCACAACAATCTTGATAATGGAGCGGTTTTGCTGATACCTGTGCCTCCACCTCTATATGGTGCACGTTCTTATTATTGGAGAAGAATTAAACAATTGTTTACTGTAGTTCCAATGCATTTAGAGCTATCCCAACGAGGCCTGTAGGTTATGGATAAACTCTAAATTTTTTATGAAAGTTGCAAGTTCTGGTTAATAATATTATGACCTTTCTTTTTGTATAATCAGTCATTAAAAATCAACCAAACCTGCACTAAATACATCCATGTTCTTATTTTTCTGGCTTTTCTTTTTGTATTTGTTGTGTGCTTCTAGTCCATTACATGAGCATATGGAAGGGTTGATGTGATGGTTCAAGATATTTGCTTGGTGATCATGCTGGGCTGTTACACTTCTTGTTATAACCCATGAAAAAGAAAAGCAAGTGGTTCTCCTCAAATTTGTATTCACACTGCATTGTCAATGAAAAGCTCTATAGTTTATTCCAATTTTACGATTAGCTTAGATTTTGGTCCCCATTTGTTGCCCCAATTGTCTCAGGGAAACAAAATTTACCAAAAAGTTTTAACGTGTCACCAATACGATTAGCTTAGATTTTGGTCCCCATTTGTTGCCCCAATTGTCTCAGGGAAACAAAATTTACCAAAAAGTTTTAACGTGTCACCAATACGAAAAAAATAACACGGTGATATATATCTATTTTTGTTATTGATGGTCACAAAACTTAAAAAGGATTAATTGAAATTGTTAAATATTACGTAAGGTTACGTAGTTTCGGTGTTCAAATATGGTCATGATCGACAATTATATTCTAATTAAACCATTTAGCAATGTTGTAAGCAGTCTTCTGTTGAATTTTTGTAGAGAAAAAAAAAATACAAAATTGCTCTAAATCATATGCAGTGACAACGGGACCTATGCCCGAAAATCATCCTCCTCTAAACCGTCTAATGCAGATGTTGTAAGAAAATTTCAATACTGTTAGGAATTAGTAAAACAAAATGTAACCTTGTATAGACTCATACAAGCATAACACAATAACGGTTCTAACTAGAAACTTGCTGCAACTCAGGCCAAGCAATTTCATCGTCGTCTGTGTATCCTTTGATAAAAAAATCCAAGCAGTTCTTCCGACAACCATGGTTATAGGGATTACGGAATCTTCCATCTGACCCACGGAGATACCCATATCTAAGAGCATTTGCCATCTCATTTGTTGTGATATTTTGAGCTATCTGTGTCACAAAGATGAACATTTGATTAGGAGTTAACTCACAGCAAATGGTTAAAATTGAGCAAATTGATCTAACACAACATATATCTAAAGAACAGGCATTATAAAAAATTAAAAACATAGCTTGTCTTGGCTTAAACATTTATTTTTATTTTTTTCTTCTACTGACATGATCCACCATAATTTATACACAGCTTTTTTTAATGTCTAAAGTTTGGAATCTGGGATAAATTTAGCAAACAGTTCACATGTCCCCTAATTATGATCCCATTGAAAATAAATATGACAACAAGAGAAACTGATTCAAGGATGGGAAGAAATAGTTGGTCAAACTCAAATAGGCAAAACAGCTCACTAGTGTTGTCCAACCCAGAAACTTTATCATTTGGCTAGCCTAAGGGTCTATTTGTTTTGGATTGTGTATGCAGTGGTACCATAGTTTCAAGAAAGGTATACAAAAGTACTACATTTTCTAGGGATACACCAAAAATCCTTTGTTTTTAAATAGGTACAATTTAGTTCAAAATGATCATAAAAAGACAAATTTGATCAATTTGACTAACGTAATTTTTTTTAATTAACAAGTTTGACTAATGTAAAACATTAATAAATAAGGTTTTTTTTTTAAATGGTACACTTACTATTTTGGCATTATCAACTCTCAAGTGCATTCCATTTCACATTTTTTGAACATTTTTTTTTCAAAAAAAGACTAATAGTATACCCCTTTATAAAGTAAGGTACTAATGGTATATCCCTGTATAATTTTGACACTAATACCTTTTCAAAGAGTGATGGTAACTGGTAAGACTTCTACTCCTATTGTGTTTTGCTTTAAACACCTATAAAAATGCATCCTTAAAAAAAACGTTTTTAAACCAAGCAGAAAAGAAAAAAATTCAAATGTGCTTCCAGAACTCAGAAATTATATTATGTACTTTATGGTAAAGTAAAAGCACAAATAATTTGCTTCTTAAAAGCACTTTCTTCTAAAATCACTTTTGACTGAAACCACATTTAGCAGAAGGACAACCAAATAGACCCCAAGTGTTGGTTTAGTCAATTACCTGAGAAGCCTGCGTTACGGTCAGCATTGTAGCGGCAATGAAAACAATGGTATCCACAAACAAAAATGCAACAATACCAGGACTCTGTGCTATCATATAAAAAATCCATGGCCCTTCGTTCGGCAATGATGGTATTCCGGTCCAAATTCCTATGAAAAATAAAAAAGCAGTAAAAGAAATTGCAGCAGCATACATTAAAACCAAAGATTGTATTAAAGGTTTTATCATAATGTATTAACTATTTACAAATTTTTATGAGTAGCTTGTTCAAAATTACATACTTTGAAATGTGATTGCAGCACCAAGGAACGATGTCATGGTCCCCAAACACAGAAAAATAAAGAAATCACGTTTGTTGTTCTGCAACATATATAGAAAATAATGAAAATGGTGCAGAGGAAAGAAATTAAACATGATAAACAACAGTATTGAGTAGTCATGCACTACCAGATACAAATTGATGACAAACAATACTTTTATGACTGAAGCTTTAACAAAATGATGACTAACAGCACAGCATCTCTAATGTGTGAATTACATTAAACTTGAGTCCAAACCCAAACACGAGTAACCCGTCCTTAAAAGAAGCTCTAGTTTGCACCCATGTCCCTATAGTTCAAGTATTAGGTGTGGTGCCCCACCCTCAACTGATGCAAGAAAAACTCCTTACCTTTCCTACACAATTAGATATCCACGGACAGTGGTGATCAAACTGTTCTACACATCGCTTACACGTAGGACAGTGTTTAGAACGAACAGGTCTGATTATCTGCATCGGGAGAAAGTCAACTTACACATGAATAAAGCTTATTGAGAAATATTGATATTGCAATTTCAACGTATCAGATGGTATTCTGTAAATTTATTTGAAATGAAGACGTTCAGTTAGCTAACCTTGCAGGTAGGGCAAAGCTGAGACCAATTTCCCATCCAGACAGAGGAGCAATTAAGATCAATATTCATTAATGGATCCTGCAATTTTCAATAATATCACTTGTGAACAATTTACTAAGGGGTAAGTCATAAGTCTTTCAAGTGTTAGAAAATTTATTAGTCCAAACAACCATATGAATAAGAATGCTTAACCAGATCATCATTATGTGTTCGAGTACATAGTCCAAAATATAACATACATATCGTACAACATGCAAATATATCTAGGAAAAAAAATACTCTTAAGAGTCTAGTAGGTTAGGTTATTTGGACACTTTAGCCCACTAGCTTAGGGTGAAATACCAAAAGTCCAACAAGTTAGATAAATGAGACCAGGAGTCTGAATCTCTGGGGGTCCTATTATCAAAACTTAACAAACTATTTGTGTACCAGTTTATACTAAATTCTGTACACCATAAGTCCATTAAGTTTGAAAAATTGGACACTAGAAGTCCGTGATGGACTCTTGGCTCCATTGTTCAAACTTAATTGACGTTAGTCTACTACCCAAAGCAACTAGACTAAAGGGTTCTTTTGGCCAACCCTAATGGAACAATTTAGCACCATACCCATATAGCTAATATGCCCCGTAGAAACTGCCACTTTTGAGAACGCATTTTGTCACACCCAATAAAATACAATGAATTTGAAAATTTGCCTCTGAAAACCTACTTAGTGAGTATGGATAAATTTGTCAAACAATCATGTTTATCAATAATCCATTCCAAACTGAGATTCCATCCACTTACAGGCCAATCACCCTCTTTTTTTATTGCTTTCAATATTCCAAAAAGAATTGATGGTTTCAACAAGCAAGCTTTCTAATATAAAATATATAACCCTGCTCCTTGCTACATAACCAAGTTTTTCGAGAAAATAATAGCTCAGAAATACATTATTTTTCCTGCATTTACTCAGGAGATGAAATGAAACAGCACTAAAAGAGATTCCATACCTCCACATCAGCATGAGTACCCAAGTCCCCAGGTCTTTTTATAAAACCTGGATCCTTACTGCAATAAATTGAAAGAGATTGACCGAAATTTGAATTATGTTGTATTAATGGCCAAGTATTGAATGATATTCTACAAAGTACCAAGAAATACAAAAGACAAGTATGGTAGCTCAAGACATTACCTGCTACATCTGTAGAACATCACCAGTGAAACAACTGCTAAAGAAACCGTAATCCATGACCAGAGGCCAACATTGGCAGTAATCTTCGTTAGATTAGAAGCTAGAAACAAGTGCCTTGAAGTTAGGTGCAAACAAATACAGCAAATATGAGGGACACTCTTTATCTTTAAACAGGAAACTTTAATCCCTTAGCTTTCATACCAAGGCTTTAGTCTCTTAGCTTTAAATTGGGACATTGTATACTTTAGTTCCTTAGCTTTTATATCCAGGCACACTAAAGTCCAAAATAACAATAAATAAACAAAAATGGAAAAAAACGACATTATTGCCCACGGAAAAATCACTTGAGTTCATTAATTGGGGTATTCGATGTCATTTGAACAACCAACTATATTTTTGGCGTGATTTTCACGTGCACAATGATGTCATTTTTCCTTCATTATTATCAATATACTGTTCATTTTGGACCTAAGTGTCCAAGATATGAAGGCTAAAAAACTAAAGCGTCTAAGGTATGCTAGGTATGAAAGCTAAGTAACTTAAGTGTCCCCAACAAAGCTAAGGAACTAAAATGTCCCTCAAACCAAACTAGAGTGACTTGTATTGCACTTTTTCCAATTTTTATACTGAAGAAAACTCTATATAACCATAGCTCAATTACCTGTAAGAACTGAATTGATAAAAAGAACCAGGAGAATCACTATGATACAAAACAAAATAGGTGCATAGCCACTATCCGCCATTTTCCCCATAAAAAATTTCTCTCTCCAGAAATTGCTTTTGGCCCGCAGTGCATTGGACTGCAGAACGTAAAAACAAACTATATTTTTAAGTAACTTCGTCTTCATTTGTGAAAGGAAAAAAATGCAGGGGGGGAAAGGAAACAAACACAGAAAAGGGGCAGAAAGTACTAATCATAAAGTACATGAAAGAGAACCACAACCACATTAAACCTGAACTATAAATATTTAAAGCAATGGCAAGAAAAGGAATACAGAATGAGCTCTTGTGTGAAGCTTGTGAAACTTGTCTGAAGAACCAAAAATTCCATACAATTGTATTAATTTCTTAAAAATCATTATGCAGAAAAATCATATCTGGATAGAAAATGAAAATTTATCATATAGCTCCAATGGTACAACATATAGCAGAAAAACGCATGATGTTATTGGACATGTGTACGCATTTGTTAACTATGTATCTTGAGAATTCTGCAAGATCAAGATGAAAAAGAATGCCATAAAATATGAAAAGACAAAGTTTGTTGAAAGTGGTCATTATTTGAAAGGATCCAAGCCTCAAAAGAACCACATCAGTGCATCTCCCAAGGAAAAATGTTGTGCCACAAAATCTCCTCCTTTAGCAGCTCACCTTTAATTGTACACAACTGACAATTCTACTAACACGGATGACATCTATACAAAGTAGTTACGTACAAGGAATAGAGCGACATGCCGATGACCTTTATCAGATGCAAGCTGTATACAAAGTAGTTACGTACAAGAAATAGAGCGACATGCTGATGACCTTTATCAGATGCAAGCTGAATAGGAGTAAAACCAGAATTATCTTTCATCGTTAATTCCTGCTTTTTGCCTGCGTGTACAAGCACAGTGCATGCCTCGACATTTCCTTTTATTGCAGCCCAGTGCAAAGGAGTACAACCTAATAGCAGAGAAACCTTCAAAATGTTAAGATCTTAAAAGTTAAAGAGAAAGATTATAACACAATTATCAACAAAGACAACAGAAGGCATGCCTCCAATATCTAGAATTTTGTACTGGATAATTGGCCAAGGTATCAATTCAGTAAGTAAAAAGTTATCTGATAAAACAAAGAGGATATAAAAGGTACATACATCTTCCACTTTTTAGGTGGAAAAGTATATACATATATTCACACACATTTGAAGATATAGATATATACCTTCTTTGTCTTGCCTCTCCTGGCATGCATCTCTAAACAGAAGTAATCTAATTGTATCTGCAAATCCCTTGTATGCAGCCCTGGTTATGTCAGCATATGAATTAATGTTTCTAGGAGCTAGAGCAGAACTCTTTGAAACCAAGTGCGAGGAGGAGGAGGAGGAGGAGGAAAGAAGGGGGGTTGCTTAAACTGGCATAATGTTAGCATAATGTATTATACTATTTCGATTACAATCTTCTGTTATGTCTCAGCCAAAGTTCAGGCAATTTTTAGTACATTTTAAGAAATGGCTCAAATTAAAGTCGAGTTGAATGTTAATGAGGGACATCCAGAAGAGTAATTACTAACAAAAACGCAGGGACTGATATAGTAACAAATTATATCCACACAACAGAGGTGAAAGGATTTACAAATGATATGCATCAAGTGTAAAAGAACATATATTCCATTATTAAAGTCCGTGGAATGCTCAGTCAAGCATGTAGCTGACTAGACATTTCATAGCTTAGGACCATCCAATATATACAGCACTAAAAACTTCATCTGTAACCCAAAAATTCAATAGTTATCCAATAAATTTTGAAAATTCTACAACAATTTTATGGTGATAGAAGGATCTCGAAAATAATTTATGTTACATGTTGTCCCTGTTTCCTTTTCAATTTTGACTTCCCAAGAAGCAATCCACAAATGTTTAGTTGGTAGCTTATCTAGCGTTTTAATAGATAATTAGGAATAAGGGGATTGGTACCTTTTTTGACCCTTAGTCTCAACTAAGACACATCAAATACCCCTATTTAAATTACTGGGACTCATTTTGGTCAAATTCAACAATAATCTCAAGGAATTGAGATACCTCAGAGTCAGAAATACTAGTTACTGTTGAAATTGACCATAATAGATACCAATAACCTAAATAGGGATATTTGATGAGTCCTAGTTAAGAATAGGGGTCAAAAAGGGAACCAAGGGTAATCCAAAGGTACCAATACTAGGAAAAATCATAGTTTTAAGACACTTCCTATTATCGATTAGAGTGCAGAATATGCAGATGTAAGAGTTCACCTCATGAACAGTGCCAATCACTATGCCAGAGCTGATGTCTTCAACACAACCCATAAAAGATACAAATAGGTAATGTACTCCATTTCATCACAGAACTAACAGAAAATAACAGGTTATCCAAATTCTTACATAGATACATGCACATAATTTTATTTGAGTTACAGCTAAAGTCCACATGTGTTATAGTTGGAAATTTGCTATGAAATGCAAGTAATCTCAAAGTCGCACTGCTTATTTTCTTAAAACACCACAACTAAAAGCCTTTTCAACATACCAATGAAGAGGACTTCTCCCATCATTATCTGTTGCATCAAAATCGGCATGATATTTGGCAACAACATGATTTAAGAATTTCGTCTGTCCATATTGAGCAGCAACATGAACTGCCTGCAGAAACATGCGTATGTATTTATGTACTAAATGATAGGAAACATGCCTACAAACATATATGTGCACGTGTGCTCCAAACAAAAATCCAAATGATATAGTTTCAAAGGTGTGAAGTGAAAATAAAAAAAGGTGATGACAATGTTGGCCACCTAACACAAGTAGAGGCCTTAAAGTGGGCAAAGACAATGTGTGTGTGTGTGTGTGTGAGAGAGAGAGAGAGAGAGAGATTCTTACCCGGTAACCATTAGCATCAGCAGCTTCAACTCGAGCTCCATTATCTAAAAGCACATCTACCACTGCAATAGCACCCCGCACCGCTGCCCAATGCAATGCTGTTTGTTGCATAAGGTCACTTGCATTGACGTCTCCCCCATGCTTAAACAACATTAGCAAGAAAACTCAACTGAATCAAACATAAACCAAGTCACATCCTTCACATAAAAATACACATTTTATCAACTTCCACTGAAACACCTAAAACAGTTTTCATTAATAACATCAATTTTAAATAAGTCTAAAACCTTAATATTTCGCCTCTCAACCATTGGATAAGCTAGATTGACACAAACAATTCCAATAATACAAAGTTTTATTGTCACAGGTAGAAAACCAAAATTCCGCAGAAACCTGCCACACGACTCGGTTTTCTGCTCAAACCCACATGAAAAATGAAGAAAGAATGAAAATGATAAGGATAATATATTCGAGTTAAAAAATGGTAAAAATACCTCAATAATGTATTGAGCGATATCAGGGAAGTTATTTAGAGCAGCCCATTGAAGGGCGTAATAGCCGTGAACATCAGGTTCAGATAGAGAAGCGCCGTCTTCTTCAACGAACTTGCGGAGTTTTTCAAAATCGCCATAAGCAGAGGCAGAGAAAACGTCGAAAACAGCAACTTCAACAGGAGGGGGTTTCTGGGGTTTAGAGTCCGATGATGATACCACCTCAATCTCCGACGAAGCCATAATTTTGACTTTGAACTAACACATGTGGAAGCGTGACTTCAATTGAATTGAAATACCACCCAAATTAGGGTCTTTGAATTCTTTCTAGAATTCACGGATTTCACCTAATTTTGGTGCATCAATGATTCAATAGTTACAGGTTTTGAACTGCTTTGTAGTCTTCCAAACTTCGTTGACAGGCTTCCATACTTTTTCTTTTTTTAGTTTCTTTTTAACTACATTTGTTTACGTGACAAGTTATTAACATCATTTTATTTTTAATCCTATTAAACAAAAATAGTATCGGATCAATTGCTTTAATTTATTATTTAATTTTTTATATTATCATATTTTTAACAATTTAGATGAAAAATAATAATTTTATCTTTTTTTATTTCTTATAAATCTCAATCATCAACGATGGTGTAAAAAATTAATTAATAAATTAAGATTAGTAATCCTATACTAATATATGTCTAAGACATGGATTATAAACTTTTAAATAAAATTAGTCACATCTTTTACCATAATTACTGACACTATATTAGTTACTTAATAGTATCTCTTCTAAAGTTTATTTTTTACTAGAATATGTCGTTCTACTTAAATCACCTTATGCTAAATTAATTTTTTCTTCATCTTATTTTTATTACTTTGAATAAAAAAATATTTGTGTTTTTTTTGTGAAGATCTTGTTCAAAGTTAATTTTTTTCATTTGAATATTAATCTATGATAATTTATGTTATATTTAAATTTATTTTTTTATATTTTATTAAAAATCTAGATCTTATGTAAATGAATTGTGTTAAAAAATTTAAAGATTATAAAATTATTAAGATTCAATTGTTTATAAAGAAATCATTTATATAAATTGAAATCATCAAGTAAACTTTTCTTCACCATTTACAAATAAATATTATTAGTTTTGATTAATCAAATTTAATTATTGATATATTTTAATTTATATTTATTAATAAAATTTAATTTTACCTTAAAAATAATAATAAAGAGTTTCTCTATAGTCCTATTTTTATGTTAAAATTTAAATAATATAAAATAATATTTAATAACATTTCTTCTAATAAAATATATGAGTATTTGATAGTAAAATGAATGAAAAGTGTCATTTCTTCCATAATTTAATGTTAAAAGAGGAACACAAGAACCTGGTAGTGAAAGAAAAATAATTAATAATTTTTTAAAATATTTTTTTGGGGGTCATGTTGTGTTCGCTTGTGTTATTAAGTGAGTCGGTCAAAAACTACAAAAACTCCCAAAAATAAAAAAAAATAAAAATTAAGATACATCCACAGGAAATTTGAAGATAAATGGTCGTCAATACGAATATATATATATATATATTCTCCTGATGCCTTAGTATCAAAATGAGCCATTGGAATAAAGAACTGAACTTCTAGCAAAGTAAATAAATAAATTAAACTAGGAACTTATGTACATGAATTGAAACAATTGGTAAAGCTTGCGCTGAGAGAGCATGTTAAAATAAAAACTAAAAAAGAAAAAACCATAAAATGAGCATCATGGTTCAGCAGAAGCTGTTGTTTTTGGTGTTTCCCTTTCAAGCAATGGTGCTGTCTTTGACCTGTCAGTCATGCTGTGTTCACTGTCTTCATCATATCTATCAACACTCTTGAAAAATATTCCTGCCCATCCATCATACATTGAGTTTAGAAATATAAAAAATGCAAATTACTCAAGCTTGACCAGCTTAATTATATTTAAAAATAAACATCATTGCAATTTAGCAAGCATCAAGTTAAAGGTTACAACAAAAGCTCTTCCACCTGTTGTCCGGTATGTTATCTTACCAAAAATCTAACTGTAGGGTATATGTATACGAGGAATGTTAAATGCACACAAAATTGCAAATACCAATCAATTCATGACGCTTGGCATAAATACATTAGAAAAATCTATAAGTTCTGGCTCTTACGTACAACCATTGGTTCGTTTGCAGAAACTACTGTATGCTCTATGGGCATATATGTTACGTGTGCCGAATATGTTATGCTCAACATTGGGTAAAAAAAAAATCAGAAAAATCTTGATTTTGTATTATTGCCATCAGAAAATCTTGATTGAAACAAAAAATTACGGTAATGATTATGGAATAAAAATGCCTTTTTCCAACAAAAGTCCACATGAAATGTTTGATTTTGATTCTACAAAGATAAGTATGCAATTAACAGTCTTACCTATAAACCATATAACTGATGCGAGAAAGAAAATAGAAGTCAGAATAAGAGTAGTCTTTCTCCAGTTGTCAATACGATCCTGCAAGATGCTCACAAATAACAAGTGAAACAATGTGCCAAAATGTACCATATGAAAAAGAAAAATAATAAAAGACAAGAGAACTAACAAAATATTGAGTAGTAATCCAAAAAAAAAAAAAACAAGATATTGCGTATGAAAATAGATCTACATAGTTGTCAACAAAGACATGGAAAACTTTTGGTGAACGACACTGCATGTTTCGATATTTGGATAAACGCAATGCCTCTGAAACCCAGATTATTGAAAGAATCAAAATTTGAACTACTTTTGACCAATTTGGCCCAAACTAAATCGTCAAAAAAATTGAAAGCCATCAAATTTTACAAAGGTCATGGATAAATTAGTCAAATCATTAGGCTCCCAACTAAATCGGTATGAAGTGAAGGTGAAGGATCAAATTGAATTAATATATCAGAATCAGCCACTCAGAAGCTTTGAAACGGCATAGAGCACACTCTTGGATAGGCATCAGTTTAACTCATTTGAATAAGAAACCACCAAGAAACAATATTAATTTCACTTTTAAAAAACATAATAATGGAAAGTAAAAAAAAGGCAAACCTGCAGAACTCCGACAAGAGGTGCAGAAGGTACATCACCAAAGAGGTGAATTGAAACTGTGGAAATCGCCATAGATAGCGGCCTCAAGTTAGGTTTAACACAATGGAGACATACAAAATTAACAGGCGCCTGCAAAGTAAAACATGAAAAGTCCATAAAGGTAAATCAGTCAGAAAATTCCATATCATATAAAGATGCTTCTTAGGTTAAAATAAAACACTCCTCTCGAATTTGTTATCTATTTAACACAATCAGTCGATAGCATGTTAATATATAGCTGAAGTAGAATTTAATATGAACATAAAGCAGGAATAGCAACATAACAACCCTTAATCAAGAAAACAAATAATAAGAAACTCCCCCAAGTGAAAAGACTGTACCTGAGTAGCAAATACAAACAATTCGCCAACTGCGAATAGAGCCAGGAAAGGATACATGCCCTTGAAACAAAAGGCACTAAAGCAAAATATTGCCCCAAGTAAAGTTGTTGCTGAAAGAAGCTGCAATGATTAAAGGTATTAAATGGTATAAAGAGAGATGATAAGCAAAATAATAACAGAAAAGCAACTACCTTAAAAGCATTTGAGATGGTGTTTGTCATGCGATCAAGAAGCAAGCCTCCAGCAAGCGTGCCAAATATTCCACAGACGATGGTAATGCCTCCAAACATCATATCTGCATTTGTCTGTGAAAAATATTGCTTTTTAAGTTTAAAATCATACGTATGAAGACTCTCTAATGAACACAGAATTATGAACTTGTGTTTATTAATGAATGTTAATTAAAATTTGAAAGAACTACACAGTGATATTTTAATTATGCCAACATATGTCAAATCAAATCAAAAGAAAGGGCTTACCATATGATATATATTATAACCTGCCTTAGGTCCCCAATATGAGTAAGCACCAATAACAAAATTGTATGCTATGTAGCCTAGAAGAAAACAATAAAATTTTAGAATCGAAGAATTAGCAACTAATAAAAGCAAATGAAAAAAAATATATTGCAGCCATAAAGCAGTTGAAAGAAATACCTAGTACATTAATGACATAGATCTTATTAGCAAGAAGAACCTTCATATCTTTCAGAAAACTTAAAATTGGATTCTTCATTCTAGTTCCTACAGTTGACCTGCCGAAAAGATGTTAATATAAGAGTTACACACATTTGGATTATTTTGAATATAAATAGATAAACATAGCTCTAGAATGCCCGGCAAAAAGTTAAAATATTGCTAGTTACATCAGGAGAAACTGATTATTTGACATGTTATACTGGCTATCATGCAACCAATCTATAATATTCAAAATTTTAAAAGTAAAGACACCATACAAGTTAGAGCTTCCTAATTCCTATAATACTCAGAAGAGCAGGCTTGAGCCTAGAGGTCAGTTTTATAACTGAAAAATACTGCAGCTCTGATATATATATATATATAGAAGCTGGCATAAACTTATGGACTGAATAATTAACCTTGACTTTGATTAAGGATAAAGAAGAAGGAAAAAAATATCCAATTATAAAAACAATAGATAATATTAAGCCTCACTTGGAATGTATATGCGATCTTTTTTCTTCAAGATCTTCATTCATCATCAATGAACCACCTTTATGATTTGAAACATCCGTATCTGTACACCAATTTAGAAATTCCAACAATTTAGCCAGTAATCCATGAGTATGATCACATTGTAAGAAAAAGCGATTTGATGATTCACATTGCTTTGCATAAGATACACCAGTGAGGTCATAACATAATTACATAATAGAGCCTCCTTTATTGAAGAAAATCCATAGGGCTTAGTTTTCCATGAGTAGATTTCCAAAGGAAAGAGATAAGAGGAAAAAAAAGAAAATGAAGTGTCATCTTTAAAAAAATTCAAAAGGATTAAGAACCTAAAGCAGGAAGTATCAAAGACAATAATTCCACTAACTCCATATTGTTGAGTTTTTAGAAGCAGAATATACGGAACTAATAGTTATATTCTAACTACAAAGGTTCCTTCTATTGGAAAGAACCAAATTGAAACTTAAACGTGGATTTTCACCAAGCAATTTGATTCAATAAAATACTAGAAATACTGAAAGTAGAACATGAACTCTATACAATCCTTCATTATAAAGATGGGAGATAAGCAAGAATGTGAAGTCAACATTTATCCACTAAGACACAGTTATAAAACTACCACTTGCAATACAGTCGTGAATTTACTAATGTGTAAGGAAAATCAATCAGAATCGGAATGAAAATCAATTGTAATAAAAAGTCATCCTGCATGGCAGTAAACAGAAAGACCAAAATAAAAAAAATAAAAAAAAAACTAGATTCACCTTGGATATCATGAGAAGCTGTCTCCACAGCTGTCAGTGCTTTTTTTGAGTCAGTCGGAGCAAAACCTGTAAACAAACATTAGTCAATCACAACTAGAGCTTGCAGAGAATAGGAGGATCCATAAAAAAGTGAAAGAGAAACAGAGAGAACGTCAATGAGAAATAAAGGTGCACCTTTCATCTGCAAAGGCTTCATAATAAAACCTAGAGCCGCAAATGGCAGCATCAAAATCGCCTCCCCCCAGAAGGCATAACGCCAGCTGAAATGGCTTCCAACCTATGTATCAGAAAAATTTCCATCAAAAACCTATGTATAAGAAATGAATGACTGACATCTATGGCAACTAGAATAAATAATTGTCTTTTTCTTGTTTTTTCTTTTCATTTTCTCATATTTTCCCCCTCTTGAAATATGGACAGGCAGCCTAATGGGGATAGAATATTCAAGGAGTATAATAGATATTGCAAACTGATATTATAGGTCAATAATAGAAAAGACATTTTCTAAGGGAAATTTTAGACATGCCAACTTATCTATTGACTTAAAATCTTATAGCAAATAGGTATAGAAATTCACCAATCCACCATAAACATAGCCAAGTGCATAGCCTGAAGGTATACACATGTAGAATACTGCAAGCCACCCTGTTTTCTGGTTCAAGAGAACACAACAAATAAAATTAAATTGGGCTATATAACGGAATTCAGAAATCAGAACAGATATCAAAGATAAAAGTGTGACATTTGTTCCTATCAGACAAAAATACCAAGATTTTCCCTATTCACTGAGAAAGATTAGTAAATTTCAACCCAATTCTATCTAAGCTAAAGCAATACGGGAGTTTTATGGCCAACAAACAATAAACTAAACTCATCAAGTCCGGATGAATTGTAAGATATCTATCATAAAGCATGCCATGCATTCAATACTTTAACTTTAGTGTTCCAAGCCAACATAGAGTAAACAAATAAATAAACCAATTAACTAATATAGTTGGATCAACAAAATATTTGTAATGGTACAAATCATAAAAGATCTAACAGATTTATCATGAATGATCAGACAGAGAGAAGAACAAAACCTTTGCAACTGGGGCATTGTCATCGATGAAAGGAGCCGCAAGACTTATAAATGAAGCCTCACCAACACCAACTAGCCTGCCCATAACAACAGAAATATTAAAAAAAAATTAATCAAACTATTTTCATTTATGCAAAAATAACGCAGCAAACATACGAAGCCCACTTCATCTGGTTTTCAGATGAAGCCTGTTGAAGGATTGTATTGTCCCACATCGACTAGGCGTTCAGCTGTAGTGCAGTTTATAAGTGTGGGCAATCCTTAACTCAATGAGATCTTATTGGGTTGAGTTAGGCCTTGGGCTTATATAACATGGTATCAGAGCTAGGCCTTGAGTTCATCGTGGTTTGTGGCCTTCGTTGCCCCTGTCCGATGTGAAGGGGGGTGTTGAAGGATTGTATTATCCCACATCGACTAGGCGTTCAGCTGTAGTGTAGTTTATAAGTATGAGCAATCCTTAACTCAATGAGATCTTATTGGGTTGAGTTAAGCCTTGGACTTATATAACAAAGCCCAACCTTCATCCAGATGGAGCCCTAGCTAATTAACATCATAAGTGAGATTTCATCTAGATATACTCATCTGAAAAAAATACAAAGGATAAAGCCCACTTCATCTCCCACCAATGGGAAGTCAACCCTGATCAAATCTAGTCAACAGTATATCAATAGCAGTCATTTGACTGGTCAACATGGCTAGGCTGGACAGAAGGGAAGGTATTTTAGAGATTTGGCAACCATCTATCAATTGGTGTTATTTTGGGAAAATTGAGCTTTTTACAACTCAATATGTTACTTAGAGAGAAGAAGGGGGGGAGGGGGAGATTTTTCCCATTTGTGTTATATTGAGCAATTATCTCTTGCTGAATTACTCAAAAAATTAAAAAATTAAAAAAAACAAAAAACAAAAAACAAAACAAAGATGAGAAGACACTCACATCCGACAAATTGTAATGGACCAAAAGTTAAATGAAAAGCCACAACCAACTACTGCAAGAGTCCAAACAGACAATCCAACTCCAATAAGCCTAAATGGATTTACACTGCAGATTTCAATGAAAATATCGATGTAAGTTATCTTAAACCATGTAGCTGAACTAATGTCATGGTTGGAAAATAATATAAGACATAATAAAAGCTACCTCTTTGCTAGTGTAGCAAATATTGGAGAAGCCACAAGAAGTCCAACCATAAAAGTGGATGATAGAACTCCATCTTCAAAATTGTCCAGGTTAAACTCCCCCCTGATAAAAAAGAAAGTAAAATAAGCCAGGAAATTTAATGTTTTCATGAAATAAATTAAAAACTACAAGGAAACACAAAAGATAAAAATGGAATTGCCTGAAAAGGGAGAATTAGGACCTAAATATCAAATCACAACAAAAATCATAGAAGCAGCTATAAAACTGGAACTTATATTATATTTGTAAAATTAATTGAGGCCCATGCCTAGAAGTCTAATGGAATTTTTTTCTAACTAGAAATACATGGCAAATTAAGAGGGTAAATGAGATCAAAACAGGTATAACACACTATGGTACAAGCAGCTCAAAAGCTTAAAAGCTGCGAGTGATGGGTTGCAGCTGTTAGATATGTAAAGTTGAGTTTAAGCAAAAAGAATAAAGACAAATTCTCTATCAACTGTATGGACTTTCATCTCCAAACCCATCAATCAAGTAACAGCATGTGCCACTTCCGACTCGAGATATTTTTGGAAAACAAAAAACTCTTTACCTCCTTGCAAAAATACTAAAATATGTAGGAATGCTAAACTCATTATTTGACACAACATAATAATCTCAACAAACATATAAATACATAAGTACCTATATTCCTATGATGGGAAACAAAAAAGAAACCTCTATTCCAGCAAAGTGGTACAGAATGAAATTATACATAAAAGGCCTCAAAGAAACTCTTACTGTATTCCGCTTCCAGATGTGCACGTACCACCCTTGGTACACGTTCCACGAGTCCCATTCACACCATTACTCGCAATTGCTCCTCGGTCCACATAATTTATTACATTAATAACACAAAAGACCATGAGTAACCTGCAAACACAGAAAAAAATCGATCTACCATTATGCTTAATTCATGATTTTCAATTTTTTTTTAACTCTAAAGCGTATCCTAAATTTCCAAACCCAGAAAACACAGTAAATGCAAGCTCAAAGTTCACTGAAGAAAATAAAGTCACATTACATCTTAAAAGAACTTTATAATATTTTTAGTGAATTAATAACCCATCAAAGCTAGATTCGTCAAACATCCAATTCTGAAACGTAATTTCCATTAAAATTATGACAATCTCAGCAGCATCCAACCAACTCCCCAATTAAAAAAAAAACAGTGCTGGCTTTGATAAAAAATAAAATTAAACCCGATGAGGGGGGAACAAACGAACTTTTAAGCTCAGCCACCCTAATTTCCCAACAAAATTTCCATCCTCCATGAACAGAGCATAGCTAAGCAAAGCGCTACACTACAATAAATTTAAAATTCTCACCTATTTTCTTCAAACCCAGACAACTCAATCACCCAAAGACCCGAAAGCTTCCTTCTTTTTCCCCTAAATCTCTGCAATAAAAGTAGTACCAAAGCCAAAAATTAAGAGAGGGTACCTCAGAGGAGTGAACCAGGAAGGAGCCGGGGCTTCGGTAGAAACACTAGCCATGGTTGTTTGATCCGCAGTGACCTTGGCCTGGTCGACAGGAGATGGGTCTGTTTTTTCCTCTATGCCCATTTGAAATAATAAATAAATAACAAATAATAACTTGATTCTCAGTCAAAGTTTCAATTTTTTTTCTGATAAAAAAATATATGTAAAAAAGTCAGAGGAAGAGTGAATTTTGAAGGGTAATTGATAGAAAGAGACTGCTGGTTAATTTCATAACACGGGTCTTCTATTTTGGATGGAATCGGCTTTCAGAGTTCTGAATTTGATGATGGAAAGGTGAATGTAAAGGAAAGGAAAGTTAAAAACATAAAAAATACGTTTATGATCCAAAAGTAAAGATTATTATGTGGAGTCTTCTGTTAAGATAATTTTCTTTTTCTTTTTTTTTTTAAATCTGAAGTTATGCTTGTAAGATAATATCGAAACAAACAGATTTTATCTTGGATTTTTTAGTATATTTTTCCGAAAATTCGAATATTCTTTTATTTATTTATTTTTATAAAATAATTTTGTTAATAATAAGATGTACGAAATATAATTTAAATTTTTTAAGAAAGTATCACAAATATTTATAAATGAAAATAAAATTTATAACTTAATAGATGATTATAAATTCAATTAAATAGCACTGATTAAATTATTGAGTTATGGAGTTATTGAACATTTAAAATATATCACGCTAATATACTTATACATCAAAATATAGTCATGGGTCCTGAGATTGTAAAATTTTATGAGCGAAATTCCAGTGATTTTAACTTCAGCCGTGCATTTCAATTAGAACTTGGTAACATGTATAAATTGCATAGCAAGAAAAATTATCAATAAAAAAATTTCAATACTCACGTGAAAAATTATTGAAAAATTATAGTAGAACAAAAAAACATAAATACTCAAGTTACTAACAAAAAAATGTTGAAAGAATGACTTTAAAAACAAGGATTTTAAACTTTTTATTGCTTTAAAAATATCTTATTTGAACGTAATTATAAGTAAATGATAAAATCTATAATAATTATAATAAGTAAAAAGATTAATAAATTGAATAAAATAAGTTTTTGAAAAATTAAAATTAAAAAGTTGGTTTTTTGAAAGTTTGAAAATAATATCAAAAATTTAGAGATAATTGTTTGTATAATTCTATATATATTTATTGATAATGATAAACAAAGTTCAAAGGTATATTTTTACCTTCAAAAATACATAAAATTATTCATGATTTGATATATTAAAAATTGATTGGACATTTATTAATATATTTGTCATTTATGTTATGCATTAGAATTTAACTAATTATTTAAACAATAAAACTTAATTTTATTAGAATAATCTCGTTAGTTTGAATAATGATGTAAATCCAATCGCAAAAATATTAATAAAATTATTAACAATTAAATAAAACTAAAATTATTTCAAAATATTTTAAAATAAGAAAAAAAAGTAATTATTAATTTATTAATAATTTTAGACTAATTAAATAATTTTTTTTTAAATAATGGATTTTTTTTCTCCTAATATAGTTATGGGTGAATCTTAACTTGTAAGAGTTTTAAAGAATTTTTAATAATTTATCAAATATTTGAAAGGATTTTAGTAATTCTAATCACACTCATTTTTGTTAGATAATCTAATGTGGTCATATCATGAAGTAAAGATGAGACTTAGATATGGAAGAGATAAAATATATTTAAACTTATTGGTCTTTCATCTAAGAACACGAGTTTTGGAGTCAAATGAAAAGTTCATCCATAATCAGAAAGGTAATAAAAACAAAGAGTTGAATGATAAGATTCATTCTCCATTTAAGTTGCAAGAATCAAAGAAGAATATGAGGTGTTATCATTGTCAAAAACATGATCAAGTTATATGCGATTGCTCAAATAGGTTAAGACATAAGACGAAAGCATAAAGCATTAGAAAAACTTTAGTAAGGGATATGAAGACAAGTTGTGAGTATGTGGAAGCACTTGCGATCTTGATAAATGGTGAAAATTATGGTACATGTGTTTTGAACTCGAGGTACACATACCATTTTACACCCCATGAGAGTTTATTTGTTGAGTACAAATCACTAAAATGTGGTGTTATAAATTGGTCGGATAATCGTCAGTGTGAAAACTGTAAGCATTTGCATAGTACATATTTGGCTGGACGATGGTTCAATGTTCATTCTTAGGAATGTTTACTTGTTTGTGTGAAGTTTGATATGTTGGTTGTGTGGTTTTAAACTTTATGGTTGTATTTGATTCAATGAGCTATAAGATCATGACATAACCGATAGAGACTTGATATTCTATCATGGTATGATGGGTTATCGGGTTGGTGGATGTGAATGAAGCTTCATGATTAATGTATTTGATTTGGGAGGTTATTGAAGAATACTTTGAGGTGGAGTTGATGATAGATCACATAGTTGAAAACTTAAAGGATATTAAACTTGATACCTTGGCCGAGTTGTGTTACTTAGTAGAGGTGACCATCTGTTCATGGTAGTTGAAAAATAATAAAGGATTGATGAGTGCTTAAAAATCACCAAATATACAATATTTTAATGTCATTTAATTAATAAAATGGATTTGTATTTGTTTTATTCTAGACAAATTTATCTCATGTATATGTTGTAGTGTTTTACAAGTATTTTAATATATAAATATTAAAATAAAGAAAACTACTTGAAACATGTTTATCACATATTTTTAGCGAAAGAATCATCCTAATTTCTCATGGAGGTAGAACAACCCTTCATTTGTCTATAATTCAAACCAACAGGGCCAACAATTCCACCAGCAGCAACAACGAAATCTTCCCAACAAATCAACCTTAGAGGATAACTTGAATGTTTTTTTCAAGTTAGTAAAGACAACTCAAATAGTTGGACTTATTGAGGTTTCAATTAAAAAAGTAGAAGTTCAAGTTGAACAGTTGGTAGAGCATTTACAAAAACAAGTAAAGACTGACTAAGTTCAACGAAAAACATTTAAAATTCAATGATATGGAGACATTGGATCTTTAAATTGTTGAAATCTCCTGTGTAACGTCTAACTAAAAGACAATATATTTTAGTCTTAGATAGGAGGCAACCCATCATTGTAAGTAATTTTTCTTTTATGTAATTTTATTTAATTAGTTTTTTATGTTTGTTTATTTTATTTTAATCATTAATATTTCGTCTGTGAGCATAATTATTTCAAACTGATGTTGATTGCACCTTGTTTTCCACATCAAATCATAACACGTCAAATGTATTGGTAATTTTTCTATCTCTATTCTTGCAATTTACATTTCTTAAATATCAAAGATAATATAGATTATAAGTTAGGGGTGGGTATATAAAAATTACATACTTTAGGCTCTTTTTTTATTTCTTATGGTGGCTCTCATTATTTGATTTTCTTGTTTGTAGGATGTGGCTGATTAAATAATGATGTGACACAACACTAGTTAGATCTAAACATTTCAAGATATAGCATGAAGGTTGTTAAGGTTTGCAAATTAACTAATTTGGTGTGTTCTAATAGCATTATGTGTTCTGTATTCAAAGAGAAAACATGCATTTGAGAGATTTGATGTACATGCATTTGAGAGATTTGATGTACCAAGGGGCATGAATTATGCATCAAGATCAGTTATTCATTCAAGGTATGTGACTTGCTGTGTGGAGCAATTTAAAGCACGAAGTTGGTTTAGAGCATTTGAGTAACATAGTTTTTCTGATTTTCAAATTTTAATAATGTATTGTATGCATGCTTCTTCTCTTAAAGATACGGAGTTTCTGAAGTTCCTAGTCATAAAGCTACTTGAGGGCCTTGACTATACTACCTGTGAGCCTTGAGAATATAATATATTTTTTAGTACTAGAACTTTTATGGGGTTTCATTTTTCATTGCTTGATATTGATTCCTTTCACAGAACCTGCCACTTCCAGCAGATCTTAAAGGAGAAACTTTCTGTGCTTTGCAAGGAACACATAGCAGGTACAAGTGGATAAGCATAAAGCCAGTGTTTATGTCCACTGTCTCTTGTATGATTCTGCTTTGTTTTCACTAGGTTCCTCACTTTTTTTTTTTTGAAGGGGTTAGCAAGTTGATTGTTTCCTTCATAGCTGTCAAGATCTTAGGAATTATTGGGTTTTGGGTGCTAAGTTTATAATTCTATTTTTCTTGAGATTAATTTGAGACGTACACAATTCAACCAAACAAAAAATGAGTGATCCTATTTTCTTGGTGGACCAACCTTCATGCTTATTTTTTTATCAAATAAAAGCATAATTTCATTATGCTAAATCAAACAATACATCAAAGTTTCCAGTTCTAGGAAGATGCCACAAGCGGCATGTCTGTTAACACGATCAGAAACAAAAAATGGGAATTCCTCAAGCCATTTAATGCTTCATGAGCATGTGAAGCAAAATCAGCTACTGAGAGTGCCACACTATTACAGTTTTTTGGACATGTTGCCCATGCACCGAATACCAATCCACTTCATGCTTATTTTTAAACAGCCCGTTCTTTGCATTGCTGCAAAGTAAACATTTTTAATCAAAAGATGGGAATTGAACCAACATTTGCAATTCAGCCATACGCTTCTCATTGTGGGATCTTCTGGTATCCTATCAAGTAACATGGGTGTTTTTGTTTTTGAGCACAATTTGTTTCATTGATATTGAAAGGAGTTTGCTTAAATTAAAGTTAAGACCAATTTTGGTATGATCAGTCAACTTTCTTGCAAAGGCCATAATCATCTCAAAGTGGTTCTGTTAAGTGTAGATTTTACACAATTAGGTTACTTTATCCTTTCATGGGTGGTACTACTTCTGGCAAGCTTATTAAAAAAAAACTTGTCTTATCTTGACATGCAGTGCTTTGGAACTTTTTCTTGTTAAAAGGAAGATACGCGGACCTTCTTGGTTAGCAATTTCAAAATTTTCTAGCTGCCCAACTTCCCAGCAGGTAAGGATTCCAAGTCTTGGAGTCTTGCATTATTTAAATAATGTTTATGAAAGTTTTAGTTTTCTTGTATCAATCTCACCAGAAACAACTTGTTTGTAAAATTGTCACAGGTAAGCTGGTGCAAGTTTGAATTCGTTGTTGACTCTCCAAAAGACATACACATCTCAATGAAAAATATAGAGGCCTCCACCTCCAGTGGTTGTTACAGCCATAAATCGGAAGACCATCATCAATGACAAGCAGAACATCAATGAAAATGTCTCTGCATCTTTTATCTGTTGCCACAGCACCAAGGATTGATCTTGAACATACTTCAGTACCATTGACAACCTTTCAATTGCTGGGCGGGTTTTATATTTCCAAATTATGTAAATTCCTAATATGGATGATATTTATGTCACGTATGATAAAATTTTGAAATTTTGATGTCACGTTTAATTTTTGTATAGATATGGATATTTTTTGAGACACATGACGAGTACTTCAATGGCATTTCAGTCAAGTATGTACCCAAAAAAGAGACTATCTTATATAAAATGATATGAATTGGGAAAAAATGCGTCAAACTTCCTACTAACTAGATACTATAATTATCCATGCATATATCGAGTTAAATCTGATCAATTTTAATGCTAACTTTTTTTTCCATTTGATTTTCCGATGTTCTGATTCTGATTTCCCTGTGTTGCTACATGGTACAAAGAAATGAGAATGGCTTACTGTATACAATTTGTCAGATTGACAGGCCTATGTTGGCCTCAGAATGGAAGAAATCCGGTATGCTAAGTCATTTTTACAGTAGTTCGTAAGCTTGATGGAAGCATATTTCCAATGGGATTTGCAAAAGGGGCTGCAAGTAAAAATTCAAAAGCTGGATCAAATGTTTTAATCATTAAAACCAGGTAGATTTTCATCATAGCTAATGAACTTTCACTCTGCTATTAGTAGTGATATTATCTTATGTGTATGTTTTATTCAAATTTGTTGCAGTGAAAGGGCTCTACTGAACCGTTTAATGAAATGTAACTGTTGGTGTTTGAGTAGTATATTTATTTCAAAAAAAGAAAAATACTATTCAGGCTTGAAATAAACCTTTCTTCTTTGTCTGCACCAAAACACAAACAAAACAATATATTCATGATGATTATTTCCAAAAACATTCAAATACTAATTGAAAAAATAAATTAAATTTTGGATAAATTAAACTACATAATTAATAAGACTGGTTTAATGATAGATAAAAAGTACCAGAGACCTTCAGCCTCCTAAAAAGCTTCTTTACTTTACTCTTTTTTAAGAGAAGCTATCTTCTCAAAGGGTATTGCTGCTATACATCTTAAAATCTTGAATAAAACTGTCTTAACATTTGTCCAAGGATTTAGGCGAAAACACTCATTGCTGCCTTTCTAATCCTCATGAACGAATCGATCGCCACAATCCTTCACAATCTTTAGATTTCTATGGCAACTGTTTCTTCTCCAGCTCGCAAAATAAAACACCATCACTTTCTAAAGACTCTTGTTCACTGTAATGCTTTACTTGCTTGACATGATCCCCATCACACTCTAGTTCAAGATTTGTATCCATCTGGTTTGTAGGTGATGAATTCTCATCAGAAAAAGATGAAACAGGTATCCGACCATCAATAAGATCCGCAACTCTCACCTTTCAAACCAACCATTTTTGTTAATATTAAAAATAAAGCAAAAAAAAAGATCACAATGTAATGTCATTAGTAGATTGAAGGAATTCTACGTAGAGATGTAAAGTGGACTACTTCATCTCATTTCATGTCTTATTTAATGTCTTTAATGAACTTATGATGCAATATTGTCTCATTTTATTTAAATATTATTTCATCTCATTTGCATCATAGTCCTAAAGGGTCTAACTTTAAACATATGTACAATTTTTTCTTATTAAACTTATATTATAAATTAATATTTATCATATTTTCTATTATTCTTATATTTTCACTTGTCTCATTTAGACCTATTAAAGACCAATGAGATATCTTAATTAGTATCATTCCATTAACATATCATTTCATTAAAAATTTAATAAGACAAGATGAGATGATTTTTGAAAATTAATAGATTGTCTCATTAATCTCATTAACATCCTATCTCAATTTACACCTCTAATCTCACGTAGTCATAGAATGCATACTAAAATAAATTAGTTTTTTTTTTAAAACACAGATTATTTGACCTCCCAATTGACACTTTGGATCTAGAGCTTTAGGAAGAAAAGGAAAAACAGGGGAAATGTTTTCTCTGAAGGAACAAAGGGAATATATAATTGTGTGTCTATGTTGTCCTTTGTTTTTACTAATTTAGTACTTTCATATTTTCAACCAACTAAAGCACTTAATCATTTTTTTCTACATTAGATACCTGTAATGGTTTCATGCTCTCATTTTCCCTATCATCATTTCTTCCAAGTACTTCTTGAGCTTGAAGCTCCATGGAGTTGCGCAGAAGCTGACTAAGAAAGTTCACATCATCAGACATGACACCAAGTCCTTGCAAAAGCTTGGAGCCCAACTGCAGACTTGTCTGCAAGAAGTTAAACAAACGTTCCAGGTTTGTGAATTCAAACATAAAGAAATATTGTGGTTCATCTAGTCGTTTGGTAGACACCTTTAATTCAAGTTGAACCATACAAGTATGTTTGATCTAAACATAATATTAATGAAATATTGATTTTTTAACTACCTCTGCATTTTCCAAAATTGCATCTGTTGCACCTGCTTTTTTGAGATCTAAAAGGTGCATCAGGTCCTGAGCTCTGGCATAAATTGGCATCTGCGATTTTGAATTTTCATCAATATGCTGGAAATACAAGTAAATCATAAAACCAGAAATGAAGAGAGTAAAGCTGATAAAAAGGTAGTATTTAATGAAATGAGACTAATTATGAGTCAGAGAAGACTTTTACATGGTTCAGTTTTAGTTGCTTGTAGCCAGCAGAGACAACGAGGAATCCATTATCAAACACATGGAGATAACAAAGTGTTGGACAAACACAAAATACTCACAAAACCTAAATCCTTACTTCACCTGTGCCCAACTCTAACATAATTTTGTTGAGTAGATAACAATCATTAAGACGAACAAGTTCTCTCCTAACCAAGAGCACAGGCACAAATAAGCTGATGAGGAGCAAGAGCATACACATGTTTGTACACGCGCCTCCACGTATGTATGTGTGTGTGTGAGAGAGAGAGGAGGGGGGCTTACTCCAGGAAAAGCAAGTCGAAGCCTTTGAACTGACTCAACAGTCTTCTTCTTTCCAGTGTACATGACCATGACAGCCTTTGGAGAGGTGATACCTGCAGACTGCAAAACTGCTGGACGTGATCCATCTCCATAGAGAACTGGAAATCCAAGCTTCCTTGATGCCTGTGGTAAATAGAATTTTCTGCATCATCATTATTTTCAGGAAAACACTTTACAAAACTACTACACCACTCAATACTACTTACGTGTCACAAATTTAATAGTTTTTTGAATTTTAATGAAATCTAATCAATGATGATGGATCTATCCACCTGGTTTTAGTATCCTAATAGTGCCATATAGAATTACTCTTATTTGCAGCTTTTTATTCAGAGTAAAGAGAGAGAGAGAAGAACAAAAGACCATTCAAGTCTTTATTTAACGAGACAGCCAAAATTCTGTAGGGTAGCAAAATTCTAAGACTAAAAAAGGTTTGTTTTACACAAGTGTGCTTGTACCAAGCAAAGATAAACAATACAATTGAGATGGTTCAGATTCTTTTCACTCTCTCTGTTGTCTCTTAACTGCACACTTTCTCTCTCTTGTTCTATGTTTTCTCTTCTCTCTCCACACGATATATACTATTTGACCATTTGCCCACCTCATTAGATTCAACATTAAGGTAAGTTTAAAACCAAGAAAGTAGAATAAAACATCAAAGAAAAGTATCCTAGGTTTAAATCATTGCAAGTTTTGTTTCCTCCAACTATTCATTTCTGCTTGTTAGGCCTTCCAAGCATCATGTTGAACCCACATGTCAGATGCAACTTTAGAATATCACAAAATTAAAACTAATGTTGACATTTATCCTAAAAAGTGATTTTATGTTAAGTAGCAAAGTGACATAACTCAGTAAAAATTACTCAAAATAAAGGCAGAATGTACAATCTAAGAGACTGTGTGATCTCTTTCTCTCTCTATATATTTCTATTAACCTATTAAAATTTTCTCTCATAAATATTAAAGATGCCATTGGAGCTAGAATGCAACGCAATTATATTCTCACTGACCTTCACAACAGAAGGATCAAGATCAAAACCAACATATGACCATTTCAGAGCATCACCATCGACTCCAGAAGCCAATGGAGTGGTTAAGAAATTGGCCAGGACCTGCATGCAAAGAAAGGACATGAAGTGAGAAGAGTAGGAAAGATGCCTTTTTAATGGACATGCGGGTTCAGCACAACTATATAATAGATTTTTTCCCTCACGTATTGTAAGTTAGCCTGAAAATTATTATTGGCATATCTAGTGTTTAAGAAACTGTTAACACTCCCAAGAAGGCATTCAGATAACAATAACACCCCTTGTCATAATTGTTATCATAACAACATTAGAATCAACTTCAAAAGTACCAAAGTGCTCTAATTTAGATGATTAAAATACTAATTTATCAATAAAATAAAAATAGATAAATAGAAGAAAAAAATGCATCTGGAGCTACTTTACTTTCACAAAATGGATATAATAGTCACTTTATTTTAAAATGGTGCACTTTAATCACTTTATTGTTACATTTATTGATACTTTAATCATTTTAGGCCAATGTTGATGATTTTAATCACTTTATTTTTAATTTATCTTCAATTTTTTGAGACATTTTCATCTTTAAAAATCTACCAACCCTCTGTTAGTAAGATTCAATTTGATCCAATTTATGTTTTTTCGCCAAAAAATATCCAAAATAATTGGCAAAAAAGACCTTAGTGTCAAAAAATACAACGGTAAGGTAACTAACGTGTACCAATTTTAAAAAAGATGACTAATATGTCCAATTTGTAAAAATAAAGTGACCAAAGTGTCATGTTATCCTAAAAGGAGTATCTTTATATTGGGTTTTTTAGTTTCCATTACAACATAGGGTACAATATTTTGGCAGGAAGTATTGATTATGATTATTTCTTTCTTTTAAGTATTTCTTTAGAACGCTAGTCTTCTATATGATAATTTCATCCCTTTTATGGATTTTACATTTCTTTTTAAAAAAATCCTTGTGTCATCTTAAGACCAATAAGAAGGAATAAACCAAAAACCAAGAAAATGACTATTCAAAAATTATAAGTAGGAACGTTATCAATAGTTGGGGAAGTTCGTACGTGGCCCAAATGGAGAGATTGAAAGTGGAAAAAGGGATATGCTCGACCAGAACATGAGCCTTTTTAGTTTTAATTTATTTTATTTTTCTCCTTATAAAGACTTTCTAAAGTTCTAAGTGGGCTCTTCTTATAGGAAAAACATGTTCTAGTTATCAACTAGTTGATAAATTACTGAACTAGATGATTCTCACTGATACTCTTCACAATTGTACCTGACCCGTTTGTCCAAATCCAAGAATGACAACAGGTTCACTGGCCTCAAAGTTCACCACTTCAGCAGCTTTCTGTGAAAATTTTAAATCAACAATACATGAAATATAAACTGTAATTGTAATTTGGAGCGCAAAAAAAAAATGTAATTGTAATTTTAATTTGAGAAATGGTAATAGACTAAATTTAGAAATTGTGAAATCATTCATCAAAAACTAAGGGCATAAACTAGATATTCAAAGAAGGTAATATAAGAAACCAAGTATTTCATCCATTCCAATAATTGTCCACTCGTCAGTAGGAACAATTGGGCATCAAATACAGTGTTAGCTAAGAAAATGCAATGATGTTACCTTTTAAAACATTGGCTTCTTATTTTATTGATGTTACTGATTATGTTTCAGGTGTATGTAATTGTTTCCTTCAGTTTTAAATTTATTAGAACTAAATCCAACAATTTTACCCGCCATACATTGTTGCTTCATCTAGGCAAAGACTTGACAACTCTCAATAGAAAAAAAGTTAAACCTCTTCACCTCTTCACCACTTCGCACCTTCTCTTTCTTTATTCAATGAAATTTTTATGTTTCTTATTAAGAAAAAAGCTAAAGCAGGAACATACATCCTCCTGATTAAAACTATCATCAAGAATTTCAGCAGCCTTCCTTCCAGCTTCGTTTAGCAATGGCGTTAATGCCATTGACAAGACAACAACAATTATGAGCAATTTGTTAAGTTCAAGTGGAAGCACACCAAGCCTGTGTCAAGAGAGAATACAATGTTAAAAGGTACAATCAGTGAATATGTGCACATAATATGTTATATAACCCACCTATTTGCGAGAGAGAAAACTACAAAGGCAAACTCGCCTCCTTGAGATAGAAGGAAGCCTATTCTTACGCTTTCTTGTATGGTTAGTCCTACACGAGGACCTATTGCTGTTATGATCAATGTCTTGATCACAATCAAACCAGTCAGGAGTGACAGTACATTTGGCCACTCTCGTAAAAGGAGCTGAAATGAAAAGAAAAATTACTTGTACAAATGAGACTGGCTACACTTACAAATCTGTTTTCTGCTTTTGCGATTATTGATAGATCTGGTTTTTTCCCCTAGAAGATAAAGGCAACATCCTACATTTTTCTATCAATGCCGTTCAAGATAATATTCATCAAACTTTAAAAGATGCCCTTTTTCTTTCTTTAAATCTTATTTTTCTATTTGACTCTAGAATTAGCAGGGACTAACAACTAGTCTATTGTGTGCATCTATAAAGAGTGAGACATTAAATGAATTGTCAGAGTACCTGCATGTCAATTGATGACCCTGTAGTTAGAAAAAATAACCCTAGAAGTAAGCCTCTAAATGGCCTTATATCAGCTTCAATCTGTGTTCGGAAATTTGTTTCTGCTAATAATGCTCCAGCCAAAAAAGCACCAAGCTGTGACAGGGGGGAAAAAAATCATTACATAGAAATGGAACCGATATTTCCAGAGTGCTTTTATGTGATAAGAGTTGTCAAACCGTATCACTGAAACCCAATTTCTGAGTGAGAAGTGAGGTCCCAGCAACTGTTAATAGGCAAAGGGAAACAAAAGCCTCGGAGCTCCTTGCTTCTGCAACAACCTAAGTTCAAGAAAATTAACACGGAATATATAAAAATGCATGTAAAGCATGGTCTCTTTAAGTAGGAGTACACACCTCAAAAACTCGCCTTAGAAGGTACTTTCCTCCTAGAGAAAGCAAACCTAGTCCACCTAAAGCCTTCAAACTTTCTTTAGCAAGCATTGGCCAAATACTTTCCTCTGCTAGGTTCTACAGGGAATGAAGAAAAGAGGGTGGTGGAAGAAGGAATGCATAAGCAAGTTACATATCAAGGAAACAAATTTGTGGGGATATCACTAGAAATACACAAGTAACGCATCCATAGAGATGAAAAGAAGTAACAAATCAAAAGATGTACCAGAGGCAACTTTTTCAAATAAATGAAATTATTGACAAACAAGAATAAAAATAAAGCTACTAATTTGTACTCAAAACTCTTAAGTATGACATCAAAACCAAAGCTAAGGTTCATGACATAGAGTCCTTATGTATGTTCGAGATCTAGGATGCCAAAGGGGACATAAAAGCCCAACATAATGGATTTTCAAAAATGAGTTAATTACATGCAAAGCTCTGCATGAAATATTCTAGTAAATTTCATAGATACCTGGCTCTCTAGCACTGGAAGAATGACCAAGAGAGGGACAACGGCTATGTCCTGCAAATATCAAGTAGTTGGGGAGTCCAATGTTATTGATATCACCTTGATGCTTAGACTGTATCATGACTCTAGCATACCCGGAATTGAAATAAAAAAAATGCAATTGGAACCAGTAACTCATGTTAATTTGAAAACAAAAGCCAATAAAAGCACGGCTGAAAACCAAAACCTGTAAAAGAAGTATCCCCAATGTTGCCGAACCAAATCTTGTTGGGAGTTCCCCTTTGTCTGCAAGCAGCTATATATTTTGCTACATAAGCTCCAGCAGAATAGCATGACATTCATTCAACAGAAACCACAGTTCTCATACCATAAGTATCGAACAAATGACATAAAGAACCGGTTTTCATAACTTAATCAGGCCTCTATGATTGACTTAATGGTAGTTTATCAGTCACTTGACTGTCCTCTTGGATACTTAATCATGAACATATGGTTGGATACCTGCAGAACAAAAGCTGAAGATGAGAGAGATAGAGCAGCACCAATCACCACAGCCTCATCAATGCTTCTGATGTTAACCTGCAATTTAGCAAAGAAGTTTTTGTCAAGAGTTCAAAGAAAATAAGAGTATTTTGTGACATCGGCTCATAACTACAGTCTTGAGAGAAACATAATAACTGAGTTCCAGCCATGATGAGTTTCATTAAGGCCAGTTTTCACAAATCTAATTAGATATTATAAACAGAATACCATATAATAAGAAAAGAGAGAGCATGAAAAATAGAACCAAAAATAAAACAAAATTAGGGAAGGATAACAGAAATAGCAAAACGGTATAGAAAGCAGTTAGGGTTAGGAATAGAAAAGAAGAGACTAAAAAGGAAAACAGAACAAAGGGGGAAAATAATCAATAACAAATGCATTCTCACGTGTCCAAAAATTAGGTTAAGAATGAATATATTCATAATAAGGAATGGTTAGAAACACAAGATCAAATATATATGGGCAATATAATTACCAAATCAGGCCTGGAGTGAAAAAGAAACTCCAAGATTCTTGTTCCAATAGCCCCATTAGGAGGAAGTTCAAATGCTGTGAAAGCAAGCGTAGATAAGATGACCTTCAAAAAGAGAACAAAGGAAGGCTTCAAAAACTATTCATTAAATAATCACAAAATATATATTTCATTTTGCCTTTATTTACAAAAAAGTTACAATCAAGTTACCTAAAATTAGAATCAATTTGACAATGGTATGGAGTGAGTGGTAAAATGAACAATTGCAAGTTGATTGTCCAACAATAAAAAACTTAAAAAATGAAAATTACAACAATCACTTCTCTATTTTCACAATCGTTGCGAACCTAAATGAATATTTCATGAAGCTATCACATTGAACGCAAAAGGACATAGTCAATCATTAATATGAATGTTAATCGGTGTCTTTACTCTTTATCATATGATTATATCCATTGTCAAGGATTTAAAACAGAGAAATTAAATGCTAATTATTTTTTATCATATTTGCAGTTCACTACAGAAGTGTGTTTTCCTAGTAAAGCGAACAACGGGAAGGCACCATTCTTATTAAATTAGACATAAAGGATAACTGAAACCATCATTATCAAGTCCATATCGAGCAACTGATGGCTTTAGTCCTTTCTCTATCCAACTAAAAATGAAAAAAGTTTTTGTTAAGACTTAAATATAACATATAAGAGAATAATTAGTTAACCTCCTAACAGCTTGAACTTTTAGAAAAACTGGTTACTAACTCTTCTTCAATATGGTATTAAAGCATGAGGTCCAGGTTCGAACCTTCTCAACTCCAAAATTTTCACCAATATTAAATGAGACTCTTTCTTTCACTTCTACCTTACTTAAAGTCTATCTCCACTTGATGGATACTTCAAAAAGTTATTTACTATCCACTCTCGATGTGATTTAATCTAACTTCATTTCATGGGCCTTCAAAACTATCTATTCAACTTATAAGTAAGAGCTCATTGTACTTGTCTACTTAGCCCACAAGTGAGAGCCCATTAATTCAAAGGGAGTATTAAAAAAAAGTACATTAATTGAGGGAGAGTGTTAAGACCCAAATATAACATATACAATAATAGTTAGTCAACCTCCTAACAGTTTGAGTTTTTAGAAGAATTAGTTGCTAACTCTTCTTCAATAGTTTTAAAATGCCAACATGATGCATATCCCTTGTTCATTTGTTGAAAATAACATAAACATCTTCCAATCAAGTTTAAGATCTCGTAAATGTCATACTAGAAAGAATGGCATGCACATCTGAGAACTCTAATTTTGTCCCAAATATCTCGGTTGCATATTCAAAATACTGCTTGGTAAGGAAAACCATTTAGTTCACAAAACTACTTAACTTCTTTCAAAATTGAGATCCAGCACCTTTTACAATATTTACAATATCATACCTGAGTTAATCCCATGCCAAAAGCAAATTTTGCTAGCGCTTTTAGACGTGCAAACGACAGCTCTAAACCCATCTCGAAAAGCTGAAAAGGTAAACATAAAACTCCAAAATAAATAGTAAAAAATATATATAATCTAGATATTATATTTGCCATAGCGAATACAATAATCAATGCCTTGTGATAGATCAGTTAGCATTCATGCTTATCTATATAGAAAATGTTCCTAAGAAAAGATCAATCAAAAATTGCCAATTTTTTTGCTTTTCTCCCAAAAGAGGAATAAAAACATGAGAAATCTGATGAAAATAGTAGACTGGAAATATTTCAAATGTTAATGGATGTATTGCCACGTCATGAATTATTACCACTAATAATCATCATTTGTTGCCTAGCTGCTACTATTATTTTGTAACTGCAGTTAATGTCATCACCTTGATCAATACAATAATGCTTTATGGTGGAAGGACCACTGCTATAGGGAATCATTAATTACTTTAACAGTAGGTTTTCATAAGGCTTACCAAGAAAAGGATGCCCCACTCAGAGAGAATCTTGACATCCATAAGATTTCTAATCAAGCCAAATTGATTGAGAACAATTCCAGCAAAGAAAAAACCAAGTATCTGGCATCAATATCATACCTTATTAGAAACTTGTTACCTGTTATATATTTTGGAAGTGTGCATAAGTATGTAGACAAATACACAAAATGACTCAAAAATAGGAAGTTAGGCACCAGAGACCCCATAATTATTTAATATAAGAGGTTTAGTTTTGTAACTATTACATTGGACACTAAAAATCCCATAATTTTTGAAAAAAAGTCACAATAATTCTGTTATTATGTATAAATAAGAAATTTAGTCCTGTAATTTTTGAGTTACGTACCTATAGTCTCATTATTTATGAAAGTTAAGTTCTATAAGTACTCACTTTTAATACTTATAATGGACTAGAAGTACTCTTTTTAATAAATTGTGAGACTAAAAGTACTTACGTTTCATAATAACATGATTGTTAGTACATAATTCATAAATTATAGGACTAATTTGAAAAATTACAGAACCTCTAGTGCCTAACCCAATAATCATGGGACTAATATGCTTATTTCATAAAAATTATAAGACCTCTAGGCCTTTTGCCCCTCAAAAATACATACATATATATTTATGTTTGTGTCTACATATGGATAAACACCTGCATATACAAATCAAGTAAGAGTAGATGTAATAAAAACACGACAAGAGAGACATGTTTTTGCAAACAGCATGGAAAGAGCAATAATGTATATTGATTGATTTTGTGGCATTTTAGATATTTCCCATTGTTCTGAATCAGTACCGACCAATGTGCACAAGGAAGATGGAAGTTCAGTTGGCAGCATCCATTTTTTTTTACTCTTCACTACTAAAAGAGATGGCCAAAGAAAGTAGAAATACTTTAGATCAGAAAAACTACAGTGATTTTATGGATTTTTAGGATGGAAAGTGTAAAAGAATTACTGAGAATCAAGAGAGTGATGATAATTTAATTTGGGAGAAAATTTTGTTTCTTACTCTAATAGGAGAACTGGCCTCTGAAGAATTGGAGAATTTTCTCGGTTTGTAATAAGTCTAATTTGAACATTGTTCCGGGACTGCTTGTCCACATTTTGTATTGTGTGTGTCCATTTGTGTTTTCTAGTTCTCATAAAAAAAATGAAAATAGAAAGAACCAAAATGAAAATAGAAAGAACCAAAATGAATACAGAAAATATAATTTGTTTCAAAAAATCAAGACAAATGCTGTATTCTTACAGGGCTAGTTTTAATGAACTTGAATGCAGGAACAACCACAACAGTCACACATAATAGTGTCAAAGTATCCAATCCTAGATCATTAATGACATCAACAGCACTAGTAACATCAACTGCACATATTTTCCATCTCAGCGGTCTATGATTCAAGTCAAAGAATCTTCCCCAATCACAAGCTGAGGAGTTTAGCAAGAGATTTCGCTCAGAGACATTTCTCGATAAAAACCAACTACGACTTGCCATGTTACTCTGAAAATTGCTAGAAAGTATTTTGGAAGGAAGGCTGCAGACTCGCGAAGTGGCATGAGAACAGACCAAAAATCGGCTCTTCTGATTGGTAAACTCAAATCCCTGCAAGGTAGGGAAACAAAACCTAGGAAATTCAACATGATAACCATAAATTTGGAACTTATACGTGAAACACCCAATCTAGAGAAACGGGTACACATGAAATGCATTTTCAAATTCAGATATTCATACAATCTTGCACGATGGTACATCAATACAATTGCGCATACACATATGGACCATTCTAGTAACAAGGTTAGTCAAAAAAATCCTATTAACAAGGTTGATCACATAAATCATGATACCATTGACTTCAACATAGAGAGAGTGACAGCAAGAGATAGGATGCATGCTACTATAGAGTTGGAAAATAATCTGATTTGATGCTCGGAGACATGACATAACAGTTTTTCCAAACTACAGAACTAATTCGAAAACTCGAGTTAGATATAGAGTTTGATGAAGTATTGATGCAAACACAAGAAAAAAATTAATGAATTTCAAGAACAACCTCAAATAATCAGTAAGACTAAGAAAATATTGTATCATAAGCAGTGTTATTTCAAGCATTAAAGTTGGGATGTTATAATATAAACTAATTTTGACACTCCTCCAAACAACTTAAGCTGTAATCCAACAGTAGACGCAAAAAGCCTAAAACATTCAAGTTATAGAAGCTAAACCAATTAGAGCAAATAGCAAAAAAGGAAAAAGAAAAAGAAGCTAACCCAGAATTTAAGCTATAGTCCATAATGAGTATGCATCTATCAACATGTATAACGTTTTTTGGCCCTCATGTATAAGTATAACAATTATCATAAAAAAGCTCAAACCATGTCACCCAACATTTGATATAACAGTTTGCTTAATTCCATGAACTAGCATCTAGACTATATATTTAATTACAAATAATCTTCTTATATTTTGCTAGGAAATCAACCCATGTCACTCAACATTGCTATAAAAAAGGGTGAAGTGCATACCGTGATAAAATATGTGGTAACCTGAGATAGCAAATGAGTAGTAAAAAGGGAAAGATCCAAAATTCCAAAAGAATGATTATAGATGAAAATACTTACCTTAAAGCTATGGAAATAAGTTGTTGAATTAAACATAATGCTAAGACTCATGAAACAAGAACACCCCATTGAAGCAAACTGAAAAGCATTATAGTTACTACCCTTTGACCAATAAAAACCAGAAATGATTTCACAGATAATAGAAACATTAAATATATAATAACCAAACGTAAGAAGAACAATTTCAGAAGTTAAGCAATTTGGGTTTAAATTTTAGAGGGAGAGATAGAGAGAGGAGTTTGTAAGAATAGGAAACATTGGGTGTCTTAGAGCAACCCAAAAGAATTTCGACTATTAACGTCTTCGGGATGAGGAGTTGATTTTAAAGTGAGATACGTGGCTATTTGTCCATTACAATTTTTCATCGTGCTCAAAAAAGAAGGAGAAAAGTTTTTCTTTTCTTTGCAAAAAAAAAAAAAAAACGAGTTAAATATATTTTTAATCCCTTAGCAAAATATATGTATATATAGTCATCAAACATTTAGTTTTCTAATCTTTTAGATAAAATAACTTACACTTATTCCAACAATTTAATCTTTTTCATTTAAATCAAATAATTAATTTCTTATTTTTTAAATTTATAACGATATATATAAATGCTCTTAATATTGGACTAAATGTGAATTATTTAGTGATGGTAATAGGTTTGCTAATAATAATTATCTTTTAAAAAAACTATAAAAATATTATTTATGTGTAGATTTTGATACTATATATTATTCATGATTTTTATTAATTTTAAAAATAAAAATAAAATAATATTATTTTATTTAAAATAATATCCATTAAATTAGTTATTAATTAAAAATTAATACTAACTTATTTTATGCCAAAAATATTATAAAAATTTTTGAAGTTTTTTAAAACTACATTATCATTCCATTCAAGTTTAAAAAATAGACAATTATATTCATTTTATTATGGTTTTATTATAATATATTCTTTTGAAATTTATAACTTTTATTACAAATAATTTCTTTAAAAAGTTAAAAAATAGTAATAATAAGAGATATAGTTGTTATTTTTAAAATTTATGAAGTATTTTTACTATTTTAAAAAATATGAAGAGAGATATTTGTAATTTATGCTTATTTATGGGATTGTGTATCGAGTGTACCATAGTTTTAAGAAAAATACACAAAATATTATATTTATTGGAAAGATACACAAAATATAATTTATTTTAAAATGATTATAAAAAAACATGATTAATTAAATTTGATCAAGTTTGATCAATATAAGCGAAAAAAATTTCTTTTTAAATAATAAATTTAATATCCTCTTACCGTTAATTCTCATGTGTATTTCATTTCATATTTTTTAAAAACAAATTATGACATTAGTAAAAAAAGATTAATAATATATGTTTTCATAAAATAAGTTCCTAATAATATATTTTCTTATAAATTTTGATATTAATTTATTGATTTTTAAAGATTTATGGTAACTTTAATACTGCATTTGGTTTATAGAATAAAACGTGAATGAGAATATAAAGAAAACATTTTTATTTAGATTGATCATTGAAATCAAAGAATAAATCAATATTTATAGTGTTTGATTTATAACTATAATGAAAATAAAAAACATTGTAAATTACCTTAATATCCCTAAATTTAGTAAAATTTAAATAACATAATATAATTATTATTTTTTCATCACATAAAATACATTATTAAAATTATTATTTTTTAAATAGAGTTTAGGGTTTAGGATTTAAGGTTAAAATTATTATTTTTTTAAATAAAGTTTTGAGATTTGAGACTTAAAGTTAAAGGTTTATGGTTATATTTGTGGGTTAAAATTATTATTTTTCTAAATAGAGTTTAAGGTTTTGAAATTTGAGATTTAGAGTTTAAGGTTTGGGTTATATTTGAGATTGAGATAAAATTAAAAAAAAATTGAGATAAGAATAAAATTATGATTTATTAAGTGGAGAAAGAATTATGATTCATTATCTTTTAAGAATTTATTTATTCTTTTCAAATTATTCGATAAAAAAATATAAAATTGAAATAAGTTAATTCTGAATGCATTAATAAGGTCTTTAATCCCTTATTTTATCTTAACCCGTCAAATAACAGGTCTTTCTAATACGGCGACGTATTCTCTCTCTCGGTATCTAGTTTCTTGCTCTCTGGTACTGGTGCTTAGCTCTGGAGTTCACCTTACGGAGGTAATTCTATTTCGTTTCCTCTTCGTTATTTTCCTTAAATAAGACAAGAAAATTATATGACTGGCTGGTTAGGATTAGTATTTCAATCTGTTGAAGTAGACTATTTTTAGTTGTTCTGCTTTTGCTGGTTTAATTTTATTATGATATACTGGTTTATTAGTATTGCATTAGAAATTGCATTTGGCTTTGGGTTCGTTTCAGTTGTTTACTCTCTCATAGTTTTATTATAAACTTTTGAACTTATGTGCTAGCTGATAGGGATTTGTTGTAAATTGTAGGGTTTTTAATAATCTTGGTTTCGATTTACTGGGTTTTAAGTTTCTATGAGTTCTGTATGATTCGGACTTTGCATAATTGCATATTTTGTTGCAATGTTGTAATGATAACTAAAGATTTTATAGGAAAAAAAGTTTAATTTTGGAATGACTAAATGAAAACAACTATTATATATACCGGGCAGAGAAATATTAGTTTTTGTTTTTGATAATTAAGGATGGAGATGAATGACATATGCATAAGGATCATCACAACCTTCTTAGTATATTTTATTGTTGCTTTATCAAATAAAAGATTTAGAGAGAAAGAGGTGAAGGCCACCCTGAAGTGGCTGTACTCTGAAAGTGAAGAGCAAAAGATGAGGTGATGAAGGGGCAGGCGTTGGCTTTCTCAAAGAGCACTGCTGTCAAATTCAGAATGTCAGCTGTCAAGTCCTGTAAATTTTGTTTTTGGATTTTTGTTGTAATGGTATTATTATGTCTGTTTGTACTTTATAAGAAAAAAAATTGACGGTGATAATGGCAGGCAGCCCGACGGCAGAGAATTTAGTACCAATAAGGTTGGACACTGAAGTGGATGGCCAGAGATACAAAGATGCTGTCACTTGGAATCCTTCTGGTATTATTATTAATACATATCCACAGACGCGCAGAAGACTCAAATAATTGCAATTCAAGCTCTTAAGCTTGTTTATATTTGCTTCTTTTGTCAGTGGTGTTATGTTTATTTTATTTACAGATTCCGATTCTGAGGTCACAAACTTTTCAAAGAGGACAGTGAAAGACTTGAAGCTTCCTCCAGCATTTGTTACTCCAATTGCTGCCTCCATTCAGGCAAGTCTAGTTTTTGTTTGTTTCTATGAAATTTTGAGTTCATTGGTTTTATTTAATTTAATATATAAATAACCCTGACTTGTTACTAGTCTTCCCAACTTTAGTCTCAGCTGGCTGATTTTCGCTCACTTGAAGGCCAGGACATGTTGGCTAGTGAGAAGATAGTCCCTATTAAGGTTTGCTTCTCTTTAACATTATTAAAGTTATTGTTTCGCTTACCCACTTAAACATTTAATGCTGGGTTTCTACAAGATCACCTATTTTTTGTCTTATCTATCACAGCTTGATCTTCGCGTGAACCATGCCCTCATCAAGGACCATTTTTTGTGGGTAAGATGGAAAGTCTCCAAACAGTGACAGAAATCTTCATATTTGATTTTTATTGATCAACATTCTTTGTTTTTTTTGTATGCATTCTAGTCTGCTTATAAAAATACTACTTTGATGAGTTACCAGGATTTTAACAACTTTGAGAGTGACCCTGAGGAGTTTGCCAGAACCATGTGCAGAGACTTAGGTATGGAAGACCCTGAGGTTGGAGTAAGTATAACTATTCCATGGCATCTATACATGAAGCAATTGAGTTTTGATGCTCATATTAGTTGCTATATTTCCTATGCCTGACCCATAAGCTCTCTCTTAAGCTCTTAGCTCTGACTGCAGACAATTTTTAGCATGCTTCAAGGCAGAAAATATGGATATTTCCCTCTTCCTTCTAGTTCTAGCAGAATAAAAAAAATGAGACTTTATATTGGAATTAGCAGTTGGTATTGTTATTCATATATCCCTCTCTCTACATCTACCCAACCCTCTGTAGCTACTCCCCATTGTTCTGTATTTTCTGTTACATCTCTAATTCCTTCTTTTTTTTTGTGCCAGCCTGCAATTGCTTCTTCAATCAGAGAACAACTCTATGAGGTTAGTTTTACTGCCTTTTGAGCTGTTTCATGATTTTGCTTTATTCTTTTAGTTCTAATATTTTATTCTCTTTATTATTATTTTTTTAACACTCTGGTCCTGTAATCATTTGATATTCTTGTTTATAGTTTGCAGTTCAAAGTGTAGCTTCAGTGAGGGAAAGCAGAATAAACAAGAAAGGTTGTCGAGGAGCTGAATTTATACCAGCATGGTTTCTCTTTTTTGGGACATCTTTTATATTCCTTGGATTTACTCAATTAAAAAATGTGCACACACGAACAAACTAAGAATAGGGAGTTAGATTGATAATGTACCATGTATGAAATTGATGTATGTAGACTGGTAAACGAAATAGGCAAAAAAGGAAGAAAAAAGGGTGAGAAATTAGGACTTTGGAAGAAAAAACAAGAGGATGGGAAGGGGAATCAATTTACTATATTATTAACTAGTTTCACGATTTTGTTACAAAATACCATAAGTCTAAAGTTCTAACTCTTAGTCAAATAAAGATAAAAGATAAAATGAAGTTACAACCTTAAAATTGGACTTTGTGAATTAATGATAAATAGTAGAGGTGTCAAATGAGTTAAGTTGGTCTAGCTTGTTTAGGTTCAAATCAATTTAAATGAGTTATAGTTCAATTCAGTTCATCCAAATTTTATATGTGTTAAGTTTAACTCAACTCAATTTTAAATTAATTGACCTGAGCAGCTATTAAGTTGACTTATTTATATTTCTAAAAAATTAAAAAATTAAAAATATTTATAATTTTGTTTATAAATAAAACTTTTAGTATAAATATTATATTTTGATTATATTTTTGTAAAATAAGAAAAAAATAAAAATAGTATATTTAATTACATTTTTCCACAATGACATTATTGTAATAATAAAAATGTTATCATTAAAAAGTTATTCTGTTAAATGAGCTAGCAAGTTTCTCATGAGCTAGATGAGCTGAATTTGTTTTTTTTTTAAGCTTATCAACTTATTGGATCAATCTGTAATGAGCTAAGTTGGATTGAGTTTTTAATTTGACACCATTAATAAATAGTGATTCAGAAAATAGTTCTAGTCACTACGCTGACAAGATAAGCCTTAGTTGAAACTCTAACTAGCTAAGTTTTACAATTAAATAGCTTCTTCTTTTGCATCACAAAGTATATTTGATTGTCTGGCTGACCCTATTTGAATTCCTATTTTCCCACTCTTTCTCATTCTCAGTAAGGTAGGTGGAGCTTTTGTCCTTGTGAAGTTATTTGGTCACAGATCTAGTGTTATTCGGTATGTCTTCTTGCTCTACCAAATTTTTAAGGAATTCTTATCTTCTCAAACTATAAATTATTGAGAATAGTCTTGTTGGACCAATCATAGTGTTGAATTCTGACTTTGTATTCTTTAAACTTTTGATTTCGATCATTTTGGTCCTTTAACTTTGAATTCTGATTGTTAAGTCCTCAAAGTTACAAAAGCAGAGCAGTGACATCTTTTTTGTATCTTTCGTCCAAAAGTATAATTGAATGGGCTTCCGTTAGTGTGACGTGTTCTCCTTTTTGCTATACTGTTGTATTATAATCTGGACAGGAGTTACAAAAACGATTTGGTTGGTCTAATTTTGTTAAATTTGAGGACTTAATTGTACAAATTGAAAGTTGAAAGTATCAAAATATTTGTATCCGAGAATTTCAAGGACCAAAATAATATTTAACCCTTGGTGACAAAAGAACAAGGTAACAGAGCCCACCAAAATCCTAGGGAAAACCTATGTTAAATGGACTTTCATTTTCCCTTAACCATCCGTGTTCAAGCGACCTGATATAGATATGGGTTTAAGTACTCGATACTTCAATTTGATAAAAATTTACAAATTCTTTTTGACAAAAGTGGACATATCCGTCAGACGGATAAATATTTAAATATTTACTATACTCATTATCCTAAAAGAGTCTGTGTAACATAGCATTTGTAAACTGCAGAGGCCTTTTTCTTCCTAAAAGAGTTATCCTAAAAGAGTCTGTGTAACATAGCATTTGTAAACTGCAGAGGCCTTTTTCTTCCTAAAAGAATCTGTGTAACATAGCATTTGTAAACCGTAGAGGCTTTCTTCTTCTTCTTCCTCTTCCTTAAAGAGTCTGTGTAACATAGCATTTGTAAACCGTAGAGGCTTTCTTCTTCTTCTTCATAGCATTTGTAAACCATAGAGGTTTTCTTCTTCTTCCTCTTCCTTAAAGAGTCTGTGTAACATAACATTTCTAAACTGTCGAGGCTTTCTTCTTCTTCTTTAAAGAGTCCGTGTAACATAGCATTTGTAAACTGTTCTTTCTTCCCCACTCATTGTCTCCAATTCCATTTAACATTTTATTTTAATTAAACTTAGATACTCATGGTACATTGCCCTCATTCTCAAATTTAACAGGAAGAGAAAGGAGTGGGATGTTTATGAACCTATTGTTGATCTTTTATCGAATGAGGAAGTTGATGCCCTTGAAGCAAGAGAAGAAAGAAATGCTCGGTGACTAAACACAACTATGAGGGCATTTAGACATTTCTAGGTACCAAACTAATGGAACCATTTAATCCTATGACCTACATGAACCTATGTATAGTACTTGTTATATTCTCCACATTTTCTGTTCCTTTTAGAAAAATGGACGATGAAGAGGCCTCATTTATGTGGGTATTGATATGTAATAAACGATGAAATCAATCTTTTTTTCTCTAAGTTTTTTAGATCTTCCTTTACCTTGTTTGGGTAATCTCTTTCTGGGTTTCTTTTGTTTTAAACGCATGTTAAATTTTTTTTTTACCCAAGGATTAATATCAATGGTGCACAAGGGACGGAGCTAAGAACGAAATTTTAGGGGAGTCAATTAATTAAATAAAAATTGTGGTTGAGTTATATTAATTATTGACAATGTTATTCAAAAATGAAGTTTATGTTTAATATAAACTTTAATCTAGCAATAGAATTATAATTTTATTAGGTGAAAATTATTTTAGAGTCAATTGCTCAACAAAAATACGTCTTTTTTATACATATTTTCACAGATGGTGTTTAGTTTACATTCTTTTTGGCTTCTGAATTTAAATTGGATATTAATTTATTTGTAGAATGTATTAGTTAGTAAGTAAATATTAGATTAAGAAATAGTTTTAATAATAAAATAAAATAGAATTGATTTTAAAGGGAGTGTAGAATAACAATTTCTATTATCTTCTACATAATTAAAACAAAATAAATAATTTCTAAAAAATTTGTGATGGCCATGGCCCTTCTAGGCGTTCTATCTTATGCCAAAGGATCATATTGAGCCTCATGTCACAAATTTCTTGTAATTCTACAACTATCAAACGACAGTTAAACCGTATTACATTTCAAAGAATACTATACTACTTTTAAACACCTATTCAGTTTTGTGCCTACATTAACTAACTCCAAAACTGAAAAGCATGAAAAACGAAAACTATCGTATGAAATAAAAGACTTCTAAGACAGGCACCGTAAATAAAGTCGGTTTCACAAAATCGCATCCAAGTGAAATGTAGACTGTGCGTACGTGGGTATCATCTAATTTAAGAGTACCTCTATATTAAGTTACATCAAATTAAGAGTACAAGATGATGATGTAATTGTATTATCTAGTGATGCAAAATGGATTTTCTTTTATATCTATATCTAATGTTATAATGTTTATAATGGGTTATACTTACTTCATCTATGTGAGATAAAATATAAAAAAGTTATTAATTGCTTATACTTATTAACAAATAAATATATTAATTTAATAATTGTTTAATTACGTAGATAAATATCATAATTTTTTAAAATTAATATTTTAGTCCTATTAACTTATAGGCTACATTATTAATCATATTGTTATGAAAAGTAAATATTTTTAATCTGAGAATTTTGTTCATCAAAAGTATTAAAATTAAATACTTATAATTTTATAATTTTTATATTATAATATCTAACTTTCGTAAATAACGAGACTATAAATATCAAATTTAAAAATTATAGAACAATTATAACATTTTTCAAGAGTCATAGAATTTATGATGCTCAATGTAATAATTATAAGAATAAATCACTTAAATTAAATGAGTATGTAAATTGGTAACCTGTTTTGTCATAAAAAAATATTATTTTTGTTTAAAATATAAAAATTATATTTATAATAATTTATTGTAATATCACAACTTATGAGTCAATGTTAAAAAAAAGATTTAATTATCTTAATCATAGATGATTATTACATTATTTATGACATTATAATAAGTTATTGTAAATAGAAATACTCTTTAAAATAATATGGAAAGACTAAACACGTTTTGAAAGTCACCTCAAGTCATTCACACTTATTTGATTTTTATTATTTTTGGATAATAATATTAACATAAATTATTATTATAATATAAATATTTTATTAACTATAAATTTAATAAATAATTATAATATTAAAATGTAATTAATACTAAGAATAAAAAAAATTATATACTTATATTATAACAATAACAAAAGTTATTCTATAAATGTTACTATCTTATTTTTTTATTGGATGGAAGGTATTCAAAATTATTTTATTTATGCTAAGTATACATTTTAATAACTTTTCTTTTAAATAAATATTTTGATTATTTTTTTATTAAAAATGAGACATATAAGTTATTTTTTTGAACAATATAATATTTTTTTATTAATAAATATTTTTATAAAATAATAAATTTATATTTAACGAAAAAATTATCATTTTAATTTTTTTTTCATTTTTTATGCACTTCATATTTTTTAGTTTAATTTTGGAGCTATTTTTCAATTATATTCTCTCTATTTTTTGAGCGATTTTTTATTAATCACATATAATCTCTTTAATTGAAAAAAAATAAAATTATAATATATCAGTCATCAATTAAATATTACTCAAAATAATTTAGAATCGATATATATTATAATTAATTTTATATTTTAAGTATGCGGAAAATATAAAGGATTTACAAAATAAAAAAGAAAAATCTTTAAAAATATAGATAAAAGTATAGCATGATATTCTAACATTATAACTAGAAAAATAGTTATAAAATTTAACTAAAAAAAGAAAGTAAGGATACAAACGCGATTAAATTTTATTATAAATTTTTATTAATAAAATAATATTTTATAATTTTTTTAAAAATAAATAATATATTCCTAAAGATCTCGACTAAACCTTCCACTTCTTACCAGGTGACTGTAATTGATCTTTTCTCTCCTATGTAAGTTTATAACATCAATAATATTCACACGATTACTACCTTCGACCATCGTTCGTCTATCGGAGCTTCTCTGCTGCCTCTCTAGGTATTATCGCCCAACCAGCCATGAAATATTTTGTTTCTTTTCTCATCTCTTAAATCATTTTTTAATTTTGAATTTTCTTATAATTTGCAAATTTTATTTTCGATTTAAGTTTGAATTACCCGTTTAGTCTCAAAGAAACAGAGGAATTATTTGCTAAGAAACTGGGACCGACGGAGAATTATAAACTACCGGATTCTTGTGTTTGCTGGTTTATGAAGGATTTACTATTGGCCATTGAAGAATGTCAAATTCCGCATAAAGGATAAAATTAATGATTGGAATTGAGTTGAGAATTCGGTGGAATTCAATGTGGATTTTTTTCTTCCACATTTCGCTCATGGTTTCTTTGTGGTTTTGTTTTGCAATTCTTTGATTCGATGATTCGTATTTTGTGCTCATTTATTGTCCATATTGCTTTCTATTTCACTTGAATTCTTATTCATTTGATCAGTTCGACATCCTGTGTTTCTGAAATTTAAACATGTTAATGTGTATTTTTATTTTATTTGGCTCCATACTCCATGGATCATGATTACCCCTTTTTTAATTGAGAAACCAGTTGAATGGCATGGGCCATCAACAAAGTGGTACAAGTACTATTTCATGCTTGACTATGTCTGGTATTTGATATATAGTTTAGAGACTAAACTGGATGGGGTTCTAGTATTTTGAGGATCAATTCTGAATTAAATACTAGCAGAGCATAAGAAAACAAATTATGAACCTTTCATGAAAAAATCATATCAATCCTAAAGTAGGGTTCTAGAAGGAAAAAGTGCAATTGGGGTTACTTTATTTTACTTTCACAAATTAGACACATTAGTCACTTTGCTTTAAATTGGTGCTGTTTGGTATTAAATGGGTACTAGACATACGATCTTAGGTGTGCAGGTACCCTGCTATGGTATAGCGAGATGACAGGACTAGTTCAACAATGACCTGAGCTCAAGAGGTTTGGTAAAGCACAATACCTCATCGACAGAATACCTCGTTGTCCAAGTGCGAGATCCTAGGCTTCAAGATCTAACGTGCTAACCCTACTATGATGACCTTATAATGGTTTTTCCATCCTATGAACGACTTGAAGAAAGCTGCTTAGGGACTTAAAGCGAACCATATGTAACGACCTCTCTTATATGCATAAAACAACCTGTTGTAATGCAACGATATTCTTTGTGATGATATTAGTTTGAATATAATTTTGTCATGTATAAACAGTACTTCTAGGTTGCTTATACGTAACCTTCTGTGTGCGCAGGATGTAATATACATGTATATATATCCCTTAAATGAGGAGAATACATGTTCTACTTCAGTTGTTCAATTTCTTACTTCTCACTAAAAATCACTAGAATCTGACACTTGACATTCTCTTCAAACAATTGGCGTCATTTGTGGGAAATTCAAATTTTTTTTAGTCCAACATCTGAAAACTGCTTTTATATTAAGAGAATTAACTGGTGTTTTGATTTATATAACTTCAGATGGATCATTCGTCCATGGTTAATGTACAACCAGACGATCCCGTTCGACTGGCTTAAGAATTTGACCTTAATGATAGGGCGTTCCACTCCTCATCCATCAAGTCGCTACCGAATCGCGACTTAATGACTGCTTCAGCTAGCGAGGAACAGGTTTTGACTTTTCACGATATGGGTCCATCCACTCAAGCTACGCGACCTTATGGTATTTCCCCATATTACAGCTCGGATGATCCTCCTTATGAAGGAGATGCAATGATACAAGGACTTCAAAAACAGATTACAGAATTACAACAAGCCTTCATCGAATGTCAAAAGGATAACAAGGAGTTAAGATATCGGTTACAACAAAACGCATGCTTAGATACAAAGAGTTCTTTTTTTACACCCCGTAATTCTCGGATGGTACGTCAACTCTCCAGAAGAGAGCATGTACCCCATGCATCTGATCCCCATAGACGTATAGTTGGTGAACAATGCCCGTACATAGTTTATGATCCTCCTATCGTTGGGGGGACTTTCTACGCAAATCCTCCGACTTATGGACCGACAATTCAACCCACTCAACTACATGATCCAAGTGAAGAATTGGATAAAATATTAAAAGAGATGGAAGAAAAAATGTGGATAAAGGTTAATGATAGATTCACAAGATAGGAAAAGGCAAAACCTTGGGGTGATATTGAAAATGTTTGTAATCAATTATTTATGTCGTCTTTCTCAGATTTCATTGAGTTAACGGTGCCTCTCCCTAAATTTAGTGCCCTCAAATGTCCCACATACAAAGGAACCAAAGATCCAGTTGCACACGTTCATCAATTCAAAATGGCCCTGGCTGCAGTCAGTCTATCCGAAGATAAGCGAGAATCGATGTACTGTAAACTATTTGCAGCTACTTTTCAAGATTCGGCCCAATAATGGTTTATGGAGTTGCCCTCTAAGAGTATCGTTAGTTTTGATGCTCTGGTCAAAATATTCATTACCAACTATGCTTGCAACAAACCTATCAAGAAGGAGTCTCATCACTTATTCTTGATCATCTAAGAGGAGGATAAGACTATTGATGCTTACATACGAAGATTCAAAACGGAGAAGATGAAAATTCACCAATGTCCCGATTCTATAGCCATAGAAGCTTTTCGAAAAGGAATAAAGTGTCAGGGTACCAGCCAAATCAAAGGGAAGAGATCCATGAGAGAATCTAGAGGGAGAATTTAGATCAAAGGGTCAAGGTTTTAGCCAAATCGATTCCAAATCGAAATGAACCAAGTAGAGCACACCCCATTCCACGAGGGGGTGTGTGGATAATACACACCATACATGGTGGCCTTACCATGGCCGGGCACTCAAGAAATTCCAGGAAGAGATATGCGCGGGAGGCTCGAGACACGAGACGTTTGGTATATGGCCTGAGACCCGAGGGACCTGTTTATCCAATCACCTTCGAAAGTAGAGAATGCCTACATCACCATGATGACCCTTTAATGATTATAGTGCGAATCGCCCATTACGAGGTACGTCGGATACTCGTTGACAATGGTAGCTCATTTGATCTCTTATACTTCTCCGCTTTGCTTGACATGAGCATAAACCCTAAAAAAATCACTAAACAACAAACGCCGCTGGTCGATTTCAATGACATGAGCATACATCCCCATGGAGGTATACGTTGATGATATGTTGGTCAAAACTAAATGCGCTAAAGACCATATTAATGACCTCCAAGAAATATTCTCCATAATTCGGAATTATAAAATGCGCCTCAATCCAAAAAAGTGTGTTTGGCGTAAGGGTGTCCATGGTCCGGTCCGGTCCGATTTTTCCTAAAAAAATTTTAACCAAACTAGACCGTTCATATTACTCAGACCGGACCAATTGAAACGGTTTTAAGAAATAAAAACCGGACTGGACTGTTTGATTTATAAAACGGTTCGGTCCGGTTTGGTTCCCGATTTGGTTCGATTTTTTTATAATTTAATGAAGAATAATGTGAAATTTTTAATATATTATTAAATTGGTCCGGTCCGGTTCGAACGGTTTAAAATTAGTACAAACCGGACCGTTTGATTAGTAAAACCGTTCGGTTTGGTCCGGTTTGGTTTTACGGTTTGGTTCGATCCGGTCCGGTTTATGGACACCCCTAGTTTGGCGTAGCCTTAGGGAATTTTTTGGGATACCTAGTCACGTTGAGAGGTATCGAAGCCAATCCAGATAAAATTTCAGCCTTAGTCAACATGAAATCCCCTAACTACCTCCAGGAAATCCAACGGTTAAATAGGCGTATTGCAGCGTTAAGTCGCTACATTTCTAAATGTATCGAAAAGTGCCTACCATTCTTTTGGCTACTAAAAAAGAACAAGGAATACCTTTGGGATAGTGAGTGTGAACAAGCTTTCCGTTCCATTAAAGATTACTTGGGAAGAGCACCTCTTTTAGTCAGTCCCATGGTGGGAGAAGACTTATACATGTACATGTCCTTCACGGATAAGGCAACCAGCGCCGTATTGGTGGTTGACCGCGAAGGTATTCAACATCTTGTGTATTACGTGAGTCATTCACTTACAGGAACGCAACAATGATATCCTCCTTTAGATAAGGCAACATTTACTATCAGAATGACAGCACGAAAACTCAGACATTATTTTGGTGCACACAGGGTGGTGGTCCTTACCTCATATCCCTTGAAAAATATCTTGGGCAAACCTGATCTATCTGATCGTCTCTCTCAAATAGCTATTGAGCTAAGCGAATTTGAAATACATTATAAACCTTTGGCCACAATCAAGGGACAAGCCATCGCAGATTTTATTGCGGAATGGACAAATGAGAACACCCAAGAATGCACTTCAATACGTGCGATAGGGTCAACCCCCATAGGAGAAACACCTTCCCTTAAAGCGGAGCTGTGGAAGGTATACGTGGATGGAGCAAGCAATTCATGTGGAGTAGGAGTTGGAATAGTTATATTCACCTCGACGGGAGCCTTAATAGAGCAGTGCCTTCGGAATACCTTCCAAGCGACCAATAATGTCGCGGAATACGAAGCCTTACTTTTGGCATTACAACAATTGATAGCCCTTGGAGCTAAGGTCTTAATTCATAGTGATTCGCGACTAGTAGTAAACTAAGTCAATGATGATTTTGAATCTAAGGAGGAGAGAATGAAACTCTATATACAAGAGGTGAAGAAAGCAAAAGTTGTGTTTGAAACTTTTCAGATCAAGCAGATACCACGAGGAGAAAACGCCCATGTTGATTCCTTGGCTATGTTGGCATCTACGGTAAACTCGGATTCAAAGAGAGTCATTCCAGTATCTTGCTTATCAAGATCTAGTGTTACCGCAAATGAAATAAAACGTCAAACGTAAACGAACATCATATGCACTATTCATGATTCTTAGTTGATGCCATATACAAAATATCTTATCAATGGTACTCTCCCAGAAGACAAACACTTAGCTCGTAAACTCATAACAAAAGCAGGGAGCTATGCCATCATTCAGGGAGTTCTATATAGGAAGAATTATGGTGGCCCGTGGTTAAAATGCCTACCTGCAGCTGAGGCTCAAATGGTCTTGAGTGATCTACATGACGACCAATGTAGAGCTCATTCTGGAGTAAGAACGCTTTCTCAAAGGATTATCCGGCAAGGTTACTACTGGCCTACACTTCTTAATGATTGCATCTCTTATGTCAAAAGGTGCGATAAGTGCCAATGATATGCCAATGTGCCACACCGTCCGGGCACTGATCTGAGATCTATTATCAGCCCCTAGCCGTTTCAAAAATGGGGTTTGGACATCGTGGGACCATTACCCGTCGCTTCAGGTCAAAGAAAGTTTCTCATCGTGGCAACTGATTATCTTACTAAATGGATAGAGGTGGAACCTTTAGTTCGAATCTAAGAATTGGAGGAGAGATTCATATGGCATAACATTATATGCAAATATGGCCTATCTCGTGAATTGGTTACCGATAACGGTAGACAGTTTATCGGACAAAAAATAATATCTTTTTGCGACAAGAAGGGTATCAAATTATCTCACTCCACCCCTTATCGACCGCAAGCAAATGGTCAAGCTGAGTCATCTAATAAAACCCTCATTAATATACTACGAAAACATTTAGAAGGGGCTAAGGGAAAATGGGTTGATGTGTTACCCGAGGCCTTTTGGGCCACACGAACTACTCCCAGAATGGCAACAGGAGAAACTCCTTTCTCTCTCGTTTACGGCACTGAAGCAGTCATACCCCTTGATAAACAAGAACCCACCCTTCGATCCAATATCAACCATGAAGATAATGATTACTTATGATGGGAGGACTTGTTGTTAGTTGAAGAAAAACGAGAAGAGGCTTTAATAAGACTCGAATCGCAAAAGAAAACACTCCAAAAGACATATAACAAGTTTGTTAAGCACAAGAGTTTTGGTATTGGAGAATGGGTCCTACGAAGAGCACTGGGCAACAAAGTTGAAACTAACGCAGGAAAATTTGCCGCAACATGGGAAGGTTTGTATCAAATATATGATATCACACCAGTAGGCTCTTACTTGATAGAATGTGATGGTATAAAGGAGGCTCTGAGTTGGAATGGAGAACTCCTTAAAAAATATTACATGTAAATGCTTTGTATACAACGAGTACTTGTATATGAGATATACAATTATCTTCTAATCAGTTGTCGATAGCAAGGTTTAATGAACCCCCACGCTAGAAATAATCCAATGACATTCTCAGTTGGGATGCGGGATTTATCCCATGTCTCATGATTGGAGGTGGAGTCCTTTGACCCCTCTACTCGAGATGCGAAATATGCTCAAAAGAAAGCAACCATGCTTTGGGCGTTTTATTTTGTGCCCCCAAGTTGAGAAGAGTCATTTGACCTTCTCGCTTGAGATGCGAGACATGTCCCATTGCTTTATGATTGGAGGTGGAGTCCCCTGATCCCACCACTTGACATACATGATATGTCTTATGCCTCGTGATTGGAGGTGGAGTCCCCTGATCCCCCCACTTGAGATGTGGGATGTGTCCTATGTCTCGTGATTGGAGGTGGAGTCCCCTGACCCCCCACTCGATACTACTTCATTCAAATGATGTCAAAAGAAAAAAAGGTAGATCTCATGATTACCAACTCAATTACTCCATCTCATATTACATATTGTTATCAAACATTATTACAAATTATTACTATGACAGGAACTTCATGGTTGTTTTTTATCAAGCGCCCTGTGCTTCCAATAATCCACTAATTTGCACAATCCGTCCCCTTCCTCTTCAAGATGTGCTAATTTCAAGTCTTCACGAGAGTCCGCTAAGTCTTGTGTTAGGACTTTACATCGCGATTTTCACACGCATAATTCTTGATCCAAGCATTCACTTGCTTTGCGACACATTTCAACTTCTTTTTCTACATCTTTCGCCACGACTATGGCCTACAATAAAAAGCATATCGCATAGAATATTAATGAATTAATATATATCGTAGAGTAAATACGCCCACTTCGTAATGAACTATTACGTTACAAACACTTACATCAAACATATGTCTCGCTATCATGTGCCATGTTGTTCCCCTCTCTCTCTTGCGGGCTGTGTAAATGGATGGACGATCTTCAGGCACTTCAAAATGATGATATAATTCTTCTTGCGCAAGAGGTACATTAAACCTACCATCTTTAAAGAGATCTTTCACACCGCTAGTCTCACCCTTCTTTTTTTTTTGGGAGGATATATACTTTGTAAAGGCTTAATACCCTCCCTTGATGAGGACACCTCATTCAGAGATAATTTCTCAACACACGACCTGGGGATGACTTAGTAATCGTTGGGTGCCCTTCATTTTTTTCTCCCTCAATGACTTTGGAAGGGGCTTGGTTAACCTCTTCACTATGAGAAGGAGAAATAGCTCGTTTCCCTGCATTTGGGGAAACTTGCATTGCGAGTAGAGTTGGTGGATTTATATCTTCTCGCTATGAGTAGGAACAGTTCGTTCCCCTATCATGGGGAGTACTCTCGCGGACTGTGATGATCCCGTTTCAAACAAGTCATCCAAATTTACTTTACTATCATCCATTAAAAAACTAAACGGGTTGCGATTATTTCTTGTAATTTACCATGTCGCTCAATATTATTATATCAAGTCAATGAGACCTCAAATCCTCCAGGTTATGTGTGCTATGCTAACGATAAAAAAGAGACTTTAATCCAAGCAAAATATATAGAGGTACGTAGAAATAAATGCAACATTTAAAATTAATTTCAAGTTCCAAAATTTCTCATTTACATTTGATTTTACAAAATAAATCAATTAAAACCATTAAGGAGTGGCATCTTCTACCACCCCTTCGGTATGACGACTTGGGATGGCCTCTGTATTACGAGGTGAAGCTTGAGGAGTAGCAACTCCAGATGATTTGGACTTATTACTTTGAAAAGCTCGCATCAAAGCTAGGTAAGGCGCAATTAGGTCTAGTTTTTCAGCTTGAGCTTTGAGGTTGTTTACTACGAAGCTCGCACCACTACGATAAGCTTTAGTGCCCTCCGCTTTTAAGGTATCTACCAAACTTGGCTCGACATGGCGGCCATTTGCTCTTGAAAAGTGTTGTTTTTTTCCTCGGCCTCCTTTGTGAGTTTTTTGAAGTATTTAGCTGCTTTCCCTTTTTCATAACAATAGGTGTCTGTTTTTCTTAGCTTTTCCACTTTGTCAATAACCTTGTTTTCTAAATTCAAAATTTTTGTATCTTTCTCGGCGATCAAGACATCTTTGTCTTTTACAGACTTCTCATATTTGGCTATCTGCAAGCAGTTAGCTTGAACCTCGCGCTTATAGTCCCTGAGGGATAGCTCGTCTTCCCTCGCCAAACACACCTCCTACAAAAGATAAGCTAATTAATATATAAAGTTTATTTAGTCAGTTTTAAACGGAGAACTAACGAAATTATTCACCTCAAAAAGACGATCTGTTGTCAATTCCTCGTGGGTTCCCCCCTTCACTCTTGCGGGCCGCTCTGACCTGTGACCTTTTAGCTTATGTCCCAAAATGCTGAAACAGATTTCTCTTAAGATCTGTTCGCCCAAATATCCCCTCGTCAAAATAAGTAACGGGGGTTTCTAGGACCACGACATCCTTAAGAATGACCTCATCAAATTTGAAGTCGTCCATATCCATTGCCTCCATTCCAGGGGTATATTCCCCTACTTTTCTCTTCTTTGAAACCTCCGGTTCATGAGGTGAGAATGACCTCGGATCACCCAAGGTCATTGAAGGCATTCCAACTTCAATAGTAGCAATGACCTCCAAATCTACAAAGAAATCGTCCTAAGTAGGTGAAGGGGTCATGCCCTCCACACGAAGATAAGTGGGAGTCAGCTCTTGCACACCTGAAGTGTCAATTAGATCTCCTAAATCGACATGCGAGTAGTCCATCCTTGTAAAATATAAATACATCAATAATTTCACCAACGATGTATAAATATATACACCATGAACATATAAACATGTAACATAAAAAAGTAAAAACGACCTTGATATTCGTTTGTGTAATCTCGCCACACCCCGGACTTCTTTAAGCGAGCTATAGTCAGGATATCGCAGTAACCTTCATTCGAGGTATTTTGTAGCTCAATCCGCCGCATTTTTTCTTTACCATTGATATCCAATTTACTCATGAGCTGGCTAGCCCGAGGTTGTGAAGTATTAAAATTAGGGTTCCAAGTGTGTCGAATTGGGAAATCCACTCCGTCACCCCAAATATCCCTAGTAATGTAAAAATACTTATCTTTTCAGCCAGAAGTGTTATCGGGGAGTCTGAGGTGCAACCCATGGTCGATAACATAGGATATGTAAGCCCTCCCTTTGTCTAACCTGTTCCTTTTTAAACAATATAAACACCTTAATTCATCATTTTCGAGGTCTATTCCATGCTCTCTAACCACCACGGAGAGACATAAAAGTGTTCGCCATCCGTTTGGATTTATTTGGGTAAAATTAATATCAAAAGTGCTCAAAGCATGGGCCACCAATTTGGGAAAGGGGCAACAGAGACCTTTTTTAAAGGTCACTAGATATATTACCCACCACCTCGGTGGAAGATCATCAGCATCACATAAATGGGGAGGTATTGGCATTAACCCTACACAGGCTGGAATGTCATATGTTTGTCTAATTTCTTCTAACTCTTTAACTGTTAGAACACTAGGCATCTTTTCAATTTGGTGCTTATCTTTGGTTCTATGTGTAGGTTCGCCCTTGTTTTCCCTTTTCTTTTTGGGTGAGGTACTTTGGTGGATGTTGACACGAGAATCCTGATAACAAGAATTGAACCCTGTGATGACGAGGTAGACATTGCCTTGGACCCCGAGGAAGCAGGAAAAGTGAGAATCCTTTCCTTAACAGTCCGCGGAGTGGGCCTATTGTCACTACTCTCTGTAGTTTCATGTCGTTTGGTTTGTAACGACCTCGAGGGAATACGATCGGAAGATACATTTTTGGAGAGGTCTCCCTTTGAAGACCTACTCACTTCTTTTCCTTTATGCGACATTAAAAAAGAGGATGAATAATTACCTAAGTGAGAAGGTCGTATCAAATCAAGAGGTAAGGATATAACAACGACCTGAATTCCAGCAAACGACGTTAAATAAACGAGTTGAAATGACTACCAAGTAACTTCTGAACGACTTTATGAAAGAATAATACGACCTTTGAGTAATCAACGGGTTGAGATTCTCTGAACAAAATTACTAAGTTAAAAAAGGTAAAAGGTAAAAATAAATTCTCCTATTATTTATAAAGGAAAAAACGAGAAGCTGAAAAGTCTCTTAACAAAAAAATATAAATAAATAAAAAAATATGACAATAATATCTATTTATTCTACAAGTAAAAAACAGTTTATATGAATTCGCATTGTCCGAGTGGTCGTTATGTATATAAACACGATTGAATCTACCAACTAAGAATCACTTAAATGGAATACCCGATCAAATTATTCTCTTGACTTCTCGAAATTAAGAGAATAGGGGAGTTAATGTTTGGTATTAAATAGGTACTAGACATACGACCTTAGGTGTGCAGGTACCCCACTATAGTATAGCGAGGTGATATGACTAGTTCAACAATGACCTGAGCCCAAGAGGTTTGGTAAAGCACAATGTCTCGTCGACAGAATACCTCGTTGTCCAAGTGCGATATTATAGGCTTCAAGATCTGACGTACTAACCCTACTACGACGACCTGATAATGGTTTTCCTTTCCTATAAACACGACTCGAAGAAAGTTGCTTAGGGACTTAAAACGACCCATATGTAACGACCTCCCTTATATGCATAAAACAACCTGTTGTAACGCAGCGATTTTCTTTGTGATGATATTAGTTTAAATATCATTTTGTTATGTATAAACAGTACTTCCAGGTCGCTTATACGTAACCTTCTGTGTGCGCAGATTGTAATACACATGTATATATACCCCTTAAATGAGGAAAATATATGATCTACTTCAGTTCAATTTCTTATTTCTTACTAAAAATCACTAGAATCTGACACTTGAAATTCTCTCCAAAGAGGTACGTTTTATTCACGTTAGTGTTGCTTTAAATTAGACTTGATTAGTTTGAATTCTTGTGTAGATTTAACTCTGATATATAGATGTTAGAGATAGTTTGAAAGAAGAATTAACTTAGCTGTGGAGATTGGTTATAGCTTGAGTGATGCTTCTGACAGCATTGTTAACATTGATTTATTAAGAAGCTACAACAATATCAAATTGACTGTAGGATGTATCTCACTAGAGCTCTAGTTAAGACCAAACCGAGTAAAGCAGAATTCACCCCCTTTTGCTTGCTTATCGGTGCATTTTTTTATGATCCTTCAAACTTATTTTTTTTTTTTTTTTGGGTTCATAAACTTCACACCTGCAAGGAAAGAATAACATGTTACAGATATTGTATATGAACTGTTCCCTTGGTATCCATCTCGAGTTCAACTTTTTTGGGGGCTATTCTTAGTAAAGAATATGATTTAAAGTACTTTACTTTGTTAGCTTTTATGGTTTTCCTTCTCCGTATGGGTTGTTATGAGAAGCTCAGTATTTATTTTTATGCAAGAATAACAATAGATACAGCTTACTATATGCTATTTAAGAAATCAAAGAAATTGTTGTATTCATTCACTTTTTTGCAGGGGCTTTTTATAAGCAAGAAAAATGGAGCTAACCACACTCAAAGATGCTTTTGACTGTGTTGTAAAGAAGCAAAAACTATCATCTTCAAAATCTCTGGAGTTGATTGAGCAAGTTGGCCATGAAATTCAACAGGAACTTGGCAGAATCCAGTCAGCTAATGACCCCTCTTCACCTATAGACAGGAAGTTGATTCTTGCAGAGCTTAAGCTCAAGCTTGACATAATTGGTCCAACCCACCAGTTGGAATGTCTACAGAAGGAACTAAATATAAACCTTAGCAAGTATCCTAAACTCCTTGAAAAGTCCTGCAATCCTGACATATCTAAGGCATACAAGAAAGCTGACTTTAACTTCCATCTCATTAATCAGATCATTGCAAACCACTTTTATCAGCAAGGCTTATTTGATCTTGGTGATAGTATTGTGTATGAGGCTGGAGAACCCGAGGAGACTGTGCTAAAATCTCAATTTTTTGAATTGAATCAGATACTCGAGGCTATACATTATAGGAACCTTGAACCTGCTTTGAACTGGGTCACAACCAACCATGACAAGCTCAAGCAGATTGGTTCAAATCTTGAACTTAAACTTCGCAGTCTGCAATATGTGGAGATATTACAGGAGGGAACTCTGCATGAGGCACTTAGCTATGTGAAAACTCATCTCGCTCCTTTGGCTTTTGCATGCAAGGATGAGATCATGAAGCTCATGGGTTGCCTTGTATTCCGAGGAAGGCTTTCCAGATCTCCTTATTCGGAGATAATCTCGTCTTTACATTGGCAGAAATTGACCGAGGAGTTGATCCAGCAATTCTGTTATTTCTTGGGACGGTCCTCTAACAGCCCATTGGGTGTGGCAATAGCTGCTGGATTTGAAGGTTTGCCTACTCTATTGAAGCTTGCACATGTAATGGCAGTAAAGAAGAAAGAATGGCAGGCAATGAAGCAGTTGCCGGTGCCTCTAGAATTGAGCAAGGAATTTCAGTTCCATTCAATATTTGTTTGTCCCGTGAGTCGAGATCAAAGCAGCGATGATAATCCACCAATGTTGATGCCTTGTTTGCATGTTCTCTGTAAGCAATCAATTGTGAAGTTGTCGAAGAGCAGCACACGAGCATTTAAATGTCCATATTGTCCAGCAGAGGCTTCAGTTGCCCTGTGCAGACAGCTCTACTTTTGACAGAATAATGCAATGCACATAAAAACACAAAAGACGCCACTAGATATTATGATGATAGGGATGCTTTGTATATAAGAATTCTTTCTACATTTATCTTTTGATTATTGAAAGATTAGTTCCACATTAAGTTATGTTTAGTTTTTTTTTTAAATAAAAAAATTACAGATAATAACTGATTAACGTTATTAATTTTTTTTTTCTTTTTATTTGAGAATAAAATTTTCCAAAAGACTTTAATGCCCGTATAGCAGGTTTGTTTATTTATTTTTAAATTATTTTTAAAATCAATTATTAATGGTACACTTTATTTTTTTAAAATACCATTATACAACTCATATACCTAAGATTGAATTTACATGTCTTATAAATAGGTTTTAATTTATAGATTAGAAAATAAATTTTTATTTTATTTTTAAATAAAATAAAATAATAAATAATGATAAATTATTATATAAATATATGAGAAAAATATAACATTTCAATATGTTTATAAAGAGCGAAAAGAAGAATAATTCTCACTATTATTAGAACTAAATCTCAATATATAACTATTTTCATTATTATTTCTGTTAAAATAAATCAAATATAATCTAAATATTATTTTTTATGTTTTCTAAAAGTTTAGCTAAGTAAACATGAAGTCAAATTTAAAAATTAAAATAATTTTCAAAAATTTATTTTAAAATTAGACACCAAACATACCCAAAATTGCAGAAGCCTTTGTCTCTCCCACCTTCCTGGTTCTTTAAAGTATCAACTACAGAGCATAATTCCAAATTTCCAATTACAATAATTATCATAAAAAATGGCCATTAAATATCAATCTTACTGTTTAAAAATCTAATTCTCACTTTAATTCTACCATTCATGCTCATTTCTTCTTCTTCTTCGTTATTCGTTTCTCCTCCACCTCTTCGTCCTCCAAAACTGAGATCTCCATCTACTGCAACCCTACTTCGTGTACCTTTCTGCTCCTCCTCTATCTCTCCCTCTGGTAATCATTTACGTCTCCATTTTTATTTTCTTATATATTTCAAGTTTTGTGATGCACTTTTTCCATGTCTTACTTTATTAGAAGCAAAATGAAACCAAAAATTATGATCTGTCGAGTTTGATTTATTTATTTATTTTATTAATTTATTCAAATCTTGCTTTATTACTGTAAGAGTTTTTACGACATTGGGTGGCTTAGGAGGACACAAGGAGCATTTGGAGTTTCAGATTAACTGAGCTGGTCTATTGGCTTCTTTATTAAGTTTTATATATCGGAGTGCAGATTAAATTACTGTGGAATGGCTAGGTTTTTGTGATTTTACTTAGTTAGGTAGCTGATAACGCCTTGTTGGTACTTTTACTGTATGAAATGAAGGCACAGAGTCAATCTTCGAAGTAGTTGAGTTTTGAGATCTGAAGTTGTCGGAATGTGATTAGGACTATGGAAATGGGTTAAATAAATACATGATTAGTGTTTTGACTTGAGCTATCCTGATTAGTTATGAGTTGTATGACAATACTAGTGGTCAGAAGTAGAGTAACACCAGTAAGATTGTGTGAAAGGGATATGGTGGTAATGGTATGTGCAGTCATTGTAAAGTAAATTGTGTTAAACTGCAATTTTTCTCCATTTCTTTTCTTGTTTTTGCAGCATCTTGAAGTGATAGTAATTTGAGATATCTTGTTATTTGGATCTGAGTTATTAATTTTCCGATGATATAGTAAAGTATTGATTTTTAATACTTTATAAGAGTTGATATTTCTGGGTGTTTAAAACATTATATGTTACTCATTGTATGTTCTTAATGGTTATAAGCATAAAGTTCCTCAATGATTAAAGAATAAACCGCCTTCAAATCCTTGTTTTCTTGAAATATTGTAATTAATTGAGAAAAATTCTGAATTATTATTTAATGGATGATATGCTGTAGGTTTAGTTGCAGATATGGAAAGTGGTGCAAGCCCCACTTTATTTCCATTGCATCGATGCAAAACTATTCACCTGGTATGTCTCGAAACTAATTTTCAGTTTAGATACAAAATCCATTGGGGATTTGAACCTGCTATCTGTTTTGTTTGAAGGACCATTCAAGCTTGCATTCTTTCTTGGCTTTTGATTGCAAACCAAGGCATTATTTTTTAAATCCATGAATCCAGGTCAGACATGCACAAGGGATCCACAACGTAGAAGGAGATAAGAACTACAATGCCTACTTAAATCCTGGATATTTTGATGCACGACTTACTCCACTAGGCTGGCAGCAGGTAAGAAGCCAGCCAATTTTGTGACTCGTAATTTGTATAAAAAAGGAAAAACTGTTACCATTATACTCTCAATTTCAGATGGAAAGTAAAACACTGCATCATAAATTATTTTGAAAGTTTTCTATCTATTGCTACAGGTTGATAATTTGCGCAAGCATGTTCGCTCATGTGGGCTTTCAAAGAAGATTGATTTAGTGGTAGTCTCTCCTTTATTAAGGTGACCGAGCCTGGTTTATACTTAATTTATTAGAAGCCTTGTGATATGCGTTTACTCTTAAATTAAATTATTTACCATAACCTGGTTTTGTTTAGTGATAAATCTGTTATTTGCATTGGATTTCTTACTGATATCAAGATTTTTCACTTCCTGTCATTTTGCCCCATTTCTGGTATTCTTGTTGCCATCATTTGCACTGTTGAATCACTGTACTAAATTTTGTGGCTAAGGAGCTTTATCAGATTTAATAATGAGGATGAACCTTTTCTAAAACGGAGCTGGTTGACCTTGAAAAGTTTGATCATTGGTGCACTGGCATTGAAGGTGATTTAAGTATATTAAAGCAGTCACCATTCACCAATCAGTACATGGCAAGTGATGAAGGCTAAGGCTCCGAGAAAAATACATGCTGGCAAATTATTATGACAATTTGTGTGAACTGATGGAGTATTTAAAGACAAGTTTCCTTAGCCAAGGAGATTTATAATTTAGAAGATATATTATTAGAATTATTTATGATATTCTTTTATTCCATTTTTGTTATTGAAATTTATGATATTCCCCGTTTAGCCATTGCTTAACTTTCATTATGGTCTCTTTTGACATTGTAGAACTCTTCAAACAGCTGTTGGAGTGTTCGGAGGTGAGGGCTATGCAGATCTATCAGATGTACTGCCTCTAATGGTGGCAAATGCTGGAAACAGTGAACGATCTGCAATTTCTAGTCTTGATTGCCCACCATTTATTTCAGTAGAGCTTTGTCGTGAACATAATGTATGTCTTATTAAAATCAAGCTTTTTGTAGGGTTATCATAAACTAAAAGCATAGTGTATACTTTTGTCATAGAGATCATAAATATTCTGAGAGTATAATGTTTCTATTCCATGTGTTGTGAACTTGGGATTGTTTCAGTTGCATCTTGATAGTTCTAGAGCTGGTGCAGACGAGTGGTATGATATGAATCCATTAATTGTTTCATGAAATCAATTCAAGAGTCTAAGTTGAATCAATAGACTAAATATTTAGTTTTCATGTTGAACTCTCATTGACTTTGGTATAAAAAATTTGGCATATGTGTTGAACTCTTTGCTTGTATGTCACCCGATTACCTCCCAGAGAAAATGAAAAAAATATCATGATGATTTGATGTATACTGACACGGTCTTGAACCATTTTTCTTTATTTCTGGCTGCAGGGGGTTCATCCATGTGATAGGAGAAGGAACACCAGTGATTATCAGTTTTTATTTCCTGCAATTGATTTTTCACTAGTAAGTTGTTTGATAGGCCGTATGGATTGGAAGTAATAGAGTGCTGTTTCATTTATTTTATTTGTAATACCCATCAATGATCATTTTAGTGGCTTTAGGTGCCTGCTGAGTTGCTGTAGTTTTCATGGTTGCTATGTGGCTAACCTTCTCCTGTCTTTTGCAGATAGAAAGTGATGAGGATATATTGTGGAAGGCCAATGTTCGAGAGACAAAGGAAGAAGTTGCAGCCAGGGGATTGAAATTCATGAACTGGTGAATATCTGTTTTTTAAAAACAATATCATGGGATGGGATTTCTTTTTATAGTTTTGAGCTTTGACCAACGTTTTGGATTGAATTCTGTGACAACTCCCAAAATTAATTATTGAGGAAAGTATAAATGTTGGATCTACATAGTACATAGAGTCAACACTTCCATCATATTTTTTCAAGGGTCAGCCACTTATAATTCTAATTCTGGGGGTCCAGTTACATATATGGAAAATGTGGATGCTTTAACAACCATCATTTTGAGTATCGGGTCTTTCTGTTTATTTATTATTTTTGGTCTCCTGACTTTGAGGGATTTATATGATATCTTTGCTTACTTTAAATGTGTATGGATCTTAGCTAAAAGCTATATGTTGATGTCTCAGCTTATGCTTGATTGTTTTTGTCCCTTATTTATGCTAGAAATATTGTATACGAATATTGGGTATTTAAATACTTCACAGGTTGTGGACTAGGAAGGAGAAGGAGATAGCAATTGTTACACACAGCGGGTTCTTACTTCATACTCTAAGTGCTTTTGGAAATGATTGCCATCCTATGGTTAAAAAAGAAATATGCAAACGGTAAGCGTGCATGGAGCCTCTTCTTTATTGTCAGAATTTATGAAATGGGATCATCTTAACAGTGAACTCACTATCTGAGACGCTCATATCATGCTTCAAGGGCGAGCATCATTATATATATTTTGAGTTTTATTTTTTGGCAAAATTAGAAACAGAAAATCAAGCATAAACTAGGTATAACATGAGCCGTTAACCTAACACAAAAATCATTTATAGTCACAATTGATCTCGGATTGTTTTATATTATTTAGGTCTTGATATTCCCTACTGTAATAAATAGACAATTCGACAAAGTCATGTTATTTTTTTAGTATAGTTTAACGAACACTAATATGACATTAACCCGATTAATGGACAAGATTTGCCATCCCCACGTAAAATTGTCACCTTTAATCTTCTTTGCAGTCATAACTTCTCTATTATCCACTTGCAGCTTTGCTAATTGTGAGCTTCGCTCTATGATCATTGTCGACAGAAGGTTAGATATGGAATTTTCAATAATTGCAAAAGGAATTTACTCTTCTTCTATTACATGATTCTTATGTTTTCATTTATGAGCTTGTCAGTATGATTGGATTGGACTTCTCAACAACTAATTATCCTGGAAAGATTCCTTATGGTTTGGATCTACCAAGCGACATGGCAGCTAAGAAACTTGAGAAAGAAAAGTCTCACTCTTGATACAAGTTAAAAGAGTGAAACAAAAGTAGGAACAATATGAGACGCCTTGTGCCAGAAAAATCCAGATAAATTGGAAGTTTTATAAGTAAATCACATCATTGAAAGTCTGTCCTGCGAAACATATGCCTTGTATTTTGGGATACCTCTGGAAGTTTATGTATAAGATTTGTATTTTTATGCCCAAGGAACTTAATTTGGGCATGCATTTGATGCACATGTAATTCACATATAGTGATGTGTGCAGTATTTAAGAGTTATCCCATCTTAAAATCTTACCCTTACATTTTTAATTATAATATCCCTTCTTTTCTTTGTCCTTTCAATAATTGGTCTAGTCTCTCTCAATTGAAAAACTTTCTTTGCACCCTCAAATTGAGAGTATGAGACTCTCCAACTGAGCTATTAGATAATTCTCGTGAGTTTGCTGAGTTTAGTGCGATTTTACTCTAGTTTGTACACATATACATGCATACATCATAGGGTAAGGTAAAAAAAGAGGATAAAAAAATGTACTTTTAGACCTAGCAAGTAGAGATACTAGCTCTAATAGATACTTTGAGAAACGCTATGCATTCCATTTTTATATATCAATATATTAGAGAAATATTAATATTATATAAATTTATACTCATATCTCTTATATATCGTTCATTTTTTTAAATAATATTGGTAAGTGTCACAATATAAAATATAAGTATAAAAATAAATGAAAATTTGTGTCTTTAATCGTTCAATAACAAAAGGGTAACATCCATAAGTCGTTCCAAAACTGGGTACAACAGTTTCAAAAAATAACATAATACTAAAAACAAAGAGTTATTTCTTTGTAGGCTACTGTAAAATAAGATCTTTTCAAGGAGCAATATGTTAAGTCTATAAGAAAAGATTACTCCAGTCCATTATGAGAAAAGAAAAAAAATGTAAAAACCAAAAAGAATGCACATGAAAGTTATTTGAGAGTCCCATTTTAAACATAGGACATGTGTTATTGATATAGAAAATAGCTTAACTTCCCTTGTAATCGAACAATCTTGGTCATTCTTCGCCTTGTTCCGTGTATCTTGTTAAGTCCTACATTGATTAAGGACATTTCTTCCGCTGCACGTATAAGATTGGGCAATCCTTCACCTTACAACTTAAGTTTTGAGGTGGAGTTAGGCTCAAGTCTAACATGGTATCAGAGCTAGTTTCTTAGCCCCCATCGACCTTCGTACCGTAAATCCAAACCGTGTCGTAAATCCGGATTCTAGTCGATATGGAGGGGGATGTTAAGTCCCACATTGGTTAGGGACACTTCTTTCGCTGCACATATAAGCTTGGGCAATCCTTTACCTTACAACTTAAGTTTTGAGGTGGAGTTAGACTCAAATTTAACATATCTCATGTGTGTAGCTTATGGTGAATGCACTAGAATGCTTCTACTGAACAAGGGAAGAATTCTAAAGAGTAATATGATGATGATTTCTCTTTTCCATTTAAAATCGCAGCAATGAGAAGGAAATAATAAACAGTAAACAAGCAGACCTGTAACATGCAAGTTTGACTCGTCATCTTTGAGAGCAGAATGAAGTATTATAGGTGCTGTCATCCTGTTATGCCTCAAAGAGGAGAGAGTCAATTTTTCCAATCATAGCTTCACAGGAAAGGACACAAACAAGAAGATTATAAATCTGATTTGTGCTTTTCAACATAGTTCTGGATCTTAGATCAGATATCCATTTCCTTGCCTTCCATAAAATTAATTTTCATATGTGATTTAGTTATCAAATGACATGCAAAGATGGTTTTAGTTACTTTCTAAACTGAGGAAAGTAAACTTTACTTGAAATTGTCAAATGATTAATTAACTCCTGAATTGATAGAAAGGGGACTCAACCTTTTTGAGTATCTCCATGTGGTAGTACATCATCCTTCTCCTTTAACAAGTTGGATCAAACTTTGAGAATATAAACAAAACTATACAATCTAAAGAGATTATTATATCAGATTTGAAGGAGATAATTCAAATTATTTTAAATTTGAGTTCTTAGTATATTATGATTAAATCATATTTGAATTGGCTCCTTACTTTAAGTATAGTAGAAGGTGTGTTTATAAGGAATAAGAGGAAACGGAGTCATTTCCTTTCATATGTTTACTTCCTAAATTTCATTGATTATTCCTCTACTCCTCCCTCCATTGGTATTGATTCCATTTTCCATAATCACAAGATGGAAATACAAAATATCCCTTATTTAATATTTTTTTTATATTTTCTTTATTATTTTTAAAAGAACATTTAAATAAATTAATATTTTTATTACGTTCTAGAGAATTCCAAAACTCAGTTAGTCTTTACATAATATTTCCTCTTCATCCTCTTCTTCATTTCCCCTACTCTCTTTTCAATGAGACTGAAGCTCTATACCACATAACGAGTTTGATCTAATTAAGATTGCTTCTATATGTAGATGAGTTATCTAGGTCAGATAAAAGTACTCCCAAAAGAAGAAAAAATATAATTTTTTTAAATCGTCAAAAGAAGAAACATACATTCTTGTACAGATCTGAAGCAGTGTAACCATATAAATTGTTCGATGGTAGATATTATGACTCACCTTAGACACTAAGCAGTAACATATCGAAACAGTGCCAAACTAGTACGAGTATCATATGTCAGCCTCGCACTTTTCCTGCAGAAGAGCAAGAGAAAAACACTATAAAGAATTCATGAAAAATAATATTATACTTGGATTTATAATAAAAGAATGAATGGTTATCCCAAAAAAGGAGGAATGAATGGTCATTTGATCACTCTATTTACCATTAGGCTATGCATTAAATGCAAAAAATGTAAAAGCAAAGAACATACCCATCCTCATAAGCTGGATTTAGAGAACACGTAACCTCTGATCCAATTGAAACAATATGAGCTGTGCGACGCGCATGCAACTCGGGTATGACAATCTTCTATCTTGGAATATTATAATAAAGAAAAATTTAGGTTCTGAGGTTAATATGTGTTAAGAAATTTGGATCAAATGGTATAATCATAAATTCTTTCTCCTAAGATCCTCCTTAGTAGAATATTAAATAACAGAGAAATAGATAATACACAACACAAGAATTATAGTGGAAATTCCAAATTGGAGAAAAACCATTTTCGTTGTCAAAAGACAATCAGAGAAAAAAAATTCACTACGTGGAAAATTGTTACAACCACACTCTTAATAATTTTCTCACACACCCAAAAGACAAGAGCAATTACAAGCCCAAGAGAATTTTCTCGCAAGATTTTCTCACTCAAAAACTTCTCATATAAATTTTTCTCTATTTTTGGGATGATTAACAATGAAGAAATGAAGCAATATTTATAACCTTCAAGTTCCCATTTCATATGCCAAACATTTCTTCATTCAACAAAATTAAACTACCTAATTTTCCTATTTTTTATTCAAACAAGGTTAGGCACCTCTATTTTTTACAATATGATAAGTCACCTTTCATAAATTTTCTTCTAAATTAGACACCTTTTATTTTAACTAACAAACTTAATATTATTTTTAATCAATCACAAAAGCATGAGCACCTTATTATCTCATGGTGAATTAAAAAACATCGCGAAGTTATTGATAACATAGTAAATTACTTCAAAACTATGGGCTTTTGTCAAAAGATTAAGAACTTCCTCGCATTTATCAGAGATTTCATTTGAGTACACGCCATTAAACCACTGCATGAGAATCAATGTTGTATATCAGTGATAACCTCTTGTTATATCAATATTGTACACACCATTAAGTTCTCTTCACTGATGACCTCTTGTTATAGTATTATATCATGAATGTCTATTACAAAAAGATGGGATGAAACAAAAATAGTGTATAGCAGTCACTAAATAGATGCATATTCATATATTTGAAAAAACTAGTTTGGAGCTATCTTCTCGAGGAATGCCAAACGTTGACCGTTGATAGGTTTAATTAAAGTGTTCCGTAAGACCTTAGCTATCAAGTATTGTCAATGTCTCACTTTTCTCCCTCAATAAAATACATCGTTAAGCCCTAAGAGTCTAGACATTGATAAGCAATAATTATGCCCTTAAAACGTTTATATTAAACATTTGGACATACAAGGACAATAAGTAGTGAAAAGTCTTACCCTTCAATATCAGTGCGTCCATATGTTGTCTTCAGACCTACCACACCACACAGGGAAGAAAGTATACGAACTGAACCTGCAAATTACTTATTAAATTAAATTACTAAAACTCATTCTAGCTATGTGCAATATAGTTGTAATCCTTTCATAATTCTGCTCAACCTCCACCGGCTGTCCCAAGTGCAGCAAAGCACAATCCAGACGCCACAATTGCTGCTGGTCCTGAAGAAGATCCACCAGTATATCTTTCTGGTGGATGGGGATTTCTGGTTGCTTCTTTACTTCCCCAGCATCAAAAGAAATCAACAAAGGTTGTGGGGGTTTCTTACTGTTGAACTCCTCTATAACTGAGATTTTGTGCTCTGCGACCGATGTGTATTTTCATCAGCCGTAGATGAACAATACAGTGGAATAAAATTTCAACTTACCATACACGGTTGCAATCCCTGAACGATATGCATGTGCATAATCACATATCTTCCAGTACCGACATGTTGGAGTTGAATCCCCATTAATGCAGCAGCTAGCAGGGTCATAATGTGGAAGGCATTTCAAGGCCAACTCAAGTCTATCTTGTGGTTTTCCATCTTCATCAAGAATCAGAACACCAGGTTCTGGTTCTAAGTTAATGTCATAACCACTAAGTCAGTAATATCACTCAAAAATCTCTCTTTTAACTTCAAGATTTGGTAAGTTTGCTAGCATGTTTAACTTTCAAATTAAAATTGCTAGGTGTAAGATAAATATTAGTAAATCTCTCATCGGGAGAATTATGATTATAAAGTGAATTATATTATATTATTTCATGTTTATAATAGATTCATTTTATTTAGATTTTAACTTTTTAATCATTTTTTATTATTATTTATTTCATTTAAGTTCATTAAGTACAAACAATTATCTCAATTAGTATCGTTTCAGTACATCTTATCTCATTAAAAATTAAATGATACAAGATAAGATGAATTTTAAAAAATAATAAAATATCACATAAATCTCCTTAAAATCTTATCTCAATTTATACTTATAAACGAACCCCAACTTGAAATCCACTTACAGTCTGCAGGGTTTAACCTTGAGGAGGAAATTCAGGTTTAAAAATGGGTGCCTCAGGCATACGAGTGTTCCGTAACAGCTGCAAAGGACAAGAAGAGTCAACCCAAGAAAACTCCTGGGTAGAAAAACTGCATATAGATAAACAGAAGAGGCATAAACATTTACAGAAGACAGACCAGACCTCAGTTATGTTATTTTGCTTCTTCAATAAATTAATGATCAGGGGACTAATGAGGGGCGTTTGCATCAGCCAAACAAATAACTTTAGTGCAAACCCAGTTAAATGTGGGGATGCAATGCGACAACAGTACACCAACACATCATTGTAGTAAAAGCTTCAAACTATATTAGTGGAGAAAGGACTCCAATAACAATTTTTTTAATTGTGGTCTTAAATGGTTAAAAAACATGTACTATAATTCTAAATGACACATAAATTAAAATTAAAATTTATTATTTAATTTTATACCAATTAAATAGGTAATAATGTAAAAAGAAACGATCGTTTTAAACAGTATTTTTTTAATTAATATTTATTTAATTAAAAAAATACTAATGAGACTTATATGTTACCTTCAACTTGATTCCGCTAATTAAAATAAAATAATTATATGAATATTAATTTTTAAATTTTTATTTAATAAAATTATATTATAAAATCAAAAAATAATTTTCTCATAAGATTTTGAATATTAAAAACCAATTCAATATAAAATATAAATTATATTTTATTTTGAAGTTGTAATTTTTTCTTTTTTAAAAAAATTAACCATTTATTTAAATTTAAAATTTTATAATTATTTATAATTTATTTTTATTATTTTAAATTAATTTATAAAAATCATATCAGAATTATTTAATATAAAATGGTTAGTTACCTATGATTACATTACATTTCATTATTTTTCTTATCATATAAATATTATTTATTTTTATTAATTTAAAATTTTATTTTTATTATTCTTATTAAATACTTAATTTTTAATAATAAATATAAAAATTTAAATAAATAATAATTAAAATATTATATACATGTTGTTTTTAACTTGAGGTTCTCATGCCTGGTTAAAAATTCCCAATATCACTCTATAATAATTTAAAATAAAATAGAAGAAGATACTAAAAATATGAAAGGTATCCCCACCGCCTTAGCACCCTAATCTATACAGTTTTACTCTAAAAACAAAGTTAATATGTTATATATCTATCGTTAATTTCAATTTATAAAATCATTTTGATTCCTTAATTCTATTTTTAAAATTAAAAATAAAAATAAAAATAAAAAGTAATGTTAACTTGGTTCTGCTGTGTATTTATCCTCTTGTTTTATGTAAGATTTTCATCACACTCACGGTCTTACCTACCCAATCAATGCTTGATGGCCCCCACCTGCCTCCAAAAAGTCCATCTCACTTGTTGCATGACACAATCCATAAAACCGCGCCAAAATAACAGAAACCGTGTACAAAACACCTTCCACTATCTCTCTCTCTATCCATCTTTCCCACTCTCTCTCTCTCTCTCATGGAATAAAAACACAAAAACCAAACTCTGAAACCCCTTTCTCTTTCATTTCTTGAGTAAACACACTCAATTCACTTCACACCAAAAATGGAGAACTTCTCGTACGGCTCCTACCCAGAATCAGGCGACTCATCACCACGTTCCAGAGAAATCGAATATGAAAACCCTACGCCATGGGACGACCAACAACTCCCTCAGAACTACAAGGTCAAGGTCATGTGTAGCTATGGTGGTAAGATCCTCCCTCGTCACGACAATCAGCTCTGCTACATCGGCGGCGAAACTAAAATCCTCGCCGTTGATCGTAACATCAAGTTCTCTTTCATGATTTCCAAACTCTCTTCTCTTTGCGAAACCGATGTCTCTTTTAAGTATCAACTTCCTGGCGAAGAACTTGACGCTTTGATCTCTGTCTCGAACGACGACGATTTGGAGCATATGATGCACGAGTACGATCGTATTTATCGTGCTTCTGCTAAACCTGCTCGTATGAGGCTTTTTCTTTTCTCTGTTGTGACTGAGAATTCTACTACCGGGAGTTTCGGTTCAGATCGCGAACAGTTTGGAATGGAGGCTATGAATTCGGGTCCGAGTAATCCACCACCCGACCCTAGAGTTAAATCTCCGGTACAGAGTAACGTGGATTTTTTATTTGGTTTGGAGAAGGGCGCTGCCGTGGGTGTTGGTGTTCCCGGCGTTCCGTCGCCACAACCTCCACCTCCACAGCCGACTGTGCCAGAACATTTGGTTACTTCACCGGAGTTTCAAATCCGACACGGAGGACCTGGAGGGAATCGGGTTATTGGATCAGATCCGATGGAAATTCAGAGGCGAACACAGGAGTTTCAGAGGTTGCAAATTGGTGGAGAACACGAACAAACACTGTATCGTCGAAAGAGCGACGACAATTATGGTAATGGCGGTAGCGATTACTACATTCAGAGGGTTCCTGAGAAGCTTCCTCAAGTTTCAGTACCACTGCCGACATCAGGTCCGCCGGGTTACTGGCCGGAAAAGCAAGTATCAAGCGGCGGTTTTCAGGCTCATGTAACAGCTACTCCAGGAGCTCCAGAACAACCATTTTATGTAATCCCAGCTGCTCATGGTCCAGTTTATCATCAACAGCCTATGATGCGTCAGGTAACCGGCCCAACCGGTCAAGCTTACTACCCAGTGCAGCGAATGGGTTCTGATGTTTACCGGGAACATCCAATTTATAACATGGTGCCACCACCCCAGCAGCCACCAAACCTTCCACCGCAACCGGCTAAAGCGCCATCTACTAATTACTCGGACGGTATCGGTATGGTTAGACCTAACGGTGGTGTCGGTATGGGTTCCGGCGATAGCGGACATTACGCACAAGTGGCATATGATAGTGCAGGACGGCAGGTGTATTATACTGCGGCTGGTGGTATGGTTGTGCCGCCACCTACTGCAGCGGCCCCACTGCAGCCGCAACCACAGCACCAACAAGTCTACCAAGCTGTAACTACAGCTGAAATGAGAAGCAGTGGCCCTTTGGGTCAAGAAGGTAAGGTAGTGGTAACAAAGGTTAGTGGAGGTTCTGTGTGATTGTTTATGATAATATTATAATTGTTATTGACATCTTTTTCATATATTGTTCATTAGAAATATCTTAGATTATATTTTGATAACTTTCCAAGTACTGTGTTTGAGTTTAAAGTACTGGTTTCATGTTTTTTATAATGTAATGCATTGTTTCTTTGTTTTTACTTTACATATATATAAATAGTATAATAAGTTATGTTCGGGATCTGGCACAATCTCCACTTAATAGTGAGTGATACATGGGACATCATATAACACTGGTACGAGGAGTATTGAAACTTGATAGTCAGTCTAGTGACTACCAGTGACTACTAGCAAGGGAACAATTTTTTATTTTTTTTGCATATTTTTGGTAATTTAAAAAATATTATTATTATTAAAATTAATCAAAGTATATACAATTAATTTAAATTATAAATAATTCTATAAAATTGTAAAATATATATATATATATTTGTTGGTTATTGATAAGATTGGAACAATTCATGGTTGTTTAACGGGGCAAAAAGATAAAATAACATAAACCAGCGGATATGGTTTTAATATAATACTTCACTTTCAAACTTGTGATGATCACTGGCAGACGTCGGAAGATGGAAGAGGCGTGAGGGAAAGGGCAAAGACATATTATTTGAAATATCATTACTATATATATCACAAATGATCTTTCTGTTGAGATTAGATTGACTCTTATATAAAATCATAAATTTTTATTTATTTATTAATATTAAACTAATCACGAACTAAAACGATATTTAGGATTATCATAAATTTGTGGTATAAATCCTTTCTAGATTAAATAGATTAGGCAAGGCAAACTATATGACAATTTAACAATGCGAACGAAAATAGTAGGTAAACATTTATTTTAAAATAATAATAAGAACAAGACTTGCACTAGGTTGGATTTAAATTTCGTTGCACTAAGTTAATTATTGTCTGTTAGTCTATATCTATATACTTTCTATATATTATAATTTTATTAAATTATTATAATCCATATATTAAAATATATTTTCTTTTTATAAAAATAACCCTATGTTTTAATAATAAGACAATCATTGTCCTTTACAATGAGATAAGCTAAACATTAACTAATTTTTGAAGTTTTTTCCATTACGTTATTATTATCGTGTCTATTTTTATTAGGGGTTTTCTACTTTACAATTTTTTAAAGGTTTGCAAGTATCAAATCTTGCATATTAAGAAAATGATAAAGATAAAACTTATACATATAATATATGATAGTTGAAATGAATGTTTAAAATATCGATATATTCAATATCGATATATAATTTTTATAAAAAAATTAAAAATATTATCATTATTAAATGAAATATTAGAAAAATATTATGAAAATTTTAGAAATTTTATAGAAAATGTGGTATTATTTTTTATAAAATTTTATAAAATAATAAAAACAAATTATTTGTATTTTAAAATAATTTTTTATTTAGTGCATATATTTTTAAATATATTTATATTAATATTATATAATAAAATATATATTATTTTTTGTTAAATATTATAAAATATATAGTTAAAATATTTGAAATAATTAAATTAATTATTTAATTATATTAATTATTATAAATAGATAAATCTTGATAGTATGTAAATAAATTTCATTAATTATTTATTTTTAAAAGTAACGATTGTTAAGGGAGATATAATAAGTCTTATTTTTCAATGCAATCAATGTGTCATAATATTAATATAAAACAGTAAAAAATAAAATATGTATGCAAAGCTATTCACTAAATAGAATAATATAATTTTCATATAAATAAGAAAAAATAAGATATATTATTTTAAACAAAAGTGAAAAAGTAAAAAGAATTTAGTGATATTTTAACACAATATTCATAATATTCATGATATTTTAATAAAAAAAGAAATTTAAATAATATTTAAACGATATAGACATTTAAGTGATATTTTAATGAAATTTTTGATATTTTTGTGATAATTTTACGATAATTTGATCAAAATATATAAATATTAAGTTTTGATATTAAAATATGTAAAAAGAAGATATTGTCGTGATAATATGGATATAATCATCTTTAGTTGTTATATAGTTGATAAACTAAAATTAATAACTCTTAAGTCTTAATTTATTTTAGGATAAATTTGTTCATATCTTGTCATTTAAAATTTTTCTTTTATATTTTTGTATAACAATCTTTATTTACTCTTAACTGGCTTGAGGTAGATGAATTGATAAAATTAATTGTGTTGACAACTTGTTAGATAAGAGATTAGTAGTTAAAATTATTATCTATATATGATGAGAGAGAGAGAGAGAGAGTACATAATTCTCTTATATATGATTTAGCATATATATAAAAGATATTTTCCACTAACGGTGCGTTTCTAGATGTAATTAAAGTGAGAGAGAAAGAATTTTAGAGCATACAAATAGAAGAAAAAAAATGTCCATGTCAAAAAATGGTCCATCAAATAGATGAAAAATTGCTCTAAAAGTCGTATAAACAAACAAATGACGTAACATCACATCTAATTGCTTATCATTTAGAATTTTAGATAACATCTATTATTGCCTCCACCTGGGTGTATATATATCCATGGAAGAGTGTGAAGGTTTAGTTAGATATGTATTACTCATTTCAAAATTTAAAATACAATAATTCAACCATAAACTGTTTACTGAATAAGACTTCCCTTAAACGCTGGAATTTTCATACACAGGTGTTCAATTTTCTCAGGAGAAATCAAATATCAATTATAACCCCACTTCCTCTTTCTTTGAATTCAAGCATAAGAATTAATGAGTCATTTGAATTTTTTTATACGCATACATATATTGCTTTTCATCATCGCCAATATCTTATCATTGGGAATTGTTACTGTTTTTAATTTCTATATTTAATCCTCTTAATTAAATGTTATTTCTTTTAATTTTATACAAGAATAGTACATTTTTTTTATGTATAAGATTAGTGTGTGATTCGATATTAAATTTTATTAGTCGTTTGTTTATTTGTGTAGATCTTAGGGAAGATGACTCACAATTTCAAAAATCTCTCAAGTTTAATTACAGTAAACATTACAATTAAGTTCAAAAAAATTATAATCGGTGAAAATTTAACAAATTAATTGTGCAGTTAGATTTTTGTAAGAAAATCCAGTATATATTCTATGCAATTAGGATTTTTCATACTACAAATAAATATATTGAAAGAGGGTAGAGATGGAAAATTTAAAATTTCAGTGTACTTAAAAATAAATTAAATATTTTTAATTAATTATTGTAGGTCATACACTTTGATTTTTTTGATAATAAAATCTACTAAGACAACCAATAAAAAATAGATAAAAATTGAAATGTAATACACTTTGAACACGTAAAATTATTCGTATAAATAAATTCACACATTCAAGACTCACTTATATTTCTTGATTTTACTTTACCCAAAAAAATATATTAACTAATTAGAACAGTATTATATATCAGGAATATAATATAATCATGACTTATGTAGCATTTTCTCATGATATATAGTTATATAAAATTATGATATATCATTTAAGATTTATTTTAATTTTAAGATATACGCTTAATTTCCTCGGTATTTAGGGAATGAGAAACTGTGTTGGTTTGGGTTTTACCATCTTCAGACAATTTACCTGCTAATTTGTGTTAACTTATCATTAATTTACTTTATTTTTGTTTAAAGAGGATAAAGTTGTCTTATAAAGCAAAATCGCACCAAACACACATGGGTAAAGTCGTAAAGCGTGCATGTGTTTAGCTATGTATTGGGTTTGGATAGATATGCAAAATGCTTTTTGGGAAAATACAACTTGGTCTAATGGAACTATAACTGTAAAGTTGACTTTAAACATTAACCAAATTAATTTTTCATAGACTGCATAGGATACCACTAATTAATTTTTATTGTGGATGAATAATTAATAAGGATTAGGTTTTGACCTTTTCATTATTTAATTTTATCATTCATATAAAACTAACTTTAAACTATAAAATAAAATACAAAAACATGATAATTTAATAATTTTGTGTAACTCTATTGATATTTTTAAACTTAAATCATAAAATTTGAATTGGTTACGAATCGAATTAAATTTTGAAAAAATTTAAACCAATTCAAAAAATTTAAGTTGGATTCGAGCAACTCTATTAACACAAAAATAATTTTTTAAAAAAAATTATAATACATAAACGTTGTAATTTACACGTTAAATTAAAACTTAAAATTAGACAAACATATTTATTTTTAATTTCTTGTCAACTTAGTCTCACCCGTTAGCTATCTACCCAACAATAGTCACTTCTCTAAAATCAACTTTACGTGTATTATTTTTCTTCATTTACAATCTTACATTAATTTAAGTAACTTAAAGTATATTTTATGACAACATAAAAATATAGTTTTCTTTCGTATGATGATATAGTTTACTTGAATGTATCAAGAAAGCTTTGTATATATGTGTTCAGTTTTAGAAAAAATCTTTTATTTAATCTTATTTTATATATTTCTTTGTTTAATTACGAGGAAAATTTTATTGAGATTTGAAACGTTTTACTTAAATTATGAGTTTTCGTGAATATACGACGATTTTTGACTTTTAACGAATTTATTTAGAAATAAATTTTTTGCTTTAAAAATAACAATTAACTTACTTTAACTTATGTTTAGTAATATTCCTATTTTATAATTAAAAGGTTATTGTAATATGAAAAATGTGTGAGAGGTTGTATTATCTTAATAAATTTTATTGTATACGTAAATTATTTATTCAGTGTTGATTCATTATTTGTTCAAAATATTAGTTATTGTAATATTATTTCTCTTATTTTTAAGATTTTTTGTAATAATATTTGAGCTAATAAACTTTAATAATTAAACGTATTTTTAAATTTATAAAAAAATGTTAATTAATTAACAATTTGAATTAATTTGTTTGTGTTTAATTTTGGTCTTATCTTTATGGGCTCTAATCAAATCAAAAATAAGTTAAGATTTATTTAATTTAGATTAATTTAATTGAACATGGCCCATTTTATACAAATTATCATCACTAATAATCATGCATTAATGTATATTATAATTTTTAATTAAATAATTAAATTTTTATTTTGAATCTTTTTATAAAAATAATTACTAATATATTTGATAAAAAAATTTATTTATTGATTTTCAATAAAATAAGTCAAAAACCAACTGAAATTTATTTTTCAATGTTTATACTTAAAGAGTTATAATACTTTGTTTACTTTTTTAAAAATACTTGATGAAAATAACAAAAGTAAAAATAAAAATCTTTTTATAATATTTATGAAACATCTCATTTTGATACTGATTCTTTAAAAATATTAAAATCAAAATAATTTTTTTATCAAGCATATTTGATTAAAAAATTACTTAAAAATTTAAAACTAAAAACTAAAATCCTTATAAAAAATATCTTAATTTAATCATTAAGTGGATAATCTTAATTTAGATTCACAGTTCACTTGGTGATGTGCTATTTATTATATTATAATTGGTAAATGTTTGATGATTATTTTTTAGAGAATTCCTTAATTTAAATCCGATTAGTAAAACGTATATTTATAAAAATTTCATAGTTCACACAGTTACTAATGAAGTAAGCAGCCATTTCTTTTAAAGAAGAATAAAAAATTAAAAATAAGGAAAGTCGCCATAAAAATCTACTAAAATTTAATAGTTTATTTTTATTTTTATAATACTTTGATATATTAATTTTGAAAAAATTATACCATAGGTATAAATAATTGATTTTTATATATTTTTATTTAAAAAGTTACTTTAATAATTAGTTTTGTTAATACTTATTTTTTTTTCAAATACACTTAAAAAATAAATAATTTAAAAAAATTAATCTTTTAAATATATAGTGTAATTTTTTTTTAAATTGATGAACTAAATTATCCCAAAAATAACTGATGTATTACTAAACATTCAAAATGTAATAAGTAATAGACTGATACATCATTTGTCTCAAATAGGTATTAAGGTCATTTTAGTCCTAGGATAATTAAGTCGTATTTCTTTTTTATTATTATTTAGCAGGTTTAGTCAATTAATATTGAATCCAATTTTTATTTTTATTTTTTTTAAATGTTAACTTTTTCAGGGTATAATTGGATTTTTCCTTAAAAGAAAAAAATAGGACGATAAAAATGAGGCGTTCACGTAGTGTACTCACTGTTAAGTCACTTGCTTTACACGAAGCCTATTAACTTGCTTGCTTTTGAAAAGAGTGCAAGATTTAATTTATAGTAAAAAAATGAGTGTGTGGACAAGATTTTGTATTTGTGCTCAGAGTGTCAATTATATTACCTTTGCTTTTTTCACCAAGTCTTCTCACTCTTCTTGATATTTTTTCTTTCCTTTTACCTGATTATATATATATTTTTTTTTTGCAGACTTTTTCTTCTATAATCCCATTACTTAATTAAAGCATAAATGGGCTTTTTTAAAATAAAATAAAAACTTGAATTAATAGGAGAGACAAATTGTACTCCAACATGAACATATATACAGCTCTTTTTTTATTTATTTATTTAATGATTCGGAGGTGGTAATTTGAAACTAAATATCATCTCAAAACAATATCAAATAATCAATTCTTTATCAATTATCCATTATACAAGAAGTCAGATGACCCACACGATCACTTCAATTTGGTATTTTTTATTTTTATTTTTTGGGGTAAATTTCTTATTTCAATTTCTGGATCTTCACCTCCTATTATTGTTTGATAAAAGAAGAATACAAAAGATGTAAGAGGCATTTGTAATAGGAAATTTAGCCACCATGGCTAGCTAGGAGCTTAATGTTTATTCCTTTAACTACCCTTTTCTCTTAATTAACAAAATGGGTGATGTATTTGACAAAATATAACAAATGATAAAAAAGATACTAGCTAGTGAAATAGTCAAATATATATGGTTGCTTCACTTACTTGGTTAGTACGTACTAATAAGATTTATATTCTTTTATTTTAAATAATATTTTTGAATTATACTAAATAAGATTTAAAAAATAAATAAACAAATATTGGACTTAATTTGATATCGAGGTAGTATGCCACAAAATTAGAGGTAGCTTAGCCACTTGTTTTTAACTCTAACTCGAATTAAGACGGTTTAGAGCTAAATGAAAGTAGCTAGATTACATCTTTGTTTTATTTTTATCTTGTTAATTCTAAAGTTTAATGCTTGATTTTTATCTTTGTTTCAACATACATCTGTTTGATCTGTTTTAATAGGATAGCATAATCCAAGTTTACAAATATATATATTTTTTAACCCCATACATATTTTATATACATGTTATTTTTTGTATAATATAAAAATATTTTTTTTTACATATTTAAAAATATAGTACAAATATTTTTTAAAACACAAAAAATATTAAAAATAAAATTATATAAATAAGTCAGTGATATAAAGATAATAGAGTTTATTATTCTCTAGGAAGTATGATTTTTTAAAACACAAAAAAAAAATTAAAAATAAAATTATATGATTTTTTAAAACACAAAAAATATTAAAAATAAAATTATATAAATATTGAAGTTGAGTATAATTTTGATTTTATATATCTAGGAAGTATGATTTTAGCCAGAATGTACCTATTTATTTTGAGGCCATTGTACATCATAGTGTGTTTGAAATTGTCTTATATATATATATATATGAAACCTACTTTCACGAAGAAAAAAAAAAGTCTGAAAATAGTTAACTTCGTGTACATCTGCTTTAGTCACTTTGTAAGTATCATTGTGTGGGTACATTTGTTGCAAAATATTATATTGTTCAAATATAATTTTATTAAATTTAATTATATAATAATTATTTTTATAATATTTAATTATAATCTATATATTATAATAAAATAATAATAAATATTTTAATAAAAGAATTTATTTAAAACGATATTTAATTTATTTGAAAGAGGCAAAACTATTGTAATAGAGATGGGCCAACTCAATAAGGCTGAGCCGACACTAAACGAGGAAAAAAAAGCAACAATGTAATAAGCCGAATATTTTTCGAACAAAAAAAAAAGGGTTACATCCTATTTTATTGATTTTATAACATATTTATTGTTAAAATTAATAATAAATATATTATGAAAAATAATATAAAATGTAACGATAAATCTTCGTAGGGATATAAGCCGAATATTCTAAATCAAGCCACACAAAGCAAGGCTGGCTAAAGATTAGACTTCAGAGTATCCCTCATTACTAATTTTACAACCAATTCAATACATATTATTATCTGAATTCATTAATTAAAAACTCTACATATTGAGTATTTATAATAATAAAAAAATAAAAATATAAAAATATACATATTAAAAAAAATAAAACATACATATATATATTAAAAATATTAAAATAATCATAAATTTAATAGGTTTATGATTTATGTTTTAAAGTTTATAATTTAAGATTTAAGGTTTATGATTTAGGTTTTAAAATTATTTAAGGTTTAAGATTTATGATTTATCTATGATAAAGAGATATTATTGATAAATTAATATTTTTTCTTAATTAAAATATTAATTTTAATTTATCATCTTATATTTTTATCCATTTTATTATTTAATATAAATTATATTTGTATTCCAAAACTCTAAATTAAACCAACTTAATATTTTAATTTTTAACTTATATTGGTTTGAGTTGTTATTATTTTAATAAAATTAATTTATATTAGATTGGTTTTATTTTAATTTCTTAAAATCTTATAAAAATCAAACCATCACATAAATATTTATATTTATTTATTTAATTTCATTATATTTTTTATATTTCTTATTCCTTTTAAGCGATTAATTTATATTGTATAAAAAATTTATAAATAACATAGATATCAAATTATTAAATTTTTTTAAGATAAATTATTATTTTTCATTAATATTTATTCACTTTACTTCAAATCTTTCTTAAAGATTGATATTGATAATGAAAAAATAGTAATATTTGTAGATCTTCTTTATTCTTATAACTATATTTTAATTTTAAATTTTAAAATTTTAATTACTTTAACATAAATATATTGAATAAGTGATTGAAGTATAAATTTTTTAAATTTAAATATTAAAATGGAATTAATATTAAAAATTATAATAAAATAGTTAAAAAATTCAATAAACAAAACACATCCGTAACAAAGAGAATTTTTTAATAAAATTACTTGAACTAACTCAACTTAAACCAAATAAAAAAATTAGTTTAAATTTTATTGATTTTTTAAATTTATTCTTATTATTAACAATTAACTATATTAATTTAATTTCAATTTTAATTTAAAATTAAACTAAGCCATATATACACGTCTCACTAGGGCCATCTGCCACCGATATTTTAGTCTCACATTTTGATTTTGAAAAATACACATTCGTCGAGTAATCCCACCAGCATTGGGCCTTTTATGAGATCAAGTCTAATTTTAAAGCCCCTTTTTAAAATTTCAATTAGAGGCCCTTTACAGTAAATTACCTATAAAAACAGGTCTTTTTTTTCACAAAATATGATCTACTAGACTACTACTACTTGAAGCAATATAATATTGCATAACCCCTTTAAAAGATGTTTTCATTTATAATTCCTTTACTATTTTTAAATACATGTTTCAAAATATTTTTTTGTATAAACATGCATTAAAAACATAAATATTATTGAAAATCCATGATTCCGATGACGGATAGTCCTGAAATACCAACAAACCATATTATGTTTTTAAAAAAAGTGGATATTATCATTTTTTTAAAAATCCAATTTTGAATATAAGATATTACACAAGGATGTCAAAAAAAAAAAAAAAACTAATCCTTGTAGTAACTTGCAAAACGGCTCTTTAGGTAATACAACATAAAAAAGGACTTTAAATTGTTAGATTTCAAATGGGGCTTTGAAATAGAAATGGGCCTGTCAAAAAACTTAAAGTTGATAAAAAGCCCTGTATCTCTTTGTGTGCCAAGTAAAAAGTTCGAAATTTCGAATCTCCAACTCAAATTTTGTTTGGACGTTATTTGCAAAGTGCAAATAATGAAAATCAAAACCTCATGTATTTCTTTGAATCCGAATATAAATGTTGTTGTGATCAGTGTTGTTATTTTTTCCATGTGTATCCACCCATGGATAAAATTTGAATTTTTCATCCATAAAAATCTAATGGAGAAAATATCTTTATGAAGTAGATCAGAAGATTACACTCTACACTCTATCAAATCTCTGAATCCAATTTTTTTTTATAATTATATATATATATATATATATATATATATTTATAAAAATACTTTTTGTTTTATTAACTACCATCAAAATATATAATTTAATTTTATCTATATTTTGTATACTATATTTAATATCTATTAAATAATATGTAATTTCAATTTTATTTTATTTTTAACACAAAGTTTATTAATTTAAAACATAAAATATATAATTAAACATATATTATTCTTTATAAAATATTCCATCCTTACAAAGGAAATTTTGGTGGGAAATACTCACCCCGCAAACATTTAGAACGAGAATGAAAATGTCAAACCCGCTCACACCTTATTCCATTTTAAAACTATAGTTGTGAGGGGATAGAAAGAGGATTAAGTAGAGAAGAAACAATAAAAGAGTTAAAAAAAAAAGTTGCATACTTGTAATTATGTTTTGAAGTATTTTTATTTTATAGATTGTGAAGATATCTAAGGACAAAAAAGTTTAGAAAATTTAAGCCTTTTATTATTGTATTCATTAGAACACCAACTATGATCCTTTTTTTTCGATAAAAGTTTGTAATTATTTAATTTTGTGATATTTAACAAACACATTAATTTTATAATTTTATTAATATTTTGAAAACATTTTGTTTCCAAATATCAAAGGTTACGAGTATAATTCTCATATCTATTATCATTGATATATACGAAAAACGTAAATAAAAATATTAAAAATATATATTTTTATAACATCATTGGTGGATAATTATACCCATGAAAATAAATAACTTAGAGTCTATGTTTCTTATACAACATAATTTTGTGATATTCAATAAATACTAATTTTATTAGTCCTTCGAACAAATTTTGCTTTTAAATATCAAGGATCATGGTTGTGAGTTTAAATCTTTTATGTTAATTTTTTTTCTGTACATGCATTACCAATACTTTATAAATGCGTATATAAAAGTGTTTAAAAAAGTGTCATAAAATATAGAAAATTATATCTATGTATTTTTCAATCATTAGTAGCATAATTACTAATAATAATCTTAAAATATAAAAAGTAGAGTCCAATTAAACCAGTACTACTTGGTTCATTGTTCTCTAATTGGTTTGGCAGTTTGTAAAATATCGTTGCAATTAATAGTCTTTAGTCGTTGCTTTAAATTATTGTCAGGATCTCTATTTGAATAATTCTAACCTGAAACTTTCAATGAGACTTTTGTCGTGTTATTTAATTTTATTAAATTTACATGCTTTATAATTCTATGAAAAATTTAAATTATTATTTTTTATATCCAGTTATTTATTTATTTATGATAATAAGGAAACATAATAATATTTACAATATAGCATAACATGCTATCCAATAAGTAAAAAATTTATATTTCATGTTTCATGTATTTGTACTTAATTTTTTTTTGTCTTAAACCATAAATATTTTATTTTAGGTATGTCAAAGTAGAAATTGAGATTTAAGTTTTGGATTTTTGGTTGTAAGCATCAAAATCTTTTATAGGATTAATGTGAGAATGCAAAATGAGCATAATCTCTATTGTTGTGAGGTTTTCTCATCGGAGTGGATAGTTGTAGAAAACATTTGATATAATTATTAAATTCCTAAACTTAAATTTATTATCATTTTATATAATTTTTTATCTATTTATTTAAGAAAATATTAAATTATTTATAAAAAAATTATTTTTATTTTTTATCAACCATAAAAATAAACAATTTAATTATATTTAATATCTATTAAATAATTTTGAATATATTTTATTTTAAAACATAAATTTTATTAATTTATAACATTAATTATATATTATTTATTGGTGGAGGAATATCTAATCCTAACAAATTTTTGAAACTTTAGTAAAAAATAATCTCTACAAATAATTAACATTAACATGTAGATATAGGAATGTATATTTTAATCGTAGATAACTAAAAATAAAATTATTTGTAAAAAATTGATTGTTTTTTTTTCAAAAATAAATGTAACAAATAAAACGTTGAATGAGAATGATTATTGTAATATTAAAACTTTAGTTATTATTTTATATAAATATAATTATATATAAAAATATAATTTTAATAATAAAATATATAATATTTTATATAATTAGATTGTATTTTATTTATGTTTATTTTTTATATAAAAATAGGTATTAAATAATTAAAAAATAAAAAATAATATTAATATTTTAAATAATATAATAAGTGAAAAATTAAGTTAATATTTATTTTTTAAAAATTAAATATATTTTTAAATAAATATTAAAAAATAAAAACTGTGATTAGACCGTAAAAAAATATAATCAATTTATAAACTATAGTTATTAACGTCATGTACACAAATATATATATATATATATATATATATATATATATATATATAATTATTAACCTAATTATCCTTACTTATCTCACCTACAATTATACATACATGGCATGTTAAAACCAACTCCATCTTGAAAACACTAATAATCTCCATCTGTAACAAGTGTTTTAAATTATTTAAATAAAAATATAAACATTTTATATCCATTATTTTTTTAATTTTTGCTAATTACTTTTTAAATCCAAATTAGTAGGCACAGCAATGGCAAAATAATTAGAAGGTAGAAAAGGCAGAAAAAGATAGTGGACTTTGAAATAGTTGGCCCAATTTGGGCTTTATATTCACGTCATCACATTCGGACCCCACCGCCATAAAAATTTTAAAAAATGGAAAATGCAAGAGAAATTCATCCCAAATTCAATCCGAACTCACATCCAAATTAGAACGAGCGCACATCTAAGAATCTGCCATCTTGCATCAACGTTTCATAGATCTCCACGTATAATATCCAAATATCTCAACCGTCCATGCCAGATCACGTGGTCAGTTTCCTGTCAGTGAAAGCAACTACAACAGCCGTCAGATCAACAAAACATTTGAAATCGACGTTCACATATCTGCCCAAACTTTCACCGGTCAGATCTCAGGGTCTTTAAGAACCAGCCCCAGCCCTTCTATTTTTCCTCGCTCAGGTTAGGGTATCTTCTTCCATTCTCCAAACCCTAACTATAGAAGTTGTGTGATTGTTGTCGTAGCGCAACATTATATTTTTGATTTTTGGATTCAAGAAGGCGAGTGAGGATCGAATTTGAGGCGCGTGTGGTTCACATCTCGTGTAAAATTGATGTTGATTTATCCTTCGTCTGAATCTAGAGATCCTAGCCGGAGACTTGCCGGAGTAGTTCTTGCTAGAACATCGGTTTCCGTACTCGTATGGCTTCCGCCGGAATTATAGTCAACAGGAACGAACCCAATTGGCCACAATCTGGAGGCGGATTGATGGGAAAAGTCCCTTTCGCAACAAACCCTAACCCTAAGAAGCAATTTCAATTTCACGGAGATTACAACGGCTGCTGTCAGAACGATGAGTCTGCAGTCATGACTCAAGCAATTTCAGACAATGCGTCATCAATTAATCGTCGTTCCAATAACGATTTCAATTTGGGTAATACCCAATATGTGAGCTTCAACGTCACTTCGTGTTCTAGGAAGGAGCTGATCGAGCTAAAGAACAAGTTGATGTCTGAGCTCGAACAGATACGCCAATTGAAGAACCGTATTGAATCGGGAGAGTTGAACCGCAGGTCTAATAACAATCCTTCGACCAAGAAACATAATTCTAGCAAAAAAGTTTCTGGGTCGAAGCGACCGATGCCGATTTGTTCAAACCATAGCAAAGATTCGAACCCTAAGAGGTTGCATTCTGAAAACGTCGGTCTGATGAAAATTTGTGGGCAGATATTGTCGAAACTAATGAAGCACAAGTACCCTTGGATCTTTAATAAGCCCGTTGATGTTGTAGGTTTGAAGCTGCACGATTACCATGAAATAATCAAGCACCCAATGGATCTTGGAACCGTTAAGTCAAATCTCTCCAAAAATATGTACCCTTCGCCTATAGAATTTGCTGCCCATGTCAGGCTGACCTTCAAGAATGCAATGATTTATAATCCTAAGGGTCACGATGTTTACATTATGGCGGATCAGCTTCTAGCAAAATTTGAAGAGCTTTATCAGCCTTTGAGTGTAAAATTGGCTGGTGGGTTGCGGATAGATCAGAGTTATGATGAGGATTTGCAAGCGAGCTCGTGGGATCAGGTCGAAATGGAGAGGCCAGAGCGGCTACACTCAAAGCAAGACCGGCCACTGCCACCGAGGATGGAGAAGAAGCTGGATCAGATTCTTGGAGGTCCAGTTAGCTCGTCGAACCCACCCCCATTGGTACAATCACCAGTGCGAACACCATCTCCAATGCGAGCTCCACCAGTGAAGCCTGTGAAGCAGCCAAAGCCAAAAGCTAAGGACCCAAACAAGCGGGATATGAGTATGGAGGAAAAACACAAATTGGGAATTGGGTTGCAGAGTCTGCCATCTGAAAAAATGGAACAGGTTGTGCAAATTATAAGAAAGAGAAATGGTCATTTGAAACAGGATGGGGATGAGATTGAGCTTGATATTGAGGCTGTTGATACAGAGACTCTTTGGGAGCTTGATCGGCTTGTTACCAATTGGAAGAAGATGGTTAGCAAGATCAGTCGACAAGCTCTTATGGTTAACAACAACAACAATATTGCTTCCAACAAAGGCGATAGGGTAATTTCTCATTTGAATTTCACAATTGTGTGATCTCTGTTGGTTTATTTTGAATCACATTTGGCAGAATATTGAACTGTGCTGATTTTTGATTTGAAGGAATTACAGGTAAATGAGAAGATTGATGCTCCATCAGAGCCTAAAAGGCCAAAGAAAGGAGAAGCTGGAGATGAGGATGTCGACATTGGTGACGACATGCCTGTCAGCAGCTTTCCTCCAGTTGAGATTGAGAAGGATGAAGGAGGAGGTCATGTCAGTAGTACTTCTAGTAGCTCTGGCAGTTCAGGAAGTGATTCTTCGTCTTCTAGTGGTATAACCCAATTCTTAAACTTGGAGGTTGGTATAAGAAATTTATTGTTAGTTCAAATGCTTAATTGTGCTTCTGGGCTGTTTCAGATTCCGATTCGGGTAGCTCTTCCGGCAGTGACTCTGATGATAATGCTCAATCGTAGTTGCAACACAGCCAATTGAACTAGACTGAAGAACACTTCATAACAGAGAGAGCCTAACTGAAGAACAAAATTTCAAATTTGAGTGCTTTCCACCAGAGTAGCCTGAAAGGTTTGATGGGTCGCTTCGATACTGAGGTATCACTTGCTCCACAAGTGCTGTCATTTAAAACTTTTGTGATGAGTTATTGGCATTTTGGAGGGGTCTTATACTTGGAAGAAATGGATTTGTGATTTTTTATGGCTCTTCCTTTTCATTATTTATCAAAGATGGAGTGGAATTGGGCTTTCCTTGGTTGGTTTGGTTGGTTGTGTCAAGTTGTAATGTAGTACTTGTAAAGTACCTTTTAAAATTCGAGAGAGAGAGGGAGGGAGGGAGGGAAATCTAGTTAGAAGGTAGAGAGAAATGGATAGAGAGTGCAATCAGAGATGAGTAGAAGAAGAGTAGCGTGAGAGGATTAGAGCTTTTGGAAACATTTTGTAAACAATTGACAACACTAATATACATTTTTTTCTTGCTAGATCAATAGTTTTTCTGGTCTTGAATATGTTATTTTCTTCCGTAATGATATACTTGACTGGGACTTGGAAGTTGGAACTTCTGTGTTCAACGACGACAATTGTTACTATGATTCAAATCATTAATCTGTCTTTCATTATAATCTTTACTGTCCGACCGACCTCAGATTCGAAACATGTTTGGATATTCTCCTTATTCGTGTCCAATTGCCGGATTGTCCGAAAGCCTTGTCACATTCAGCCCACAGCTTTCACAAGTGTAGGGCAGAAGTTGACAAGGGCTTGCTACTGAAGCACCTCTCGGGGCTGATCAAACGACTCCATGCTGCAGATGAGAGTTGAGACTAAAAGTACTCTTTAGTTGGATGCATGTTTGTAGGTTGACTGTGATTTGGCAATAGTGCTTAGATGAATATTTAACATTGTCAGCGACACTATAATAAACTGGTGCAAAAAGAAAAAGTGAATCGTTGCCTTGACTTTTTTTTGGTCCGCTTTTATGTATTTTTATTATTAAAAAATAAATTTAATACATTATTTTTTATTATTATAAGTTTAAACGGTATTACTTTTTGTAAATAAAAAAATAATACTAAAATTAACGTGATGTAAAAAGACAACTCTGCTCACTAAGAGCTGTTGCCAGAGTGCAACGCTTGTTATAAGAAAAAGATCGGGAACAACAAAGAGATGTAAAAGCCATGTATCCTACAAAATGGGTTTCTTTGGTCTTGGTTTCTCTCATTTTAAAAGAAACCAAAAATATTATAATACTATTTTAAAGAAGATTATGTGTATAATAGTTGTGGATGATCTTTGTTTTCGAAATGTATTTAATTTTTTGAATTTATATATATAAATGAATTTCAATGGGTTTTTGTAATTTAATGATTTCGTGTGGTTTGAAAGGATAAAAGTTCAGTTAAAATTATGCAATATTCATTTTAATATTATAAATTAGATAGTGTTTACTTTTTTAGAAAATATAGGTTGATTTTTTATTAATAAATTTTTTTAAGTTGAATGGATTTGAAACTTATTAATTGGGGTTGGTGTATCAAGAGAAGAAAAATGTCCCTCGAATGTGAAAAATGTAAAATAAAGTAATTAAAATAGCAAAAAAAAAAACAATGTAGAAGTAATTAATATAAACTCTATAAAAATACAAATATCAGTAAACTTTTTTATTTAATATTAACTCATTTTATTTAATAAGTAACACTTTCAGTATTAAAAATATTAAAATATAATTTTTAATATTTCTTAAAACTTTTTGAATTTTTTTTCTTCAGATTTTTATAAATTTTTTAATGTAAAACCAACACGAAGATGTCACGTAAATGCTACGCAAGTAAGAGAACTAATCAGACAAACTATGTATATTCCATGCAAGCGGAGGGGGCCAATGACACAATGTCACGTCTACCGTGTGATGTAGTACTATACCATGTGTTAACATGACGTTCATTATGAGTTTTAGAGTGTTATCAACAGGCATGCCATATGTCATCACCTTATTTGTTTGTTCCTTCCATTAGCATGCACACAATTTGTAACCGCGAATCACATCACGTCACGTCGTGTTGACTCAGGCATGTTGATCAAACTAGTCCACCTATGTCACAATTCGTGCTCTGATTTATCCAATAAATCGTTGATGCCATGTGTCGTATTTTTATTCACCAATGCTGTTAATCTTTAATTTTTCATCTCAGTTTTTGATATGACGGTTTAGATTTTACTTGAGCTTAATTTAACTTCATAATTGTCCCATAAACTTTAATGAGTCGAAATTAGCATATTTTTTATTAGATTTTGGTGTTAAGAAGATAAAAAAAATACAAAAAAATTTAAAAGGAAATGTTATTTTGGTGAAAGTTCAAGAGGATATTAGTGATACAATTCAAAAAATTGATTATATTTCTTATTTTCCTTTCTTTATTAATTTTTATTTATTTCTTTATGAAAAATATTAATTTTATGAATAAAATTATGTCTACTTAATTTATTAATCTAAGGGTCTTATGAATTCAATTTTAAGCATGTGATGATATAATATTTTACTACATTATAATTTCAATTTAATTATATTATTTAATCTAATTTTTATGCTATTAATTGTTTGAAAAACAATTAATCTATAAAGTCATTTAAATAGATTTTAGAGAATTGTTTAATTATTTTTCTTAAATAACATATATAGTTTCTAAGCATAGATGTATGATTCTTATGTATGTAATCTATAATTGATTAACTTAATAAGTAATATGTAATTTCTTGATATGAGAGTGTGATTAGGTTAATTACTATTTGATGTATAGTTTAATTGAGATAATAATACATATTATTTTAGATTTAATTGATCATGTAATTAATTGATAATTATATTATAATGATTTTAATAATTCACATATTTAGAAAATTAGAGGATTAATTACTCATATATATTTTTTCATATATCTTTTTAACTATCAAATCAAAAATAATTAATTATTGTTATTTATTTTTATTTTTTTTAATTTTTTTTCTTAAAACATAAAATTATAAAAAAAATTATTTTAAAAATTAATTTTTAATAACATAATTTTTATAAAAAATATTTTTTTATTATTATTATATTATTTATTTAGATATTTATAATTACATACATAATTCATATTTAATCACAGAATCATCTATTTATTATAAAAATGAAATCCAATATATATACGTGTGTGTAATTTGCTCCTTAATAGCGATGAACTGTGATTGTCACAGTGCCTTGGTCAAGAAGTTGCGTTACACATCTTTTAGATAGAAAAATATATAGTGTCTACACCGTACCAAATCCCACCCCACCTGCAATGGACTAAGCTTCAAGACTTTTTTCCTTTTCTATTTATTTCATGTTGTATTTAAGAGGGTGTATTTAATTATAATTTTGATAAAATTTATCTACTTTTATTAATTTTAGTGTATTTTATATTGATAATAGTCGGAAAAAATAGAGATAAAGGAGAATAAAAGATAGCGTGGTCATGAGAAGAATGAGTAAAGATTTTTTTACATATAATTTTAACTAAAACCGTCTATACAAATTTTTATTTTTTAAAATATTTTAAAATCAACGATTTTTTTAATACACCTAATTTTTTTTTAATTTTTTTATTAAATATATCTAAATTTTAGGCTTTTAAAAAAAATTAATTAAATACACAAAAAAGAAAAAAAAAATTAAAACTCCATAAAAATTATTAAAACTCTATTGAATACACCAATAAATGTTTTTCTTTTCTTTCTTGGGTCGCTTTTGCATATGGTTTGGGTTTAGGAATCTTATCATAGTCTAATCTTTGTATTGTCCTTTTCATATTGACAAGTCTTATACTTTTGTCTTCATTATCAACCATTTTGACTCTTCATATATTGGTTTTCCATTTACGAGGGCTCTAAATAAAAAAAATTAAAATTTTATAAAATTGCAATTACAATATAGCTTTATGGTATTTTCACTATCATTTGGTCAATATAACATTTGTTAGCCTTTAGAATAAACTTGCAATTTGAGACAATACACTAGTATATGCATCTGCCTTCACAACTTCAACAATTCTACGTACCACAAAAACTATAATTTTTTTTTTACTTTGTGAATAAATACTTTTTTAGTGACAGATATTAACAAATAAAAATTAAAAATATGAGTGTGGAGGGAATAGGGTCGATAATATATATATATATATATATATATATATATGGATAAATATGTGATTGCTAGTCATATTTTTTTTTTAAAGTACTCAACTTTTTTATTCTCTAAAAATATTTTAAAACAATTTCTCATATACAAGTAGCTTGCACATGAATAATATATAATCTTCCATAACTCATTATAATTGATATAATTTATAAGTAGAATTAGGTCATAGAAGCAAACTCTTACATCAATTTTTTAATTCAAGTAGAATTACTTTTTTTTTCAATTTTCTTTCTTAGCAAAATATAAAAATCCATAATAAATATAACTTAAACATATTCCTCTGTAAATTTCCAAATATTCTACCTTTTTCTTTCAAGGGTTGTAATAAACTAATCACCAAATTTGTATAATAGAATCTGTTAATTATCAAATTTGTCTCTCATTGGTTGGTTATGTTATACACAGGACATACAATTTATATTTGTTTGATTGTTATGTTATGAACATAATTATAGATGAAAATTAGGAATAGAAAATAAAGGTAATTTTTATTTTAAATTAGTGTCATGTTTTTTATGATAATTATTTAAATCTTAGATATATGTTGTTACATTTTAAATATTTAGATTTATCATTTAATTATCACATGAATGTTTTTTTTACTATTCTAATTATTAGATAAGTTAGTTAACATTTATCTTGATTATCATTTTAATCTTATATATAACATAGTATTATAATTAAAAACATACTTGAATTATTGAAAAAAATATAATTTTTTTCCTATATTTCTCTACTTTCTCTCTCAATTCTACTATCTTTCCCGGCATCAATTATGTAATGTTCCCTTTGAGATTTTGTGGGAAAGACTCTATTTTATACTTCAAATCGCTTATTAAATTTACAATAAATATAATTTAATTTAAAAAAATGAGTAAAAGTCACTAGATATTTCCTTTATTTAGGCTAAATGTATTTTTTATTACTCTAGTTTAGAAAAATGGTTTCTATGTCCATTTTATTTTTGTAAAAAAAGTATCATTTGAGTTTTTTTTTTATGAAAAATATACGAAGTAAAGACAAAATTAATTTTTTATTTAATTTTTCGTTAACTACAACGAAATAGTATATATATTTAATAAAAAATATTACTCAAACTTTTTATTAAATTTTTTTTAATTTTAACAAGGTGTTTAATAGAACTAAAACAAAATTCTTATTGTCTAATACATAAAGTAATATATTAGAGGATGAAAATTTTATTTAATTTTAATTGATATAATTTGTTAAAAATTTAAGTAATTTTTAATTAAAAAATATTTCATTAGTTATATTTCTATCTAAAAACATAAGCATATGTGTTGTATTTCTTATTTTGTTAGATTTGATGAAAATTTAACTTATTTTATTTTTTGGGGTGGGTTATAGTGATCCTGTTACTGTGAAAAAATATGCGGTGAAATTTTTGAACATTTTTAACAAATAAATGAATTTAAAAACAATTATTCAAAACATTTCCGAGTAAAAAAAGAAAAACCCATATTTTGGCAGTGTAATTAAAGCATTAATATAGAATAAATATTTTCCGATTTCATTATTTGGCAATGTAATTAAAGGCTTAAAATGGAGTGATTAAATTGTTCCCTTAATCAACCTAATTTACTATACTGTTTTGAAAGTTACATTTCTTATTTAAAACCCTATGTCTACACTCCCATTTCACAACAACATTGTTAGTCCAAAATTATTTTCACATTAAAATTGTTTCGTCACTTATAATCACTTCCATGGCAATTACAAAATCAACCAACACTCAGCTGATCACTTTCTCTTGCATTTTCATCCTAACACTCTTGTCTCTAGGCAAATTACATGAATGTAAGTCAAGTATATAACCCAATTATTTTCTTCTTTTTTATATAAATGTATAAAAAATTTAACGCAGCTTAAAGTCATGAATAATACGAGAAAGTGTTTAGTCTATAGTGTCAATATAAGGTCATCATGTATATATTTACTCAAATATTACAAATAATAGACACAATTAATAAAATATGTAAATATTTTTCATATGTCATGATATTAATGCACAAATATATAAAATATGATTAGCATTATTTAAATACAAAAGGGTAACATAACTCAATCTATAAAGCATGATTTTTATGTACTCATATTTTTACACAAACTAACACACTTAGCATGTATATATAACAATTGTTTTTTTTTTCTTTTTATACTAATTGTATAGTAGGGTTGTTTTTGTCATTTTTTAGTCCCTTCTTAACTAACGAAGAGCAAATGGCACCATTTTTATTAAATATGTTCGTTTGTCCAAGTTTACTTTCAACCAAATCTACTTGCTCTAAAATAATGATATTTTTTGACTTAATAAAATAACAATTTGTGTTCTTAAAGGGGTTTATACACTACACCAGTTACAAACAAATGGCATATATTATAAGTACATCAATGACACTTTTTTTCTTTCTTTTTATATTTCAATAAATAAGTTATAAATTAAAATTTTGAAACTTAAGTATAATTAAAAGCACTAATTAATTGTAACATTCAATAAGTTTGAGTACCCTGTATCTTATTGATCATACCCTGTATGAACGAGTCTTAAGTTTGGACCTTAATTAGAAGGTGTATAGTATATTAATTTTCTAAAGTTGTGACTAAATTAATTTGTCCAAGTTATATGACTTGAGAACAGGCAGTGGAAGCACTTTTGGGACAAGCGATGATAATAAGAGATATGAAGAGGTTGATAGTAGTAGTAGTAGTAGTAGTTTAAGGAGTGGTAGTGGTGGCAGTAGTGAAATATATATTCCAGTTTGCAACACATGCAAATGTGGTATTGGGGGAGTACTTACTGGTTGGTGTTGTAAGCTGCCAATTTCCAAAAACTACAAAAGATGTTATATTAATGAAGCCATGTGTAAACAGTATTGTACTATATATTTTACACATATAGAGATAGAATCAATTAATTAAGCATATTCAAATTCTTAAACTGATATTTAATTTAGCTTCTAGTTATTTTGATTAGTTTTATCACATGTTTGGTTGGAGTGAATAGAATGGAATCAAAATTGATTCTTTCTATTTTGTGTGTTTGGTTGGACGGAATGAAGGACAGAATGAAATCAGATTACTAAAATGGAAGAAATCATAATTCTTTCTCCCCTCTTTGGTAATCATAATTCCATTTTCATTTAAACTTTTTTTTCCAATTTTGCCCTCACCTAAAATATAACCTTAAACTCAAACCCAAAATTCTAAAACCCTAAACCCAAAATTTCAAAACCCTAAATCCTAAATCCAAATCCTAAAACCATAAATCCCTAAACCCTAATCCCCAAATCCCTAAACTTAAAACCCTAAACCTTAAACCATAAATCCCAAAACCCTAAACCCTAAATTCCAAATCCTAAAACCCTAAACCCCAAATCCCTAAACCCTAAACCTTAAACCCTAAAACCCTAAACCCCAAATCTCCAAATCCATAAACCCAAAATTCCTAAACTCTAAACTTTAAAACATAAATCCCAAAACCCTAAAACATAAATTCTAAAACCCTAAACCCTAAACCCTAAACCCTAAACCCTAAACCCTAAACCCTAAACCCTAAACCCTAAACCCTAAACCCTAAACCCTAAGCCTTAAAACATAAATCCCCAAACCCTAAAACATAAATCCCAAAACCCTAAACCTCAAATTCCAAATCCTAAAACCCTAAACCCCAAATCCAAAATTCTAAAACCCTAAACCATTTTTAGAAAAATAATAATTTTAACCCTAAACCTTAACCTACAAATATAACCCTAAATCCTAAATCCCTAAACCCTAAATCTCACATCCCAAACCTCAAAACCCTAAACCCTATTTAGAAAAATAATAATTTTAATAATATATTTCTTTTTAATTAAGTAATAATTATTTAAAAAAATAATGATTTCAATAATGTATTTTGTCTGACGAAAAAATAGTAATTAAATGACATTATTTGAACTTTACAGCATGTAGAAGTATTAAGGTCATTTACAGCTTTTTTCGTTCCATTCTAGTGGCAAATCAAACACCGTAATCCTGATTCCGAACTTGATTTCAATGGTCAAATCAAACAAAATTGTTTTATTTCTATTTCATTTCATTCCGATTCCGATTACATTTCACGAACCAAACGCCACCTTATTAGTTATTTATATTACTAGAGATATATCTATGTATTTTTATCAATTAATTCATGAATAAAGAAGCTATAAATTAAAAATATGAGAAATTACATGTGAAATATGACTCACTCTTCTTTCACATTAATTTATCTAACCTCTTATTAGGTTTTGAGATCATAGGTGTTGAAAGTAAGTAAAAATTGTCTCAAAAATTATATATATAATTTATAAGTAGAATTAGTTTATAGAAGTAACTCTTACATAATATTTTTAATTAAGTAGAATTACGTTCCTTTTTATTTTATCTTTCATAAAACATGTTATAATTTTCTCTATATAAATCATGATAAGTCGCTTTAAAAAATCAAACAAGTTTATAGGAATTTTACATTAAGAGTTATACTTTAAATGATTATTAATTAATAAGATATAGATTAAGATATGATTTAAAATATATAGTTTGAAATCGTTTAATTGTATATGGGTATATATATATATTTTTTAATAACCTAAAATTTAAAAAATATATATATGATTTTTTAGAATTAAAAGTAAAATCATATGAAGATATAAAAATAAGGTAAAAATTTAAAAAATAAATATAACTTAAACATCTTGCTCTGTAAATTTTCAAAATTTTTTCCACTTTTTCTTTTCCTAATTGAGTGCGTTAATTATCAAACTTGTCTCATTGGTTATGTTATACAAATCACTAGATTTGTTTCATTGTTGTGTTTTGATCATAGAATTATGGAATGTTGACTTTGCGATTTGGTGGAAAAAGAAATATATTAAAATTAAATTAAATACAATTTTGTTTTAAAAAAAATAGAATCTTGAAAAACCCATATTTGGAAATTTAATTAAAGCATCAATACAGAATATCTGTTTTTCTTATTTCAGTATTTGGCAATGTAATTAAAGCCTTAAGAGAGTGATTAAATTGTTTCCTTAATTAACCTAATGTCTACAGATCTCATACTACACTGTTTTGAAACATTGAGGGTTGCATTTGTTATTTAAACCCTCATCGATCATCATGTAGCTTCACACAAACATTAGTTCTATATATATATATATATATATCACTAATTATAATCATGACCTTCATGGCAATTACAAGATCAACCAATAATCAGCTGACTTTCTTTTGCATTTTCATCCTAACCATCTTGTCTCTCGGCAAACTACATGAATGTAAGCTAATTAAGTATCCCCAATTTATTTTCTTGATTTTGAATTAACGCGATGCAGCCTACTAACGTGCAAACACAATATGGTTAGCATTTAAACACGATAGGATAATATAACACAAACACAATCAACACAACAAAATTTTCACTGGAACTAACATAATTAGCTAGCATGTATATATATATATCAATTGTTTTCTTCTTTTGAATGTTTGATACAACAAGAATACCCACACACACACACAAAAAAAACTAAATCCAAATTGATTGCTGTTAAAATTCTTATATTCGATCTCTACTATTATACAAAAAACAATTTACATATTAGAAAAATAATTAATAAATAAATAAACAGTTTATACTATCATTTTATTTTTAGTTTAGATAACTTTGGAATGCTTCACACAAATCCCCAATTAACAAAAAAAAATGCTACCTAGCTAGGCTAGTGTGCAATTTCTCTGACGTTAAGTCGGAGTTCTTTCTGTATAAACCTTCTTTAACATTTTGGTTTATAAATTATTATATTTTTACAAATAAGTCTTAAATTGAAACTTTTGGGACCTCAATGTAATAAAAAGGACTTAAAAATGAGTTTGATGACCATTTAAAATTTGGGTATCTTAAAAGTTGTTTATTCTTTTTTTTTTCTTCTTTTTTTAAGCTGTTACTATATTTATCCAAATTATATGATTTGAGAACAGGTATTGGAAGCACTAATGGATCAAGCGATGATAATAAGAGGTATGAAGAGGTTGATAGTAGTAGTTTAAGGAGTGGTGGTGGTGGCAGTAGTAAAATAAATATTTCATTTTGTGGCTCATGCAAATGTGGTTTTGGAGGAGCACTTCCTGGTTGGTGTTGTAAGCTACATCATTCTAAAAGCTACAAGAGATGCTTCATTGATGAAGCCACGTGTAAAAATTGTTGCATTGAGGAACATATTGATAGAACCAATTCAGCACCTTCAAATCGTTAAGCTATTATTTATTCTTTTGGCTTCTATTTTCATTAGTTTTATTACTTCATATTACATCAAATATATCTATATTTTGTTATTAATTTTATGAATAAGGAATTAATAAAGAAGCTAGCTATTATAAAATATGAGAAGTTATGTGTGAATTATGACTCGCTATTATCAAACCTCTCGTGAGGTTTTGAGATCTAATCTTGGAAATCAAAGTAAAAGTTATCTCAAACTCTTAAGTTTTAACAATATAAATGAATTATATACAAGTTAAATATATATTAATCATGTATATGTTGAATATGAATCATCTTAAACATTTAATTCATTTATTTAACACCGAGATTATGTCAAGAGGTAGAATAGAAAGGTAAAATCCAATTAGGAGTGTAAATGTTGTGAAAAGCAACTTTGGACATGTTGGCTCAGGAGTCAGGAGAAGTCGTCTTAGTCTCCCCTAGGGCTAAAGGTAACATTCTCTAAAAGTGTTCTAAAAAATTATTTACAATTGCTTGGGAACAAGAATTTTAGAGTTTGTTTTCTATATCATGACTCAATTATCATCTTTGATCTGCATATTTTTATTTTTTTTTACTTTCATGATTTTGAATGGATACAATAATATAATAATACTTATGATTCTAAAATCATATTTTTTAACAATATGATAAAAATATACAAGTTATACGTAAATCATATGTATTTTTTCTTTTAATTAGATAAAATAATATTAAATATAGTTCGAACATTTAATTTGAAATAAGAAATGTGTTAAATTATTGTGTAATATGAATCGTGTATATATTGAAAATGAATTATATGTATTATTTTAAACATTATCCTCATTTATTTAGGAACCAAGATAAGTTATCTATAGAAATAGAAAAGTAAGATCCAATTAGGAGTGAAAATGTCGTGAAAGCAACCTTGACATGCAGGCTGAGGAGAGTCGTCTTTGGCTCCCCTAGGGCTAGGCGCAGCACTCTTCAAAAGTGTTTTAAAATATTTACAATTTCAACGCAAAAAGAAAAATTTTTGGAAACACGATTTTTCTATATCATAATCTTTGATTTATATATTTAGTTTACATTTTATTTTCTCATAATTGGAACGAATACAATAAAATAATGATATGAAATATTTGGAATGAATACAATAAAATAGTGATATGAAATATGATTCTAAAGTCTCTGTTTCTTAACATTACTTGCATTACTCGCAGAATATATATATATATATATATATATATATATATATGGAGCGCTAAAAAGGATTATCATTTTTCAGAAAAGATCACATTATCCCACTCCACCACCCACGTCACGAAATTACCTTGCCTATGATGTTAAGTCAATCTGACCTGTCCACCTTGTTTGTTTTAAGTGAAATTATTTTTTATAAAAATTAAATTTTTATCTACTAAAATTATCGAAGCTATTGATATTAGCAACAAAAATTTATTATCTTTATGTTATTAGTAATTTAATTATAACAATAACTCATATTCTTAATAGGTAGAACAATAATCGGAGCCTTCATACTTCCAAGATTTATCTTCCAACAATGATAAACGGAACGTTAAGTATTCTTACGATCTTCAAGTGGATAAAAAACTTCATAATTTTCCAAACAAAACCCTTATGAAGTTGTTTGTTCCCGGAAAGTGTTTTAATTAATATCTACGATTGCAACACAATACAGAAAATGCTTGAAGAGTTTTTTTTCTGTCATGACTGGCTTTTTATTTACATATTTATTTTGTCTCATGATTTGAATAGATACATACAACATATATACATATCAAAAGTATTACTCATTATTCTTAATATATATTTATTATTAATTAAATTACTTTTTGTTTTCACTTCTTATTGAGTATTTATTTTTTTCTAAAAAACTTGCACTCATTTTCCTTCTAAGAAAATGCCCATTACCCCTACACCACCATCCAATACTATCCATGTCAGGAAACATGTTATGGTCAATCTAACCCTTCCACCTAAGTGGCCATAACAGTAATCTACTTTTTCACTGAATCTTCTTTTTCCCCTAACAGAACACGTACAGTAACAACTCAAATGATATTTTCTTTCATTAAATTGAATAACAATTAACAAGTAAAGGAAAGCATGGGCAAATGCGTAAATTAGGAGTGCTCAACTTAGGCCAATGATCAATTTGGTATAAAATGAAATAGACAAATATAATATTCGAGAATAACGGACGATCTATAAAGATGAAACAGTCAACTCTCAAAATTGTAGCTTAAACTGAGCTTACATATAATAATAATAATAATAATAATAATAATAATAATAATAGAAACTGCTGTCACCACCCATTTAGGGACATGTAGGGTACTTAAAATTACATGGTGAAAATCAAATTCATAAGGAGGTAATAAAACTAATCAAGTGTTCATAAAAGCTTCTTTAAGTTAATAAACTGATCTGGTAATTGGGACTCGCACATCTCATGAACTTTAGGTTCCAAGCTTTTGAGAAAAGACTTGGCAAGGTTGGTGACACTTACAAAGTTAAAGATCTTGCCACAGAACTTGCGAACTTCGGCCCGCCTTGATTGTTTTTCGGGCTTGTTTGACACTAAAACTTCGATTAAACGACACAGGTTACTCAAATGGCTTTTCAAAATTTTCTTCAGCTCATCATGGCTACTTCCATCTGACAATCTCAGTATTTCAAATATCAAATCCAAGGCTTCTACTCTTCGAAACTCTGATTTTGTATGAGCACATTTGTCAATAATCAATCCAATTAGATGACGACCAATCCGGGGCCTTCTGCGAAATATTTCCTTCAAAAACTCAGGTTTGATTTGGGATTTTTTACCATCAAAGTATCCCATCAGAACATCTCGGAAAATATCGTAAACTTGCTGTAAGTCAGATTGTTCAAAGTTTCTTCCATCAATGATCTTCAAAATCCAGAAGGTAGAATCCTGAGCAAGAGAACCTATCATTTTCTGTCTGTTCAAGGAAGCAGACTGCTTCTTCGACAAGCTATTAGCTGGTTTCTTTTTCTTGATTGGTTTTGATGCCAACTTCAAATTCTTTTGCAACAAAGATTCAAGATTAGAAAGTTGCACATCTTCACCTTTAGGATAGTCCTTGGCTTTAAATATTTTCTTCTGAAGAATTCCCCATATACGCTGCACAAGCTGTTCACTGCTTTCTGCAGTGTGAGCGAAAACAAGTGCCTGAGCCAACTTTGAATATACCAAGAGAACTTGTGACTTACCTGTATGATTGTGACAATGAGACAAGAAGAAAGTTCAAAAATAAAGAAAAAAAGAAAATTATTGATTGTGATAAAAGATCATGAGAAGCCAATACTTTTTGTATCAAATAGTAATGCAAGTATTCACAAAACATCCATGAGCCATTAGTAACCAATGATGTTTTTTGGGTTAAAACTCCCATGCATGCAAATATGGATATCCATTAAAGCTCTTAAGTGATAAAAATTTCAACCTTTATTCTCTCTCTTTCTACCCTTGTATCTTATTATTAATGGTGTTAATCTATGTGCTTCACATGACAGGTAAACTAAGAAAAATTTACTAAAAATATCACCCATTATAGGGTTGGTTAGGCTTCACTTGGTCCCAAATATCACAAATGAAGAGGTCTGGTATTAAATGTGCCTCTTCATTCAATTTTTTTAACTATAATGAGTAATAAATTTGGTTGCAGACAAAATGCAAACCTATATTTATGGGATAATTTTTTTCTTTTCGGTCACTACTCAACTTTTATATAGTCCCTATTCCAAATTCAAAGTGCCCAATAGAAATTCCTGAATTTTTCTTAAACTGAATATTATATCTTTGCACATCAGCACCTGATAATTACTAGATGGGAAGAGCAAGACTTACATGGATTTTCATGTACGTAAATTTCAAGCAATGAGAGGACACGGAGCTTAAACAGCTCAAGCTGGAAATGAGCAGATTCACTCCCAGCTTGATTTTTTTTCTCTTTAAAAATCTGGGCAAGATAAGTGTCCATTCGGAACATTGCATCATCATCCATTCCTCCATCAGAATCATCTGAACCTTTGGGAACAGCTTTGCTAACTACCTCAACTTCACCTATTGCCTCAGGGTCATCAGTCTGCTCATCATTTTCACCAGTTTCCCCAATATCAGCCTCATCAATAACCTCATCTTCTTCAATGTTAATAAAATCATCGTCATCTTCTTCGCTTTCATCATTTTCACTCTCAACAACTTGGCGTCTTGTTGGTTTCAAACTCTTCTTGATAACCCGCAACATCCGCAGCAAACCATCATTCGTGATATCATCACAGAAGTATTTAAATACCTATGGAGAGAAACAGAAGCCAACTAACAATATTAGGATATTTAGAAAGATGGACATGATTTAAGATACTAGCCCCATCCAGAAAGATGTGCCATATTGATTTATCTATGTCGTTTCTTTTGTCTTACTTAGTAGCACCTCTAGTTAGACCTCTGCTTCACTTTGTACTTCATTTTTTTAATTTAATGGTGTTTGTTTCCTATTAAAAAAAATACTCAGAAAAAACACGTTTTTGAAGGGAAAAACTAACAAAGTGACAATCCAAGAGTGCTACCATAAATTATTAACACCCATTTGTACTTTCAAGAAGGCATCAAACTTATTGGATGAACTTGAAGGATCACATGCCCCTAGTCAATGGTGCCATATGATGATAATCACAGCACAATACCATAATTCTCACAAATTTCACAGAACAGTAACATCAAATAAATTGTCTGTGATATATATATGTAAAAAAGGTGAACAAATGCATAGCTATTGAAAATAAGAAGCATAACTATATCTCACCTGCTCAATTACTGTTTGCAGAGGAGCTGATGATTGTGGCAATAATGAGAGCAATGTATCCACAAGAACATCCATTACTTCAGGCATTGCATCACCATCCATATCTTCTTCAACAGAGTTATCAAGATCAGGAGCAGGAAAAACTTTGGTATAGCAGATAATTAGCTCAGAGGCAGCTTCTGAAAATTCTCTAGTTTGAAGAAACACTTGCAAAAGCAATTGGATGAGCAAGTATCTAAGGGCATGCATTCTATTTGCATCAATACCAAGCCCATGATTCCGTTCCTGCCATAAATAAATCATGTAAATATATGTAAATTATGTCAGAAGTAAAAACTGTTTTGTATAAAGTACTTTCAAAGAACAAGATAATAAGAATTTTAAATATGTTGGCCTATATTACTCAATTTATCAACAAATGGGAAAAGGGCATTGACATGCCATAAACAATATCATATTAGAGACTAAATTGCGCATTATTTATAATATCCACTATAAGAAACCTTATCCATAACAAAATGATTTTAGAATTCACCCTAAGGCATATTCTGGACAAAGTATAAAAGAGAAGAGTACACTGGGTAGGGGACAAGGTCTTTAATATATAATATAAGATTCATTCAAATAGCTATACAAGGGACCCCTAAAAATGGATATTGCACCTCTACAATTGCAACAGTACTCTTCACAGATTTTAATCAGATTTTTAATATAAAAAAAATAACAAATCAATCTGTGCCCTAACAACTGCTGAACCATAACAGACCCAAAACAGGTACCTGTCTCAAAAGTGAAGCTTCTATTGCTTGCAACTTTTTCAATACATTCTCTTCCTCGTCTTCTAGAGCTCGAAAAAGGGAAATTGAAGGGATGTTGTGCAAAGTGCTAAGAAACCTCATGAAGTATGACCCTAGATCATTTGGCTCAGTGCCATTAAGCAAAGCACGTGAACCCTCTGCCTTTTGTGCATTTGCTAGCAACAATTGGAGCTGCTCTATACATATCCTGCAAAGATCACTGGAGGTGGCTACTTTTGGCCATCTAAATTTCTCTTGTAATTCAAAGGATGTTACTTCAGTGCCAAGTGATGCAGTGAAAAGCCCCTGAACAGCTAGAAACTTCAGAATTTCTTTTTGAAACCGAAACTTTGCATCAAGATCCAGTTTCAAATATTTCAATAAACTGGGGAGTGATTCTATAATCCAAGTTTTCAAAATATCAGAATTCCCCATGGTCCCAACAGTCTCTTTGTCTTCAATGGACCCTATCTCTGAATTATCATCTGTTGTTTGACTCTGATCTGAAGGTTCCTCAGAGACATGGCTTTCATCAACAAACATGTTCTGCAAGTTTTGAATAAAAAGCATGCAACCAGATTCTGTACTAAACTCTGTCATCAGATCCTTTACTGTTTTTGTCCGTGTGATGCAATCAAATTTTCCACTGCTGTGTTTCTGTAGAGCTACAATAACAGCAACCCTTTTGGCATCATCATGCTTAACCCAGTTAGATAGCTCCTTAAGAAAATGTTGAGCAACTTTAAAGAGCCATGAATCCTTTGTAGAGAGTACATCCATTAGGCATTGAACAATTTTGTATGACAAGAAGATTGGGACGAATGATGCAGGCAACCTTGGAAGCAAAATGAGCAGAATATCAAATGCCAAGTGCTTACGATCATGTGATGACCAAAGAAGAGATCCTTCAATAATGATCTCAATGAAATTATGGAAGTTCTTTGCAATTTCTTCTTCAGAAGAGCTACCCTTGCGGTTTTTTTTGTGCTTCTTAAGTGAACTTGAAATGGATACTACATCCTCAGCTTGCAAAAGAATATCAGGCAGTAACATATTTATCAAAATAGGCCACACACTATGAACTCGAGGCTGACAGAAACTTGATTCCTGTAAAATTCCAAAGTCCTTTTTCATTATTTATTACATCTTAAAATTTATGTAATGCATATAGCACTCAGAAAGATAAATTGCACACAAGCCAAGCAATACCTTTAAGCAGCTAGCAAGAGAGGACAGATTGTCAGCAGCAAAAAGCTTGTTAGGACTGAATGGATTTGGCAAAAGTTTACCGAACACTGCACACTCACCAGCAATTTTTTCACGAACTTTTAGAGCCAGAAGAAATGCATCAGGATTTCCAACTTCAGTGGCTCCATCAAACCACTCATGAAGTCCAGGAGCATCAAGTACATGATGCAAAAGGGCTTCTTCAGGCAACTGCACAATGAGAAGACATTTTGGAAGCAAGATTGAAACACAGAAAGAGATAGTCAATACATGTTTTCCCCATCCAGATCATTTGTAAAAAGAAAACCCAAAATAAAACAGATGAACAAGCTTGCTTTACACTGAGAGGGGCACATGCATGAAGAAGAAAGGCTCAATGCATGAGACAGTACAGGTACATTAATCAGTAAAATGCATTTCTAAGTTAAGCCATTTCTCCTCCTATTCACACAGGTCCTTGACGTTAGGAAGTAAAATTCACTCAAAATGATAAATCACAAGGGCAACATACTTTCCATTTCATGGAGTCTAGAGACTTAGAAATCGGTTTAATTAAAAGGACCTAACCGTAGACACAAAATTGAAATTTGAGGACAGCTGAAAGACAACTATAATGTTTCATCTAAAAAAAAGCTATGATGCATAAATCAAAAGGCTAAAACCAAACAATAAATATAGCCGAGAGAGGATAAGAATATATCATAATACAAACAAAATATATTTGGGAAATCCCACATCTGAACATATATAAATCAATCACCGGTGGATTTCATTATTAAATCATTAGCGATCGAGGAAAAATTCTGATTACACAACCACGTTATTTATAAAATAAATGCAAATATCCCTTTTACAATTAGCATATGATGAAGACTTAAAAGAGACTTGAAAGAAAAATCCTCCAGCTTTGCAACAGACTGTTAATAGCATTAAATGTACCCTATATGTAGCAATCAGCATCTTATAATCAAATGCAACAAACACAACGAATACAAATCTTGGGCAAGGTTGCACTAATCAGGCCATGAAGTTTAAATGTCAAAGAGTTCTGGTTCAAAGTTCATGCAATAGATAAGGGGCTACAAGAGTACACATGTATATCTATTAACTTTGAGTAAATTGGGACATGGCCAGACATATAATGTACCAAACATTATGGAAACCATACTTGATTGCTTGCTTAAATAAAAGTGCCAAGATAAGTTACATCCAACAAAAAAGATCACAATGCACATGAACAATTAGACAGCAAAAGAAATAAATAACATATAGATGATACCAAATCCCACATCAATAAAAGATAGTAATGTAACTGAAAAAAAAAATCATGTTTTAACCAAATACCGATTGGAACTACATTAATTTCGACATATCACTGAAATATTCCCAGTCCCAGAGAATCATTAAGAAAGCAGGTTTATTTCTTGGGACACCTTTTACCTTCTCAATCAAGTCTAAAATCACTGAGACAGCAGGTTCTTGTAGGTATCTCTTCTTTTTTGCAAGAGAGGTGAGAAGGCTGACAAATTTTTTTATGAGGGGAGTGTTTCTGTCAGAAGTCCACTCTTCAGAGAGTCTGCCTGATCGAGCAAGAGCACCATATGCAAATAAGCGACCTAAAAGACAATCCCTTGCCTCCTACAAGCAATAAGGAATCCATAGATGAACTGCATGTGGAGAGAGCATCAACTATGAAATTAATTCTTTGAACAATTTTAAATGATTCAAGACTACCTGACCCCTCATTGATGAAGTAACTTCTAATAAGTCATTTACGAGTTTCAGCAGTGAGTCCACCTTGATGTTGCTTATGGTACCAAGTAAAATGGTTAATCCCAAAGCAAATCCTTGTCTTGCACACTGCAAAATGAGTTTCAGGTCACACAGATCAATGGCTTAACAAATTTTTGTTTGTCTCGGCTGGCTGCAACATTGCAAATAATAGTCTGGCATAGCACGATTCCAAATGAATATCAACAATATATAGTACAACACTGAACCACCACCAATATACACTCAATGTTACATCTGCATGCTTCATAGTTAACACCATTTATGAAACTAGCAAATTATTTGAGAAGTTATGATCAAAAGCGAAATATTATGATACATAATATGTGGTGCTTTTCGGAATAAACCCTTTGAAAAACTTCCATCTCAGCTTTGAAGACTGAAATGTTCCATAAGAAGGAAATACTTTATAGGGAATTAATAGAAGAGGTATAAGTATCAAAACAATAGACAGCAGCAGATCAGCAAATAGATGGAACAGATTAGTTAATCATCAACCCAGAACAATTGCCAGAAGTCCTGTGGACAAATGAGACAATAAAGCCAATCACATGCAAATTGATCTCACTTACCTCTCTTGATGAGGAAACACCACGGACAAGCCTGCGAACTGCATATCTCAAAGAGGGTGCGCAACCATTCAAACCATCATCCTTTTCAGCTTCCAACTTCAATCCACCTTCAACTGTATCCTTATTGTCAAGCATGTCATATGCTTTCTGCACCTCCTGCAACTCCACTGCCAATCTTTCTGCTGCCACTATTCTTGCAGAAGCATCAGCAGAAGCCAAGTCCTTAAAAACACCAATATGGAACTCGGGCAGATCAAGGCTGGATTTAGATGTTAAGGATAACACCTCAGTTTTACCAGATTGGAAATCAACATCCATCTTAGGTTTTGACTCTTCATTTTCAGAAGTATCGCGCCTTCTCTCTTTGTCCAGTGCTTTCCTCTTCTTTCTCCTCTCCATAGGTTTAATGGAATTAGCAACAGCAGAAGGTTTACCAACCTCCCCATCGAAATTTTCTACATCTTTCCTCTTTTCCTTTTCCTTTTTCAGTTTCTTCTTTGGTTTATTATTCAGAACAACCTCATCAACTGAAACATCTAATTGATCCTCTGCAACCTCTACAGAATCAGAGCTTCTTTTCTTAGTACCCATTGTAGTCCAATCTATATTTTGAAAAAGTACAGTCAATCAAAATTGATTTGCGAATAAAACCATCAATAAGAATCATAATAACAATAAAGTATAAATAAATAAAACAAAGCAACGAGAAACACTCATTCAGACTATTCTCATTGGAAGTTATGCACTATCAATAACTCCGTACCAAATAATTCACATAAATTCAGCTATGAAAAGAAATAAAACTAAAAATTTAGCCCAACAAAATTAAATATAAGTTTCAAAAAATCAACACAGCTACGAAACGATGTCATGGAGCTGATAACAACACAAAAAGTGCTTGTGCATACCAAACTCCGTGCGACTAAGAGTAAATTCACCTTTCAATGGATAAAAAACAGGAAGAAAAAAATCATCAAATTTTTTTTTGTTGGGGGGGGGGGGGGGGGGGTTACAAAACCTAATGAGACATGCAAAGTAAAGTCTATCAGAAACCTTTGAAATTCATAATAGCAAAATAATAATACCTAAAACTGAAATGTATTAATAAAGTTCATAATAACACTTTTAAATTATTCAAAGGCACATAAAGCATCATAACAAAATCACTAAACTAGCTAATATCATAGTATCAAACAAGGTCGAATAAAACTGAAACCTTTAAATCAAAACCTTCATGATACGACAGAGCTCAGTTATATACATTACCTATTACTAAAAAACCAAGTAGAATATCAAAACCGACAAAACGATTACCCAAATGTAACCTTAATCTAAATAAAACTGAGAAAAGTTTTCTTTTATTTTCAAAAATCATGAAATCTATCTTCAGAGCACGACGATAAAATCATTTGAAACGACCAGCTAATACCCCAAATTTGAGAATCAAAAACTGAGTCTGAAAGACGTATCTTACATATTACAGAAGAAGAATATCAAATGATAGAGAACAGCGAACGGCAATAGGGTGAGAGTGTGACTATGGGGACTCAAATAGTAGAGGATTTTTGACCGGCGGCTTTTGTGCAGAAGAGCGAGAGAATTAAATTAGGGTTAGTGAGAAACCGAATGAATTGGGGTCTATGGATGGGTCTCTTTGCCGGTGCAGGTGCTTGATAATTTTATTTAAGTATTTTTTGACGATTTTTTATTATGTGTTCAGGGTTTTGTTTTTTTCCCTCCTCAGACCAATTTAGTGTTTTTTTAATACTTAAAAAAAAGAAGGAGAAATTGGTATACTCCTTAATTACTAATTTTAAGAATATATTTCATACAACTTACATTTGAATTGTTATACTCTTTGTTATCTTTATTTAACTTTTAATATGTTTCAAAATTTATATAATATAATAATAATAAATAAATAATTGACTAACATGGAAAATAAATATGTTAAACATTGTAATTAAATTCTTTCAACCATGATAAAAAAATTTATAATAAGTTTTAAAAAAAGACTAATATGAGATATTAATGTAATTTCTCTAACATGTACGTAGTTAGATTAATTTTTGTTATAAAAATTAAAATAAAATATAAATGATAGGATATCTTATTATTTTAATATATAAGATATTTTCATTTAAAATTATTTTAAGCATCAAATCTTTAGTATATATATGAATTAATTATTATTGAATTTCAACTCTTTAGCAATAATATGATCGAACCTGCCTCAAAAATTATAAAGGTGTTATTGAATAAGTGATTTTAGAGAGACAAAAAAAAAAGAAGAAGAAGAAGAAGTGAGATTCATAGTTTATTTGGCTTAAGATGAAAATTTTAACTCAAAGTGCACCTGATTTTTATCACTTAGAGACAATGTTTGCTATTGTGAAATTAACAAGTATTTTTTTTATCATTATTAGTTCATTTTATTTTTATTTAAAAAATAAAGTAATAATTGATTAAAAAAAATAAGACAAAATTTGCATCGGCAAATTTAAATCTAATTATATAGTTTCATCCTTTGGCTATTTATTGATGAAATGGTACTCGGTGATTTCATAGTCAGTTAGTTTTTAAAACTTAGGGTAAGGTAATTTATGTGAACAAGTGAGATTTGACTTATATAATTACTTTTAAATAAAATGCACGCTTTTTTCCCGTATATTAGGTATAAAGGTGCGTATAATACAATTGTTTCATCTTTAAAATTAATTTATATTTTTAAATAATTATTTAATAAAAATAATATAATTGATATAAATTTAAAATTTAAAATAAAATTATATTTTTTAAAAAATAACATTCTAACTTTTTTATATTATAATTTATTTTTTCTGTATAAAGTATGTTTTCATATATATCTAAATATTTAATAGTTTAAAGAAATATAAAAAAGTTAAATCATTGATATATATATATATATAGTATTTATTTAAATAATAATATTATAAAAATAAATTTAAGTATTAAATCATTAATTTATAAGAAAAATATAGTTATGATTTTATAGTGATGTGATAAATATAAATTATCTAAAGTGTAAATTTAAGTTTTTACATTATAATGTATAATATTTAAAAATCTATTTTTTTAATATAAAATAATTTTTTTTAATATTATCATTATGTATAAATAATATTTTAAAATTTAATTTTTTAAATTATTAATAATGAAATCAATATAATTAAAAATCTCAATTTATAAGTATAAATTTAAGGGTTTATATTATTGTGTATAAATAATATTTTAAAAATTAAATTTTTGAAATCTCTAATATAAATATAATAACCCCGATGATAACAATAAAAAGTAATTAATTTAACTATAATTTAATTTATAAACAAATAAGATAAAAAAATATAATTATAACTTTATAACAACTTAACAAGTATAAAATATCTCAAGTGAAAAGTGAGTTTAGAGTTTAAATCTTTAGTATTTTTTAAATTTATAGTATAATTTATAACTTTCGACATTATGCACAATAATAATTTATAATACACAACGATATATCATGCACAAATAATACTTTACAAATTAACTTTTTAAATTTACTAACTTCAAAAAGAAAAAATGGGACAACGAAACCTTTTTACATAAGTTTAATAGATGATAACTTGTAAAATTCTTAAACCATATTTGTATATTATATAATTATTTTTAAAATATACCTTAAAAACACGCTACAAGTAATAACTAGAGATCCAAGTCCAACTAGAGGTGTTCATAAACTAGTTCGGATTAAACAATTTTATAAATCAAACGATCCGATCTAATTTATATTTATTAAAACCATTTTTCAAATGATCTAATCCGATTTAAACCGGTCTAATCGAACCCGACCAGTTTAATAAATATATTAAAATTTTCACATTATTTTTCATTAAAGATGTTTAAAAAAACTAAACCAAACCAAAAACCGAATCAGATCGAACGATTTTATAAATCAAATGATCTGATCCAATTAATAATAATTAAAATCGTTTAAAACAGTCCGGTCCGAATAACAATAATATAAACATCTGATCCAATTAAATATTTTTTTCCCAAAAACACCCCTAGGTCCAATAGAAAACCTCGATAAGTTCTAAAGAAGTCTGAAATCATCTCGAAAATAAAACACCTAAACATAAATAATCAAATTGACCGCCAAAAGGCAAGATTTTTATCATATATTCCTCGTCAAGGAACCTCAAAACCGAAGTTTTCACATGTATAACACATAAGAGACGATGTAAGAAATTTTATGGACACAAGTCCAATACCTTGATATAAAAACAGAAGCTTATGTCTTAAAAAACAATTAAATATGATAAAATTTAGCTTCAAAATATGATCCAGAGCCAAAGAAAAAATATGAACTACCAACAAAGTACAACCTCATTGCTCACTTTTTCACCTCTTCATAATCTGCCTCTCGAGCTTGATCACCATTTTGTGATGCCCCTCCTCCAGCTGAACCACCACCAGATCCACCTTCCATGTGCTGTCCAATCTTTGATACAGCTTTGTTTGCTGCATCAACCTTTGATTTGATTTCTTCCACATTGTCACCTGTCATTGCCTTCCTTAAATCTCCAACTGCATCCTCAATCTCTTTGGCAACCTCACTAGGGATCTTATCCCGATACTCACTCAAGCTCTTCTCAACGCTATAAATAGTAGTGTCAGCACTGTTCTTGACGTCAATGAGAGCTTTCCTCTCTTGATCTTTCTGAGCATGCATTTCAGCTTCATTGACCATCTTCTCAATTTCATCATCTGAAAGTCCTCCAGAGGAACGGATAGTAATTTGCTGTTCCTTAGCGGTGGCCTTGTCTTTAGCAGAAACAGTGACGATACCATTGGCATCAATGTCAAAAGTTACTTCAATCTGGGGCAGGCCTCTAGGGGATGGAGGAATACCTACAAGCTCAAACTCTCCAAGAAGCTTGTTATCTGAAGCCATTTCACGCTCACCCTGCAGTACTTTAATTCCAACCTGAGTCTGGTTGTCAGCTGCAGTTGAAAAGACCTGCAATGAAGTAATGTCAATCAACAACACAACTCACATAAATGTCAAGACAGCAAAGCAAGTAACCATTTAAGCCAACAGACCACACATAAAAATGTGCAAACAGTTATAACTACATTATCATTGCCCTGGACAGACTTGACCTATTACATTTTTTCTAAGATCTTGTTGTTTGAAGGAATACCTGACTCTTCTTTGTTGGAATTGTTGTATTACGGTTGATAAGCCTAGTAAAGATACCACCAAGTGTCTCAATTCCAAGCGATAAAGGAGTAACATCAAGGAGAAGCAATTCCTTAACATCACCACGGAGAATACCACCCTGGATTGCAGCTCCCATTGCAACTGCCTCATCCGGGTTTACTCCTTTGCTGGGGCTCTTTCCAAAGATCTCTAAAACAACCTCCTGTACTTTGGGAACACGTGTCATCCCTCCAACAAGAAGAACCTCATCCACATCCTTGATAGAAATGTTGGCATCCTTCAAACAGTTCTTGCAAGGGGCCTTAGTCCTCTCAATCAACTGATTCACCAATGTTTCAAATTTGGACCTTGTTAATGTGATGTTGAGATGTTTGGCACCTGAAGCATCTGCCGTAATGAATGGAAGATTTATGTCGGTTTGGGATGTTGATGACAGCTCAATCTTGGCCTTCTCAGCTGCTTCCCGCAGCCTTTGCAATGCAAGCTTATCCTTAGTGAGATCTATACCATCGGTCTTCTTGAATTCGCTAACTAAGTAGTCCAGCAAGGTATTGTCAAAATCCTCTCCTCCCAAGAAAGTGTCACCATTTGTCGCTTTAACCTACGCATCAGAGTGTGATATTGGAGATATGCATAAAAAGGATTGAAAAACAAAAACTATTGGTAGAAACAACAAACATACCTCGAAAACACCATTGGATATCTCTAAGATGGAAACATCAAAAGTTCCACCTCCAAGATCAAAAACGGCTATGATGCCTTCTTTGTTGTTCATTCCATAGGAAAGTGCAGCTGCAGTGGGTTCGTTAATAATCCTCTGTACATCAAGACCCGCAATCCTACCAGCATCCTTTGTTGCTTGTCGCTGGGCATCATTGAAATAAGCTGGAACAGTAATCACAGCCTTAGAAACAGTCTTTCCAAGGTAGGACTCTGCAGTTTCTTTCATCTTAGTGAGAACAAAAGCCCCAATCTGGCTTGGAGAGTACTGTTGTCCATTGGCCTCAACCCATGCATCTCCATTTGGAGCTTTGACAATTTTGTAAGATACCATCTTCATCTCCTTCTGAGTTTGGGGATCATCAAATCGTCTCCCTATGAGACGTTTGGTTCCAAAAACTGTATTAGTAGGATTCGTGACTGCTTGACGTTTTGCTGGAGTCCCCACAAGCAACTCTCCCTTCTGGTTGAAAGCAACCACGGAAGGCGTGGTCCGGGCTCCCTCTGAGTTCTCAATAACTTTAGGGTTCTGGCAATACAAATTTGAATTATATGTTGTTAAAATAAAATGTACTATTAATTGAAAAGAGGTGTGAATTACTCAGATAGATACAGATCGAATCCCACCTTCCCTTCCATGACAGAAACACACGAGTTGGTGGTACCAAGGTCAATACCAATAACATCGTTTCCGGCAGCTTTTGAACTATATTACAAAAGTGATATCAGATCAGTATTCTGTAGAGGAATAGAAAAGACAAATCTGAAAAATAAAAAATAGACCGCCAAATGAGGACGATTATTCATTACAGATGTGTGACAACCACAACTGACATGGCACGGCTTTATTTGAGCTTGGTTAGAGCTAACTGTACTCAATACAATTCCATGTCAGTTTGTTAGTCACAAGTTTGTGAGACTCTTCCTCACCTAAATGGTCTTGACAAGCTTGCCCATTTGTGCCCTAGATGCAATGACTTGGTAGTGCCAGTAAACTGCAGCAAACATAAGATATATCACTAATTTCACATACATGCTTGACACCTCCAACACATAAATGCAACAGTACACTGATGCAATCAGACTAAACAAAGTTTAATATTCCTAAATGTCTAAATATATTAAATAACCACGGAGGTGGAGGTGGAGGTGGAGGTAGAACTAGCAAACTATGTATAAACAATATACTGATAATAAAAGCTAACATCACCAACATAATTACATCAAACATAGCAATGAAGAAGAAATGAAATAAATAAAACTAAACTCCAAAACTTGAATAACCAATCAATTTCAATCACTATGCTCGCAAAAAAAACGTGCGCTAGCAATAAAATGCAAACACATACCACAGAAAACACTAAACCTCTCAAAACGGTACCAATGTTATATGAGTTTCAGGAGAATAAACGTACACGTTTTCTTTGTAAACAATTTAATAAATTCAACTTTTAACATCAATTAAAAAAAGAGAAAGCTTGACTTCAATCCACTTAATAAAAACGCTCGAATAAAATCGAAATGATTAAGGCATAATTATTAACTAAAATCCCGAACAACAAACCTACAATTCAAGTGTATAGGAACAGTTAGAATATCTTAATGAAAAAAACAAAGCATAATCGGAAACTTAACGAATAAATCAAAATCAAAGAGAGCGATCGAAAATCAAATGAAGCTCGAAGGAAAAGAAAATCCATACAGATCGGTATGCACAGAGAGGAGCTGAAACGACGTCGCGACGTCTAAGATATCGGAGCAAAGCGGAGGTAGCCATGGCGGTTGTGGCTCGGTGTTCGGGCCTAAGGAAGTAAGAGCGACGTGAGGGTTTAAGCTCTTCAGAATAAAATGAAAAGAGAGAAGCTTGGCTATGACTTATGAGTTATGAGATGCTAGGGTTTTAGCTATTCGGCTAAAGACACAAGTGTGTGAGGACTGAGGCCCTAGGCCACAAGGCCCACAATAAAAAACTTAGGCCCATGATTATGACTAATTACTACTAACTACAAGGGTTCAGAAGACAAATGATGTTAATTAATGGATGTTAATTAATTATTTTAATCATAAATAATTTAAATCAATCACATATATATTATCATAATTTAAAATTTAAAATTATATAATAATTTTTAAAATTAAGACAAAAATCAATAACACAAAAATAAATATTTGACGTTAGATTTGTATAATTCAATTGTCATTAACTATAAAAATATCAATTTCCAGTAACCGCATAAAAATATCAATGAACAATTTCAATAAATTCTTACATTGCATTCTCTCACACAAACCTCTATATATATTCTACGTTACATCCACATAATTAATTTTTATAAATTAGTGACGAGTTTTCCTTAAAACATATTCGATTGTCGTGATTAAAATGATTAAATAAAAGTAACATATTAACGTATAAAAATTCTACACAATTAATACACTTTGAAGAATGTAAATTAATAAAAATAATGATAAATTATAACATTATAATTTAATAAAAACATATAAAAAAAATTATCATTTAAATTTATAAATTAAATTATAAATACATCAAAAATATCAATATTAAAGAATGTATAAAAAAATCAATTTTATAAGTAAAAATATGTGAAAAATATAAGTATATTAACGTATTCCATTCGTGTGTATAATTTTGTATACACTAAGCAAAGTTGATTGTATGGTATTTGGATTAATAATAATTAAAGTCATGATTCACATATTGTGAATCTTTAATCCTCTCCCATTTTCGAGTAGATATTTTAGTACTAAGAAAACCATCATTTTTTTAATAAACTTCCTACTTTCTACACTTTTTAAAAAAGTAAAATATCACTTATCAATTATCATTCAAAAAGTAAAATATTGTATAAAATATTATCAATTATCATTATTTCATTTTTTTAATAAAATTTCTACTTTTTAAACTTTAAAAAATAAAATGTGACGTATCAATTATCATTCAAAAATTAAAATATTACATAAAATATTATCGATTATCATTATTCTTTTAAAGTGTCGTTATCATTACTCAAAAAACGATACTATGAATACTTGGTTGGTATCTTATTATTTTTAGATTATTTATATTTACACTTTAATATTTATTTTATTTTTAATTTAAAATATTAAATATATATATATATACATATATATATATTTATATATTTATCTCAATTTTTAATAGTAATTGTATCTTTAAACTACCTAATTTAAAATTATTATTAAAATTATTCAAAATATATACTAATAATTTAAATAAAAAGATTTGATATATTTAAATTCAAAATAAAAAAATATCAAAATAAAAATAGAAAAAATACAAATATATCAATTTTTGACTATTCTATTTTAATCCATTAAAAAAAAGTAAGCTATCATCTAAAAAAACAAAACATATGAGTGGCTATAGCGTGACATACAATAAGTCTCATTTCAGACTTCACATCCATTTTACTAATCTAAGAAGATAAATACATAAATAAAAATAATTAAAAATATATATATTATTGTACAATGCACACAAGGTCGAAGCACTCCGTGAATTTTACAATAAAAATTAATTATATATATATTTTTAATATTAAATATATATATTACATATTTTGATATTTTATTACATTTATCAGCAAAATTTATTAAATACATGGTTAAAAATCATATGAACAAAGTTTAAAATAATTAAATAAAATTATCTTTTCTTTTTTTTTATATAAAAAAAAGGTGATTTCATTTGTCTATATAATAACCCAACCTATTATTATCTCTTATTATTGCATATCAATATTATTCCTCCCCGGCCTTGTCTAAATCATGGCCTCCCTTCACATTGATCAAACACACGACTCCTCCAACAATAAGTTCACAGTCACACACACAAGAAACGAAGTCGATGAAACCGACGTTATTGTAGTCGATGAAGACGAGCTCTCTCCAATAGAACAAGTGAGACTTACTGTGACAAACACAGACAATCCAAAGCTACCAGTATGGACATTTAGGATGTGGTTCTTGGGTCTAATCTCATGTGCTCTTCTTTCATTTCTAAACCAATTCTTCTCATACAGAACTGAAACTCTTGTCATAACCCAAATCACGGTTCAAATTGCTACTCTCCCCATTGGACGTTTCATGGCCAAGATACTACCAAATACTCAGTTTACAATTATTGGGTTCGGGTCAAAATCGTTTTCTCTTAACCCGGGTCCGTTTAACATAAAAGAACACGTACTTATTTCTATATTTGCTAATGCTGGGACTGCTTTTGGATCTGGCTCTGCTTATGCTGTTGGTATTGTTACTATTATCAAAAGCAAAGCTTTTTATTCCAGAAATATTTCTTTTTTTGCTGGTTGGCTTCTCATCATTACTACCCAGGTAATCATTTAGGATTATTGTTCGTAATTTTACCTTCTTTTTTTCTTTTTTTATTTCATAAAATGATTTTTTTTTTTTGTGATTTATCTGTTAAGAATATCCATTTTTCACTTAAAGGGGATCTAAAAAAGAAAAACTTTGATATATTTATTTTCGCTTTGTTTTTATGTTTTAGTTTATTGGATTAAATCTAAGCATTTGTTTCCTCCATATAAAGTGGGTTCTTCGTGTCTTGTTCCTTGAGGCTTATGTTTTAAAGTGATTCAATTTCATCCAATTTCATAGTTTATTATGCCTCAATTTAAATGTAATGTATTTTTATTTTTCTTTTTATTAAAATTTTATATTATAGTTAATCATATTTTATTTATATATATTTATTTATACATTTATAATTAATGAAATATATCGATTACTATTTTATTAACATTATAACATATTAAAAAATAAATAAAATAATATCGAATGAATTCATTAAATTAATAAATATATGATGCATTTTATCTCAATTTATAGATCTATTTAGCTCTCAAATTGAGTTAATAAAAATTTTACACATCTTCAAAACTCTTTACCCTTTAAATCAAATCCCCTCCATGCAAAATGTTAAAAAAATAATTTGCTTCCACTTGCCACATGTTATCGTCATAACATGTTAAAATTTAAAACTTGTAAGTTCTTTAAATTGGTTTTTTATTATTAATAAAATTACATAATTCATAAACAAAATCAAACATTTTACCTTATATGTATTTGTTATTGATTATTTAATTTATTGTTGAAACAAAAATTGTCTTTACCATCTCATCAAAGCTAGCTAGTGGGGATAAAAAGTCAATTTCCAATTTTCCGTATACTATCAACTTGCAGAAGAATAGCTTGTCTTCATTAGGTGGATTGTCGATCATTATTAAGCTAATAAGTATATTATACAAGGATTTTTCAAAGGTTTTTGAAAATGATTTATTGTTTGAACCTGAAATGAGAAACCGGCAAAGTTCATTTTTAACATTGAGTCATTACAAATATAGTATAAAAATACTTCTAAATGTTACAAATCTACTATTATCATTTTAATGGTAAACAACTTTAAGGAATTTGATGGTAAATTTACTTAAAAATTATAAATTTTCATATTAATATGAACTCAAATTTAAATATTAATCTTTCATGTAAAATATATTATAATAATATCTCTAAGAGAAAAATATAATACACTGTTCAAAAGTATAACATAACGATGTTTCCTAGATGGCTTCAGAAACAAGTTGACAACGTGAATCGCAGGTATTAGGGTACGGTTGGGCTGGGTTGTTGAGGAAGTATGTGGTCGAGCCGGCTCATCTGTGGTGGCCTAGTACTCTTGTTCAAGTTTCGTTGTTCCGGTATGTATTTTCAATAACTAGTTATACATATAAAAGTGTCAAATGCCTTAAATTGACTAACTTATTTAAATTTAATTCAATTAACTAATTAACTATCCTAACCGACGAAATAAAATGAGCTAGTGCAATTCCCTATTAACATCAAAAAATTATTATTATAATGTAATTATGAACAAACACTTGGATGATATTATTTTATTTTTTTCTTTATTTTTTTAAAATATAATCATAATATAATATTTATATTAATTTATATTTATTTTAAAAAAATGTAAATAAATCAACTCATTCAATTCAAGTCATTTAAAAGTGATTTAAGATTAATTTCAACGTACAAAATTTAAATGATGTAAACTAAATTATAACTTACCTCAAGTAAACTAAATCTGAACATGATCAACCAATCCAAATCATTGAAGACATACTTTTTATGTAACTAATATAATAAATTTTTATTAAATATAATTACATGAGTGAGTTCAATTATAATGTGAAATAAGAAGTTACATTCATAATTTTAAGATAAAAAAAAGTTTTATTAATCATCCATAGATCGGAATCAATTTGGGGTAATAAAACATTCATTCCACATGTTTCTTAAAAGGGCAACAGTTTTAAGGTACCCTAATCTTTATAAAATATGGGTACATTAATTTTATAATTATTAAGTTAGGTATTAAAAATGTTATAAATTTTTAAAATAAAATTTATAAATTAAATACTATAAATCTTATTATTATAAAAAATAAATAATTATAATCATATAATTTTTTAAAAGAAACACTTTTATTACTTAGCTTACATAAATAATAAAACTATAAGAACCATACTAACTAAAATTCTTATTTGAGCATCATAACATAACTATTGTGACATTTAAAAAAAAATGAAACCTCTAACATCTAATACAAATGTAAAAGATTTTTTTGAATGAAGTTAAGGTATAATACTTGAATACAAAATAATCAATAAACTAATAAAGCGAATTGTATGGATTTTTGTGATACTTATTCATTTTGTTAAAACCCTGAATAAAATGTTCCCAAAAATCTGTTGCCAATGCTCTTTTGATACTTCGAATGGGAATGAGTTCACAAAGTGTTTTAACCAAACAAAATAAATAAATAAATAAATTATTATTGATATTTAATTATGGGAGTCAAGACTAGTATTTTATTTGATTCGTATAGAAATAAAATATTGTGAGGACCGTTAATCATTGCATGTTATTAAAATAGTTCTTTCAATCAGACAAATCACTATACATTAAATATTTGGTTTCTAGAATGAAAAAGAAATGAAATGAAAATAGGAATGAGAATGAAATTGAATTGAGGTTTAGGATTATATTTGTGAGTTTGAGTAAAATTAAAACCAAAAATTAACATGTGAATGAAATAATGATTCTTAAGGGGAGGGGAGGATGAAATTCTTATTTCTTCTCTTTTAAAATTGATTCAATTTCATTCTCATTTTATAATACAATCAAACATAAATTTGTAAAGAATCAATTTCATTCACCAACATGACACCTTTCAAAATAGTCCTCAAAATAAGATACTAGTCTCTTTGAAAAGACGTTGGAAAAATATTCATATAATTCATACTTTCCAACATTTCAGGAATCTGAAGTATATTACTGGAAAATATATTATCAAGAATATTCGGAATCATTTACTTTCTATCTATCATACAAGTCCTTCAACGTTTGCCCACCACATACCCAAACGGAATCTTTTACTTACATAAAGGGATGGTCCAGATGGAAATATCTGGACTGAATGCAACTTTGGCGCCCATTATAAACTGTGACCAATTCAAACTGCTAGTTCTTGATTGGTATCCTTTTATAATTTTCGATGATCAAGGCAAGACATGTCATTGATGTACAATGATGCAATAACCTTCCCTCCTAATGAGGTTTTTTTGGAACAAAAAAAAAAACAGAGATTACTTCAACACCAAATAAACGTATTGTCGTATGACATGATAATTATTGATTGAATACAAAGTTTAGATAATTGAACGTGAATTGATCAAATAATTTTACAACCACTTAATCAAAGGTATAAATTAAATTATAATATATAGATTGTTATATGAATCTTACAAAAAATTGTTCATACACTAAATACTACTTGTGTGTAGAATACAAAATTATACATAAATGTAACTTAAATGATTTTTTTTTTAAAACACGTATTATTTTGATTATGAAATTTGTGAATTGAGATTTTAAAGTCTATAACCAAGCCACAAGGGCATCACAAATAGCCTATGAATGTGTTGGCCTAAAGGAATAGTGAGTATTGACAGAGAGAAGAAAAGAGAGGAGAAAAATGTAAGAAAAATAATAAAACTTTGAATGGATCAAATCATCCTCTGTTTTTGGTCTCAAAACATGGCTTATTTTTTACCTATGTGTTGTAATTTAAGAACTATGGTACTAATTTGGCACAACTCAAACACAAAACAATGGGTACCAAACAATTCAAAAGGGTACAATAGGGTACCCGACCCAATTAAAATAATCTACCCACTTCTTTAAGTAAAAGGGACACATTGATCCCCTTAAACTAAGGGGTACACAATTAGCCCTCTTGCTAACAAAAAGTAATGCTACAAAATCGAAGAAAATATATTTTCGTGTTTGGCACGAAATCACCATTTTGGAAAGATTTTTAAATCTAAAAACGTCAAATTAGGAAGGGAGAACAAAAAAAGTTCTTTTGAAATGATGAGGACATGCAAAAAAATGTGAGATTTTCGACAATTTGAACACAATTGTACAATTGAACTAATTAGACTCAAGTGCTCCAAATTTTAAATAAGTCGTCCAAATATATACATTTTTAGATATGTGAGTAGAGTCACTATTACTTAAACAAAGTGATTTGTCCGTCCTCACCCTTGTATATCCTAATTGCATAACCTTTTCTTTCTAGTCTTATTGGATAATATAAGATGTAAAATGGGTTAAATTAACCCAACTCGCTTTATGTTTAGCTCAATTCAACTCATCTAAATTTTATGCAAGTTAAGTTCAACTCGATTTACTTTTAAATAAATTAGACTAAATCATCAAATAACTCATTTACCTTTCTAAAAATAAAACAAAATAAAATATTTATAATTTTTTTAAAAATAAAAATGTTAGTATAAGCATTACTTTTTTATTATATTTTTACAAAACAAGAAAAAAAAACAAATAATAATATCTTTTAATTATGATTTTCTATAATGACATTATTTTAATTATAAATAATGTTATCATTAACAAAAACATTTTTTTGTTCAATGAGCTCGCAAACTATTCATAAACTAAGTGAGTTAGCTCATGAGTTAGGCTATTTCGCACCAGTTTATAAACTCTAAAACATGCAGTACCGCCTAGATTTCAAATATATTCAACACATCATACTAAGTCCATAAGATACTTCCAACAAGTCCATTGCTTGATCACTACAGGATCCTAAACAGTTTATCATCTAATATCTAATAAAGCTTTTGTATTTTAATTTACAGGGCTTTACATGAGCAAGATAAGCAGCGCATGTCACGGGAAAAATTCTTTCTAATTGCTTTTGTATGCAGTTTTACATGGTACACCGTCCCAGGCTACCTGTTCTCAACCCTAACAAACATATCTTGGATTTGCTGGGTATTCTCCAAGTCAGTTACAGCCCAGCAGATTGGCTCAGGCATGAAGGGGCTTGGACTTGGAGCCTTTACACTAGATTGGTCAGCTGTGGCATCCTTCTTATTCAGTCCATTAATCTACCCTTTCTTTGCCATAGTCAATATTTCTGTAGGCTATGTGCTAATTATCTACGTTGCAATTCCTATATCATATTGGGGACTAGACTTGTATAATGCACAAAGGTTTCCTATATTTTCCAATAACTTGTTCACAGCAGAAGGCCAAATTTACAACATAACAACTATTGTAAATGACCAGTTCAAGTTAGATCCAGTTCGATACCAAGAGCAAGGACGTATACATTTAAGTATGTTTTTTGCCCTCACTTATGGTTTTGGTTTTGCCACTATCTCGTCAACTCTTACACATGTGGCTTTCTTCTATGGAAGGTATATAGCATTCTATAAACTCTATAAGAACTTCAACATTTGATTTAGCTATACCTATGTAACATGATGTTCTAAGTTCTAAGAAATATGCAAATATATAAACAACCATATACCAACAACATTGACATATTCACCAAATAATAGATATAATTTAATTTAGGCTTATGATCCCTAACTTATTTAAGATACTACACTTTGGTCTTCAACCTTTCAATTCACATAATTTAACCTCTAACGTGTCTAAATTTAATAAATTTAGTCCAAAATTTCAATTTTTATTAAATTTATTCAACGACGTAATAATTACCTATAAAGAAACTTGACTTTTTAATTAATTTGATCTCCTACTTATTTCAAAAAGCATAATTTAGTCCCTAACTTAAAGCAAAATTTATAATTTGATCATCAACCTTTCAATTATGTGATTTTTTAAGTACAATGTCGTTAAATCAATTTGACAAGAATTGAAACTTTGGATTAAATTTACCAAATTTAAAAACATTGGAGACTAAATAGTGTGAATAAGAATGTTAGAGACTAAATCTTGTAAATTAGACGGTTAGGGACTAAATTTTAATATCATACATAAATTAGGGATTAAATTGATAGATAAGTCTTTAATTTATGATGTCCTAGACATTATACAACCTGTACAATCATGACAGGGAGATATATGAGCGCTATAACGCTTCTACTGGAGGCAAGGTGGATATCCACACAAGACTAATGAGGAGATACAAGGACATACCTTCCTGGTGGTTTTACATTTTGCTTGGTGTAACATTTGCAGTTTCTCTTGTATTATGCATCGTTTTGAATGACCAGGTTCAGATGCCATGGTGGGGTCTCCTCTTTGCTGGGGTCATAGCCTTCATTTTCACACTTCCAATCAGCATCATTACTGCCACAACAAACCAGGCAAGTAAAATTTGTATTCATCCATTGCTCTTATTATAATTCTTTTCCCAATTTGTGAATCATTTTACTATTTTTCTTACATTCCAACCTACAGACGCCAGGGTTAAACATCATTACAGAGTATGTAATGGGTATTATATATCCCGGAAGACCAATTGCCAATGTATGCTTCAAAACCTATGGTTATATGAGTATGGCTCAGGCTGTCTCCTTTCTTAACGATTTCAAGCTGGGGCACTACATGAAGATTCCTCCAAGATCTATGTTCCTAGTTCAGGTACATTCTGATTTTACCTAATTACTAAAGTGAGAAATATTAGTCAATGCACACAAAAGATAGCCAAAAGGGTATGCATTGTGCCTATCAATAGCATCTACTTCATTGTAATAGTTAGACTAGGTTTATGAGTGACCATTGAGTATTCTCCCTCACTAATTCTTCTCTCAACCCTAATTCTTTTCTAAATCCCTAATCCCCTTGTTCTCTCCCCTCTTTCTCCTTTCTGTTATAAACAATCTGAATAAAAGTAATTATTTTCTGATTGGTAAGAAAATAATTTTTAACAGCTGCAACTCGAAGCAGAAAGAGAGTATTACTTAACAATAATTCTTCATCTAGTAGATTTTATAGTTCAAATATAATTCAAACACTGAACCCCAAACGACTAAACTAAACTCATTAAACCATTAAGCCAGCAAATAAGTCATGAGACTAAAGGTCCTGATTGTCGAGAATGAATTTTTGCTAAAAATATGTTTCGTTCAGTTTATCATGGACTACTAGTCGACTACTTCTGCTCTATTATTTCTTCATAATAAATTTGTGTAGTTTCCTATCAGAAAAGAGAATAAAAATGCAGGTGCTTATGTAAATAAATTTGACTTATGCAGTATGCTTGCAATAGTTTAAGACTACATTTCTAGCTCAACACTAAATGCTGATATTTTCTCCTTCTCTTGAATTTGTTTATATCCTAGTTCATAGGGACAATTCTAGCAGGAACCATCAACCTTGCAGTAGCATGGTGGTTGCTGAATTCTATAGAGAACATATGCCAAGATGCTCTTCTTCCACAAGATAGTCCTTGGACCTGTCCTGGTGACACCGTCTTCTTTGATGCATCTGTTATATGGGGCTTGGTGGGTCCCAAGCGTATATTTGGGTCTCAAGGAAACTATCCTACCATGAACTGGTTCTTCCTTGGAGGTGCCATCGGACCGATTATTGTTTGGCTAATGCATAAAGCATTCCCCAAGCAATCTTGGATACCCCTGATTAATCTTCCAATCCTTTTAGGAGCAACAGCAGGAATGCCACCAGCAACACCATTGAACTACAATGCATGGATCATGGTTGGAACAATTTTCAACTTTTTTGTCTTCCGTTACAGGAAGCAATGGTGGCAGAGGTATAACTACATTCTTTCAGCAGCAATGGATGCTGGGGTGGCTTTCATGGCAGTGCTTTTGTACTTTTCAGTAGGTATGGAGAATAGGAAACTGAAATGGTGGGGCACACACGGTGAACATTGTGAATTGGCTATCTGTCCAACTGCTAAAGGAATTGTAGTTGATGGTTGTCCATTGAACTAATTTTTTTTCTTCCATTTTATCCTCTATACATGAATGAACCACAAGAAATTCACAGAATACTATTTGCAATACAATGAAGATCCAAATTATTAATCCCCCATAAATGGAGGTTGTATGTGTCACTACAATTATTACTTTTGTACATATTTTGCCTATCTTTTGTGATCACAGTCCGTACTTTGTACATCTTCTTTTCCACTATCAACCGTCTTTTCTTAATGTCAAACAATTTATTTGTGAGCTCCAAATTAGAATAAGAGCAAAACAAGATTGTTCCTAAAATTAGCATAAAAGCTTTTCGATCATTTTTTGATAAATAAGTCCTTAGAGTTTAGGAATATTTAAATCAAAGCAAAACACAACAACAATCCATACATGCATGAGATAAAAGGTTAACAGGTGATTAGTGAAACACAATGAAACAGGGCAAGAAAATAAACGAGTGTTTCACACCTTCATCATTTTGTGCAATCATGATGAATTTGTAGAAAGCCAAAGGTTATATTCATCCATCCTAATCATAAAGGAACTTGAAGCTGAAGAGCCTCCTCCACCATATGCCTTTGAGATTAAGTATACATGAGATAATCAAATTGGTTAGCAAATATTGATAAACAATGCGAAGGCAAGAAATATAATTGTATAGAAAAGGATGCAGACCTTTGCAATTTCAGAAGTATCAGCTGCATTATCAGTGCTTCTCAAGCACATTTTGAGATTATTCCGCTGCATGTATACTACAGCTCCTATTGGCCTGGCATCAAATGGCCAAACAGTTAAACTGATTATAGACATTCAATTATTAATTACTCCACAATGGCTATACCAAAGTTTAACATTTAAGATAGGGATATGCGAGCAAGAAAAGGTCTTCAACACCAGGAGGGATGAAACATACAACTAAAAAAGGTGCATGAAATCTTCATTTTGGGCATATGCAATCTGGTTTCAGACTTGCAATGAGTCAATGTAAGATGTTTCAACAACATCGTCATCTAGCTCTTTCATTCATATTCTTTTGAACATTTAAAATAGTAGTCAATTGAACGAGTTATAAAACATTTAGGATTCTTCTATAGTGGCAGAATATTCTGACCATTTGAACCCTTGATGAAACATATTCTAAGGTTTTCATTCCAACCGAAAGAAAAAGCCATACATCAAAGAGGGAATGAATGAATCAACCATAAACTAGATATTTATTAAATAGAGAGCTCCTATTCTGGATTAGAAAATCAAATCATTTAAATAAAAATATTTTTTTCAATGTATATCTATCTAAAAAAACGAGAATTTTATTTTGTACTTTTACCCTTATTTAAATGAAAAATTTCAAGCAATCTAATCCATAAATTACAAGCCTAAAACCAAGCATTGCAATAATAATTCTTTTTATGATTCCTTTTTTGAACCAAATATAGTAATTATAATATATTCCTTCAATTCCCTTCCATTAATGTTACTATTCTGATTCCCTATCCAGTCCTGCAAACCAGTCCTGGCGTTAGAAAAAGAACTGTTTAAAGAATTTCTTTTTTGGATCAAGTTACCTTAGACCAGCTATGGCACTTCTTACACTAAGTTGCTTGCCAATTTCATCAGCTAAATCAGTATTCCAATCTGCTCTAACTCCCTAAAGGCACAGAAAAATAAGTAACACTTGTTAGGCATTTCCTAACATCCATTTAGAGGAATGGCTCAGAGAAGTAGGTAACTGTGGAAAGGTTAGCATACAAAGAAAGCAATATTACCCTACATAACTAACTCTTTAACAATAACCCTATACAGTCATATAAAGTTATTGCTTTCTAACGAATAAGAATTATTAGGGAGTACAATAATTACCAGACATTCCCCATAAAATCCCCTGCCCAGTCTAACTTTGAAAACCTTATCCATCAAATTATTTGCAGCACTTTCACGAGCAGAAATATATGAATTTCCTTTAGCAATTAAATCAACAGCATTTATTTCCAGTAACTGCAGAAAAAGACAATTCTTAGCAACATAAATAGGCTACAGCACAAAATAAAGATATAGACATGAAGAGCAGTTGGCATTTATTGAAGAATAGAAAATATGTACTGAACGCCTGGTAGGAAGAAACAAAAACAATGACTACAGAAATTATTCCTCCCCCAAACTTTCATCGAAACAACATAGGAATAAGGATTTGAACTTGCAAACCTGCTCAAATATATATGGATTAATGAGGCAGTTTAACTTTGAGCGCCATTCACCTAATCCAATATTAAATGCCTTAATATCCGGTAAGCACCACCGACGAAGATCTACATCTTCAATGTACTTGAGAACCATTTCAACTCGATCCCGGTCCCTGGACTCTAAAAGGCTAACAAACTTACCCTAAAATTTGGAAGGGGACAAAAAAAGAAAAAAAGAAGAAGAAGAAGCTATAATCCACCTTCAACTTCAGTCTAGTTATATACCTACGTGCAAGCAAGTGATAAAAAAGATGCTCAGTTCCACTCACATCAGAGTCTTCAATATTGCCAAGTTTGGAAGAGAAGTATTCATAGACAGAAATAGAGCTGCTCTTCTCAACATTCACACGGAATGTCAGGTTCTCAGGACAAATTTCGTCAAAAGGTATAAGCTGAAGTACTGATTGTCGATGATCAAATCCTATTACCCTAATTTATCCATCAACATATTAACAAAATTCATAAAAATATCAAAACAAATAATAAAAAAAATTAACAAATCGAAAAAAAGTCAAGTAGACATTACTTGCATGAAGTTCGATTCAAAAGCTCCATTGCAAACCCTTTAGGACCAAGAAAATCCAGGAGATAACACCTTTGAAGGCCTTCAATGCACAAATCTTCAACCCTGCTACAATCAAATGATTGGATCATTCGATGAGTCAATCACAGCAAGTAGTAATGAGAAGTAAAATAATGATGAAAAGAAAACGGAGAGACCTAAGAGGAATGATGGAAGAGAAAGGTAAAGTCAGACAAGGGAGGTTGAGATGAGAGTGAAAGAGGTGAGCAAAAAGAGCAGAAAAAGCTCCGGAAAAGGAAGGGTAGTTGTATAGAATCAAATTGGGGACTCTGTCTTGGGAAGCTTTGGCTAGGGCTTCTAGTACCGCATCTGATCGGAAGCTTCGAGCTCCGAGTCGCAATGGAGGCAAAAGTGATGTAGTGATGTTCTTCCACCATTTCTGTACTCTCCTCATTGACGGGTCAGACTCAGACTCGGAAGCAGCTTAGTGGGTTGTCGTGGGCTAGGGGTAATTCTTAATATATATATATATATATAAAGAAAAATAGGTCGATAAAAAATAAACAGAGAACCTAGTTCTAATAAAATACTAGAATTAGTCTTATTTTACTTATCTTTTTTTTTACACAATAAATATGCAACTGCAGCTGGTGTCTTCTAAAAATAATAAATGTATTTTTCAAAACTTAAAAATATAAACAGCAATGATTCTTAAAATTTAAATTTATATGAATAGATAACAGTTTAAATATATTTTTTCAAAAATATCCTTAAAATAGAACAACTATTGTCCTTTTCAATGAAACTGTTAAGTTTTCGTATCCTTAAAAATAATATTTAGATATTATATATATATTTTATAATAGTTTAATTGTGTTATTATTTTTTTAAAGTTTTTATTTATTTTTTTTTTAATTCTTTTAGATACAATTTATTTAAGTTAGAGTAATCTCTATCTAATATAGTTAAAAAGTTTTGAAAAAATCATATAACAACAAAATTAAAATATTATAAAAAATAATTACATAACTTAAATATCATTTTTACAATAAATAAATAACTCTAATAATATTTTTCCTTTATTTTAAAAGTTTAATTTTCAAAAGTGTACATTGAAATTTTTTTCCAATCTAACAAAGTTGAAAATTTATAAATTATCATCCTTTATTTGCTTATCTTCATTTATATTTTTATTATACACAATATTATACTAATTTTTCTCTTTAAATTATTTAATAAGTATCATATTCATATACATTCCTTGATATTAGTTTTGTACTGTAAATAGGGAAATTAATTTTTTTAATAAAAATTATAATTTCTTTGTATATATACTTAAAAATCTTAGTAAGTTAGTTATTATAATAAAGCATACAAGTTTTACTAATATGAATGAAAATGAGTTAAAATTTGAAAATTTGACAAGTGACGTAATTTTAATTTATCATAGATGACATAAAATATGACGAATGTATTGAATATATATTATTATAATAATAAAAATTTAATTCAATATTTTCTTAAAATTAACTTATAATGAATTTTAAATCGGTATGATTATTAATCGATTTAAAATTTAAAATTGATTAATGTTAAAAAATGACTTTAAATAGATTTAAAATTAAAAAATATTAAAAAAATCAACTAATACAGAGTTACGTGTAACTTTGGTTGTACACGTCAAGTAACCCATAATTTTATTTCAGTTGACATATGGGACTCATGCTACACATGGTTTTGCGTCAATTAACGTGTAAAATTGATGTTAATTATCATGCGTTGTCACCATTTGTGTTGATTTTATGTGTTAATTGATATTACACATGGCTCGCATCGGTTGACACGTAAAAGTAACACTATATGCCATATGTAACGTCAATTAACTTGTAGAATCGACATTATGCGTTTTTTTATGCCTTTTTCTTCTTCTTTCCCCCAAATGTTGACAATTTTTGCTCGCATTTTATCATTTTTCTCCAAAAATGTGCATTATCTGCAAAGTTTTTTGTCCATTTCTCACTACCATTTTCGACGCCATCAGTTGGGTTTTGTTCTTCTTCAATTTATGGTCTAATTTTATTATTTTTTTAAGCATAACACTCAATTTTTTCTTACCTATTTTCTTTCACTTTCTCACTTAACAAATACTATTTTCATTATTTTTTTTCATTTTCTCACTTGTTTCATTCTTGTAAGTATTTTTATAAATTATTTTATACTTATTATTGGTATTTTATATTTTTATATAATTATTATTTTTATTTTAATGTATATTATGTGTTATTAATTATTTGTATATATTTTTATATTATGTAACTTATTTGTTTTTATTTAATCTTAGAGGAAAATAAAATATTTTTATTTCTTTATTTCTTTTAATTAATTTTAAATTTATTATATATATATATATACATGTAATATTTAATAAATAACTAACTATTTAAAATTTTGATAAGACATGAAAGTGTGGAATAAGAGTAATGATATTTCCTTTAAAAAAACACATAAGTTTATATGGAATAAAATTATGATATGTACAACAAATATTAATAATTTAATGAATTTTATGATTGAATAATAAATATGTTGGAATTTGATAAATCATACACTTTTTTTTTTGTAGATTTCATAACAAAATGATGAAATTATGTGTAGTTAATTTGTTATAAAATTTATGAGTAAAATCATCTTAAATATTAACATTTCAATTAAATATATGATATTCTCTTTTACTAATATACTATTTTAATAAATATAATTTATTTTTTATGAATTGATGATATTAAATTATTATTTGCTATTTAAATATATATAATCATTTAGTTTTAATAAAATAGAATATAATTTATAAGAAGAATGTGTATAACACAAAATTCAAATTATAAGCTCGTAAGAAGATTAAGAAAAATAATATGATTATATTGAATATCATATGTATCTTGTAATATTTAGTGATATTATAATTAAGTTAAATTTATATATATGTATTGTATATAAATTATTATTTTTTGTTATAATTTTAGTTCTTAAGTAATTAATTAATACCTAATTTTTAAATGAATAAAAAATTTAAAAACTCTTTTAAACATATTTTGGTTTTTTCTGTGGTTATGTGATTGAAAATATGCAAAGAGTTTAACAAAAAATAACCAAAATATATATTAAATTAGGGTTATATCATTTTAATTCGATTATAGCCTATAACTAACTTAAAATTTTAAATCAATTTTAGACTTAAAAATTAAAATCACATGATGAGAGACATAAAATCATTTTTAAGTGGATTATTAAAAGCTCTTATTTGTAGTAATTTATACACACTTGGTGAAAGAGTTTATTAAGGTTCCTAATATGAAAAGATAACACACAAACATCATACTCATAACAATTAAAATTACATTTTTACACTACTTTATATCTATTTAACTTAAAATAAATGTGTTATTTATGTTGTTATTAGTTTTAATATTTTTTTAGAATATACTTTAAATAATGAGAAATGTTAATAATACAAATTTTTTACACAATTTTACAACTATATTTATTATATTGCTTCATGTTTTAAAATTATTATGAAAATTTAAAGTTGTTTTATTTTTTAAATAATATTAACAATTATCCCTAACATAAAAAGTATAAGTAAAAAATTAATTATAAATTTTTGCATCATTCTTTATGTTACTGTAATTATGAAAATACTTTTATTATGGATCTGGGCTTTGTCGACCAAAATCAAAGATTGGTAATGGTCAAAGATTTGGTAAACTTTCGGTTTGTATATTGTTAAATTATTTACCTAATTTATTTTATAAGAAGAAAACATGTGCGATATAATTTTGAACTTATGTTATATATACACTTCAAAAGGAAGTTTTATCTTAAAAAAAATTATGTATATATACACACACATACACTTCAAAACGAAATTTAGCTTTAAAAAAATTATATAATACAATTAAACTACATTTGAAGTCCTTTAAGTGATTGTAGTTAACTTATTTTCTTCCGAAGCACAGTGGTTGATACTGTCATAGTCGTGCATGTTAGTTTTCCTCATTTTAGGCATCTTCTGCTGAGCTTGCATGCATCAGATTTTCAGTACTTATTATACTCTATGTTAATACATGTTAGATATTGAATACTTCATTATTATTATTATTTTATAATTTTACATTAAATTATTATTGATTTTTTTTTTATAAATTTATATCAAATTAAAATATCAAATATCTACGTACATATCTATATTAAGTCATTAAACGTAATTAATTTATAAAATACGAATATCGCAACTAACATAACTTAATCTATACATGTTTAATGTACATATTTTAATGTTATGTAATTAATTAAACAACTTTTAGATTTTCTAAAACTTATTAGGAGATTCATTATATTTATAAAAAGAATGACAACTATAACTTACTGATCTTGGTTCGCTTAATCATGACAGATTTATTACTTTCCAACAACTTATAAGACGGTACTTATTCCTTCATACTGTGCAAATTAAATATACACATATAGTTGATTTGTGATGTTGAAGCATTCTTAATAAAATGTTTCTTTCACAAAGCACTTCATACCGAATATTACATATGCTTCTTCTGCAGCTAGATGCTCTCTATTTTAGTACCCGAAGCTTATCATGACCTCATTGGCACAAATGGTAAGTTTTTTCCCCCATAATTTGTTGCCCATCTGCTAGTGATGTTGTAATCCGTTATATATAGATTTTGAGAGGATATTAGTAACTTAGCATCAAATAGAACACATGATAAAAATATTATCAAATTATTATATTTATTACATTTATTATAATCATATAATTTTGTTAATCTACATCCTTAGGTGTTAGATTTAGAATAATTTAGATAATTAAGTGATATATTTTAAATATATCATTTAATTATTTAAGTTGTTTTAAATCTAACACTTATTTATCGGAGTTGTTTTAAATCTATAATTGATGATTTGATGATGTAAACGTCGTTATACGAAGATTAACTAAATAATATAAATAGAACAAATGTAATAATTTGATAATATAAATTAGAAGAAAAAAATCCATTAATATGAACAAAACATATGTAATAATTGGGTGATAATTTTTTTACTTTTACCCTAAAAACATTTAACTTCTTAGTTGGAGCTTGCAAGCAGTTTATAGATGGTACGTACCCTCGATTCACTGCTTTTGATGGTTCTTCATTATTTTGAGGCTGAGACTGAGGCTGTGGCTGGCATAGCTGGAGAATGATGGGTGCTTGTACATCATATCCATTGTTGATATTGCATGGTGGATGGACATCTCTATTCACATCACTCCTGCCACTCGCTTCATAAACCTGAAACTTAACTTTTGTTAACAATTTTTATAATTACATTTTTTTTAATTTTTTTTATCGGTAGGCATGATGATAATAGAAAGATACAAATATAAATATTTTATTTATTTCAAATATGTTTAAATGAAAAGAGTAAAAATAAAAAAAAATGATTTATTTGTAATATGAAATTTAATATAAGATTATGTTTAAAGTGGTGAAATACATTATAAAATAAGATGATATATAAATATATGAAATAATTTTAAACTATCAAGAATAATGAAATATGATATAAGAGGAAATAACTCTTACAACATAATTTCTTATTGAAAAAATAATATTTTTAAATTTTTTAAAAATTTATAACTATAAAAATATTATATTTACGTTCATCTCATATATTTTTATTAAAATAAATTATTCAAATCAAAATCTCATATATTTTTATTAAAATAAATTATTCAAATCAAAATTTGTACCTCAGACGATGTTATAATTTTTAATAATAAATTCTAGTTAATTAGATTATGTTGAATATGTTATTAAAGTGTTATTATAAATTTTAAAGGTAAGCGTTAATTATTTTTGTGTAATTTGCTTCTTCTTTTTTATAAATATTTTATTACGTACATAAAAGTATTTACCTTTTTCTGGAGTTGTGCATTTTCTTTGGAAATGAGATCTATCTTCTTATACTGGTCTATATTTTCTTGATGAATAAGATTTCCCTGAAACAGAGTTAATACAATAACACCTAATTAGCAAGTAATGTGAGTTAATGTGGATCGATAGAAAATAAGGCATGCAGTTCGTTCTTAGAGGACCGGACCTTTCTGTTTAGTTCTTTGATTTCATCAGTTAATATTTGGTCCTGCAGCAAAAAAAAAAAAGATATTAATAATTTTAACTATCAAACATATAATAAATTAAGAGAGAAATTTCTAGATATAATAATTGGGTGGGTGTGTGATTTGTACGTAGGCCTAGAGTTGCATACTTTTTTTATGCGGACACCTTTCAAACTCATGTTCAATTGACTTTCCAGATTTTGTAAATCTATATAACTCAATCCAGAAAGTTCTTCCCCCGTTAATTGTCTGCAGGTATCAACAACATGACACAAATTTAATAAGCAGAGTTACGTTTGACCCCATATATACACTCTTTGTATTTATTGTTCCGCAACTCATTTATTACTTAATTTAATTTATATAACTCAATTAATATTGATGAATTAATGCATGAAACATAAGAATATTGAACAACTGCTGTAACGGTAAATTATGATTTTTGAGTAATATATGAGGCAATATAAGCATATTATTCACAATAATAATAAGTTAGAAAAATGTTAATAACATAAATTGATATTTAACTTAATTTCCACCTATAATATTACTTATAACGTGAGATTATGTGATAAAATTATATTGAAAAGTGAAAATTAATAATTATGACAAATTATACTATATAAAAATTAATAATTATTATACAATATAAATAATATGCGTACAAAAATTAATATAAATTTATATTAATATAATATTTTTCTAATAAATTATGGGTTATTTTCTCACTATAAGAGATTAGTAGAAGTTGGACGTATGTATAGATAGAATTGTATAAAGCATATATATATATATATATATATATTTTGTTGTGCATGGAAGTAATAAATAACGGTATATGAATATATCAAAACGGTAAAAAAAAACACATAGAATTTACATGGTTCGGCAATTCGACTAGGTTCAAGGAAGGAAGCAGATATTATTGAACTGAGTAGGAAATACAGAATACAGATACATATTTTCTCGCTAATAATATCCCAAACTCATAGAAAACTCTCAAACTCACTAAGTATTTTCTCTCTTTGAGTTTGCTCATGCTCTCTTTGATTTTTGCCTTGTTTTTCAATGCATGAACTATTTCCTATTTATAGATGAAACAAAACTCTCTTTCCCTAAATTGTGTCATAATTTAAGTATTAAATTAGGTCACTAATTTCCTTAAATCATGTCACAAAATTCCCTAAATTATGCCACTAATTTGTTACTTTTAGAACCAATATTCAACAATCTCTACCTTGGCGAAAAAGTTCATAACGCTGCCTCCAAATACGCCCTATGCGCTCTAAGCTCGAGAGATGTTGATCAAGTTCAAACAGTGTTGAAACTTGATCTCTGTAACCACATTTGGAAGCATATTTGTAGGGTTATCTACAGTTTTGACTTTCTAGAGTATAACATTCCCTTCATCGACGATTTCCCGAACAAAATGAAATCGAACATCGATGTGCTTGGTACGACCATATACTCTGCCTCTGTAGTACACAAACCTACAGTTGACTGCAATGTTGATCTCCAACAAACTGGTCCTCCTGCCATTGTGAACACATAACTAGTTGTAGATCGACGCTTATCCAGATCTCTAGCATAGTCAGAATCTATATATCCAACTAAGTGCTTGTCTTCAGTCTTGTCTCTCTCAAACTTCAAACTAATATCCACAATACCATAGATGTACCATAGAATCCACTTCACTGCTTGCCAGTGTCCTTTACCGAGATTATGCATGTACCGACTCACCATACTAACATCATGGGAAATATCAGGTCTGGTGCAAACCATTACATATATCAAGGCACCAACGAAATTTGCATATGGAACACGTTCCATTTGCTTCTTCTCATCGGTGGTGCTAGGTGACATCAATGCACTCAACTGAAAGTGAGGAGCAAACGGTGTACTTACTAGTTTGGTTTTTTCATCAATGTCAAACCTTTGTAGTACTTTCTTCAGATACTGAGTTTATGTCAGAAAGATTGTGCTTGCAACTATATCTCTTGTGATTTCCATCCCAAGAATTTTCTTAGCTTCTCCAAGATCTTTCATTTCAAACTCTGAACTCAACAGAGCCTTCTACCTGTCGATCTCCACCTTGCTCTTAGATGCAATCAATATATCATCAACATATAAGAGCAAATAAATGAACGTACTATCTTGGAGTTTTCGAAAGTATACATAGTGATCAAACTGACTACGTGTGTACTTCTGCTCTTTGATGAAGCTATCAAAGCGCTTGTACCATTGTCGCGGTGATTGCTTCAAACCGTAAATTGACTTACTCAGCTTGCAAGCCCAATTCTCTCATCTTGGAATTTTGAAGCCATCCGGTTGAGACATGTAGATTTCTTCGTTCAAAGTATCATGGAGAAAAGCTGTTTTGACATCAAGTTGAGCTAACTCGAGATCAAACTATGCTACCAAAGCCAATAGTATCCGAATAGATGAATGCTTAACAACAGGTGAGAATACCTTATTGTAATCTATTCCTTCTTTCTGAGCATTGCCTTTTGCTACCAGTTTGGCTTTGTATCTGATGTTGTCTTTACTAGGAACACCTTCATTCTTGGCATAGACCCATTTGCAACCAATAGTTTTCTTTCCTTTGGGAAGTTGAACCAATTCCCAAGTCTGATTCTGATGTAGAAACTTCATCTCTTCATCCATTGCCATCTTCCACTTCATACTATCAAATTTTTGCATAGCTTCTCTGTAAGTGCATAATACATCATCATCAATTACTGGAAGTGCAAATACTACCATGTCTGTGTATCTAGTAGGCTTCCTAATCTCCCTTCTCGGTCGAGTAGTGGCAATAGATTCTGGCTACTGATTAATCGGTGGTGATGGTGAGAGAACCTCCACCTCAACTGAGATCTCTTCTTGATCATCAATTTCATCTTCACCACGATCGGTAATCAGTGCAATATTTTCTGGATCTTCCGGAGTCTCAAGCATCACCTTAGAAAGAGTATTTGGACTTTCATTCTCTTTCTATGAATTTGTCTGTCTCAGTATAACAGACTTGTCGAATGTAACATCTCGACTTAAGACGATCTTCTTGGATTCACCACACCAAAGTTGAAATCCTTTAACTCTTTCCTTAAAACCCAAGAAAACAATTTTCTTTGCTCTAGGATCCAGTTTGGATTCACTAATATGAAAATATGCAGGACTTCCAAATATTCGCAATGAATCATAATCAGTAGTAGGTTGTCTAGACCATACCACTTTAGGAGTTTTCCCATCTAATACAGTTTCAGGAAGTCTGTTGACTATATAAGTTATATATGAGAAAGCCTTAGCCCAAAATGCCTTGCTCAATTTGGATTGAGATAACATACATCGAACTTTTTCAACCAAAGTACGATTCATTTGTTCTGCAACTCTATTCTATTGTGGTGTACGAGGAACAGAAAAATGTTTGATTATCCATTCATCTTGACAAACTTTGAAGAATGGATCTTATTTGTACTCGCCACCATTATCAGATCTGAGCCTCTTAATTTTCCTACCTGTTTGAATCTTGATCATTTTCTTCCATTTAAGAAAGATATCTAGAACTTCATATTTGTGACTTATGGTGTATATCCAGACATATCTAGAGAAATCATCAATAAAAGTCACAAACCAGCGTTTACCTCCAAGTGAAGCATTCTTTGAAAGTCCCCAAACATCCGTGTGAATATAATCAAGAGATCCCTTAGTACGATGAATGGTAGTGTCGAACTTGACTCTTGTTTGTTTTCCCATTCAGAAATCAAACTTTCCAGTCTTTACACCTTTCAAAAGACCTTGCTTCATTAAGCTTTGCAAAGCCTTTTTACCGACATGCCTTGAGCGCATGTGCCACAAGCGGGAAGAATCATTTGTATTTTCTTCAGAACTACTTGAGATAACTACTCTTCTTGTAACTGTACTACCATCTAGGAAATACAAGTTTGCCTTCTGAGTACCCTTCATCGCTACAAATGCACCTCGTACAACTTTCAAGACTCCAATTTTCCAATGTTACCTTGTAACCATCAGAAGCTAAAACACCTAAAGAAATAAGGTTTTTCTTTAGGTCAGGAATATACCTTACATTTGTAAGTCATCTGATTGTACCATCGTGCATCTTTAGTCGTACCGTATCGTTCCGATCCCTTTTGTCTGACAGGCATTGTCCTTGCCCATAAGCACAACTCCTCCATCGTGCTCCTCAAAACTCGAAACCAATGTCTGTTTGGACACATATGATAAGAACATCCAGAATCAAGGATCCACTTATATGAGTAGGTTTCTAATGATGAAACTGAAAAGGTTGATTCTTCATCTTTATCGACTTTTTATGCAATATTTGCATTTGACTTGTATGAACTTTGATCTGGATTGCCCCCTATTATTTGATCCGTTAGATTTTTTGTTGTTAATCCTACCTCTGGCTACCGTCAATGCTTCTGATATTAAGTCTCTATGATCATGTTGATCCTTCTTCCGATACTCATTATTTACCAAAGCATTTGAAACATCTATGAACTTATCCTCATCCTTTCCATATAACAAGGTTGTGGTTAAATGCTCATAGCTCTCAGGTAATGAATTCAGCAACAACAAAGCTTTATCTTCATCGATAATTTCAACATCTAAATTTTGCAGATTGACCAAAATTTTATTAAAATTATCTAAGTGCTCAATCATAAGGATACCTTTCTTGTACTGGGAATAGAAAAGTTTCTTCTTCAAGTAGAGTTTATTCTCAATACTTTTCGTCATGTACTTGTCCTCTAGTTTCTTCCAGAGAACTACGACTACATTCTCTTTCATGATAAAGTATTTTTGATCTTTTCCTAAGTACAGTCGAATTGTGCCATAAGCTTGTCGGTTGACATAATTCCAATCTTTATTTGAATAATCTCCTGCCCTGGTCTAAAAGGCTATATTAGATCCTTCTCGAAACAATATATCTAATACTTCACATTGCCATGGTGCCGTCGAATTTCTCCACCTCAAACTTTGCGTTAGACAATATAGTTCTTCGAGTAGAACAACTTGGTTTGCCATAAATTCTATGGTCAACTTGTTCACCTTCTTCGATCTCTCTTTTATCAGCCATAAGTACAAACGGATAACATAAATTTTACACTTACAACTTAAAACAGTGTTTTTCCAAATTTTATACCTTATTTGAAAAAATAGAGTCAGTAGTTAAATCCAAATGGTTCAATTATCTAAGAATAGATCCAACTCAACTGAAAATGGATGAAAAATGGACCAACTCGGTCCAAATATCACTAGTGACTAAGTTGACTTGGTCCAACTTAGTGAGTTGACTCAGTTGCTGGCAACAGTATTCCGGTGGCTTCTAGTGGTGATTCTAACTTCCGATTTGAGCGATTCTCTCATCATTGCATTCGTCTCATCGAGAGCTTCGATTTGATATATAATACTGCTATATTTGGCTCTGATACCAATTTGTTATGCACGGAAGCAATAAATAACAGTATATGAATATATCAAAGTGGTAAAAAAACACAGAATTTACTTGGTTTGATAATTCGCCTAGGTTCATTAAAGACAGTAGATGTTATTGAACTGAGTAGGAAATATATAGAATACATATACAAATTTCCTCACTAATAATATCTCTCAAGTGTTTCCTCAAACTCACTAAGTATTTTTTCTCTTTGAGTTTGCTTATGTTCTCTATGATTTTTTTTAATTTTTGCCTTGTTCTTCAATGCATGAACTCTTCCCTATTTATAGATGAAATAAGACTCACTTTTCCTAAATTGTGCCATAATTTAGGCCTTAAATTAGATCATTAATTTTCTTAAATTATGTCACTAATTTTCTTAAATTATGCCACAAATTAGGTCACTAATTTTCCTAAATTATGCTACTAATTTGTTACTTTTAGAACTAATATTCAATATATATATATTATGTATAATTAATATATTATTTTAAAATTAATTATAAAATACATGTATGATTGTCTTATAAAGTAAAACAAGATAACGTAATTAATGTATCGTTGATATGTAAAATAAGAAATCTGTTTTAAGATAAGGTAAAATTATATGTGTTATTATTATGTATAATTTATACATGTAATGTGTATGATTGATATTTAAGGTAGGAAATATGCTTTAAGATAAAATGAAGTTAGTTGTGTGGTTATTACGTACATTCTATACATGATGTTATAGAGCCTCAATATACTTGTTCCGCTTTTGATACTTCAATATTTGGTAAAAAAAATTATAATTAATTAATATTATTTTTTAATTTGAAATGTAACACTTATCGTTCAATCTAAACAAAGATACACCAAACGGACAAGTAGGCCATTAACTAATGAACAGACCATACTAACATAGTATCAGCAAACTATGAATCCTACAAAAATAGCATTAGGTAAAAATAGGAAAATTAATATTAAAACAAATTATAAATTAAGATAAAATGTTAATGAAATATATATTGTAATATATTAATTTTTAAAATTCATTTCATATTATCTTACTTAATTTTTAATGAGTTATGATAGTAATAAGATGGTAATTGAAATATATTATTTGTTCTTAATAAGTTTAAATTAAAAAAGTACGAATGTAAAAATAATAAAAATTATAATACATGAGATTATATTTATAATGCAAGTTTAACAAAAAAATGATATAACATATATTTAAGCCCATTAGAATTACAATCTAAATGAGATAAAATAATATGAGATGATATTTAAATAAAATAAGATAATATTTTACTATGAACTCAATATATACAACCCACTTTTTACATCTCTATAACAAACCCATTAACCTTGATCATTAGGATGTACAAGAGCCAAGCATAACATAACTTATCATTTTCAACAATGTCTCAATTGCTCCAGATATATATGAAACTGTCTAACGTCTTCAAATTCTTTGAAAAAACTTTAATCTCCCCCTAGATAACTATAATTCACTTGCAAAAATGTCTAGATTTCTTTCTATACAAAGTATCCATAAAAATCCTCCAAAACCAAACATGAGTGTTTAACTTTACCACCACCTGCCAAAGGTTTAGAAGTATAAATTGAGAACATAAGTTAAACTAGTCCATTCGATTAGGTTTATTGTATTTTAATTAAGATATAATTTAATTGAATTCATTTAAATGTTATGTATGTGAGTAAATTCAACTCAATTTCTTTTTAAATGAGTTGGGATGAACTCACTCATTTATATTTTTTGAAAATTTAATTATAATTTTGTTTAAAAAATGTTAATATAAATGTATAATTATATTTTTTGTAAAAAAAAATAAAAAATAATATCTTTTAAATGTAATTTTTCATAATGATATTATAACAATTATTTTTTAGTAAAGATATTTTTTAGATGAGCTTGTCAGCTTTTAGTACGATAATTGAACTAACTCATTTAAGTTTATGAATTAAGTGATAAGTTGGTTTAATTAATTAGATAAATCTTAAACGAGATTAATTAAGTTGATGTGCTCATTTGTATCACTAAACCTTGATGATGACAAGATATACAAGATGTTGGACTAGGTTGATTCAAACCTAAACCCCTTACGAAATTAGATCACAATAAAAACATGATATATAGAACTGTTGAGGATTATCCGATTTTAAAGAGAAAAACTAGAGAAAGGTTAGAGAAATGAAAAAAAATGTATGATGATACGTTATTAAACTCATATATATATATAAGACATTACATATACACGTGTCGATTACACAAGAATACATGTTTACATGATGTCAAAGGGACAAAAGTAAATACATAATTTGATTTAGGCTCAACCACGTTGAGAGATCAAGCATATGGTCGATCTTTCAATGCTCAAACTATTGTGGACCGATGAGGATGCTCATTAGATCAACGTTCTAGTTAGGCACAAACAAAATTTTATGTCTCGGGCAGCTATACTAACATTTGAGTACTTTAAGGATCCTACATAAGCACGATCCTTATGCTCAAACAAGAATACTATAATAATAAGTTCATCTCATATAATTATTTATAAACTACCTATCATTATAATCTCATCAATTGTGGTTCTTGTATCATAAATGAACAGATATAAATTTTTTAAAAGTTTAATTAATAAAATATATATTGAAATTTTTAAAAGTTTATTATAATATGTAGATATTTTAAAATTTAAAATCTATCAAAGTCTCTTTAAATCTTAATTGAAAATATCCTTATAAAAATTTAATAAAATATATAGATTTTTTTTTATAATTTGAAATATATTAATTTTTCTCTAAATTTTAATTAAAGAGACCTTTTATATTAGTTATGTATGATAATCATTTCGATAACTAACTTCTTAATTTTGTAACGAAATTTTCAATTTTCAAATTTTTGGAAGACAAAAATTGAAAACTTGTTTTATAATCAATTTTTTATTTACATGTTTTATCACTGGTTCTCATTTCCTTTTTCTTTTCTTTTCTTTTCTGATATATATATATATATATATAAACATGCTTCATGAGTGTTGTTGATGGCTAAGAGATGGAGAAGGAGCGAAGGAATGATGGGGATCAATAAAGGAATTTGTGTAGTTCGTAGTGAAAGCTGAGTCTTTAAGAGGCCCAACTGTGTGCACATACAGCTTTGGTGTGAAAAGAAAGAAATTTCAATTGCGATTTCAAAATGGACATGTTCTTAATTTCAGTGTTAGGATCAATTTTAATAATTAATTTCTAAATTTAAGAAAATTAAAATTAAAAATGTGTTATCAATCAAAGCTAATTTTTCAAATTGGACAACTGATATTAGAAGTATCCCAAAGACTAAAATTAATAAATAAAATACTTAATTTTGATGTTTGTACATTTTTGAAAACTAAATTATATTATTGATCCCTAAACTTTAAATAAATTCATACATAAGTTTTCAAAAAATTTAAATATACAATTTAGTATTTAAGTTTTTAAAATTTCATATATAGATTTTTAAAATTTTAAATTGTACAATTTAATCTCTAAACTTTTAAAACTTTACACATATGTCCTAAAATTTTGATTCACAAATATATATTTTACTATTCAAGTTAGGATCTTTATGTGAAAATTTAAAAATTTGAGAACTAAATTATAGGTTTTAAAAGTTAAAGGATCTATCTGTAAAATTTTAAAAATTTAAGTACTAAATTTTAAGATTCAATAATTTATGGCTTGAGTAAAATTTGCTTAAAGCATGAGGATTAATGGATAAATTAAGCAAGCCTTTATTTTTTATACATTTGATAAGTTTTTCACTCTTTTTATGGTATATATATTAGGATCAATGTTATCAATCAATGAATTTACCTAGATGTGTCAATTGAGATAGGATATTCCATTAACTCATGTTATAACTCATGAATTTTATGAATCTATCACATCTTATCTTACTTATTTTTTGATATATGATATACAATGAGATATCTTATTTGTTCCAAATAAGCTTAAATAAAAAGTATAATTATAAAAAACGATGAAAAATGAAACATGTTATGAGCTCATTAGAGACAAATTTAAATGAGATAGAGAATTTTAATCTATGAACTCATTAAGTACATTAAATAAAATATGTAAGATTATGAAATAACAAATTTGACATGTATAAACCTAACCAATCATATCTAAGAGTTAAATTACTCACATCTAATAGTGATTGATATTTGCATTTTAAAATTTAATTTTAAAAATTATAACCAATTTTAAATTTTAAAATATGATAGCATTTGTATCATCAATTTAAATTATTCTATGTTAAAATGATTGATCTCCAAGGATATACCTGTGGCATTCTTGCAAGTGATGCAGTTGTTGCCTCAAACTTGCTGTCTCCCTTTGCCAAAACTAGCAAGTCAATAAACAAAATTATAAACGACATTCAATTTGTGCAACTTCAATGAAGGCAGTACTGTAGAACAAAAAAAATAAAAATCAAGGCCGCCGGGTAGCGTATGAGAATGTAGTCCTAGGTTGGGAGATTTGGATTGGAATCCCTAGTTGCTAGCTAGGCTGATTAGTTGACTATGAACTAAAAAAGTTCATGCATGTTCTCTGCTAGCTAGTGTTACGTATTAATTGAACCAAGCTGAAAAGGAAGGCTGTAGTTTAAATAAGTTTCATAAATAGTTGAAAGTGCTAGTAGCTATATAACATGGGTGAGTGGCGTGGAGGTCACATAGAATTTACAAAATGAGAGTTTTAATTCTATTTGTTTTTAACTGATATGTTTTAATATCATAATTTTAAAATAATATGCATTTGAATCTTAAAAATTTAAAACTATTAAATATTTAATATGAAATAACATGTTTGATTTTTTTTTTATGAATTTGACATAAATGATAATCTTTTTGTATTTATAAGTTTTAAATTATTGTTTTTGCTGTTTTTTGTTTTAAATTATTTAGCCAGCTATTGGAAATCTATTTTGACAAAAATATGAGCACTATATGTATATTAAGATTTAAGAGTGATGATTGATGCATGTAAATTAAGCTGGTTACATTGGGTACTAAACACGACTACCTTGATTTCAGATGCAGGATTAATCACTTGATAATGTTCCTCTTTGAGTTTGTTGTAACGTTCAATTGCAGATCTCATGCTGACAAAAAAAAAAAACAGTAATGAAATGATTATGAAATGTTGTAACCTGTGACTATTATATACATGTTAATAAGGTAATTGATTTAGACATAACTTTATTAACTACCGTAGAACACATTATGTGGCATTATTGGAATATATTATAAATTTAAGATAAATATATATTTTTATTAATTATTTTACACTAATTTTCTCTTTTAAAAAGATGTTCTATGGAAAAAATAAAGTTATGCTTAAATTGTTGTTTATAGAAGGCAAAATAACTTTAACAAACACCATCCGTGCTTTGCCACATATATATTGGTTATTTTAAAATGATATTTTCTTATATCTTTTGTAATCCAATTACATTATTAATAAGTTTTTAAATCAAAATACTTGTGTGCTTTAAAGTCTTCCACCGGATCATAAACCACACATTATTTTCAAGTTATGTGATCACATTTATTTCCTCATATCATTAACTTAAATATAAAAAAGATAGGTAAAAGGAGAATGCTAAAAAATAAGAAATATGGAGACATTAATCAAACAAAATATATACAAGTAATGAGTGTAGGTTGGCTAAGAGCTTCTTGTTTAACGTCAAAGGTTAATACTATCTTGTTACTAAAATATACTAAAATGCATACTTATAAAAAATATGGCACCAATGCTATAAATATTACAAATTTAATTAATATTAGTAAAATTTAACTAATATTATAAATATATTGCAAAGATATAACAAATATATTTACAAGTATATTATATTTTTATTATAAGTATTTGTTTAAAAAAATAATTAAGTACAAAATTATTCTAATTTTATTATTAATTTTTAAAAAAAAGTTAATTTAGTTTTTGTAATTTAACACTAAGTAAACTCATTTTGATTTGATTATTTATTGATTATTCATTCTTTAATAAAATATATATATATAATTACTCTAATTTTATTATTGATTTTTTTAAAAAAAGTTAATTTTTTTAATTTAGCTCTACTTTAACTCGTTGTGATTTGATTATTTATATGTGCATTCGCTCGTTTATTGACAAGAATTTGATTTGTGAGGTGAAAAAAACTTTTGCTAATTGCATGAAGCATATACATCATTAGATTTGAGCCTAACTTCACCTCAAAACTTGAGTTATAAGATGAAAAATTGCTCAAGATTATATGTACAACGAAAGCCTAACACCTGATCAATGTGGGATTTAGATTTCTTAACATTCCCTTTCCACATCGACGAAAATGAGCGGACGAAAATTGTGCCTTGAATGCCGACAAGAGTGAGCTTCAAGGTTCTCGGGAGCCAGAAGTTAACTATGATATTATGTTAAACTTGAGCTTAATTTCATCTAAAAACTTAAGTTATAAGATGAAGAATTGACTAATGTTATAACGAAAACCTAACAGGGACTTAGATTACTTAACCAACACAATCATCATAATAATACTTGTTTACTTATTTGGAGTATGGATTGGAGACACCAAGTTAGTGGAAGTGATATCTTTGTATTAAGATGTCAATTAAAATGAGATATTTTATTAATCTATAAGTTTTATGAATAAATCTTATCTTATCTCTTTTTTTTAGGTTGGTATGTTAACGAGATATCTCATTTAATTTAAATTGATCTAAATAATACAAGTAAAATTATAAAACAATGAAAAAATATAATATAATGATAATAAATCAATTAGGGATAATTTTAAATGAGATGAGATTTAAATGAAATGGATCAATTTTAATCCATAAACTCATTAGAAACATTAAACGAGATATATATATATATATATAATGGGATAGGACAAACTATTTAACATCTTTACCTCCATATTTATGATAGATTATATATAATCTATTTAAAGATTTGGATTACTTGTTTTAATTGAATGTTTAATATATGTTTAATTATATTTTCTATATTCCAAATCAACGAATGATAAAAATGAAAACGGAGGGTACAATTAGCTATAATAAACAAGAAATTTAGGGTACGATTAATAGATATAATTATTATTTTAAATTATTGGTCGTCGACACAACGCATCGATGAACATGCAACTCTAATATACACATTCAAAAGTTTCTAGTATTTCTTACCATTATTAACAATAATTAAAAAAGAAAAAAAGTAATTTTTTTAATGCATCAATTACAAACACTTACAACATCGTTCACATTCCTAATAAAAAGCAACTCCTATTGTACCCATAAATTATACATAATTTACCAATAAATCATAATCATCTGTTTAGATCTAAATCATATAATCTTTCAAATTAAGTTCACATGATTACATATTAGACCATAACCTTAACAACAAAATATCGAAAACAATCATTAGAACACCATTAATAATAATAATGATGATGATGATGATGATGATGATAATGCAAAGTAACTGAAACAAATACCACTTGCCAAAATTAAACAAAGCAAAATGATATATTTTTAGAGAGAGAAATTAATAACCTTGAGTTAGCATAGTCATAGAGCTTGCCAGTGCTAGAGAAGATAATCAAACCAACCTCAGCATCACAAAGAATAGAGAGCTCCTTAGCCTTCTTAAGCAAACCATTTCTTCTCTTTGAAAAAGTCACTTGTCTATTTGATGCATTGTCAATCCTTCGAATCACTATCTTCCCTCTCCCCATATTAATTATCGTTTTTCTTCATTCAACTTAAGATATTGTAATCTAGGGTTTTGTAACCTCTCTCTTTTCGTCTACCCAGATCGGCAAATATATATTAATTTTAATCATATATTCAAAATATTTCACTGATTTGTTCAAATGGGTTATCAAAACAATCAAAAGCTAAAATTAGAAGAAAAAGTCTTGAGAATTAAAACGAATATCCCTAAAAGAGCCCAAAAAAAAATGTACAAGAAAACAAAAATAAAGTAGAAAAATTTCTTATAGAAGAAAGATATAGAGGTTTAAAGACACTTACTTGTTCCAAAATAAAGCTAAAAGGGACTAAGAAGCTCTAGTTCCTTTGTATTCTTTGATATTTTCTGATGCAAGCTTGGTATTCTCTATTTGTAAAGTTCTTAATGGAGTATTTTTTTTTATTTATATATACAAATTGAATATTATTTTTATTTGTGCACCCAAAAAACTTTTAACGTTTCTTGATCAACCCTAGACAACTTGTGGATGTTAAGGTTTTGGTTCTTATATACTCATAAATTTTTCCACTCGCTCTATAAGGCCAAGAAATCTGGTGGGTAAATCAAACAAAGATGAGTTGGCCATTTTTAGAGAATCAAATTGGATTGCTTTGGACACGTTTCAATTTTTAAGAGAGAGTGCTGATGTGTGAGAGTGTGGAAGATTGTTTCTAAAAGTCTTATAATGTGAACAGAGTACAAATAACAGTTTAAGGGAAAAAAAAGGACATGGTACAAATGACGTATAGATCACTGACACGTTTTGAAGGCTTTTTTTTTTTTGCTTTATGGGTTTGGTTTTGTCGCCTAGATTAGCCGACTATTTAGTCGCTATGTTTTTCAAAACGGCATCGAGTTGTATGCTTTGATATGTTATGTGAAATTTAAGATGTTAAATCTGATATTTTTGTTTTTTTTAATCTTCAAAAAGTTAATTTAATTTATGTGATAAAGAGATTTCTTAAACTCATCACTAATAAATTTTTCTTATTATTTTAAATAAAAAACATCTATTTGTATTATTTATTCATTTAAATCCAATTTTAAAATATTTTTTTATTTAATTATTTATCTATAATAATCTATATTATTTATATGTTCGTAAAATTTATGTTTTCTTATTAATCTATATATTTATTAAAATTTATATTGTTAAAAGTTATGAAGATTACGATATGATATTAAGAATTTATTTTTTTAATGTTCAATCAATAAATTAATTAGAGTAATTAAACAGTCGATTAAAAAACTTTACAATAAAAACTTAAGATTTTCTATCTATAGTTAAGAAGAATTTTAGTAGTTTTGATTTTATACTTGTATGTTGATACATTTAGATTGATTATTTTTTATCTAAATTATATATTTTGATTTTTAATTAAATTCTATATTTTAAAACAAAATATTACAGTAATGATAGGTAATATTTTCATTAAAGTAGTAATATACATTATTATTTATATATAAAGTTGTAATTAATTAAATTTTAGAATAGTAAGTCGTTAAATTTATTGAAATCTTGATTCCTTGGAAAGCAACAAGAGAAAATTAAGAAAATAATCTCTAAAATATTTTTAGCATTCTTGTATAGCTGATTGTGTGACTGCACATTTATAGACTTTCAAAGATTACTTATTTTATGTGTATGTAAAAGTAAACAACCACATTTGAATTTGTTATCCACCTTTAATACAATTGCTAAAAAAGGGGAAAAAAGAAATTATTTAGTTCAAATCTTCATGTAAAATATTTTGAATAAAAAATAACTAAATTTCATTAGAAGTAAATTAATATTTAATATATATTAAATATTATAGTTGGTGCATCACCAATTAGTTTCGAAAATCCATGTTGTGATCGCTTACTGGAGTCAGATCACCAAATAAAAAGTTATAATTTAAACTAAAGTTGTGTAAATAACATTTGAAAAGTAGCAAATATATTTATAAATTTGATGCAAGATTTAAATTCTAATTACAAACGTATGAACAATGTAATTATTAAAAAAATTGAAAAATAGCACCGAAATTTACAGGGTATCAGATGCATCATACCATTTTTTAGCTTTTGAATATTTTTTAATTAATATTGTCTATTAAAATTTATTCAAAGAATATTAATTTATGTAAGTATATAATTTATATAGTACGTAATGGGATCTAATACGTATCATTTGTAAGTAAAAATATTACCTGAATTAAATTGTCTTATAATAACATTGATCACCAAAAAATATCACTACTGTATATTTCAATAGTAATTTTACATAAATGAGCTATGCAGTACAAAATAAACGGGCAATAGTAACACATACAAGATAACAACTAAGATTCAATGATATGAAATTTATTTAACTGTATAAAATGTCTAAAGTTTAAGCCTTAATTAGTAACGTAATTATTTCAAAAAATAGTAAACCATAAGCCTTGTAGGAGAGATTCACACAATTCTAGCTTCTCCTTTACATTTTACAGAACTGCTCCATACAAATCGAGTATTGTAATGACTTGGGTTCAATTTTTCCATGCTTAGGAGATAATAGATTCTCAAAAATTCTTTTCATAAACACTTTTTGGGCTTAGACACGTTTTATGTTTCATGAAAAAGCACATTATAGATCTATTTAGAACCGATTCTTCTTTTGATTGAAAGTATTCCATGAAAATTTGACAATAATAATGAGAAATAGTTTCAAAATTTTTAGAAGCATTATTAGTTATTTAAAAAAAACAACCCTTACTCTTGATCACTTATAGCAAATTTATGCCAAACACCATAATGCTTCTACTTAAACCATTGTTTTACCAAACCACTTTATTTCAAATCACTTCTGAAAAAGCACATCTAAATGGATCCTATATATGCATTATGAAATTGTGTTCTAAAACCATTTCTGTTAAAAAACACTATCAAACCTACCTTGTTCTGGAGCTCCGATTTTATCTTCTGTAGATCCAAACGTTTAGCACACAAGTATCTCATATACCTATGAATGAACGGCCAACCTTAGTCGAGGTGGTAACAAGAAATTTGAATTCCCAAAGACCCAAAAAAATGAATGCCTAGAGGTTTGAATTAAGAATTTACAGATCACGTTTCTAAATAAACCTGCTTGAGAGTGAGGGACCTGAGGAGAACACAAAAGGAGTAAAACAACATTTTCAATTTCTAAATAATGTCTATGAACTATGCACTGCCAGGGATGTTTCACCATTGCCTCGTAGATCCTTCCATTGTTGAGTAATGGTCTTAACCCGAGTGTAAAACTGGATTCCAGTTTTGCCTACAAGTTATAAGCATAAAATATATAGAATATTTGTTCCAAACCTAGTAATTACAAAAAAGTTGAAACTTGGACATTATCTTTACCATCAAAATTGAGATCACTAGCAAAGGATGGCCTTGAACTGGAAAATGAAAAGGGCAAGGGAACCGAAATAGGGACATTTATGCCAACCTGTGTCAAACCGTACACACATAAGCAAATGAGAAGCAATTACAGTAACAAAGAATTTGTATCCCCTTTATGCTTATTAGAGATGGTACGAAAAAGCTTATCAGTTATTAACCATATAGAGAAATGATAATTCCACGCAAAGTTGAACACATTTTATGATGCAATATGACACACCATCATTGAGATCATATGTTCTGCTCATTTAACGCAATTCAAGATTTCCAGAGATGAATTAGGGTACAATAAAATCAAGGCTGTCATGCCTAAAATATTACAGTGTAACACTAACAATAAATTGCTTTCACTAACAAGCTGCAATAGCCTTTTACCTGCCCAGCTTCAATCTCAGCTTGGAATTTTCTTGCTGTTACACTACACGTAGTAAATATAGAAGCTCCACAGCCAAATCTAGGAAAATTTGAAGGAAAAAAAAAGATAAGCTTCCGAGAATAATAACCAAAAGGTGAAGAACCAGGAGTAGAAATGTAGACATACTTATTTCTGTTAACTAAGTCTATGGCCTCTTCTATACTTGCGGCCTGGAAATCAGAACAAATATTTCTAACATGTTTCAAATGACAAGAACAGAGTAATTATTCAGAGTTTTGAAAAGCAACCTGCTTACAGAGAAGAACAGGACCTAGAATTTCCTCCTGCACACAAAATGTAAAAATTGCGAGGCACAGAGATGAAGACTTACTGACAAAAATAAGAGAAGGTATTCAAAATTACATTATGTAAACATAATGTATTATACCTTATAACATTCCATGTTAGTTGTGACGTCAGATAAGATGGTAGGACCAATGAAGTTGCCATGCTCAAATCCTGGGACCTATTTCTCGTTAAAATTAATTGTAAAAATTAGCCAGATTGGACAGAAACTTAACAAAATCAACAAACTATGTCCAGCAAAACATAGTCATCAGTAAAATTTAACAGGCAAACTAAGTGTAAAAGTGAAGCAGACCATAAAGAACTAATTAAACAGATAAAACATTGTGTGAATGGAAAAGACAGTTTACAAATCTTCTATGCCAGATAACCAAAAAAAAAATGATGAAATTCCGAGTTGAATTAAAGGACATGCCTGTCGGGTGCTAATGTTCTATTCATGAACCTGATTACTAGTCTAAATTGCGTTTAACTGAAAGACTACAAATCAAGAGAAGCAGTACATTTTTGAAAAAAACGTACATTTCGTCTAATTCCTTAGTCCTGCTAGTGTCTATCAATAATTTGCATAGAACTATCAATTGAGACACATAATCTTCTTTTTTTTGGTCAAAAAACACATTATAACTAGTAACTATTGTTATAATAGTGTCATTTTTTATTTTTTATTTTTGCAATGGGAAAATAGCCCTAAAGATAGTGTGTGGTTAGTCCCTAGTTTTGCAGTGGCACAATGTAGGACAAAAGTTTTACCAAAAAGTGTAGTCTTGTCCTTTAGTTCTTGTAAAAAGTGTGGAAAGCTTAACAATGTAAGTAAAAATGTAAAATATAAATGATATAAGATGGGAACATCCATTAAATGTCACTCATCACCTTATACCATTAGTAGCCACAGGCGCCATGTTAATGCAAACAAAAAACAGGAGATAATCATAATCATTCACAAAATAAAAAGGATTCAAGGATACTTGGTATTGGTAGCAGGTAAAGATGGCTGTAAAATGAAAGCACATACCACAAGGTTTCTTCCATCTAGCACTAGCTTAGCACCACTTCCGATACTTGTTTGGATTAGTCTGAAAATTTGCTCTTTCGCCTGTCGTAAATGAAAAGCATGGACCAAGCAGGAAAAGAAAGATGAGAGGTGTCTAACAAACATATGAATTATGGAGAGCTAACATGAAATCCAAAGTAAGTCTAGTCATACGACACAGCATTTCTTGAAGTTATCTTCACGAACTTGAGTGAATATTTTGTCAGCTAGAAAGTTTGAATTACTAGTTCACCTGTTTGCTGATCATTGGACCAAGGTCAGCAACTTCATCTGCTCCAGAAGTTACTTTAAATTCTTTGGCTCGCTCCACCAGTTTGTCTTCCCTGTTATTGGTCAAATGAAAAATAAAAATAGTATTGTATGAAAATTGAAGATGCTTTAATTCTCATATTTGTCTATCCCTGGACACCAAATCATATGTCTTGTCCCTATCAATATTGTTACCTGATCAAAATTAAATCCTTCACCTCCCTATCTACTTTAAAATAACTCCGCTTTTTGTATCCTCTAAAGGATGAAATCACAGGCATAGATGGGTATAAAAAATAGTACCACAAATTGTAACCTCCAACAAAAATAATCATGCTGAGTGCCATGCACTTCTGTCCTGCAGCTCCAAAACCGGCTGCAGCTAGAGCATTCAGAGTAGCATCCTCGTTTGCATCAGGCATAACAATTGCGTGGTTTTTAACTCTCACATTGGACTGAAGACAATAAATAACCATGGAATGAAGTTTGATTTCAATCACTTCTTAGTAAGAAGGCGAAGTATTGGTAAGAAAATAAGCATTAATCTACCTGGATACGTTTCCCTTTCGTTGATGCCCTTACATATATGTATGCACTGGCCTTTAAATTTGAGAACATAAGAAACAAACAAAAATGAGTACAAAGACAAATTACATGACCATGCTGTGCGAAATTCAATTAAGTGAACATATTACAAAAAAGTTGTCCATGACCAAAATATTCAGGCAATGGTTTCCTATTCTTGCTGCTTCTCTTCCAATGCCGACAACAATCATTTAAAAACTTAATCCCCTATACAAGTTCATCTCTGATAATATTTTTATTTATTTTTTATGAAAAACATGACTATTACGTGAATACACTTAATCCACAATATTATGGTCTTGAAGTCATAATAAAGTCCAGAAAGTAGGAAAAACTTTTGGTTTTGACCTATAAATGATTATTAATTTTCAAAATTTAATTTCCTTTTCTTTGGAAACAAATTATGAACCAAAACCTTTTCCTTTTATATCTAAAGGGCGTGAAAAATTCAAATTTGATAACTACTTCCTTAAGTGGAGAAATGATGCAATTTGAGCTATTGACTCATTAGCAAACCACAACAGTAATGCTACATGACTAACATTTTCGGATGAGTAAGTCCTCTTTAAGCCATATAAAACATGAAATTTTGCGTGTGCTAAAATTACTTGAGAATACTAAGTAAAAAATTTGCAGTCTGATTATTCACTTATAGGTTACAAAAAATGCAACTTGTATCATTAGTTCAAATCAAAGTAACTTACGCTATTTGGTCCAACAAATGAGATAGCCTTAATGTCTTCATCATCACAAATTGCATCGACAATGTCCTACTCAAACCAGAGTTAAGAATTTGAGATTTTACAGAGTGAGAAAGGGAATTCTGTAAGAGTGTTAGTATCCAATAGAAAGTAAACTTGAATATGATATTGAATTATTATTTGAAAACAAAACCAATGCATAAAGTAGACACAGGTCATGGAAGATTAATTTCACGTGGTAAGCTAAAGAATTATCATACCATGTTAACAGAGAAATCCAGATGGATAACTTACATAAAATAAACAAACTATATATAATTTCCTGAAAAAAAAAAATTTAGACAAAATCTTACGTTAGTGCCATGCACAATATTTAAGACACCGTTTGGCAAACCAGCCTCAATTGCCAACTCTGCCAACATCATGGAAGGCCCTGAAAAATGCCAAAAACATATTATTAATGTTTCAAAAAGAAACTTGACTTTGTCAGACAGGATTCAGCAAAAGACCTATAACCCTAGTTATCTAAGTCACAAAACAATTAATCAAATAAAAAATGGCATCCTCAAACAGAGAAATGACATGTAAACCTCATCCAGTGTTTAAGATATTAGGCAGAAAAATTCTAAACAAGCCCACAATCCCACTACTCCCCTACATGACTTAAGTATCCAAATAACAAGACAAATGACAAATAAACCTCATCCAGTGTTTAAGATATTAGGCAGAAAGTTTCTAAACGAGCCCACAATCCCACTACTCCCCTACATGACCTAAGTATCCAAATAACAAGTACGACAACGGTATTGGATTACAAGGCTCCAAGCAATAGCACCAAGTGATGACTATAATATTTTAGCTGATTGTGAATTAAGATAAGGATCCAATGAGACTGCTTTTGAATATGTACGCAAGTCAGCTTTCTATGTCTATACTCTTAAATGGTAACCACTTTTAGACAATTCTTGAGTGGCTACTAGTGATGTTTGTCTTTATCTTTTATGATATAAAACAGAAGAATCTTGGTTTTGTTTCCAAATAACCCCTTTTGAAAGCCTGTTAACTTTTCAGCCCCTCTGAAATTTTGAAAACGTTTATATATTTATGTAATGCTATTGAATATCGACACTTTCTAAGGTAACTTGTTCATAAATATGAGGAATATGCATCATGTCAGAAACATGAGCACATGCTCAAAATAAAAGGGGGTTAAAGAGGAAAGTAACAACCAATCATTCACTTTGATTAAGAGTTGGAAAAGGACAACTATTCTATGATTTCAACAATCAAATAATCCAATCAAGCATTTAGGATAAAGATATTAAAGAAAATCTCAAACCATCACCCAATGTAATTGTTCGAAACAAATGAGTAGCACCAGCTTTACTTGGAAGGTTTCATGACTTACCTGGATCCTTCTCTGATGGTTTTAAAACAAATGTATTCCCACATGTGACTGCAATAGGAAACATCTGCATGGAGGACATACACAACCAACCATGAAGCACACATCTTATTGCAACTCGGCACTTTATTCTCTCTTAATGTGGTAACAAAAAGCCTATCAAACACCACAAAGCATCCTAAAGCTTGCACAAAAGCCATCTATGAAATAAAAACATAAAGTATAATTGAGAAAATAATAATTAATGAATGAATGACCTAGAAGGATAGGTAAGTCTAATAACTGACAATTTCCACTGAACATGGCTATTTATAAAGTTCGACCTGTCTGCAGGTGTTTTTTGATTAAGAACATAGATGTAAGGTGTAATACATCTAGTTTCTTTCAGTGCTTCTACAATCTCATAATGCAAGGTACCATGCTAAATTATGCATGGATATCGAGAAGTAACAATGACAATGAAATGCAAATCAGCTTTTAAGATTTTTGTTTGAGTTAAATACATTTTATGTTCAAAACGTATGAGGTATGAAAAAAATACTCAAAAGTTGGATGATTTTAAATTTTCTAATAGAAGTAATGCTCGTGCATTGCACACACATTTTCTTGAGGACTGAATAGTAATTTCAAGTTTGTGCTGTAAAAAACAAAAAAAATATAATAGAGAAGCGAGAAGAGCTACAGAAAAAAAAGAGATTGATGATGATTCTGTTGGTGGTGGTGAAGTAATGTACGTACATTACCTTTCTGTGATAAGGAGTAATGTACGTGCATTGCTGTGATAAGGATTGACACCATAGAAGTGAAAGAGATGGAGACCGAGAGAAGGATAGGGATAGAGATGGAAAGAAGGAAAGGGATACGAACACTAGGGACAAAGATAAAGAGAGGGATAGAGACAGGAAAGGGAGGGATAAGGAGGAGAGAGAAAAGGAGAAAGGAAGAGAGAGGAAAGGAAAAGGAGAAGGTAGAAGATGAACAATACTTTATTACTTCTTTTTTTTATACAACCCAGACTTGAAATTACTTTTCTGTCCTCAAGAAAATATACGTGCGATGCACGTACATTACTTATGTTAGAAAATTTAAAGCCATCTAACTTTTGAGTATTTTTTGCTTACCTAATATATTTTAGGCATAATTGTAATGATTTAAATGTTTTGGGCATTTTTGAAAAGTATCTCATACGTTTTGGACATAAAATGTATTTAATCCTTTTTGTTTTGAACTTCATACTCACAGATGGAATACCATTCAGAAAAGAGAAAAATCTATAGAATCAAGAAGAAACATTTGGCCAAAATTATAATAAAAACAATGAAAATGAAAGAATATCAAGCATACCGATAATGGAAACATAGCTGGGAACTCAAAATTGCAAATACCAGCACAAACACCAATTGGCTCTCTAATACAGTAGGTATCAGTGCCATCAGATACATTGGAAACAAATTCGCCTGCCTGAATCAATGCAAGTCCACAAGCATGTTCCACCACCTCTACGAAGGAAATTCAAAACTTTATAGAGCAGAATCATTGTCAATTGCACAGTTAACATATTAAAAATGGATAGTAAAACTACCTAGCCCGCGTAAAACATCACCATATGACTCCTTTAATGTCTTCCCATGTTCCAAAGTAATGCACATAGCAATTTTATCCTAATGTAAAATTGTAGAGATTTGTAAAGAGTTGTCGGAGCTTAAATGACATAAACTTTAATGCACAATCAAAAATTTACTATGTCTCTCCGAATAAGCTCTTGGAATTTGAACATAATTCGCTGACGCATAGTAACTGGCGTGTCCCGCCACTGTGGAAAAGCACGCTTGGCTGAAAATACTGCTGCTCTGAACTCCTCATTTGTTGTTAAAGGAACTTGACAAACAACCTGCTGGGTTGCCTATCAAGTAGCAATCACAAAGGTAAATATTTGATATTTTAACCAACTAACAAGAAAATCCTAGAGACCAATATAGAAAATGCTTCGCACTTACTGGGTTTAGAACATCAATAGAGGCTACTGACTGTGAATCAACCAACCTACCTCCAATAAGATTAGGAACTCTCTGTTACATATGAACTAACAGTCAGTTGTGACAAAACAGAGGAATCGTTGGGGGGAAAAATGTAATTATGTATCTAAACACACTGAGACTACTTGATCGCTGAAATGACCGAACTGAATTACATCTATGCTTACTAGAGGGTAGCGTTGCATCCAAGATGGCTCTGTAATGTCTGAATAATTATTTCTGACAGCACATTTATCTGGTCTCAAAGATTTGAAGTTTCTCACTAAATCAATATCATGGAAATCCATTAGTATAAGGATATTAAGACAATGTTTTATTGAATTTCTCAAGGTACAAAATCATGTTTATTTAAATAAAGTTGCAGAGAATCTATTACTTATCAATAAAGATAAAAATATTTCAGTTTCAAATAAATTCAACACCATCAATTTTGTCCTTAAAGGCGTTTATACTTTTACAAAAACACAAGCTGAATCACTCACTATAAAAGTTTTCCTATATATGATATGTTTATATACAAAAACATGGATACAAGAATCATCAATTGCCTTTTCTTTTGTGGAGGAAATATCAAGTGTCATAATAAATGTAATCATGCAAGTCTTTTATACATATATCGCCTTAACTAACAATTGCCCAGCAAATTTACCATTACTTCAAAGAGAAGTCACTATATAACTGGAAGATAAAGCAAATATCAGTCAGAGAAATTTGTCTTTTGCAAAGAGCTATTTTTGAAGGAAAAAAATAAAAATAAAAATAAAAATAAATAAAGGATAAGGACCAATGTGTTTTTTTTTAAGTACATAAATGGTAAAATTGAACAAAAAAGAAGCGCAGCCGATACAAATAACATATACTACACCCTAAGGTAAAGCTTAGTAGCTCTATATTGAAAATAGGACTTAAAACACCTTATAACTGGTATGTCTGAGCAAGCAGTGAGATGAGAATTTAGTTAGGAAGGAGCAATGAAGAGCAACAAAAAGGATAGTTTATTAAGACCAAAGTAACTAGAAAACTAGACTGTAAAAGGATTACTTCTCGTTTGAATTACATTTGACGAAATGAAAGTTCAAAAATATACCTGTCAGGTTTCCTTGTCGTAGTTTTGCTTTAACGTTGTAAACATGCTTTGGAGTTGATAAAAGATCGGGATTGCTCTCTCTTAACCTCTTTAATATCTGGCGAGGTCTTAACCCGGCTTCTGTCAGCTCTTTGATTAGTATAATCTCATTCTCAGAAAAGCGACGAGCAGAAGGATGTTCCGTAATGTCCTTCAAGGGTTCGTGATTGTGTGTTCCATTTTTTATAGTAAGTACCCATAACCCATCATCTTTTTTACCCACTGCTTCAAAAGGACAATTTGTTAGTCTAGAACCTGTTTTTCTTTTTCGGGCATATTCAGCAGAAGACTCCTCAATGGGTTTCCGCCTGTTACGATAAACACCTCCCCTGTCACAGCCAAGGACAACAACTCTGTCCCTCTTAGACTGCTTAATAGTGACCACATATCCCTGGGATACAGCAAAGTTGCCGACATGTTGAATAAGTTCTTCACGATCCACAAAGGTTCCTGGTGGAGGTGGAAGCATCTGTGGGAGACTATCTAAATCCATGTAGTCCTGAAGGTCCATCTCTACAATTAGATTAGAACATCTGATTGAAGCATGAAAATTAAGTTCTGATCATCGTCAATTATCTGCAATCCTTTGTCAAACTTTTAGATGTAGAATACTGCTTTATTAGGAAGGAAATGGGAGGGAAAAAGGAAGGGGGGGAACGCTTAGGCTTCCATGCTAAATGACTGATACTTTTGGCTATTGTCTTAACCTACCAGATAAAACATTTCACAAGAAATAAAAAAGAATTTACAACAGAAAAGAACAATTATACCTTTAAAACTCAATCCTAATAGATCAATTTTCAACATTGGCCATCATTCTCTTCTCTCGTATCATTTTGTTGAAAAAAATAGCATAAACAAAATTTTGGCACATCTCCTATCAGCAGAAGGCCCTGCGTTAAACCCAGCAATTCAAATAATAAAACAAGAATTTCAATTTTCAAGTGATGGACAAAGAGAGCCCATTTGAGGGCATTGTAAAACATAATAGTGTAAATGAATTGTTGGCTTATCTCCCATTAGCTTAGGCTATTGGAAAATTTGTGAGTAACACAACTTTGGCATTTTGAGATAATGATATAAATGAAATGTTGGTCCATCTCCCAAAACCAACACAACTTCAACGTGGCATCAAAATGGAAGGTATTGTTTTCAAACCCTTGCCATCCCAAAGAGGAAAATAACTTCAAGCGGGGTGCTAAAGAAAAACTTACACTTGAAGGGGGCCTAAGGGAAGTGTTAAGCAAAATGATATAAATAAAATGTTGCTAACCTACCATCAGCTTAAGGATTTGTGAAAAGTGGTGCCTAGCACTAGACAAAATGATATAAATGAAATGTTGCCACATACAGCATTAGCAAAAGCTATTGAGGACAGTATGCCAAGAGGTTTTGGGTTCAAAATCTACGTAACACATTAAATATCACCTTTTACTCCTTTATAACACAAAATCTCAATTCTAAAGTGTCACCGTCAAGTTTCCATTTTGGAATAAAGTCTTTTTTTTTAAGAAATAATTTCTTAAATTGAGCATCAATTGACATAGCTAATATTTGACCGAAAAGATAAATTTAACATAGCACCCCTGACAAGCAAATTACGTTCAGCTAATTAACAAAAAAGCTGTTAGTAACTCCATTTCACTCCATCTAGCATACTACTTTTTTCCATGCTATACCCTAGGCAATGACTGAATGTCTGAATCCTATACACCCGTTAAGAAAGTCTGAATTCTAATTCAAAACCATAAATCAATAAGCAATACTATATATCATAAACACAATTGATTTGCCATAATCTCATTTGATATAGTTCCTTAGTCTCAGTTGTATTATCCTATCAAGCTCTACCACATCCTTTGATATATCACAAATTTATAATATTTAGACTTTTCCTGGGTAATTATATTTTTCTACTACCAAATTATGAGGACTATTATAAAAATATCATTGAATTTTTTTGTTATTTTCATATCATTAAACTTTTCAAATATTAAAAAAAAAATAATCAAACTTTTTTTGTTACTTACATACCAATAAACTTTACAAACTTTACAAAAAAACCATCGAAGTCAATGAGTTAACCTGTAAATTATACGTTATACGTACGTCAATGTTATTTTTATAAATCTTCAAAATTTAATAATATGAAAGTAACAAAAATATTATTGAATTATTTTTGTAACAACCACTAAAATTGGACAACATAAAAATCTATTTACAAGTAAATGAAAAAGTGGACGTGCAGCTGTTCTGCCACAAACCAAACTGTTGCTTCACAACAACTATACAAAAGTTAACCATATAAAAGCCCTACATCAACAAAAACACTTCACTGCATGTTGGGTATAAGTGTCATTAATTGAGAAGTTTCCACGGAAGCAACAATTTGAAATTGAGCTGTGAATTGTAGACATATAAATAAAAGAAATCTTCTAGAAATTAACCCCTCAACTCCGTATCAAGAATGAAATATCAAGGAGGACCAGACAGGATTGAAAAACTATCATAAAATAAAATCCAATGAATGATAAAGTTGTACACTATTGCCAAATCATAAGACATTCTCAATCTCGATTGCTTCCCACTCATTCGTTATTTCGTCTGGAGCAGAACAAATAAATTAAAGTGAAACAAGAAGGAAGATGCTCACCAGACGGCCGTAGAATTCTGGCGACGTATGGATTTCCCGATCTCTCAGAGGGAATTTCAACCCAAATTCTAATGGCGTTGTCGTTTGATAATACGAGGATTTTGTTCTTTCTGAATTATGCTATTAACATACGACGTCCGCGCTACGGCTCATTTCCCGTCGTATGAAATTTAACTTGACAGGAAATTTTTTTTTTACTTTAATAAAAAAAAATTAAAATTTAAAAATTATAATCACAAAAATATTACTTCTTAACTTTAATTATTTTAAAATTAAATTAAATTATAATTATTTAAATTAATTTAATATTAGACATCATCTATTAATATCTTATTTAATATTTTTTTAATATTATTATAATCGACACTATTTAAAAAAATCATTTATTATACTATTGGTATGTACTCAAATATTTTAAATATCCTTATTTTTTTTAACATTACTAAAGAAATTTATTTTTGAAAATAAATATTTTAAAGGTATATAATTTGTTACAGTAATTTACTTATTAAATATCAATTTTTAATATTTTTGATATAATTATATTTTTCGCTAAGCACGGGTACCTAATTTTTAGTATTTATTTTATACTAAAATGTCTAATTTTTTTATCTTGTTTATATATAAATTATTTTTGTTAAATTAATTAATTTACACGTAAAATATTAATTAATTCACGTAATATAATTTAATTAATAATAATTAATTGATATAATAAATTTCATAAAAAATAATTTTATGTGTAAAGGTGATATAACTATACTATTTGTATACAGAGAAAAAAATATAAATATTTTGAATTATTTGATATGATAATCTATATTAATTAAAAATAAGATATCATTTCATTTTATTATTTTTTTACATAAAATAAAAAAATTATTAATTTTTATTGATCAATTATATTATTTTTTTACGCAAAATAAAAAAATTATTATTTTTTATTGATCAATTATATTTATATCGTATTTAGATTATGTATTGTTATCACAATAAATTTTTTATTAAAATTACACTATAATAATTAAAAAAAATATTATTTTTTATTTAATCCTTTAATGTTTAATTTTTAAAATAATTAATCAATTATTATTAAATTTAAATCAAATATGTTAAATTTTAACATATTAAATATAATATTAGAAGAAAAAAAATTAAGTTAAGAGTGTAACAAAAAGTACTAATTATATAATTACAACTTAATATATTTAATTAAATACATTAAAAAATTACAAATTTTATATTTATTATCTTTAATTTGATTAATTTAATATTTATTAATATTTTTTAGAAAAAGAGGTTTGTAATTTAAAATGAATTATTATTTTAGTATACTAACTTTTATTACTTGAATAAGTTATTTTTGTTAATAATTTAATATTCTCCATCTAATTTGATAATCAATTTGACATATGTTATCGTACTAAAGTAATGAGTTAAATCCAACTAACAAAATACTCGTACAAATATTTAGATTATTTAAATTTTAAAAAAATAATTTTTTAAAAATATTTTAACCAACCACGTTAGTATTATCAAAAAATTTTTTTTATTTAAAATATTGATAATGTCATCAAAATTAATATTATATAAAACATCAATAGTATTACATTTACAAAAATATTTTTTAAGGCGAAGAATTTCTTTGATCCTTAATATTTAAACTATGTTTTATTGATAAAAATATCCCAAACAAAAAGTTAGCATTTTTTGTCCCAAACTTATTAAATATCTCATTTTATTTACGTTTATTGCATTTAAATCTCTAAATTATTATTATCTGAATGAATTCTATAAATTGATACTTTTAACACACTTATATCCAAATAATTAAAAACTTTGAGATTTAAGCCTACCATATTAATCATATTTTATTTTTCATAACTTTTAATTTTAAATTTATATATTAAAATATAACAAATTATTGAAAAAAACATTAATTTTTATATTTAAAATATTTATGTTAATAAAAACACAATTTAAAATATAAATTAATTTTTGAATTAAAATTAATACATGCATAATGTAACATATCACAATTAATTCTATTAATAATTGGTTACAGTTAAAGTTTAAAATATGGATATCTACAAAGATATAACATATAATTTTTACAGAAAATATCAAAGTTATTATTATTGTAGATAGAAATTTTGAAAAAAATTATGAAAAATTTATCAAATTTTTTTATAAAACATCAAAATAATCTAATACTTATATTTTAAATTAATTTTTTATTTAATATATATATTTTAAATATATAAAATATTTATATTAATCAATAAATTGATTAATTAATTAAAATATTTTATAATAAAATATATATTATTTTTGTTAAATATTTTAGAATAATTATTTAAAAGATTTGAAATGATTAAATAAATTATCTAATTGTAATTATTATAAATAGATAAATCGTAATAAAGATAACAATAAATTTTATTGATTATTTATTTTTAAAAATAGTTATATATAACATGTTAAAAAAGAATATATAATTTATTACAAAACAATAAAGTATTTATATTTTAAATTAATTTTATATTTAATTCATGTATTTTAAAATATATAAAATATTTATAATAATCAATAAGTTGATTAATTAATTAAAATATTGTATAATAAAAAAAATATTTTTTTAAATATTATAGAATAATTAGTTAAAAGATTTAAAATAATTAAATAAATTATCTAATTATAATTATTATAAATAGATAAATCGTAAGAAAATAAATTTTATTGATTATTTATTTTTAAAAATATTTATATATTTTAGCAAATACGTTAAAAAGTAAAAAAAAAATTGAATTGAAATAATTTTTATTAAAGATGAAGAAAAAAAATCAAAAATTTATATGTTTAATATTTTATTCAAAAATTTTTGACTACCAACATTATCCATATTTTTGAAATTATTTAACTAAAAACTTATATTTAATTAATATCATGTATGAAAACGATAAATATCTCTACATTTTTATCCTGCTCAGTGCTCACAACGTCTTTATCATTTACCCTATTACTCTGTTTTTTTCTTTTTAAATAACAATTCATATACACGATCACATTGACACGTTTCGTGAGAAAAGGTTAGTACATGCGATTTTGTCGTATTAATCTATACCAAGTATACCCATCGAGCTCCTCGACGCTTATCATCGAAGTTCAGTGGAGCTAAGTCAGAAAATGTTGAAGTTTTCGATTCAACGAGGTATAAAGTTTGAATATACAAGCTGAAATTCAATCCAAATGTTTAGTTTTATCTTCCAATTCACTTGTTTAAATCTTTGCAGTTAATAGCTTGAAGGCTCTTAGGCCTGAAATCTTTGCTTTGAAACGTTTTGATTTCTCTACGGCCACCGAGCCGTCATCCAAGCAGCATAAGGCTTTGGTAAATTTATATTGATTCCCTCTATATTTATCTGTATAAACCCTGATTTTTTTTGTTGGATGATTTGCTACCGCTTTTTGGAGAAAAAAATGTTAATAATGAAAACAACGATACTGGCTTCATAAACTTGATGCATAAAGTGTATATATAGACTTATAGTTTACTTCTAATTTACAGAGCTGTTAAATGCTATAATACTAATTAGTGCTAATCAGCTAATATGGTAGAACTTAGTCACAAAAAATGGACTTATGTGTAAACAGAATAAAAATCGGGGTACATTTGTGTAAAACTAATCAAAGTTTGGATGTCTCGAAAACTATTTAGCCTCGAATAAAAGGTAATCGCATATTTATGCAACAAACTGTTCTCAGGCTGAAAAGAATAAAGATTAAAACTAAGTTACTAAAAATTGGGCCTGTTATGGTCGTGAAAGATTATACTCTCTTAAATTTTAGGGCTGTCATTAATTTGGACTATATTGTTCATATCGATAAAAGGTTGATGAAACTATTTTGTCAGTAGTTTGAACGTTGGGTAAGTATATTAATTATTTGAAATATTAAATCGAGGCTAAAATATTTACGTGAAGAAAACTTTATGTCCTGTAGTGTAACAGTTCCAATTTTTTTTAATATAAATTTCAAATTAATTTTGAAAATCTGTAGCTTATTTTGGGTTTATTGTATCAGAAAGTGCCCAATCTAATCGGTGGTTCTTTTGTGGATTCAAGATCTTCAGAATTCATTGACGTTATAAACCCTGTAAGTACATGAATTGCTTAGACTTATTGTAGTTTTCTTTTGCAATGTAAATGATTCTTCCAAGGTTCCCTTCCTTTTGTTTATTTCTTTGTAATAAAATATGGTCTATAGGCAACACAAGAAGTTGTTTCACAAGTTCCTCTAACAACAAATGAGGAGTTTAAAGCTGCAGTGTCTGCAGCAAAGAATGCATTTCCATCATGGCGTAGCACACCAGTCACAACCCGTCAGCGTATTATGCTCAAGCTTCAAGAGCTTATTAGGAGAGATATTGTATGTGCACTATTAAACAGTTTTCAGTTTCTTAATTCCAGGGAAGTTTGTGGAGTAATGAGAACCATTTTATTTTTGTATCAGGATAAGCTTGCTATAAACATTACTACTGAACAGGGAAAGACATTGAAAGATGCACATGGTGATGTGTTCCGTGGGCTAGGTTGTTCTATCATTTCGTTACTTTTAATAGGATTTGAGGGTAATAACGGTGGAACCTAATGTCATGGATGGAACTTAAAATATGATATTTTTTGTTTAGAGGTGGTGGAACATGCTTGTGGTATGGCAACCCTGCAAATGGGGGAGTATGTTTCAAATGTATCACATGGTATTGACACTTACAGCATTAGAGAGCCACTCGGTGTTTGTGCTGGGATTTGTCCTTTCAACTTTCCTGCAATGATCCCCTTATGGGTAAGTCTGATATGATTAGTCCTCTTCGATATATCAGGTATGATATGAACTATGGCTATGTGGCTTATCTTCTCCTAAGGTCTTGGTTCTTGGATTTGCTGTCAAAAGTATCCATGTCTATATATTTTTAGCATAGTATTTCCATTAAATTATAAGAGGTTGACATCTTTTTTTTCTTGGGGAGAGAGGTTGGCATTTCAATATAAAATAATCGCTTCTAGAAACTCTTATCATTACAAGTGTTATTTATCATTAGGATATCAGTCGATATGTTTATCAGGTTACTCAATATTTTATCTTTCCCATAAAGAAGTTATAGTCTTCAAAGATTACTTATGATCATGCTACAGATGTTCCCAGTTGCAGTTGCTTGCGGGAATACATTTGTCCTAAAGCCATCAGAAAAAGATCCAGGTTATTATGGTCTTACTTATAATTTGTCATGTTCATTCCTTGGGCATTGTTTCCAGCCACTTGGTAGTGATTTGTACTTTTGATGTCTTCCAGGGGCTTCAATAATGCTTGCGGAGCTAGCATTGGAGGCTGGTTTGCCTGATGGTGTCTTAAATATTGTCCATGGCACCAATGTATTGTTGTATTCCAACTACCATTCAATATGGTCCTTTATATGCTATTTTCTCTGCCTGTTACTGAGTTTTTCTGAAATCCCTTTACTTATTTCGATGATTCGAGTGACATCGTTTATTGATATATCTTTTGTAATGCGAAGATATAAATTGAACTTGTTCGTGCCATCTGTTTTTCCTTTTCATCCTCATGTTAATAATGATCATGCATTACTTTGACTTTGGTATCAAATGTTCCATCTCATAAAACATCACTTTGTGGCAGGACACTGTTAATGCAATTTGTGATGATGATGATATTAGAGCTGTATCATTTGTGGGTTCTAATATTGTAAGTGTTGTCAACGCATTTACTGTTAGATTCTTATTTCTTCATGGTTCTTCATCAAAATAAAAGTGGCGCAGTTGTATAATATGATTTTTGGAATTTATACACATAAAAATATTTCAATAATCGAGGTTATAGCATGCATCCCAAGTCAAAGCATATATATAATTGTATCTGCTTGTTTGAAATCTATTGAATCTTAGAAAGAATAAAGAGTTTTGTTTTATTAGGAATTTCTTCTGTATCATTGTTTTTTTCTTTTTTTCATTCTGTCATCTCTCTTTTTTTCTGGGGAGGTGTGACAGGCCACTTCATCTTTGCAATAAATCATTGATTTTTTGCTTTAGTATCTATTTTATTTTTATTTTTTATACTAGATACCTGTTTGATTCTAGTCTTCTTTACTTTTTCCTTTCCCTTTCTTCTTCTTCCCACCTAATCATGTAGGCATCCATGCAAGTATGAATGATGCACCTAATTTTAGCCATGGGCATATCCTATGTTTTTCCTTTCCTATGTATGTCTCTCTTTTCTTTACCCCAAATTGATGCAGAAATTCTATTTGGTTTTGCACCTTTTTCTTTCGCCTTAGCTTCTACACATTTTTAAATATCTACCCCCCCAAGTAAAGCATGTATTGTTCCATGTTCTTAAATTGAAATGCTGCTGTTAAACTATAGCCCACTATCTATTTGATATGGCCGTAATTATTTTGATGTATATGTAGGCTTGTTCAGTTATTCAATTGAACTTTTGCAACATATTGATTTTTGGTGAAGGTCCTTTTTTTTTCCCCATTTCGGCAGCTGGGACATTCTTCAAGTTTGATTATCTTATTGTTTTGTTGCCTTATAGATTCTTGTTTTATATGGCCCCTTAATGTTAATCTTATATTTTTAATATTTACTTTAAAGGCGGGCATGCACATATATGCAAGAGCATCAGCTAGTGGCAAACGTGTTCAGGTAAATTCAGTTCTTTAAAAGCATGTCTAGCTCATGTAATGTGGACAAATATTTATTTCTACGTTATTTTATCTCCTTAGTCAAATATGGGGGCCAAAAATCATGGTATTGTCATGCCTGATGCAAATGAGAATGCAACTTTGAATGCCATTGTAGCTGCTGGGTTTGGTGCCGCAGGACAAAGGTGCATGGCACTCAGCACCATTGTTTTTGTTGGAGGTGCAAAATCATGGTACTATTCTTCATTTTCCTCATTCAATTTTGTTCAAATTTATGTCTTCCATGTCTGTTTAGCTCTTTATCTTTATTTTTCGTTTAACTGTAAAATGCTGGTAACTTTATGTAATGGATGGATCCTAGTGCATGCAGTTTAGAGTGCTATTTTATTCACAAATATATGCAGTTGAAAACTGTCCCATCCAACTGGCTCTAATACAATATCTTGTTTGCCAGAGTTTTTCGAGAAACATGAAGAATCACTTATAGCCGTGGACATAATTACTTTGGGTCAAATGAAATACTCTTCAACATGTAGCTAATGAGTACTTTTATTATGAAATAAATATCAACTCAAACAATCATATTCCCTTTTCTCTCTTTGACAAATGGATTTAAACATTAATATTAAGAGAAGTTTTGCTTATTTTGTGTAACAATTCACTTTGCATTTGTTATCTATTCCTAATTTAGAAATAGTGCATCAGTTTGGGAAACTGTCCATCTCCTTGAATTTTGTCAGGAAAACCTTGGTTAAACTTCTAAAACATTGCCAGTTTCAGACCGTACTCATCTTAATTGGACATGGGGTTTCACATAGAAATATTACTTCTTGTTAGTCATAGTAATGCAAATAATAATTTTAATAGCATGCAATCTAAGACATGTCAAAAACTAGCTTCCTACAAGTTCTCACTTTTCACCAAAGTAATCTCCAAGCCTGGTGACCCACACATTTCCGAGAAATCACATAGCTTTTGGAAGTTGATTTTTATTATTGTGGGACTTTTGGTTTGGTAATGGTTTTTTTTTTCTTTCAATTTTTTATCTTTTCAATTTTTTATCTTTACCAGGGAGAACAAACTAGTGGAGCGTGCGAAATCTCTTAGAGTAAATGCTGGAACGGTTCCTGATGCTGACCTTGGTCCTGTTATTAGCAAACAGGTAATTATGATTCATCCAAAATTTTCTTTTTCCCCTTTCCTCTTTGGCATGTTCATACCATATATGCAAAGGTATGCTGGCAGAAGTTCTCTCTTAATGGTTTCTTTATCGTACAAATGGATGATGTTTTGCTCTATTTATTCTAATTCTCAAGCTTTCTTTGATGAGTCTTTCATTGCCTGCATTCACAGGCTAAGGATCGGATATGCAGATTAATCCAATCTGGTATTGAAAGTGGTGCAAATCTTCTTATTGACGGCAGAAATATAGTGGTATGTTTTTGTGGACTTATTTTCTATTTCACTTATGTTTTACCACAGAAAAGACTTCTTATTCTCTCTACTCAAAGGTTAATATGCTCTCTGACTTGATGCATAAGACAATGTGGGCTCATGAATTCACAAATTAAAATAAGCAAGGAAGCAACTTTTATTGGTAAACTGTTGATACTGCTAATTCTCTGAGCACTAGTCACTAAAACTAAAAGAAAGAACAAAAGAAAGAAGAAATAATAATAATAACAAAAGGAAAATGCTATAAAGTAGGAAGTTCTCATTTAGTTTTAGGATCTTTTCTCCATCAACGAATAAAAAATCAGTTCTTTGAGTTATTGTTTCTCCAAAATTAAACTGTTTTAGTAGTCTAAGAGAAATTTATTCTATTTAGAATTCAATTTTGGGTGACACACAGGTTCCAGGGTATGAGCGTGGCAACTTTATTGGTCCGACCATCTTGTCTAATGTGACTGAGGACATGGATTGCTACAAGGTACCTTGCATCTACGCTTTCTGGTTCCTCTTAATTTCCTCCACCAATGGAGGTGGTATGATTCGCAATGAAAAAGACTTAATAGATATATTGTTTGGTCATGAAAAGACCTAATATATTGAAATCCTCGAATTTCTGGCAAGTCACTGGCTCTGTTACCTCCGTAGCAATTGCCCCCTCTATCTAAGCCGAAACCTCGAAATTTTTAATTGAATTAATTTGAATGAAAGAACGTGACCTTGATGTTGGAACAACTTTGATCTTTACCTTGGTGTAGTTTTGGCTGAGAATATCTCAATTGGTTTATGCAGGAGGAAATATTTGGCCCGGTTCTTCTTTGCTTAGAAGTAGGCTCTCTACTCCTTCCTTGTTTTATTTTGATAGTTATTCTTGTTGATGATTATGAATCTTCATTACTTCACAAGCACTGGTCTGCTATTGTTATATCAGGCTGACAGCTTGGAAGAGGCCATTAACCTCGTTAATAGAAACAAGTACTTATACTTATCCCCACTTCTGTATAAACATATTTTGTTAATAAGTATACTCTGATTTACCCGGATGTTATACTTTGATTTGAACAGGTATGGGAATGGAGCATCTATATTCACATCATCTGGTGTAGCTGCCAGGAAATTTCAGACTGAGATCGAGGCTGGGCAGGTAAAGCACCCTCTAAGGATACCTCTTATCTTTATTAGAATAACATGGACAAATCTAATATAATTGTAGAACTTAATGACATCCAAGCCCTTTTTCTAAACTGATTGGTTAGCCCTGACTTTGTTGCTTCCCCCTTGTAGTAGTTTGTGCTAAAACATGTTGGTTGCAGTCGTACCTAAAATAGCTTGGGGAATGTTTTTACTGACTAATCAAGATTAGTAATTCTTGGGAGTATTAGATGGAAATGGAATAATAATTCTTTCTTATTGTTTTGTTTATGGATTGTTATCTTATATAATATCAAGAATTTTTATTCTAATCTTTGGATGTTATTGCAAAAAAATGAATAAAATGAATTATTCTCAATTTTCTTAAAATACACTTGTTTAGATTATAAAAAGAGTATCCTACATTGATTAATAAATATATTATTATAGTGTTTATAAGTCGTATGATACTTATCTTCGTTGGAGGTTAATTTTTTAGGATTGAATGTCTCATGTTGTTTATACATTATATAAAATTTACATCACTTTTATATGTAGCAACTCCTGGGATCTAAAAATGTGAATTAGTTAGTGAGCACTGCAATTCATCAAATTTCATGATTCAAACGTTCCCTTAGAGAAGCTTGAGTTTTCTTTTTGGCTTTAAAGCTTGAAGTTTTTACTGCAGTGATTTTATTATGATCACATAGGCTTTAGTGATTTTGAGCTTTTATATGAGTTTTATTTTTCACGAGAAAGCTTTTATATGATTTGGGTTTTATATTAAAGCAATCACTAACCTGTATTTGAGTTTTGAGTCAGGTCGGCATCAATGTTCCAATTCCAGTTCCCTTACCTTTTTTCTCATTTACTGGATCAAAAGCTTCTTTTGCTGGTGATCTCAACTTCTATGGTAAATATTTCACTCTGTTAAATGGCTATTTTTCTTCAGTTTCTGTGTAGAATTTATATTTTTATTATATTTTCTTCCTTTTTGTGGGTGGTAGCAGCTTTGTATATATAAGATCCGTTTGGATGTGTTTTTCTTAAAAGGGGAAAGTGATTTTGAATGACACTGTAAGCATACATCCAAAACGACTTTTTCTTAAAAGAAATATCACTTTTACTAAGAGCACAAGTAGTGCTTCTCAAAATTTTAAAAACACATTTTTTTGAGATTGTCATATATCCTTAAAAGTGCTTTAATATATTTAAAATCCCTTTCAAACTCAAAGATAAGCAGATCCAAACGGGCCAATAGTTTATTATTTGAGTTGCTAATTGGTGAGCATGTATTGTCTTCCTTGGATAGGCAAGGCGGGAGTGAACTTCTTCACTCAGATCAAAACTGTAACTCAACAATGGAAAGATTTAACAGGTGGAGGTGGTGCTAACCTAGCAATGCCTACCTCTCAAAAGACCTAGTTGCTTTCCTAGCTCTCAATTGGCCTAGTGTTACACAGTGGTGTATTTACTTAAACTTCCCAATGAAATCAATAAAAGAACTTGCATTTTTTTTCCCAGAATAAATGAACGGTTGAATTACATTACATAATTTCCTTTACAAATAAAATTTTATTTTTAAACCCTTATTTATGCGTTGACTTTTTTTTTTGGTACAACATAATTTTTTTTTGTATATTAAAAGATATATTACACATGATTTTTTTTTATAAATATAAAAAAATACAAGTTTTTTTAGAAGAGGTGAAAAGTAAAATAATGTGAATAATTAGATTATATAAAAATGGTAGGTAAAAGAACTAGAATGTTTATGTAATCTTCATTTTTTTTATTTGCATCCATGAGGATCCTAATTTTTCTATGATCTCCAATTTAGTACTTGACTTTTCTTTTAAAAAAATGAAAAACAATAAAAATAATATCTTAAAATTGGTAATTATAAAAATAGAAACTTTTATGTCTATCTTAAATACTTTTATTATTAAAAAGTTTAGTCAATCATTTAGAAGCAGTAGTTTGAGTTGAACTATTATAGATTAATTCAATATTGAATTTAGTTGAGTTGAATATGTTTTATTTTTATTGTTATAAATTTTTATATTTGTTATTTTATGTAATTTTTCTAAACATTTCCCATCTAATCTAAAAATTGAAAAATTCAATAAATTAAGATTGGAGATTAAATTGGAGAGTTTAAGAAATGTTGGGAACTAAACTGAAGATGAAGGCATAAACTTGGGAACCAATCAACCAATAAAACTTAGTGGACCAACATTTTTTTTTTCTTTCTTTGGCCGAGAGATGTATCATGAAAGTATCACTGATTCGTAAAATAAACATTTATATATTCATGCGCACACGTTATACATGAATGAATGAAGCTCCAACTCCAAGTCACGTCACTAAAGTTCATATAACACAATTGGAATTGGAATTGGTTCTCTTTTTTTCTTTTTCTTTTTTTTTTCCTTGGTTCATTGGTATATCACACACAACATCATAGACACATTATTTGAAGAAATTATGGTATGCAAAAAGTGATTAATAAGTCCGATATCAAACTAAAATTAAAAATTTTCTTATCTTTAAAGGTCAGCTAGCATATTAGGGTGTAACTAACGTAATATTTAAGTATAATTTTTAAGTCGCATATTTAAAAAACATCATTAATTATTGTTTGTTATAACAAAATAAGAAAAACTTAGCGTTTCATAGAAATTTTTTCTCTTCATTTTATTCATTGATTTGTGTTTTTTTAACTAATTACACTACTTAAACATCCTAACTGAGATGAATTGAGACTTGAATTATATATCTTTTATATATTCAAATAGAAGAAAAAGAATATTGAAATTATGGATTCTTTTGAGGCATTTCGGCCTTATTTAAGGCTCTTTTAATTATAAATATCTAATATTAAATCCCATAATATTGCATGGATGTTAAATTATTAACACAAAGGAGATAAGCTTTCATTAGAGGGGGAAAAGGGATGACAAGTTTGGAAAATGACATCCAGCTTTTCAGGACAACATGATAATCTATCTATATTTATTTTAAATCACACATAAATAATTAATTTTGGATAAAAATGTTCTCATATTTTAAAGTAATGATATATCTTGTTTCATATATTTTATTTTAAATTTAAAAAAAAGCTAATAATCTTAAATAAAAAAGCAGTTTATAATATGAAGAAATGTGCATAAGTGTACTATATATATTAAGGATTTTAATATTTTGTTATTATATAAATATAGCTTAAAAAGAATGAAATTGACAATATTTACATATTTATTTTAATTATGCATGTATACTTTTCGTTATAGTTTAAAAAAATATATTTTTTATTTTAAATAGATAGTAGAAATTAATAAAATTAAAATTAAAATAAACATGATAATTGATATGCAAGACATTAAAAATACAATAATTTACGTGCAAGATAAGTAATAATAAAAATTGATAAAACAATGAAAAGAATTGTTCCCATATTTTTCGTTGTGGTGTTCTGATAAAGTTCCAATGTGTCTAAAAATTAGGAAAAGTGTACATGTTAGTCCCGACCTTTAAAAGTTTGTTTGTAATAATTTTTGTGTTATTAATAAGTATAATTAGATTTATATAAAAATAATATCATCAATTGTGATATATAAAAATAATATTTTCAAAACATTAAATTCTTTAAATTAAATACCAATACTTTTAAAATTCTACCATTTAGATTCCATTTTTTCTTAAATCATACAATTTAGATCCTGATTTTCCTAGAACTCTACGATTTAGATTTCCTTACTTATATTCCCTTAGTTTAGTTTATCCCTAATTAACTTAAATTATATTTGAGGGACATCAAAAATTGTTTGTTAAATTTTTTTTTTCAATTTAGTTCAAACATTTTTCAAAATTTTAATTTAATGCCCAATTTTTCTTAAAATTGTGAAAGTGTAAGGAAATGTTAAGGCCATAACATAACATCATGAAACTTAGGCGTTATAAATAATGAAAAATATATTTTTTATATACATGCTTAATAATTAAAGTAAATTTAATAATTTTAAGTTACAATAAATAATTTTTTTAGAAAAAAAAGATTAATATGTAACAAAGAGTTTGGAATTATTTTTTTCTCGTGGTACAGAGAAAAAAACTTTTTTTTCAAATGATAAAATTTAAAAATATTATAGCTTCATTTGCAATCTATTCAATACAAAGATGATAATATATTTTATTTAAACAAAAAATCATGATTTAAAATTATTTAACACTTTTTAAAAAAAATTTAGTGCCACTTGAGCCTAGTATAAAAATAACGATATTAAACTAATTATTTTAGAAAAATAATAATGGGGCTATTTCAATAAAATCAACGGGTTGTCGAGCCTAGTGACAGTCTTTGTAACTGAGTGGAATAATAAGGTGTTTGGTTTTGGTGTTGTGGTATTGGACTACGAGGTAGGCGTGGTTTTATACCAACTTTTCAAAAGAAAAAAATTATTTTTTTAATGTAATTGATAATTATTAATTAAAATAATAATATTTATTTATATTAGTTGTATTAATAGTATAATTTATGATAAATATAATTTTTTAATAAAAAAAGACTTAAAAAAAACATGAGATTTATAATTTATGTTTGAAGTTTAACTCGTCAAAATAAGGATGCTTATCAATGAAAAATAAAATAGAAAGATTTTAGAATAAATTAAAAAAAAAAAGCGGTTTCCATTGGAAAATTGAAGCAAGATTGTCTTTAAATTATAAAAATCAAAAGATGAAGGGCTAAACTAAAAAATTACTAACAAATACGTGCATCTATCCTAAAATCTATGCGAAGGTACATTCATCATTGAAAACTTGATGAAAACCACAGGCTGATTCATTTATCACAGTATCCACCACTAAATATTAAAATTTATGAACCACTTAATCTTTAAAAAAAGCAAACCAAAAAAGAGAAATTGATATTTTACCCACAAGCTAGCTGACAAATATAAAATATATTTTTCTCATATGTTATAATAATTATATATCTTCACTAATTTATATATATATATCATATCCTAAAAAAAGTTTTATTTCATGTATAATTTACTTATTTATTGGTTTAATATTTAATCCTATCAGAAAATATTTTCATATATTTTTAACATGTTTAACACAATTTAATTTAACTTTTTATTGTAAATACATTTTCATAAGATAAATTTAGATTGTAAAATATTCATATTATAGACTAAATATTTAAAATATATAATAAACATCTCATCGTATTATAAAAAATTGAGTATATATTTAGTGCCTATGTTAAATTTTCTAATTTTTTTTTGCTAAGACTGTAATTTATGTAATTTATTATTTTTTTAATAAAACTACGAGCAGTACCAAACTCCATAACATTCTTATAATTTATATATAAAAAAAAATCTACAATAGTCTTATTGCATGCAATAATTCTTTCACGTAATAATATTTTATGGATTGGATTTATCATGTTTAAGTGGTGCATATAATGTGAAAGTCGAAATATATGCAATAAAACATTTTTTTCTCACATTCTAATAAAATTATTAAAAATATATCAATAATTTTCTAATACACTTATGTCTTAGTTAGATTACATTTGAATGAACTAAATTGAAAGTTTGAGTCTATCATACAAACGTCTCCCTTCATAAATTAAAGGTAGATGAGTTGCAAAAAATCTATCATTTATTCTTAATTAAGAATAATTTATATTATTTTAATAATATTTTATTAAAATTGTTTTTATGAAGTAATTAAAATACTAGAAAATACGAGACGTTAACATTATTAAAATTTAATATAAAATTATTTAAAAAAATATAAAAATAATATCATTTTGATAAAAAATTATTAAACACATAATTTTTTAAATAAATAAATTGAAATAAAAATTATGAAAACCAATAAATATTAAATTAAATATTTTGTAAAATTGATATCTTATTAATTTTTCCTTTATTATTGAAGATTATATTACGAGAGAGAATGAAGATAAATTGGAGTATATTCTTACGTTTTATTCTTTGTTAATTTTGATGATATTACAACACTATAAATAGAAATAAGAAATTAGACAAATGTCCACTAATCTAAGAATATAACAGCTGGTATCAACAATTAAATTACAGTTTGATTTACACTAGTTTTACAACATGTACAACACTAATAATATTCTCTAAAAGTCTACATTCCCCCTTAAGTTGGGTAATAGATATTAATCATTCCCAACTTGCAACTCAATTCTTCGAAGATTGTTCTAGATAACGATTTGGTAAGGATATTTACAATTTGATGATTAATAGATGTATATAGTAGGTCCAAAATTTTTCCATCTAACTTTTCTTTAATGAAATGACGATCAATTTCTACATGTTTGGTTTGGTCATGATGAACTGGATTTTTTGCAATTCTTATTGCAGCTTGATTGTCACAATGCATGCTGATAGGTTCAAGAGTTGTGAAGTACAGTTCATTAAGTAGTCTTTTTAAGCACATTCTTTCATAAATCCCATGAGTCATAACTCTAAATCCAGCTTTTACACTACTTCGAGCAACTACTGATTATTTCTTACTTCGCCAAGTTACAAGATTTCTCCATATGAATGTACTATATCTAGTGGTAGATCTGTGATCCACTATAGAGCCTGCCCAATCAGCATCTGCAAAGACTTCAATTTTTCTAGTGAGATTCTTAGTGAAATATAATCTTTTTCCTGGTGTCATCTTGAGATACTTGAGTATACGATAGACCGTTTCCATGTGTTCTTTAGTGGGATTGTTCATAAATTGACTAACAACACTTACTTAAAAACCAATATTTGGTCTAGTATGAGATAGGTAAGTGAGTTTTTTCACTAATCTTTAATAACGACCTTTGTCCACAAGTATACTATTTTCTTTGATTCCGAGTTTTACTGTAGAATCTATTGGAGTTTCTGCTGGTTTATACCCCATCATTCCAGTTTCCTTGAGAAGATCAAGTACATATTTCCTTTAAGATATAGATATACCCCTTTTTGTTCGTGCTACTTCCATTCCTAGAAAATATTTGAGATTGCCTAAATCTTTGATCTCAAATTCCTTGGCAAGGAATTCTTTAAGTTTATTCATCTCAATTATAGAATTATCTGTTAGAACAATATCATCTACGTATACAATTAGGATAACTATTCTATCATTAGAGAAGTGTTTGACAAATAGTGTATGATCTGATTGACATTGATTGTACCCATATCTCTTCAAAACTTTAGAAAACCTATCAAACCAGGCACGTGGAGACTGTTTCAATCCATATAAGGATTTCTTAAGTTTGTAGACTCTATTGGTTGGAATAGGAGATTCAATTTCGGTAGGAATGTCCATATAGACTTCTTCTTCAAGATCACCATTAAGGAATGCATTCTTGACATCTAATTGGTAGCGAGACCAATATAAGTTAGATGCTAGGGAGAGAAGAACATGAATAGTGTTGAGCTTTGCTACAGGTGCAAAAGTTTCCTGATAGTCAATCCCATATGTTTGAGTGAATCCCCTAGCCACAAGGCAAGCTTTGAGTCTTTCTATATTGTCGTCTGCTTTGTGTTTGATTGTAAAGATCCATTTACACCCAACAACTTGTTTTCCCAATGGTAGTGTTGTGATCTCCCAAGTCTTGTTTTTCTCTAAGGCACTGAGTTCTTCACGAATAGTTGTCTTCCATTCAGGTACCTAAAATGCTTCATGATCAGAATTTGAAACCTATATCTGATCAAGGTTGCTGATAAATGCCTTATAACTTGGTGAGAGATTTTTATAGGAAAAAAGTTATAGATGAGGTGGTTTGTGCAATATCTTACACCTTTCTTTATAGTAATTAGCAAATTCAAATCATTAGAAGGTAACTCAATAATAGGAGGTTCAAGGATGTTACCTTGTGAATTGTCGGAGTGGCCTGTACTAGGGTTGGATTCTTGGACTAACTCAAGATATACTCGGTTCTTTACTCTTTCTTGAGTTGTTTTCCTCCTAGAGTAGACAAGAAGATCATTGTTTGGGACATAGACGTTTGGATCTATTGGTAGAGAAGTTGGGGGGTTCATTGGGATTATTAAGAGTATTTATTTGAGACATTGATTCACTCTCTTGAATTTGTGGGATAGGATTTATGGGAGACTGAGTGGTTATGCTATTTCAAAGCTAGTATTCATTGCCTACGTTCTCCCCCTAAATGATAGGTTTGGAATAGAGTGGATATTGTTCAAAGAATGTGACATCTATTGTATTATAGAATTTTTTTGTGATAGGAGAGAAGCATTTGTATCCTTTCTGGTACGATGAATATCCTATGAATATGCATTTGATGGCTCGGGGATCAAGTTTACCTCTATGATGTACATGGACATAAGCAGAACATCCAAATTTTTTAAAGGGAATGTGAAACATGATTTTGGTGTGTGGGTATGACTCAAGTAGAGTATTGATAGGTGCTTTAAACATGAGAACACGATAGGGCATCCTATTGATAAGATAGGTAGCTGTAAGAACAGATTCCCTCCAAAAATATTGAGAGATATGAGTTGTGAGCATGAGGGATCTAGCTACCTCGAGAAGATGTCTATTCTTCCTTTCAGCCACACCATTTTGTTGATGTGTGTTAACACAAGAGCTTAGATGGACAATCCCTTGAATTAATAGATAATCATTAAGGGTGGAAGCAAAATATTATTTAGCATTGTCAAATTTCAATACTTGGATTTTTGTTTGAAATGGGTTTGAATCATGATATTGAAATTTTTAAAAATTTGACTTGCTTTAGATTTATCTTTCATTAAAAATAACCAAGTGGATATTTTTGATTCGAGAAGGTCCCTAAATATCAGTGTGAATCAATGAAAAACGATGTGACTTTTTATGTGGAAGATGAGGATATGAAGTTTTAACATGTCTTGAAAATTGACATACTTCACATTGAAAATTGGCATACTTCATAGAAATGGTAGATTGAGGACTCATCATCACTTTTTTATGACTCTTCTCTTGACAAACTTCGGAGAAGGTATCACGAATGTTGGGCAAGGGTTTTGTTCATAGAATTATGTCGCGTACATCATCAAGATCTTTATTGAGCCTTAGTAAAAATTTGAAAATCCGCTTCTTGTCAATAATCTGTTTGTACAAGATGTTGTCTACTAGACATGTCCATTCATGAACCTTAAAGAGGTCTAATTGGTGTCAACATCGAGTGAGAGAGTTAAAGTATTGGGTAACTGATAACTCTCATTGACGAAGATCATGAAGGATGCTTTCGATCTCAAATAGTTCAGACATATTATCACAATTGGAATAAGTGTCTCTGGCGACATACCATATCCCTTTGGCAGTTTTGTATAGAAGAAAATTCTCTCTAATCTCGTTTGTCATGGAATTTATCAACCAAGACATCACCATATTATTTTCATATTTTCATGTTCTATATTACGGATCGTCTTTATTCGGGGCTACTGCATCTCCAGTGAGATAGTCATCTTTCATCTTTTCACATATGAACATCATGACGGATTGGGACCACTGAAGATAATTGTGCCTATTTAATTTATGACTAGTGATGGGCAGAAGATTGTTTTCTGTGGAACCAGTAATTACATGTTTTCCTATGGCCATTGGTGTTATTTTAAATGGGGTTTATATGTGGGTTGATTTGGGCCTACCATTGTGGGCTGATATTTGTTACTGGGGCGAGTTGGGTTGAGTTGAAATTTGTTACTGGGTTGGATTGGGATGAAATTTGTTACTGGGTTGGGTTGGGTTGAACTAGGTTAGGCTAGATGGGCTGGGTTGGGCTAGGTTAAATCATAAATATAGAAGCAGAATGCAGTGCGTATTGGAAACATAATGCAAATATAGGAACAAATTTTGGAACTGGGATTTGTGGGACTTACTGACTTAACCAGATGGCGATGACGATGAACCAGATGATCAACGACGATGGACAGATGGTCGGCAACGAAGATAGACAGATGGTCGACGATGATGATGGATAGATGGTCTGATGGTGCCTGAGTTTCACGAGATTAGATGACTGATGTCTCACGATTTTGGATGGTCGGTGAGCTGTGGGTAATGGCTTGCAAAAATGGCACGAGTTTCACAATTTTGGGTGGTCGGTGACTCCCGATGATGACTTGTGTGAGCAGAGATAGAACTTGCGATGATTGGGCTGAGAACTAAAAAACCTGAGTAGAAGCTGCTCTACTGATGTTGTAAATTCCCAATTTATAAAAATGCTTGCACTGTTCTTGGATACATATTTGAGCTCAACTCAGGGAGTGAATTTTAGAGAAAAACAAAAAACTTCCTCGGACATAATTGGTGAGAAAACAAAATTAGATTTCATAAATATTCTGATACCATGAAGATTATATTAAGAGAGATAATAGAGATAAACAGGAATATATTCTTACTCTTTATTCTTTGTTAATTCTGATGATATTATAACACTATAATACAACACTATAAATATGAATATGAAATTAGACAAATGTCCACTAATCTAGGAATATAACAACTGATATCAATAATTAAATTACAGCTTAATTTACACTAGTTTTACAGTCTTTACAATATTAATAATATTCTCTATAAGTATAAATTATTATTAAACAATCATGAAAATTCTATAAAAAATATGAATTTTTTTATAAAACTTTATAAAACATCAAAACAATCAATTAATTATATTTTAAAGTAAATTTTTATTTAATAAATGTATTTTTTAAATACATAAAAATACTTATATTTATCAATAATTTAATTAATTAATTAAAATATCCTATAATAAAAACAATTTAAAATATTACGAATAAATAGTTAAAAGATTTAAAATAATTAAATAGATTATCTAATTTTAGTTATTATAAATAAGTTAAATCTTATAAGTATGAAAATAAATTTTATTAATTATTTATTTTCAAAAATATTTATATATATAATAAAAATGTTAAAAAATAGAATATATTATCTACTACAAAATTACTAAAAATTGAATTAAAATGTTTACTTTAAAGAAAAAATTTAAGAATTTATTTTTTTGATATATACAATATTTACAATATATAGAATATTTTAATAAAAAAATATACTTAACTAATATTTTAACGACGATATCTATCCTATATAAAAATATTGTTATAATAATGTTTTATCCGTGTTTTTTATTTTATTTGAATGATTTGACAAGAAAAAAAAATATTTTAATAAAAATATATAAAAATAATTTTATTTATCTTTAATTAACTTATTTTATCAAAATTAACGAATAAAAAACAATTTTTTGATTTAAAAATTTAATCTAAACGACTTGATTAAATATTTATTTTAAATTAAAAAAATATTATACATCAAATTATTATTATTATATAAAAAAATAAGGTTATTCAAATAAATGAACTCACTTTTTCAAACTAATAATTAAATAATATATCTTGTTCATATATAAAGACTTTTTTTTAATTAAAACAAGATGAATTGAACAATGAGTTGCTGACAGATCGATATTAAAAAAAAAAAAAAAAGAGAAGAAGGGCAACTATGACAAAACAAGACTTGGTAAGAACCGTAAATTAGACGGCCAAACACGCCCTGTTTCGAAAACCCAACACTTTAAAACAAGCTCTGTGTTTTCAGCAAAATAACAAAACCATTATCAGTATTCTTCAGAATAACCCATTTTATCTCTCTCTCTCACACCAATACAAACAAATATTGGAAAGAAAAATATTCACTTCAAAATCCTAATTAGAAATTAGAATACCCCTTATTTAATTGTTTTAATCACATAGAGAGAGAGAGAGAGAGAGAGAGAGAATGGGAGCTGGGCAAAAATTTGGTGTTCTGTTATGTGCAGAAGATTCAGAATATGTGAAGAAAATGTACGGAGGTTACTTTGGAGTTTTTGTAACAATGTTAGGAGAGGAAGGTGAGAGTTGGGATCTTTATAGAGTTGTTGAAGGTGATTTCCCAAAAGATAACGAAATTGAAAGCTACGATGGTTTTGTGATTAGTGGTAGTAGTAAAGATGCCCATGGTAATGATTTTTGGATCTCTAAGCTTTTCAGTCTCTTGATTAAATTGGATTCTATGAAGAAAAAAGTTCTAGGTATTTGCTTTGGACACCAGGTAAATTATTTTTTAATTTATTATTATTATTATTATTATTTTCCATTTTCAGTTCTCATGATATGGTATTTGATTATTTAATGGCTATTTATTTGATCTGTTATTTAAATATGTTTTGTGCTGTTGCTTTTTATTAAAGTGTCAACAAAAATAATTATTATACGTTCTAAAAATGTTTTTTTTTATGTTATTATTTGGTGTATTATTTTAATAACTTTTTACTAAAATATAATAATTTTATAAACAAAAATAATAAAATATTGGTATTATAGAAAGGGATTAAAGAAATTTAACTAAAAGGTAAACTTTATGATATTATTAATTAAAACATTAATTTAACAACATTTAAAATGCGGAAAATAGCAGTGTGTTTAAATTGACTTTTAGCAAAAATAAAAATATAAAAAAAGTGAAAATTGGGCATGTTAATGTGTGACCAATTTGTGAAAAATGCGAATTGGTGTCGTCAATTAAGTAAGATGTTCAATTATTAGTAATTCAAAATATTGGGTGGACGTCTCATGGAAATAGTAAGTTGCTTTAATGTTATATATAGTTACCTAAATTTATCTTGGTTTGGTTTTATTGATATTACGATAAATGTTATAATTATTTAGAAAAATATTTTTTTTTTAATAATTTTATTATGTATTATGATATAAATGATATAAGTTAACAATTATATTATGTATCATGATATATAGAAATTCAAATATGAGTACAAAGATAAGTATTCTTAATATTTTTTCTAAAAATGATACAAATATCATGATTTTTTTTATAGCAGTTGAAGATAATTAATAAGTTTTGAAAAAAAATTAAAGTAAAAAACATATTTATTGGTGCTAATTAAATTATTTTATTATGAATTATAATAATATGGATTTTTGAATAGTGAGATTATGATGTCCTCGTGGTTGTGAGATTTATTGCAGCCTTCAACGGTTTCTCTATTAACTTTAAATTCTCACATTTATATATTTTAATTAAATTAAATATTTTAATTACTTCATTAAGGTATTTGCTTTAATAACTGTATTTTTTATTGTTAATTTCCAATATTTTAGGACATTTTTCTATTCTAGCCTGTACAACTCTGCTTCAATTCATTTTAACTTACAAAAATAATTAAATTATTTAAATATATAATAATTAAATAATTAAAATACGTTAATTTTAAAAAATATAACTAATTATCAATATATTCAATTTATAAAATAACCAAAATATTATATTAATTATTTAAATTTAAGATCACGTGTTTAAAATTTGATAAAGTGGTCCAAGTGCCGTACGATTTTTTGACTTTGGGATAATCCTGATTCTGATTTTTTTAAGGAAAATTCCAAAAAAAAATATTATTAATTATTCAATAATAAATTTTATTTATAATAAGATATATTAATAAAGATATTTATAAATGATATGAATAATAATTATTATTATGAAAAATTGAAGGAACCAATAGAAAATGTAATAGTTTTATAATGGGACATATAGTAGAATAATTTAATTACAAAAAGTAAAAAAATTATTTATTTATAAAATTTTCATATGATATGTAAATAAGCATATCCTAGTAAAATGAACCACAAATTTATAATAATTTACGGTGAAAAAAAGAAAACGTTTCCAGACGAACAAGCAATAAAAAATTTATAATATATGCATGCACTATATAACAAATTGCTTGTAAATCATTCATTAATTGAATAAATAGAAATCAATAACTTCTTTTACAAGTCTCATTTAGTATTCGTGATTAATCAATGGTTTTGGAATGTGATTCACATAATTATTAAAAAAATTCCTCAATAAAGGTTGGAAATTCAGCTTAAGTGGGATGGGTTTATGGGATACGGTTGGAGGGGAACAAAGTAGTGACGTTACTTGGGCTTTGTAAAGCTTTATATATGCCTTACCTAATAAACATGATTTTGTTGTTGTTACCATTCACTCTATAAGAAATAATGTTATTATAAATGTTAATAATATATAATTTTTTTTTAGATATTTTCATATTATTATATTTATTTAGAATTATTTTATAAAAATGTATAAGTGATTTGTTTTTTTTAAATAATTCTTTCTGGTCGTACAATATAAATAATTTAATCGATATAAATTTATGTATTATTAAACTTTATTTTTTTAAACTCTTAATAACCATAACTTATTACCCAAATAATGAACTTATCATATTACATGTTATTTATGGCATGCTGTCTTCTATCGATCATAGTCTAGATTACTATTTTTTTAATAATATTTAGGAACAAGATAAGGTTTTTAACATGTGGAATGTTTTAACTATATACTAAATATTTGTTCATATTTTGGGCATTGAAAATCAAACTTAATTTATAAATAATTTCGTTACATGTCCCTTATTGTTGTTACCAACAAAACAAAAGTAAAATGTTTAGTACATAGTAATTATTTAATGTTTGAATAAAAAATTTAATAAACCAAAACAATATCTCTATTAACTTTTGTTAAAACATTTCACATCTATGCATGCATGGTTTGTCTGTTTCGAAGAGCTAAAGATTCGATTTTCGGGTATGTAAAAAAAATAAAAAGATTATATAATCTTATTTGTAGAATTTTGTGTTAAAAAAATAAATAAATAGAATAATCACATATATAATAAAATATAAAATAAATATGTAATGGGATCTCACTTGCCTCTTGATGTGGACAAAAGTTTACAAGTGTAACCCTTCATGCATAGCGTGTCATGTTTATCGTGTCATTCGACAACTGTCGGTGGACAAAGTCACCTTCCAACTCCAACTCATTTAAATTTAAAATTTTGATTTGATTTGTTAAAAATAAAATATATAGAATTAATACATTTTATAATTAGATTAAATTTATAATATTATAAATACCATATTTACATTAAATTATTATTTTTGTTTAAAAATAAATATAAATATTAAATCTCAATAATAATTTAAAAATTATAAACCTATATTGATAACATTTTTTTTTTACATAAAATCTTAATAGAGCATGTATATGAGTTATGTAAATTGAAATCGTGATATATAAGAAGGCACGTTATAATAATCAATAATATATTTACATATAATTTGAAATATATTGAAATTTAAGTTACATATAATCTTCCTTCCATAAAACTTGAGTGTCGTGAACTCTATTTTGAAATGGATCCTGCATATGAGAAGAAAAGATCATGTACGTATATTTTGTACAGTAAGTATTTGTTCTTATTCCTTAGCGATGATGATCTATGACAACGAGATTGCTACGAGTATAACACATTGTCCACACGCTATAAATTGATTATCATCCAAGTTTCATCTTTTTATTTATTTTTTAATTAATATTTATTATAAAATCATATTAGACATTCACTTTTTAAGTAAAGTATGATTCTTTTTAACTTATATTTTCTAAAAGATCACACAATTATAATTGCATAAAAGTAAAATAAATTATAGGTTAAAAGTGTAACATTTTTCTCCAAACTTTAACTAAATTTTTATATAGATCTTTAAAATCTTAAAACATATTATTTGATCATAAAACACTTAAAACTTTATACATAATTAAGTTTCTAAACTTTTAAATCTTACAATTTAGTTTCTAAATTTTTAAAATTTTACAAATAGGTCTTAAATTTTTGGTTCATAAATATGTATTTTAATAATCAAATTAGGACTTAAGTGTAAAATTTTAAAAATTTAAGAATTAAATTATAAGATTTAAAAATTTATGAAATTACGTGTAAAATATTAAAAATTTGAAGCTCGAAACTTACGTTTTAAAAATAATTTAATGACCTGTGTATAAATTTAATTAAAATTTGGAAATTAATGTTATCCTTCGATTATAAAATACATTGAATGTAAAATGAGTATATATAGGAAATTTTATTTTGTTGCTATATCATCTAATGAATACTATTTTTTTTACCATATATATAACTATTAGAATATTAGATTGATTTATTATGCATGTTAAACCAAGCTTTAGGACCACTCCACCACCTTATGTTACGTTCTTAATTTACTCTCTTTGAATAGAGATGAAAGCACTAGTCACGTGGGGTGTCAATTTGGCACTATTCAAACTATACGAATTACCAGTTTTATTGAAATAATAAATTTGAGAGCAAACGTTATTATATATTTTTATAAAATAAAATAAAAATATATTTATAAATACAATAAAAGTTGAGGGAGCAAGTGACCCCTTTAAGATATCTACATGTGGCTCCTCCATGAGTATATATACCATTTTTCAAGGTTCATCCTCCTTCTTTCTCTCTCTCTAAATATCGATTGGTAAAAGAAATTGTCATGCAAGTGTTTAATTAACCAAAAAAAAAAAGATTCTTAATTATGGTATTTTAATATGATATATTGTTTATTATAATATGGATACATAGATTTTGAGCCGTGCACTAGGCGGCAAATCTGGCCGTGCAATCACTGGATGGGATATAGGAATCAGATCTGTCCATTTATCATCATCATCATCATCATCAAAGCTCCTTTCATCTCTCAAAGTGCCTACTATGCTCTCCATATATGAAATCCATAGAGATGAGGTTTGTATTAATTCGATCTCAACAATCCCTCTAACAAGAAAAAGAAATCACAACTCTCTTCATTTCGTCGTGTCACAATCTCAACTTACATAACACGTTTTAATTTGTTTTAATTAAAATTGCAGTGCTTCATGCATACAAATACTAATCAAATTATTTATGTAAAGTAATTAACTGTGATCAATGTATTATGTTATATATGAATTTCTTTGCATGCTTTGTTAATAATTTATATAAACTATATACGATTGGATTATAAACTTAGTTAGCGTAATTAATTTAAATAAAAAAAGTTATATTTGGGCCGGGTATTGATAAAAATGTTAGTATATTGATAATAAATGTGAATAATTAATGTTTAATTAATTAGGTATGGGAGCTTCCACCAAAGGCTGAGTTGCTAGCTTGGTCGGATAAGACAGGAGTGGAGATGTTTAGGTTTGGAGATCACATAATGGGCATCCAAGGCCACCCTGAATACACAAAAGACATCCTTCTTAACCTTATTGATCGCTTAGTCAACCTCCATTACGTTTTGGTACCCTATATATAATTATCTCTTTCTATTTTTCACCTTTTCACCTTTTCACCTTTTCAATTTCTATTTATTCTTTCATTGTTTTTTTTTAATCATAAAATGTGTACTTAAACTTTAACTAAATTAACATGTAACTTTCCAAATTTTTAAAAATTTAGGATAAATTAAAAATATATATGTGAATTAATTAAATTTAAGTATTAGTATTAAATTTTACTCTTTTAAAAAAAAAAAAATCATATCAAGTTTAAGGGTATGTTTCTTTTCATCTCCAAGAATCAATAAAAACGTTTCTTATTGTAAAAAATAATTCATAACCAACCAAAATTAAATTATCTCAGGTATATATTTTCAGGCTCATAAATCACATTTCATCCTTGTACTAGGAAGCACAAATTATGTAGTACTTCTTTCTAAAAGCACGTTATCTCAAAACTGTTTTTTTAACATAAAGATAAGCAAAGATACTCTAAATTATGTTCATGCATGTTTGAGTTAGAGCATTATATGTTTATTATTACATCTACTCGTTTCAATATAGAGCAAAGTGCTTCAAGATTACAAGTAAATATATTTTTCCCCTAAACTTACAAATTTATCCATCTTAGTTTTGGTTTCGGAATTGAAAATTTATTTATTTGTTATTATTATTATTATTATTATTATTTTAATTGAGTTGTTTTGGGTTAGGAATCTGAAGCTGAAGACTTGAAGGCAAAGGTGGAGGCACGTGAGCCAGATAGGGAGATATGGAAGAGACTGTGCATCAACTTTCTTAAGGGTAGATTATGATGACAAATTAATCTCAATTTTAATTTAAAAGATGGGGAAAAAAATAAATGTAAATAAAAAAGTGCTTTTAAGAAGTTTAATGGATGTTGCATGTTTTAGATTCATATGGGGAAAATAGGATAGGAAGTGAAACTAATGTGCAAGGCTAGCATTGAATATTAGTACGTTGTTATCTTTTCAATGTAATGGTGAAATTTTGGTCAAAGATCTTAACAACTTTGATCTAAATTAATTATGAAAACAAGAAAGTTTAATTTTCACAATTTTGATGGATCACAGAGCATCATTCGTATTATTTTTTTATCAATTAAGATAGTTTATTCTCTTTATTATTTTTTAACAATTTAATCATTTTATTATAAAAAATAATAATATAATTTAAATGATCATTGTTATCTATTACATGCTAAAGCTAATTAATGAAATTGATATTTTGATAATAGATAACAAAAAATAAAAATAAACAAATTTTAATTTATTCTTACACTATTTTTTTTTTTCAAAATAAAAAGATTATACTGCTACAAGCAAATAATAAACGGGTTCAACTTCTTTTTTTTAACACTTATAAATGTGTAATCACCCATACTTATTTATTTGTAAATTTCTTGTGGCCTAGTTGTAATGATTTTCTCACCCCTATTTGTAGTTATTTTCTTTGATCGGAAACAAAAATGAGGACAATAAAGAAGGAAAATTGGGGACAAGATCCTCCAGCGTTAAATAGCTTTTATTGATTAAATAGATATTCTAATTTATAATATGTGAAACATCCTAGCTACCACCACTAGAAAAACAGTGGCTATATAACCAACCAAACACAGACTAATGTTTTAATGCATAGAAAAAATTATTTATTATAGATTTATGATAAATCATGATTAATATGGTGTAATATTATTTAAAATTACACTCAAATTTACATAACTAATGTATAATTTCTCTTAATAAATTGATGTATTGTGGCCATCAAGTTAACATTATCATTTTCCCAATGGATGCGCAATCAAATGCGTGGCTCTAAATGCCCAGATTCTTCTAGAATCTATGAAGAGACTTGCTCTTTCGTAAGGGGAGGTTACAGGTCCATTTGGAAGTTTTTTTTTTTTTTTGGTTGGAAGTGATTTTTAATGTTTCAAAGCACTTACTAAAGTGTTTAACAAGCTCCAAAATTAATATTTTAAAAATTATTATCAATAATGACATTTAAAAAAAAAAAAGAACAATGCTTTCATATGCTTATTATCTTCCCAAAATAATTTAAAAATATGATTAAAATTTCTTAAAATTTATAACTGTAAAAATATAATATCTAACTCATATTTTTAATATAAAAAAAATTAACATTTCACTTTAAAATAAACACCGTTAAAATTTAACCACATGTTAATATTAAACTTGAACCCCTTAAATATTATTGAATTATTATGTTTGTTAGTGTTAGTTTTAAGGATGTTTTATAAATAATTATACTCAAAATTACTTGAAACATTTTTATTCCTAGGCCAAGCCACTTTAATCAAACTCCGTTTTAAACCAAACCCAAGCATTAATACAGGTAAACTAACAAAAGCAATTAAGCAGTGGACCGTATTAACAATTCCAAAGCAAACTCTTTAAATTAAATAATTTTATCATCAATCACAGTGCAGTAATGTGAAAGAAAAGACATAACCAATTGTAATCCAAGTTCCAATTTATAACAAGTGCTATCATGTTTGGTACTGTCAAAAAGTATTATTATTTGCCCCATTTCACCACAAAATGGAGCACCAGTTCATCAATACTTAGAAACAAAGGATAAAAAGTGCAAAGTTCATAGAATGTTTTTCAGCCACGAGAAACAAAAAGAATTTAAGCACTCAATATGCCACCAGAGTTCTTCCTGCACTCTGAAAGCATATCCATGTAAAACTGACATTTGCTGATATCGTTCCCATAGCCGTTCAAGCACTGCAAAAAACGATTTTAAAAAAACATTAGATTCTAGTCACGTTTTTTATTACACGTCGTAAACCTAGGTAACTTCATAAAACATGATATACCCTTGTTAAGAAAATTACCGCTACATTCATTCTTTTTTTTTTTCCTTTTCTATCAACAATTAGATGTGGCAGAGTAAAAATATACTTGGTAACTTCAGAAACATGATTCAAATACTAAAGAAAATATTTATGGATGGCAGTGGGAAAATAGGAGTTTCAAGGGTTATTCTTTCATTTTTAGATACCGAATAGCACAAGAGAAACCAAAACCTATTAAACTTAACGGGAAATCCCAAAGTCTTAATATAGTGAGGATAGATGTCCAAAAATCTAAATTTAAAGTCATCAACAAACAAATGTGGAAAATTGACACAAGCAGTAAGTCTACAGAAAAAAACGGAAATTGCCAGTAGGAGTTTCGGGTATGGTAAAATTGTTCTATTTATAAAAACTGGTAAAGAGTAGACAACTAGATGCGTATAATAAAAAGAAAAAAAATCTAAGCCCATAATTAAAAAACATAATGCCATATATCAATAAGCATCCTTCTCCTTTCATATTGCAAACTAAAACTCCCAAGAGAAAAATCAGCAGCATGCTACCTAATATATTACACATAAAGGAAGATACTAACAAGGATAACAAATTTATCAAGAAATAAACAAATAAATTTGACAAAGTTATCAAGAAATAAAGTATCACGTACATCTTGGAACGCCTTTGAGTGAATATTGCATGCATCCATGTTAGATGCTGGTGATGGAGCAGCAGCAGCAGCTTCAGAGACAACTTGTTCATGTTGGATGGTCCTAGGACCCATCACAGAATCAACAGCCCTGTGAGCCACAGCACTTCCAGTGCCAAAAGCCATTCCTGAAATAACATGTTGTGTATGCATCAAAACCCAAAAAAATAAATACAAAAGTAAAAAAAATTCTCATAAAGCAAATAAATGACTCTACATACCCTGAGCGATGGTTGATCCAATCCCTCCTAGCAAAGATCCACCACTGCTAGTTTGTACGGGAGCAGGGGGAGGAGCATGGTTAACTGTGTTGCAAGATTAAAGGCATACACAATCAGACCAAACTAACAATTCAACAAAATACATTATTTCAACATCTTATGCAAGATCAGAAGTTACACACACTATGCAAGGCATCAGTACCTGTCTGAGGAGGAGGAGGACTACGTGCAGCAGCAGGGCGTGGGGCTGGACGAGAAGAGCGACCTGAGAGAAAGGTGGAAGCCCAACAATATCTTAGACAATTATAAACTCAGAAGTGCATATATGCTACATATCAGACGCAACAAGCCAACCACCAATTCAAAATATGTCATAACATAGATACATATTTGTGCTCTTATCATACCAAGTGTGCAACAAAAACAAAGTTACATGCCGCCTTTGCTGATTAGTGCAATACCAGAACAGACACTGCTTAAAACAATCCTGACATCCACAAGCCACTTACTCATTGTACACTCAAGGTATCCTTAGATTCATACTAGTTAGCATATGAAAGTTTTCATTTTGAAACATTCCAAATACCACTCAAACCGATATAGTCAGTTGATACAAGCAACTAGCTCAAAATTTATAAGTTTCACTCATCTTTATCTTCAGCCAGCCAAATTGATGCATCATTCATATTAACTACACGGCTGTTTCTACAAGCTACTACTATCATTTTCCATCTACTAACCACCGTAAGAGACCTCCTCAGTACACACCAAAAAAATACAACCCCGTATCTTATACCCACACGGATCAATCTTATTAGCCACACACCTTTGTCATTGATATTTAAGCTGTTAGACTCTTCTCATCTTAGCCATATAATCCCTAATAACACAACGATAAGAAGAAGAAAAAAAAAAGAACTTCTCCCACTCCCAGATACGAGAAAACATATACAGACATTAAAAACAAGAATCATACGACGCATACACAACAAAGTCGCAAAACAATTCCATTCTTTCATTTCTAGAGCCTTCCCGAAAAAAAACAAAAAAATCATACACAAAAGAGCAATGGAACAAATAAAAACATACAAAACCCTAGAAATCAACAAGAAGAAAAGAAGATACAAATACGAGCAAAATACACAGTAATGTAAGGCGATAGTAAGAGAAACACGAAAAGGATTAAAACTCAGAGATTGTAACTACCTGAGCTTCGGCGAGCCATTGTTTGCTATGTTGGTGATGTGAGATCTGAGGCGGCTACGAATAACACAAGAAAAGTCTAAAGAGAGACGAGGCCTGCAATAGAGTAATTCGTATGTCTCCCAAAAACCATATGATTCCTCCTTTTATACCAGAATTATTCGTTATCTAATAAAGGGTTGGAATTTATAAAGTTGACTTTTTATTGAATTCAAAATAATGTATATTAAATTTTCTACTATAAATAATGTGTTATATTGTTATTTTTTATATAAATGATTAAGTTTTTTAATTACTTTTATTTTTAAATTTTTTAGTAGAAAAATACATATTTTTTATAATATTAAAAAATATATATTTATTTATATTATAAGAAAAATAATATGAATTTTTTAAAAGATTAAAAATATAAAAAATAATTATACAATTAAATCTAATATTATTAAAAATTATAATTAAATTTACTAAATTATATTAAATAAAAACTATCATTTCAATTTAAATGGTCTAAATTGTATTAAATAAAATTTATTAAGTCAATTTAAATAATAATATATTTTTATAAACATAATGTGGTGTTAATTTGGATTGTTTAAATTAATTTGATTTTAATTTTAAATAAATTTAATTTGTGTTTTAATGATAATTTTAATTCAAACAAAAAAATATTGATTAATTCAAATTTTTATTTATATATATTAATATTTATTTTTTATCTTATTTAACTTGATGTTAATTTCAATTATTGTAAATTTTTTATAATAGTTAATCTAATTATAATAATAAAATCTTAAAATAATTTCATGTATATAAATTTTTGTTAGTAAATAAATAATTAATATATAAATATAAAAAAATATCAATAAAAAATAATAATCTAAATGTAATAAATTTTTCCTGACATACTCACGGTATAAAAAAATAATCCTAATAATATATAATTATAATTATTTTTTATTTTTATACTCACGGTATAAAAAAATAATCCTAATAATATATAATTATAATTATTTTTTATTTTTATGTTATCGGTTGATAATAATCCAATTTTAACATATCTCTAATTTTTTAGTATTATTTAAATTGAATTAAATTAAACTTAAATTTAATTTAATTTATTTTTTATTTTAATAATAAAATTATAACATAAAATATTTAATTGATCAAAAAGATTGGTTTGAGTGATCATATAATCGTTGATCAAAAAACTATTTATCATTAACCCGAAAACAACGGCCAAACTACAATGTTTTAACCCAAAATAACTTAATTGAGTATATAAACATAATTTTTAAGTTAAAATAAAAATAAATATTAACTAAATATATTTTTCTTATTTTTGCATTATTTCAATCTATATTGTTTTATCTTAGGCTTGATTCTAATAATAAAATAGGTTACTAGTGATCATTTCATATTATATAATAAAAATTTATTTAAATAATTATATTTTAATTTTTAATAAAAATTAAAAATAACTATTTTATAATTTTTTTTAGTATTAATTGTAACTTTATCGTTGTTAAATACTTCTATTTTTATCACATTTAATTACTTGATAAAAAAAATATTAAAAAAATATAATTTATCTTTAATTGATCTTTTTTATAAGATTAAGATACTAAACAACACAAATAATATAATCTAAAAAATTTATATGTCATTTTTCTCTATTGATTAAATATATTTTTCTTATATTTGAATTATGTATCTTATTTTAATTTTAATAATAAAGTAGCATAGTTGTGATGATTTCATATTATATATTATATTTATTATAAAAATATTAAAAATAATTATTATTAAATTTTATTTTAATTAAAATTATAATATTGTTACTATTTTTTATAAAAAATTTAACATATAATTATATTAGTATTCTAAATAATCTTCAAAACAATTATTATTATTTAATCGATAAAAATAACAATCTTAAATAAATTATACATAATTAAAGGGTTAAGGATAATAATAATCATTATTTTAAAATCAGTAGATAATTTTATCTAAAAATTTATAAGATTTGATTTAAACATTAATATATAATACATCATGTAAATAAAGGATAGGATCAATAACTACAATTTGTAATACATTTTAATAAACAATCATTTGAGGTTTACAAGTGTAAAAAGTTACACTTTTAATAACAATAGTTAAAATATAATGGTATAATAAATTGTGATAACTTATCATATCTTTATAGATAAATATATAAGGCTAATTATCGATAAATATTTCATGTATTTAGCTCAAAAATTAGTCTTCTTAATGATGTTTTAAATTGGTTTAATCACGTTCTCAGCTTTAAGTTATTCTTAAAAAAAACCACTGTATAAGAAAAAAGTTGAAGAAAACTTACAAGTGATTATGATAATAATGATCTAAATTAAACATATTATAAAGTAGTAAGAGGTGACTTAATCAAAATAAAACTTAACATGACAAAATACAAAAAAGATCGATGATATGCTTTCTAATCATATCTTAGCCTTTATCTATTATTTTCAAAAAAAATTAACCCAAAGAATTATTTTTGAAATATATATATATAAGCAAAGAAAGACTAGGGAGCGGCAAGAATGGCGTTTAGCTCTCTATCAATAGGATTGGTGACCCATTTACAAAAAGTAGAGCAACCTCAACACAAAGAAAGAGAGTTTATTTTCCGATGTAACAAAAGGTTCTTATTTGCTAACAATTACACTCTCAAATCAACAACTAAAATCATCCACAAAAAACCCCAATTTCCTAGTATTTTCAAAGGTATAAATTATAAGTCTATTGGGTTCATAACCAAGTTGGATTGTGGTATTACAACAACTACAGAAGAAAGTGTTGAAATGAAGGTGGGAGAAATAAAAGAGAGATATAAAAAATGGTTATGGAAGGATCAATACTCAATAAACTACTTTGTTACTTCTTCTTCTTCTAATATTGATGATACTGAAAAACAGCAACAATCTTCTTCTTCTTCTTTAAATCCAAGACCTGCTCTGCTTCTTGTTCATGGATTTGGTGCTTCTATTCCTCATTGGCGTAGGTTTGTGTTTTTTATCCACATTTTTTGGTGCGTTTCATTAGAGCCACTCATTTGTATCCTCTTATATATATATATTGGGCCTATAGAAGAAGATAAGATGTTTGCATAAGTTTAAGTTTAGGTATAGCTTCATATTTTTAAAAATTAGAAGAATTTATAGTATTAGTGAAATTTTATAGAATATATAAAAATATTAAGGGTTATTCTTTTAATAATTTAAACTCAGTTAGAATTAAGTTTTTAAACAATTTTTAATAATATCAAAATTTGAGGTTTTATTTTCAAATTATAATAATTTTAATTGTTGAATTTTAAATATTTATTTTACATGAGTAAATTAACATTTATAAAGAAGTGATATAATGTATAAAAATACTATTGTTAGTTTTTGAATAACTTAATTTTTTTTTAAGTGTTGTGTTTCAAAAATAACTTTAATTAACTTTAGCTGATATTACAGTAATAAATTAACTATAAAGCTTTTATTAGACGACTAATCATTATGTATGTTCCTTCCTTCCAAAAAAAAATAAAAATTATGTAATATAAACTCGATGGAATCTATGAATTATTACACACGTGTGAAATGAGTTACATATGAATCTTGGTTACACAAGTATGTTTATTATGTTTTTTTTTTATTAAATTAGATTTTCGTGTGAATCGAATCACTTACTTGAAACGAAAAAGAGATCAATTTTAATGTTAGATTACTAGGCAAATTAATCATTGTTTAATATGTAATTAAGAACTACTGATGGTGAAATAAGTATAACTTAAGTTATATATTTCTTTTTAATAAAAATTCATTGAAAATCATAATTCTCTCAGGAATATTAAGACGCTAGCCCAGTATTATAGTGTTTATGCCATTGACCTTATTGGTTTTGGTGCTTCGGATAAGCCAGCAGGGTTTTTATACACAATGGAGACATGGGCTCAGGTACATTTTTTTTTAAATATATATGGCTTTCATTCAAGTTTGACAAGTTTTGAAATGATTTCTTGGTATTTTTTGCTTCTGCTGTTGTTAAAGTGATTTAGAAACGCTTTTAAAAAAAATGAGCTCATTTGTGCTTTTGTAAAGTACAAAGAGTGCTTTTGTAAATTACATATAAGCGTTCAAAAGTATTTTTTTTCCTATTACAAACGCTTTTATAATATCACAAAAGCGTTATAAAACATACTCTACATTTACTTATGATAGAAGGGTGCATTAGTCGCCAAACATACTATACTTTAACCAATGAATAAATTGTATCTGATTTTACTTTAATTTTACAAACTTAACATAATTATCTTATTTTAAATTAATATATTTTATTTATTATTATATTTATAAAGACTTTAATCACCAATTTTAGTAACTTTATTTTTCATTTTTTTTTCAAAATTTTTGAGACATTTTCATCATCAAATTTTTTATGTAACAATAAGTAATTAAATTACATAAATTTTAAAAAATATGACTAATGTGATAAATACGTAAAAGTAAAAGAACCGATTCAATCTCCTTCGTTAATGTTGATATAAATAAAACTAATTGTCACTATTGGTGTGAACAGTTAATCTTGGATTTCTTAGATGAAATTGTTCAAAAGCCAACAGTGATAATAGGGAATTCTGTGGGAAGCCTTGCTTGTCTAATTGCTGCTTCAGGTATGTTAAATCCTACCTCTTTCTTGCAAGGCAAAATTACTCCAAACCCCTCCTCTAGATTTGATTAAATAACAAATAATCATTATAATTTTCCAAAATAATCAATTGCATTCATCGTGTTAAGTCTCACATTTACTAAGAATATTTTTTTCGTTACACATATAAGCTTAGGCAATCATTCACCTTATAATTTAAGTTTTGAGGTGAAGTTATGCTCAAATCTAACATGGTATCAAAGCTGGTTCTCTGGTCCACTATCGACCATTGTGCCGTAAATTCAAACTCTAACCGATGTGGAGAGAGGATGTTAAGTCTCACATCGACTAGGAACACTTCTTCCGTTGCACATATAAGCTTAAACAATCTTTCACCTTATAACTTAAGTTTTGAGATAGAGTTAAACTCAAATCTAACACATTAGATTATTATTTTATTGCACATTGTTCCCCTAAATTGCTTGGTTTTATGTAAATATTTTACTCACTTTCTTGTAACAAAATCTAAGGCTTTTCAAACGGGTAAAGTAATTTGTTATTTAATTAAATTTGGAAGCATATTTAAAAAAAATTCCTTCTTGCAAATGAAATATATATATTTTAGGATAGGTATACTTCTTCAATACCATGTAAAATTGCTTTAGAACTAAATAGGAAAATAATTTGTGAGAAGTATTTTCTTGTACAGAAAACATATTTTATGTTGCTAGATAAAATCACAAATTATATCATTCTTCCTAAAAATGTTTCTCCTCAAACCACTTTTTAATGAATCCACGTTTAACTTTCAAACAAATGCGCAAACACTCTTTACTTTATCCAATAGATATATCAACCCTCTTCTAGTATAATTGATAACTTATTATATTCCTTCATGAATATTCATGTTTCGAATTCCTACCTTGAAATATATTAAAAAACATATGCAACATATATTATTTTTGGTGTGAGTATGGGTGATAAACACTTGAAGTGAGTATATTTAACATAAAACCATTAAACCCCTTTAACATCTCAAGAAAGAAAAATATTGTAAAAACTACAAAAATAATATTTTTAAAATTTATAACAACAAAAATAACATTCTTTATGTCCAACTCATACATATTTACTTTTAGAAAAATATAGTATATCATTTCACATTTAATGTCATTTAATTGGATATCGTTTAAATTGAATTATGGTTATTTAAATTCGTTAAATATTTAGTGTCGTTTAATTAGACCGTGCTCAATATTTTTGGATGTTATTTTTATTTTTATAAGTTTTATATGAGTTATTTTTTGTAATTTTCCAAAAATAGTTTCATATTAATTTACTATTTTTTGATTTGTTTTAAAAATTATAAATAGAATCCAAAGAAACATTAGTTAGAGGAGTTGTGCTTTTGAATTGTGCTGGTGGCATGAACAACAAGGCAATTGTTGATGATTGGAGAATCAAGTTATTGTTACCTTTGCTTTGGTTGATTGATTTCTTATTAAAGCAACGTGGAATTGCTTCAGCTATCTTTGAACGTGTGAGACAGAGGTATCATTTTTTGTTACTCCTTAAGAAGTGTCAATTTAGTTGAATAAGTATTTGGTGATGATAGTATCTATTTAATGCAGAGATAACTTGAGAAATATTCTGATGTCTGTATATGCGAATAAGGAAGCAGTAGATGAAGAACTAGTAGAGGTAAAGCAAATATCTTTCGCCGTAATCATAAATTACTCTTTCTTTGGAAATAAGGATTTTAATTTTTTACCAAATAATAATCGGAAGAAAAAAATAATTATATTAAAGTTTTCTCAAGTAACCCAAATCTAATGGTATTAAATGACTAATTCAACCTAAGTCAGGTTGTTAATATAATGAGTTTACGAGTTATAAATTTTTAACTTAATTAACTCAAAAAATTAAATAAGATAGCTCATTTAATTCATAAATAACTCACAAATTTATTTAATAAAATATATTTGTTAATAATAAAATCAAAATTAAATGATTTTTTTGTTTTATAAAAATAGAATCAAAATGTAGAATTATTGATAATATTTTTGTTTTTAAACTTTTTTTTAGAATAATAAATAAGTTAATTCATTATCTACTCATTTTGATTTATTTAAAAGTGTGTCGGTTTTAACTTAAATTACTTAAAATAGTCGTAGTATGTAATTGATAATCTCAAATGATGCCTAAACTATTAGGTGACAAATCAAATTTATGCCTAAACATTCATTTCATATCTTGTAACATCGGAGCATATGGACTTTTTAGTACTTCAATGCCAATTTACCTTCTTTCATGTCTTTTTTAAAATAAAAAATTGCAGATAATTATGGAGCCCACATCAGATCCAGGAGCATTGGATGCTTTTGTTTCTATTATAACAGGTCCACCAGGGCCAAGCCCTATACAGTTGGTACCAAAAATATCCTCAAAACCTGTTCTAATCTTATGGGGTAATCAAGATCCATTTACTCCCATTGATGGACCTATTGGTAAATACTTCACTTCTCTTCCTCCTCGGTTACCAAATGTTAGTTTCTCTGTTCTTGAAGGAGTTGGTCATTGCCCACATGATGATAGGCCTGATTTAGTACATGAAAAGTTGTTAGATTGGTTGGCTCGGCTTCCTCCTCCATTATAGAACCTTCAAGCTTGGTATCAATGAGTCTACCGTATGTCCATTTCCTCCCTAGTTGAAGATTTTTAGGAAAAATACTTTCTTTCCTTGATAAATTGAAAGTGAATTATGTTGGTGTACACATGGATGGATATGGTCCTCATATTTTTATCTTTAAATGAATGGAGCTGTGTACATTGCATATGGTGCCAAAGATGTTAAACAGTCTGTAAATATTTGATAGGTATTTGACATATTTGATAGATATGTGTCAAATACGGCAATTTTTTGTCAATTTTTTAAAAAAAATTCACCAAATTGAAGTATTAAGTAATCACATCCATGATCAATATTGTGTCTTTTAGCCACAGCACACAGGCATTTCATGAAAAATGAGGAGTGATGTAAGATAGTTAAAGCAAATTGTAAGATAAAATACAATTATGACTGAAATTTAAAACTGACTTTGACCACAAAACATACATTTGAATGTCATCTGATTCATAAGAGAGCGCAGAGAGATAGAGAGAGACAGATCATATGCTCCTTTTATTCTTCTAGAAGCCATATAAAGAATATAACCATTCGCTTATGCTATATAAGAGAAGGAAAAATAATCGATATACATATATGAGAGCGAAAACAAAAATCAGATATCAGACTTGCACGAAAAAACAAAGCTCCCAAATAAGGTGCTTCTGATTTGAGTTCCAACCTCTAGAAATAAGCAAAACAATTGAATGAAAACATAGTCAACTGTTGAACAATAACTTATGTGTCAACAGATGGATAGAGATGACTGCCATTAGAATCTGCATTGGTCTAAAACGGGGAGTGAAGCTCCCCTGAATGGGATGACTTTCGGGACTTTTGGTTCTTAGGAGAAGCCGTGTAAGAATCATTGGAACTGCTAGTAGAATACATTGTCGATGTTGTAAGTCCATGGATCTTCGGCAAACCTGTTGGATCGGCTCCAATACTGTATCCCTTCTCAACTGATTCTGCTTCCAAAGGCAGTTCATCAATTGTCTACAAAAAGAGATGAGGATAAACATTACCTATATTATCGGATTTCATGAAGAATGAAAAAGAAGGAAAAGTGCCCAGTGAGAACTTTGCTTTAATCGGACTAGTGTCCCTGTGTAAGAACTAAAATGTCCCTATGTTTAAAAGGTATTAAAATCTCCCTTTAGCTTTTGAAGAAGGTAATAGACTAAAGCATCAGTCCGACAAAGATAGGGGACCCACATGACCGCACCAAAAGAAACACCATCACTGCGCTTGGAACATGTGAGGAAATCAAGGGGAAATGCGAGTTCTAATGAAGAGCTACTTCGCAATTCTAGACTTAATTTTCATTAATTAAGATGCTGCAATATACGTATAAGGGATAGGATTCAGAGACCAATGTTGTTAACCAATGAATCTAACTAACCATAAATAATTTAAATAAATGATATAGATGATATCACAATTTAAAATTTAAAATTAACTAATAACATATAAATCAAGTAAACATATTCACCATTATTGTTTAAAATCATTGGTCTCCGGATCCAACACTACATATAATACACTCAACAAAACTCTACTCTAACCCCTAACGTTAAGAATTACGAGCTTCCTAATTGAAATAAGAAACTGAGTAATCTTTGAACTCCTAAATGAACTGATGCCCTGATGAAGCCAAAAACACCAACCTTCTCCCGAAAAAGTTTACTTGGAATATTGCACTTTAGTTACAACTTTGATTCCTTTCCAAAAGATTCACAAAATGCTCTCAAAAGTGAGAAAAACTTCTGTAAGCCCAGAGTATGACACGGCTCCTTCTATATCTACACCTCACTGTCACTAGATATAGAAAGCTACCACTCTGGCTACACATCCGGGTACATACAAGTTTTCTCCTCTATGGTTTTCAATGGATAAGTTGATACCACAGGCATGCAACAAAAAACAGAACAATGCAAACATATATACTTGTTTAGACTTGAGACCAGGTAGAACAGTGTGTAATATGAATAGCTGATGGCCCTAACTTATGGTATGCATGAAATAACCAGAAAAACCTACCCGAAAAGCCTGCTGAAGAACTGTGAGCGTTTCTCGAGTGCGTTTTCTCTTCATTGCAACTTCATCAGGTTCTTGCAGCATCTCTTCAAAAATATTTTCCCTGTAAGGATAGGATATTGGAAGTAAAAATATCAACCAAAAAAGATACTAATAAATTATGTATATGGTATGATTAAAGAAAAAAGGATGAAAAATCAACGTTTAGTAGACTGAATCAAGTTACCTGTAGAGCTTTTTAATAAAGACATTGTGCAGCTCTCGCTTTGTGTGGTTCACCTAGAATGTTACTAACAATTAACAGAGTAAAATAGAGCTGAACAATATAAAAAGTATATTATGTTCGGGTCAGTTTAAACGCTAGTACATTGTTGGAAAATATGCTTCATAAATGGTAATGTAATCAAAATTAATGCAAAGATGTACACTCTATACACTTCTACTTTTGTAATCATTTATTAATATAATACAATGTTCCTAATAAAAGAACATCACAAAGAAGACTAATGCTTACAATGATTTTAATAGCCAAATAAAAGAAAATTCCATGTATTTCACATCTAAATGCAACTACACTGTTTAAAATCAGACATTTCTATCACGTAATTATTCAATATAGAGTAGACACAAACATGGATAGGTAGGTACTCTTTAAAGAAGGATACTAAGCATTCCAACCACATGGTTTACCTTCAAAAAAAATTTACAATTACCACTTTTGTGTTATATTTGACATATTTCTTCTAGCACTTGTCTAGATTAAGTTGACAATGTACACAAAATAGAAAATAATTTTGCCACTTATTCGGTCATTCCTACACATTTCGAACTATTGCTATGAAAATCTCATATAAAAACAACAAACTAACCAAAAAAGAAATCATCACTAAAAGCAAAAGAAACCAAATTATAATTACCAAGAAGTGCATGATTGCTTTAGGTACTGAATCCTCTATATTCTTCCGAACAATGTCATAGTACGATCTCAAGATCAGTTTAGTGACAGCAATTTCAATAGCCTCCTGTTCTGAATGAACCTCTGAAGGCCTCAACACAGTTGGGGGCTTAAAACAAATCAAAGTAATTATTAGAACAAACCAAAGAAAAATCATATTAAAGTACATTAGCCAGGGAAAACTAAAACCTGGAAATACCTCTCTCAACTGAATCATAGATATAGCATGATCCATGCTCTGAACAGGATCATTATCTATCTTTATTATTGGGTTCTCTTTAACGGTTGTGCGGTTATCACTTCCACCAAAAATCGATGAAATCCCCCAACTTGAACTACTAGTGCTTCCTGATCATTTATGAATAGTTACAAAATTGACTTAAATGTACGTAGTCGTAAACAACTTGAACAACAAAAGAGGAAACCAGGTTAAACAGCTCTCTGCTCCTATTTCCTCAGCAACAACGTAAAAGCGAGGTAGTTAATAATTCGTAATAAGCACAAAAATACAAGCAGAGGCCCAGAAATTAATTAAGAATATATTTACTAATTCGTAATAGGAGTAATAAGGAATCAGAGTAGGAAGAAAGCAGAATAAGTGGGTTCGTTCCTTTTCACCACATTTACTAACATTTTACTGGAACACAAGAAAAAATTTACCTTTGAAATATGAAGAAAATATCCATAATGGGAATTTATGGGAAAAAACTGACCGACTCTTTTACGAATTTACCCTTATTATATTAATTATCATTAATATGTAAAATTTATAATTAAAAAATAATTATAAACAAAAAAAATACATGTCTTAAATGAATATTTAAATAGAAAATATAATTTAAAATAACCAAAAACATAGGTTAGATGTAATTATTATGGGGTTTTCCTTAATATTTTTGGCTTTAATAGTTTTACCATGGGTTATTTGGTAATATTGAAATTATTAAGGGAAAGATTGTCACAAGAAAATTAAAAAAAAAAAGTAAAAAAAAAATGAATGGGAAACAATCCCAAGGGGAAGTATGGAATGTGATAAGGATTTGGGAGTGATTCATTTTTCCTTTCCAATATCATTTTGTGAAGTAATGGGAGTGTGCTTCTCTCCTATTCCCTTTCTCATTAAGTAAGCACACCCAAAAAATAAAAAGCTACATCAATTGTCCTATACAAAACTACACCATCATAGTTAGGATATATAAATCAAAGTGAAATATTAACCACTTGTGAGTTCTCTCTATAAAATATTGTGGAGAATGTTACCAGAAGATGCAACTTTCTCCCCAACTTTCTCCCCATCTGCTACAGATCGAACACTCTGTTACTCATCGAGACCAAAGGAAAAAAAAAACAATCAGACAAACTCCAGTAAACAATGATTTCAAATTTTAATTTTCTTCCTAATCCTGATTCCTTGGCCTTAATTGCAAGACTCTATAGGCATAATCCCAGTACAAGAAAGAATTCACACCTGGTCAGACACAATCCCATTTACTTGTCTAGTAAATAATGCCCGAGATTTCAAACTTCTTTCTGACGTTGGAGCTTTATCAGACTCTACACCATCCTAAATGACAGAAAAAATGAAGAAATGAAACCAAAAGCAATTAATTGCAAAAACAAATATGAAGCATATGCACAGTGCACATACTTTCTGCCTGGAAATAGCCTGTGGAAACCGAGACAATTTGACCTGCTGCATTGCAGCCTCAACAGCTTTACTCCCACCAAGAAAATTTGGATGTGAAGTATTTATGTAGTCCATCTGCATATTTACTAAATGTTAACAGTCCAGTATTTCTGAGCAACCCTCGTAATACTTGAATTAATCCAACTCCCCAAATATTCACCTCAATATCTTCATGATCTAACCACCGTTTGAGAAAATGAAGTTAGATCATGAAATAAGGGGCAATGGTCTGTGCAAGGAAAACCATTTTGACTTAAGTTTGGAAACAAAACCTCAAATTGAGAGTGACTAAGAAATATAATCAACAAGAAATCACTTTCCCGTGTAGTCCAAGTGAAAAGAAGCAATAGGAATATTAGATATTAATATTTAGTTTCCTTATTAATGTTGAAAATTACTAGGGTTAAAATATTGGATAATTATTATTATATTTCTTTAGTAGTTTAGGAGTCTTATTTAAAATCCTATTAATATTAGGGTTTCAATCCTCCTATTATTCCGATAAATTCACGTGTAATCTCTCAATATCATTAGAAACGAAGAATAAAATGATTTTATTTATTTCCCATTCTCCTCTCCACTCCACGTACTTTGATTATCTAAATTATTTCTGCTTTATATTTCTACTTGATATTAGAGCCAGGTTCGATCTTAACACTTTTAAATCTATTTCTAAACCCTATTTTTATCCTCCATTCTCCTAAATGTTTTCCATAGATATTAAAAAGTCAGATTTGTATTATGAAGAAAAAATAATAATAACAATAAGTGTCTGCTCAAAATCCAACCCAAAACCTAGCCACTGCCATCAACATCTGGCTCGCCGCCCCGACTTATAACTCACCACAGCTGTCATCATATGATGATTGAACGCAGGTTTTGGTTGTTGAGTTTATTTAGTTTTTTATGGGTTCAACTTTGTTGAATTTTTTATGTGGTTAACTTCGTGTCTTAATACATAAAAATTCCTTACTAATGTGTAGGTCTCAATTTTATACTTTGTAACTACTATTTCAATTATTAATTTGTGAGTTTCCTCCACAAAGAAGTATTTCAGGTTGTTTTCGGCAATGTCATGGATTGGTTATTTGGGTGGTTCTCTGTAGCTATTTTATGATATGAGATATTTGATGGATTATCTAATTGATTAAAATTTTGGTTGCCACGACACAAATCATTTACTTTAAACTTGTGTCATTCTATTATTGTCAAAAGTTCGTCTTTATGGATGTGTTGGTTGTCTTTTGTGGCTAACACCAACTGCAGATGATAAAGGGAGTTTTTCGTGATCTCGTCCACTATAGACCAGCTAACCTATGGCAAGTCACTTCTATGGTGTAATTGTGTTAGTTGACATGTTCGACTTATTTCTTCTATGGTTTGATTGTTGGAATTATTTGTCCGTTATTGCTATATGGTCTTATATATTCGAGTGCTTTTATCTTGCTGCTATTACATGGGTTTATATAGACTAGTGAAGGCAACTATTTGATTGATTGATTGTTTGGTTACATGTTTCTATTTACCCAATTATAAGGTTGTCATTTTACCCTCGATAAAATTTGAGTTTAACTTCTAATGCCTTATATAAGGGTTCTATTGAAAAAAATTCAAACCTTATCATTCAAATTGAGCATGTTTGATATTTATGCTTCAACTTGAGAGGGAGATTTAGATTATATATTCTTCTAAATGTGTTGACGGCAACTTACGCCAACCTTAGTTTGATTGGAGTAGTCTCTATCTACATCAATACCCCACACGCTTGCACCGCTGATTATTCCAATTTTCAAAAGGCCATTTTCAGTGTGGTGGTTTTGCATCGCTTTATCAATAATACTCCATCACCTACCTTTTCTGTATAATTTTGTTGTTATTAAGCTTATCTGACCACATCCTCTGTTGCATTCTACTAGGGATTTTTCTGTATTATCCTACACTCTTAAGGATATTTTACTACATGTGGCCTACGATGTCAATCAAGATTAATGTCCTCAACAACGTGGCTTGATCCCACATTTCCAATTATCTTTGGTTGGTTCAGCAATGACTTTTACACTCTGACTACTTCAATGCAGCTTTGAGATTAAATGCCAACTGTGACATATTGTTTTCATTGGTTTCTATTTTATTGTCTTTTGTTATTGTTCAATCTAAACTTAAGGATATTTTACTACATGTGGCCTACGATGTCAATCAAGATTAATGTTCTCAACAATGTGGCTTGATCCCATATTTCATATTATCTTTGGTTGGTTTAGCAATGACTTTTACACTCTTCGCAAGACTGCTTCAACGCAACTTTGAGATTAAATGTCAACTGCAACAGATTGTTTTCATTGGTTGCTATTTTATTGTCTTTTGTTATTGTTCAATCTGAACTTATTTAAGTTCAACTTAAGGAGTAGAATTAGAATATTAGATATTAATATTTAATTTCATTATTCATGTTGGAAACTATAAGGGTTAGAATATTAGATAATTATTGTTATGTTTCTTTGTAGTTAACCAACCATGACTTTTACACTTGGAAAGACGTCCAAGACTGCTTCAACGCAGCTTTGAGATTATATGTCAACTGTGACAGATTGTTTTCATTGGTTTCTATTTTATTGTCTGTTGTTATTGTTCAATCTGAACTTATTTACATTCAACTTGAGGGGTAGAATTAGAATATTAGATATTAATATTTAATTTCTTTATTCATGTTGGAATTCAATCTGAACTTATTTACATTCAACTTGAGGGGTAGAATTAGAATATTAGATATTAATATTTAATTTCTTTATTCATGTTGGAAACTATAAGAGTTAGAAAATTAGATAATTATTATTATGTTTCTTTGTAGTTTAAGAGTATTACTTAGAGTCTTACTAGAATTAGGGTTTCAGTCTTATTACTCTTATAAATTCACATGTAATCTTTCAATATTATTATGAATGGAGATCAAGAATGATTTCATTTATCTTTCTCATTTTCCTCTCCACATACTTTGATTATCTAAATTATTTCCGTTTTAGATTTCCACTGAATCACAAACTAAAAGTGGATCAATTAGAAAACTCTATTTCAATTCAAGACTAGCAATAGAAGAACCCTTAGAAAATTTACAGACGCAATTTTGCTTATAACATTTTATTTGGGTTTTGAAGTGGATTTTCTTTCATGATGGTTGCTTTCTATTGTAATTTAAGACTTTGGGAGGACTACTAGTTCTCTTGGTTAATCTTTATTTTAATTGAAAAAAAATTCTCCATTTTTTGTCCACCTCCCACCACCACCAAAACAGAGGGAGAGGGAGGGGGAGAGAAAGTGTGTCTGTGTCAAATATCTACTATAATTATCAAATGAATTCTAGTTAATCTAAGAGAAGATGGAGAAACTTTTGAGTTTTTAGTTGACCAGTGAAAGTTGAAATAAGTTTAACACAAGGAAATTGCACAGGGTAAATATCCATATATATTAGTTACTCAGTCAAATAGACAAAGACTATAGCATGGGCCACTAGTTACTATAAGCATAAAGCTATAAATTACGAAAAAGTGTACGAGGTATAAATGCTTTTAAAGGTGTAAATGCCTGAGGGGTTTCCTGGTATAAAGCTACAAGCATAATATTCATATAAATTATAAAAAAGTTATAGATGACTTGGTAATTGTTATATTCATAATATACATGTCTATTCAGTCAACCAATGTCAATAAATCATAAACTAACATGCTCATTAAAAGAATCATCTCATTACTCTTCTTTCAAATATAGCATCCTTCACCTCGGGTTGGAAGAAGAGGACCACAAACTGAGTTTTTAATGCAGTGGGCCCGAGGGCTTGTCTTTCTTCTCTGGTACACACTACACATTGTATATTTTCTTCTATATATTGAAATGAACATTTTTGTTTCCTATAAAAAAAATGGCATTTCTTTCTTATCTAAGCCTCTTATAATCTTCTTTGCCTTCTTTTCACTTTACTTTTCCTTTTTTTTCCATTGATTAAGACTTCCAGTTGAACCTAAGACAATCCAATCAAGATCACACATGTATCAGGCACTAATCTATGAGTTGTACATTTCAATGTCTCATACGGCTAGATGCTCAAGTGCTTAAAGTTGTAAGCCTAGTTTTTCTTTTCTTTCCTTTTTATTTGAGGCAGTATCTCAAACGGAATTTTCATTGCCACACCCAATACAGGCCCTTAAGGGCATGTTTGGTGCATCGTATTAGATAGATTAAATATAATTGTATTGAATTGTATTATAATTATTTTGTACAATGTTTGGTGACAAATTGCATAATATAGTTGGATAAAATTGATAATAAATATTTTTATAAAATAATTTATATTTAAAATAGTATTTTTTTTTTTTTGTAGTTTTGTTACCTATCAAAATAGTTTTATCATAACAAATTATTTAAATCAATATTTAATTTTTTTTAAAAAAATTTAAATTTTAAAAATAAAATAAAAATATTTTTAAGTTAAAATGAAAGAAAAAACCAAGACACGTGGTTTACTAAGTATCCAGTACAGTTTAGATCTACATCTATTACTAATGCTAAATTTCTACGTAACCGTTTAATTTTTTTCTGTACAATACAGTCTCATTTTACAGCTAAACACATGACTGTACAAAAATTATACAATCAAAGTCTTTACTAATGTGTAACAAACATGGTGTAAGAAAGTTTTTCATAACTATGTGAAGTACACAGCTAAAGAAGCTAACCAATGAGAAAGGTTCCAGTAAGTCAAAAAAAGAGCCATATCAAAACACTATTAAGTATTTTTGTCAAAATACAGGACAATCTGATCACAATTAAGGTTTTTTATAGCAATTACTGGACATTACACGGCCCAGCAGATCATTATTCGTCACCATGAAGTGGAAAGTAAATGTACCTCCATCTCAATGAGGTGTGCAATCATTGTCTCTGAGGGTTCTAGGCCTTCCCGCAGAAAGTTCCCAACTACTTCATCCATACGCTTTCTCAGGACAGGAAACCTTTGCATTTCATTAACTAGACAGCGATGGCTGATCTGAAAATAAAATAAAAATGAAAATCAATTTGAGCTTACTATAAACAGAGGGAATTTGAGTAAAGTCTACCTTCATTAATTCATCGTATATGAACCTAGCACACTGAAGACTTGGATCAAGCAGACGAGCTATTTGCCTCCTAACAAGGACTTCAAAAGGTACCTACTTGTAAGGAAGTTAATATAAGCAAAATAGCAAATATGATAATCAAATACATATAGCTGTCACCTTAATTCAGAATGTCATAGCTGCAATTGAATTCTTTTAGATATTCGCTTTTGGTGTTTTTTTTTTTGTGGTGTGTGTGTGTATGTGTTTTTTTTTTTTTAGGCGGGAGGGTTTGATAACATAAACTTGTGTTTGGTCTTAATGAAAGTATTATTGACAGGGATGGAAATAAAAAGCAGACCCTATTTTGAAAACTACTTTTTGTTTGCACAAACAGGGTAGATTTTGACAGTTTTCGTGGGAAAACAAAAAACAAAAAAAAGAACAGTATCAAATGCCCTGTTTTGGAAAAGGTCATCAAAACATGAATTAGAAAGCAACACTTAGGTGGCCTTTGGTTCACAGAATGGAAAGAAAGGAAATAGTTTTGTTTGGTTTGACCACTGGAATCAAAGATGGAACCAGTATTATAGTGTTTGGTTTACAAATAGAATGGAATGAAAAACACTATATATTACTTTAATACCCCTATGTTCAATAAAGTTTAAATAATATTATTTAATTATTATTTTTTCGTCAGACAAAATACATTATTGAAATCATTATTTTTCTAAATAATTATTACTTAAAAATAAATTATATTATTAAATTTATTATTTTTCTAAATATTGTTTAGGGTTTTGAGGTTTGGGATTTAGAGATTTAGGTTTTTGTTATTTGGAGTTTAGGGTTATATTTGTGGGTTAAGGTTTAGGGTTAAAATTATTATTTTTCTAAATAAGGTTTTGGGATTTAAAGTTTAGGATTTAGAGTTATATTTGTGGATTAAGGTTTAGGGTTAAAATTATTACTTTTCTAAATAGGGTTTAACATTTTGGGATTTGAGATTTAAGATTATATTTGTGGGATAAGGTTAGGGTTAAAATTATTATTTTTCTAAATAGGGTTTAGGGTTTGGGATTTAAGATTTAGTGTTTAGAGCTTAGGGTTATATTTGGAGTTCGGGTAAAATTGAAAAAAAAAATGAGATGGGAATAGAATCATGATTCCTAAAGGAGGGAAGGAATTCTGATTCCTTCTCTTTAAGGAATCGATTCCGTTCCATTTTCACTTTTCAGTCCAACCAAACATAAAATTAGAATAAATCAATTATAATTACATTCCATTCCATTCCAGTTAACCAAATTGGGGTTAAGGAAACCATAAGTATTTTAGCTCTCCATTAAAAAAACACTAGAAAATAGATGAAATGATAACCTACTTCTGGAACAAACAATGCAGATTTAGGGCCAGTTGCATTTTGAATGGCAGTACGAATATCTTCATCAGTCAAGTCTTCACATGGATCTACTTCCTGCAAAACAAGCCCAATACCAATTTTAGGAAGTGATAAAAAATGAAAGATTTTTTAAAAAGCAACCGTTCAGATGTTATTGGCCTTATAAAAAATAAAAAAATAGAGAAAAGAATTACAAGAAAAATGAAGGTACACAAATGAATTGTTGAAGACCATTCAGATGTTCCTCCCATTTATCATTAGAAAACAACCATAAACCCAGGTAAAATGTCACATAACTACCAGGAACAACTATTCCAGCAAATCAAAATTTAACCAGTGGTCGAAAAACAAACTTGTATTAAGAACACTAACCTCTAAACTCTTCACAAAAATATTTTGAAAAATATAGTGAATTCTTGCTCCACCAGACAGCTCAGAAGTTGACATTTCTTCATTTTTCCCCTCCACCATTGATGAAAAAGCTGTTTCCAGTATACAAAAACAAAGTGTCGTATTGCTTCACAACATTAATTAAGACATTAAAGATGACAGTATATATATGTGCTTCAAATCATTAATTAAGACGTTAAAGATGGCAGTATATATACCTTCAGAATACTTGGTAAGGATGTTCAGTAGGAGAGCTCCCTGACCAGCCTATATATGAAAAATAGTTCAAGAAATCAGCCCGTAGCTGAAATGTTCAAGCATAAAAATAAAAGAGATTCCAATTTCTATAAACAATTGGATATAATAAAAATAAAAAATAAAAATGAAAAAAATTATCAATTTAACTAGTTCCATTTAAAACCATTTAGAATGAACCCCAAAAAATAGCTTCTAAACCTGCATTAGGATCATCTTCTAGCTATGATGGCCAAGAGGCAGCATCAGGGTAGCCCTAATGTTCAGATAACTTATGTAATAGTTCTGCTTGTGTGGTGTAAATGAGAAGCAATGAGGGGGCTCTCAAGACTGTCTCTGGTAAAGGCACATCTCAGGATCCCTGAGCCTGGTGGAATGGTTGGTCCCGCTATTGAACAGGAAACTCCATAGGGTAAATTGGAGCATATCTCTAAGAGCATGACCAACTTTTCCCACACCCTCTATTTTATATACAGTGGGCTCCTTTCCCAAAGTAAAAGTCAGACATAAGTCACATAATATTGACCCTTGCAATCAGCCATGCATCTATTTACATAGGCAGTTGCAACCACCCAAACCTAAACATCCTCAAGCATATTCTGATCTCAAACCACATTGAAGCTATACTTCTCCTCATCTTCCCCGTTTTCAAAACAATTATTTTCAATGACCAATGTTGTAAAATGATATTTTAAGTAACAGCTGAAGAGGCGAGACGAAAGAACTGTACTTCAAACAAACCTTAAACTTACATAAATAGAGAAATTATGAATCTAATGAGAAATTAAGCATGGAAATAACAATAAAACCAGCCAATTAAAGTAGTTCATTTGCACAAATGCACCAAGCAAGAGTTTAAAGCCACTCAAGAAAACTTAAACAAGTCTAAGAACTTATCCCCAACAAAACAAGCAACTACCAAATAAATGACAGCAAGCAACTACCAAATAAATGACAGCAAGCAACCAGTCAAAATAATTGTAATATATCTAAGCAATACTACAATCACCAATACGATGAATAAAAGACGGCATTAAAAAATGAAAAATATGAAAAACAGTTATAGAAAACAAAGGCAAGAAGGTGCTGCTGATTTTCAAATTTGGAGCTGTTGGAGCAGGAGACAGAGAGGGAAGGGAGGCAATCACAGATCACAGAAATAACAAAAAGAAAGCAACCTTAGTTGGCTTTGAGCATGAGATTTTGATATTTTTAGGAGTTTTTCTTACTTCTGACACATTTTAAACCTTTATGCAATCAGGTCAGGTTTTAATGACTAACCCTTGACCCAACTAAAAAGAAAAGAAATTATTTGAGGCTAGCATCTCAAGGCTTTCACGATTCAAGATACACGCTTCGGGAAAAAAAGGCACAACCTTCTATTGCCATCAGAGGCTATAGCCTCAAAACCACCTTTTACAACACTATCAATAACTCCCCTCATAAGTCACATAGACCAAACCTGCAAACATACTCGTAAATATAGATCTAGCAAATTTAGACCATGATTTGAAAAGATATGCTCAATTTGAATCTCATGATGCCCTATTTAAAATATCCAATACAACAGCAAAAGATGAACCAAGGTGTATCCAGCTAGCTCTTGCTGGTTACACAAATAAAATATAACTATGTCAACCACGCATTTGATTCTGTAACTCAGTTAATAACTAATACCAATTTAACTAAAAAACAGTCATACCTTAGATTCTGTAATTTCCCCATAGCTAGCATGCTCCTTAGCAACAGATATAAGTGCTGAGCTTATGCGTGACTTGAGCCCAGGAAGTACTGCCTTGATATGTTTTACTAAAATCTGGAAGGGGAAAAAAACATCAATTTCCTAAGAAATTTATGACTAACAATTCACATCTGAAAGGTTGACGAAGAAATATGTCAAATAATCAAAACAAAGTTCGATGCAACCCACATGGAAAAATGGATGATATTTAAATGATTAGTGACCATTCAGTCAAAACCCAACTGAAGCAAGCAATACATCACTCTAACTATAACAATTTCTTGTCCCATGTCATGTAGGCATAGGTGAGTTTTTGGGGCTTATATGGGTGCAGATATTTTCATCCAATATGCTAGTTTTTTGTATCGAATGCCTGACAAGTGGTGTTAGAGCCATCAAGTTGGCCCATATCACATCGTGTACCAATCGCTCACACAGTGGTTGTCCAACAAGTGGACTTCCACGGCAGCCCAATCTATAGAGAGATGGGTAGGCAGGGCAGACTGACCATGATGAGGGCATGGAGAAATTAATGGAGAGAATGAGAGGGACTCTTGTACCACATCCAGCATGCAAGGGTGGCTTTTGGAGCTTCTGTGGGTGTGGGTATCTTTACCAACAGGCAACAGATTAGTTCCTTAAGTATAAGACAGCATGTGACAGTCAACTGTAAAACAACGACCAACAAAGAAGTATTGCACTCAACTTTATGAGGTTTACAAGACAAAGTGAAACAATCACTCAACCTGGTTTAATTTCTTAGCCAACCGAGGAACTCCACAGCGATCAGCTATACCATTATACACCTATATAAAAACACAAGAGAAACAATCATAAAGACTTTACAGAATGTTCCTGGCCAAGACTAAAATATTTGAAGGAAAAGTATAATCATACAGGGCGGCTACGGAAAAAACTTTCCTCAGCTACAAGTGCATCTTTAATACTCCTGCTGTACATAATATCCTGTTAAAACAGTAATATTGAACCAAGAAATTAGACTGCCTACTTTGAGAGTAGGATATCCCGTTAATTAATAAGTGAGATACATAGTCATAACTCATAAGTATGCATTCCAGCAGTTACTGTCAGTGTTCTACAGAAATATTATGATAATATATGAACTTCTCTGTATTTACCATATCAACTATTGATAACTAAAACTCAAAACTTTATGCAATCTCGTTCATTACATTTAATCAAACTTGCAGAATCATAAAATACCAAAGTTGCATCTTAATTATTCCTTAGTGATTATGCACTCATATTGAAAAATAACCAAAAAAATTTGCTTGAAAATTTATAAGTAATGAAAGGGTAATATATTAAATAAATGTGGCTTTTAAGAAAGCTAGTGGACAAGAAAAGCTGAATAAAAAATTAAATTTGTTATGATAAATCTATGCATGAGGGAAAAAAAGTGTATTATTCATATCAATCGAATAAAGTACCACTAGCAAAATTTACAATGGGGGAATATAACTTCTTATGCTCAGCCTGCTTAAATGAAAGCATCAAATGATTTGTCCCAAACTATTTACAATTACCTCTTGACTACGATTAACAACACCAATATAACCAAGTCGAAGTGGAATCACTTTCCCAAGCAACAGATTACGGGCATCAGTACCTCTGTCCATAATATCCAACTGTGGCCACACAAGAAAGAAAGGTCAAAGCCTCATCATGATTAACTCAACGCCTTCTGAACTTCATTATTAATGGTTGAGAAAGAGATAAACTGCACCTTCGTGATAACTCCTATGGTTCTTACACCTGTCAAAAGGAATTAATTCACATCGTTAACAAAATTTTAAATTTGAAAATATATATACACATAGATAGTATAACAGTCAAAGTTGGGCATTAAAAGAATTTACCATCAGGGTCAGCATTTCCAGCAATCTGAAGAGCATCTGAATTAGCTAAATCGGAATTTGCTGGTGTAACAGCTAGAATTAAACATGTCGGCACTTTGATGTAAGACATAATCATTGTCCTGATTCGTGCTTCAATATCAGATGGCTGGTCACCAACAGGAACCTTTGTTATGCCAGGTAGATCAACTAATGTGATATCAAGAACATTAGGTGAGAATATCTTCAAACGTATCTGCTTGTCTGATACACCTTTATTCCCTCCTGCCTCCCTATCTGTCTCAGCCTGTTGAATAAGAAACTATCAATTAAAAAAGGGGCTTTCCACAAAATACCAAAAAATTGACAAAATCATTATTTTTTTTCTCAAAATACCGCATTCTGCATCTACACTTCATTCGAAAAGCAATGACAACCAAAAATAGATATCCCACAGTCCCAAGCCCGAAGACACAGATAATTACAATCAGAACTTCGGGACAAGATACCTATAGACCACAGTCATTAGTACTAAATGATGAACTCGCTTTAACAAAATATTCTCTCGCAAAAGTGAGCATTATAATAAATTCTAGTGCAATTAACCGTGGTGATGGCAGTGATTCTGAAACCTTATTCTGGAGACAGAAGTAGTTTACGACTAAAGCCCTTATTAGCAGACAGACCCAATGAACCATTCAGTGTGGAGGTTGAGACGATGCATTGAATCATTAATTAATTAACCTACTAAAAGGTCTAGAGTTAACCTAAATCTTGCTCCCTGATCTCCAAGCTAATTTGAAAAATACAACTTAATCTCGTCTTCCCCTATCACAGTTCCTCGTAAATCTAAATCTGTGTATGCACCATATCAAAGAATGCTGAAGATTGCTATTGATACAATCGTGAGTCTTAAACAACGAGGCTGAAAAACATATTATTTATAACAAATTCCCACAAAAAACTAGACAATTTAACTTAAAAATTTCACCACATTTCTATACAAATCAACGAAAAAACAACAATGGATCCGAGAAGACCTAACCTGAATTTCCCTGCGAATCTCAGCGAAATCAAAGAATCGCTTCCCAGGCAAATGAAGGAACTCGCCCCACTCCTCGTCAGGTCCGTCGGACTTCTTCTTAGTCTGAAGCAGCTGAAGCACAAGAGGTCGGCGAGTACAGATTTCAGGACCTCTGGGCAAGAAGTCTCGTCCGACGAGGGCCTCAAGAACACTAGACTTGCCGCTACTCTGGCTGCCAACAACAGCAACCTGAGGGAGCTCAATGGTGGATTGGCTACCGAGCTGAGCAAATATGTCTTGAAGCTTGTTCACCATAGGTATTACGGAGTTTCCTAAAGGAGCAGCATACGAAGAAGTCGAAACTGTAGATTTGGGAAGTGTTACTGCTGGCTCTTCCGCCATGGTAGATGAACTCGGAGATAGCTGAAACCTGGGGTATGAGAATTCAGAGAGAGTTTAGAGAATAGAAAGAGAGGAGAGAAATGAGTTTGAACTTTGATCGTGTGTCGAAGATTTTGAGATTTTGAGATTCTAGATTTCGAGGTTGTACGCGAAGGGTGCGTAAAACCTTAAACTACGCACAACGTGGTAGACAAGAATGACCAGACCGTCTATTATTATTTGTACTACATATTTTTCTTATTTTATATGCTTAGCCAGTAAGTAGCAAATAGCAATAGCAATAACAACTCCCCTAAGTCTAGATCCGAATAATGTTTGGCTCTGCTCACAAAGTAACTAAGTTACGTTTGGTTCGTGTAATGAAATCGGAATCGGAATGAAATGGAAAAGAAAATAATTTTGTTTGGTTTCACCACTGAAATCAAGCTCGGAATCAGGATTACTTTGGTTTGCCACTGAAATGGAACGAAAAAAATTGTAAATGACCTTAATACCCCTACATGCTGTAAAGTTCAAATAATGTCATTTAATTACTATTTTTTCGTCAGACAAAATACATTATTCAAATCATTATTTTTTAAAAATAATTATTACTTAATTAAAAAGAAATATATTATTAAAATTATTATTTTTCTAAATAGGGTTTAGGGTTTTGAGGTTTGAGATGTGGGATTTAGAGTTTAGAGATTTAGGATTTGGGGTTATATTTGTAGGTTAAGGTTTAGGGTTAAAATTATTATTTTTCTAAAAATGGTTTAGGGTTTTAGAAATTTGGATTTGGGATTTAGGGTTTAAGGATTTGGAATTTGGGGTTTAGGGTTTAAGGTTTAGGGTTTAGGGTTTTAGGATTTGGAATTTAGGGTTTAGGGTTTAGGGTTTTAGGATTTATATTTTAGGGTTTTGGGTTTTGTGATTTATGTTTTAAGGTTTAGGGTTTTGGAATTTTGGGTTTAGGGATTTGGGGATTTGGGGTTTAGGGTTTTAGGGTTTAAGGTTTAGCCTATAGCGTTTTGGGATTTGAGGTTTAGGGTTTTAGGGTTTGGAATTTAAGGTTTAGGGTTTTGGGATTTGGGGTTTAGGGTTTAGGGATTTAGGGTTTAGGGTTAAGGGTTTTAGGATTTGGATTTAGGGTTTTGAAATTTAGGGTTTAGGGTTTAGGGTTTAGGGTTTTGGAAGTTTGGGTTTGAGAATTTAGAGATTTGGGGTTTAAGGTTTTAGGGTTTAAGGTTTAGGGTTTATGGATTTAGGGTTTAGGGTTTAAGGTTTAGGGTTTTGGGATTTTGGGTTTAGGGTTTAGGGTTTAGGGATTTGGGGTTTTAAGATTTAAATTTAGGGTTTTGAAATTTTGGGTTTTGGGTTTTGGGTTTTGGGTTTTGAAATTTTGGATTTGAGAATTTGGGATTTGAGTTTAAGGTTATATTTTAAGTGAGGGTAAAATTGAAAAAATAAAGTTTAGATGGGAATGGAATTATGATTACCAAGGTGGAGAAGGAATTGTGATTCCTTCTCTTTTAGTAATTTGATTCCATTCCGTCCTCCATTCCGTCCAACCAAACATACAAAATGGAAGGAATCGATTCTGATTCCATTCCATTCCCTCCAACCAAACATGGGATAAGGTAAACGGGTGAAGGCAAATTGATGAAAAGTTCATTCTAAAAAGAAGTCGCCCTTGTGGCTTCTCGGTATATAAATGGTATAATTTAATATTTTAAATTAAAATTTTCTTCGTTATAAATAAAAGATAATTATATCATTTAAATAATTTGATAATTTAATAATATCTTTACTTAACAAAATATTTATTTATTCGTACATAATTTCACATTAATACGTTAGTATCCTATATTTAGTTTTAAGTATATTATTAGTACAAAGTTAAAATTTAATTGAAAATCTCTTCATGTGATGAGCAAAAATTAAGGATAAATATGTATTTAAAAGTTATTTTTTAATGATAAATCACTTCTTATTCTTCGACCAGTTTTTTTTTAACTTTTTACATAATCATTACGTTATATGATTTTATTATATAATACAAAAAATATTGGGATATTTATTTTGTATTTGTATCATACAAAGACCATATCCTTTAATTTAATACATTGTTATCTTTATTATCTAATATATCTTGTGTTGATTCTTAATTTATCTCGATTTAAAAAAAAGATTCATATATAACAAAATAATTAAAATCTTTTTTTTTTACTATTAAAAAATCTTTCATTTGAAATATCATTTTTAAGAATATTATAAATTCATTTTACACCAAAAGATTAAAATACATCTAATATACATAAAGAAGAATATCGTACATGTATTGTTTTGTTTTATGAAAAATGTGATTTGGATTTATTTAGCTATTTCTTAAAATATCTTGGACTAATTATACTCAAATCAAAAATGATAAAATTAAAATGTTTAATTTCAAAAATAATGAAATTAATTTCACTTATAGATGGAAAATGAAACTGTAATTAGTTACAAAAATATGATCTTTGTTTAAGAAAATAATCATGATCAATGAGACATAAGGTGAGAATGGTTATTCTAATACCAAAAATATGATTAATTGAAACACAACATATATTGATATTATTTATATATATATAACACGATACTTGAAATAATTAGATTGAATTTTATTTATTTTTATTTTTATATCTTTTATTTTATTTTGAAATATGTACTAAATAATTAAAAAATAAAAATTATTATTAATATTTTAAATACATTATAGTAAGAATTATATTAAAATTTAATTTTCTAAAATTAAATATATTTTTTAATAAATGTTAAAAAATAATAAACGTGTTTAAACTGTGAAAAAATTATTACCAATAATTATTATCTGAATATAGCTAAAATTAATATAAAACGTTATAATTACTAATATAAATATCCCGACTATTTCATGGCAATTCTTAATTCCACCGCTCACCCTAAGATATAAAGTTAAGCCTTCCTTCTTATATTTGAATGTTTTTAACCCATATCTCATATTCGCATTTAAATGGTAAAAAATATTAGAAAAAAGAAAAGAAGATATTTTATATTATTTTTTTATATTATTTATATTTAATTATTTAAAACGATTTCATAAAAATTATTGCATTGAAAACATTATCTTAAATGCTCATAAAGTTTAACATATCTTCAATTATATCCCTGAAGTTTATAAAATATCAAAATGTCATTATATTTTAATAATATTAATTTTTCATCCATTACTATCTAGATTACTATTCTTAAGTTCTGATACTAATTTATGTGGATCGATACAATTTTTAATCGGGGTTTATATTGACCTAGTTGATTGTCTTTGTTTATTTATTCAAGGTAATAATTTGCCTAAAAACTTATTATTTTGCTGTATAAGTTTAATTTTCTTCCATATCCATTACAATTGCATAATATATTATGTTATTCATTATGTTGTTTGCTTAATTCTAATCTTGAATCTATTAATTATTTTTTAAAATTAAAAATTACTCTTTCATTTGTTAAATCTAATAATTCTAATTTATGTACTAATGATTCGATGTTCATATTCATAGAGTATTATCTTGATAAATCGTATGTGTTGAATGTATATTATTTTGTTATATTCTTAGTATACAATCAGGTTTTTCTTGGATACATACAGTATATTTATAATCTTCAAATAAGTAATATCTAAATATTAAGTTTTTGAATTCTTCTTCTTCTATTCTCACACATTTTTGACTAAAATAATCTTCTTATGTCCTTGAAACAGGATGGTCTATGATGTTGGTAATAACTTTAATATAATCTGTATAAATATCTAATAAGGTGTTAAATATTTTAAAAATTTCAAGACAAGTTTCATAATCTTCATTTTTAAAATATTTATTTAAATGATAAAGATAACCTTTATCAAATGTTTCTAATAGAATTAGATTTTTATCTTTGATTTCCATTGGAATTATTAATTGTTTTATTTCTAAAGATAATTTTCATTTTTTTTATTTTAGCAATATTAGGTCTTGTTGTAAGGCAATATTTAAACATTCAAGATTCTTAACTAGCTTAAATTTATAATTATTATACTTAAATTTGATGGGTTCACCACGGTCTTCCCTTCTTTTCGTCTTCTTTTGTTACACCTGTTATGCCTTAGCTTTGCTCACACCTCAACGCTCTCCTGGCAACGATGAGTCTTCTGCATCCGTACATAAATGGTGTCCAATAGTTGACTTACTAGATAAGAGTAACTAAACTTTCATTTTATTTATAGTATAATAACTATTATAGCTTAATACCAACTAAGAACCTTGAAAGAGATGCTTAGTCGCTCATAGTTACTGGGTATAACATTATTGGGTTTGAGATTTCTAGATAGAGAGATTTTCTATGCTAGAGTGTTTCAGAGTAGAGAGCTTTTGATTTCTATGTATTTTCGGAATGATAATAAGGGTTCCTTTTATAGAATAAGAAATCCTTGTTTACAATACTAAAATTATTATTTTACCCTTGTTTTAATAATTCATCAACTTTTCCATTTTAAAGGATAGCCACTACTTTTTCCTTGGCATATGATGCCGACTAAGATATGGGGTCTACATCTTTATTTATTTTGAGGTCTTCTGCCTTTTTATCTTGAATTATTTCTTTAGAAATTTTATCTTCTTTAAATTAAATTTTTTATGAAGATTCCTGTGTAGAGTATTTGGACTCTAAGGATTATTTTGAACAATCAAGTTCTTTCTATTTATTTTATATCTTTATAAGAGACTTCTCGAGTTTTTCATGTAGGATTTTTATCTTATTTCCCTTTGTCTTGATCTTGATATCAAAATGTTTCATTACAGTAAGCATAAAAATAGTTAGAGGTATTAATTTTCTAGTAAGAACATCTAATAAACTATTATTATTTCCTGGGAGATGTTTGACATCAAAAATGTAGGAATTGAATCACTGTTGTCATCTGACTAATCTTCCTTATTTATAATCACCTATAATATTAGTTTTTAAAAAATAACCAAAATTCTTGTTATCGGTTGTAACAATGAATCAAAAATGTATGAAATATATTGCAAATTTCACAATAATATTTTTAACAACTAGATATTTTTTTCATTACTGTGATAATTTAATTCTGAACCATGAAAAGATTCAGATGTATATCTACAAAAATATTCATCTTTATTATTTACTTTTGTTTTCAAAACTGCTTCCCAATATTCTTGTTAAGCATATGTTTCAATTATCATTTTATCATTTGACCTTTGATGCTATAAAGCTAGTAAATTTTTCATCTGTGCTTTTATTTTATCCATATACATAGTATCTTGTTTTGTCCATTTTCAGATATTGTCTTTTTTTCAATTTTACTTGTAAGGGTTTTCTTTCTACAAGTTTCTTGATATATGCTTCAACATATGTCAAATATCTTAGAAATCTTTGTAATTGGTTTTTATCCTTTAATTAACTAAGAAAACCTTTAATTATATTTAGTATATGAGATTGTAGATTATGTTTTCCATTTTCAATTTTCAATTTTTAATCCTAAATACTTAATTTTCTATTGAGTAATTAATGCTTTCCTTTTAGAGAATACAATATTTTTTTTCCTACATTCTTATCTAATATTAATAATATCAAATAATATTTATTTAGTTCATTACTGAAAACTAAAATATCATATACACATCATATATTTTGTAATTTTTTAAAGACGATATCCATATATTTTTGAAATATACTTTAAACTTGTTTTAATCCAAATGGTACAACATGTCATTGAAATTGTCCTTAAGGACAATTAAATGCTGTTAATTAACCTTATTTGTCAAAATTCACTTTTGCAATAAAAAATAAAAAGTATTTCTTTCATTTAATTAATGATAATAGTTATTCTTCCATTGAAATAAAGTATCTATTATTAATAGTTTTGTTATTCAATACTTTGAAGTTTGTTACCATTTTATTTTTTCTCTTATTTTTTAGCTTCTTTTTCGACTAACAATGTTAGACTAGAGTGTGGTGAATTACTTATTATTATCACTTTCAGTTCCAAAAGTTATTGAATTTGTTTTTCAAATTTTATCATGTATTCTGAAGTATAAATTATTGGTTTTACTCTAATAACATTGTTAGGGTCTTTTAATTTTATGTTAGTAATCGTTTTAGATTTATTAATTTTTGAATCTAAGAATTTTTTGATTAAAAATGCTGGATTAAAGTGCGGTGAATTACTTATTATTATGATTTTCAGTTCCAAAAGTTATTGAATTTTTTTTTCAAATTTTATCATGTATTCTGAAGTATAAATTATTGGTTTTATTCTAATAACCTTGTTTTCCAAATTTTATTAATTTTTGAATCTAAATTTTTTTGAGCTTATTATTTTTAATAATTTTTTGATATGTATTATGACTTTATATTCCTGTATTTCATTAAGAAAATAGTTTTATTTATATTAAATATCTAATGAGATATTTTCTAAATAAATTTTTTGTTACTTTATGTTTATCTTATCACGTTTTCACTTTTTATGTTATTACATAAAAATTGGGTTTGATATAGTCAAAACTTTCTTATTTTTGATACATAAATGGTATCACTATCTAATATTGTTAGACTTATTTTATCTAAATATTGGGTAAAAATTTGATATAAATTTATGAAATTATTTCATATTAATACTTCAACTCTTATTTCTTATTAATATATGGTAGAAATATGAAAAATTTATTTTCTTATCATTATATCTGTACATTTTAAAACCTTGTTGAGATTTATTATAGTATTTTTAGCAATTTTTACAATTAAATCTTTCAGTGTCTGTTTTTAATTTCTTCTGAAAACACATATTTACTTATTATACACATACTAGCTCATGTATAAATATATGCATGTAAATGATAACTGACATAATGTTTAAATTTAAATCCTACCTTAATATAAGTACTATTTGGATTTGTAATACTATACAAATCATTCATCTTTTAATGAAGAGTATTTATATTATGAGTATTCATATTCTAAGTAGGTTATTTCCTCATCAATTTCCTCTAATAAATAAATAATGTAAATGTTATCTATATTTGATTTCTCAATTAATTATAATTCTATCTTAAAAGCTTATTTTAAGATTTTTGATTTATATAGAAATTCTTTTTTGAACTCTTTCATATGTTGAAGCCTGCTAGAGTATTCATTGGTATAATATCATTTTTCATTACAAATCCAACATCTACATTTCTTCTTCTTTGACGGGTAATAATTCTTATTTTTAGGAGGTTTATATCTTTTCTTTCTAAATTAGATTTTCTTTTAGATTTCTCTATTAAATCTTTTTCTATATTTTTGAAAATCTTGTTTCTTGAATTATTATCGTTTAAATTTCTTGTATTTTTTTATTTCTATTAGTAGGTTTTTGTGTTTCTTTTATATTTCTCTAATTTCAATTTTATTTTAATGTCGTACGTACTATTCAAGTAGTTTTTTAAAAAACATTTCTTTATAAATTGTTTGCATAAAGAGTGAAAATTTATGATAATATATTTTATATTCATAAATAAAAAAATTTATGTAATATATGTTATAAATTATCATATTTGTTAAATGTCAGTCAACTTCATTGATTTCATTTTCAATGGATTCATATATAGTTATTCCTTTATCTCCTATAATAAATCCCTTATATATTTCATATTCTACTATATCTAAATATTTTCTTCTTGTAAGAGCATTCTATTGCATTAATAAATATTGTTGATCTGTTAAATCTGAAAACCAAGCTTTAATATTTTTTGTCATTTTATGAGATACTAATACCATGCATATTGAAGGGTTTATTTGTATAATTTGAAAGATTTTTATGAGTATATTTATATATCACTAGTCCATTCATGTAAGGTTTTTTTTTTCGATCTCTTATATAATCTATATCTAAGAGATTATATCTATAATTTTCATGAAGCTTGAATTATGATAGGATACTACTTTCCCAATGCAATTCTTCTTTTATTTTGAATGGTTGTCTTATTCTATTGGGAGTGTCAAACTCTCCTTACCTTTGTTTATTTGTTTTTTCCTATATGGTTTAGATGTTTCTTCTCGATAAAGAATTGGTAATGAAAGTGGTTTTATATGACCTTTTGGGGTTATGATTTTTAATTCAAAATCAATCTCGATAATTATTGTCATAACGTCTTATTCTTTGCTTGTATAAAAATTTTCATTATAATGTTTTTCTAATTATTTATTAGTTATTGCTAACAAACTAATTAACTTTTATATGTCCCTATTTTTTTTAGAGTCGTGAATTGTTTTTCTAATTATTTTCTATATTCTATTAAATTAGAATTATATATTTTTCCATAGAATTTTCTTCATTTTTTCTTATCTCATTTTTAGGTATCAAGGCGTTTGATATCCTAAGTAGTTCTATTTTTTATCTTTCTAAGAGATCATATTTATGAGTTATAATATCATAATTTCTATGTATAATATATGCATCTTTTTTGTTTATTATTTTATTATTTAATAATGTTATTTTTACAGGTATATTTATTCATTTTCTAAAATAAGATTATATTAATATTTAGATTCCTCTTAAATGAATGAATTTAATTTTTTTCTTTATCTTTTTGAGAAATTTTAGATAGTTTATTCAATATAGTTTCTTGTTAATTAATGGTATATTGAACATTTATTTTGTATCTATGATATTAATGTTTATTTTTTATTACTTATTCCATAATAAATTATGTCTTTTCTTGAAAATAATTTTTTTACAGATGAAAATAATGAATCTTTAAATCCATCTCTTTATTTAGGATTTAATTTTACCTTTTAAATTTCTTCATATTTCTTTTTACATTTTACCATTTCATGTAAAAAATATCATGAGATGTATTTTATTTCTAATTATGTTATTCCTTGTTTTTTTTATTATTTCTTGGTTCTCTATTATTTATTCTTTCATTTTTATTTATGAAATGTTACTATTTACTTGTGTTAGGTTTAACTTTCATTATGTATGAGAGATATTTTTGAATTTTTTGAAACCTTAGAAGTATTTTTGATGATATCTAAAAATTTAGGGATATTTTTTATGTTATTCCCACTATAAAATGCATATTTTTAAAATACCATTTTTTAATAAAATTTACACACAATAATATTAAAATTATATATTGTGATAATACTAAATAATTAAACTTTTATTTATTATGTAGTGTACTTTATATTTACCTTTGTATGATGTGGCAGTGACTATGTCACTTATATACTCATATATGAATAATGATATCAAAATTATGTATTATGATAATTCAAATGCTTGAATTTTTCATTTTTTATAAGATATTTTATACATACTACGTGATCATGATTATGATTATTTCATTTAAAAATATATTTTTTATGCAACACTTTCTAATAAATATACGTACAATAATAATATTAAAATTATGTGTTATGATAATACTAATACTTAAATTTTTTTATAGAATATTTTATACTTATTACTAGATTATATAATTATGATTACGTTATTTATTTACTCACTTATAATCATTTTTTTAAATTTTTAAGTCAAATTTATACTATAAAGTAAAAAATAATAATTTAAAACACCATTTTTTTAATAAAAATATACACAATAATAATATTAGATTTATGTATCGTAACCATATTAATACTTAAATTTTTAATTTTTTGTATGATACTTTACACTTATTGTTAGATTATGTAGTTATAACTATGTTATTTATTTACTCATATATAATCAAATAATCATAAATTATATTTTTTTGTCTGACTCATATATGAATTAAGTTATATTTAAATATTATTTTAATCATTATTTATGTCCTTTTTTTAAATTTGTATTATAAGTTATAAAAATTAGATTTTTAAAGTATTATTTGTATATAATGATAATTTCAAATTCTTAAATTTTTAGTATGAATTTTTAAAAATTATAATTTTGAATACAATGGTTTGATTTCAACACCGTTGTCTATTTTTCTTATAAGAAAAAGTTAATATGTTTAGAAAATTAATTTTTAAAGATCCATTTATAAATAATAATAATATTAATACTCTTAAATTTATAATAAAACTTAAACTTATACTTTATATGTAAGATATTTTAGGTTTATTTATTATAAATATATATTTTTTATCTAACTTAAGTATAAATTAAAGTACACTTAAATTTATTTTATAATATTATTATTTAAGTTAATTTTTTTATATATTAGTGATTTAAGTTTTTTTTAGTATTTTTTTAAATTAAATACTTACATACATACACATAAATTTTATACATATAATTCAAAAATTAATTTTATTTTAAATTTTACATTTATATTGATTGTATTATTTTTATTAAATAATTATCTAAAAATAAATTTTATAAATTAGCTTATAATTTCACTTATTGTTTATTGGCTCATAACATATATGTGCCTAAAATATTATATTTTTTTATAAATATTAAATAATAAAATAGTTTTAAAGTTAATTATTTGTATTATAAATTTATATATATATATATATATATATTACATCTTATTACTCCAAATACGAATATATTATATCTTATTATTATACCAAATACTAGTTTAATTTCATACTTTACACCAAACTATCCTCCTAATATTACACCTTAAAAATTAAGCAAACAATAATGTTACATGAAAAAAATTTGATATTTAATTAATATTTTAATGATCAATTATTATCAATTATATAATATATTAAGAACTCTTTTAAAATATCACTTTTATCTTTTACGCTTTAAGATAAAAAAAACCCCACCAATACATATTCATTAATTAATTTCAAAGTATCAAATTACTTTAAAAATAAATAATTTTTATTATTTTTAAAATTATTTAATTATATTTTACGTAATAATTAATATAAATATAAACATAAATTTATATCATCATCCCATTACTGTAAAGTATAATTTTGATGAATTTGAAATTTTTTAAAAATAATTTTCGTTTTTTTTTACCTCAAATTTTAACATGATTTTAAATTTACATGTTTAATTGTGATTAAACTTAATACTTTTAGGTGTCCATTTTGACCATTTCGATATTATATCGATTATAAAAAATAAATTATTTTAACGAGTCACGACCTATTACAAGTCATTTTTAATAAAAAACAATGTAACGGATCACTTTTGATCCCTTTAGACAATTACCCCTAGCATTCGGTCGGAATTCGCGACTCGCGAGTCCCAACTTTTAGATATTCGCTTTATCCTGATAAAGGCAGCAAATTCTATCTGAAACGCAAAACTATGAACGTAGAGGAAGAGGTTGAGCGACTCAAAGTAGAGATCAAAAGGCTTGGAAAGATCCAAGGCGATGGTTCTTACAAGGTAAACACGCACAAACAGTTTCTTCATTTTTATTAAATTTTGCTTTCTTAGATTTTGAACCCAATTTCCATTTTTACTATTATGTGGGTCTGTAATGCACAACTCGACCCAGCTTAAAATGGTAAAATTATAGGCTGAATGTTGTTCCAGATCTGAGATATTAGATCTAATCTAATTGGTTTTTGCTAATTTTTGTCAGAGAGAATATGGTTGCTAGTTATGCGATTTGAAATTAGATGTGAATTTTAGCTCAGTAATCTAATTTGATGCTCTGTTATTATTTTTTAATTTTATTTAAGTTTTGATAGATTGTAAAGCAAATTGTAATAGACTTTATAACGGTTCTAAATTTTTCATTTTAATTGAATATTTTGGCCTTGTTTGATTGTGTTTCTAATTAAATTATGTTTTTATTTCAAGGTAACATTTGGTGTGCTATTTAATGATGATAAGTGTGCAAACTTATTTGAGGCATTAGTTGGGACGCTACGGGCAGCAAAGAAACGTAAAATTGTTGCATATGATGGTGAGTTACTTCTGCAAGGAGTCCACGATAACGTGGAAATCACGCTCAAACCTACCTCAGCTGAAGCAACAGCTGCTGGTGATGCAGTTGTAAAGCAATGAATTGTTTGTGAGTTTGCTTCCTCCAAAGATGACTGAGATATATCTTGTTATGTTGATTTTTCATGTTTTCCGTGAGAAGGAATGTCTCTTCAGATCCTTACTTTTCCTTTTTTTTTTTGTTGTCTTGAAGTGTTTGTTTTATAATGATTTTCTTGAAATTTGACTCCATTGTGAGGATTATGATAATGTATTTGAACTGGGTGCTCCTGTTTTTACTTTCATGAAGATTCCTGACGTGTTTGTTGAAATCGCTAAGATGTTTTACAAAATCTGATACTACCAACCAACATTGCCCTCTATGCAGTATTCAACAAAGTTAACTACTAGTAGTCTGTCTGTACTCCGAATTTTTAAATACTTTATTACATATAAATCCGATTGAAACGGCCTGGAATCGAACCCATTCCCAGATGGGAGAGGGAGTTCTGGGGTGGGGGAAACTACTGGGTTATTGGCTGATTCCCAGTACAGAGCTTACCTCAACAAATCTTCGCTAAAATCATTGTTCCTGTGAGAGTTGTCATTTGATCTGCACATGCACAACTTCGTTGGCCCGCCTTTGGTCTTCTAGATCACAAGTCTAAAATCAATCTTAAGGATATTTCTTTTCTTTAGTTGTAGCCAACCAATAAATTCCATATTATTAGTTAGTTTGATATTTGATACTTTGGACGGTAGATTAAAACTTTAGTCTCCGGTTCATAAACACCTCTTGTGATGGATATCAATACCTTGAGCTTGGTAAATATACTCACACTATATTGTTTGGTAAAGGATGAGTATACGAGTTCCACTTTAAATGATACGAGCTATTTTGGTTGAAATCCCAAAATTGAAACCTTGCGAGCCTAGCTCTAAAGTAGATAATATTATACCATGTATTGGAGTGGGATGTTACACTTCCAGTTCAGGGTGACTGTTGTAACCAATTTTACAATGGTACAAGAACCCAATTTTTTTCCTCACAAAATCCTCCCTTTATTTAGTGATAAGAACGAGTAAATAATCCAATAAATTTGACGCAATATGAGATCATGGATTGCCTTCAAGTCTTATTGATTTGTTTTCGGATAGAAAAGTGTAAATTTACAATTTAGTTTCAAATTGAAACCACTAAATATGGGTTTGCAAAAATGGTATACTTGTATATCATATGTTGCTTACCTATCATAGCAAAGGTCCATTGTTCTCCAGGAATACATTCCCAATTTATTAAAATATAATAAGCACATTCAGACACATAAGAATCCAATTTGTAGTTTAATGTTTTCCTCATGCTTTGCTTACTTGCCCTGTAAAGTTAGGTAGGAGACGAACAATTGGTTAAAAAAAAAAGAAAAAGAAAAGATGCGCAAAGTATGAAAATAAGTTTGGTTCAGTTATGATTTGATTTTAGCATTTAAAACTTTGGGTTGGATAGGTTTAAATGGATTGATTTGAGTCGACTTTAGAAAATAAGTTGAGGACTTTTTTGGAACAAAAGGAAACACGTTGTTGCCAGACCCATAAATTGCAATGGGGCATTTTAGTCACAAAAAAAGTGGTGGATCCATAACAGAGCAATATTACAGAAATGGATGCAGGTTAACAACCTCAATTTCTTCAAACCAACTTCTAAAGAATATATCATAAACAGAGGCATTCAATTCTATAATGTTAAACATGTTTGCTAGGTAAATAAAACTGAATTTCATGTCCAAAACTATAGAATTAGTATAATCAGAGATCTGATATCCCTAATCTGGTGTACAACGGACATGATATAAAACCATAAAATCAGATGAGAAACTAAAGTCATACAACTATAATAAGCAATAAAGAGTTTGAAGAAGATCCATAATTGGTCATGATGAACCAGTGAGAATGAATGCATGAAGAAGGCTCTGAGCTGCCTGGGTTTCATCAGGGGTCCCAGATATGACAAGAATTCTGTCACTTGATCCTCGACGAGGTTCATGCACAATGACCTTGGCACCGGAAATCTGATTTAACGACGAGTGAAAAACGACATAAGTGATGAGATACTCAAACAACGAGAGACTATTCATCACTTCTGGAGTATTCAGAACGTGTACTCCAAGCCAATTACGTTCTTAGTGCAAGCATTTTCATTGGATGTGTTTTAATCTACATGTAAAGTCAAAACTACAACCAGTAGGGAGTAGAGCAACCAATAATACCTTCTCAATCAATAGTTATGAGGGGGGAAAATGCATAAGACATTGAACTATCATAAAATTTTCAGACACCTTCATTGAAATGTTAAAAGTTTTAGAAGATACCACTAAACAAAGTTGTATTTATCAACATATGAAGTCCAGACCAAAAAGACAAAAGTACTTGGCCACAAATATATGTTTCTACAGCTAAACCAACAAGAAGACTCATCCCCTTACATAATCCATCACCCATCACCCATCACCACAAATATATCAGGCTGACAATGATGCATCCACTATGGGTGATAGTGGTGGCAATCATGGCGAAGGTAGCAATCATTAAGGGGTGACCGGCAGTGAGTGCCGTGTTTATAAAATCATGACTGTATTTATTTATTTATCTATTTTATAAGTGTTAATTTGAAATATCTACTAATGATTTGAATTTCAATTATTGTTATAAATGATTTTTCTGTTTTCTTGACACTTGCACTAATTTGAAGGTTATACCCAAGTTTAGGGCAGTTCAGTAATATTCTCGTTATAAAAATGTAACTCTATTTATTCAAGTATCAACATTACATTTTTTTTGTACTTTGCCTTAACTATTAAAATTCCACCTGCAGATTCATCAAAAAGATGTTTTATACCTAACCCTCACATGTCATACACCAAAAGTAAAAGTAAATAGTGATAGCTCAAGGGCCCCAGAGTCACTAAAACATAATTAAAAAGAGCCCTTGTTTATTATTTATATGAAAAATAATTAAATGATTTTGTCAAAAGTAATTTTCCTTTTGGCCAAATGACAACTTAGTCCATAACCTTTTCAAAGATAGACTAACTATGGAAAATAGCACACAAATGCTTAGATCAATAAGGAAATCGCCAAAGCAAATTTGGACCAACTAAAGAAATGTGATGGCCTAAACTGGTCATTCACGGAATACTTTCTTAGATAATATAGTTCATTTTAGTGTCTATTTAAATATAAAAATGATCAGTATAATAGGCAAGATAGGGATAAAAATGGACCTCCTTTTTCTCTCCCTCAAACTTATATTAGTATTTTTTCATGTAATTTTTTTTAATCTGAAAACAAATTAGAGTGAAAAATTAAGCCCTATCCAGGTTTGCTACCTTAGTATTACCATGATTTTACTTTTACTACCCCTTTTTAACCTAGATTTTTGAAGTGATACCTTAGTGGCACCCCTATTTAAAAAATGATATAAATATATTATTTAATTGAAGATTTTTCACAGATACCGTAATATATATATGATATTCGTTGGGCATTTTCGAATAATACATTAACACAGATGTAGTAATATATGTGCGATATTCGTAAAGCATTTTTGGATAATAAGTTAATTAAACGATAATCGGAAGATATTTTGAGATCCTTGATTAAATGAAAAATTGCACGAAATTGGTATTACTAAGTTAACGAACATGTTCTATCCTATATAAATAAAAAGATAAAATTGGAATATTTTTTAAATGAAAATATACGATAAAATAATGTGTGCAAAGAGATTCTCCAATAATTTGAGAATGGTTGAGATGGTGAAAAAAAATATTTGATGAAAAGATAATTAACTTTATTAATTGAAAATAAAATGGTTGATAAATCAAAGGCGATGTATTTGATAAATAACAAGAAGCACAATTCACTTCAGAAACATATAACAAATAAATAACATTTTTAATAAAGTATCAAATCCATAAATAAACATTTATAGCAGGCCCTTCAAGCACCCAAGGTTGAGACAACCTTAAAGTAGAGAGTAATAAAACATTAAAATAGATCATCAAAGGCTTGCTCAAAAATCTGGGCAAAAAAGAGTACAAAAAGTAAAAATGTGGTATTACTAAGTTAACGAACCTGCTCTATACTTTATAAATAAAAAGATAAAATTGGAATATTTTTTAAATGAAAATATACGATATAATAATGTGTGCAAAGAGATTCTCCAATAAATTGAGAATGGTTGAGATGGTGAAAAAAAAAATTTGATGAAAAGATAATTAAATTTATTAATTGAAAATAAAATTGTTGATAAATCAAAGGTAATGTATTTGATAAATAACAAGAAGCGCAATTCACTTCAAAAACATATAACAAATAAATAGCATTTTTAATAAAGTACCAAACCCATAAATGAACATTTATAGCAGGCCCTTCAAGCACCCAAGGTTGAGACAACCTTAAAGTAGAGAGTAATAAAACATTAAAATAGATCATCAAAGGCTTGCTCACAGGAAAGCATGCAGGCAACTATATGCATAAATGCCCTTAAAGTTCAGTTACATGCTTATATTGTGCACATAGGGAATCAATCTATCATATAAAGTAGGATCTATGTTCTAGGAAATTCTTATCAACATTTTTGCAGTCTCCATTTGTCATCGAAGAATATGTGTAGAAGTTATTGTATGGGTTTTGAACCTATCAAGCCAGAAGTTTATTATGGTAAAATGGAGCAATGTTTTCCTAAATATTTCAGTAGCAAATCTTTGAAATGTTGTTAACAAAACAAGTTGTCATTGTTGTACGGGATATAATTGTGTCGTTTGCTGCTTAAAGGCAAATATCTCATTTAGTTTTTGGCTATCTAGCGAAACATATAACACAAAATAGTTCTAATAAACCAATATTGTAATAGCGAAATTCAGATATACCTGTCTTAGACGAGTCAAATTGGTACCATTTTCCCCATAAACAGAGCCAATAACGTTTTCAGGAACTATGATCTCCACTGTTGTATTTGTCACTATAGCTGTTTTGCTTCCACTGTTTAACACAAAGGAAAGAATTATAAATGTAAATGGATTTGTTTCTGCATCTCGTAGTTGGTTTGTTATATGTACAAATGATGACTATACCAGTCAGTTTTCTTTTAGGTTTAGAGTTTTTTGAACAGGTGTTTTTGTCATTTGTTAAATCAGGCACAAATTTTTTGGTCATGCCACAATCTCATTCTCATGTTTTTATGTTGACTATGGATGTTTTGACAGGGAAGGAGTTTTTGTGGAGCTATTTGGTACTGATTTGATTCAAGTGATATAAAAGAAATGGGTAGAGTTTGGAGAAAAAATGAAAAAACAGAAATAGTTATCAGTAACATTTTGTTCTCGATTCAATTTTCGGCTGTCTCAAACTTTTGATTGAGTGTTTCATCATGACATTTCCATAGATCGGAAACAATTTTATGTGACTGGAGTTGAAAGTTTGATTTCCAGGCATTTTGTATTGATTTTATGTGGCCATATTTGTTGTCTAATATCGGGAAATTGTCCTACAATTTGTGTCATTTGTTCCTTTCATTCTTAAAGTTTTCTGATTCCTAAGAAAAATCATCCAAGACTTGACTAAGAACATAACAGAGAAGTCAAGAATAAAGCACCACAGATGTAGTTTTATGTATCCTCTGTAACATCTAAATAATACCAATAATATCAATATCTCACTCACATCCACAATTAGATAACCAACCTGAAAATGTAGCTTGAGAAAAGAAGGCAGACTTTCAGGTAGAATAGACACAAATAACATGCAATGTGATTAAGCTGATCAAATACCAGAACTAGCTGCTCATGGCAGTGACAGGTCATCTATTTTATTAGAGATTTATTTTGGGTCAATCCTATGATAATAATAATAATAATACCATTCTATTATGTACCAACCTGCCAAGTTCTGAGGTGCCTTTCAGTGCAGTATAACTCCTTCCCATATCAGTGAAGCCTCTTGTACTTGCTCCAGCTACCATCTGGTGTCAAAACCCACATTTAACCAATTTTGAGCAGCATAATAATAGAAAGTGATAGTGCATGTAATAGGGAAAGAGATTAGGGTTACCGTCTGTGGTGCCCATGCTCTTGGTGATGCAGGGTGTTCAAAGGAGCGGGAAAGGCCAATATGATCGAAGCTTTGTGTTATAGCATGCCGGTTGAGACTAGGACTGACACCAAGTGGTGGTGGTGATGAATTAATTCCCAGAGCAACAGGATCCCTCATTCTTCCATAGGGACTGACATCTGTTAACAAAGATGAAGTGCTCCTATTTCCAATGTTACTTAGTATGCTGGAGAAAAGATTATCTCGCAGTCTGCCAGTAATGTTGTACAATGCATCCTGCACACTAGGAAAATCTCCCGAAATCTGTAAAATTGATAAGACATTTTTTAATAAGTAATCAATTTTATTTCGCTCATGTAAGATGAAATATACAGTAAGCAACACAATCAAGACCACTGATGAGAGTAATTTGAGTCATCTGACAAAGTTCTATTGCCCAAAACTTGTTTCAATGGGACAACACCAATTAAGAGGAAACATATTTAAATACAGCCACTAAGGAGTTAACTGGTTTTTAACTATTTCTTAGTTTTAGATCTCAAAAGTTTTCATGACATGTGGTTGGCCTTGTGGTACTGTAGATAAAGTGGGCCCCTCCGCCACTTCAAGTGGTTCAAACACACCCAAAACCATTTGATCTAAAAGCTTCTTTAACAAAATTCTGAAGGTAACTCCAGTCTCCAGCAAGTCCAACACAAATACACGAGTGTATAATCAAAATCAACATAAAAACAGCCAGCATGGGGACTAATTGGTTTCTTAAAAAAATGAAGGGAACCTCCATACCTGCACCACTTCGTCCTTCTTTGAGGCACACTTGGGGACCTGCCCACCCGATAATATTCTGATGCTAGCACCAGTTGTCTTCCGCATATCTGAAATAATTGCACCTCCTTTTCCCAACAAACAACCAGCTTGGTCTGTTGAGACCACAAGCCTTGCAGTAACAGATGATCCTTTATTTGAGCTAGAATCTAGTCCTTTTTCAATCCCTGCCTCTACAGTCCGAGAGAAAACAAGAACTACAGCCTTCTGTGCTGGTGAGTACCGTGATTCAGGGTTCTACAACCAGGTAATATACAGTACATATTACAAACTAGTACACCTGAAAGATTATGTAGAACAAGGAAAACAGAAAAGGAAAAGAAGAAGCAAATAAACCTCTGAAGCAGTAATTGTAATTAACCGTTCATCATGCTCAGCCACGGATGCACCAACACTTACAGTAGCACCTGTCTCGGTCTGCAAAGCCTTGATAATTGAACCCCCTTTCCCAATTATACCCCCAACTCTATCATTTTCACAAAGAATCTTAAAAACAACATCCTGCTTTTGTATCCTTGTTTGAAGTGTAGGAATCCTTTCAGACTCTGTTGGCAATGAATGAAGCCCAGAAGCATAATTGATAGAGCCACTTGGCATAGTGATAGAGGTGCTTGGATAAGTGGGTAGTACTAAATTCCTGTGAAAAAGATTATCCATTTGCAAATCAGGTAATGTATCGTGAGCCTCAAGGGGTCTGCTTCCGGTCACTCTTATCTTGTCAACAGGTGGACAATCTTGAAGACAACGAGAGACCGCAACAAGTGCTTTCTTAACAGCCATAATATCCCCTTCTATCTGCATTATAATCAAATTACATACCGGAGAAGCAGGAAAGGACTAGTTGTGTAAAAATAGAGACCAAAGCAGACGGGTATCACCAAGCTTTATCAGAAAATACAATATTGAGAACTTTTAATAATGCCAAGCATATTGCAAAGCTGGAGAAGCATTACAGTAACAAACAGAATGCAGTTTTTTGATAAGAAACATCACAAACAGAAAAGCAGTTCAGTTGGCATGTAGTCAAAAGGAAAATCTTGGTAACAAGAAAGAGGGTGGGATTGGGGCACTAATGGCTTTCTATCAACTACCTAGTTCCTCCTTACTATCTGATAAGTTAATTTAATCCAAAGACATTCTTGATGTCCTAAAACTATAAAATAACCCAATCATGATTTAGTAAAAGTCATACACAAGAAAGCAATACAAATGATGACACAAAATGCAACTAATCATCACACTCTCAGGCAGGAGGGTTGTTGATACAAGTACAACCATAAGAATCTTTGAAAATTGAATCAAATACCTACAATAAGAACTTACTTTCTCTAACAAAGGATCCCCACGTCAGTTGCAAAGTATAAGCATGAAAGCCCTAAGTTGCGAGCGTGCCCATTTGTTAAAAACAAAAGTACATTTATGACTTCATTTTCTTTAGTTTAATTCCAAGGTAAACTTTCTTATGTAGCTGCAAAAAAATTTAATACTAAAACTATGATTCTAAAATTCACATTAGCCAAATTGAGATGACAACAAAAACAAGGCATCATAAGTCATTGAACTTATCCAAGAGGGTTAAAAGAGCTTCTACAGATGACTAAAGAATATAATCCCTACAAAGATTTGCAATCTTTGTTAACTGAATAAACTACCTAATACACCTCTTACCCTTCTATGCATTAAAGCTACATACTTATCAACAATGACCGCACATCTACATGTAAAATTACCAATATTCTCATTCACAAATAATATTTTAATTTTCCATTAATTCTCATCATGACGCTCCAAATTTAGATCTTTCATTTCATGCAGAAACAAGAATTTACAGAACCTAGCAACACTAGAAACAACATCAAAACGTTCCTAAAAACAAGCTAGCAAGCCTAGCAACAACAAACAACTCCCAAAGAAAGCAAATCTAATATGAACCAGAAAGGTCAACCTTACACCCACATTCTCATTCACACTTCTTATCTTCAGGTATTTGTTCGAGAATTATCATTAAAACCAAATAACATCCCAAATTTGGCTCTTTGAAGCAAACCAAGAAAAAAAACAACTTTACAACAGACCCAACAAAATAAAAATTTCTTTGTACCACCCCAAAGCCTTCATATCCAACAAGCAAGAAAACCTAATTTCAACCTTACCTCGACCATTTCATCGTCAGAAGCAGAGCAAGCAGGCAAGTTGTCAGTCAAAACCCTAATTTTAGACCCAGTCTCCTTCCGAATCTTCTCCACAACCTTTCCGCCTCTCCCAATCACCGAACCAACTTGAGCCGCATCAGCCAACAACCTACAAGACACCACCTTCATTAGTCCAACCCCAATCCCTTGACTCTCCGCCGCAACTTCCAATATCCGATCGAACACTCTCAACAAAGCCTCTTGAGCCTTCGATACCTCCATTATCTCATCTCCACGTCTAATGCTCTTCGACCCACCAACCGCACTCGGCGCCACAACCAACACAACCCGGTCTGGCGACTCATCCGGGGCGTCTTCTATTCGGATCTTGGCCCCAGTTTCTTGCTGTAGCTGCTTAATTACAGTCCCAGACTTCCCAATCACTCCACCAATGCGTGAAGCATGGCACAACAGCCGGAAAGCCACGTGACCCGACGGCACATCAAGGGACGTATGAGGAGGCTTTGACCGCTTGTTGGAAGTTCCGTTTATAGATGGGTACGAATTCGGGTCGGACATTAGGGCAAAATCTGTAGAACTAGTCGATAAGGAACGCTTAGCTGGTAGATAAATAGAGTGACTTGCCATAATATAATATATATATATATAGTGATATATGCACACACACAAAAGTTTTAAATTTTGGAGCTTAATTTCGGTTTGTATCTAACTCTCTCTATCCCTAGTGTGTGTCGGTTATTTTCTGAGGGTTTGTGGGTGGCTCTCTGTGTCTTTAAGAGGATGGAGAGCGAGTTGCAGAGAGCTAGGGTGGAGAAGAGAGAGAAGGTTGAGGGTATTTAATTTTATATGTAGCGGATTGGAGTGGGGACGAATTTGGTAAGTGCCTGTGCAGGGTAGGAGCTTAGGAGGGCTTGCTGCTATTATTATTATTATTAAAAAATTAATATTTTTAAAACAATAATTGCCATTTTTCATCATAGTTATACTATAAATATTTAGTTTTAAAAATAAATTTTTTTCTCTAAATTATTTTTATTTTTTGAAAATAGGACTACCTTTATTATTACTAATTTATTCAATTTGATAGTAATATTATTATAATCTAAATTTTATTATTGTAGTAATGATTAATTAATAGAAAAATTATGTAATAATAATAACATTAAAATATAATTAATAATATAAATAAAATATATTTTATTTATAACAATAATAAAATTACTTGTAATAATCTTAAAAAATTGATATTTTTAACGTAATAAATATTATTATCAAAATAAATTATCTTTTATAAAAAATAAAATTTGTAACTGTTCTTCTAAAAATATCTATATAATATAATAATATATTTAAGTTATTCTAGGTAAAAAGGAAAAGAAAAAAAAAAGTCTCTCTCAAAAACTTATTACGTATATTTTAGGCAAGGTTCAAGATTTTATAAACGCATTCCATTTGAGAAGTCTCAAAAAGTTCTTAATCACCTCCATTAAAGAAGCCACAACTTGAATTTAACATATAAATAATAATGGTGAGGTATTACAAAAAATCTTTTATATTAAATTATTTGTAGTATTTTATTCTTTATATTAAAAATATTAACAGTTAATTTAATAATTTTATAAAAATTATCAATTAAATATAAATTATATTATTTTAATAATTTTTCATAAAATTTTTTAAATAATTAAAATAGAAAGTACAAAAATAAAATTTAATATGAAATAGTTTAAGAAAAATAAACAATAATAAAATTTAAATAAAAAGTTATTTTAATATATACTTTAATTTTATTAAAAATTAAAAATTAATAAAATATTAAAATAAAATACTAACAATTAATAAATATTAAAAATAAATATTTTATAAATATTTTATATTAATAATAACTTTATGATCCTTAAATAGTCGCGTTTTAATCAGATTTTTTTTTACAGAAAAACAATAATATTTTAATAAAATTATTAAAATAATATAATTTTTTAATTAATTTTTTTTTATAAAATTAATATATTAAATAAAATTATTTTAATTCAATATATTAAATAATACAAATAAATGATTTCTGTATCATTTTTCTCCGTCCATTAACTAGTACAAAGAACATTATTCGTTTTCCTGTTGTAAATGTCTAGCATTAAAAAAATATTAAGTTTGATTTTTGTTACACACATTGTTTGTTATTCTACTTTATAGTTTTTCTCCAAAATTTAATTTAAATATACATAGGATCTGGATGTTATATATATATATTATTTATTTATTTGTAGGTAACGTGACTTTTTTTATTAAAAAAAAGTGCTTTGAAGCACTAGATAAATAAATGACCCATGTTTTGTCAGATCACTATTTTATATGAGTAATGATAGAGATTATATTTGTTGATCGCAGTAAAATATGATTGGTCTCACGTGGTTTTGCGTTTATCAGGCGTGGTTAATATTGACGTTTAACCATATAATTTATAAAATTTAACGGTTTTAATATTTTATTTTTTAAGTAAGTTTTATTAATATAATATCATCAATTAATTTTATTTTTTTTTAATTTTCAATTTTTAAAAATAAAATAAAAATTATATATTTTATTAATAAAAAATATTCAAAAAATTAACAATCTCCTCTCTTTCTTTCTATCTTTCTCTTTTTTTTTCTTGTTTAATAAAAAATAAAATTTAAAAAGAGAAAGAAAGAGAGAAAAAAAGATAAAAAATGAGAAAATAATAGAGAAAAAGAGAAAGAGAAATTACAAGAGGAAGTAAGACTAATGATTTTTTATTATTTTTTAATTAATAAAATATACTAATTTTTAATTATTTTAATTTAATTGAATATATTTTTTAATTTCGATACTATGAAACTAATACATTTATCGATAAAACATTTACACATGAAACATACATTCACTTTATTTTAATCAACATTTTTAATCATTACTCTACAAGGAAAAAAAGCATTTTTAATGCTTCTTTTATTATATAAACTAAAAAAATTCAAAACGTATAAGATATGGAACGAAAATAAAATTAATTCCTTACAATTTTATGTTTAATTATGTTATAAATTGAGAATGAATTATATTTAATTGTAATATAAATTGATAATGAAATAAAATTAATTCTTAAAAGAAAAAAGAATTATGATTATATCCTCCTTTAAAAATCATATTCCATTCTAATGTTAAATTTTCGCTCGATCCCAAATCTAAAACCTTAAATCTTAAACACTATTTAAAAAATTAATAATTTTAATAATATATTTTATTTTTAAATAATAGTTATTTAGAAAAATAATGAATTCAATAATATATTTTATCTGACGAAAAAATAACAATTAAAATGATATTATTTAAATTTTATTAAATATAAAGATATTAAGATAATATACAGTATTTTTCATTCTTCATGATATAATAATGATTACTTTTTTAATTCCAATGATCAAACAAAATAATGTAATAATAATAATGTTTTATTTTCATTCTTGTTCATATTTTCATTTTTTAAACCAAACCTCACCTATCTTCTATATAAATCCCTCCAACGATTCTTATTCCATACTTAATTCAAATCAACATAAACATACCAGCAAGAGAATCAAGGGAGATTACTCAGAAATCTTATGTACACTGAAGTTAGAAAAAAATAAAAAATAAAAATAAAAAGTTTCGTGAGCTATAATAAACAAAGACTCAAACTCAAACCTTGTATATGCAGTTGAGCCAGTTTAATTTTGAAAACCTACAAAGGATGAGTTGAGAAAATCAAGTTATCAAACTTCATATCCAGGGTTAACCTTTTGTTGTACGTCTCCATAACTCTCTAACTCTTCGATGTCTTCCAAACTCCCCAAAAACAGAGGCAATCTTTGGTGCAACTTAACAGGTTGAATTGAAAGAATCCTAGTTATACCATCTGAACCTTTGCCTCCAGCATTTTCAACTAGAAAGCTAAGAGGATTTGCTTCATATACCAAACGAAGATGGTCCCTCGGATTCATTGCAACTCCGCCGTACAATAAGGTCCTGTGTAAATCAGCAACTAGAGAACATATATAACGAGCTGAATACTTCTTTGGGTATTTACCTTTTCCTTGTCTCACATTGTCTATATATTTCCTCAATCCTTCAGGCCAGTCAAAATATCGAGCATCGTTTACTGAATAGATTTGCCCTGATGAGCAAGAGCTAGTTATAGAAGGGCATAAGATATAGACCTCTCTATATCTTGAATTTCTGAATGGGTATTTGTAAAGCCAAATTGATATTGCAATTAAATGAGTTCGTAAGTTTGGTTCATTTGAATATGAGTTCACTTATTTAGATTACAATGCAAAAGATTGTGACTTGAAAAATGCCATTAAAGTCCCATATAATAAGTTAGTATAATCATTTAGTCACTTTGATTATAATTTGCTTAGTTTAATCCCCTTAATTAAAGGACATAAATTATTATTTCAATATATTAAGTAAAAAAATATTAATATTTTAAAATAAGGTGATTTAGCGGGGCTTTAATTCAGAATTAACATATTTAGGAAAAATGGAGCCGTTTGAATTGCTCTTTATTTGTTTTGGATGGAATAAAAAAATATAAAGATAACCATTATAAAATTAATATTAAAATATTACTTCAATATTACTATTAATCCTTATTTGTTGCTCTCTGGACAAAAAAATATATATATATATATAAACAAAGGGACTAAAAAACACCCGCAAAAGGACTAAATGACCCTACTTGTCTAATCTAAAGAACCTCTATGGCTCCACACACTCATTTATACATCAATCAAGTAAGAAACTTTTGAGTGCTATATAAAGATTCATATTACTCTTTACAAGCAGAGCTTGGATATCCATCAAAAGAGAATAAAAAGGGGGAAAATTGTAAGATAGAATCTTCCAATTGCCCAATTGGTTCATTAATAGACAGTATCTTTCCTAATGATAAGCTAAGAAGGTGCAAAGGTCAAAACAAAATATATATAGGAGCTTTGGTTTTAACTATCATGTCATTTACCTTTTAGAACTAGCACATAATCTATGACCACCAAGTCACTAAGTTCATACTAGATACTTTTCAGTTTACATGTTTCTTTTACTGATTTAGCTAACAACTGTTATTGTTTTTTGCGAAGAAGATGGAACATATTCTTTATGCTGTAGTTTACATCGGTTTTTGGTAAGGTTTTTTCTTGGATAACTAGTACAACGGTAAGGGGAATATTCACTCAAAACAGCCCAGTACCAGTAGGCCAGTAGGTTCAAACCTCGCTCCTGCATAATGCAAGAGGGTTTCTCCACTGAGACAACAAAAGGTTGAGTTTCTGACAGTGTTTTTTCTTGTATAAGCCAGTAAAATATAACAGCCCAGTAGGCTAGTATATTCGTTCAAGCCTCGCTCCTGCATAATGCAAGAAGGTTTCTCCACTGAGACAACCCACATGTTTGTTTTCTGGTAGTGGTGGCAAATCATTTTTGGAGCAAAGAATGAATTATGCATTTTGATATAACTTAGACCAATTGACAGTATTAAATCATGTAACGTCTTATGTGTTACCTCGAGGAGGAATTTGAACACTGGGATGTGTGAGAATGAAATCTCCAGTTGAATGATCCAGGGTAAATAAATGTGTTCCAGAGCCAAAACTGGTGCAGAATATTGTAGCAGATGAATAGAGGACATAGCCAGCAGCTACAAGCTTAGTTCCACTCTGAAGTGAATTAAGAAGAGCCTTTTCATCCTTGGGTAGATGATCAAGCTCCACGAGGCGATTATAAATCCCAAAAATAGTTCCAGTTGGAATTGATGCATCAATGTTTCTAGAACCATCTAGAGGATCTGTTACCACCACAAATGGTCCATCATCAGTTATCCAAATTGGAGTCTCATCTTCTTCTGAAGCCATGACTGCAACTTTTCCAGAGGCTCTAAGAGCTGATAGGATAATTTCATTCTGCAAACAAGAGAGTTGGTTTACTTAAAAACTTCTCAACTTAACTTGTTTGCTTATTTAAAGCTAACCATTCATTGAAGGTTGGGTGCATTACAAGAGAATTGAACTATCCATTAAATGCTTTAACATATAAAGTATTAACTCTGAGAAAGAAACTAAGGGCCCGTGAGGACCCTGTGAAAGTACTTCTGCAGTAAAAAACACTTTAGGACCAAAACGTGACAAAATTCACCAAAAGCATTTTCAGGACTCAAAAAAACACATTTTGTGCTTGCTGAAAAAAGCACATTCTTCCTCAAACCGCTTTAACAGAAGAACAAGCAAACATAACCCATATATCATAATGTTTTAACTAGTAAATATGCAAATACTGAAACTTTTGGGCCAAGAAACTAGAAAGCATTCTTGAATTCACCTACTTGAAGTTTTCAAATATCTCATTCTGCACCCGCAAACTAAAAGTCCCCCCATGAAGCACCTAAAAATATACTAACTCTACGATCACTTTGCTAATGAATTCAACATCAAAAGCAATCCCAAAATCATCAGAAACAATTTACTCCACAGGATGAGCTGAGATTAGAACTGCAACTGGCATGTTTACTCAAAGAGTTAGATTGGTGGCTGAGATTTAACTAGCAGAATGTTCGTTATTTTATGTTATTCAGTTTCCTGATGTGTAAATAACAAGAGGGTAATAAACCAAAGTGGTTATTGACTTATTCTGCTAGACCATACTCAATAGTGAAGTAAGATGAAAATACCAATTTCTTTTACCTCTTGATCCTCCATTTTCTCCTTATTTCTCTACAATTTTCATGTTAAACAAACAGTATATAAAGCACACTATAAATAATTACTTTGTTAATGAATTCAATATTAAAAGAAAGTCATTATCACAGAAAACAATTTACTCTTCAAGATACCCACAAAGCATAGTATAAAGATCAAAGATTGTATAACATCAATTCTCCACAAACAAGGAAATTAAAAGAAGCAATTTTGGGGAATCACTAAATGAACTTACTGCAACAATATCGAGCGGCTTGGGCACATCCCTGTCAGACCCATCACTCACACGGCTCTCACCGGCCAGACCCATCTGTTTGCCAAGGCTAGAATTGAAAGGAGAGGCTACAAGAGTAGCAATTCTCTTACAAGCGTATTGAATATGATAAAGTAACACCACTAGATCATCTCCTACATTGATTCCTTCTTTACCCACATACTCTATCAGTGCAGAGTAGCCATTGCCACCAGTGCGAACACTAGCAGAAGAAGCCACAGCTCGTGACCCAGCAAAAAACCCAGAAAGGGACGCCATTTTTGGCCTGAAATAAGTGATTCCCAGAAAGGGATTATGAATATTTGGCTGAAAATTGCGTAGTGTAGGAGGGAAAAATGGAGTGGCGAGTGAAGATTGGGTTCTTGTGATAGTTGAAGGTGATTGCATATTATTGTGTTGTGTGGAGGAGAGGGTAAAGTGAGGTTCTTTTTTGTAAGTTATTTGGGTTATTAATGGTTTTAATTTAATAGAAAAATATTCAGCAGTTTCAGTTGATATTTGCTATTATAGTGTTTTCTTTTAACAAAATATTAATTTTCTGTCGTTCGAATATATGATTAAAAATTAAAGAGTATTAGTCTTGACTTATATTAATAGACGAATCATATTTGTTATTATAGTAATTATTTCTTTTACGATTTAACTTCAAGTGCTCAAAATTTAACATAAATTATTTATTACAGTATTTTTAAAAAATAAATTTGTTGAAAAATAGAAAATATAAAGGAAATCATAAAAATTAAGCATTTAGATCTGTAAACTTTTTAAAATTTATTAGATTAAAATGTTATTAAAAAAGCTACCTAAACTAATAGATGTATCTAGGCACAAGCGTTAATTTAACGTTGAATATGATTTAAGGTAAAAGGGAAGAAGATTTATTTAGAAAATAGGAGATCGAAAGTTTGTTTCTTTCGTGATGGTTAGGATTTATGTTAAGATCAAGTTGGCTTGTGGTATGAATCTATTGTAGATAATTTATTTATTTAATATTGTTTTTTGGTAAACCAATCAAAATTTTGTTTATAATAAAATCAGAGGGGTGTGCATCGGAATTTTTTTATTAATAAAATATATAAAATTAAATGAACTCATTTCAATGATCATAAAAAATATATATATAAATTAAAATTATCTGACCTAAAAACTTGATATTTAATATCTGATTATGTTTATATTTATGTTAGCGGAACGTAATAATTAAATAATTAAATTGTATATAAGTGATTTGAAGAAGACTTATTTTTAGTCTAATTCAATATTCTATGGGAAAAAATTGATTAATTTAAAAGCTTGAAATGTGTTTTTTTTTTCTTTACATATACATATAGATATGTAAAGAATATTGCTTAATAATAGAGTAAAAACTATCACATTTCTCTTGTACTAATTAATTAACCTGGACCAATATCAACTCCCTTGCACTAATTAACCTGGACCAACGTATAATATCAACCAATAATTCCTAACTAACCTTTTGGTTAGCGTTATGAATTGATAGTCAAGACTTCACTCCTCCCACCATTTCCCACTCCAATTCCAAGTTTGAATGGTACATCCCCTCATATTTGATCTAAACGAAGCTACTAACTGTTTCACTAAACATATCAATGTGGTTTTCTTGGTGCTTATCTCTTCGTATATATAATATATGTATTAAGTATAAATGGTTAAATTTATCATGATAGAAGTAATAAAGCAAATCTAAAGAAAAATACTCCTTCAAATTAGTTACATTGCAGTGAAGGTGTGTAATTTTGAATTTCTGTTGTCGTTACATGGCAAAAGTTAATGCCATTATTGTCAAATACAAGTTATCAGACAGCCCCCTTTCATACATCTTTCATTTTTAACCTCAAATAAAAAACATAAATTTATTTTTCTTACTACATAAATAAACATATATTTTTTAACGTTATAAAAAATTAATATATATATATTTTTATTAATCAGATTAAAAATAAAACTAATTAAATAGCTATCATTTATGCACCGAACCGTAAATTCTCAAAATTGCATCCAGATTTACTTAACCCGACTTAAGAGGTACCCATGCGTTCACATTTTCCTATCAAAATGCACAATCACAAACCGTAATTCAATGAATCAATTTCCTTTTTACCCAAAAAAACAAAAATCTCTACGAAAGGCACTATCACAAACCTTAACTCAAACGTTTCTGCTCATCTAATGAATTATAGAAGCCAATTTCAACGCTCATAAGTATTTGTAACTCATGAGAACTTCATCGTGAGTAATCGACACTTCAAATTGATAAAATAATAATAATAATAATAAACAAAATTGAAGAAAATAAGAGTACAACATTGGCATCGGTATCCAATTATTTAGGACACTCCCGTCCTAAAAGAGTGCATGTAACAAAGAATAGTGATACTTATATTGCACAATCAGTGCAGCAATTTCCCTGGAATCACACCACTGCAGAAACAGTCTATGACTCTAATCTATGCTTTAGGTATTTTACACTCTAATCTATGCTTTAGGTATTTTACACTCAAACTAGAAGATCAAATTTTGTTGAATACACAATGTAAAAATCTGAAATTACATTAAAATATAATAAATGAGTCAAAAGCTTGATAATAAAGCAAAATGTTGAATAGAATACATACATCAACTGAAACAATTGGTGAAAATAGAAGCTAAAAAGGCTTATTTTACTTCCAAAGCTTCAGTGGTTAGCTTACATTGAGTCGGTCAAGATGAGCAAGTGAGCGAGCAGTCGATTCACATCAAACATCTCCAGGATTACTCCACAGTTTCACTAAGAAAAATCACCTTCTGGTTTAAACTGCAAAACAACAAAGAAAATCAAAATGTTAGCAAGAACTATTACACATTTCAGCAAATATACATCACCATTTTAAAATATAACTTCAGACCTTTCCAATAAAGACAACACTTGCCCTACAAAGTTGAAAGCTATGACAACCTTGGAACTTTATATAGAGTGAAAATTCATTCTTGAAGCCTCAGCCGATTAAAGAACACCAGAAAATGATATTCAGGAGCCCAATAAACGAATCCAACAACAGGTCCTCCCTTTATGTACTGGTTCAAAGGGTAAAAAGAATGTCATAATGAACATCTGTTTCAAACATGACACCATAAAGTTTTAGATTCAAACGAATATACACCTTCCCATCAAGAATAACAAGTTCACCATCAACCCATCGAGGATTGTGAAATCCTGGTGATGCGAGCCGCCCTTGTCCTTTATACCTAGCAATCTGGATTTGCCAAAGAACATCAATGGATACTCTTCTAACAAATTGTTACAAAAATAAGAAAATAAAAAAATGAACAAATAAAGAAAGATGGAGAAAGAGAAGTAAAGAAAATTTGACTTGACAAGCAAGTAGTATACCACTCCAAACTCCTCCGGTATGATCCCTTTATGAGGAAGTTGGTATCCTTTTCCAACCTTTGCACGGAATGCCACCTGACGAGCCAATTTGTCATAAAACTATAAAGGTTTGCTTCCCATAAATACTTTTTTTTTTGGGGGGTGGGGAAGCACCAAGAAAGAAAGCAAATTACATAGCGAACAAGATATAGAGGAGGTCAACACCACAAAACTATTATTGATCTCAAGCACACCAAAAACCACCATTTCAAATCTACAACTTGTCTCCCTCATACAATCCAAGTAAAGCATAAAGGAGATGACAGGTCAACTGATGCCATATATAATAGAATGATTTTAGAGTATTTAGTATTTGTATTCAGCACCCTTGGATTGGGGTTTTTTTTTATATTTTTTTTTCTCCCTTCTTTTCCCCCAAGCCTCAACCAATCATAGTTCCTTATAAGCCAGATGGGTGACTAAAGTTAAAAAGTTACCTGGCCAGCAGGTACATAAGGATCCCCAGTTATTTTTGTGGCTTCAACATATTCATAAAACTCAAGATTTGAAGGCACTTTAGTTCCATTATCTTCCTTCCATTGACCAAATTTCCGTTTTAGCTGAATGATTTCGGAGGTGTAGAGCCCATGTGCTCCAATATATAGTCCTGACAACAAAATCCATTTACCAAAATAAAGCAATAAGCATAAGATTCTTAAGTACAATAAACAAAAGAACTGGGGTAGAACCATACACCAGATATACATATATAGCATAACAGAATAACATAAAGAATTCAATGCACAGAATAGGTTTTCGATATGCAAATACAATGCAGCATGAAGTTACCATTTAAAGGGTCTGAGGAAGATGCTAGTTCTATACGATTGAATTTAGTCAATCTAGACAATGGCTGGTGATTCTGAGCTTGGTTAAGGGTTAAATTTATCATTTCGCCAATATCTTTGAGTACCTGGTATTCAAGACAATAAAATTATGTAGTCAGAAATTTTGAGAACTTTATAAATAGATACCAAGAAGGCCATAGTATAAGTTATAATAGTAAGCAATTTAGAGAACCCTCAAACTCACCTTTTGTGGAATTTTATCTCTACCAATGAACCTAGTAAGATCCAACATTATATGTTCAATGCTCCGTTGACCTCTAAGTTCAGTTTGTCTATCAAATGATGCTTGTGTTCTGTCATTATACTCCTGCTGGTTAACATCATTATCAACAATAAAAGAAAAGGACAACCTTCCCCTTTTCTTTAGCTTAGCTGGCGTCCGAAGCATATCTCTAGTAGGCAAGTTGTTTGATATTTTCTGCATAACACCTCCAATTACAACCTTAACTTTAATTTCATTTTGCCCTTCACTTTCAATTATTTCATGCCTATCATTAAATTCAATTGCATCTCTCTCTTGGTCACTCTCAAGGTCACTTTCACTCTTAATTTCATCCTCCACTTCTGAATTATCTATCTCGTCGTCCTTTTCTTCATCGTCTTCCTCAATAATCTGCTCAATCACTTTGGAAATTAGATCCCTGTCTACCTTCCCAGGTGCTGTCACTTTCAAAACCTTGACCTTTACACCTGGAATCATATCTTTCAATATATTCTGGAAACCAGAAAACGCTTCCACAGAATCAGATTCATCATCCCTATCATCATCTCCTTCTCCTTCTCCTTCGGTATCTTCTTCAACAGCAACAAGTAAATCACCCTTGTCTTCACTTGAATCTAATGGGTCCAAGCTGCTTGTAGATTCTGATACTTTGGAAAATGCTGAAGAGTCTTGGAAAATACCTCCTCGTTTCAAGTACACAGCCTGAAAATTCAAAACGAAAAATGCCCTACGATAAGAAGAAGAGCATTAACTGTCACACACATCCAGGAATAAAGCATAAATTCATTCATAAAGCACACAAAATATACATGCACATGCCCCTCTTACTCTGTAATAGTACAATTATCTAGATCAATCATGAAACCTATCCAGACATTTACAAGCTATCACATGAATGGAGGGATCTAGCTTTATGAATACAGCCTGAACACAGCCCTACATCAACTAAAGAATCAACACAGGATGAAGAGTCCCGAATGAGACGACTTAATAGTAAATAATTGAAATAACAGGATAAAGACAGACAGTCATCATTTAATTCATACCAACTATGAACTATGATAGCTTCACGGTCTTATATCCTTAGTATGGGATAGTGCTATATCCAGAGAGCATAGGAAGCATACGACTTCTGTTGATAAACTGAATTATGAAATGAAAATTCATAACCGAACAATGAATAATTTCGAAGTAGTATTTAGTTTTTTGTTACGTATTGTACTGCAGAAACCCAAGAACAAAACAGAAGAAACGCAGAATTAAGATAAGCTATGTTACTTCTCTAACAAAGTCATATTTCATTTCTTTCCTAAGATCAATTCGATGTTTTGTTTATTCCATAGCTTTGATACCTCACATCGACTCCACCTCATACAGTTCAAATAAATTAACCTAAAAACATCATTGATTGTAATCTTGAATCTAATTTGAGGCTGTGGAAAATTCACATAGTAATAGAACTTAAATTAACAAGCAAAACTATGATTATACGAAAAATGTCTGAAGTTTGTATTTAACAGCTTGCTCTCAGAGAAAGGAAAAATGCCACAATTCGTCTTGCTTTCTGTTGGAATATTAAGATTCCTATTACAATTAGGATTTCAGGGTAGTATGTACTCTTATAATATTATTATTACAATTATTAATGGAGAATTAGAATGCATTTCTTGTTCTCCTCTCAACTTATATCAATTCTCTAAAATTCTAGCTTCCACATTTTCCTATTTTATATTTCTACTCTTTCTATAAACAACGTGGGGAATATAAGATTCTGTAATGTCTAATACATGCATTCATAAGAGGCTTGGTGAAATTACAATGCCAAATATGAGAACAATGCAGCATGATTCACCCATTGGTTGTGCACGATTAATGACATACCTGCTGTCTGTATTCACCCTTCTCGTTCACCGTCAGAAAAATCTCAAACAAGGGAGCACCAGTTGCAGCAGTAGCAAGCTGTCTGGGATAAATAGCAAGAAAGCACACTTAAGGTTTCATACTGCAACTAGGATAACAAGCTAGAGGTGAAATGCTACTCAGTTTTGTAACCAAATAAAAAAGAGTATTTTTCTACCACCAAACTTTTTTTTGTTACATCTATAACATTAAACTTTACAAATGTTGCAAATATATCATCAACGTTAAATAAGTAACCCACGTGACTCTAAAAACATGTTAGTCCCAAATATATCTAGATTGAACCCATACTAAACTTAATCACATTCTGATTACCCTAATCTCATAATCAATCAATGAGAAAGACCTTTATTTTGTGAAATAGTCAGGTCAATGTAACGCTAGTTGCATCAGGTTCTGGTTGGCTAAGCTTCTGAGGCTATCTGGGTACGACGCTGCTATGTGTTTAACTAAATGGCAGGGCACAGGCATAGTTCCTGGAGGTACATTTACATTCCAATTTTCTTATTTACACCCATTTCTCAAAAAATTGGAACTTTTTAGCAATTGTTTTGAATAAAGAAGGATTAAAAAAAACTTTGGTCCCATGTTGTGTACGGAATTATGAATACATTGATGTGGTTAATCGCAACCAAAATGGTAACTCTGACGTCTGATTATAGACATCGATTTCAGGAGCCACTTTGAAATAGCTAGAGCCGTTATTTCCTATGGTAGAATATTAAATTCCCTGCCTGTTGTTTATATGGGTTTTTTGAGTAGGTTGAAGCAGTATCTTCAAGTTATGGTTGAAGCTGCGCTGCCAGATCTCTGAAGCAGAATTCGATGCCTCTTCCTCCGTGGAAACCACTTGCTTATTTGCAAGCTAAGTGGGAATCCCCTTACCAGAGACAGTTTCACCCGGATGACCAAAATATGAATGTGATTAGGGTAATTATAATGTTATTAGAATTAGGATGAGTTCAATCCATATATATTTGCCATTAACCCTCATTACCTATTTGATGTCAATGGTATTACATTTGTAACATTTTAAAAGTTTAATGGTATGAATGTAACAAAAAATTCAATCATATTTTTGTAACAAAACCCAAAGTTCAGTGATAGAAAAAATATTTACTCAATAAAAAATAGTTTCAAAATTCCTCTATTGGCAAGAACATAACAAACCTTGGAGTATAACTCCTTGCCACATATCTTCCATGCTCTGCAGTTATTCGAACAATCAGACCCTGAGGGTCATTAGTATTTTCAGAAATACCAGACCACCATCCCACCTGCAGTTCAGAATCCAAGACAAATGATATTATACCATATCAAAATATTTTATGCTAAAGATAAGTTATTGAGATGTTATTTCATTGAATGAGAAAAGATTAAAGGAAATAAATTAGGCCAGTGATCCAACTTGAACAAGAAAAGGCTGGATAAAATACAGCTAGCCATAAAAACACCATATTGGATATAAATATAAAAAATGATAACATCACAGCACCCATGTCTTTGAAGGAAATGGTATAAAGTTTTAGCAATAACAAAGCAAAATTCTATAACAAAATACTTAACATATCCTAAAAACTATTTCACTATGAGAGATGGGTCAACTTTAACATATATTAAATTGTCTAACAATAATCATAGTCATCATTTATACAAGTTTGATTAAACACTCATAAACTATTTCAACTAAACTCACCAATCCAGCACCTGCGTTGTCTCTCATAAAAGCTGCATCCTGGTACCTCTCCTCCTCTATAGCTCTCTGAATCAAAATATCAATTAGCCAAAAAAAAAAGGGCATCAAAAGAAGAAAATGCAAAGTGAAACGGCCTACATTTAATTTAGACATCACTATTCCAACTGTATCATTTGAAGCTGCAGCTGCTATTGCCACCTTGAGCCTTGCGGCATCTTCAAAATGCTCCTTTTGTACCGCATGACCCAATTGAGACTGTTGAAACACGAATAAATATTATACATGGTAGAAGCATTGTACAGTTGCTATCAGTTAGAGCTCAGTTTGCTAGTTAGGCTGATATGTCCAAATTAGCTATGACTTATGACCTCAACCAATAGCAGCCTGTATGTATTAAAAAATAACATGAAACACAACTCTCTTGCAAAACTAATCTACCACAAATGTGGACTAGATGAAATTGAAATATATTAAGTGGGAGCCATATTAAACTAATGACATACAAATATGACCGCATGGATTCTCTAATCACAATCTTCCATATAGAGATAATTACCACCATTAATATGGATGGTGGTGAATAGAAGTGCTCATGTATGTGAATAATCAATACATAAATGTACTCGTGTACATTCTACATAAAGGTAAATAATCAATATTTCAGTTGCCAAACTCTTTCTTTGTACTCTATTACCCGATTTTTTTTGTAATAAATACATGAATCAATAAGAATAAGCATCACACACAAATACATATCTATAAGCATACATTATACATACACATGTATTATTATCTACCACAAGTAGATACAATGATTATAATAAAAAAAATTAGAATGTAGAGCAAGACCTTGAGAACAGAGAGGATGCGTTCTTGCTCGTCAACGTCATTAAAGTGCTGACGCCAGCGATCCCAATCCCAATCGAACTCGTCAGGTGATGAATTAGGACTGAAATTGGATTCAGTAACAGTGGGACTATTACTATCATTATGAAATCGTTTAAGTTGGGAATTGAGGCGTTGGAACGCAAATTTGATGGCGTCACCGAGTCCATGCAAAGAAGCGCCCCAATTCCAATCGGAAGAAGATGAAGACGAAGAAGAATTTTGGCATCGGCAAACCCTAGAGAGAGTGTTAGAGTGGGAATGTTGGGAAGTGAATAACGAATGAGATATTGGAGGAGAAGAAGGGTATAAATACGGTATTTTCAAAGGAGAAGAAGGGTTGGGGTTTGGGAGAAGAAGATTGTGAGAGGTTGGAGGTATAGCTATGGAAGTCATGATACAACTTAGAGAGATAAAAAACAGTGAGAAAGGAAAGGGGTTGAGCCTTAGAGAGAGATGATTCTGTGTTCGGGTTTTATGTAGAAGGAGGACGAATAAGGTTGTGGCTACTATTTATAAGTGAGGGACCCACTTAAGTTTGGATAGAATTAAAGCGAAGGGTCGACGGTTTATTATGTCTGTGCTAAAACGATCGATGACCACGAAGATTAACGTCGTCCGCGTTTTAATAGCGAATACAGGCTACAGCTACGTTAGAAGAGTATTTCGTGTATTTCTCTTAGTTTAAGATCAAATATTTACGGGTATAATAGTCGAGCATATTAAAGAGTAATTTTTACTGGGAAAAATTTATAGATGAGACAGATTATTTATTTTATTTTATTTTAAATTAATATAATTTAATTATTTAATTATTATATTTATAAATATTTTAATTTTGTGAGATATTTTTCTTTAAATATTTATTAATGACTTACTAAGATTCAATTCATTCAAATTAACTTTTTTTAACAAATATTAAAAAAAATTAAAATTGATAAAAAATTACTAAAATATCTAAAAATTTAATAATAAGATAATGAAAATACATAAATTTTTAAAAATATAAATAAAATAAAATTATCAAACTATAATCCTTCCCTTTTTACTACCAACCCACAACATAAGGTGGTTTTTTATGGTATCTATCGCTCTTTATTCTATTATATATCAAATTTTTATATTATTTTATACTAAAATTGATATCAAATTTTTATTTCTCTCTTATCACAACACCAAATATTATATTAAAAGTATATTATTTTATAAAATAAATTATTTCTTTTTATTTTTATTTTATTAATTATTATATTAAATTAATTAAACAATTATATATTACTATTAATTAATTAAAAAATTAAAATTTTATTAAATATAATATCATATTTATATATATTAAAAATTATATTTAATTAAAAAACATAATAAAATTACTTATAGATATATATTAATTAGATAATATTAGAGAATTTTGAAATGATTTACTGGATTATTAAATTATTATTTTATTTTATATTTGGTAATTTTTTTTAATTATTTTACATTAATTACTCAATTTTAATTATTATATATAATAAAAAAATTAATAATATTTTAATTTTTTTCTAAATCGTTGTTTTAATATATATTAATTTTTAGTTTTATGTTGTATTAGTAATTTTTTTAGTCATTTTATATAATATAATTAATTTTAATTTATTGTATCTAATAAAAAATTTAAATTATTTTAATATAAAAAATTTACCAAGTATGAATAATGATAATATAATGAATAATCGCGTCAAATTTGATGCAATAAGTTGGAAGATAAGAACAATTTTTTGTCAAAATTTACATCTAACTTAAAGATATAGTGCAAGATTGGAGTTAGTCTTTATCTATATCATAATCGTCTTTACAATAAGATACTGTAAAAATTTAAATAATCAATTAATTAAAAAATAAAAAAGAATGATAGTGTTACTTGAATTGTTTGTTCTTTCTTAGCGTGATTTGGGCCGATAATTTTGAGGTTGAAAAAATAATAATTCATATTTGGGTCGATTTTACACTGAAAAAATATTCATATTTTTTAATCAAGATTAAAAATAAATCCTCAATTGCATTCTTGATGATGAGATTTAATGAAAAATAACTTATATTTTTAATCCTCAAATTTTAACTAGATTTGCAAATAAGTGTCCATTATAATTAGATTCACACATAAATTTTATATTTTAAAAATATATAATTTGATATTTAAATTTTTAAAACTTCACACATAGATTCTTAAAATTTTAAATCGTACAATTTAATTCACTTCACACATAAATCCTAAAATTTTGAATCACAATTGTGTATTTTGGAGCTAAGGTAGGACATATATGTAATTTTCAAAAAAATTAGGATTAAATTATCCATTTAAAAATTTAAGGATTAAAAGTTTAAAGATTAAATCATATTTTAAAAAATTCAAGGATATATGTATGAATTTACTAAAAATTTTAGAACCGACAAAGCAGTCGAAATGTATATGCTCAATGAGAATTCTTATATTTCTGCTTAAAAAATGGAAATTTTTATATATAACATAGCATAAGTACAACGAAAGAACAAATTTCACAAAACAAACACTCCAATTCCTTGTTATTTTCCCCATGGTCCATTTGAAATATGTAACCATTTATTTTCAGATGGTAAACCAACAACTCAAATATCACTGATAATCTGAAAAGTTGTGTGGCACAAGCTAATGTTCAATGACACCATTTAGATTGCTACTCAATAGCAACAAAAAGTTGTGAATCTTCTATAACAAAGGATCGGAAATGACTTGAGGCTCGAAATCTTGTTTTGAGTAGCGAGCTAGCATCTCTTCATACAATTCATACCTAGATGTCATTCGAAATCCCCACTTATCTTTCACTTGCCTACAAAGGTTAAGATCCATGTCTGAGATTAACAAACCATCCCTGTGACGGGAAAGCGATGGGGTGCAAGAAGCATCTGGGGCTGAGAAATAACTAGAGCCATAAAAGTGCCCAAAATCTGCATGTGCTGGCTTCCCATCACCCGAAGTGAAAGCATTGGGGAATACCTCTGTGCCAATACGGTTGATTGACCCAACATAGTAACTATTAGCTATTGCAGCATTACGAGCCTAAAAAACCATCAATGACATGTCAATAAAAAACCATTAGCAAAATAAAATTGTCAATAAAGAAGCAAACTCAGATAAGTGAAACACCATGTAGTAGAAGGCATTATGTTTCTTGTGAAAATCGGCTCACAATTTCAAGGAGGGAGAAGTTATTAACAAGTTTGAAATAATCACCTCAACTGGCCACATTGGCTCGCTGAGTTCACCAACAGTGGCAGAAGGGTTGAAAACAATCTCTGCACCATTCAAGCCAAAAGCTAACCAATTTAGTGGATGGTGCCTACCGTAACATATATTAACACCAATCTTTCCATATGCTGTTGCAAACACAGGATGCCCAGTATTTCCTTCCATATAATACGTGCTCTCGTTAAAGTCCCCAACTCTGGGTATATGGTTCTACAAAATGTTATTGCGACAATAATGTGAGACATGCATTTGAAAGATACACTAAAAAATATTACAGCAGATGGACTAATCTGTTTACCTTCCTGTGCTTTCCAATTATGTTTCCATGATTTCCAATTATAACTGCAGTATTCCACAAAGTCTCTCCATGATTAACATCCCTCTCAAGAATTGGACTCACAATGACCATATTATATTTCCGAGCAAAGTATTGAAGATATTGAGTTGACTCCCCATCAATAGGCTCTGCAAGCTCACACCATCTCTTCTCCCGCGTGCAAAAGGCAAAGGGCATCATCCATGCTTCCTGAGTTCAGTTCAGAGAAATATAGCTCACAGTTTTTAGGCTCCAGATGACATCAAACAAACAAAATACCTCACCTAATAATGCCTTGGGTTAAGACATACTTGCAAGCATAATACATTGACACCTGAAGCACCAGCAGCATCAATGATTGGTCTTAACTTCTCAAAGATAGCCCTCTTTTGGTCTGACAAGGGGGCAGTGGTAGGAAGTGCAATAGAGTTTTGAATAAGACCAACCCTAACTACTCGAGGTTCTCTCAGCAACTCTTTGTCAGCCCGAAAACAGAAAGCCTGTAAGAAATTATGAATCATTCAGAATGATTAATAGCCTAGCAGCATTCTTTTATATATAATTTTTTCTAGCAGCATTCTAATACCGATCTTCTAGAGTAAATATAAAGCATGGTAGAAAACTGTTTGCAACAATGGCCATCGAGAAACAGAATTAATTGAATCAGCTCAAGCCATGTAGGCAAACAATGAATATGTTTCCTATAAAAGATTTTCCACAGACTTTGGCTCAACCAAGAGCCTCACACCAGTTTCCAACATTTCAGGTAAACAGGATGGTTAAAGAAATATGATGCAAATTCAAAGGGAGAAAAAAGAAGAAGAAAAAACAGCATAACATGACAGATACTTCCAATTTCGTGATAGATTGTGATAATGGTCAGGGAATTAGTAAAACACTAAAATCATTATTAATTCAACTTTTAATATTGATCTGGATATAATAACACTAGCAATCTCAAAATACTATTTGAGTACTGTATATGTGATTTTCCTTCACAAAGATTATTAATATAGTTTCTGAATTAGCATATTAATTCAGAAAATAGTAGAAATACTATGTAGGGCTAGGGCTAACCAATGAAGTAAAGTAAAGGCTCAATGTGGGAAAGCAGTTTCAAACTTTATGATTTTGTAAGAACTTTCAGTGGACGTTGTTAACAACTTTACAAAGTTCGTACCATTTTATAATTTATAGGAGTTAAACAGAGTAAATATTTAGAAACGAAATATGATCACTTCATACATATAAGAAGCCATAAAACCATATTATTTGCTCTTCTGTTGCATTAAACACCTTAAAGACTAAAGAGATCCATAGAGAATAATATAGCAAGTTTACAAAGCAGACCATCCCTGAAAGTTCTGCTTATCAACAGAATGGCTAACTTGAAGATGACCTATTTTTCATGGGAAGATCACCATTACCTTTGAGCAGTCAATTGTCTTCTAGAAATTCTTATAGATACTAATCATAAATAGCATAATACTTCAGTTAATTTCCATATAAACATCGAAATAAAACTCAGACTATATCACATGATCAAACAAGGGTTAGTCTATATCAACATCCACTCATTAGTCATTACCCCTTTCCACAATATGTCATTCAGGTTACCAAGAGTTCCACAGTTACTATCACATTACTATTTTGGTTTTGTACCGTTTTGAATCTATTTACACATTCAAGAAGCTCTTGAGCACATAGGAATAAGGAATTGCAATATGCCCTATACGAAGAGATTGCATAACAGGACTACAATAACAGTTTATGAGTTCTTTGCCTACCTGAAGATCAAAATTATTTCCTGATGAAAGCCCTTTAGCTGTTTCTGGAAGAGAAATGGTTTGAAGCACCCCACCACAATTGAGTCCCAAAAGCAAGCGTTTGACCTCCTGTAAGATGTTGATGGTAGTTTGGAGAATTGTACAGTAGATTTATACGTGATTAGTACATATAAATGAGCAGGAGAACTAATTAATTCAACTTCTTAGGATATAAAGAAGACTTTAATAAAAACATATTCAACAGTTTTAAATCCAAACAATGAATGAATAAATATCAATAATTCCACCGACACTTATAAAATGAGTTAGGTACCTGATTCATACTCACAATATTATAATAAGTTTAAATCAACCTCTGAAAATTAAAATATATGGAAACATACAATACAATATAAAATGCTAATTTAAAAAAATATATTTATGAAAACCATGAAGCAACGGCACTTCTAATGAATGCTTTTTTTACATAACAAGCATAATAAGAATCTTTAACGTTTGAAAAAGATATGACCTAAGTTAAACTTTAGGGTTTATGGTTCATACAATAAGGCTGATGTTTTCCATTTGTTGATTTTTCGTATTTTAAATATGAGGACAAAATTACTACCATATGGCACTTGAATTCAACTTACATACCCATGTGACCTGTCTACTCCATGTATATAATTGGGATTCGGTTTCATAAAGAACCCAAAATTAGGCACCAGATCATTTCCATGTAAACCCAATTATCCCAATTCGGGACCAGATTTCCATATGTATAAATATGTAAGTGTACCTGAAACATGTTAGATCTAAATAAAACAAGCAAAAGCTAGCTCAAACTAAACCTCGTTGATCTCGAGACAGTTAGAACACAATAAGGCAAATAGTTAATAAATTAAACACATGAAATTCATAATTCATAACTCAAAATTCAAACCGGGAACAAAAGGAAAAGGTGAAATTGACCTGGAACACGTGGGGTTTGAGATTATCGTGAAGAAGGTGGTGAAGTGATTCATAGCCACAAATTGAACCGTCCTTGGTTTGTTGTTCAATTCCTCCGTTTTCTGATTCAATCTCTTGTATTGGCTTTTCCATTTTTTGTTTCTCCTTCTGAAGTGAATCTTATGGGATACGAGGAAGACTGGAAGAGTTAAGGTTATGACTCCAAAAGTACACAATGATTGACTGAATTATTTTAGGTAAAATTATGTATGGGTCCCGCACCTGCTAATGCGCTGGTTATAATTTAAAGATGCAAATTTGGGATTATTTTAAACTCTTTTTATTGGTATATTATGAGCCTATCATGCTTCTCTTTTTGTAAGTAGCTCGTTGGCTATTGAATTTATTTTATTTTATTTTAAAATGATATTAAAGTTTTTTTATTAAATAAAAAAAATGTGATAGAGATATGCCTGGTCCATCTAGTTCAGCTAGTCCTTGTGTGTTACTAGCTCATGTCATGAATTAAATAATTCTAAACCAGTGCCTCAGTTAGAGTATATTGACTTCTCAATGTCCTTCAACATGTGTGAATCCTCATCACCTCGGGTTGTAGATATCAATGTGCCTCCATCTCTATCCAACACTTTGAATGTTCTTGTTCAATTACCTGATATTACAATTATCACTACTCTACTATTTAATACACATACCATGTTTACACGTTCCAAAGCTGGTGTATTCCAACACAAGTATTTGTCTCTAGTATATCTCTACTTTCAATACTTTCAGAACCCATAAATCATAAAGAAGGTCTCAAGATGCTTGAGTGGAGAAAGGCAATAAAAAAGGAGCTTGATGCTCTCATTACGAATGATATTTGGGAGTTAATAGTGTTTTCAGTTGAAATTTACCCTATTACCTATAAGTGGTTATTCAAGGTAAAGTTGTTAGATGATGGTGTCTTAGATAAATATAAGACAAGACCAATGGTAAGAGGTTTCTTACAACAATTTGGATTGGACTTTAAAGAAACATTTAATCATGCGGTGAAAACACTATAATAAGAGTGATTCTTATATTAACTCTATTCAGATGATAAAAAATAAAACAAATTGATGTGAATAATATTTTTTTCCAATGGAGATTTAATTGAAAATGTTTACATGATTCAACCGTATAGTTTTAAAGAGGGTTTAAGATTCTCGTGTAGACTTAAAAAGACACTATATGAGCTACAATAAGCATCATAGGCTTGGTATCAAAAATTGTGTACATGCCTGGTGGCTATGAGATTTAACAACTCAAAAGCTAATAGATCTTTCTTCATTAAGTCCTCTTTTACTTATTTTCTAATCATCTTGATATATGTTGATGACATATTGTTGACAAGTTCAGTTTCAATAATGGTTGATCAATTGATGGTTGATTTAAAACCAACTTTGCATTGAAAGATTTGGGAGGGTTCACATATTTCTTAAGAATGTAGGTTAATTACTTTAACAATTATGTTCATCTGTCTTAACAAAAATACATTTGAGATTTACTGGATGCTTTTGGTTTAACAGAATCCAAATCCTTTATCACGTCAATAAACTCAAGGGCTAATTAAACCCGAGGGCTTGGATTTACTAATATATTGTGATCTTGCCTATACTAGCTACCATAATGATAGGTGTATCATTGGTGCATTTTGTGTATTTTTGAAGGGTATTTGGTGTCATGGCAATCCTCTAAATAAGAGGTGGTATCTCGAAGTAGCATTGAAAGTGATTATCATGCCATGATCGTTGCATTAACTGAGATTATTTTATTAGAATCTCTATTTCAAAGTTGCAAATTCAATGTGGTATAACTATGCTCTTGATAAACAGTGTGAGTGCCAAAGTACTTGCATATAATCTAGTTTTTCAAGCTCGAACAAAATATATAAAGGTGGATCATCATTTCATCCGTGATAGTGTTTTTCAAGGCTAGTTGGTGATTGAATATATTCCTTTAGTTGATCAAGTGGCTAACACACATACCAAGTTATTGCCTAATTCTAATTTTTTATTTCTTTTTCTCAAAGCCTCCACCATCTTTTTGAGGGAAGGGTTGTTAGCACCAATGATCCCAAGAAAGTTGGCATGCACTTAAATTTAGTCTAATACTCTTTGTATGGTTAATAGTTCATTAGCATTTAGTTTATGCACATATGGTAGTTAGAAGCATATACAATTGGCATATGAAAGGCATCCATGCATAGCATTTTAGTTGTAACTATATTTTCTCTCTCTTTTCTACAATATACATCAATTATATTTCTTCTTGTTATAAATTAACATTTGTGAAAGTGAAGATCGTATCCAATTTTGCTTGCATAAATATATAATAATGGGTAACAGTAATAATAATAACCAGTAAGAAAATAAATGGTATATAATGATTTAAGTGGTTTAACTTTTTAATATGAAAAGTCTACTCCATTGACGACAACACACCGAGAAAAATTCACTAATAACCAAATGGAGATACAAATACCAATTTAAGAGAGCTTCATAAATTATACCAAAATCCAAAATCAACCCACAAAATATCTCCTCTAATTTACTGGTAATATATAACAAGATAAATTAACAAACTTGCTATTAAATCAAATATTGTACAAACAGAATAACTGCTTATTGTATATTTTCAACCTTCTAAACTACCAAACAAATAGTAGCTCCGCTGTTGATGGATGGTGAAATTGAACTACTTGGCTGGACAGGAATGGAGCTAGAAATGGCTATGTTTTCAGCTTTTAATTTGGCTTTTCTGTTCTTCTCTGTAGCTGTTGTTGCTCTCTGTTCTCTACAGCTTCTATCTTTTCTATCTCCAGCGACTGCTCTTTCTTATGTAGAGTAGTAGGAAAGAAGCTTACCTAATATATATATATAATAAAAAAAGGGCTGAGGGTTTTGTTTGGGCCTTAATGTTTTGGGCCATTATTTAACAAATCTTCACCTTGGCTCAAAACAAATTCTTCAAACATGAAATTCTTCGGATTACCAAATAACCATCGTCCAAATCCCCGAAGGGTGGTCATCTTCTGCAAATACCAATTAAGTCCAAGCAATGTTTGAACTTATTAAATGGAACTGGTTTGGTTAACATATTAGCTGGATTCTCTGTAGTGACTATCTTATTGACAATAATAGCACCTTGAGAGACAATGTCACGAACGAAGTGATATCTGACATCAATATGTTTGGTTCTTTCATGATACATAGTATTCTTAGTCAAAGTGTATTGCACTCTGACCATCACAAAATACAACATAGGTATCCTACTATAAACCCAAATCACAGACCAAACCTCTAAGCCAAATGGCTTCTTTCACTGCTTCTACTACTGCCATATATTCTACCTCTTTCGTAGACAAAGCAACTGTAGGCTGTAAAGTAGCCTTCCAACTAATGGCACAATGAGAAAGAGTGAAGATATAACCTGTCAAAGATCATCTTCTATCTAATCACCAACATAATCGGAGTCCACATACCCAATAACACTGCAACTAGTATTAGAACTTCTATCATATACCAAACCAAAATTAGATGTTCCTCTCAAATACTGAAGTATCCATTTCACTGCTTGCCAATGACCCTTTCCTGGATTACCCATATACCTACTAACAACACTAATTGTATATGAAATGTCGCTGTACCCAAATCTTTCATCTCAAATTCACCACTAAGTTGAGACTTTAATTTCTAAATCTCAAACTTATTCTTAGAAGTAATAAGCATGTCATCAACATAAAGCAACAAATAAATGGATGAACCATCATGAAATCTTTTATGATAAACACAACTATCATAATCATTCCTAGAGTAATCATGATCAATCATAAAAGAATCAAACTGCTTATACCACTGCCTAGGGGATTACTTCAACCCGTATAAAGACTTTTTCAATAAACAAACATAATCTTCCTTACCTGGAACAACAAACCCCTCTAGTTGATGCATATATATTTGTTCTTCAAGCTCACTATGTAAGAAGGCTGTCTTGACATCAAGTTGTTCTAATTTCATGTCAAACAATGCAACAATAGCAAGCAACACGCGAATAAAGCTATGTTTCACAACAGGTGAAAATACTTCATTGAAGTCAATACCTTTCTTCTAACAATAGTCCTTTGCAATAACACGTGCCTTGAACCTAGCTGCTTCAACTTCAAGTATACCTTCATTTTTCTTGAAGACCCATTTGTTTCCAACAATCTTCTGGCCCTTAAGCAGTTTCACCAATTCTCAAGTATGATTCTTATGAAGTGATTCAATCTCTTCATTCATAGCAACTAGCCACTGAACAGACTCATCACAAGTGACAGTTTCATGATAACTAGAAGGTTCATACACGTCAATAGACCCTGTCAGAAACAATGCAAAAGAAACTAAGCCTACATCTGTGTACCTCTGAGGGCGTCAAATCTCTCTTATTCCTTTTCCCTTAGCGATACTATATGGTTTCTCATGTTACTCTTCTGCTACATTATGAGCAGAATCATCTATCTCATCCACAGATGGCTAATCTGAAGTGCACTCTTGCACTTGACTAGGAGCTTCACTCTCAAGCTCCACCTGCTCACTAACACCGTGGTCTTTATCTGCAATAATAGACTCTTTTTTCTTTTATAACATGGAAAACTCATCAAACTTAACATCTCTGCTAACCAAAAATATAGGTGACTTGGGTTCAACACACCATAATCTATAACCATTCACCTCAAAAGGATACCCCAAAAATATGCATTTCAATGCCCTAGGCTCAAGTTTACCATCATTAGCATGAGCATAAGTAGGATAACCAAAAACTTTCAAATCAGAATAATTAGTAAGAGTACCAAAGAATACCTCAAATGGAGTCTTCAACTCAATTGCAGTTGATGAAAACCGATTCACCAAATAGCAAGCATGGTTATAAGCTTCAGCCCAAAAAGATTTATCCAAGTCAGCTTGAAATAGCATACAACGAACTCTTTCTAAGAGAGTCATATTCATACGTTCTGCTACTCCATTTTACTGTGGTGTATGATGCACAGTACGGTGTCTCACTATGCCATTTTTTTCACAGAATTCATTAAACTAACTGTCACAAAATTTCAAACCATTGTCAGTCCTCAAATGCTTGATTTTCTTGCTTGTTTGATTTTCAATACAAGTCTTCAATTTTATAAATTTTGAGAACGCATCATTCTTATTCTTCAGAAAATACACCCAAACATGACGGGAGAAGTCATCAATAAAAGTCAACATATACCAAGCACCACCCTTATACACAACACGAGAAGGACCCCAAAGATCTTAATGAATATAATCAACAGTGCCTTCGTTTTATGGATGGATGTACTCAACTTGACCCTATGATGCTTTCCATAGACACAATACTCACAGAAATCAAGCTTCCCAGTTTTCTGATCACAAAGCAAATCTCATTTGCTCAAAATAGACATCCCTGCCTCATTCATATGCCCAAGTCACATATGCCATAATCGAGTAGTGTTTGAATCTTGATCTGATGAGGACGAAACTGAAACACTACCAATAACAATGCTACCTTGAAGCATATAGAGACCACACGACAATTGCCCTTTAATAACAATGAGAGCACCCTTACTAACTTTTAAAACTCCACCTTTAGCTACATACTTGTAGCCTTGTGAATCAAGAGTACCCAAAGATATCAAATTATTTTTCAAATCTGGAACATGGCGAACATCTTTCAAAGTCCTAACAATACCATCTTGCATCTTAATTCAGGCAGTACCAATACCAACAACCTTGCAGAACATATTGTTTTCCATCAAGACAACACCTTCATCAATAGATTGATAAGAAACAAACCAATCTCTATTGGGGCACATATGGTAAGTGCAACCTGAATCAAGAATCCAAACATCTCCAAGAGAACCAATAGATATTGATAAAACATTTTCACCATTAGAACTAGAACTATATGCAACACTAACAACATCATTAGTAACAGAAGACGTTGTGCTAGATTTTCCTTTACCTTTGAGTTTCAGACAATTTACTTTCTAGTGCCCTTCTTGACAGCAATAGTTGCATTTATCTTTTATTTTTCTAGATATGGATCTAGACTTGCCTCTATTATTGCTTGTGCCTTTTTCTTGATTTCTACCTCTGACAAATAAACCATTATTATTATCATTACTACTTATAGACACTTTTTTCTTCAACTCTCTAGAATTCAAAGCTGCTTTGACATCTTTCAAAGAAATAGTGTCTCGGCCATATAACATGGTATAAACAAAACGTTCAAATGAATGAGGTAAAAAACATAACAAAACTAAGGCATGATTCTAATCATCAATCTTAATACTACCATTTTTCAAATCACGAATAATTTTAGTAAATTCATCATGATGATCGTGTAAAGGTGTACCTTCTGACATTCTGAATGTATACAAACACTGCTTCAAATATAACCGACTTATCAAAGACTTGTTCATATACAAATTCTCCAATTTAAGCCATAACCTAGCAGATGATTCCTCATCACCAATCTTGCGTAATACCTCATCAGACAAGGATAACTAAATTGAACTGAGAGCATTTTCCATTAGTGCATCTTTTTCTTCATCAGTTAATTTTTCTGGCAATTTATCCTTGCTTTAAGTGTCTTAACGAGCCCTTCTTTAACCAATACAACCCGCATCTTCATACGCCAAAGACTGAAATCATTTCTACCATTGAATTTTTCAATTTCGTATTTTATCGTCATGACAGAAAACCCAATATTAAATAAACAGAAGCACAACTAACCATAAACTCAAAATAAATCCAAAAGAGCAAACTTGATCAGTTCCAATAAGTAGCAGAATAACCCAATGCTCTGATACCAATTTGTTATAAATTAGCACTTACAGAAGCAAATATCTCCTCTAATTTTGGTTGCACAAATATATAATAATGGGTAACAGCAACAATAATAACTAGTAAAAAAATAAATGACACACAATGATTTAAGTGGTTCAACTTTTCAATGTGAAAAGTCTATTCCATTAACGATAGTACACTAATGAGTGCTCAAAAAGCACTAAAATTACCATAATTTTATGCACATTAATTGATTAAAAATATATATATTTATATGTTTTATCATATATTTATATAAATTTATCTTTTTCGAAATCACGGGTATTTTTATTATTTTTCAAGTATTTTTGCTTAAAAACGTAACTTAAAGACTCAAAGAGGAATACTGGAAGCAATACATCACAAATATATTAATAAATAAATGATGAAAGGTCAACAAATATGACAAAATTGGACAAAATGGGTCAAAAATGAGGAAAACGCGCACGGAGCAGCCCAGCCCGTGCGCGCCAGCGCCCAGACCGCGCGCGCCGTTGCCATCTCGCCCCATTTTTGCACGCAGCTGCCCCTACGTCATGCTGGCGTCATCAATGACATCAACAATCACCACTCCGCGTTTCCACCATTTTTTAACATTTTTTCACCCACTTTTTCTCTCCATCCTCACCTATAAATACCCCCCTTCTCTTCACTTCTAGACACACCTCAAAAACACATCTTCTCTTCTCTTTCTTTCTCTCATTTCTTAGTTTTTTTAGTTTTTCTTAGTTAGTTTTTCTTAGTTTTAAAGTTCTTCTCTTTTTGAGAAGAACTAGCTATGTTTTTGTAATTTATTTGTTTTTTTAATTCAATAAATGGTAGTGCAAATTCCATTTGGAGGTTTTCCAACAACGGGAATAACATCGAAGTATTGTAAGGATTTTATTTTCTTTATAGTTATTTTTTTATGCTTTATTCTTACATGTTATATTTAATTTGTCTGTGATTAAATTTAACTTTGCTGGCTGTTTGTAAACATGATATAATAATAACGTTGTTATGCTTGCGAAATATTAAATAGGTAAAAATCTCTAAAATGAATTGATTTTATTTTTATTCAAGATTTTATATTAAGAATGTTAGAGAGAAATATATTATTTTTCATTACAAACTTAAATCTGAAAATTAGATTTTAAGGTTTACTTATCGATTCGATTTAGAGTAGTGCTCTTTTATTTGTTGGTACAATCGCCCGGTAGTTAGAGTGAAGCTCTATTTCAAAAGTTTTTATAAGAATTATTATCTGAAAATGTATTGACAACATGTTTTCAGTAGTGGTTTTAAAACTTAAAAGTTAGTACTCGGATAACTAAATTCTTAGGTTTAATTTGGACACCTTGAATAAAGTTTAAACTGTCTAACCCCACCAAATGTGGCATTTAAATGGTTCATTTTCAATCTTTTAGAAAAAGGAATTAATTTAACTAACCAAATTAGTTATCAACCCCTCCTATAGGTGTTAATTGATTTGTTTAGTTAACAAAGAATATCTAACCACACCAAAGGTGGTATTCATATAAAAAAAAGAGAATCAATAAATATCAATTCATATCTTTAATAACCTAAATAATATGAGCAAGCATAATTAACTTAGTTATTATATCCATAAAGACTCACTATTTTAAATGATAAAATTTGCATAAATATTTATTGAATCTATGTTTATTTTTATGTTATTAGATTAAAAACACAAACCCTAAAATATCGTGACAAGATGTTTAAGATTTAATTTCGTTTTTAAAAGTTTGAATAATAAATTAAAAACCACGTACATTCCTTCCTTAGATCGACCTTGGGAATATACTTATCATTTTCTACGAAATGATTCGTGCACTTGCGAGAGTTTTATAAATAAATAAAACCAAATGAACGGCAGGATCGACGATGTCGGTTCTACCCTATCATACACCAAGGAAAATCCACTAATAACTAAATGAAGATACAAACACCAATTTAAGATAGCTTCATAAATTATATCAAAATCCAAAATCAACCCACAAAATATCTCCTCTAATTTACTGGTAATATATAACAAGATAAATTAATAAATTTGTTATTAAATCAAATACTATCATACAAACAGAACAACCACTTATTGTATATTTTCAACCCTTTAAACTGTCAAATAAATAGCAGCTCTGATGTTCATGGATGGGGAAAATTGAACTACTTAACTGTACGTGAATAGAGCTAAATATGACTCTATTTTTAGCTTCCAATTTAGCTTTTCTATTTTTCTCTATCTCTAACGGCTGTTCTTTCTCGTGTAGAGTAGTAGGAAAGAAACTTACCTAATATAAATATATATAAAGAAGGATCATTTACCATTTCTCCTTAACCTTCTCTTAGTGTTATTTTCTTCTTGCTGCATTGAATATTTGATTCTTGAATTTTTACATTTCTCCCTCTCCATTCCTTAAAAATATGATCATAATTTTTTTTTATATTGCAAAATATGAAAACCAATGGATCATGCTTTTTAGATTTTTTTTTAATTTCTTTTATAAAAAAGATCAAACTTTATTTCTAGGAATTGTCTCCAAAACAAGGTTTTTCATTACGTCCAATTGGAATATTATACTTTGATTACTTTTCTTTACTATATATTTTAAAAACAAGCAAAGAACGTTTTATAACAGTTTCTAATAATGATTTTCTAAATTTTTTTGCATGATATATCTATATTTTTGATTCATTTGATTTGTGTATTCATCTAATCCATCAATAATTTTTTTTTTTGTGGATACTGCATTCATTTTGTTTTTCAAATATATAAACTATCTTTTCTCTAACCCCACGTTTGGTTGGAGGGAATGAAATGGAATCAGAATTGATTCCTTCCATTTTGTGTGTTTGGTTGGACGGAATGTAGGGCGGAATGGAATCCGATTACTAAAAGAGAAGGAATCACAATTCCTTCTCCCACCTTTGGTAATCATTATTCCATTCCCATCTAAACTTTTTTTTTCCAATTTTACCCTCACTTAAAATATAACCTTAAATTCAAATCTCAAATTCTCAAACCTAAAATTCCAAAACCCTAAACCCTAAACCCAAAATTTCAAAACCCTAAACCCTAAATCTAAATCCTAAAATCCTAAAACCTTAAACCCTAAACCTCAAATCCCTAAACCCTAAACACTAAAACCCTAAACCTTAAAAGATAAATCCCAAAACGCTAACACATAAATCCCAAATCCCTAAACCCTAAACCCTAAACCCTAAACCCTAAACACTAAACCCTAAACCCCAAATCCCCAAATCCTAAACCATAAAACCCCAATCCCCGAATCTACAAACCATAAACCCCAAATCCCAAATCCTAAAACCACTGAAACCCTAAACCATAAAACCCAAACCCTAAACCTAAAACCACTAAACCTTAAAACATAAATCCCAAAACCCTAAACCCTAAACCATAAATCCCAAAACCCTAAACCCTAAACCCCAAATTTCAAATCCTAAAACCCTAAACCCTATTTAGAAAAATAATAATTTTAATAATATATTTCTTTTTAATTAAATAATACTTATTTAAAAAAATAATGATTTCAATAATGTATTTTGTGTGACGAAAAAATAGTAATTAAATGACATTATTTGAACTTTCTGACGTGTAGGGGTATTAAGGTCATTCTGACTTTTTTCATTCCATTCCAGGTGTGAAACCAAACACTATAATCCTGATTCTGAGCTTTATTCCAGTGGTCAAACCAAACAAAATTGTTTCCTTTCCATTCCATTCCATTCCGATTCCGATTCCGATTCCATTCCACGAACCAAACGCCACCTAAAAGAACCACCCATCACTACAATATTAAAGAAACATATAATTGCAAAAAAAAATATTTATCTGCTTTAAAATTGCTAATAAGTTAATAATTATTATTTTTTCTTTTTTAAATTGACTTTTTTTTAAAATGCTTTGAAATAATTTTATTTTTATTTTTATTCCTTTATATTTTCTTTCTTTTCCTAAATTAAATGTATTTTGTTAAAAAAAACTGACTACAATTTTTAAAAATTAAGTTGTTAATAATTTCTTCAAAATGTTTATTGTTACGTTATATTATTATTCAAGATAATAAGATTATTTTCGATTATTTAATTAATTGTTTAAATTATACACAACCAGGAGTTACATTCCTAATGTCATAACCATTTTTATCCATTTTTACATGAGAGCGACAAACTCTTTACTACTGGTTTACCTCAAGCTACTTGTATATACAATGTTAATAACTGCAAATAATTTTCAAGAATATACTTAAAAATATAGGATAAAACATAGATAAATTGAATTAAATACAATATATTTACAAGTAACCAATATTGTAATTTTTTTTTGTAATACCAATATTAGACACATTTGTAGATTAGTATATTATACATATATTTACATAATATATTTACACAATATAATATTTCTACGATATTTATATACATCCAAATGGAGGGAAGCAAAAATTATTCATACACCAACAAATATTATATTAAAAGGACAATATCACGAGTAATATAATTCGCACATCTAAAAGCAAAATATACCTTTTTAGGTCTAATCCCTTTAATTTTTAGTTTCATGATATTCTGAAAAAAATACGCTTTAATTATTTAAAATTATTTAATTTATGTGTATATTTTTTAAGTCTAAAATCTTTATTTTTTAAAATTATTCGATTAAAATATTATAATTAAAATTGAATAATTAATATACTTTTTACCCAAAATTATAATACTATGGTGCCCTGCCGTTCATCAAATGAAATGACTTAATTTTACTTTGACAATGGATCATTAAGCACACACTTACAAAATAAATCTTTTTAATAAATGTTGTACCTTTACTAAGGAATCAAGAGGTTAAATAGCAAGACTTTATGACTAAAAAGTGTCGGTAACAATTTAAAATATGATAATACTTTTACTACAAATAAAAATTTAAGTTCTCAAATACTTTTGCAACAAATATAAAAGCTATGCGGTAAAAACTTTATTTATCTTGATTAAAATTTACAAATTTTCCCAACTACCAATCAATTCTTGAGTTTAATCGGAAGCACTTACTAAAAACATATAATTATAGTTTTGAGTCATATGGATCAAACAATAAACATAAAACAAATTTTAATAGTATATTAACCATTGTTTTTCATCGTATAAATGGGTGGTATGGTTAATACTCTATTTAATTGTACAAATATTATTTTACAAAATGATGTGAGACCAAATACTCTCATGTATCATAATTATGTTAAAAACGAGAACTTATTTAAAAAATTATAAAAAAAATAAAATTCTTAAAATTTATAACATTAAAAATAATATTTTATATTACGTTAAATATTAAATATGTTTAAATAATTATAATTTAATTTAAATAATATATTAGACGTTTTTTAATCTTAAAAATATAAGAAATATACATGCATAATAGATTTATAATTGTAAATTTAAAAATGTTTTTTTATTTTTTTTAACTTATTTTGAGTGGTGTTATTCTCCCAAAATAAATACCAATATTAAAGTAAATTTTTTATTATGCTAAATTTTAATTTTTTTCTGACATAATTTTTTTCCTTTTTATGTGAATAGCAATAAACATTGTTTTAAGACCTTTTCTGAAGAAAAAGGGAAAAACTAACGTATTACCGACATAGGAAGAAAACAAAAATTAATAAAGACATCCTCTACAAGGAACATTAAAATTGTATAATAATTTTTGTAATAAAATTTATTCTCTACAGTCTTTTGTACTAAAATAACGTAATGAATAATATCCTATTATATTTAGTACGATATTATTTATTTAGCACAGATTATTCGCATGTTACAATTTATGTATTAAAATAATGCAAAAATTATACATAAAAATAAAAATATATATTTTAATATGATATTTAATGTGTTGAATTAGAATAAAAAAATTGAGAAAAAAATAATTTTTATCTCATTTTAAAATATATCACCATCTAAATACATACCTTTTTAAATTAAGTGGTCTAACAAATTTTCCCACCTAAGCCAATAAAATCCTAACATACATATCAAATTAAGAATGAGATAAGTAACGTTACTCAAAATACAATATTGTAAACTATCAAAATTATCTATTTTTAATTGATTTAAATTTAATTTAATATTAATTAATTTAAATATTTTTAATTCCAACGTACAAAAATTAAAATTAAAATTTATAATTTTATAACTAATATTATTTTTTATAATTATAACTAAAAAATTTAAAATAATAAAAATTATATCTATATAATTATTATAAATATTTATATTTATTTTTTAAATTAAAATAATTACGATACGTATGATATTTAAATATAATATATTATAAAATAAAATATTTATTTATTTATAATTTAATAATAATTCGATCCGAATCGAATATAATAAATTATAAAATATATCAAATTAAATATAAAGTGATTATATAATTTTTATAATATGAATATAATTGTATAATTTTTTCAATGTAAATTTAATCCAAATATAAATTTTATCAATCTAGTATGTTTAAAATTAAAAGAATTTGATAAAAAATTAAATTTAAATAAATTCTTCAAATTATTTGATGATTTATAATATTATGCACAAAATATCTTAAAATATTATTTTGGGTCGGCAGGACTTTAAGAAAAATCAATAAAAGAAAAAAAATTAATAATTTATCTTAATAAGCTAGCCAATGATGGACTGCCATTTTAGTTCCAAATTACAAATTGCAACTTGCAACTATTCCTTCCTTCCTTGAATAGAATTTACAAGGTGAAAGAATCCTTGCTTTTTTAGGCAAGAACGCTCGAAAGTGTCGAGATCTCTTTATTTCTGAGAGAAAATTCCGAGGAGTTTCATCCAACGGCTTTTGTGAGAAGAAGAATTTTCTAGGAGCTGAGAGAATCCGAGAAAGTGCCGAAAAAATGCAGAGTTATGACGTGGATGAAGAACAGAGTACTACTCCAGTAGTATCAACGAGCACCAGATTGAGATCAATTGGATCTGACCCTTTCTTGGTGATTTGTAAATGTTTTAGCGTTTTGACTGCTCTTACCGCCATCCTCTGTATCGCTGTTAATGTTTTCTCTGCTTACCGATCCTTCAAGAACGGATATGATGTACTTTCACTCTCTATAATCTCTATTTATGTAGTGATATTGTTTATTTATTTATATGAATGACGAATTTCTTGTTTGATATTTTTGATTGTTCGTGTGAGGTGAATTATAGGTTTTCGATGGGATATTCCGGTGTTACGCAGTCGTAATTGCGATTTTCGTTGTTCTGGCTGAGACGGAATGGGGATTCTTTATCAATTTCTGGAAGGTTATTTAATGGCTTTATTTCTACCCTAGCTTTAGTATTATTATTTGTGTTCACGCTACTTGTGTTCCTAACAATTGAACGAAAGTCCCCTTCAGCATTTTAATTTCAAGCTTCAGCTTATGAATGAATTCTGATTTAAATACTGATTGAGTAAGATTTATTTACTTCCCTAAATGATTGTTCTGTCAAGTCCATAACAAAGGACGTAGAATTTGTTGCAATGATACTAAATACAGTGTCTAAATTGAGAAGGCCATGTGATTCTATTTTTGATATAAAGAAGTCATATCTCTCGCACCAATCAGTCTGTTCATATTCCTTCATCTTCCTTTTTGTAGTTTTGTCAAGTCATCTTTAGTATTGAGCTAACTTCTATCTAATTTGCTGCAATGCTACATGTTTTTGTATGTTGAGTAGCGCTATATGTATTAAGTGACATATCAGTTATTTTATTGATTGGATGTAAAGTTTCTAACGTGTAACAATGAAGTGATTGTGAGACCACTTATTAACAGGGTCCAATTAAACTGTGCCATGTGGATTGATAAATGCATCAATCTGTGATAAAAAGTTTCTAGACATAAAGAAATCATATCTCTCGCACCAATCAGTCTGTTCATATTCTTTTGTCTTCCTTTCCAATTCATCTTTAGTATTGAGCTAACTTCAATCTAATTTGTCAGTACCTTAACTAAATACTTCTGACACACAATTGTCAACTCAAAGGTGCTTATATTCTAATTTTTAGTCTATAATAACATATTGCAGGTACTAGAGTATTGGGCTGGAAGGGGTATGCTGCAGATCTTGTATGTTTTCAGCAAGAAAATTTCCATTTTTGTTACCTTTACTTTTCAAAGTCTTATTGGTTGTTAAAATATTGGATAAAGCTTTGAGATCCAACTTGCTAGATGGCTCAAACTCGATTAAACTACAAAATTTTCTTTTGAGTACAAGAGCTAATATTGTTTTCAAATCTTAAAATATTATGTTTTTGTGTAAGTTAACAAGCTGCATCTTGTTCATGCAGTCCCTATAGGACTAAATCAGTAATTTTGTGGGAACACCTGAACTTATTGAATGAGCATTACAACTGATTGTAGGTATGAGTGAAAACAAGTAAAAGATAACTTACTTATTCTTCCTAAAAATAAATAAAAAACTGATTGAGATGATTTGGATGTAGAATTAATTTTCAGTTTAGTGTAGTTTTTACTTGGGAAAGTTTGATATCTGTTGCACACATGAAAGAAGTGGCCAATAAATCTTAAATCAGTTTCTGATTTCATGATCGTGCTCTCCAGTGTTGCTGTGATGACTAGAGCTTTCCCAGACTATGATAGTGAGCGGAAGGTGTTTATTCTCCTTCAGAATATAGCAAGCTATATGCTGCTTGCTTGCGGTGCAGTCTACGTTATCATGGTAAGCCAATGAAGAAGCATCTTGAACTTAATAGAAGAGATTATGCTCATTTTATTCTACAGTATTCTAATCTTCTATGATTGTTGGAGTCCTTTTTTTTCCTTAAATGCATGCTTGCCTAGTTTTGTTACCAAAGTTTTTTATGATCGAGCTGATTGAACCAGACACTTGTTCCCTACCTGTCCGCATATAGTTCCAGTGTTTAATATGCGATGATGGTTCTTGAGCTTGGATTTTTTTCTGTCTTTTTAACTTTTTCTTTTCTTTTTTTTGGAGAGAGAGGGGGAGAGTAGGGTTGAATTTAAACATTGCTGTCTTCAGAACTTGTGCTCAACACTTATAATTTTTTATCATTTTCTGTATTTTCTGTAACATTTTAAGTTTATAAAAGTAGCATATCCTCTGTGTATTGTTATATTATGGCAGTCATTTTTTATAGTTTGTTCAATTTCAGATTAATTGGCTTAGATTCTATGTTAAGTGAGTAACTGGATAGCCATTAATAAATAATTAAAAAAAAAAAGACAAAACGGTAGCTGTGAAAGCGAGTAACTCTTGATTCTTCCTTCATTATTGTGATGCATACATTTAAAGAAGAAATAATGATGATGTCTTTGATTAATATATTAAAGGTATTTGCTTTATTACGGTGAAATGATCTTATATTATTAGTCATGTAAAGAAACATGCATGTTGCCTAGGCTACTAATAGGTATTTGTGGAAGATCATTTGATTCATTTGGGGTGTGAGTGAAGGTATTTGCTGCATAAACTTAAAATAGAGAAAGTGGTTTGGTGTAGTTGAGTTTTTCTATTTTATTTGTTTTGTATGTGGGAGTAATATTGAGTGTATTGAATTTTGGATTTAAAAGCTATTTTTTAATTCTAGGGATATAGAGTTTATTGGGTTATTGAGGAAATGATTCTATATTCAAGAATTAATTTTAATGAAATTTAAGACTTTGGTTGTGAATTAGGTAAATTATCAAACCGTGTAAAATTCGTTGCGTCTTGTTTGTTTTTGTTTTTGTTTTACTTGGCTTTATTTTTGCTTCTTCGCTGTGTTAAACATTCTACTACCATTTTGAGTTTTTTCTGTTGAAAACTAATGCTTTCGGAACTTTTTCTCTTTATCAAATTTAAGGGAGTCCTTTGCATTGGTTTTATCAAACGAACTCGTCAAAAGAAAGAAATTTCAAAGGAGCAAGCAATAAAGGATCTGGAGGTAAGCTAATTGCCCTTAATTTAAGTGGCAAATCTCAGTGTTTTCACCATCCGAGCTATAGTTTTTATATACTTGCAAATTATTTCTAACATTTTTATCTCTCTTATCGTGGGCCACTACTCCACTCAACAATATTGATGTGTTACTTTTGAGTTTGATATTTAGTTTTTCTAAAATTACAAAAAATAATATTTTTAAAATTTATAATATTAAAAATAACACTTTAATAATATGTAACGAGATTTAGTTGAATAATTTTTAATATTTAACTAGATTTAATTTAATGAAATTTAATATCGAACGATTTTAAATGATTATAGTTTAATTTAAAAGATGTCTAACTAGATAACGTTTATAATAAAATAATTGTGTTAGATTTTTTTTAGTATTAAAATAATATGAATTAGATGGTTTTTATTTTTATAATTACAAGTGTTATATGTGTTATTTTTAGTATTTTTGAATAACATTTTAAGCCAGAAATTTACTCATGTTAACTTAATATTGTTTGCGGTGACAGGATTTGGAGCGACAAAGAGAGCAGCTTGAACAGTTGCTTGTTGAGGAAAGGGTCGGATAATACGTGCATCATGGATTAGTCATTAGTCCTTTGGGTTTTTTTTTTAATTGGGTGAGATTGTTGCGGTGTTGCCACATTTAATATTTTTGTTTCCACAATATATTTATTATCAGTTTTAAAAATTATATCCTAATAAATTTTAATTGGTATAGAATAAATATATTAGAGATAAATGGCGTTTTTGATAATTTTTAAATTTAGTAATAAATATGTTGTGGAAACAAAAATAAAATGTTACGATAATTCCTCCCATTTTATTTTATGAAATCACATTTGTTCTTAAGTTTTGCTTGAAACTCATTAGTTACGTTATTTTATTTTATTTCTCTCGTGTAATTAATGAAGAAATGTGTTCCTCATTCACTGTTTGCACCGAATATGTTGTGAAGACCGAATATGTTAGAGTGGTACTTCTCCACAATCAAAGTAATCGAGTCCATCAGTACATGAGATGATAAAACTCTTTCATTTTCAAATTCAAAGGTACCGGAGAATTCAATTACATTATTAATTTAAAATAAATATATAAGAGAATCATTTAAGATCGTTTTGGTATTAATTAGCACCTATAATATATATTTTATTTAATGATTTTTTGTTTGTATGTATTATTATAATAAGATGTTGTTTGATTCGTGGAATTAGAATAGAATGAAAATGAAACAATGTTGTTTTGTTTAATCATCGGAATCAAGATTATAGTGTTTAGTTTGACACTGTAATGGAATGAAAAAAGTTATAAATTATTTTAATATCCCTACCTTCATTAAAGTTTAAATAATGTCATTTAATTACTATTTTTTCGTCAGATAAAATATATTATTGAAATCATTATTTTTCTAAATAATTATTACTTAATTAAAAAATATATATTATTAAAATTATTATTTTTCTAAATAGGGTTTAGGGTTTGGGGTTTTGAGGTTTGGAATGTGAGATTTAAGGTTTAGGAATTTAGGATTTGGGGTTATATTTTTGGGTTAAGGTTTAGGGTTAAAATTATTATTTTTCTAAAAAGGTTTAGGGTTTTAGAATTTTGGATTTAGGGTTTTAGGATTTGGAATTTGAGGTTTAGGGTTTTAGGATTTATATTTTAGGGTTTTAGGATTTATGTTTTAGGGTTTAGGGATTTGAGATTTGGGGTTTAGGATTTAGGGTTTAGGGATTTAAGGTTTAGGATTTTAGGGTTTAAACTTTAGGGTTTAGGGTTTTAGGATTTAGATTTAGGGTTTAGAGTTTTGGAATTTTAGGTTTAAGGTTTAAAGTTTTGGAATTTTGGGTTTGAGAATTTGGGATTTGAGTTTAAGGTTATATTTTAGGTGAGGATAAAATTGAAAAAAAAAATTTAGATGGGAATGAAATTATGATTATCAAAGGGGGAGAAGGAATTATAATTCATTCTTTTTAAGTAATCGATTTCATTCCATCTGTCTATTCTGTTCAACCAAACACATAAAATGAAAAGAATTAATTCTGATTTTTTTCCATTCTTTTCAAGAATGTAATAATATTTCTAATCATCTTCAATACACATTTAATATTAGATCAAAATAAAAAAAATACTTAAACAATAATAAAAACATGGTAGGCACTTGCACAAGATAAAATTTATTCAAAAAAAAAAGTAATCTAAGATAAACATCTAGATGGAAAAATATGTGATTTTATTTAATTGAAATAAAATTAAAAAAATATCAGTAGAAAATAGATAAATAAAAGATGGATAAAAGTTGACTCTTTGAAGAATAACTTGGGATAGAATCCTCTATCGATCTTTTTTTTATATTAATCTTTATCAATAAATGATTATTTTTTCTTTTTAATTTTATTATGGCTTGTGTTCATGTATCTAACGAATTTTGGAAACCAAGGATTAGATACGTTGATCTACTGCTATAAAATAATAACTCAAACCATCTCCAAAATAAAATATTATTTTAGTGTAATTTTTTTATTATTTTAATACAAAAATTACATTATTATCTTTTTAATCTCCAACCAACCATACTAAATATTACAATAAAAATATATATTTTTTATTTTTTATTAAGTATAATGTTTGGACTATTTTAATGCAAAAATTGCATCATCTTTTTTTTAAAAAATATATCTTAAAAAAAACATATAAATAGTAGGCCAAATATAACACAATGCTGTTCATTGCCCTATTTTAATATATGATTATAAAGTTTTTTTGGAGCAATTTTTAAAGCAAAAATTCTACTATTTTAATATTTTAAATCTTCATCGAAGATGCCCGCAGTGCATGTAATTGATAGCTTTGTGCAGCAATGGGTAGTTGGATTGGCTCTTGTTTATTACATAATTACATGTAATTGCAAAATTTCAGAAACTAAATTACACTGCCCTAACAGTTTATTATAACATTTATGTCCACAAACAGTTATGACTTAATTTTGTAGCTTGTTATATATCAATATCACTACAAGAAAATTTGTATTTGACAAAAAAAAAATTAATATATGTTATTGAAAGATAATATTTGGTTATAAAATTTATTTGCAAAAATTTTAATTGAATAAGATCTTAATTTTTTAATATACAAATATTTTTTGAGACAAAATTTTGTCATAGATACTAATTTTTTAATAAATTAAGTGTTTGACTTCGAAAGTTTGTGAAAAATCTTTGCATCATATTTTTACCGGTAAAAATTTGTAGAAAAAGATAAAACATTTTTTATCCTATAATTTTAATTATAACAAACTTTTATTTTTCAAGAAAAGATTGTAAGTAAAACTTAAATCTCATTTCTTTTGTTTTTATCTCTTACTTTATAATTAGATATAGAATTGTGTTTCAATTTAATTTGAAAGTACTTTAATTCATGGAAACTTTTTTCATATTTTTTAAAAAGAAAATATCAATGTTTTAAAGTATCTAACAATAACACTTTGTTATATTTTTTATGAAAAATATATATGTATATTAATAATAAAAATAAATAAAAAATATTTAGAAAATGATCAAAAAATCTTGACCTCATATTTTTACCGGTAAACATTTGTCAAAAAATGTAAAATATTTTCTCTTCTATATTTTCAATCGTTAGTATATATATATTTAAATTACAATTAAAACTTGAATCTCATTTCTTTTACTCTATAGCCATTAATGACTAATAAGAAGGATATAGAACATTAATTTAATTTATTTTAAATTAACTTTATTTTTTTGAAACTTTTTATAAATCTTTGATATTTAAAAAAAATATCAATATTTTGAGATATCTAATAACAAGTACTTTAATGAAAGTTTAATCTTCATCTTGGTGGGTTACTGATTTCTTTTTAACCTACATTTATAAATGAATTTTTTAAAAACCCATAAGGTAGAATACATTACAAACTTTTTAAAAATCGTAAGATATGCTATTATTAACTTGCTTATATTTTAGTAAAAATGATAAGAAAAATATACATTAATAAAAGGTTTTAAAAATGAAAAATAATTTTTTTATAAGAGAAAAAAAATATAATAATAATAAATAAATAAATAATTGTTTAAAAATTAAAAAAGAATATAACACTTATTATATATATAATGGGGGAAAATCTTTGCTTCATATCTTTATTGACACAAATTTATCGAAAAGGGTAAAATATTTTTAATTTTTAATTTTTAATTTTTAATTGTAGTATATTTTTATTTTTCAAAAAAAAAAAAATTGTAAATATAACTTAATCTCATTTCTTTTGTTCTTATATTTTACTCTGTAGTCATTGATGACTCATGTGAAATATATAGAAATGTGATTTAGTTTAGTTTGAAGATACCTTAATTCATTAAAACTTCAAGTTAATTTTTCATATTTTTTTAAAAAGAAAATATTAATATTTTGAGGTATTGGTGAAAATTTAATCTTTGTCTTGGTAGGTTATTGAATCTTTGTAACCTAAATTTATAATTGGATTTTTTAAAAATGGATAAGGTATAATACATTGAAGATTTTTTAAAAAACAGATAAGATATTATTAGCTTGATAGTTTCTTTGTAAAAATTGATAAAAAAAAATGCATTAGTAAAATATTTATGAGAAATAAATTAAAAATGAAAAATAAGTTTTTTATAAGGAGAAAAATGAAATTTTATTTATGAAAAAAAATAATATATACATAAAAAAATGTTTGAAAAACTTAAAAAGAATATAACATTTATTACGCACTTCTCCTTTAAAAAAACAAAAGTATAAAATTGAAGGAAAATATTTTTTATTAGAATTTAATTTAACACATGTATAATTTTATATGTCATATTTTGATTCGCCTATTAAAAGTAAATAATCTCATAATTACTTAATTATCTTATATTTTTAATTTAATATTTAATATAACATTGTTATGTATAATAATTTAATTTAAAATATCGAATATTGTAAAAATAAAAAATAGTTATCTTCTTTTAAAAAAATTCTTAATTTTTAACATTGTATCTAATTTGATCCTCGTATAATTTTTTTTATCTAATTTAATCCTCAAACAATTAATATTATATCAAAACTATTTATCCTTTTTGAAATCACATACCACTCAAAATAAATAATAAATACTAGAAAATAAAAATATGACAATAATATAAAACCAATAAAAATTATTTTGTGTCTTTTTTTATTTTTTTTTCCTTAAAATGAAACTATAGTAAACTTGATTAAACAAAGATTGTTTTCAATACAAATGATTTTACCAAAGGTTTTAAGAAATTATTTATAATTTAAGTCCATCATCTAAATGTGAATATGTCTTATTTTATTTAATTTGAATTTTGTTATTATAATAATTATTTGTTAAATTTTAAATTTTAAATGTAATAACATATCCCTAATTGATTTAGATTATTTTAAGTTATGATGATTTCTTAATATCATTTAAGATTGAAGTGTTATAGAAATCTTTTAGATTAAAATATTTGTGTTGTTTAATCACTTATATTAAAAATAATTTCATTTAAATCATTAATTTTATAAAAAATATTAATTAAAAATAAATTATATTATTTTAATAAGTTTTTATTTAAAACTTCTAACTTTAAAAGAGTCTAAGATTCATAGATTCTTAGAATTTATATAAGTAGATTTTAATTTAAAGTATAACACATGTAAGATTTAGGTTCGGACAAAATATATGCCCCTTTCTCTTGTTAACATTCTTAAAAATTACGCACGCTTATACTTACATGCATATATACATTAAAATATTAAACATCATAAATTAATTTGATATAAGTAAAGTACATAATTATAACATAAAGCAATTGTTTTTATTAGAAGAAAGTCATTTATTTCAGTTGTGAATAAAAATCACATTATATAATATTTTAGTTTTCAACCAGTCAGTTTGTAAATAAATTAATTATTTAATCATTAAATTTACTAACGATCGTTAATAAAAAATTGATTTAATTTATTATTAAAAAATAATATTTTAGCTTTAATAAAAATATTAATTTAATAAGAAATTTATTAATTATTTTATATAATATATGCTCTATGGGATTATTAAGAGGATAAAATTTAAAATATCATCTAATATAAATGATTTTATAAATGTCTGATATATTATTAAAAAAATTTTATATAAAATTGAATGTCTAATTTTATTAGAGGAAATATTTAATTAGAAAAGAATATAGTAACAAAGTAATAACTTCTTACCAAATTATTTATTTGTTAAATTTACAAAAATAAATTTTAAACAATAAAAAAAAACAAAAAACCCTAATTTAGAGTTCAGTCAGCCTCATTCCCTCCCAGCCTCTTTCACGAACAACCATCAGCCCCGGCCCATTGGGCCACTCCAAGCACCGTCTTCAGCCATTTCTAACTTCTGAAACCACCAGCTTCCACAAGCAGCCACCCCCAATCGCGAGCAGCACTCCACCAACCTAAAATCGCCAACCCTTCCATGAGCGACTCCAGTTGCCAAAACTCAGCCTTGCACGACGCTCCTCAGTCACCTTGCAGCTACCTGCAGCCAACACAGGTAACATCATAACCCTCCCACCTCGCAGCCACTGTTTATTGTGTTGTTTCTAGGCATATGTGGGAAAAGATCAAAAGGGCTAGACCGTCCCGACAAAAAAATTTGTCGAGAAAAAGTTTTTGGCGACGAATATAGGTATTTTCCGACCAAGTGGTTTGTCGTTAAAAACAATTTCTCTTGTAGTGGGTATAAATTGTAATTAATTCTATGGAAAATATTTGGGATGAAAATATTGTCATAATTCAAATTATTATTATCACAAGAATAATTCGTTAATAACGAACTTATCTCGTGATAATAGCATTAAGTTCTAATTAATAATATCATCAAAATGAACATTTAGTACATTTTTTTTATTACAATATCATTACTCAAATGTTTTATTGAATCATTGAATGCATAAACAGAAAAGTGATGGTCTCTTAATGATAATATATTATGAATTGCTCATAATTTACAGAAAGTTTACACATAGAATCATCATTGTTTTACGAGAATTATTTATTTTTATTACAAGAAGATTGTAAAATCTGGCTCCATAAAGCATCCCATGTGCACGTGACGCAACAAATAACCATGTCAAGCTTATACAAAGAAATCAAGAAAAATGCCTACTACTTTTAATGAAAGTGAACTTTGGTCCCGTAGCACAAGTCCAAAAATTGAAGTTTATTTTCGTAAAAAAGTGGGGCATTAAAAATTCATTACCTTTATAAAATAAATTTTTGCACTATTTTTTATAAAAGTAGTGAATTTGTGTACTTTCGTTAAAGATAATGTAATTGTAACATCCTTCGTCAAGAAATCGATTACTTTAAATTTGCTTTGGTTCTGAAAAATGCGTCCTAAAAGTACCGAGAACAATTTCAAACTTCAATGTGCTAACTCATTATGCAAAACCAATGTCTCTAGCTGTATATTTATTGACAATATGCCTTGTGTATGATGATGAGTTTGCTTCTCTAGTTACGAGCTTATGCTAATGGTGATGGGTTCACTTGATCTTGATGTTTTTTTTTTAATCATTTGCTGGATTTAATAGAGTAAAATGTAATGCAATATATACCTAACAGCATAATAATTTTTCACATTGGATATTCCTTTCCCACTTTTTTCATTGCAGTAGTGGCTGTATGATCTCAAGAGTATGCTGCTATTTATCTCCATTTCAAGTGGAGAGGATTTGTTCGTCGATCTCATCTCTTCTTTTATCTTGCACCCAACTTAAATTAATCGAACAAGGTAAACAACTTCATGGTCATATTACTGTGTTGGGTCTTGAAAAATACTTCAGTCTTGTTCCCAAGTTGGTCACTTTTTACTTGAAATTTAATTTACTTGTTGATGCTCATATTGTCACTGAGAACTCGAAGATATTGCATCCTTTGCCTTGGAATCTTCTCATTTCTTCATATGTTAAAAATGGATTTTTTGATGAAGTTCTCATGGTCTACAAGCAAATGTTAACCAAGGGGATTAGACCAGATAATTTCACTTACCCATCCGTTCTCAAGGCTTGTGGTGAAAAAATGGATATAGATTTTGGGAGAAAGGTTCATAAGTCCATTGTTGTTTGCTCCCAAGAGTGGTGCTTGTTTGTGTATAATGCATTGGTGTCTATGTATGGGAGATTTGGGCTAATCAATGTTGCTCGTGATGTGTTTGACAAAATGCCTCAAAGGGACTCTGTTTCTTGGAATGCACTTATATCTATTTATGTGTCTAGGAGGATGTGGACAGAAGCTTTGGTGCTGTTGGAGGGTTTTGAATTTAATGTTGTAACTGTGAACATTATTGTTGGAGGGTACCTGCAAACTAGGAATTTTGAGGATGCACTTCGGTTGCTTTCTCGAATGAATAGTCATGGTATTCAGCTAGACTCAGTGACATTCATTATTGGATTGGGTGCTTGTACAAACTTGCGAGCCATTAGATTAGGACAGGAGATTCATGGTCTTGCAATTCGTAATGGTTTTTATGAATTTGATAATTTAAAGAATGCTTTAATTACAATGTATTCCAGGTGCAGAGACCTTAGGCATGCCTATACTTTGTTTCAAGTGACGGAAAGCAAAAATGTGACTACTTGGAATTCTATGATTTCTGGTTTTTCTTGCATGGATCGAGCTGATGAAGCGTCATTTTTATTTAGGGAAATGTTGATGTCTGGAGTTCAACCAAATTATGTTACAATTGCTAGCATTCTTCCCATATGTGCTCGAGCAGCAAATCTTCAGCACGGGAAGGAGTTCCATTGTTATATCACTAAATGTAGATGGCTTCAAAATTATTTACTGTTATGGAATGCTCTTGTGGCAATGTATGCAAAATCTGGAAAGGTTTTGGAAGCTAAAAGAGTATTTGACTCGTTGACGGAGAGAGATGAAGTGGCATATACTTCAATGATTGCAGGATATGGGATTCAGGGAGACGGTGAAGCAGCACTGAGGTTATTCGACGAGATGAATACGTTAAACATCAAACCTGACCATGTAACCATGGTTCAAATTCTTTCTGCTTGTAGCCATTCTGGACTTGTAACCAAAGGTGAAGAACTATTTCAAAATATGCAAATTGTATATGGCATAGAACCTCAATTGGAGCACTATGCTGTTATGGTGGATCTCTATGGGAGGGCTGGTCTATTAGACAAAGCTAAAGAGATAATCACAAAGATGAAATATAGTCCTACGTCTGTTATGTGGGCTACTCTTATTGCATCGTGTCGGATCCATGGAAACGTAGTCATGGGGGAATGGGCAGCTGAGAATCTGTTGGAAATGAGGCCTGAAAATTCAGGTTACTATGTCTTAATTGCTAACATGTATGCTGATGCTGGTTATTGGAACAAGTTAGCAAGGGTGAGGTCTTTAATGAAGGACATGGACGTGATGAAGGCGCCTGGTTGTGCATGGGTCAACGTGGGCAATGAATTGGTCCCTTTCATGGTGGGATGTGCATCCAATCCCATTATCCAGAACATTTATGTATTGTTGGATGGATTTGCTGAGCTAATGAAAGATGATGCTTGCATTGCCACTGAGGATTTTGAATCTTCTGTTGTATTTGAGTAGTGTGGATAAAAGGTTCTATATTCTAAACCAAGTGTCATAGACATTTACATCCAATTTTTTTGATGGTTATTCTTCTAATGTACCATAAGTACTTCCTAGAGAATCATTTGGAGAACCATGGACAGTCATGGTTACTAATGATTTGTATTCTTTTAATCTTTTGTTATATAAACTAATGTCTCATTTCATTTTTAAGGAAAAATTACTACATAATCGCTAGAGGTTTTCAAAAATTGCAAAAACTACAAAGACACCCTCTAAGTTTGTAAAATAGACAATTTTACCTCTTCTAATTGTCTCATTGTAACATCCTCTTTTGAATTTCATGACTTTTTTGATTTTATTGCAATTACCTCCTTTAATGAATTAAGATATAATGATAAGAATGAGTATAGTTATTATTTTTCAAATATATGAGGTATTTTTGCTGTTTCAAAAAATCTAACAGGACGCATTTGTAATTGATAGTATTTTTAATTTTAAACACAAATGTCCTTGTTTTCTGAAATGCATGTCATTGCAAGTGTCCAAGAGAGTGCAGAGCATTTTCTCACCCTATCTCTAGTGTTTTTTTCCCCATCAGAATTCAATTAAAATTTCATTAATAAATCATAAAACTCAAAAGGTAATAATCTTAAAACTAGACTAGAAACTTAAAAGAATTGAAAATGAACAAAGTTCAGGTCAATCACATACAAGATTATTAAGCAGCATAAAATGAAAATGAAGTGAAGCTATTCGAGAGCATAGCCTTGGTTACTTGACTCATAAATAGAAAAGGCAGTAAGCTCCCATCAGAAAAAGACCATCGTATTCCTACATTTTCAATTTTGCCATCAAACATAAACAAGCAAAGAAAATCATGTAATTCTACCACGTCAGATCAAAATGAAATTCAAACTGATTGAGAGTCATAATGAAGCTAGCTTAATATAATCATATATCCATGAAAATGAAACCATCCATAAAATGACAAATACCATTAAAAAAATAATATCAAAGAGATTTTTTTTTCAAATAAAGAATATTAGAAAATTAAACACTCAAATAAAGAAATGGTAACTTTTTCAACGAAGATGGCTTTTAGTAGTTTTAAGAAGTTTATTCTTCAGCAGTAGCACTTGCAGCACTGAGATCCACAGAAAGATCTAGAGCCTGCATCAACATAAAGAAAACAACAATTCTTAACAACAAAAACAATTATAATAATAAACCAAAAAGCATTTATGAATTAGAAGAACACTGATGAGTACTATAAGATTACCTTTCCAGTGATCTTGTTATACATAGCAATCACATCTTTAACTGTAGACTCAAAGTGTGTAGTTGCATCATAACTCTACATTATATATGCCAATTAATACTGAATCTGGTTAGAAAGTTTCTGACTAAAACCAATCCGAGAAATAAACTAAAAGACAACATCTTTACAAAGACAAAGACAAGTATGTTATTCTGATAATGGCAACAAAGTGAACAAACAAGAACAAGTTTTGTCTACATACAGCAGAAATGTAGCAACTATCAGCCTCGTCATTGTTTGTGGGTACAAACATGTCATAATTGTCGTAAAATATGTCATCTACTGAACCAAGTAGGTCAATCCCAGGCTTCAACTCTAACTCAGGATTATCAGTCTCTGCTTCTGTTGAAACAAATGCAATGTACTTTCCTTTTGGAGCTACATTATGAGCATAGGAGCAGCAAAATAAGTACCTACACCAAAAAAAAAATATGAAGTTAATTGGTAGAAAAAAACACTTTAAAAGTAACATGGATTAAAAAATCGCAATATATTATGAATAATATTCAATATCGACAAAGTTCGGTATACATATAATCATGTAGTATTGTTTTAATCAAATTATTTAGATATTATCGAATATCTTCAATATTTCGTAGATAATATCCACGATATAAATACGTTGATTTCTGCAATTTAATTTTTGCAAAAAAAGATTTAGGCAATCGGTAGGAAAAAAAACTTTAGGAGTAAAGAAGAAAGATGTTATCATAAGTGATTTCAGAGTAATGTGTTTCTATTTAAAAACATTTTTTCTTGAAATTGTTTTGTTGTAACAAAAGTAGAAGGAAACAAACCAATGTCACGTATATAAGAATACACAAATAGACCTACAAAAGGAACTTATGAAAGAAACGAGAAAGAAATTGTTGGAAGTGCTTTCAAAATTCTTGAAGCCCATTTTATGCTTCATGGTAGAATCATATAGTAATAAACTATGTGTTTCTATATAAAAAAATTATCTTGAAACCACCTTTTATAGAAAAACAAGCAATAAATATCACTTGCAAAATGTATTAAATTAACTTAGTTTAATAGGTTGATGTTACCTATTAGTTTTGATTTTTCAACTGGTTTAAATATCACTTTTTTTCTTCCTAAGTTTTTACAATAGTTGAAAATATCAACTTGGTTAAGACTTCCAAATTGATCCTTTCAAAGTTTCATAGATAAGAGAACTTGTATGTTGAAGGGATTAGTGGTTATAATAATGTTTCTCTATTACACATGATTTTGATTTGTTTAGTTCAGAGGCAAGTTTGTGACCTGCAAAAAGCGCTTCTCATAGTAGAAAAAAAAATCAGAGGTAAGCAAGAAAGAAATTGTCATAAGCGTTTTTAGAGACTTAAAAAAACATTTTGTGTGCCCTAACTAAAGCAAAAACTATATGTTTCTACCTTAACACTTTCTCCTTACAATGCTTTTGATCACTTTTAACAAAAATACGATCAAACAAACCAATGTCATATGCATAAGAATATGCAAATAGACTCACAAAAAGCACTTATGAAACAAACATTAAATAAAATGTTAGAAGTGTTTTCAAAGTCTTAAAAGCGCATTTTATGTTTCATGGTAGAATCATAAACTAATGAACTATGTGCTCTTATCTTAAAAACATTATTCTGAAATCACTTTTAACAAAAAAAAAACAAACAAGTCAATGTCATGAACATCAGAATCTATAAATGTTATATACCTAAATTGCATCACCACACTAACCTCAAGAAAATAAGACATGGTAAGAACAAAAGAGCATAAATGAAAGGAAACACATACATGTCTGATTTACGACCAAGTTGCTTCTGAGGTAGAATAACTTGGGCAGAATGAGAATTATTAGTATCAGGGATAGGGTGGCTCATTATACATATAGCACGAGCCACTTTTCCAACCTTATCAACCTGCAACAAATTGTTGTTTTACATTGTCTAAATTAGTATAAAGTTCTTCTCTCCAACTTGACAACTCAGCACGAAATCATTTGAGCTTTTTCGATAGCAACAATTTGAACAAGTTTTGGACATACCTTATCAGGTAGATATGATGGATCACATACAACTTTCTTACATTTAGCAGTTTCTCCCTCTGAAGTTACTCCAATTGCTTTCCCATTATCATCAAACTCTACCTATAACCATAAATTGTTAAATATTTAAATCAGATATAATGAAAGAAAGTCAACATTGTTTTATGCATCTAGTTGAACTAATTTTTTTTTAACTTATAAAAGCAATAAAGTGAAGTACTAATGGTCTGTTTGCTTATGCTTTTGAAACATGTAAAAGCGTTTCTGACAACTTGAACCATTTAGGGGGAAAAAATTCCACTAGTGTTTTCAAAGCTCAAATATGACTTTTCTTTCTTCTTCCTGAACAGAAGCACAAATAATACGTTTTTCTTTTTTTCCCTATGAAACCTCAATTAAAAAAAAGAAGAAGAAAAAGAAGAAGAGGAAAGAAAGAAAGAAAGGGACTAAAATGCACTTTTTTCCTAAAATAGTGACTTTTAGAACTATTTAACCATAGCATATATGTTAAATATTTAGATCAGATATAGTTAATGAAAGCAAGTCAATCAATGCATACACATTGTCGTATACTTCTAGTTGAACTAATTATTATTTGTTCAAGCTTTGAAGATCAATCAGAATGAAAGGCTAATGATTTGTTTTGCTTATGCTTTTGAGACCTGTAAAAGTGCTTTTGATAACAAATAAGCACTTCTAAATCAACAAGGAAAAAAATTCTATTAGTGTTTTCAAAGCTCAAAAATGACACTTTTCTTCTTGACAGGAGCATAAATGACATGTTTTTTTCTTTGACCTGAAAGCAATTTCTTCTTAAACTAGTTTTAACAAGAGAAAAAACGAAGAAATTCTAAAAAAGGGACTAAAATGCACTTTTTACCTTAAAAAATGACTTCTAATATACAATTCTTATGCAATGAAGCAGAGACCTAAAATACTGAAACTATTTTCATTTTTCAGAATACAAGGAATAATGATATATACCTTACATTCAGGTTTGTTGAGCATGTAAGTTCCACCATAAACAGCACTTAAACGTGCAAAAGCCTGCAAATAACAACTTTTTTATCAACAGCACAAGTACTTAATGTGGCCTACAAATGCACAATATTATAGATGGAATCAAAATTCAAACCTGAGGTAACTCGCCGAGTCCGTATAGAGGATAGATGTAAGGAGACCCTCCTTGAAAACGTGCCAAGGACTCTGCATATAGCTTTTGAAAATAGGAGGAAAAAAAAGAAAAAAGAAAAAAGAAAAAAGGTTTAAAATAAATATGTTCAATACAATTTCTTCATAATATATAGAAAATTTAATACAAATTGTACCTTAATTTTCTTCACAAATTCCATGGCGGGTTGATCCAAATAAGAATCATTAATATGAAGAGCCAGGGCATGACCAATAAAGTCAATTGTATCATCCTCTAAACCATACTTCCTATAAATTAGAAACAAAGTACAATTCATAAATTAACTTAGTTACATAATTACATTAAACCAATTGTGTTGAATACGGAGAGTGAGGAAGTTTCTTTTTCTACTTTATTATCTCATTCATGAATAATGTTAATGATATGATACTTTTTTATGATAGTGATAAAGTTAAGCAATATTGCTCAAGAAATAAGGAGAGAATCAAATTACGATAACTAAAATGTGATTTGATAAGTTAAAAATATAAAAGTAACATTATCAACATTTTAATACTGTACAATGGATATGTAAAGTTGGTTGTCTCATCTTATCTCATATTTTATTATCTTTAATGAGTTCATAGTACGATATTGTCTTCTTTTATTTAAATACAATCTCATCATCATCTTATTTAAATTGTAACCCTAATGAGCCTAACTTTAAATATATGTTATATTATTTTTTTTAAACTTACATTAAAAATAATCATGTATTATATTTTCTATTTTTTTTGTATTCTTACTTATCTTATTTAGACTCATTAAGTACAAATGATATATCTCAATTAGTACTGATTTATTATCATCTCATCTTACTAAGTGAGATAATATGATATGGTATTTGAAAATTAATGAATTGTGTCATAAATCTCATTAACATCTCATCTCAATTTACGCCTTTACTGTACAAAGATTAATGTTAATATATGAGATTTGGGTATCTTTGCTCGTGCTTTTATTAAAACTAGTTTAAGGCATGAATGGTTTCAGAGAAAAGTGGTTTCAAGAATAAGTGTTTTCTGAGCCTTGAAAATGATTTTTGACAATTTGGTCCTGAAGTGCTCTTTGGCTGTCAGAAATGCTTTTACTGGATCCATAAACATACAGACCCTAAGAACTAGATATAATGCAAACAAACAGAGAAGGCATACCTGATAAGCTCTCTAGCTGTAACTTTGGTCAAATCCAATCCTTCATGAGATTTAGGGTCATTCTCATCATAGTCTTGGACATAAATGAAAAACTTCCTAGCACGACGCTTTTCAAACAAGCCCATCAAAGGCGATTTCAGTGCTTCAACATCATTTGCTGGAACCTTGTAAATCTGAAAAACAATAGTAATAAAATTTATATGATCTAATTTACTGAGATGAACTAGTAAGTTCAGAAATGTAAGAGTAAAACAGTTGCAATTACTTTTACCTTTCCTTTATTGTAGACAAAACTACCATCTACTGCCTTGAAGTTCAAATATTTGGTTACATCTGTATGGATTAGGATTCGAACCAACGCACCATTGGCCATCATGAACTACAAGAGAAAAGTTTTGAAAGTAAATTTTCATATATATCACAGTGAGTGAACAACACAAAATGAAGAGACATTCTAGGAAATGGATTTCCAAAAGCCAATGGTTATAGACATTTTATGGATCTGCTTCAAACCACTTATTTTGGTTAAAAGTGGTTTTAAGTGATCCAAAGCACTTTTAAAGGTGTTTAGCGATCTCCAAGAAAAATGCTTTCAAATTTTAATTTTGAGAAGCATTATTAGTGCTTTCAAGAGAAGCAAGTAATATTTACTTTTGTAAGAAATAGTTTTGGATGTATGCTCCTTTCTTAAAATAAATAATAAAATGCCAACCAAATTTATAACACTAAAATGCTACTCTTTAAACCACTTTTAACCCAATCACTTCCCTTAAAATCACTTTTAAGATAAATACATACAAACAAGTCCTATGTTTATGTGCGAAAAGAGCTTTTGAATCAAACATGATTTTTTTTCTATAAGTGCTTTTAGACCTCAGAAAGCACATTTTATGCAAAATCACATAAACCACTTTCTTCTAAAACCATGTTCTCCTGAACTCAATTTTAACATAAACATATGCAAATAGGCACCAAATACAAAAAATGCCGCTATATAGTAGATTATAGCAGGTATTAGGTTTTTCCTGTTTTTCCAAACATAATTGAATGAAGAAATAATTTGTAAAATAAGGAAATAATATTATTAATAAAATGTTTTATTTTATTTTATCATCAAATCAATAAATAAGAATTTAAATAGTAAATACATACCTTAGGTATCATATCAACATTGTACTCCTTACATGAATCCAATTGCTCTGTAGGCTTGTCATCTCCCTTGAAACGCTTCCAGAACTAAACAACCACAAGCAAATTAAGTTTCAAAGGATATAAGGTGACATTAACACAAAATTAAAATATTTATTTGATGAAATTTTAATTGACTAATTTGATTAAAATTGGTTACTTGTGTAAGATTAAGAGAGCTTGATTCCCCTCCGTAATAGTCATTTCTGTCCATATGTAATACCTGTTTCAAAATACAAGTTATGTGAATCGCACCAAGTATTTATCGTACTATTTAATCTAAAAAAATATAAGCCTCTTTTGATCCTATATCCCAAATTTTCGCTTCAAAAAAAAAAAGTTACCTTTGGAAATACTACTTGTTTCATGTCATTTTAATTTATAATGAAATATTTTAAGGATATTTGCATTAAAGGACCTTTAAGTAGGTCAAAAAGAACTCCTAATCACTGTAAAAAGGAACTCACATTGTGATTTTTGTGAGTTTGCCCTAAAGTTAAATCACATTACAAGAAATAAACAATTGACCACGATGGTGACGATTTTTTTTCTTCTTTTGAAAATACCTTTTATCATAAATATAAATATGATCCATGCATCAATCACAGCTGATACTATAATTAACACTTTATTAATAAATTGATACTTCAATTATTTCAACATCTCGTATTATTAATTCAACATCTAATTAGATACAAAGATGTTATGTTATATTTTATTTATTTTTCTTGAAAAAAATAACATTTTTTGAAATTTCAAAATATAATTGTTGGTTGATCGGTGAAATATTTCATACTAATTAACACCTATGTGATTTGAATTTTTTTGTATTTTTCGTGAAAAAGTCATATCAATATCTAAGCAATATGATATAGATTTGTGGATATGTATGTATTGGTAAACTCAAAATTCATAGAATTTAACGTAAAATAAAAAAATAGACATCAAATATATTAAAAAATTACATTTCTATTAAATTCTAAAAAGTTGGAGGGATGATAAATAGGATCCTAATAAAAACAATGTATAAAATTCATACGAAACCATCAAAAGGAGAGAAAAAATATGCAATAGAGAGCTTGTCTTATTTATTCAATATTATGATAATAATGGGCATCGGGCATTTAGGAATATTGAAAAGAAATAAAATTTAAGAAAGAGTGAGAACGAAGAGATTACTTTGAGTCCATCAACAGAAAGAAGACCACTAAGAATGCATTCTTTGAGACCAGTCCCTAATACAATCACGTCATATTCTTCGTCCATGTTTATCACCAACAATCTTAGAGAGAAAGAGAGAGATTGAGAAAATGAAAAGATAGAAAGAGATTGATAATAGTGAATAAATAAAGGTAAAGAGTGTAAGTGTAGATTATTGGAACAATTCTTTAGCGTGAATTGAGGTACTATTTTTATGTTGCTTTTACTTCGTCTCACTTGTTTTCGTTGTTTTGGTTACTCACTTAAATGTTTGGCCAGTTGTTTACTTATTAATAATTATAAAATATTATTTAATTTTTAAGCTAAATTTAAGGAGATGAAAGATAAAATATATTCTTTAAATATGTACAGTTAATATATAAAAGTATAAAAAATTTATATATATAAACTTGCACCCTTGTTTTTCTTTTAACACTTTTTTCTGTTAAATTTTTTGTAATTCACTGTATTTTTAAATTTATCATATTTAATTCAAATTTAAAAATAATAACTTTATTCTATTAAAATTTAAGAATTAATGAAATGAATAAATACAAATAATTTTTTTAACACGATACAATGCAATTTACGCTTGGATTTTAAGTTCAAATGTATATGTGACGTTGACTGACTAAGCCTAGTAATGTCTAGTATTGTTGTGCGATTGAAATTTAGATGCTTCATTTTCATTTGAAGTTTATATCACACACTGCAAAAAAAGTGTATTTCACATAAAATTTTATAATGAACTTAAGCATTGAGTACTTCCGACAAGAGCAAATTTGGCCTCCTACCATCTCACTACATGATTTTCCTTTCCGACCGAATATAAGTTGTGTTGCAGAGAAAGATTATAAAAAAGTTAAGAAAATTGACTAAATGTGTAGATATTCACGAAGAATCATTATATTTATAAAATATTTATGAATATAAATATTAATTATATAATATATACACATTTATATATCAAAGAGAAATAATTAATCTAAAATACAATATCATAAATCTAAATCGTCTTACTTTTCTTGAACTCTATTGCAGATGATAACAGAAGTACTTAAAAATTAGAACAAATTCACAGTTAAAGTGGCAGAACATGATTGGAAAATAAAAGTGGGTCCAACCGTTTCTTCCAATTAAAGTCTGACATGTCGAGACGAGAAGACTTTTCTAGCATACATCTGATGCAAGAATAATTTGTCCCAATAGTCAATTTCACGGAAAGCCTCATCTAGCAGATTCCCAAGGAACCCCATGTCAAACCATCCAACAAAGCAAGCCGTAAAGGAAACATCATAAAAAACAGTTTCTCTAATGTGCAATGCAGACTAAGAGGGAAAAATAGAGAAGTAATGGCCAATCTAATGACCTTATTTTGCTGGATGTTCAAGCTATTCACTTCAACAATCACTCCTTGAAAGCCTTGCAATTGAGTTTCCTTTCTTATCCTTCAATTTTAAATAACAGCCTGGATTCTCGACAACCTATGTAAAACTGCTTTCATCTGGTAAACTATCTCCACTTTTTTAAATGGGAGTCAAACTTCCATAGAAGTAACTTATGAGACTATAATTTAGTAGAAAATCACATGCCTCAAGGATCAACCAAAAAAAAAAAAAGGACCTAATGGCAGTAACCAATATGTATATAGGATACAAAGATAAGCACGGGAAACGGGAATCATGACCTAGTTCAACTATGCAATGCAGCACATGAAAGTCCTCAAACAAAATTATTGTGCGCCTTCAAGTTAACCCCCCTAGCGTCTGTGTTTAAGTAACCCAGAAAAACTAGCTTGCAGCAATCTAAGTTTGAGATTGAAAACCCTAGCATGCTATACCTGCTTCCAAAACAATCAGCTAGGTGTTCAGAAAAATCAAGTAATTATTAAAATTTAGCAATGAACAATAAAGGATGGACTAAATTCAGGTAAACTCAACACTTCTCATAGGCGCAAAAAAATGCAGAATACAATAAGAAACCGTAAGGCATGCAGTAGCATTAGATATGGGTAAAAGTTTTACATGGTACCTTGACTTTTTACAAAGGTACAAATTAATACCAAAATTATAAGGGTATACCATTTATAAAAAATGTGAAATGAAATGCACGTGAGAATTGCAATTACAAAATAATAAGTTTATCATTTAAAAAAAAAATTATTCATTACTGTTTTACATTGGTCAAACTTGTTCAAAATTTGGTTAAACTTATCCTTTTAGGGTCCTTTTGAACTAAATTGTACAATTTTTCAAAAGAATGACTTATGATGTCCCTAAAAAATATAACACTTTTATGTACCTTTCCTAAGGATAAGTTATCAATCGGTACCCAACCCCTTACATATATCCCCAACCTTTACATACTAGCACAAGAGTACTAACAAAGGTTTTCACAACGTATAGAACAACTAGTCACTCAATAGTTCACATTTCAAATAACTTCATGGTATTCTAACTACAGAAAACTCATTCTTATAGGATCCCAATTAAAAATTTGTGAATGTTTACCTTCACACCAGGACAGACAAACATCAAATCCATTAATTTCTAATCGAAGAGGACCTTTCCCTAAGCTGCCTACGATAACATAACATAAACTGAGAAGAGATATCCACCGATTTGTATAGTCAAAACTCAAGGTTCATTTAAAAGTTCAAACCTGTTATCTTGAACCAGGTTAAATCCTATTGAGCTTGAAATTAGAACATGATTTGCACTACATAATAATCTCCTCAAGAAGATGCAAAGTATAAAATGCTAAAACAACCGAAAGCTATCAGATGTAATGCAAAAGAGCTCTACATCACTACACAGACAATATAAAAGGAACTACAACACATCATCCAACATAAGTTACAAAAGTGCCTCTCTTACATTATTAAGAAGCCTTAGCCTTGTCATCCCCAACAGCATTCAGTATAGGCAAACTGCTCAAGAATTCATCAAGACCCTCAAAAAATCCAATGCCTTCAATATTATCTTCATCCCTATTCCTTCTCACAATACCTCCACTCGTCCCCGGTGCAGGCTCCTCTCCCTCATTACTGAACTCCACATTCAAATCTAATCTACCCCACTTTGCCTTCCCTTTCTTCTTCGCAGCAACCCCACTCGCCCCTGTCCCCACTCCAGCTCCAGCTGATATCACTTTAGACACTCCATCGGGAACTTCATCAGTGCCCCCATTTTTAGTTACAGCAGGCATTCTCTTGGCAACTCTTGCCGATGAACCCCTTGTCCTCGAATTTTTCGCCCTCTTTTTCCCTCTCACCCAATCTTCATCAGAATCATCACTCTCCTCTGATATTTCCACAAAAATGTCATCATCGTCATCATTGTAAATGAACTTTGGTGACGATCTTCCCTTCTTTGCTTTCGGTTGTAAAGGACAAGCAAAAATAGGCGTAAATGGCATCCAATTAGATGAAGAATTCCCTAAATCTTTAGCATTCCCAGAAAACCCCAATGGGAAAAAACCCCAAGAACAAAAGTAAACATCCCCATTATCCGTCACCGGCGGTGACTGCATCATAACCGCTTGGAATGCCCTCTTACAGCTCTGACACAGAAGCGCACACTCTTCGTATCCATGTGGGTACTCATACAGAATATAACAGTACGGACATGCCGTCCAGAAACTCGGTCCGATTTCTGAAGGCGACTCGCCCTCCCCCAGACGCAGACCCAGACCCACCACCGGACTCGCCCGAGTAGGTGGAGTTTCATAGACCCTAGTGGGCTCTTGCTCACTCACTCGAGTCGTCTGCCGAACTTGCTGAGTCGACTCGGCTACATTGTTAAGATTCGGCCTTTCTTCTTCATGAGTCCTCCTAGGGCTTCTTCTCATCTGTTCTTGTTCTTGATATTGCTGATGATGATGCTCTTGCTGTGGCTGTTGAGAATTTAATGGCGCCTGAGGATGTAGCTGTAGTTGTGGATGAAGCTGCAACTGTGGCTGTAGTTGTGGCTGTGGCTGTGGCTGTGACTGTGACTGTGGATGTAGCTGTGACTGTGACTGTGGATGTAGCTGTGGCTGTGACTGTTGATGTAGCTGTGGCGGCAGCTGTGGCTGTGGCTGTGGCTGTGGCTGTGGCTGAGGTTGTAAAAATGGAAAATGGTTTTGTTGTTGTTGTTGAGGTGGTTGTGGTGGTTCATGATGATGCAACTGATGGGTTAACCCAGAAGGAGAACCGAACCCAAGTCGAGAATAACAAATATTCAACTCATTATCATAGAGGACTTTCTTCGAATGGTTAGAGAGCACTACCCAAGCTTCAGAGACCAAATTAAAAGCCTCATCAGCAAAAGGAAGACGATCAACATTAGGGCTCAAAAGAAGACCAAACCGTCGATACTGAGAAGCGATGAGTTCTAGGTTCTGAGTATGACGAGGGACTTGTAACACAGCATAATAATCGCAAAGTTGTTGATCATCGCCGATCCGAGAACTACCAGCGAGAAGTACTTCTGCCAAAGCGATAATTTGCTCAGCACCTTCAAGTCTCGGGTCAGATTCTAGGGCACGAATAGCAAAGCCCCGAGTACCATGAAGGTCACGAAAATTTAGAAGCTTTACAGCTGTGCTAAGCCATCGCTTTGCTTCGGAGTTGTTATTGTCGGGCTCCATTGTTCTTTTCTCTCGCTCGCTCGCTCGCTCACTGAGTCACTGGTTTGGGCTGACAAGTTCGGACATTGTTGAGAGGAAGAGGGCAAAAGAGAGTTGGAGGAGTGGACTTTTTATGTAGTTGGACGAAAGTAGACACTGGTTGTGTCGGAATTAACAATCATTTTCTGATCTGAGACTGAGTTAGGACAATTGGTTGATGGGTACAATTGGAATTTTCAAGTGTAAATAATTATTTATTTATTTTAATTAATTATTTTGGCGGAAAACTGTAGGTGTATAGGAAGTAGCATCATGTGGTGTGATTTAAATGGTAGGCTTTGTCTTGTAGTGAGGAGTGAATTAATGAACTTTGGGGGTGAAATAGTAAAAAGCCTCTCTGTACCTCTTCATCGAGTCAATTAGTCCAATGGGGAAGACCACAGGGACGACGAAGAAGAAGGGGGAGGTAAAGGCAGAGACAGAGAGGAGTTGGGATCATATTTATATAGCTTCCATTCTTCGGTTCCTTTTATATATATTTTTTAAATTTTTGTATACTTGTTTGGTGTCTCTTTTATCCGAGAGTGGTTAACTAACTTTAATTAATTTTAAATGTTAAAATAAATATAAAATATTCACGTGGATTTATACTTATATTATAAGATAGTAACGTGAAATAAAAATAACAATCATGTAAATTATATAAATATACGAAAATTTATTAATTTTTAAGTACGTAAATTATTAAAATATGTATGAAAAATTTAAATTTTTTTAAAAATATCATAAATAAAATACGTGAATATAAATGTACATATTTTTTTTATTATGTGTCTTAAAAATCATTTTGAGTTATAATTAATTTAAAATTAATATATTTATGTATATATATGCGTTTTATTTTTAATTTTTTTAAAATTTAAATTTTTAATACACTTTTTAATAATTAATAATTTAAAGATTTAATAAAAAAAATTATACTTTCGTCATTTTTTCAAGTAATTAATATTACCAAACATATCTCACTTGAAATCAAGACTAATTATAAAGTTATAGTTATTGGTGGCATTTGAATGGATATAGTTTGAGTGTTGGATTCTCTCTCTCTCTCCATCTGAACTAGGGTACAAGCTATATATAATATGCGGTATCTACTGATATTTTTACAAAATTGAGGTGACTTTCTCCGTTAAAAAAATAAAAAAGAAAGAAAGTAATATTATAAAAGTTTATAATGTTTAAAACGTGAGATTCCAAAGGTTCGGCAAGTAATAAAAATACATAGTATGTCCTGTCGTGTAGTTTGACGTTGACCAACCAAACTACCTAATAATAAAATAATATTTTTATAATTTATAATAATAATATTATTATTATTATTATTATTATTATATAAATTTAATATTATATGAGTTAAAATACTGTATTGAATATTTTTAATGATAAAATATATAAGATATATATAAAGATAATATTTTTATTATTATAATTATAAATTTTTTTTTTCATATCTATAAAACAACTTTACATAAAATGCAATAATTAAACGGTATAATTAAGTTTCTTTTTATTTAATAATTATATGCCATATTGTCAAGTATCAATTTATGAAAATAGACTTTTTGCATAATACGACGAAAATATAGATAGTGTCGTAATTCCAATATAAAAATATGGTAGTTTTTTAAATATTTTTAATTTTTTTGAGAGAATTAATTTTTAATAAATTTTAGTATAATATTATATATTCAAATATTAATAATTTTAATTATTAAATTATTTGTGTAAAATATAATTAATTTTTCTTAATAATTTAAATTTTTATAAGAGTTAATTTTTAAAAGAATTATAAAAAATGATACATTTAAAGTTTATAATAATAAAAATAACATTTGTATGAATTAGATATTGTTTAATATTTAATGAATTTAAATGATAATAATCTAATTTATAGATGTTTAATTAAATGATATTTAAAATAAGATAATGTATAAAAATATAAAAATATTATTTTTATAATTAAACTTTTTTAGTTATTTCTAAAAACTTTTAAAATTTTGTTTAGTAAGAATCTCTTGAGTTCTAAACTTGAATTTAAATAGTCACGGCAGTGGTCAACCATGATTCCAGTTACTAGCTTAGTAGGAATCATTAGGGGTTTTGTTTTGGTAATAAAATGCTCATATTTTATTTACGATTATAAATTTATATTAATTAGTATATTTTTTATCAAAAAAATTAATATTATTTATATTATAAAAGTTGATAACAAACAAATTTAGAATTATATTTTTTATATTATATAACATGCAATCCATAGTTACCAACAAACACATAATTTCATTTTCAGAGTGTATAGTTATTTTGATATTATAATTATATGATTTATATATTTTAATTTTATAATTTTTAAACATATTTTATTAATCATATTATTTAAAAATATAATCCATTATTTTTAAAAATTATAATTTATTTAAAGATAAAATAAAAATTACATATTTTATTAATAAAAAGTATTAAAAACACTTTTCATTTCTTTCTTCTCTTTTTCTTATTATACATTCTTTCGTAATTATTTTATTAATAAAAATAAAAAATAAAATTAAGAGAAAAAAATAATATACAAAAAGTTTTATATATCATTTTTTTCAATATTATCAAATTAGACATCATTTAAATTAAATTACTATTATTTAAATATATTAAATATTAAAAATTATCTAATTAAATATTATTATATTATTATACACTATAGTTAAATTTTTACTAATATGATCTCTTTTACATCATTTTAAAATCAAAGAAAAACACACCGAAAAATATTTTAATTTATAAAGGATAGTGATATTATTATAATATAATTATTTGTATTATAAAAATATTTTATTAAAAATAATAACAATAAAATAAATATAATCCATATTTTATTATAATAATCTTATCTTAATATCATCTTTACTTTGTATAGAAAACCGTGATATGTATTGAGGTCATCGTGAACTGTTCATTTAACTTTAGTTATTATATTTCATGTAAGATGATTTTTTTATTATTTTATTTTTATAAATCAAATATATTAATTATTTTTTAAAAACATTTAAGATGTTTTGTTCTAAAATTATAACAATAAATAAATTAAAATATTTATAAATATAATAATTAAATAATTCAAATATATTAATTTAAAATAAAATAATTAATACATTTAATTTATAAAAATAAATAAAATACTTTCTTCTGATATCAAAGTTGCATTCATACTTCATTGACACAAAAGACCTAGAGAACCCAAGGTTTCCATTGTATGTCCTTTCCGTATTAGAGATGAGAACGTATAATTGTTTCTAAATTAAATTATAAAATTTAAATCTAAAATCGTTCGAAAATTATTATGATTTGAGATGTTTATTTATCTGTGATTAATAGTTTAGGATGGTTATTAAAAATATATAAAAAATTATTTTTTCAAATTTTTTAAATTTTTTTTAATAAATTCTAATTATTAATTAATATATAATTTAATTTAATAAATATAATTAATTTTAAGTATGAACGGATACGATTATTAGTATAATCGTACTCGTTTGTTTTATGTTTGGTTTTTACCTAAAATCATACCCGTATTTAAAATTTATTGAATAAAAATTGAACCGACAATGCGAATAATCGACCCGCAATTTTTTTACTCATTCTTAATCTGAACACCTCGTAGTAGAAACTCTTAATTCTATTTTATTTTTTATTTATTTAATTGAGAATAATAAAAATAATTTTTAATATTTATATTTTTAATTTAATTATTATTTTAAAATAAAATATAAAATATTTTAACAATAAAAAAAATATTCATTACACTAATATCTCTTAAAAATAGATAAAAAAAATACTATATTTTTCTCATATATTTATATAATTATTTATTATTATTTTTCATTTTATCTTATTTAAAAAAAAAAAAAACTTTTATTTTTAATTTAATTTTATTATAATTTTATAAACTTTATTTTAATATTCATTGTTATTTTAATTTTACTATCTACTCAAATTTTATTCCTATTTTCATTTTACATTATATTTTTATTTTTTAAATTAAATATAACCTAAATTCATAATTTTACATTTTTAATTTATTTTAAATAAATAAATAACTCAAATAATTATAATTAGAATTACATAATATAATTCTTTTAACCCCTTCTAATTATGTTTTTTATTAGAATGGAATAATATATTTGACCGAAAATAAAGTGGATTGGTTTCTACTGAAGTCGGATTAAATTTTGACAATCTAATCAGATTTTGATTAGTATTTAGATTTAAAATATTGTATAATTTAATTTGATCATATATTTAATATATTATTTAAAATATATATATAATAATATAATTAAATACACATTTATATATATATATATATATATACAAATATTTTGAAATTATTTGTAAAATTTATATATTATGATATACAATTTCATATTAGAATATATCATTTTAAAAATCTATACAACAAAAAAAATATATTTTTATGAAACCGTAAATCCCTAATCTGGAAGGAAAAGATTATCCATAATCACAGATTTGCATGTCTTAGTTCTCACTATCGTTGTCGGCTCTCGCCAGTCCAATAATTTCTCGTCGCGTCCAACTCTTGCTCTTTACCAGATGCCAGTCCAGCCGTAGTTCTGTTCATTGTCCTTCTCGTGTCCTCTGTTCATCATCCCTGTCACGTGATCTCTTCATCGGTTCGGTTCATCCCTTTGCCAGTCCAGCCACTGTTCTTCAATAACAACAACGTGACGTACTAGATCTTTAACAACAATAGGTAACTCAACCGTTGTTTTTATTTATTCAAAATGAACATTACATGGCTTTGTTTACCGTTCAATGTTGTGCACTCGTGCTTTTAACATAATGTAAATTTACGCACATTAGGAAGATCTCGTTCACGATATTATGCACTCAACCCTGGTTCAATGTATGGGTACTAATAGGAATTTACAGATGTGTATTGGCCGAATCTCACTCCTTTCTTAGCATCCTCACACTTACATAGCACCGTCTTATATCAGACCCAATAAAAAAATTTCAACTAGTATTTCTCTAGGATTAAAAAAACATTGAACTAATATGAAATATGATGCATGATATGTGTCAACTTTTCAATAATAAAAAAATCCTCGAAGAATGATGAGCATAACAAAATTTGGAATTAACAAACATGCAATCACTTGCTATATGGTAAGCAACAAAACATCTCAAGAAAATATTAGAAGTCTGAGTTAAGTAAGAGACAAGGGATCAATGCAGATGATAAGGTGGAAGAATTATGAATTCAATTATGATAAGTTAGAATTTGAGTCTTATAACATTTGAATCTTATAAATTTTCGGTGATATTGGATGCGTAAATTTAATCAGATTTTAAATTTTAAATTCAATTTTTTTCTAATATCTTAATGAATTATAGATTTTTTAAAAATATTTCATATTATTTGACGATAAATTTGTAACAATCGAAAAATTAACATAAACAAAACAATGAATTTTCATTAATTACATCTAATTCAATATGTTTCTTACAGTGTATTTTATTATTTATTTGAATGATCATATTATTTATTGTTAATGTATAAAACTTTTTTCTGTAACTATACAATGAGTAATAACGATGAGATTGAGGAATCAATGAGTACAAAAAAAGTGAAAAAAACTTTAAAAGATATGTATGAAGAGTATTGTAAAACTTATTTTTCTTCAAATACAGAAAAATCTTCTCAACTTTTAGGAATTGATACATAAAGTTTTGGTTTAGAAATATATGCATTCAACTTTATGCTTCTCGTATGAGAAAGCATTTAAAAGAAATTCATATTATAGAAAACAAATATGAGGTGAAAAAATACTTGCAAGAAGCATTGATTGATATGGATGATGAAAAATTTGATCTTTTAAGTTGTTGAAATGTTTATTCCTCAAGATTTAAGGTTTTGTCTTAAATAACTCAAAATATATTAACCATACTAGTATCTATTATAGCATATGAATATGCATTATATACTGGTGATCATATAATTAGTCCACATAAAAGTTTATTAATTGACAAAAAACTATGGGTTTGATTTCGTACATTATTTACTGGTAATCGTACAATTAGTTTATATATTAATTAATAATCAAGATTTATTAAGAAATTTTTTAAAAAATTTGAAAAATAGTTTTTTTCGTATATTTTTTAATAACTGTCATAAATTGTAATAATTTTTGAACGATTTTGGATACATTTTTTATAATTCGGTTCAGGAATAGTTATATCAATAACCATCCCCACCCGTACCAGTACCTGTGTCCATTGCTATAGGAGATCCTTATCCTTTAAAACTGTGCAATCTTTGATTTGTACTTAAAATTGAATTCGTTCTTCTCCGATCATTGATATCCAAGAATCACTTGATAAAATTAAGACTCTAAAATTAAGTATATTACATAAAACTTTTAAATATATAGTTCAAATATATATAGATTTATTAGTTATAATATTATGTGAATATGAAATTGTTTTACATATTATTGTGTTCATTATTAACTTATTTATATTTCTAACTTTTTAATTTTTTATCATACAGATGTTTTAAATAGTATTGATGACTTAAATATTGAATAATTATCACTTCATGTTACTATTAATGTAAGAGTGAAGCTTTGGAAGAAACAACACTTTAAAAATTTAAGTTTATTTCGATGTAATTTAAACTTTAATTTTTTTAAGTTTTATGTTAAAATTACGAATATTTAGAGTTAATTTATATAATTGATGTTGAACTTTTTATCTTTTAGATAATTTTTGTTTAACTATTTTTAATCATGTTGTCATTTATTTTTGAATTTGTATATATGATATTTTTATTTGATTTTATGTAATTTTTTATTTTATAGGTTGAAATTATTACCTTGACCTATTTAATCTTTTCGATCCAAATTTGAATTTAAATTTATTCAGATTAATATTTACAACGGATCGGATTCAAATTACCTTAAAATTAACAGTTTCAAACATATATTTATTCTTATTTTTATAACATAATATATGAAAACTATGTATCTTATATCTTTCAATGAAAATATATAAAAAATTTATAACCGTTAAATAGTGCATAAATTTTTTATAATTTTTTTAAAAAATACACATTAATCTTAAATTCATCGTTATCTTTTTAGATATATATATATATTAAGAGTAAAAAGTAAAATTATATAAATAAATAAAATATATAAAAATTTAGATAAAATTATATTTATATACGTGAATTGATACACGAATAATTTAGGAAATTATTTCACTGTTTCACCGCAAAATCAGCATTAAATTGGTCGAAGAATCGAAAAGATTGCATATTTTTCTCATTTTTTAATTAAAAAGTTGTTATTTTTATAATTAATAATATTTACGTTTGAATAATTTAAAATTTTGATTAATAATTTTATGTTTTAATATTTTTAAAAATGAAAATATTATTTTAATATTAACAAAAATTGTTCTGCTGAACCTTTTTTAACTTAGTTTTCTCCGTCTTTCTTGGAGACATGTGGGTACTATTCGATTCAACCAACTCACCGAATTCATTTAAACCATACTTTTGCCATGACTCTCTCAACACCGCCATTGCTTTATTCTAGAAAGCTCGTTTCTACTTTGCTTCTCTTTTCATTTCAATGGCAAGTCTTTCCCAAATCTCTATTTCAAACAACCAATTTTCAAGCCCTCTTGTCGTGCGTTCTTCCAATAACTCCGTAGTTTCTCAAACAATCTCTTTGAGGCTACCAACTGTAATTTCTTTTCCACTCTCTGCTTATTCCTATTTCATCCTACTGTTTTGGTTCTGTGAATAACTTGCTATTTCTGTTGCAGATCTTTGGCTCTGACCTCAAATCAGGGGAAATTGAGCAGACCCATTTGGGATTATTATCTACTTTCAAGTATGTTGTTGTTCCTTCAGCTCTGGTGCTCAGAATATTATTAAAGTTGTTTTGCAAAAGTTCTGATAGGTTGCTTTAATTTTTTCTGTTTTTAAAAGTTTGATCACAGTTTATGGACTGAAATATGCATAACGCCATAATGGTGATTAAAATCAGAATGCTTACTAGAGTCATATAATTAGTTTTCTAATTGGTAATAAAACTATAGGTTTAGTATCAATTTACTAATTCTATGTTATGCTGACTTTTTTTACACAAAGATTATTTTAAATTGTTAGATACATATTCGTGTGTCCAATATTCTCTTTTTTCTGAATTTTTTGTAAATGTGTATCAAATTGAAATGTCAAATATCAACATCTATGTTCATGTGGTATCGCATGGACATAGGCACCTCATTAAATTTGAGGAGTCTATGCACCATAGAACTAATTTAGCTACTTTTTAAAAAAGAAAATTCAATTGACTATTTTATGTATGTAATTGTTTCAATCAGCTTTCTTGTTTGAATTTTCCATCCAATTGGAAGGAATTTTAGAAATTATTTTATCTTGTCCATTTGCTCGAGTTTTTAAAAAGCAAAAAATATTCTTAAAAACTCATTAAAGGATACATGACTAAATAAGTTTTCATCTTTTGGCCAATTGGACCATAAAATCTTATTGAAAAACTTGATTGCAACAACTATGCTAGTTCACATGTTTTGTTGGACATTCAGCTAGTCTTGTAAGCTGATAAGTAGAATCTATTGTCGTTTGCATGTGAATGTTTTATTTTCTTTAGAATAAACACCTCTTTTGTTTGAAAAATTGTGGCACGCCAGCTGCTAATTCATGGATCATTCATCTTGTTGTTGAAACTTACAGGGGTTTGCCATGTGTTTGGCTTGTATTCCATCTTAAAAGGTCAATCTTAAAGCATAATCGTTATCAACGTAAACTCATTTCTTTCTCTTTCACTATTCTGGTGCCACTTATTTGCTCATTACTTACAATCAGCCCCCTCTAAGCATACCACATAATTTATAGTCGACACATTCCATCTGGACCCCTTGAACTTCAACCATTGGCTCTCCAGAAACACAGGATCCAGGTTAAACTCCCTTATCTGGGTAATCTCACATCAAGGTCACTAGCATAATGGCGGAGTTGATTGCTTTCCAACACCACTTGGGAGTCCACCATAATATCAGCTATATCGCAATCCAACATGAGGCCAAACTTTTTCTACTATTCATCCCACCCTTTGCTGACCTCTTATGTTGCCAACAAGTCCGTATGGACTTCGAGGATTTATGTACATCCACATCGTATAATCTTGGCCTTAGTTGTGACCTGTAATACCACTTTGTTGGGCTTAAAGTTTTATCTTTTAATATTATTGAGGTGTAACCTAAGCTCTTATAAACCAAGTTTCTTTATCTTCTGTAGTCCACATCGAACTTGTTCGCTCACATCCAACCCCATATAGTGACAAATACTTACGCTGTTTGTTTATTTGCATACATGTAATATAATATGGGATTCCATACATGCTACCCTTGGATGACCTTGAAATAACAATGTGATTTGTTGTTATGCTAACTGCAGGAAAAGTCCACGTTTTACAATGAAAGCTTCAACAAAATCTGCAGCTATGACTCAGGAACTCGAAAACAGCAAAATACAGAGAGTAGCAGAAAGGGAAAGTGGTTTTGATTATTTTGAAATGATGAAACTTCGATTTCTAAGCTTTAAAAAGCATAAATACATGTACGTCGAAAAATGCCCCCTGCTTGAAGGCTGTTAAACTCTATAAGTCTGCGGTTCAGATTCAATGAACTTGTTCTCTAACTTGTCTTCGTTTCTTGAATAGGGAAAATCTAGAGCACTACCAAAGCCTTGCAAAGGGTCAAGCACCAAAGGTTAGAACTCAACTGAGTTTTTTTATGTTTGAGCTTTACTTGTTAACTGCATGTTGTCAATACTCAATACAATGCGGTGACCTCAAAATTAAGAACTTGTTTCCATATTTTCATAGCTATTTTTGATTCATCCAAGTATCTTAATGATACGATTGTAATAATTTTTACTGATGATTCATAGAACAGTTCATGGTAATTGCTTGTGCGGACTCAAGAGTTTGCCCCTCAGCCATTTTGGGATTCCAACCTGGTGAAGCATTCACTGTGCGCAATGTTGCCAATCTGGTGCCTCCATTTGAGGTGTGTTATACATCATAATCTGAATGAACTTGATTGAAATTCTGTTTTTAACGAATCCGATTTACATAAGAAAGCAAGCACATTCATTTGAATTTATATACAAAAAGTTATACTACCAGCCTTAGCTGCTCCCTCCCTCCTTCCTGTCCTCTGTGACCTAACTTATTTGTTTTCTTTGTTAGAGCGGACCCTCAGAGACAAAGGCTGCATTAGAATTTGCTGTGAATTCTCTTAAAGTAAGCATTTTGTTTCCAACAATTTATTTGTCAACTGTACTGTTACCTAACTTATGTGCCTGAAAGTTCTTAGGAAATGAGAAACATTTCTAGGAACATGGCCTTGGTCCTTAAAGATAGTTTACTTTGTAATGATAAGGACAATGTGCCCTATCATGTCACAACTAACAAAACAATTAATAACATTATGTAAAAGAAAACTCTTTTCATCTTAAGTTGTTATGTGTTAACAAAATGAGGTGGTAGACGGCTATAGGTTAAAGAAAAGTGCGTTCAACCGTCTGACTACTGTATGTCACATCAGTTTTACACAATAACTTGAAGCAAATAGAATTGCTCTTCTATAAAAAGTAAAATTTGGGTGGGGAGAGTGAAAAACATGAAATCATCAAATCATCATAGAACTTCTATATATTGTACCTCATAACCGATAGTCCAAACAAATTATGTTCCAGTATGATGTTTTAGGAAAGATTGGAGTCTCATGTGAGCTTGAAGGGTATCTTTTGCACCGAGTTAGATTAGAAAGACAAAGAAAGAGAGAAAGACATTAGCAAGACCAAAACCTAAAGATCATGTAATTACCTTTCTAACTTTAAATTAAGCATCAAATTCTCTGCAGGTCGAAAATATATTGGTCATTGGCCATAGCTGCTGTGGAGGTATTCGTGCCCTCATGAGTATGGAAGATGAAGGAGATTCAAGGTTTTGGTTAAACCTTTTATCTCTTTTCAAGTTGTTGCCACTGATCATCTTTTGTTCTTTCTTTCCTATAAACAATTTGTATGGCTGTGCTTCTTACATAGCAAAACTCTTGAACAGTAGCTTTATCAAAAACTGGGTTGTCGTTGGAGAAAATGCTAGGCTGAGCACAAAGACTATTGCTTCCAACCTCAACTTTGACCAGCAGTGCCAACACTGCGAGAAGGTATTATAATTCCCTTTAAATATATAGGGATTAGTTCTTCTTTTTCCTATATTTGGCTTTGCTATTTTAGATTACTTTTCTTATAGTTGCTTGCTGAATAATTAAATATTTTCAAAAACTGGCTGGACAATTGATGAGCATAGCCTTCCCTAACGAACAAAACTTTCTGACTATTTGGGAGTTCAGACCTTAAATAGCTCATTTTTAGAGATTTGGCCGAAAATGTTCCAAAATCTCAAAAATAGTATGTGTACAGCCTGTACAAAAGTTGTACTTAGCTTGTACTTAAGTAATGTATAACCTACACAGCAAAAAAAGGCAATTTTAGGCAAAAACAAAATTCCCGAACTCCTAACTTTTGGGATTTAAGGGCTTCATTTCGTGGAGATAGGGTTTCTGAAGAGTTGTGCGTTCATATCATAATATTAATTATATTAATATAGCTCTAGCACTAATTTGAAGCATTCATCAACTTTTTTTGGATAGTTATTTTTTACCCCAAGCAATGAAACCCTATTTGGGAAATAGCAAGAGTTTGACTCTTACAATATTTGTATTCAGAGTAGGACATCCACGTGCTAGTTAACTATAATTTAATCAACTGAATGAAACATAAGAATATTACTGTTATATTTTACAAATACAAGGGGTCAAATCTAACTTTTAACTAATAAAGGGATAATCTAAATATATAACCCAAAATATTTTAGAGGCTTTTTATGTGCATAGTGATTTCTCATTATACTTTTGTTAGTATATATACTAGATTAATAAAATATTTTTTCAAAGTTGAATATTAACCATTTATACAGGAATCAGTGAACCATTCTTTGCTAAACTTGTTGACCTACCCATGGATAGCAGAAAAAGTAAAGAGAGGTGTTCTCTATATTCATGGTAGTTACTATGACTTTGTTAACTGTACTTTTGAGAAATGGACACTTGATCATCAAGAAAACCGCTCCAAGGAAACTAAAAGATTTTCTATCAAAGATCGACTGGTTTGGGGTTGATCGAGGTTACATATTCCTCTCACATTACATAATATCCAAGACGGCACACATATGATAATTGATGTCCACAAAGTGTTATGTGAGAGAATGAATATTTACAATTGGAATAATAGAAGTGGTCTCATCCTTCTTCTGTAATATACTTTCTATTCTTTTTTCACTCTTTTCATAAATATTATTTATTATTGTTCTAACATTATTGTATAATATATGCTGATACAGTTTATTGATTGTCGAATTTTTATGAATCTCTCTGTGTGTACTTCAGCTAAATCAAAGGATTCAAGAACTGGGAACAATGCACATTTATTATATTTTTGGTCAATTGGTTAATTTTTTACATTAATTGACTTACACATGTCTTATGAAGTTTAAATAATTAGTTAATATTGAATTTATTTACATTTTAAAAATAACTAGGGGATCGTTTTGTAACGAGTTCTATGATCAAGCTCTGTTTTTTTTACTTGAAATTAGTTTTCTATTTTTTAACTCATTTAAGGGGGAAAAATTGTTTGGTAATTTTTTACGTCTCTTCTTTCATTTCCTATTATGTGACAAAAAGATGTCAAGTTAATTACCAAAAAGAAGAGTGAACTTGAAATAGGATTCTCAAATCTTTTTTTATTTTATTTTTAAGTTTCAAAAATAATAAAAAGTGTGTAAAAATTAAATTAAATTTTAACTTAAAAATTAAATTAATTACTAGAATTTAATAAAATAAAATTTAATTACATGTTATAATCTATTTAAATTATATTTTTAACCTCCTTTTCATGGATTACATAAATAATATAAAAAATATGTGTACTAGAGGGGGTTAAAACTACAACTCTAAAGATGTTACGAGACTAATGAGATTATAGCATATAATTAAACCAATATTAATAAATCAAAATGATACACACAAAAAAAATCTGTACAATAGCTAATAAGTTGCTCAATTATAATTTTGTAAAATTAATTTAATATTATTGATTATTATAAATAAACTTATATAATTACATTAATGTTAAATTACACTCTGAAAATTATAAATTTATAATATATAATAGTATTGAGATAATTAGCAATTTTTGTAACAATAACATACAATTCCCTTCGTACCAGCATCATCCCATTCACAATTTCCAATCACAGCCTGCTCTTTACTAACACAAGTTATTACATTTGCTGTCTAAAATACAAGCCCCCTGCAATGCTCCACTATAATGTTTGCATAGATTATTTTCTTTTTCTTTTTTACAAATTGTGTGCCTGCATCATTATTAATTAATTAATATTAGTGAAATTTTAACAAAAAAAATATAATATATATAACAAAATATGTAATTAACACTTATAAAATGATACAAGTGACGTATTAAAAAATAATGATTGATGATTTAACATGATTAATTTCACTATGAAAATGTTAATGACAATTTTCTTGGAATTGACACTAATTATAGCATACTAGAAAAGTTTGCAATAATATAGAGATATAGAGAGAGTTCGATTAATTGGTCCATCAAGGAGTTAATTAATATATATATTCATGTCAACTATGATATGGTAAAATAAATATATGATTTTATATTTTATATAAGAAATATCATATTCATTTCCCTCAAGTATCGTTGGGTAATTAATTTAGTTACATGCACCCTTTTACATTTGGCAAAACCGTCGTCATAACATCAAAATTTGAACTTTAAAACTATAAATTAATATAAATACTAGAGTATATATATATATATATTAACAAATCATTTTAATTATTTGATAATCTAACATAGATCCTATCATATTTTAAAATTAAATTTTAATAAATAATTATTAAAATAAATAAAGTAACATATTTATCATTAAAATGACTCAAATTAAATGGTTAAAAAATAATTTATTAAAATACTTTATGATAAATAGTCACATGTATTCTATATATCTTAAAAAATATAAATGTAATAAAAGTAAAATCATGAGTCGAAAAAAAGAGTAAAAATATATTAAAGATGATCACGTGTTGTGTTATTTTATAATAGATGAATATATAATGAAATTAAGGAAAAGATAATATATAATTTTAAAGAAAAGAAATGAAACTAGTGAGAGAATGAGTATATTTGACAAGAAATATTACTAATAAATGAATCCTATGTTAATAACTATGAAAAAAGTATATATAATTAACTATTTAATAATTTCAAAATCTCAAACATATGGTTAAATTAGGGTTACAACACAAACGGTATGAATTGATAACACAATATATACATAAATATAGATTAAAATTTATTATTAATTATTTTATAATTAATTTAAAAATAATAATATATAAAATAAAATTATTTATTTTTTCTATCACGTGAACAAACACATTAATATAAATACGACACAACACGAAACCTACATTACACGTTAAATCTTTCAAGCACTCTAGTATATTGGCATTAACCAATAAATTTATTTTCAGAGAAAAAAAAATTATTAATTATTAATTTTCTTGGTTAAGTGGTAAATTTTTGATCGGTTAAAGGTCATTGATTAGATATGCCTTACAATATTAAAAGTTGGGTAAAATAACTTAAGAGAACTCTTTTAACAACTATGTGTGGCTACACACTTACACGTTAGGTTATATAAATTTATTTTCAAACATAGTTTTAACAATTTTTGAAAAAATACTTCAGCGGAACCTCCAAAAGATCCTATTATGAGACCACAAATATAAAACAAACTGAGTATGGAGTACGGAAATACTCTCTCTTTTTTTCTTCCCTTTTTTTGTGATTTTTTTTACCCAAACATGTTTGATTAAAATAAAATCTCTATTGTAAATTAATAAAGTTTTTTTTCTTCCTTTTTTAAGATAAATTTGAAAACTAAGTTTCTAGATTTTGAAAGTTAGCTGAATAGTTTATTCTTCTTCTTCTTGTTCTCTGATTACACAAAAATTTAATTCATCTTTATTCATAATTTTTATAAATTTTATTATAATATTATATTTAATTGATATAAGATATTTTTAATATCTCTTAAATTATAAATTTTTATCTCTTAATGTCTACAATTTTATATTTTTAACTTATTTTTATTATATTTTAATTTTATTTTGATCATCTATTTTTTCTCTTTCGCAAGTTCTATTTCTTTTTTAGAAGATCAAAAGTTTTTGTAATTAAAATTTTGTTACAATATTAAAATTTATAAAAAAACATAAATCATCGAATCCTATAAAATTAACCCAATATATTAAGATATTTATAATCTTTATAAGTTTTATCATAATATTGGATATATTTTTATCTCTAATATTAATATTACATATTTTTAATAAACATTTAATATTTAGGCACCACAATTTCATTCAATTAGAAAAATAGATCATAATTAATTATTGTTGATGGTGTTTTTATTGGAAAGAAAAACTGGTTGAGTCAACCATCTCAAACTAAAGAGAACATAACCGAATTTCACCAAACATGTTTTCTCCCCACAATTAAATTGTGCTTATAGATTGAATTGGTGTAAATTTGTATATGATTTATTGTTTAGTGAAGCAGATGCCATTATCTGATTTATCAGTAAATTAATGATAATAAAATTTAATGTTGACTTTATGGTTAAATGTGACTAGTTTTCTGTTTTGGTTTGTTGGTTAAATGTGTCTTCAATTACGTGCTTTTAATATTGAAAACAATCCGGATGGTTGAGCTAATTTTTTTTTTTTAATTTGGTGTTTGTATAGTTGGAAAATTGTATATAACATTAGTAAATTGGAAAATTACATTTTCATTATGTACTTGTCAAATAATAATTAAATATGTGTTATTAGAATTGGTATCATAAATAGCATAATTTAACTAATTATAATCTTACAATGTTAATAATTATGCAAATTGTTTTCTCTTTGATCTTTGCCCAAACGTATCTCAACTTTTTTATTTATTTTTTCTAATTATTTTCTCCTTTTTTCTATGTTTTTATTGGTAAGATAAATGGTATTAAAAGTCCACTATATTTAATAAAAATATATTTAAATTTATTAATGTAAGACAATAAGAGTTTATTATCTCTCTTGAAAAAGTTATGGAAATATAGCCATAAGATTAGGGCAAATTTTTAGAAGAAAAATTAACATTTTGTAAGAAATTTATTTTCTTTTACCTTAAATATTTGATATGTAATTTAATAACCTTTCAAAAGATATAACATACTTATAGCACCGAATAACTAGCAAAAAAAAAATACTTTTATAAAATATAAAGGAATTCCGTTTTTAACTAGCACATTGAAGACACTCTGGATAAAATATACGTGGCAACTACAAAAGGTAGCTAGTTCATTTTGTGGAAAAAAAAAACAGAAAAGAAAAGGAAAAAATAAGAAGAAAGAAACAGAAGCCAACTTCAATTCCTTATAGCTGTGAAGAGAAAACAAAACAAAAGAAATTAAAACGTTATGAAGAACTTGAACACAACAAGTAGCTAAACATTAGTGTCATAAACCAATCAAGAAATTGAAGTTCTCCACCTTCTTGGTGCCTTTCTATTCTGCTGATCTATTGATAGCTGAGACCCCATATCCAGATTTTCAAGAGCTGTCATCTTGGTCAATTTGTTCAGCTTCTTCCATCCACTAGTCCAAGCAGATGTTTGTTTTTGTTTCAACACTTTATGAAACTGTCTCTGCAGATTCTCCATATCCTTTTGGAGTTCAAGGTTCTTAGCTTTAAAACTTTCGAGTTCGAACTTTAGAGTGTTAATGTCTTTTTTAGCTGTTGCCTAGTCTTCTTGGAATGATTGTGCTGTGCTTTCGAGTAGCGTTTTTTGATTTAAAATCATTGGTTGATATTGTGATTCAGTTGTAGTTTCTTTTAATGTAGTGTTGGCTATTGCATTGTTTATCTTTACTAGTTCAGAGAAGAGTACTTGAACTACTATTCTTAATGGCAGCCTTTCATTTTGAGCAGCAGGCAGGCAGGCATCAATTGAGAGCTTTTGACAATCCATTACTCTGCATAGTCTCTTCCTTTCATGTTCAGAAAGTGTTGGATGTGCCTGTTAAGTTGTTGATGAAGAGATAACAACTAATCAGTAAAAGAACCAGAAAGATCACAAACACAATTATAGTATGACCTACAATATCTACTGGCAATATAACATGCCCAATGTTGAGTGTACGGTTTAAAAAAAGTGTTTTTATAAAGAAGCACATTATTTGTGTTTTCTATCTCTGAGTCCTGAAGGCATTTATGGTAAAGAAAGTATGTTTAATTCAGAAGCACATAAGTCTGTTTCTTGACTAATCTGTTTCAGAGTTGTCTTCCTCTTTAGTAGATTGTTAAGAAGCTACAATTTCTTCAGTAAAACAAAATGAAGAATAAAGAAGTTGAAATTCAGGAAAATTAAGGGCTTGTTTGGCAAAGTAAGTTGAAAACTGTTTTCTATACTTATTAAAATTGTTTTTTTGTTTTTTACAACCTCCATTTTCAGAAAACATCTAAAACAATGGTTAAACACTCTAATTTGTTTTTAAAAATGAGAACAACTCAGATTTGTTTTCATTGTTTTTGGATAAAGCTTTTAACAACAAATTCAAGTTAAGCCGTAAAACATGTCCCAAGTTTCCTCTTTTTTATTTTTTTATTTTTCTTCTCCTTTTCTAGTACTTCTAGAAAATGAGTGACTAAGTTCCATGCTTTGATTTAAGTAAAAGTAACATGGGCAAGGAAGAAACCACTACCTTTAGATAGGAATCAATAGCTCTATAAAGTCCATCATCACAGGTTCTTGCAGATTCAGGCAAAGCTTCGGCTAGTACCTGAAACTTGGTAAGAGAGAGATTTCTATCTTTAGACACCTCTCTGAGATAACTAGCAACAAGCCTAGCCACTCTCATTTTAGCATTTAATAGCACTTGCAATTGCCCTTTGAGTTCCTTCATATATGTGTTTGTCAGAATAAGACAATTGCCTACTTGTACTTGAATTTTCTGTTTGTACGTTCTTGAACAAGAAAATGCTCCAAAAGCCTCTGAACAAAGTCTACATCATACATAGTTTTGGTTTAATTTATTATACGAAGGAATCAAAAGATCAGCCAATGTAGCTTGTTCAAATTGCATTCCAACTCTTTTCTCCAATTCAGTGACCAAAGCTGGAGCTATTTTCAACATGTTAGCCATTCTCAAAAGCCTAAGCAAGAAGCTACAGGGCACGCTGTCCTTCTGCTGTGGAAGTATGCTAATTAGGCTCTCAATAATCATCCTTTGATCTCTTGCCTGAACGGTTAGAGGGTCGTCTTTTGCTCCAACAACAATCATGTGTAGCCCACCTTCCCAACTGTTGTTGCTGCTACTCGTATTGCTAAAATTGCTTACTTCTTCACCTGCTGCAGAAGAATCCCTTATCAAACCCGGTAGCCATTTTGCTGCATAATGCATTATTGCAGCTCCAATAAGATCATATGTCATACCCTTAACCTTAATTGCTGTAATAATTCTAACAAAGTGATCAATCCTTAAAATTGAAACATCTTCAAACCATCAATCAGTTGGAACCTGTTGGTTTCTACTAGGGCTTGATTCCTTCGTGTCATTCCACTTAGGGCTACAAACATTCTGTTGTTTTCCTGTATATGCCCATCTTATTCCTTTGGGATTTGCACAAGCTTTCCAAGCTATGGAGTCACTACATCTTCGAACAATTTGAAGATTTTCAGCCCACGGTGAGAGGTTCTCGCAGTTTTTCAACACAAATATAGAGTCTCTCCATGAAGATAAAACAACATAACTAAGGAAAGCTTCTGTTTTAATTATGAGATTACCTTCTTCTAAATCTTCTGTCATTTCTAGGTACTCAGCAGCACATCCAAGACCTGATATATTAGCTGCTGTTAGATCAACTGCAATTCCATAGCAGAATTTTGCTGCTAGTTCAAAAGCCACTCCACCAGGAAGATCATCCAAAACTATGTGGTCGAACTCTGAATTACTCAATTCGTACACTGTTCTGTTCATTTTTCCACTCTTAGAAAGCAAAGGAATCTAATTCCATCCCAACAAGAAGTTAAAGAGAAAGAAATACAGAAATTCAGTACTTGTCAAATCCAGTGTCAAATAAAGCTTTAAACTATTTTTATCTGAAACATTTTAACAACAGTTTGTGGGCTACCTTATGTAAGTAAAATTTAACATCTCCAATATGAACTTGCAAGTCACTTGGAATATCAGTTGCAACACACCTATACATACACAAAACAAAACCCACCAACCATTTCAGAAGCTTGTATTCGTATGTAACTCAAGATTGTGATTGCTCAAAGATTTTTTTAATGATTTTTAGTTATGATCTATATAGGTATATAAAAAAATAAGTTAAGAGAAATAATAAATACCATGATTGGCCTCTTAGCTGAAACCCATCCGTTTTGACACCTTGTTTGCTTGAACTAACAACTCCACTCCCACAATCTCGTCCTGTAGCTAACTCATACGTTGTATATTTTAATTGTTAATATTTTAAAACTTCATTAAATTTGTAAAAGTTGATTAAGTTTTGAAAATAAGATATTAAAAATATCTTAATTTTTAAGAAAAACTAGATAACATAAGTCTATAAGGTTATTAATATCCTAATTTTTAAACTTAATATAATCTTAAGGTATTCTTTGAAAACTAATCTATTAAGATATGTGAAAATTATGGCCCAAAACCCATATATCAAAATAAAACCCTCACTCCTTTATTATATATATATAAGCTTATATGTTGCTGTGTAAGAGGTGATAGCTATTGAGAGTGTTGCCGCAAGAGAGAAAATAGAGAGAGCTTCAAGCTGCCGAATTAAAGAGTGAGAAGAAGAAAATAAAAAATTCAGCCGCTGATTTTTTCATTTTTAGCCGAAGAATCTCCTATTTTTATTCTTAAATTTTACGGAGCAGATTAGAAGAAAAGTCATATGCAATAGCTCATTTTTGTGATAATATTTTATTTAATAGTAAGTTTGTTAATTTATTTTGTTATATATTATCAGTAAATTAGAGAAAGTTATTGTCTGGATATATTTTGGATTATGGTATATTTTGTTAAGCTCTCTAAATATTGGTATTTGTATCTCTATTTGACTATTAGTGGATTTTTTTCGGTGTGTCGTTGTCAATGGAATAGATTTTTCACATTGAAAAGTTGAACCACTTAAATCATTGTGTACCATTTATTTTCATTATTTATTATTATTTTGCTATTGCCCATAATTATTTATCTGTGCAACCAAATTTGACCCGATTTTCGCTTCTATAATTACTAATTTATAACAAAATATACAACTTGGGGATCACTATTAATTTTTTTTGGGAACCCTTGTTTCCTTTAGTTTTATAGTTAGTCTGTAAATCTTTCTGATAACAATGGTGTTGAAAAAATCGGGTATATTTTTCCTATTCTAAGTAGCTACTATTTGTCAAAATATTGTGTTTCTCTGATAATTATCATTGTATTTCATTATTATTTCTGTTCTGTATTCTATACAAGAGTTGAGATATATGTATACAAAGAAAACGAAAATTAAACAATAACCATAATTCCTGCACATCCATGTTTTATGGCTCCACTACTATTATGTATGCTCCATGTTTTACTCCACTGAGCATTGGTGTCTGCCACTGTTGTAGCATGCACCACAACACACACCAACACTCCTCCTCAAGTTGGTGCATATATGTCTCTTATGCCCAACTTGTCAAGTGAGTTGTAAAAGTTTCTTACAGACATAGATTTTGTGAGTATATCAGTCAATTGATCTTCTGATTTAACAAATGGAAGCTTAATAATCTTTTCTTCAAGATTCTGTTTGATGAAGTTCCGATCCACTTCAACGTGCTTCGTGCGATCATGTTGAACTGGATTGTGAGATATGGCAATGGCTACTTTGTTATCACAAAATAAGTTCATTTCAGAGTTATGAGCAACACCAATCTCAGTTAGAAGTTTTTTCAACCAAAGGAGCTCACATATTCCCTTGACCATTCCTCGAAATTCAGCTTCAGCACTGGATAAGGCAACTACATTTTGCTTCTTGCTCCTCCATGTAACAAGATTGCCCCCCACGAAAGTAAAGTACCCAGCAGTAGATTTCTTATCCTTCATATTCCCTGCCCAGTCTAAATCTGTATATCCAAGGACTTCCAATTGACCATTCTTTGAAAACATAAGTCCTTTCCCAGGGGAGGATTTTAAGTAACGAAGTATTCGCATAACCGCATCCATATGGTCTTCACTTGGGCAGTGCATGAACTGACTCACGACACTCACAAAGATAAGCAATATCAGGTCGAGTATGAGATAAATATATGAGTTTACCTACTAACCGTTGATATCTCTGTTTATCTGTTGGTACTTGGTCCACATATTCTCCGAGTTTATGATTTTGAACCATTGGAATATCGACACGTTTACAATCTAGTAGTCCTGCCTCTGCTAGTAGGTCCAGAGTATATTTCCTTTGGGAAAGACATATGCCTTGTTTTGATCTTGTTACCTCAATACCTAAGAAGTATTTGAGCCCTCCCAAGTTCTTCATTTCAAACTCATTTGTGACAGCTTGTTCTTGAAGCTTAGAGATTTCTTCTTTATCATCCCCTGTAATGATCATGTCGTCTACATAGACTATAAGTACATTATCTTCCCTAATCGATGTTTTAGGAAAAGAGTATGATCGTAGTTGCTTTGTTGGAACCCATATTTCTTCATTCTTTGAACTCAACCTACCACACCACGCTCGAGGTGATTGTTTTAGTCCATACAATGCTCGTTGTAATCTACATGCAGTTTCTTTTCCTGATGTAACAGTATATCCTGGTGGGATATCCATGTAAATCTCTTCTTCAAGGTCACCATGAAGGAAGGCATTCTTCACGTCAAGTTGGTGCAATGGCCAATCTAAATTTGCTGCAAGAGATAACAAAACTCTCACAGTTTTTAGTTTAGCCACAGATGAGAAGGTTTCTTGATAATCTATCCCATGTTTCTGTGTATATCCTTTTGCTACAAGCCTCGCCTTGTATTGATCAACTAACCCATCTGCTTTATACTTAATGGAGAAAATCCACTTGCATCCTACCATCTTCCTCCTTTGAGGCAACTCGCTTAACACCCATTTGTTATTCTTTTGCAATGTCTCAAATTCCTCTTTTATAGCTTGAGCCCATTTTGAATCAGATAAGGCTTCTTCAATGCTACTCGGAATTTGACACGAGGAGAGTGTTTGTGCAAATGCCCTGATAGGTTCTGATAACCTTTGAGTAGATACATAATTTGCTATTGGATACTTGCGTTATCGTTCTTCTCTTTCTGGGGAGTATCGATTTGGAGGTTTACCTCGATTGTGTCTGAAAGGTAAAACATAACCAACAGATGTATCTATAGCATTAGTTTGTAAAGGTGTGATATGATAGCTTACTTCAGGAGTGATCTCAGCAGGAGGATCATTGGGTACTAGAGAATGAAGGGGTACATCAACCACTTCATCTTCTGGAGATTCAATTACTACTTCAGCTTCAGTTCTTGGAAGTTCAAGCTCGGGTCTAGATACTGGCTCCTCCATATTATTGGCACGATCTGAGTATGTTGGACTCGTGTCTAATATTTCAACATCAAGCCAATTTCGTTCTTCACCATAACTCTCCTCCTGAAGAGTGTAATTGGATACCGGTGATGGGAAAAACATTCTGATTCGAGGAAAGTGACATCCATGGTAGTATAGATTCTTTTAGTAATTAGATCATAACATCGGTACCCCTTGTTTTGTACACCATACCCCAAGAATGCACATCGGACAGCACATGAATCCAACTTAGTTCGTTGATTTTTATGGAGGTGGACAAAAGCAACACATCCAAAAATTCGGGGCGGAAGCATCAAAATAGTAGGCAAGGGAAGATGATCAGATAACATCTTTAATAGAGTCTAAAATTGTAAAGTTTTTGTGGGCATACGATTCAGTAGATACACAGTTGTAGTAACAGCATCACTCTAGTATTTATTAGGCATATGTGCACCGATTAGTAAGGCCCGAGCCGTTTCTAAAATATGTTGATTCTTCCTCTCTGCAATCCCATTCTGTTGTGGGGTTTGTGAACACAAGGTTTCATGGAGAATACCATGGTTGTCCAAGTATGTCCGGAATTGTTGATTAACATACTCCCCTCCATTATCAGACCTAAGTATCTTAATTTTTTCAGAAAATTGTGTCTGAACCATGGTGTGAAACAGGTGAAATGTAGCAAATACTTCATCTTTATGTTTGAGAAGGTAAAGCCATGTCATTCGTGTACAATCATCAACAAAAATAACAAACCAACGATGACCCGATGACGTAATGACCGGGGAAGGTCCCCAAACATCAGAATGTACCAAAGCAAAATGAGCATACTTTTATTCATGCTCATAGGATAAGACGCCCTATGACTTTTTTCTAGGATACAAGTATCACATTTGAAATCTGAATGTGTGATATTTGAAAATAAATTAGGGAGTAGGTGCTTTAAATACCCGAATGATGGATGCCCAAATCTACGATGACATAGCCAAATCTGTCGTTCCTTGTTACCAACAGTATGTTGCATGTGATTGGCTCTTCCTGAGCTGAGGTCATCCACATAATATAGGCCTCCTCTCCTAGTACCACGCCCAATGATCTCCTTGGTGAGAATATCCTGTAGAAGGCAAAAAGTAGAATACATCAATACTACACAGTTAAGGTCTAAAGTGACCTGACTTACAGACATTAGTCGGTTTGATAGAGAGGGTACAAGCAAAGTATTAGATAATCATAATGAAGGAGATAAGGTCACTGTTCCAGCTCCTGTAACTGGATAAGTGACCCCATTTGCATTGGCAACACGGCTCCGTCTTGGCTGGGTTGTATTGGAGAGATCGTTTGGGTCAAATGTCATGTGATCTGTAGCTCTAGAGTCCAGAATCCAATCATCTTTATCACTACGAGTAGAGATGTGAAATGCTTTACTTGAAATACCTGGATCTTGGGAAGATTCGGCTTGAGAAGTAAGGAATAGTGAGGCATTATTGGTAGCCACAGCTGCTCGCCCAGTGGTGTCCCATTTCTTCCGTGCTTGAAGATCATTCCACCATTCTGGATACCCATGTAGTTTGAAGCAGTTTTCACGGGTGTGTTTGGAGTTTCCGCAATGGCCACATTTCATGTCAAGAGATGGTGGATTTCCCATGGATTTCTTGCTACCCAAGGAAGGTCCTGTTTTTGGTGGCATTAGATTATGGTGTCCCTTGACCCCTTTAAAAACCATAACTGCTCCGGGTGTCGTATCTACACCTGTGATCATCACGGTCTGCCTGACCTCTTCCCTACGGACGAATCCATAGGCTTGTTCCACCGTAGGGAATGGTTTGATCTGAAGCACATCACTTCGAGTTTTATCCAATCTATCATCAAGTCCATCGAGGAAGGTATACACTCGATCTTCCTGTACGATGGAGTTATATTTTTGTATATCGATCGCACACTCCATTGGATTAGGACGACGGAAATCAATTTCACGCCACAACCCTTGAAGGTCATTGTAGTATTTTTCAATGGAGCCACCCGCTTGCTTCGTACGAGTAACTTGACGGCAAAGATTATACACTTGAGACGTGTCTGTCCCATCATAGTAAGTGGTAGCAACCGAATCCCAAACCTGTTTCGCAGTTGGGAATCGGATAAAGTTTGCAATCAAGGAGGGGTCCATCGAATTGATCAACCATCCTTTGACAATGGCATTTTCAGTACGCCATCTCCTAAATGAGGGGTCGGTTTCAACAGGTTGAGGAAAATCCTCATTAATATATCCCAGTTTATCTTTTCTAGAGATATACATCTCCATCACCTGGGACCACAAGACATAGTTGGATCCTCCCAACTTGATACTATTGGGAGCAGTCGACGCTTCAGTTGGCGGAGGTTGTGAGCTGATCTGAGCTCTAGTTAGAACTTCCGTCATTTTCGCCGTCAAATCTTCTAACATGAAATTGGTAGTTAAATCTCTAGATTCCGCCATGAAATCTAAAATTGGTAGTTAAATCTTCCAACATCGAATTTTTTTTTTTTACAAAAAAGCCACTATATAAATGAAAAAAAAAACAACTTGTAACCCTAACCCTAATTTCCCATTCTCGCAAGCGGCGCCTTTCCTCTTCCTGCGCGATTTCAGCAAGATGGTCGAGCAGTTTTCTCGCGCAGTTTCCTCTGCGCAGCTTCTTCTGAGTTCCTCGGCGCAGTGGCGCCCTTGTTCTTCTGAGTGCAGTGCAGCTTCTTCTGTGTGTTCCAAACCCTAAGAAAAAATTCCAAGCTCGCGCAGCCTCTTCTCACCCAAATTCGCGCAACTTCTTCTCAACCAAATTCGCGCAGCTTCTTCTGCGTTCCTCAGCCAACTTCTTCTGCGTGGCTTCACAGCAACTCTTTCTTCACGCAGCCTCTGTGCAGTTCCTTCTCGTTCCAAGCTTGTCCGAGCTTAGAAGAACAGTATGGTTACCCACAACTGCAGATAGACCTACGGCTCCAACCAGCCACACGCACAGAGACAAAACACACAATATGTGTTGCTGCATTTCAAGTTTCACGGAGGTAGGAAACCGGTGCGGTTGCCTACGGCTACGAAGAGAGATTGCGAACAATCTGTGACTCCACCCGCAGATACAAAGCAGATGCACAGAATGCAACCTCAGCGTCGTTTATCATTGTGTTCTGTTTCTTTTCCAGAAAAGAAACTGTATGGTGGAACCGGTGAGTAAGCAGAACGACCACCTAGATCGAACCAGTGTCGAGAGATCAGAAATGGCCACCCTGTAAATCGTATTCGTAGATCACAGCCTACAATCACCATCAAGAACTACAATCAACAATCAAGAAAATGTAAAACAAAAGAACACAATCCGCAACCACAATCAACAATCAGTAAAAAACAGAAAACAGCAGCCACAATCATCAGCCACAATCAACAACCACAATCAAAGAATCAAGAAAATGTAAATCAAGACCATACTGTAATCGGGGATCGACATTAGCAAAAAATGTAAATCACAGCCACACCGTAATCGAATCGAATCGGCAAAAATAGAAATCAATAGGTAATTCCATTAATCAGTAATAACCTGCTCTGATATCATGTCAAAATATTGTGTTAATTATATCAAATTTATATTTTTTTAAGTACCAAAATATTTAAACAAGTTTTAATCAAATTAATTATTTGTGATGGTAAAAAAAATATTATATTTATAAAACACAAAATAATTAATAATTAATTTTGAGTAATTAAGTTTCAAGTTTTAAAAAAAATTATTTAAGTTATATTAAAATTTTAATTACAGATTTATCTGAAAATAATATTACTCTTAATTCTAAAATTATTATACTTATTTTCAAACTAATTATTTTATAAATTATATGATTTATAATGACATTCAAATATATAATTTAAAATAAATAATAATAATTTTACTTATTAAGTGAACCAGAAACCATACTAGATATCATTTTGATTCACAAAGGAGATAATGAACAATGTTTATGAAAAAGGTGAAACAGAAAAAAAAAGATGAAAACAAACTCTTTTAAAAAATGTGATCTTTTCGCCTTGCTCTAGCAGTGATAATTTTCAGTTTTTTCTCTTGATGCAACTCTTTTAGAGCTTTTAAAAATTAACATTTACATTGCTTATTGTTTTAACCATACCTAACTCAAAGACATTTCAAGATATCAACATAGGCCTATGGATTTTTTAAGATTATATAAATTTAAAATCATTTTTATATACATATAATTTATATTATATTATATGTGAATGTTAATTTTATTTTTAAAATAATTTAAAAACTATTTATTATTTCTCGAGAACCTATCAAGTTATAAAGTGGATATGGAGATAATCAAGATGGGTGGGACATGTTGATATAGTTTTAGTGGATGATAGCTTCCCATTCCTCAGTAACTACCAATCATGTATTTCTTCTTTTGGGAAATTGAGCTTTCGCCAAATTTCGTTAGCAGAGTTAAAAGAGAATAATAATAAATCAAAAATAAATAAATAAAATATTATTATTATAATATTTGATTTGATAACTAAAATTAAAAAAAATTAATATTATAATATTTGATTTTTAATTTAAATAAAAATATTATATATTAGTTTATTAAAATTTAAATAATGTAATTTTTTTTATACATTATTAAAAATTATTATTTAATCTTAAAAAATTTAAAAATAAAAATAAATAGTTTTGATAGTTTTTTCTTCCATGTTATTTATAAAATAAACTGAAGTTTAAATAGATGATAGTAAAAAAAAATTGTTAAGATATTAAAACAATAATTTTTGTTATTTTTACGATAAAAAATTGTACAAAATGTCAATTTTATTCTTAATATAAATTACATTTTAGTATTATTATTTTTGAATAAAATTATGATTAAAGAAATGTTTTTATTGCATTAGTAATTTATATTGTATAAATATTTTTTTTTCTTCTTTTAAATTTAAAATATACTTGATATGAATTGTAATATAAAAGAATGAATTTTATACAAAAACTAGGTAAATATATGAGTGGGGAATTCACTAGGAAGTTATATGTTGTTGAAGTTTACAGTTTTACTTCGTATGTATCTACACAGTGAAGTAGTAAAAAATATATTTTTTAAGTAATAATTTACTTCTTTTTTTCACTACAATAAGCCCATGATAAATATTTGTAATGAAAAAAATAAAACTTTGAGGTAATAAATAATAATTATGTATTAAATCATAGATAAATTAGTTCTTCGTATAATTTCCGTTTCCGTATTAAAAAAAAAAAAGAGCATTCCCACCTTTTCCCGTTTTGCTTCCTTGTCCGATGGCTTCAAGAAGTAGAACTACAAGCATCAAAGCAGTGACTGAATCAAATACTTTCACTTCAATCCCATCAGCTTATATCTTCACAACCAAACCCGATCTCCATTTTCAACAAACTCCAAACAACCCAGAACAAGAAGAAGAAGAAGAAGACGATTCATTACCCACCATTGATTTCTCTCTTCTCGCTTCTACTCAATCTAATCAACGTTCCAAAATCATCCATGATCTGGGTAAAGCAGTTCAAGGTTGGGGATTCTTCCAGGTGATCAATCATGATGTTCCAGAGACGTTGATTAAGGCGATGATCGATGTATGTGATCGTTTTTTCAATCTGACGGAGGAGGAGAAGATTGAGTTTGAAGGGAAACATGTGTTGGACCCAATTAGGTGTGGGACCAGCTTTAATCCTGATGTTGATAATGTTCTCTTCTGGAGGGATTTTCTTAAGGTTTTTGTTCATCCTCAATTTCACTCGCCTCATAAACCCAATGATTTTAGGTACTTGTTCCTTCTTTTTTTCTTTTTTTCCTTAAATACTTCTTTATTTTTACCTATTGAATTAGAATTTCTCCAGTGTTTTGAATTATTTTCAGTGTATCTCTGTATGTGTGTGAGAGAACTTAATCTGATTCGATTCTGTACTTGTTTCTTTGGAATGGTTTAGTTGGTTTAGTTAAATGTGGTTAAAAAAAAGTTAATATAATTACGTTAGCTAGTTTCTTGAAATTTTGAAAGCACCTCGTTTGGAGATTGCTAGGCACTTTTATAACTGTTGTGTCTCATTTGAAAGCACTTTCAACATCGAGAAGTAATTCCAAATGACACTTGAAACATTTTTTCTTTCAATTCATAGAAAGATTTAGGTTGCTTACTCTAGAAGTGTTTTCAAGAAAAAAGTAGTTTAAAAGAAGCATTTAGGTGTCTAACATTTACAGCAAGTGGTTTTATGGTTTTCAGTAGCATTTTAGTACTTATTTGAAGAAAGAAAAACGCATACAAATTATTGACTTCTCTTAAAATCACTAAGCACTAATGATACTTCACAATGCTCATGAGATTGCCAACCCATCATCAAAAGTATTTTTAGCCCATTTGTTAGCACTTTTAGTGAAACAGTTCATAGAACTTTTATTCCTGCAATGGTACATTCATTTTTTAAAAGTTCTTGGCTAAATAAGTAGCAAACATAAAAACTCAGCCAAAGAACATTTTAATTCATAATATTAACTTTTGTATAGCTTTATCATGTTGTAGAATCATTTTTGGAGAGTATGTAACTATGTATGGAAAAGTAGACATTCTAATGCCAGTCAGGAGACTCAATTTCATTAATGATGCGTTGAATGCAGTGAAATCTCAATGGAATATAGCAATAGAACAAGAGAAATAGCAAGAGAATTAATAAAGGGAATATCAGAGAGTTTGGGATTGGAAGCAAATCACATACACAGAGTTGTTAATTGGGATAATGGGTTAACAGTTTTAGCTGCAAATTTCTATCCACCGTGTCCTCAACCTGAATTTGCAATGGGTATGCCTCCTCATTCAGATCATGGACTCTTGACCATTTTAACACAGAATGATATGGGTGGCCTCCAAGTTAAACATAAGGGCAAATGGGTCATTGTGAATCCAATGCCTAATGCTTTTCTTGTCAATGTAGGTGATCATATGGAGGTAATTTATCATCCCTTTGCATAATTTACAACTAATTTGGTCTTTATCGTGCTCGTTTAGATGCACTATTTGAAAGCTTTTTTGATAAGCGAGTCTTTTTATGTTTATGAGTGAAATAGAAATTTTTTCAATATTTGTAGAACCCCCTTTTTTAACGATAGAAGTGCTTTCTTAAAAGGGGACATAGGGTTTGTTTGGAAACGCTTCTCATTTTGGTTGAAAGTGCTTTCAAATGAATCAAAGCATTTTCAAGGTGTTTGGCAATCTCTGAGAAGTGTTTTAAAGTTTGAGAAGCACTATTTGTACTTTTAAGATAAGTAAATAATAATTACTTTTTGGTGAAGTAGTTTTGAGTACATACTCCCATCCTAAAATAATTATCAAAGTGCTACTCAAAACCACTTCTAATATTTTCATCCCAAACACCTAAATAGTTATCGTAAAACTACTTATAAACAGACAACTTTATTTTAAACCACTTATCTTAAAATCACTTCTGGAGAAATACATCCAAATGGAGCTCTACTCTTGAGAGAAGCCCTATTTCAAAAGCACTTTTACAAAGTCTCGTAAGAAAAACAAATGAACCTTAAATCGGAGTAAATGTGAGAAATTATGGACTAAATTGGCAGTAAACTTAAATATTTCATGGTTGCATCTACAACATTATATGTATTGTTTGTAATTATTTTCAATCTCAAAGCTATTATTATACAAAACAGGGAGACAAAAATAAGGTTTGTTTCCTTAAAACTTATTTGAGAATGTATATGTTTTGTGCAAGATCCTGAGCAATGGTAAATACAAGAGTGTGATTCATAGAGCCATTGTGAACAACAGAGCCACAAGAATATCAATAGCCATGGCAAATGGACCTTCATTGGACACAGTTGTTAGACCATTAACTGAATTGATAGATGAAGAAGAAGCTTTCAAGGAAAAAGCATATATTGAAATGGGATATAAACAGTACTTGGAATTGCAACAAAGCAATAGACTCAGAGACAAATCATGCTTGGGTGGTGCTTCTACAGTAATATGAAAGCATTTGTAAATTAGATTACTAAACTTGTTGAATTTATGTCAGTTTGTTTATAATGTTTGGTTTAATAGTAATTTATGTGTCTGGTTTAGTTCAAATAGAGTAGATTTAAATAGGTAACCCTAGCTATTTGCTAAATTGAAGTTTTTAAATTTAAAAATACCTAATCATTAAATTATGAGCATAAATTTTAAATTATTTTTACATTAGTATTTTTTCTCCAAAAATATCAATTCCCTTTAAATAAGGTTATCCAGAAATATAATCTACATCATTTTTAGATCATATAGAGCTTGGCCTATATACCTTGAAACATTACTCAAATGATAGAATTTGATATTTGAAGTTGTCTTGAAATATGATATGGACCAGAGGGAGAAATTTTTTTAAGGTACTTTCTTTTGATTAGTGAAAAGTGGGTACTCTCTAATATAGAAACTTACAAACATTGGTTCATTCTATTGTTGGATTTTACCAAGTTTTCTCACTCCTATATGATTTTGTTTGTCACTGATCAAAAGAAAGTAGCTAATGGGTAGCAATAAAAGATACTCTTTAGTCATAAAACAAATAAAACAAACAAGCATAAATGGACATAATATAACCAATAAATAAACAAACTTATTCGACCAAAACTGAACCAAATTTTATGTTTTATAGATTCAAATAAATTGGTTTCGATTTTAAAAATCCAAAAACCAACTTGTCACTGATCAAAACAAAGTAGCTAAATAGGTGACAAGTACTTTAGCCATAAAACAAACAAGTAGCACATTAACATAAATAAGTTTGTATAAAAAAATTTAACAATGGAATCAAAAGGTGTCATGACAAACAAAAGATGAAACAAACAAAATAAAGATTGAAGAAGCAACTCGGAACCTATGACTATCTTCGTTATCTGTGAATACCTTTCATATAAATTGTTTCCTCCATGGATCAAACCAAAAAAAAATAACTAATACCATACACATCTGCCTTTACTAAGATTTTACCATCATAACCAATTGTGAATGGCTTGAATAATATTGTTTGAATTTTGATTGAAAGTTTCCTGCTCCAAGATTCTACTACACCATACTCTTCCATAACCCACAAATCAATAACATCATCATCCAAGTAAGGAGCCAGAGCAACGAGACGTCCTGACACATCTCCTAATTTTCAATCACCTCCCTACCAATATCAAAAGCAATGATGTAACCATAAGATAGCCAATGTAAAAAGCCTTGGCTAACCACACATTTAGAGAAGGGATAGAATACAATAAGGTTAGGGTCAGGGAATATGTTGAATTTTCTCCAAGAATCAGTGGCTAAGCTATAAACACTAATCTCAGATCACAAAAAACACAAGTTTCGATGATTAAAAACCACCTTGTAGTCACTAGTCAAGTGTTCATAACTGAAACCAATTTGATATTTCAAAGTCATACTATGTCGTGGTCCCAATGTAAGTTGCCGAATTTGACCAGTAGCAGGGTTACATAAAAAATTAAGGTCTGTTTCATAACTATAAATCAACAATAAGCAAGTACTAAATTGTTGAAGAGATTTTAAAAATACATAAATCACGGACATTTGGTATGTGTAGACTTTTAAATTATAATCATTCAGACCATAAAAGATTATGATAATTGATTTATGATCTTTAGATTTGATAAATTGTTATTATGATTGATTCATGACCTTTAAATTTAATGAATTGTTATGATAATTGACTTATGTTGATCAGTCAAATGAGGTGCAATTTAGACCATATTATCATTGGAGACCTTTGATTGAATTGTTATGATAATTGACTTATGTTGATCAGTCAAATGAGGTGCAATCTAGACCATATTATCATTGGAGACCTTTGATTGATGACTCTTGTATCTTGATGAAATAGAATTATATTATTTGAGATCTAACCATTAAATCAAAATCTAAGGGTTAGAAATGAAGCAATACAATCCAAATGAATAGGTGCCAAATTATTCTATAAATTTCAAAGGTCTTATGTCATAAAATCCATCCAAAACAATTTTCTTTTTATTAATTCTCTTTCTAAAATAATATTTTGTGGTAAGATATTCATAAATTTTAAATATATAAATTAATATTTTAAATATACTTAGACAACGAAAGCTTCATTGTATCTTAGAAATATATTTGCTAAACCCTAATGTATCACCGAATTGATAAAGCAAAAAGCGTCTTAAAGAGAACAATATTATATCATGCTTTAAAATCTTTATTAAATTTACCAAGTTTAAAAGTAAGTTCTCACAAGATTATTATTTTATTTTTCAACAATCTTAATACGCTAATTACTATGACACCATCATCATCTTTACTTCATGAATTTGATGTTGATTTTGTCAAAATAGAGAGGTTCGATGAAGGAAACTTTCGATGTTGACAAATAAACTATACTTTCTGTTAGCAAATTTGAATATAAAATATGTTCTCATCACATAAAAACTTGATAAAAACGAAAATGAACCCATATAAGATACTTGTAAAAGACATAAGTGGGAGCAAGATAACTTGTGTGCAAGTGACATTTGTAATGTCATGTGTAATGCTCTTTTTGATCAATATTATAATAAATCTACTGTTAAAGAAATATGGAATGTTTTAGAAGCCAAATATATGTTTGAAAATGTTATAAGTAAAAAATTTCTAATTTTAAATTTTTTTCAATATTGCATGGTTGATAATAGAAAGGTAATAAAACAATTTCAATATCGCACGAGATATATCATATTCATAATAAATTTAAACATGGCGTGAAAATTGATGAATTTATTATTATAACTTCTATTATCGATAAAAAAATTTCTTTATAGAAAGACTACAAAAAGAGTATTAAGCATAAAAAAAGATATATCCTCGGAAGAATTGGGCCATCGTCTCCTTATTGAAGAGGAAATAAAATTAAATAATTAAATGATGGGTTCTCTAAGGTACTTATAGATGAGAAAAATAAAAATAGTTGCAAAAGAGAAAGAGATAAAACTTCTACAATAACAATAAAAAAAATTTGATTCAAAATATAAAATAAAACAAGAAAAAAAAAGACACATGCTTTAATTGCGATAAACCTTAACATTTTAATAGAAATTATTGTCCCTTGAAAAAAGAAAAGAATAATAGAAATTCAAATGCTAAATTTGTGACCATAATCAATGAAAGTATTTATTGATGTAGACGAGGATTTCTTATAGTGTAACTAGGCATATAAGAAAGTTTAAAAAATAAAACTAATAATATTATTAAAATTTATAATTATAAAATAATATTATTTATATCTATTTTTTATATTTTTATCATTAAAAAGTAATATATTATTTTATTTTAAATATTATTTAATTAGACAACATTCAAATATAATTACAATCATTTATATTTGTTCATTTAAACAACATTTAAATTAAATTATAATTATTTAAATTTATTTAATTTAAACGTTATATAATTAAACTTATTCGATATTATTAAAGTTTTATTTTTATTATTATAAATTTTAAATATTATTTAAAAAAAAAATTTCGTCATTAGTTTCAATTTTTTTTGTAATTGGATTAAGAAATAACTTGATGTGACAATTATATGCTATTAAAGTTGTTTAAAAAACTTTAATTTTGATATAATAAGAATATATTTGATAATAATTTAAATTTATAAATTATAATTTTTAATTAAATAATTGATTTTATATTTTGAGTTTATTTATAAATATAATTCAATAACATCTTTTACTTAATAATTTTAAAGAAAAATCAAAATTTATTTAATAATACTTTCTATTATCTATTTTTTATCAAAAATTAAAAATTTAAAAAATAGTTATTATTTAAAAATAAATAAATTTTGAATCATTTTCCTTTAATATTTATACATATTAAATCGTAAAGCTTCTTTTGCTCTATTTTGTGAAAACAAAAGGAATCTAAAATTAAAAATCTAAAATGTGGTTTAAAAATCCCTTTTTAAAAAAATTATAAATTATCCTATATTTTAATAGTAATTTCTTAAAAATAAAAAAATTATCAACTACTTAATTAAAAAATCGAAAATTAAAAATAGAATCATTATTAAACACCCCTAAATTAATCAAGTTTAAAAATTTAAAGAAATATATACATATATAAGATCGCGCCTAGCTAATTCTGTCGAAATGATAATGAGCCACTCTGATTTTGGGTTTAATGAAAAATCCAAATAAATTTATTTCTATAAAAGGAAATTTACAAAGCTTTTTTTTTAACTCATTCGAGCAAAAAATAAACACCAATGCATGAGCAAAATTTACATAACTCAACCCTATCTAAAATATCCGAATTAACTTAGATTTAGTTTAAAATTTTATTAATTTAATTTAATTCTTAATTTTAAAATACTTTTTAAATGTTAGAAACCAAAATGATACAATCTGTTATTATTTTATTTTTATATTCATATTCATATTATTATTATTTTATACCCTATCTCATTCTATTCTAATTATAAATCAAACATTATAATTATATAAAACCAAACAATATAATATTAAGAATTTTCCTTTACGTTCAATTTAAGTAACATTCTTCTATATTCTTATTATGTGAACGAAACCTAAACTAAATATTTTCATACCACTCATTTCACTTTTTCTCAATTCTTATTAATTATCAAACAGCAACACTTGTCTCCTCCCAACCTCTGTCTATGCCTCTGCTCGCCTCAATTCTACCTCGCCTCACCCAAATCTACACAAACTATGAAGCAAACAAATAAAAAACAATTCCACTAGATACACTATTTTTATACTACTTAATTATTTATACATTACAAATACATCTATATTTTTTCCATTAAAATTTACAACATTATAGACAACTTAGATATTAAAATTAACTAATTATACCAAGTAATTAAAATCTAAATCTTCAAATTTAAATAATATAATAAAATCAACATTAAAAACATTATAAGTTAAAAAAATTAATAAAGAAAATTCATTAAAGAAAAAAAAAGAGAGAATTTCATTGATCCAATTCAAACAAAATTAAAAAATTTAATTTGAGTTCACCTAGTTTTTCAAATTTATAGGGTTCTATTAATTCTTATTTTTCAAAAATTGAAAAACCATATTTAGTTTCGATTTAAATCTAAACCTAAAGCAATACATATATGCACCACACAGTCATAAGCCAAACCCAATTATTTAATGACACCACAAATATTGATCTCAAAAAGCATACATTGACAATTTAATAACTAAAATTACAAATAAAACAACAGAAGTGGACTACTACGTCTTGACCTTAGCAGAAACTACAAAGCATATATATTTGAAAATTGAGCCATGCGTTTGTATACTATTTTGTTCAAAGGGAGAATCATAGCAAAATAAGAGATGTGGATTGCCTAAAAATAGCGTTAGAGCTTTCTCATACATTTGTAATTTGTGAATTAATGCACAACATTTTGCTTTAGACATGGAAGCTGCTGAGCAAAATCCGGAAAAAGAATCAGGCATATGAGAAATACTTCAGGACATTCCATATTGCTTAATACAGCTCCCAATAAATTAAAAAAGAAAGCAGAACACGTTTTTCAAACAAAATTTAACCTCAATACTGTGTTCTAGACATTATGAAAGCTACAAATAAGATATGTACAAGAACTTCAAGAGATGTCCCCAAGTTCTTCAAATACAGAAACGAATCCCCATTGAAATAAAAATAATTGATAGCTATTAAATTGAAAAAGAAGTTGAGAAGGACCTTAACGACCAAAATGGATCTCCAAATGCTAAAGCCAGATAAAAATGGCAATTAATTTTCTCAATGGTAACACAATTAAACAATAATACAGAATCAGTCAACAGGAAAACCAAGTGGTCATCGGCAGTTACAAAACTGCCTTATACATCGGACAGCATCATGGGGCCACAACAACCAGCCATTAGGGATTATCTCAGAGTAGGCACAAGGTTCCCAAGAACACAAGCTACCAATCATCAGAGTATGCATCAGCTATCACGTCACATCATAGACCGACCAATATAACTATATGGTTTCATCATGGTTAAAAACTTAAAATACCCTAAAGATCCCCTTTGTTTAGGTTTTAAAAAAAAAACACATTGTGCAACTGGTACATATCTAGTTCCCTCTTGATTCAAAAATTGGACATTTGGTACAACTTTGACAAAAATAGCATGCATTTGATGTACTCCAAGACGTTTTAAATCCAAAAATTATGCATCAAAAAAGATTAGGCTATTTTGAAAAAGTACATGCCTAAATGTGAGATTTCTATTATTTGTTGAACCCTATTGCAGTAACTGGAGTTAAATGTCCTAATTTTAAAAACAAGACTATATGTATTATAATACAAATAAGGGGATTAATGTGTCTATTTACCTAGATAAAGGGGGACTTTGTCCATCTCTCGCCCTATATATATTTATCTAAAGTAAACAAAACAAATAATGAGGCTTGCAGGAGTCCGTGAAAAACAAAAGCCTACCGTTAAACCTTCAAATGTTCACACTATCAGCTTACTATGAAAGTTTCAGACTAGCTTATTCCACAATTAAACTCATATGACTCAAATTCAACACTAACATGCACAGCATCAAGCCAATAACCCATCTTACATGCAGCATCGGCTACTGACCCATCTTACATGCAGCATCAGCTACTGACCCATCTTACATGCAGCATCAGCTACTGACCCATCTTACATGCAGCATCAGCTACTGACCCATCTTACATGCAGCATCAGCTACTGACCCATCTTACATGCAGCATCAGCTACTGACCAAAAGAGAAAACGACAGTTCAATTGGTGCTACATCTCATCAGATCATCACAGCAACTACAGCTGCATCTACTACTCGTTCCAACTACAGGTCCATCCCACAAGCATCATCAGCTACAGGTAAAAACACATTCAATTTGTGATGATTTAATAGATTGATATCATCACAGCAGATAGAAACCCTCAAGGCAGATCTTCTAATGATCAATAAGAGACCACAGACAAATATCAAATGTTAGAATTCTAAAGTATGCAATGCTTTCTATGAACAATGAGCTTAACCAACGTCTTGCAACAATATTATGTTATTCAGGTTACTTATCTTAATCTTCCTGCAATCAAGCACAATGCTAAATCAATAATGCTTTTAAAACAAGCAAACTGCTGCAACCAGCATGAGATGGATCATCATCTACAACTTAGAGACGGCATCAACAGCTACATATCATCAACGTCCTCCTATCAGGCCCAAACCACTCTTCTCACGAGCATGGCTATAAAACCCAATAAATATTTTATAGTGAATCAATAATTATAAAGGGAAATCATAAAAATTAAATGTATACTAAAGATTAGAACTAAAATACCAGTCACAATAAGCGCTCTCATAGACAATTAAATATCAGCACATAAACTGCGAAGTCAATAGATATTGGACTAGCAAAACAAACTAGCACAAGTCTTATGCAATTGAGTTCAGAAAGAAATCCACCCTACCAAAGCTATTGCTTAAATATCCCTCAGAGACATGTAGGACGATCAAGAGTCCTCAACATTGAAAAAACACCCACAAGCCAACTACCCTAGATGTCTTTACATTTAAATGCAGCCAGCAGTCATTCCTACAAAACAAGGATTACATTAACAGAACATTAATTCGGGCAACTAAATTCCTTGGAGAGGGACTGAAAGAATCAGCTGTAGAGACTCCAGATGCAAGTAAATTTGAAATGAAACTGCTGTAGAGACTCACCTCAAGGCTCAGCATCTGAATTCCTTGGAGAGGGGCTGCGAGAATCAGCTGGTCGACCTCTTGGTGAAATGCTCTGGGAAGGAGATAGCCTGTCATGGCTGTGCCTATCTGGGCTCTCACCCCTAGGAGATGGAGTATTGCAAACAGAGGGGCTCCTAGCAGGTGAACTGGAAAAATGGCAAGAGAACATATTATTAATAAAGAAAAAAGATCTGGGTTTGTATATAAGGAGGCAAAAAAATCATAAGCACAATTCGTAAAACCTGTCCATAGATTGACTCCAGCTCCGGCTTAGACTGCGACGTTCATCATCATGCCGACCTCTACCCCTGCTCCTGTAATAATCTGGGCTAATACTGAAGCTCCGGCTTCGGTGACGGTAATCTCTATCCCTCCCACGGTACCTGTCTCGCTCATTCCTATCCCTACTTCGACTGCGACTTCTCCTCCTGTGGTCGCGTTCTCTATAATCATCTCGGTACCTGAGAAACAAGTATTATACAGAGTATGCAGGCATTAGAAATTCAAACAACCCAAAAGATGATCATTACATGTAAAGAGGTCAAAATCATTTTGATAAAATTATGTGAAGGCAAAATACTATCAATTACCAGCTGCAACCTAATTTCTAGATCAATAATTTTTCTATCTTCCCCATTCAGCCTAAGATTACAGATATAGTACTTCTCATTATCTGAATAATCTGGAAACAGCAGAAGTCATTTGTTTTCAGAACAGGAATTAACACAAAATTGTTGCATAGAAGAAACAGCACCTACAACATTATACATGTATCCTGAAGTTGTGATCATTAAATCACTTCACTCGAGAGACAAAAATTGTAAATTACAATGGACTACACTTCCTGATAGAGTCTCCACCAAGAATCTCGAAAGGTATCTTTCTTTTTCTCTATTCTCTCTTGTCAACAAGTGTGCCATCCCTCTGAAAACCATGTTATTTCTGCTTATACATAAGTGCAGACACATTAAGAAACAAAATAAAGATTTCTTTATTAACTTTTCTCCATAGATTCTCATGCTACGGTGTAGTGTGAAATTTGAGGAAAGTTTGCTCAAGTTACTTATTTTGGTTTGATGTTCTTTTCTACCAGGTATTTGTTTGTTTTATTACTAATGAAAGTGTACAAATGTACATCTTATATATGTTGTGATCTCGGGGATGAATTTTTACCTCATCTTATGTTACCACTTCAGGATTTCTCTAGTCTTATAACAAAATGTAATGACCCTTCTGTCACAATCTAAGTGAAAGTAGATGAATTATTGAGAGTGGTTTATGTTGGATTTGACTAGTAAGCACTAAGTAGTATAGTATAATAGTTATGGCATGCATGACTAGCCATAGTGTATCCATATATTTAGACATTATATTAGGCAAAATTGCAATCATGGTGTTCCCAAAACCGTCATCATCTGGAGGCCTCTTGAACTTTCGTGTTTCTTTATAAGAATTAAATAAAAAGAAATACTAATAAACATAAATGTATAATTAATATATAAAAACATGTGCAACAAACAAAATAAGATAAAGGAGGACCAACCTTCTCCGGGGACTGCGACTCCTTGATCTATATCTTGATCTTGGAACAGGTTCAGTTATCCGTCCTTTATGACTGAAACAAATACAAATAAATATTAATGAACTGATAACTCCACTGCCTTTAATTGGTAATGAAACCTGCTGTTCTAAACCATTAAAATCAAATGAAACCTAGCAAGAAAATAATTAGTTATTCAAATAATAGATCATAAATAGTCCAGAAAACCAAAGGCAAATGCAAGTAATGAAGAAAGTATTTCCATTGGGAACCATAGATTTAGTGAAATAGTCGTGTAAGAAAACCATTATACAAAATAAAATAAACTACACACCCCACTGGTACAGCTATTTAATACCTAAAGCAAGCCTCGATATAAAATAAGCTATTTACGAATTATTAACGATGGCAATGCCAAACTTAAACTTTCAAATTTGCATCCAAGTTCACGTTATTGAAAAACAATATTTGCCCACATACTGTTTAACTGGATGCAAATCAAACAAAGAATACAATCCAAAGCAACCTTTTTATCAACCAGCACCTCATATAAACTAATAAACCACAAACTTACATCCTCTCAGCATTTGGCCCATATTTTGCAAACTGAACCATTATCTCTCGACCATCAACAACTCTTCCTGAGTCAAAGTTACACTTGGGTCAACATATGATCAGCAACTTCTAACATAAGCCTATAGAGTCTACTTCCAAGAAGTTTGGATAAGTACTAATGTAAATATATACAAGGATGTCAATAAGCCAAAGAATATCCGCTAAATTAAAGAGGGAACATTAGATATATACCATCAAGCCTCTCAACAGCTTTTTGTGCTTCATCAGCATACTTGTAGCGCACAAAAGCAAAGCCCCTAGACTCACCAGTCCTAAACCACAGAACAAAGAGAACCAAATAAAAATATTACATGAACACCAAAATACTAAAACCATAAAATGAATATTTTCGTTCTTTTTTCATCAACAAACCAAAGTAACATAAAAAACCATCAGAAATATAGAATAGAGCAATATCTTCAGTCCTAACGGCCCACACTTTGGAGGGATGTTATTGTATAAAAAGAGTGTCTCATATTGATTAAGCAAATATACTAGTGTAATGTGTATGAGTAGTATAAGACTTGTTTCCTTTGGGTTAACCTTTTAAGATTAGATGGTTCATGTTGCTTATACACTACAAAATTTACATATGAAAATCCATTTTTTATTATGATTTTTTGAATTTTGATTTATTATAACAAAAGAAGCCCGACTGGGCCAGCCAACCCTAAAAGGATAATTGATATTCTATTTACTGATATTTTACTGCAAAAGAAAGATTTTTGATTTTTGCACAGTGCCTTTTTATATTATGATTTAAGTAGTTTTGCAGGAACATATATGTCAAAAATTTCCATCAAAAGAAAACAAATTTGTATTTTTAACCTATTTTTATTATATTTTAATTTGGATAACTTGTACTCTTTTTTTTTTGCAAGGACAATATATTTTTTTGTGTAGGAGGCCCATTAATTTTGTTTTTGCCCCATTGATCGACTAAAGCTCTAATATTATTAGATGTGGCAATGGATTGGATCGAATCCGATCCAAAAAGATTCAGTCTAATCTAATCTATTTTGATCTGTAGATCAATTGAATCGATAAGATATTGATTCATAAATCAATGGACATCCATGACCCAATCTAAATTGTTCCAATATTTTTTCCTTAAAACTAAAATACTATTTAATGTGATACATTCCATATTTTATATTAATAAATTAAAAAAAAAAGCAAACATTGTATATGGTAAGAAAACACTTCCTTATTAATATTTTTTGAGACGTTCTCATTCATTTATAATAAATATACTTAAACTTTTATTTAATTTTCTTATTAATATTATAATCATATATATTCCCAAAAATATTAGTATTTTTATAATAAATTTGTTTGCATTATTAACTTAATCATATCTAAAATTTTAAATTGAGTATAATTTACATATTCATTCAATAAAACCGATGAAATTTCCTTTTATTTCAAATAAAAGAATAAAATTTGAGTTAATTACTCAGAAATTGGAAGAGAATATTATCATTTATAATAAATATAAGAAATAAATAGTTATGAATATGAAAAGATTTAAATTTTGGTTTAATAAATTTTAAGCAATAATATATAGATTTATGAATATTGTAAAAGAGATTTAGATTTATAAAAACATAAGAGACAAGAATTTTAAGAATGATTATTCTTAATGTAAATTTTTTCAAATAAATAGTTGTAAAAATTATATAAATATATTGAGAATGTATGATTTTTTCGTTTTAGAATTATAGTTTTAAAAATATTTAGATTTGGATTGATCCATGGATAAATCCAATTTGCCCGATCCACAAATCGATATCCTAATCTAATCCAATCTGTTGATTTAATATGTAGATCATAATCCAATCCATTGATCTAATATATGAATCATGATTTGATCTGATCCAAAAGTTATCCGTCTTGATCATATTCATTGTGAATCGAATATCCGTAGAGTGGATCTTTTTGCCATCCCTAAATACTATGTAAATTTTGTATAGTATATAAGCAACATGAATCATCTAATCCTTAAATATTAACCCCAATGCAAGATAAATCGCATATTACCTATAAACACTATGTAAGACACTCTTTTTTTATACACTAACAACAAAACAGAAATAACAACATAGATACTGGTACATGAATGATGAATAATGAATCCAAATTACTGGAAGGAGAAGCCTAAAATAAATGTTTTCTCGTCATAAAAACCATAAGAGTCCAAAGTCACATCTCCACATTTTGGCCATTAACATCAACGACGATTCTTTACATGAAAAGCAATAAAACTTTCTAAATAATATTATACCTAACTTTTTTATACAACAACAATTTCATAAAGACGACAAATTAAATCCGTTCACTGAAAAAATAAGGAACTCCTATAACAGAAAACAATTAAATATGCCCAATTTCTCAAGGAAAAAAAATCATAAAAACAATGGAAAAATTAAAAGTTCTAGAACCTTCGGTCTCTGGGGATGAAGATATCCACAACCTTTCCATACTTATCGAAAAGAGGAAACAGATCATCGGCAGAGGTACCTGATCATCAAACAAACAAAACCCCACAAAATATATAAAGAAAGGGATAATTAGTAAATTACTATCACACACATCAACTAAAATTTTCAGATAGAGAAGAAGCTTACGAAAAGTGATGTTGAGGACAAGAAGAGAGTAGGTGTCAGATATGTCCGGAGGGCCAGCCCTACCAAAGTGAGACATCTTCGCTGTTTGGGTCCTCTCTGATCAGGCGAGGTTATCCGCGTTAGGGTTTCAGGATTCGAGCTAATATTATGATATATTATCAGCATAGAGTATATTAATACCAAGTTAATAGGGTTTATTATAAAAAAGGAGAACTCTCTAGAGAAAAAAGAATGAGAGGCGTGTGGGTAGTGTAGTGTTTAACATAGGTAACATCAACGTGTGAGAGTTAACTCTTTTTGTCTTATTATTTTTTACTTTCAACCCTAAAATAATAATTTTATATGAAAATTTTGAAAAATATAATAATTTTCACACGCAAAATATATATATTATAATTTTTATTACTCAACTATCTTCACGAAAATTTTGTATAATTTCAAAATTTTCTTTATTTTTTATCTTTATCGAAGGTTTATAATATTGTTTTAAAATATGTTTTAAAATTTATAGGTATTGTTTGAACATTTAGATCAATCCAAAAACCGGACTTTATAACATATTCAAACCAAATCTAACCTAAGACAAAAAATAAGGTATTTTAGACATTTCATCCATGGGATAGACCGAGCTCAATGACAGCACAAATTCGAGTGAAGTATCCTAGATATCCCACTCATGCCAGACTAAGGCCAATGACAACTCGAGCCTTAGTGAGACCGAGCCCAAGGATAGCATGAGCTCGAGTATAGTACGAGTAAAACTTGACCTGAATCTTTGACACGTTGTATTTTAGGTTAATTATGTCCTCTTGACACGTAGTTACATGTATACATTATATAGCTGACACATGTACCCATAAATGTGCTATAAATAGATTGATTACTCATGAAGATTCACACATTCATCTATATCTAATCTCTCTTTATAAGATACATAGTCTCAACAAGTATAATTGATTCTTATGAATCATTACAATAATTTTTAATAAAATATGAGATTGCGTGACTTATTTTATCTTACTCAAACTAAAAATATTTATGATTATCATATAGCACAAGTTTTCTTTATGCGTTATAGAAATATGTTATAGATACCTTCAGTTTATGTATGGTTGATAGTAATGATAATTATTTAAAATATTCATACATTTGGTTTGAATACACGGTCACAAGTAATAATATTTGTAAGTAAAGATCGTTCCCACGGATATTTGTTACTATAGTTTGTCGAGAACTAAAATTGTATCTCTCTGATTTTATCCAAAACAATCGTTGTTTAAGAAAAAAAAAGTAATAAGAAAATAAAAGAAATCTAGGATTGTAATTTTTCACCAAATTAATCCACTCAAATCATGTTATTTTCTTTTGATTTATATTTTTAGTACATTTAATTTGTCGACCGAAAACTTCTTTTTTTATTCATACATCTCTTCCGAGCTCCGTATAAACACACCTCGTTAAATTAATTCACTATATCTCTATGAGAATTAAATTTAATAAGATTCATTAAGTTCTAAGTTTTCAAATGGTCACACATACAATTAGGATATATTCATATCCTTCATCATACATGTCATTCTATTTACGAGCAATATACACACAAATGCCTCTTCCAAGTTTATTTATGTGCCACGGATCGTTTTGATAAGATTCGTAAATAATCAAAAAACATTAAGCACAAAATAGAACGAACAAATCGAACGTCTTATAAATCTATCAAAAATAATTAAAATCAAAGCTTCATAAATTTAGATCAAATGCAACCCTAGAAAAATTAAATTACTTCATAAATTAAAAGTAAAAATTACAACACATGGAGAAAAATAAGATGAAGAAGAAAGAAAATTAAAACATTTTGTATCATTAATATTTGGCACACGTAGAACACAACAAAAGCCAAAAATGGCTTCTGCGTGTTCCACAACCAACACAAAAACAACACAAAAATTACAAACTCTAAATTCTCTAAAAACCTCCTCTAAAAACTTTCGAAAACTAAAACTACAAAAAACTCCAACTAAAAAAAAAACTCCACTCTCTCATCTTATCTCCTATTTATACCTAAAAAATACATCAAAAAAATATTAAAATTTAATCCACGCGGGGGACAGGGAAGTGTGGCGAAAATAATAATTTAAAACGTGTGGGGGACAAAAAATTGTATCGAAAATGGAATCGAAAATGTGAGTGGAGATGCTGCGCGTTTCTGTTTTTATTTTCCTTCCATGCTGCCACGTGTCACGTTCTGATTCGCGGAAACAATTAGTGGGACACGTGGCAGCATTTCATTCGCCGTGGGAAACGGGCGCACGATGATTTGTCGCACTGGAGCCAACGGCTACAACACGGGCGTGATCCAGCACGGTCACGCACATTGTTACATACCACGTGTCATAATATGATTTGCTGAAATATTAAGTGGGACATGTGGCAGATTCTGGTTGGTGAAATAACCGGGCCCACGTGAATCGACCGCACTGGAAAAGGCGCGCGCGAAGGTGGGGGACAGGTCTGCACGGCGTCAGACGGGTGGGTCCCACGCTGCACGCCGGCCTGCGCGGCAGGTGGGCCCCACTGGCACGCCGAGCCACGCGATGGAATAAATCTTGCACCCACTCTCCTTGGTCGGGTTTGATCTACACGCACCAATCCTGACCGTTTATGCTTTGATCGGACGGACCACGTTGTACGCGTGGATGTTGATGCGTGGAAATTCTCTCCTGCGAAGAAAAATAACTTTTATTAATTATATTTTCACCCACAAATATATTTCAAAATATATTTTAAACTTTTGTTTAATTACAATACAGCCCTTTTTGTAATTTAAATTAAATTTTAAACTTTTAATAATTGAAATTAAGCTAATTGAAATTAAACCCGATTTTAATTTAAATTATATTTTCATTTTTTATAAATTACAATTAATCACTCTTTTATTTGAAATTATATTTTTGGACACAAAATTGCCATTAAGAACGTTTTCGATACAATTTATTTAATTTTCTTAAAATATAGAAAAAACAATAAATACTAATTTATTAAACTAAAATTAACTAAAAATAGAGAGAACATAGCAATTATAATTAATAAAATAGGTGAAAATAACTATATAAAATACAGTTATCAACTAATAATCTAAAATATAATATAAAGCATTTCAACATTAATAAGAATACTTATTCTTTGTATATTCACCAAAAATATGTTAAGATATTATATTTTTCTCATAAATTCGTATAATTATTTGTTATTATTCTCATTTTATCATATTTAAAAAATATTTTATAATTTTGTTTTATTTACGATCTTATAAATTTCTTTAATATTTTATTATTTTGATTTCATACTCAAACATACTAATAATAATAATATTTATAAGTCTTGTTGCTTTTAGTGTATGTATGTTAGTTCTTTGTGTATTTATTTTTACTCGATAATTAATTTTTCTTTGTATAAAGTTGATTACTACGAATCAATAATATACACGTGCGTAAAGTAATGTACATTTTTTTGTATTTGAGTATTTTTATACACAACATAGGTTGGGTTTTTGTAGTATATATGCTAAGTCGAGTGTTGTGGTTTTTGACAAGCGATTGTACAAGCGATTATACAAGCGAGTTGACATCGTCATTCGTGTTTTTGTTTCCTTTCGAATGTGGATATTTGTGAAAATAACTTGGTATTTTTGGAAACGAAAAAATATTTTTTTTTAGCACTTCATCACCAACCTCGCCAATATTTATAACGAGATATCTAAGGAGGTGGCTAACCAAGTTCTATAGATACTTCTATTTCTCTTTTTTCTTTGCCCATTGATTTTTGTACAAATTTTTTTTTGAAATTTACACTGATAATTATATCTATTTTTAAATTATTTTAAAGAATATACATTTGAGTGCAAGTAAATTATTGAACTTAGTGATTAAATTATAGACTATATGTTTACGTGGTTTGATTGTGTGTCTCTCGTACACGTTTGACATTTACGATGGAATATGTGTCCCTTAAAGTCGTAAGTAATTACACTTATAGTTACTGATCAGTGGTTAGCAATCATACTACATTGGATGGTGTTAGTTGTAGAAGAGAGCTGGGTTTGCGTGTAGAACCAGGTCGTTGTAAAAGTAACAAGTAAAAGCATCAATAGATAGTTCGAAAGAGTCCTAACTGATAGAGATAATAGTTGTTTTATTTATTTTATAATTGTAACTGTTTTTATTGATTAGTAAATTGTTTGGTGTTGAGTGATTGTCTTAAGCAATCCAAAGACGTTACCACATGTATAAGATTTTTATGTAAGTTTATCTTGTTACATCGCTTGTTATGCATTATCCATTATTATGCTAGCATGATATAAATTTAAGATGTGTATGTTACAATGTGTTGGGAAAAATATATGGTTGTAAAAAAATAAATTCCACACACCCAGGATAATTTCCCAAATCAAAATTAACACCAAGATTAAAGCTTGAAAAAAAATTTCAAAATGAAAGTAACAACCACGGGACCCGTAGGTCACTTAAACTTCCACTATAATAAGATGGAATTACACACTTCACCTTTAGGTGAATCTCTCACAAAAATACAACAAATATGTATCTTTAATTTGTGGATAAAACTTCGCAAATTGGCTCTCTTAATTTTTCCTCTCAAAGACTCTCTCAGAAAACTCTCTCTGTTTTCTTTTCCTCCGCTTCTGATCTGTAAATTTTGAGATTGAAGCAAAGACTTTATAAATCCAAAAACTCCATTATTCACGCATGAATATATGGAGACAAATGGTAGAAACTTTTGACTTTTTTTTCTCCTTTCGGCGCCACCACCTTTGAATGTTTCCTTTCCTTTTTTTTTTCTTTGCTGCTGGCCCACATTAGTTGGACCAAAAAATCTCCCCCTCCATCTTATGTGGGACATGGCTCTTCCACACCTAAAATCTTTCTACAAATAGTAAGTTTTTCTCTAGTCACGGTCTTTGTCATCATATCTGCCCTGTTATCATTGGTGTGAACCTTCTCAACTTGTAGTAGTTTATGTTCCAACACATCACGAATCCAATGATACCTTACGTCGATATGTTTAGATCTTGAGTGGAAGGTTGGGTTCTTGCTAAGGTGAATTGCACTTTGACTGTCGCAATAAAGAATATAGTTTTCTTGGTTCTGATGCAATTCTTGTAGGAACTTTTTCATCCACAGGATCTCCTTACAACCTTCAGCGATTGCAATGTACTCTGCTTCTGTGGTACTTAAGGCAATACACTTTTGTAATCGTGATTGCCATGAAACAACTCCCCCTCCAAATGTTATTAGGTACTAGGATATAGATTTTCTCATATCTACGTCGCCGGCCATATCTAAATCTGTATATCCTTCTAATACATGTTTATTATTACCAAAGCATAAACAATGACTGGAGGTTCCTTTGAGATACCTGAGTATCCATTTGACAGCTGCCCAATGTTCCTTTCTAGGATTTGATAAGAATCGGCTCACAATGCCAACAACATGTGCAATGTTTGGTCTAGTGCATACCATATCGAACATTAGACTGCCAACTGTCGATGCATAAGGCACCTTGCTCATCTTTGATTTCTCCTCCTCACTTGAGGGACATTGACTCACATTAAGTTTGAAATGGCTTGCAAGTGGACAACTAACAGGTTTAGCTTTGCTCATGTTGAATCTTTCAAGAACTTTTTCAACATACCATTTTGGGGAAAGCCAAATCTTTTACTTTTGCCTATTGGGGGTAATCGTCATGCCAAGAATCTACTTGGCAGGTCCTAAGCCTTTCATTGCAAAGGACTTGCTCAACTCATTCTTTAACTTGTTAATCTTGTCAATATTTTGACCCACAATTAACATATCATCAACATAAAGCAAAAGAATAATAAAATCACCATCAGAGAATTTCTTGATGAAGACGCAGTGATCATCCGTCGTTCTGTTGTATTCATTTTTCTCCATGAATGAGTCGAACTTTTTGTACCACTACCTTGGTGCTTGCTTCAAGCCATACAAGCTCTTCTTTAGTCTGCATACCAACTCTCTCTTTGCTTTTGACTTGGAAACCTTCGGGCTACTCCATATAGATTTCCTCATCAAGATCATCATGTAAGAATGCAGTCTTTAAGTCAAGTTATTCAACCTCTAGATTAAGACTAGCTACCAAACCAAGAACAACTCAGATTGAAGACATTTAAACTACTGGTCAGAATATTTCATCGAATTCAACGCCTTTCTTCTACTTGACTCCTTTCACAACCAATCTTGTTTTGTAGCGTGGTTGTGAGCTACCTTCTTCACTTTTGATTCTGTACACTCACTTGTTCTTGAGAGCTTTTCTTCCCTGTGGTAGTTTTATCAAGTTAAATGTGTGGTTCTCATGCAGAGATTTCATTTCTTCCTACATGGCTTTAAACCACTCAGTCTTATGCTGATCAGTAATAGCTTCATCATAACTCTCTGGTTCTCTCCCTTCAGTGAGCATCACATACTCGTTAGGAGAATATATATGACTTGGTTTTCGTACTCGGGTAGATCTCCTTGTTTGTACATCTGGTTGGACTTGTTCTGGTTATGAACTGTCAGTTGATGGATTAACATTATCAGTATCTGGTGTAACTCCCCCGTCATCAGAATTTATTGGTGGAGAGACTAGGTCCAGATTAACTGGAATTTCATCTGACTGTGGTTTCTCAGATTTCTCAAAATCCTCGATTGTTTGGTCTTAAAGAAACACCATGTCTCTGCTTCTGACAATCCTTTTGCTAATATAATCCCAAAGTCTGTAACCAAATTCTTCATGGGCATATTCCATAAAGATACAATGCTTCACTTTTCCGTCCAACTTGGATTGCTCATCTCTTGGGATGTGAACAAATGCTTTGCAGCCGAATACTTTCAAGTGTTTGTAAGAAATGTCTTTCCCCGTCCAAACTCTTTCCGATACGTCGTAGTTCAGTGGAACTGATGGAGAAAGGTTGATTAAATTGACTACTGTTCTTATTGCCTCCCCTCAAAAGGAGTTTGGTAGTTTTGCATTTGAGAGCATACATTTGACTCTTTCACAGATGGTTATGTTCATTTTCTTTAAGACACCGTTGTGTTGAGGTGTCTTTGGTACTGATTTTTCCAGCCAGATGCCAAAATTTTTACAGTACTCCTCGAATGGTCCACGATACTCACCACCATTATCTGCACGTACACACTTCAAACATCTACCAGTTTCTCTATCCACTTTTACATGAAACTGCTTAAAAACTTCATTCACTTGTTCTTTAGTTTTCAAAGCAAAAGTCTATACTTTTCTAGAATGGTCATCAATAAAGGTCACAAAATAGCGAGCACCTCCTAATGACTTACAACTCATTGTACAGACATCTGTGTGTATTAAATCTAAAATATTTTCCTTTCTATGGTGCGAGACTACGAAATGCAACTCTATGTTATTTTCCCATAATATATTCAACACAAGTTTGCAAGGGTGTACCTTTCATTCCTAACAAGAGCTCATTTTTGGAAAGAATTATAAGACCTTTTTCACTCATGTGGCCGAGTTGCTTATGCCATAGCTCGGTAGGAACTTCTTTCCTTGTGGTATTTACTTCTCCTCTACACAGTCTGGCTTCTGTGATGTAGAGTGATGTATCTTTCTTGCCTTTAGCTATTACCAGATTGTCTTTGGTGAGCTTCCACTTTCCTTCACCAAAATAATTATTGTATCCATCATCATCAAGCATACCGGTAGAGATCAAATTGAGGCGGATATCAGGAACATGCCTCACATCTTTTAGAAGTAATCTGCATCCAAGATTAGTCTCTACATAAATATTGCCAATGCCGACAAATTTTGATGTATCATCATTTCCCATCCTCACACGTCCAAAATCACCTTGAGTGTAGGTTGAGAAGAATTCCCGTCGTGATGTGACATGATAGGAAGCGCCTGAGTCAACTACCCAAGTAGTGTCTTGGCATGCAAGATTGACATAATCAACATCTCGAACAATGACAACTTCTTCAGTGACAATTGTGGTGTCATTTGTTAGGGTTTCTCCTTCCTGATTTCTGGATTGTTCTGCCTTTAACCTTATACATTCTCTAATGAAGTGTCCAGGCTTGCCACAATGATGACACTTCTTATCATACCTTGATCTAGACTTCGACCATTCTCTTTGTTGACTTTGGTTACAAGGATTTATACTTTTACTTCTCTCGTGCCATTCTTTCTTACCTTGTTTCTGCATGACAAGCGCTTAACTGTTAGGAGTATATCCTTCATCTTTTCGTCGAGACTCTTCATTTAACATTCTATCTTTTACTATATCCATGATAAGTTTGCCATGAGGAGTTGAGTTGCTAACTGATACAACTAGAGTATCCCAACTTTTTGGTAGAGAACTCAACATCAACAACGCTTGTAGCTCATCATCTACAGTCATCTTCATAGAGTTGAGTTAATCTATAATGCCTTGGAACTCACTCATATGTTCTGATACACTGCTTCCGTTTTTATACTTCAAATTGACTAATCGTCGCATCATATTAGCTTTATTCTGTGCGGTTGTCCTCGCATACATTTTCTCCAACTTTTGCCAAAGAACATAAGCATCGTGTTCATTAGCAAAATTTTGAAAAATGCTCTTGTCGATCCATTGTCTAATTTGAGCAGCACACTTTCGGTTCAGAACGACCCATTCAATGTCTGCACTGGTTACTTCTTTCTCTTTCGACGTTATAATTGGCTTCCATAGATCTTTAATGTATAAAATATCCTTCATCTTCGGCTTCCAAATTGCATAATTAAATGCGGTCAATTTTATCATATTGCCTGTGCTCTCCTCCATTTGAATCGTTAGTCAACAAGTTTCGTCGAATTTGATACTTTTCTAATGATGAATAGTACTCGCTAAATAGTATATATGAATAGTATCCATAAATAGTATCCATGAATAGTACAATACAATATATATGAATAGTACTGTATATGTGTACATTTTCTTACTAAAAATAACCTAGCTCTGATACCACTTTGTTAGGAAAAATAGATGGTTGTAAAGAAATAAATTTCACACACCCAAGATAATTTCCCATATCAAAATAAAACAAAAATTAACACCAATATTTTAGCTTGGAAAAACCTTTCAAAATGAAAGTAATAACCACGGAACCCGTCCGTAGGCCACTTAAACTTCCATTATAATAAGATGAGATTACACACTTCACATTTAGGTGAATCTCTCACAAAAATACAACAAATATGTATCTTCAATTTGTGAGTAAAACTTCACAAATTGACTCTTTTAATTTTTTCTCTCAAAGACTCTCTCAGAAAACTCTCTTTTTTCTTTTCTTACGCTTTTGATTTGTAAATTTTGAGATTGAAGCAAAGATTTTATAAAGCCAAAAACTTCATTCTTCAAGCATGAATATATGGAGACAAATGGTAAAAACTTTTGACTTTTTTTATTGCTGGCCCATTCTATTATCATATAATATATGTTTTAAAAAGTTGATTGTTTATCCAATAAGTGTTTTATTTTTTTATTTATATTGTATTTTATATTTAAGTGTTTTAATTTTTTATTTGTGCGAGTTTTGATTGAATTCATACAAAATATGTATTTTTTAACTAAGTTTCTATAATATTTCAATATTATTTTTATTAAATTTGATTTCAATAATCATTTTTATTTCTTATTTTATCTTAATCATGCTAACCGAATATGAATTCTAAGAAATTAGGCTAAGGGAATGGTGACCACTCGTAGTTCAGGATAATTTTAGCTAACATGTAAATAAATATTATGATATATTTTATCCACTGTGCAAATAAGTTGTGAGCATATATCTATGTTTATATGTATTACTTCTATATAAAAAGGTGAGTTGACCTATAATATTTATTTGTATTTTATTTTGTCTGATGATTTTTTTTTATTTTATTATTTTCACTCCATTTAAAAGGAGATTTTGATTCCAACTTATTTATTTGGTAATTTTTAATTTGTTTGAAAAAAATTTATACTTAAAAATATAAAAGAAACATAGAGAATTGTACCTTTTGCGTTTAAAAATAACAGTGAACTATACTTTGTTTGATATTGATGATTGTAATATTCATTACTTACTTATTTGACATATTTTAATTTGTTTGAAAACTTTTTATATTTATCTATTTGTTTGATAGAGGGAAGTTTGTTCAGTCTTTGACTACATCTCTATTTAACATTTTAAATATGTTTGATTTTTTTTAAAAGAAAATCTTTATATATTTACTCTTATTTTACAAGAATATTTTCTTTGATAATATTTAGCTTTTTATTTCCTAATCTGTTTTCATTATTTCCATTGGGCATTTTACTTGAAAAGAAAAAAAGTTTAATATTGACAAGACTAATTAAAAAAAAAAGTAACCTTTTCAAAGAAAAGACTGAACTATCATAGACAAAATAAAAGCCTAAATTACTGGTGCATTTTCAGTATATATACTTCCTCTTAATATCTCTTTGATCACTCTCAATTTACATGCTTCTCACCAAACTCTTCAACAAATGAAAAATAAAACGTCTATTAAAGAGAAGCTCTCTTCATTAATTCATTTTTTGTTAGTTTAGTAGTTATAAGATCTGCAACATCTTTTTCCTCTCACTTTTTTTGTTCTATCTCTAACTTATATTAATTTTAGCTATATTTTTTTTTACAGGCATTAATAGAATGTTATTTCTCCTAATCTATCATGTTCAGCATCCTTCGTGGTTTGTACAGCGGATATGGTAATATGGATTATAAAGTTAACAATTTCATTTTTTTATTTTTTATTTCTGAGGACAAAAGGTTGTTTTTTTAACCTTCTGCAATGGAAATAATTGTCAAAACTTAATCATCCAATATAATTATTGTTTTTATAAAGTATATGGTATATATTTATTTGATGTGATTACTGAGTTTATTTTCTGTTCAAAAAACAGTGTCATGTTTATTACATTGCATCAAAATTAATATATAATATTGTTATACAAACAATATACCATCACTTCCACTAATGCAAACATTAGATACAAATACATAGCAATCGTAAACTGCTTCCCAATCATGGTGAATAATAATAAAAAAAAGAAGTAAATTTTATATTATTTCTATTTTATTTTAAAATATATTTTCCTAAATTTAAAGTTTCTTTGTAATGTTAATTATTTTCTTTAAGAATTTCAATTTTTATTTTTATTTTTAATTAAACATAAATATTTATTATCTAGTAGAGTCTTAATATAATAAAATAGAACTGATTTTAGTAACAACCAAATAAAATGATTTCTTTTTTTACATTTATTTCTTTAACTATAAAACTTTTTCCTTACTATTATTTAAATATATATATATATTCACTTCTATTTCCATTTCATTTTAGGATTCTTTTTAGTATCTTAAACTTTTGGGGACTTTTACATCAATTTTATTTTTTAAAAATATTAAACCTTTTTTTTTACTATATGAATATAAAGTTATTTAAAAATATATGTATTTTTATTTATATAATTATACATAAAAAAAATTTAAATTATAATTATATATTAAACACGTGCGTGTCCAAACCTAGTTATAATATAAATATGAGAGTTAATACAAGTCGATAGCAATAAATTTATTTGATGATTTTATATATTTTTGATATTTTTAGAATCTAATATAGAATGGAGAAATGATGTTTCAATAAATAAATTTATTTGATAGTTTTTGTTTGATGATTTTATTTAGTTTTTTATTTGACAACCATAAATTTTTGTTTTTATTTTCCATAAAAAATATATATATGATGGTGAGATATGAGATAAAAAAGCTTAAAATAAGGAATAATTTACTCTCTTGTCACAAAGACTTCCATCTACCTAGAATCCTAGCCCTCGATAGGCAACGTTTTTTAGAACTAGTTTTTTTAAGTTTCTCATCGCAATGTCATCCACAAACCTCCCGGTAAAATTCTTTTTTTAATTTATTACTTAATACAAAATTTCTTAATAAATAAAATAAGAATTGTTATCCCAATTTAAGTTATATATACAATTACATACAATGGCATATTTAACATTTGAAATAAAAATTACATTATATAGATATTTAAAACCAATACTTACTTTTTCGTTTATATATATATATATATATATATATTATAAAAATATATTCAAATTATAAAGGTTATAAAATAAAAATTAATAACAATTATATTTTATACATATAATATACATATGATTTTATATATAAAAGGGAACATGTCATCCTTGTTGTATATTATAAAATCTTGCATACAATTGAACATTAACACATAATAAAATAAGCTTATGTTATCCCTTTATTTTTATAAAAATAAAAATATAAAAAAAAATTGAAACGAAATCAACAATTAATAATAACAATAAGTATATAATATATTATATATAAGATTTTTTTTATATAGATACCTTATAATTATACATATTTTTATTTAATTATTAATAAATTTTGTGTAAAAAATCTATAATTATAATTCATTTAAATTGATATCAATTGGTTATCGTAGGAAAATATGTTTATGCTATATATTATATTAAATTATTGATAGTAAACATAATTTATAATTTTTCAAATTTTAAATTATAGAGTTTAAGTTTTTTATTTTATATTGTATGAAAGGTGATGGTGGTAAATTTAACAATATACATCTAAAATAATATTAAGATATTTTTTTCTTTATGATAAATATTAAATAAATATAAATTTAATTTATATTTACATTTATATTAATAATGTGATTATAAGTTAAAATAACTTTAAATTTTTTTAATTTAATTACTTTTAAAGAAATTTACATATGATGACCATAATTATTATAATCATACTGACCGCGAGCGTATAAATTTACATTCAATATTTATCTTATGAATGTAATTATACATGGCAGACATAAACTTAATATTTATAGTTTATTTTTAATAACAACTTAGTTTATTAAACATTTAACTTTGATTTTATCACTTGCTATCAATTGTTTACTAAAAAGTTTATTAAACATTTAAAATATTTTTATAAAAGGTAGCTACAATTATTTTTTAAAGAAAAAATTACATTTCATTAATTAAATATATATATTTGTTACTTTATTTTAAATAGATATAATTTAATTATATTACTATTTATATTTATCGATACTTGAATCATTTTATTTAAATTTTGATTATTTCATTCACTTTATTTTTTATTTTTATTCAACTTTTTTGAAACATCTTTTTCTTAAAGTTCAAATCAATTTAACTTAAATTTTTAGGTCAAATAAATCAAAATTAAAAAAATGACTATAATATCCAAATTTACAATAACAAAATTATTAAAATGTACTAATTTTAAAAAATATGATTTATATATTTAATTTATAAAAATAAAATGAGTAAACATTAAAGTTAATACAATTTACCCACATAGCTTCGTAATTATATGATTAAAATATCTAATTTTTATAATTTTAATCACATAAAAGGATATTTTAGTAAATAACTTCGTAACTAAATTGATGTAATTTTAAAAATTAAATAACTTATGCATCATTTGTAAAAAATATGTAACAAAAAATATATAAAAGATTTAGAATAATTTATTTGAGTAATATTATCAAAATTTCATGTTACCTTTTTTAACAAGCTTAACAATTTTGAACGTATTATAAGTTGTAAAGTTGGACATAAGTTATGGTTTATACATACATAATCATACAAAGATTAATTAAAATACAATTAGCATTCCTCAAATTACAATCGCCTATTTTATTTAACATGATTTGAAAATCCGTTATTTCGTTTTTTGTTTTATAAAACGTTTTTTACATATTTCAAAACATATATTATTACGATATAAAGTAATTAATGATTTAAAATTATTTTAAAAATAGAATTTATTAAATTAAATATTTATTCATGGATGTGTGCATAGATTTTCAAGCTTAGTTGATGTTTATTTTTTTTACGTTAATAGAAAAATATTTATTGTTGAATTTATTGTTACGTATTATTATTTGATATGTAGGTATTTTTGAACTTAATTTAATATTTTAAAATTCTAACAAGTTTATCCAAAAAAAAATTACAAACTTATCTCATTATTTAAATTTAACAAATAATATAATAAAAATTCACTATGTTTAAAAGATATAAGTCTAATATTTCAAAAAATAAAACATTAATTTTTTTTGCAATTATTAGGATCATATTTTTTAAATTAATAAATTTTTAATATATTATTTAAAAATAGTTAGGCTGAAAATTTTAATTTATCTGAATTTTTTGACTATTTTTGTTATCTTTACTTTACTTTAATAGAGTAGATACTTGTATATTTATTAAAATAAATCATGAATTTTTAAAGGAAAAAAATAAAAGAAACCAATGTAATTTTATTAATAAATTTCGTAAATATTATGGTTTATCGTTACTTGCGTTAATTTTATTAGTAAATTTAATAAATATTAACATTTAATTATAAGTTAAAAGTTAAATTTTATTATTTTAATTAATAATTATATCATAATTTATAATATAAAAAACTATTAGTTTTACTTTTAGACAAGATAAAGCAAAATTTGTGATAGAAGGTAAAATTTTAAAAAATGGTATATAAATAATATGGAATAAATTTAAATAATTATATTTAAGATTTAATGATGTTTAATTAAAATTAACGTGTTAGATTTTTTAACAATAAAAATATGTTTAAAAAATGAAAAAAAAAAATCTTCGATCTCCAATTCACCGGTTGTTCCTCTCATGAGTCATCTCTCTTCTTCATTTTTTTTTTGTTTGCGTATAAACATTCCAATCAGATCTTCAAATCACCTAAATCGAATATTCAAATAAAATTCATGCTTAGAATGTTCATGAAATACTGAAGCAGCAAGAAGTTCAGATATGGCGGAAGAAAGGAGTTCAGAGAGGAGTGAGATTAATGGCGGATTAGGATCCATGGATTCTACTGAGTCGCGTTGGGTTTTCCAGGACGAGGAAGATTCGGTTGTCGATGACGATGATGATGATGTTGAAGAAAATGACCACGTTCGGCATCTTCTTCGTGCGTCTTTGGATTCGGAAGATGACGAAGAGGACGACGAGGATGACAATGCTGAGCAGAGATTGATACGGACGGGTCCTCGCATCGATTCCTTTGATGTTGAAGCCCTTGAAGTCCCTGGAGCTCACCGAAGCGATTATGAGGTGCTCTTTCTCTCAATATCTATCTAATTTCTCCTATTTTAACAATTGCATCGTGTATGTTCTAAATAATTGCAACATTTTGGGATCGACTTGTTGACCGATTGAGCTAGGACTTGTATGTTCTTTTGTTTTTGTTTTTGGAGTTTTTTTTTTGTTGTGTGGGAGGGGGAGCAAACAGCTAAAACAGTTGTAGATCTGTTTCAACTGAAAAGATAAAATAATTGCCTTCTATTCTATGTTAGATTGATTCATACATGATTATGGAAGAGACAATGTGTTTTTATGATTGGCAATTCATAGATAATAGTCATTTATCTTCTTATTTTAGCATGTCATTTCAATTGTTATTTGAACAACTTGTAGCTCAGTGTAAGGCGAGTAACGTGATTTGCTTGATACATCTGCTAGGTTGTTATTACCACACATTTTTTCAGCATAGCTTTTACAATTTGATGGTATTGCACCATGTTATTGCAAAGAGACCTATTTGTTCCAGCTTCTTATGCTCTCATATTGTTTGGTAAGTTATGATTATTGCCTGAACCTAGCGAATGGGCCAATATAAATTTAAGTTAGTGAAACAAAGATATTTTTAATTTAATCCTTGCAATGCTAATTATTAGTTGTGATTCTATCCAATGAATATACATGTTACAGTATTTTGCCAGTTTCTTGCATATTTGAATATTTTTGTCACATAACCTGGAATAACTGTTGATTATAGGCACGAACCATGTGGTTTCATTTACTTTGTAGTTTCCTTCTTTTTTTAACTTTCATATCAGAAAAGAATGTTGGCAAGTGTGTACATATGTTGTGATTTCCTGTTGTCTACTTATTGATTCCTTTAATTAAGAAACTAGTTAATGATGGAGAAAGATTTACGATGATGCCTAATGTGACCTAACTGCCCCTGCAAAGGGGTGATGGTTGCTACTTAATGATTACACTCTTAAGAATCAAATAATTTTTTGGAGTTTATGTTGCATTTGGTGAGGGATACTGAGTATGTTTTTCTTATTACCTTGTTAGAAGTTATACCTTGGAAGTTACAACCCCTGAAAACTAATTAACTGAATTTTTGTGTGTGACCTCATCCTATATCAGCTTTAATTCTTCCATATAAACCCCAGTAAACCAATCAGCTTTTTGATTGGAGAATGTGTCAATTTTTTACCAATGCCAGTTTATTGTCTTTGGGGTGCATTCTATCCTGGCTTATGTTTTCTACAAAACACAATTTAATGTGATAGCATCCAGTACAGAGTGTTGGCTTTATTGTTTTGTCTTTGCTTAAATAGTTTCTCAGTATTTTGCTGTTCATTGGACCTTTTCTGATTGTTTGGTACAAGCAAAAATATTTGACTCGGAAACCTTTTTTTGTATTAGACAGTTGTGAAATATTTGTTTTCCACATGGCATTACTAGCATGATGTCTATTGACGATGCATATAAAATTACAGGACTTCAGTTTGGGGAGGAAAATAATAATTGCTTTCCAGACACTTGGGGTGGTCTTTGGTGATGTTGGAACAAGTCCATTATACACTTTCAGTGTGATGTTTAGTAAGGCCCCTATTAATGGAAATGAAGATGTTCTTGGAGCATTATCACTGGTGTTATACACTTTAATTTTGATTCCTATGGTCAAGTATGTCTTGGTGGTTCTTTGGGCCAACGATGATGGTGAAGGTACGCTAGATTTTGTTACTCAAGCCTTTAGCTTTCAGTGAGCTTTTTGTAACAGTCAAAAACTCATAATACAAGTTAGATGTGTGAAAAGTTTTTTCTTTAATCTGTATAGTTTAGCCGTTTCACAGTTCATAATTGTTCCAGGTGGTACTTTTGCTTTGTACTCATTAATTTGTCGGTACGCGAAGGTTAGTCTTCTTCCAAATCAGCTTCCATCAGATGCTCGTATATCGAACTTTAGGCTCAAGGTTCCTTCCCCTGAACTTGAGAGATCTTTAAAAATAAAGGAGAAGCTTGAGGCTTCACTCACTCTGAAAAGGCTACTCCTGATGTTAGTGCTGGCTGGTACCGCTATGGTGATTGCTGATGGTGTTGTTACTCCTGCAATGTCAGGTTTCTGCTGCACTTTCCTTCTGTTTGCTGTTGGTTTTGAAATGCTTTTCATGGAGGGAGGGGGAGGAAAGGGGGGTTTTGGGGGGGGGGTTAATATGATGGTCTGATATCAGCCATGTTTTTTATATTTATTTTGATGCAGTCGTTTCTGCTGTTGGTGGATTGAAGGTTGGAGTAGATACCATTAAGCAAGGTATTTTGTCTTGCCTGATCACCCTTCAAATTTCATTTTATTTTTTGAAGTAGAAAAATTACACTGTAATTTATTTAAATTTATGCCCCTAATTTCATTGCATTATAGATATTAAAACTTCAAATAGTTAACCTGAAGAACTTAGACAAATCTAAGCAATAATTAGCTCGAATGGTTCTTTTCTCCTATAGTCGTTTTCAGTAATTCTTAAGTACTTTTCAGTTTCATATAAGTCACTTACATGTGCTTTCCACGAAAGCTCTGATAGCACTTTCTTAACCCAAGAAAATGCTTTCTCTGGAATTTTCAAATAGCATGCAGAGTGTTTTTTCAACATAGCAATAGAGGATCACAGTGGGTTCCTTGTATGATACCTTCTGTAGTTTATTAGCATGTATGACCTAATAATTGAATCAGTATTGATACTGACCAAGTAAAGCATATGTAGTAGATATTTAAATGCTTGGGACACTTAAGAGTATGATGAACTATTTTTTCTTTCACTTATTCTTTAGTAATTTGATGGAAATCCTCTTAGGAGATTATAATGTTGTTTAAAGTTTCTGGTACTTGTTTTGGGAGCTTGTCCAAATTTTGACATTGATTAGACTTTAATTTGTGAAATATTTTTTAATGTATCACACGGATGTGCCTTCTGTAAGGAAATTTCAGATTGAAATGTTGCATAGGATATCTTTAAGTTAGTTTGAAGAAACAGATTGGCATCGGGCTGAATCCTATGTTTGCACAGAATCTTCTTTGGTAACTGCTATCATCATGCCATTTAAATGCCATGGTCGCAAATACATATGTTTAACATTTTTCTTCTACCAAACTTAAAAACCCACTCAAACAATGATAAGATGCTTTCCATCTTCTTTTGTGGAAAATGGCCTGGATGGAAAAGTAATGCAGAATTAACTCCAGTTGGGTCTCCTTTCCATTGGAGAGCTTGATATTGAGGCCTTCTGTTGTTCTATTTGTTTTTCTTTGGAAGTGTGGGTCCTTTTCTTATTAGGTAGGTAGCATTATTACCTTGATGCAATTAACTTATATTTCTCATGTTGCCTTTTGGTATGTAATGTAATAATAAAAAAATGATCTAGTCATTCTATTAAATTTATTCAATTCCTTCTTTTTGGATGCAGACCAAGTGGTGATGATTTCAGTTGCCTGCCTTATAGTATTATTTAGTGTACAGAAATTTGGAACAAGTAAAGTTGGACTTGCTGTGGGCCCTGCCTTATTCATATGGTTTTTTTCCCTGGCGGGCATCGGAGTTTACAATATTGTTAAATATGACAGCACTGTATTGAGGGCCTTTAATCCCGTCCACATTTATTACTTTTTCAAGAGGAATTCAACTAAGGCTTGGTATTCTCTGGGAGGTTGTCTTCTATGTGCAACAGGTTGGAAATACTTGAAAGTTGCTATATTTTATGGAGGAAATATATACAAGATGAATCCCTTGATAAATTTAGTATTTTCTTTAAAAATAATATAATTATTCATTTATTCCTTCTTGTTTATCGACTAATTGCATTAGATAAAGTCATGTGCTAATGAAGCATACGAAGATAGTTGGATTTAGTATATGCCTAGTTGTGGGACTTATGGGTTTGATTGCTGTGATTGGTGGGAGAATGTGATAAGAGGTTGATTAAATTAATTACTCTTTTCTATTGTATAATTAGGACAAGTTGAAATAGTTCAAGTTTCTGTTCCATAAATTTATGTTAGGTCTGCTTTTCTTTGTTGCTGACGGCAAGAGTGTATATCAGGTTCTGAAGCAATGTTCGCTGACCTTTGCTACTTCTCTTTGCGATCAATTCAGGTAAAGAAGAAGCAGAGTGTTTTCTACATAAGCTACCTTTTTGGGATAAGAGTTGATTGGCTTATTGTTGGTTGCAGCTTACTTTTATCTTTCTTGTTTTGCCATGCCTTATGCTGGGTTATTTGGGTCAAGCTGCATACCTCATGGAAAACCACTCTGGTGCTGAGCGAGCTTTCTTTTCTTCAATCCCGAGTGAGTTCTTTTTCTGAATAGATATTTGTTGTTGTTTTCATATTTATTTTCATTACTCACTGAAATTTGGAAGATCTTTTGTTTGTGACTTATTTTGAAGTAGCACTTCTAATGCAATTATTTACTTTGTGGGTGAGAAAAAAAATTAATGAGAAATCATGCTCTTTGCATAGGTGGTGCTTTCTGGCCTGTCTTTCTCATTGCCAATGTTGCTGCATTGATTGCCAGTCGTGCAATGACAACTGCCACATTTTCTTGCATAAAACAGTCTATGGCTCTTGGTTGTTTCCCTCGTCTTAAAATTATTCATACCTCCAGGAAATTCATGGGCCAAATTTACATTCCTGTAATGAATTGGTTTTTGCTGGTGGTTTGTCTAATCTCCATCTGCTCTATCTCAAGCATTGATGAGATAGGAAATGCATACGGTAACTCTCTTACCTAGTTTTACTGAGATTCACCCCCCCAAAGCTGTTCTATTCAGTTTTAGTTGTCAATGAGAATTTTTATGGTTAAGGGCTAAATATCCTATTATGAGAAAGAATGAGATCACTGTAGTAGTTTTCCCTTCTCTGGAATCTTTGAGTTTTGTGTATAGTCTTTGTCTCAGAGTGCTTTATTCTTAGGAGTAACATAGTATAAGGAATATCATACTGTATTCTTTAAAACTCAGCATTATGCATCAAACTGAATTCAACCATACGTTTCCATGAGCTGCATGAATTTATTTTAAACGCGCTTTATGGTTGTTATGCAACCTAATAGCTTGTCTTTTGCAGGAATTGCTGAACTAGGAGTGATGATGATGACAACTATTTTAGTGACCATTGTCATGCTTCTTATATGGCAGATAAACATCATTATAGTGCTAGTTTTTCTTATATTTTTCCTCGGATTGGAATTGACCTTTTTATTATCAGTTCTCTGGAGTGTGGGAGATGGAAGTTGGATTATCTTGGTCTTTGCTGTTGTCATGTTTTTTATAATGTTTGTCTGGAATTATGGTAGCAAGCTTAAATACGAAACTGAAGTCAAACAAAAGCTTTCAATGGATTTGATGCGGGAATTGGGCTGCAATCTGGGGACTATAAGAGCACCTGGAATCGGCTTGCTCTATAATGAGCTAGCAAAGGGTATACCTGCAATTTTTGGCCATTTCCTGACTACTCTTCCTGCAATTCACTCAATGATTATATTTGTCTGTGTAAAGTATGTCCCAGTTCCTGTGGTGCCTCAAAGTGAAAGATTTCTTTTCCGGCGTGTCTGCCCAAAAAGCTATCACATATTTAGATGTGTTGCAAGGTAACCTGCCCAATTCTTTTAGTGCAAACTCTAAATGCTAATAGCTGAACTGGTTCTCTCTCTTCCTTCCTCCTTCCTTGTCTCTCTTTTTCAACATGTCCATTTTGTAGGATGAAATAATTTTATGCTTAGGACCTGAAGCACAAAGTTGGAATAACTTGCATACAAATATTGGAATAAATTGAACTTTTTCTTTGTGTTTGTACTCGTTTGTTAAGAAGATGACTTTTATTATTTAGATTTTAGGAAATGGTTACAATATTTTTAATGTTAGCTTCTTTTGCTCAATATTTTAAACCAAGTTTTCTTTCCACTTGGAAGAGGATAAACATTCTTGGATCTCACATCTTCAAGTAACTCTTCTTTAATTTCGAATTATGACTCATTTCTATCGTACTTTTTCTCTAATTCTTCTTTTGTAAGTTGGGAGCTCCATCTAAGTGAAATTCCTTGCTTTGTTTTTGGCTCGTGAGAAACTTTATCCTAATATGCTTCAGAAAAGGGCCTGTGGCATAGTTTGATGAAACGGGGCTGGTAGATCATCATTTCTGTATGATTGTTTATAATATCTGATTTCAATTTTGTATAGAATGCCTTGTTCTCCAACTGAGATTTTATTATTTCACTTTATCAGGTATGGGTACAAAGATGTCCGGAAAGAAAATCATCAAACATTTGAGCAGTTACTTATTGAGAGTCTCGAGAAATTCATTTCTCGGGAAGCACAAGAGAGGTCATTAGAAAGTGACGGGGATGATGATACAGATTCTGAGGACGAGACTTCCCTCTCAAGGGTTCTCATTGCTCCCAATGGAAGTGTGTATTCACTGGGAGTTCCTCTCCTGGCTGAGTTCGATGAACCACACCAGCCTAATGTTGAAGCAATCACATCAGAAGAGGTTAATATAATGCCTTCCATGGAGCCAACAACGCTTGATCCTGAGCAGAGTCTTGAAAGGGAGCTATCTTTCATACGCAAAGCTAAAGAATCTGGAGTTGTCTATCTTCTTGGTCATGGGGATATTAGGGCTAGGAAGGACTCTTGGTTCATCAAGAAGCTAATCATAAACTACTTCTATGCTTTCTTGAGAAAGAATTGCCGAAGAGGAATTGCGAATTTAAGTGTACCCCACTCGCAATTGATGCAGGTTGGCATGACTTACATGGTTTGAGGTCAATGTTGCTTCCAAAAATAAGAATCATATGAAGTATAGCATAACCAAGGTGACCGAATGAGTAGGGACCCAGCTTCTCTGCACCATGCGCAGCTATGTGAACGACTGAATCATCAGTTAAAAGAAGAATCTTGTTGTTTGTTTTAATCGTGCCATATTCTGTTTGCCAATCATCCATTCCTTCACCATCCTTCTATAGGTATTTTTACTAAGTTTATTTTCTGAGTTCATTCTCAGTATTATGCATATAGAATGAGACTCTCTTGTAATTGGGCAAAGATGCACAAATGATTATCTGACTACAAATTGTTTTTGTAAGAATATTTTTGACAGGTATGACAGTGTAGCTTCCAAGAACAGTTTATAGGCATGGTTCAAGTTAGAATATCGCTTGCTTCTTTTTTTTCCCCCCTCTTTTTGAACAAGAAGAAAATTACTTACTTGTATAGGCCTTCTCAATATTATTACAAATGTCTTTTAGTAATTTTGTTCTTTTTTGTATTATTATTTTTAGAATTGTATGGATGAACTCATGTTCTCTATAAATCTTAAAACCTGGGCCAATACTCATTTACATATTACTTTTATTTATCTGTTTATGGCCTTTTATTTGTTAACCTCGTCTGGGATTAGGTTAGATTAGGTTAAATTACGTTCAATTGGATGCCTAATAGACTAACTTGGTGGTTTATGCCTCTTAGTGGATATATATTTTTTAGATCGAAAGTGCTTGATGCGGTTTGAACAAGTGAGAATATTTTTATCCATCCAACAAGGTGAATACCTAACAATATGTGTTGAACACCTGAATAAAAGACCAAAAAATGGCACCATTAAAGTAAATAAGTATTGGTGGCAACGCATCCTCTTGGATGTGGTTAAATGTGGATTCAAACACTCTTCACATAGTTTATAACAATTAGCATATGTTATTTATTTCAAAACAGATTATATCTACTGAACAAAAACAAAAAAAAATGTTGACAACAATAGTTCCTAGGACATGATTTCGACAATCATCTCAAACAATAAATCTTCGTCATCCAACAATTTATATGTAGTTTTATTTAACTTTATATCAAAATTTAAAATATGCTAACGTTCATCACAGTTAACAAATACTACGTATCAAATTTTTTTTAATGGACCGATAATTAACATATAGTAATCACAGTTTCAAAACACGCCAAGTACCGTTTGTTTTAAAAAACATATAGAGATGCGAAGCCACTATCAACTTTGTTGCAAAGATTTCGCTTGTATGTGCAAATGTTCTTCAAGCAGAGGTAGGCGTTACTCGAATATATCACATGTAAAAATAAAGATAAGGGATTTCTAAAAATGTTATGTGCCAACTTTAGCAACACCCATTGAATTGCTTGAACAGGTGGAATATTTTTTTTTCCTAAATGGAACTGTTGAAATCTAAAAGACGAAAGCATGTAGGTAACAGCTGGCTGGAAATTTTAAATTACTACTAAAAGTTGTTATGAGAACTCAAAGATTCAACTTTTGCCTACATCACAAGTAGGAGATACGAATTATTCTTGGCAAAGATGCCAAAATTCATGTTCTTTTGCTACACTAGTAGTTTATCATATAAATAAGGTATTGACTCCATACAACTATGAGATCATAATGCAAATTACAAGCAATAAATGAAAGCTAAGTATCTACACAACGAAGATATAGGTAAATATAAAACAACACAAACCGAAGGAAACACATTTGGCGTCTATATTGAAGCAAATGCCAAACTTCTGCTTGATTTAATGAGATTTTAAGAACATGGGTCAGCTCGTAACATTGCATCCTATGCATGAAAAACCCGGATAAGCAAATCCCACATCTCGAGTAGTATACTTACATACCATCTTTCAACTCTTGAAACGAACAACAACACAAGAGATATCATCCTTGCTCTCTCTATTCAATGCTTCAGTTACTAACTGTTTTGCTGCCCTATGTGGGTCTTTTATCTTCCTGGCAATATCAACAGCCTCTTGATTGGACATGACCTGAATTGTTGCGGGAAAAAATTAGGGGAAAGAATAAGAACAAGAAGCATACTTGAAATGTCAGTTGTATTAGGTATATTGAAAAGAGGACAACGATAGATAACAAGTTAGGGATAATAGAGAGAACCTTCCATAGACCATCACTTGCAAGAATGAGAAGATCGGTATCTGCATCAATATCAGCATTTTCTACGTCCGGGTCCGATCTCAGGTGTAACTTTAGGTTCTTGTCCCCAAATGCCCGTGAAACTGCCAGCTGGCCATTGACTCTTGCAACATCACCTAAGACAGCATGACACATGCATTAATGAGCACTAATATGGACAGACAGGAAGCTGAACCGAACAGCAACACGTAGTTTTTTTATTTTTTTTATAGGAGGGGGAAGAGGGATCATTAACGAGATAATGTATCATGTCAAGGACAAAGACAAGAAGCTGAAATGAGCCCGATCACCTCTGTGTGTGTGTGTGTGTTGGGAGTCATAAATGAGAGAACCTGTTATATAAAAGTGCAGAGCAAACCAATTACAAAAGCCAAGTTCTAAAAAACCGTCCCGCTAACCCATTCTTTGTTATACAGTGAAGTTCACAGAACAAAACCCCAAAACTGGTTCCAACCTCAGCTGGTTCTACTGCTCAGCATAGGAACATGTCATCGCAATCCCAACCTAGGCTAGTTAAAGGAAGTAGCACCTCAACAAGCTGAAGAGAAACATCCGATTAAGCCTTAAACACTAGCCTTGAACACTAGAAGCTTCATTTTCAAGGAGTTTAAACCATAAACTAGACTCAGAATGTAGCAAAACAAAAGGTGGAAGAAAAAAGAGTAAAAGGTCTCTTCAGTAAACTATTAAAAGGCATGACAGCAGAAACCTCTTGTTAGCTGTGCTCTCAAACATAGAGACACACCTCCAAACTATGCAATTGAGAGATGGCTGTAAATAACTTAACAAGAATGTGTAACAAAGGGTTATTTACACACTCATAACATAAGCAATTGAAAATTCAATAGAGATCGATCAAAATTTTATAATGTTTATATTGTCTTGGAATAAAAAGCCAAAATACACAATCACAACCATAATACTATTTATATTTTTCTCTTTTAGCCTTTGAAAAAGATCTATAATAACCGTTGAAACCTGTAACCTATAAAACCAAGGCTAGTGAAACCAGTTTCAAAACTCAACTAATGATTGAACATGCTGTAATAGTTTGGAAATTTTTAGTCCATGGTCAACCACACTGCACATAAATATTAACAAACACAAACATGCATATAAAACCATAGAGATCTCGACTGTGAAAAGAACCTGGCATGTTCGAGACAAAACCTCCTCTTGTCTCAATGCTACCCCGCTCAGTGTTGGGTTCATGATCAGTAGTCATCTGTATTGCCTGCCCTTTCTTTGAAAGAACAGCTCGTGAATCTCCAACATTAGCAATCCACAATTTCTGGTTATTTATCAGAATAGCAGTAACTGCTGTAGATCCTCCTCGTCCCAGGTCAGGACTGTGTGAGAGAATTGCTTGATCAGTTTTCTCATAGGCTTTAGATAAGGATCTGCGGGGATCAGTCCAGAACTCATCCTGAAAATTATAAAAATAAATTTGTTCACGCTTTTTCAAATTTATCCATATTATACAAGGGCATTAAGTAATTAACCCATTTCAATACAAAAAGAAACATGCCAGTACTTCTAGTCTTCTAATGCAATTTTACATAAATTTTCTTTTCAAAACTAGTAAATACTAGCAATATAGAGTGAAGCAAGTCAAAATGAAAAACTAATTTTTCCAATATTTCAATTTTTCAATTCAATAATCTCAATGAATATAACCTACTGAAAAATTCATATCCAATGATACTAAAGTAGAAACAAAACAATTTTTTTCCCATTTGGTGCATAAATGCCCGTCAAAGTAGTGGATAAAAAAAAGACACATCCTTTTAGTCAACAACTCAAACTCACATCCTTTAAGATATTTGAAAATAGATGCCTTTGCAGATAGGCAGGTACACTATCTCCCAAATGTCCATCATATATGGCAAAAAGTCCAAGTTCATGTCCTTGGATCTGCGCAAATTTTGCAACATGAAAATCTTCCATGGGATGATTTGCTTTCCCTTTAACCAGACTAAAGCCATACTTGGCTAAACCTTGATGGCTCCTACCCTTGCCTGAGCTAAATGAAGAGGGTCCTCCAACCAGCTACAAGAAAAGACTAAATATCACATTAATCTTGCATGCAGCAGCGTCCGAATATAAAAGAAAGGGCGATCAAATAAATAAAATACCCAACTGTCAAAAGGGACAGCAGCAAAGGCCAAATATATAAAATGGAAACAAGAAATTGTCGAATTTTCCTGCAAATAACAGTAAACAAATTTGGAACAAACTTTCTGGAACTACTACCTTAGCTACCTTCCACAGTATCTATGATCTGGAAAGATAAGTCAACACAATGACCTCAAATCCACCCAACATTAACTGTCCTTGGAGAAGGCACCCAACATTAATGGGCCTTGGAGAAGGTACCCGACGTTAACGGGCCTTCGAGATGGCACCCAACATAAGTGATGTGTCAGGTTTGACATGAACAGAAAGGAGGAAATAAAAAAATAAAGTAGAAGCAAGCTAAACTCAAAAATCTCTTAAGATCCACCAATCCAATTATAGTTGGAGGGAAAAGAAAGACAAAAACAAAAATAAAAGTTCGAGGGAATGAAACAGGAGGGTGTTCGATCTCAATTTCTAGGAAAGTACCTTTAATACTTGCCTGTTAAATATGAACGCAATTTCAATTTTAATTGTATTTGTGAGTAACTCCCAATAACAACCCCCAGTCATCCCCCAATATGAAATTTTCAGCATTCATCTGAAAGTTTCTTTCACTTCTTTTCCAAGTATTTCAAAAGTTTCAAGAACAGTAAGACAATATTTGAATCTAAGATAAATTAAGATTTTTTTTATACTTCAAAGTTAAGTTTCACACACAGAGGTAGTTGGTGGGTCTTGATCCCAAAACCTTAAAAACCCACTTTAGTGAGCTAGAATACCAACTGGGTTACAAGCACGGTGGTAAGATAAAATTAAGATACACATCTTTATATGAGGAATATGTGTGGTGATTCATAAGAACCTGAAAGAGTTTCAAAATGTAATGTCAGTGTCCCTATTACTGCTTTGAACAGTTTACACAACATTATTAAGTTACAATACATAACTGAAACACTTAAACCTTTCTTTCAACTAGGAAGTTATGTCGTTCAATAAATTTGGTTTCCCTCTTAAGGAACAACATAAGGACCCAGTGAATATTACACCATCTGAACAAACAAGAAAATGAAAGTGAGAGCTAATTTTGGTTATTGTCAAACACCTTCGACTACAGTTGTTAAAGGCTTCACATTTGTTCAGGGAATTTTCTGGTTCGAATCTTCCTCCTCGTAAAATATTTTAGAAAAAGGAAATTAAAGTGAGCAACAAACTACGTTACATCACACCATTTTTCATGAAGTATTATGTCCAACAAAGACAAGATGCACTCGACTCCAAATTGATAGAAATGTACAAAACAAATGAAGAAAATACGTACCCAAAAATTTAGGATACCCTTCCTATTTGAGACAAAAAAAGAAGTAGGATACCCAATGTCCTAAAAGAGTACATATGACATAGGGACAAAGGGCATAGAACTTCACGCCACTTCCAAAGCATATGCTAATCCAAATCGTTTAGCTTTTACAAAATTCAAACAAACACAATAGCCAAATCTCTTAAAGACAACCAATCCAATAAAAGATTTATAAATAAAAGTTCCCAAAATACAGAGACAAAGTTAAAAAGGAAATCCTGATATAAACTCACCTTAGAATAGACAGAATTGAAACAACATAAATTATCCATTTATTCAATCCCAATTCAACTCCCTCCTTTATCATCCAACATCGACCACTATCTGCAGAAGCCAAGAGGAAAAAGAAAACAACCTTAAAGTCCCACAAAATCCCCAATCCAATTATGAAAAATAAAATACTTTGGGGGTAATTCACCAACTACATAATCGAAACAAAAAATTATGAAAATTCAAAAACGACAAACCCATCATCATCAAAGCAGGAAACATAAAATTTTACGAAGAGCAAGTAAATGGGTATCTCATAATGATCCTTACCGATCCAACAATCCACTAATTTTCTAAGAAACTACGAGCCAAAGAGAGCTGCAAAGACTTCAACTGTTGGGTTTTGACTCCTTCTCTTAAACTTTTATAAAAGGGGAACATACAGAGAGAATGATTCACCACCCCTCACTGAGACAGAAATTTAATTCAATTCATTAAATAAATAAAATACATAGAGATACAGATAGAGATAGAGTAGAAAAATAAAAAATTCGTTGAAGAGTGTAACCGTTCAATGACTTGTTGAGAGAGGCAGAGAGTTGTTGCTAAAAGGCACAGCTGGCCCTTGTTGACTTTTGTAAGTTTACTCTCGAGGAAAATTCTCACAGATACAAGAGTTCGTACGCTAATATATACACGCTTTACATATAACATGTATTATATATATATATATACAAAAACAAAGTATATAATTTATAAAATATATATAAATTAAATACTTATATTCTATATAAAAAATAATATGTAATTTTACGTCTTTTTTTAGTAGTGTGTTTTCTTTATTTTTTTTAGTTATATTGGTTTTTTTTTGCAACCTATAATTATTTTTAAGATAAATAAACTTATTATATTAAAATTTATATTAATTAATCTCTTATATTATTTAATCTTTTATATTTTATAAAAAGTAATAAAAAATCATAAATATTATTATTATTTATTCAATATTATAATAATTTTATATTAAAATTTAATTAATTATTTAATATTTTAATAATATTTATAATAAAATACAACAAAATTTTATTTTTATCATTTTCTTATTTACAGATAAAATAAAATAATAATAAAATAATATATTTTATTCAATTATATTAACAAAAAATATTTTTTAATCATTCTGATGATTTTTACAAAAATAAATACCGATGACATATCTTTTAAACGATTAAATGAGTCATTTAATTTAATGTAAGGAATATATGAAATATTTTTTCTATTTTTTATCTATTATAATTTTATTTAATAATAAAAATAATGAAATATAGTTAATTAAATAAATTATACACTAAATTGGATTCGAAGACACATTCAATAAAATATGGGCATCATCCTTACTAATATATGATGGACATAAATTATTTATTTTAAAGATGGTTGCTTATAATAAGTTAAAAAGTGAAGTTTATCATTATACTAATAATGAATCACATACTAGATAGAATTAATTAAATTCTTGGTTGGTTTTTCATTTTATACATACTGTAACACTTTATAGTGAAATATACAATAATTTTTTTTAATTAGTAATCAATTATAACAATACCCATAAATTTGCACTAAAAAAATCACTAATAATAAATATATATTTTATTAATTCATAAATTTTAATATAAATATAAAAGGTATTGTTTATTAACAAAAAAATAGTAAAAATTAATCCAATTATTTTGATAAAAATAACTAATGGTAATTTTCTATTCCCTATCATCTTTTTGTTCTTATTTATTATGTTGTTTTTAATGTCAATAATTTTATATCGAAATATATTAGATGTATTAATACGATTTATTTTATATATAAAAACTCCTACGGGATGATATGTTCTTTGTTGACTTTTTTCGTTACTTTTTTTAAAAAATAAATAAATATTTTTTATTTATATACATAAACAAATATTAAAATATCTTCAACATAAATATATTTTTATTTATACATATAAATAAATATAAAAATTCTTTAAAATAAATATATACTAAAATATTTTTAAAATAAATATAATTTTTATAAATATAAGGTGATATCAACTTTGGTCGTTTTTCAACTTTTTTCTTTGTGTTTTTTTAGTAAATATATTTTTATTTATATATGTAAAGAAATGTTAAAATATTATTAAAATAAATATCAAATTTTTAAAAAATAAATATTTTTTAATTTATATACATAAAATATCAAAATTTTATTAAAATAAATACTAAAATATTTTTAAAATAAATATATTTTATATATATATATATATATTTAAATATCAAAATTTCCTTAAAATAAATACATTTTTATAAATAATTATTTTGTTAGTTTTATTGTATATCATTTTGATTTTTTTTTATTTTTATCTTAATATAAAAAGTTTCTCAATTTAGTTTATTCTTTATGCTTTTTTTCTTCCTTTTTTTGTAATTTTTTTTAAATAAGTACACTTTTTATTTATATACATGGATAAAAATTAAAATATATATAAAAATTGAAATAAATATGAAAATGTTATTGAAATAAAAATAATTTTTATAATTAAAAATAAAGCATGAAAATAAATAATGGACACTACATTGGTTATTCTGTAACTCTATTGTTTTACTTTTTTTTACACATAAATAAACACTAAAATATTTTTAAAATAAATATGTTTATTATTTATAATATAAATAAATACAATTTTATAAATAATTATTTTGATAGTTTTATTGCGTGACGTTTTGATTATTTTCAATCTTTTAGTTTTTATCTGTTTTTATACATAAATAAATATCAAAATATACTTATATCTTATTCATTTTTTTATCTTTTTGTTAGTTTTTTTATCATTCATTAGTTATTTTATATTTTTTATTGTATATTAATAAATACCAAAATTTTCCTATATACTTATAAAATTTAAAAATTGATGTTTAAAGATATTTTTAAATAATAAATTATGAAATAATATTAACTATTGTTTGATAATTAATACCCTTAATAACAATCAAATTTTAATAATATAACATTATTTATGTTGTTTTAGAAGTAATATCAATATTTTAAATCAAATATGTTATTTAATAAATTACTTATAAATTGTTTATTGATTTAAATAATTTTTAAAAAATAAATAATTTTATTAACGTAATCATCAAATTTGATAATTCGTATTTGTTTTCATCGACGTCTAGCTTTTATTTGATAAATAGTTTTAGATTCTAACTAGGCTCTCTTAACTTCTAGTGTGGGGGAACTTTGTTTTAGAAAGTAAGCTGAGCCGTATTTAGTTTGTATTCTTACGTATTCTTTTTGTTTAACCCAATGCTCAATATCTAGGCCCGTCTGCATATTATTTTTCCAAACCCTTTTTGGGATCGCCACAATCCATACGCATGATCTATGATACTATTATCATATCCGAAAGATTAATGTAAAATGTCAATAGGTATGCTATGCACTGGGACTAGCTGTTTGATTAGTATTATATATATATATTATTGTTGGTTTAATTTTTTATCATGTTAAAATTTTTAAAAATTAAATGAGGTATTATTTTAAGTAATGCCTCGTTGAAGAAGTTATTTTGTAATTTGGTAACGAGAATATTATATACATTAATATTAAAAATATTTAATTATTTAATAATGTTAAATTTATTTTAAAATAATTTTGATAAAAAAAATAAAATTCATAGTATGTTATTATCCTCTCTTGATGTATGAAGGAATATATCTAATATGGAGAAATTTATCACGAGCATTTAATATTGCAGTAAGATTTATTCTGATAAAACAATATCATTATTATAATAATGATATTGTTTTATATTGAAATGTTTTTGTTAACAAAATTTAGAATTTATAATACGTCGTTGGTACGTTGTGGGAAGATATTGACTAATATGAGAGCTTATCATTGATATCCAATATCGTGGTAAGACTTATCACGATAATTTAATATTTTATCAAAATAACTTTTATTATTTGGTAAAAAAATAGAATATAATTCTATTTACTTACTAATTTGATGAGTTATTAATCTTTTATCAAATTTATTCGGGCTAAGTTTGTTTAATTAAAAACACCAATACACGTGTGTTATTTAAATATATTTACTTATTTAAGTTTTAATAAATCTATAAAAATATCATCAAATTATTGTATCTAATTCATATATATTATCTAATTATTATATTTGTTTTATCTTTACCATCTCATTAGTCTCATTTTAACGACGTCACATGTCAGATATATCACTCAATTATTTAAATTGTTTCAAATATGTCATTTAATTATCTAATTTGTTCCAAATCTAACACTAACGTATAATGACGTTAGACGAAAATTAATAAAATGATATAAATAAAACATATATAATAGTTGGAATGATATAAATGATAGAATTAGAGAACAAATGAAAACTGAACATTGTTTTATTCATGCTTCTGCATTTTCTTAATGTTGTTGTAATAAAATGAACTTACAAACAGATATATAAAGTAATCAAAAAGGTTAAAGAGAATGACAGCAAGTCTGCACATTAGTACACATGTAGGATATCATTACAACTGGTCCATGGGGGTGCTGGCATAGTATCATTACAGTTGACCCATGGAGGTGCTGGCATAGTATCATTACAGTTGACCCATGGAGATGATGACAGTGCTGGAATAGTCCTTAACATTGTTGGCATAGTCCTTAACATTCCCCCTCAAGTCGAGCGAGGTGAGTGGCCAGACAGTCAATTTTAGTGTCAACCGAGAGAAGAATTGAACACTCAAAGGTTTTGTGAAGATACCTGCAGTTTGATCACAAGATGGTACAAACCTAATTTGAATTAGGTTTTTCTGAATTAGGTCACGAATGAAGTGTATGTCTAATTTCACATGTTTAGTTCTAGCATGAAGCACAGGGTTTGAAGCAAGGGAGATGGTACTCTGATTGTCCACCCAAATTGTAGGAGTATGAGTGAGTGTGACATGTAACTCCTTAAGTAAAGCATGAAGCCATATTACCTCTGAAGTAGCATTAGCCAAGCTGCGGTATTCAGCTTCAGTACTTGATCGAGATACTGAGGATTGTTTCTTTGAAGACCATGAGACAAGATTTTTACCAAGAAAGATACAGAAACCAGTGATGGATTTTCTATCATCAACATCGGCTCCCCAATCAGCATCTGAGAATCCCACCAGATCAAGATTGTGTCCCTTAGTAAAATGAACCCCATGATTGATTTTACCAGCCAAATACTTGAGAATCCTTTTCACTGCCTTCCAGTGTTCATCTAAAGGACAATGCATGAACTGACATACTCTATTAACACTATAGGTAATTTTTGGTCTAGTGAGTGTAACATATTGGAGAGCACCAACTATACTCCTATAGAAGGCAGGATCAACTATAGGCATACCCTGAAACTTAGATAATTTTAGTGAGGAAACCATTGGTGTGGGCAGACCCTTAGCTTGAGACATTGCAGCTCGAGTGAGAAGATCTTTAATATATGTCCCTTGACTGAGATGAAGACCAGAGTTGGTGTGAGTAACCTCTAATCCAAGAAACTGATGGATTTCACCTAAATCTTTCAAAGAAAATTGCTTATCAAGATGAGTTATGATAGAATGAATGCCTTTAATGTCGCTTCCTATGACCAATATATCATCAACATAAACAAGAAGCCAAATGCAACCAAAAGAGGTATTTTTGAAAAAAAGTGAGTTATCTGCTCTTGAGCAAGAAAAACCATGACTCAGGAGAGTACGTTTGAGTTTATCTGACCAAGCTCTAGGGGCTTGCCTAAGCCCATATAATGCTTTGGCCAATCTGCATACTTTCAAGGAATTTTCACTATCACCATCATTCCTGTATTCAAATCCTGGTGGTTGACTCATAAACACTTCCTTGTCCAAGTCTCCATTTAGAAATGCATTATTAACATCGAGCTGTCTTACTGTCCATCCTTGATTTACAGAGATAGAAAGCACTGTTCTTATGGTAGTTGGCTTCACAACAGGGCTGAAAGTCTCTGAAAAATCAAAGTCAGGTACTTGATCATAGCCTTTAGCTACCAATCTAGCTTTATACCTAGCTATACTCCTATCTGAGTGTCTCTTGACCTTGAATACCCATTTACAACCAATAACCTTCTTACTAGCAGGTAGGTCACACAAGGTCCATGTATGACATGAGAGCTCTATACTCCTCTTCCATGGCCTTTTTCTAGTATGGATTAAGAATAGCCTCCTTGTAGGAAAAGGGTTCTTGTGTGTCAGTCACTATTGCATTGAGGACTCTTGGCTTTAAGTTCCCAGTTCTTGACCTTGTGACCATAAGATGCTTGTTAAGAGTACCTGGAGCTGGATCGTTCACATTAGTATTACTAATAGACTGAGGAGATGCATTAGACTCAGTTGGTAGCTCATCAATAAGAGGAGTAGAAGTATGACTTGAAGTTGAAGAAGGAATAGAAATAGGCGAGTGATGAGATGGAAGAGACATTTGGTGAGAGTGAGTAGAATGCGAAGGGAAAGTTTTAACAGATGAGGTATGCTGGGATGAGGTAGAGTTGGAGTGTAATTGAGAAGGTAAAGGGAAAGTAGCGTCTGGTAGATGTGGTAGAATGGATGATTGAGAGTGAGTATTATGATATTTAGGAACTTGAGCAAAAGGGAATCTGCTTTCATCAAAGGCCACACTTTTAGATATTATGACTCTACCATTTGGCAATAGTGTTTTATAGCCTTTGTATTTGCTATTGTACCCAAGAAAGGTGCTTGGCTGTGATCTGTATTCCAACTTGTGCTTATTGAAAGGTCTAAGATAAGGATAGCAAAGACAACCAAAGGTTCTTAGATGGAGATAGGGAGGCTTAGAGTTGAAAAACATCTTATAGGGACTTTTATGATTTAGGATCTTCGTTGGAAGCCTATTAATGATATAGACTGAGGTAGTGAAGGCATCATCCCAGAACTGAGTGGGCATGTTTGAGTGAGCTAACAAGGACAATCCCATCTCCACAACATGTCTATGTTTTCTTTCAATGAGACCATTTTGTTGAGGTGTATAAGGACAAGAGATTCTATGTAAAATGCCATGGTCATTAAAGAGTTTTGTAAGGCCTATAAACTCACCTCCTCCATCAATTTGAACCATTTTAATTTTGGTTTGAAATTGAGTAGAAACAATGTTTTGTAAATGAATGAAAGCATTTTGAACTTCAGATTTTTGTTTAAGAAGATACAACCATGTATATCTACTATAATGGTAAACAAAAGTAACATAGTATTGAAAGCTATTAGTGGATTTTTGTGGTGAAGGACCCCAAACATCAGTGTGAATAAGTTCAAAGGGATTATGATACTCAGTTTCAGACATAGGAAAAGGAAATTGATGACTCTTAGACTTCATACAAGAATCACATAAAATATTTTTATTTAAAACATCAGAGAAATTACAATTCTTATTGCATTATTTGAAGCATGACCCAATCTATTGTGCCAAAGCTGAATATCTTGATTATTTCTCTTGACAAGAAGAGTTGAAAAATGGGAAGGTAATTGAGTAGTGCTTGAGTGAGTAGTTTGAGACTTGAGTGGTTGAATATCAAACTTGTAGAGTCCATCCTTAAGAGTGCCTTTGAGGAGTGTTTGATGTGTAACCTGATCCTTGACACAACAAAAGGTGGGATTCACAGAGTTATCTTTGGAGAATTGTGAGACACTAATCAAATTCTTAGTTATCTCAGGAACATGGAGAAGATCAGTTAAGAGAAATGTTTTATGAAAATTATGAGGCTTAATTTGTGAGCTACCAATGTGAGTAATGCACAAACCTGATCCATTTCCTACTTGAACCTTGTTGGTGCCTTGAAATTCTGAAGCAATATTGAGATTGCCAAGCTCATTTGTCACATGGTTGGATGCTCCAGAATCTGCATACCAAGACATGTATATCTCTGATTCAGAAGAGCTTGTTTTAGTGACTGGATATGCTGTGAAGTTTTGAGTATTTGAAGGTGAACCATAGTTGGCATCAAATCTATAATAACACTTATCAGCAGTGTGATTTGTGTAGTTACAGATCTAACATCTACTCCTGTTTGAGCTTTTGAAACTCATTCCTCCTCTTTCTCTATAAGAAGACCTACCTCTTCCTCTTGAATTCTGGAAGTTGCTTCTCCCTCTACCTCCTTGATAGTCATTTTCACTATTATTGAATCGTTTCTGAAAGTTGGATTGAGTGATAGCATTCACAGAAGGATTTGAGCCTTCAGTGTTGACAAAATGATGTCCAGTATTTTCAAGCCTGGTTTCATAGCTTAGGAGCATAGCATAAACTTCCCTGAGTTTACATGGTTCTATCCTTGAGGTGGTTGCAACAACAATAGGATCAAATTCACTTCCTAGTCCAGAAAGAACTTGCATAACTTGATCATTATCTGAGATTGGTTGACCAGCCGATGCTAGTAAGTCATAGCAAGACTTTACCTTGTTCAGATAGTCTCACATAGATAAAGAGCCTTTTTTGATAGATGAGAGTTGAAGCTTGTACTGCATCTTCCTTGCTGCAGATTGAGATAAGAAATTTATCTCTAGTGCTTCCCAGATTTGGAAAGATGATTCTAGGCCAACCATCATCACTAAAAGATTCTCAGATAGAGAGGATAGAAGCCATGAGACAAGTAGCTGATCTTGCCTTGTCCAGCTTAAAAAATCTGGATTAATATCTTTTTCTCCTGTTTTTGTATTTTCTGTGAACTTTGTTGGAGCTTTGTTAGTATAAGAAATAAAATGGTCGAGTCCATACCCTCTAATAGCAGTGAGTACTTGGTGTTTCTAGAGAAGGTAGTTCGAATCATTTAATTTAAGAGAAATGAGCTGATTTTGTAATTGAACTACAACTCCTGTACTATTTAAGGAAATTCCAGAAGTGGTGGACTCATTGGTGCTCGTTTTTTTTGGAAAAAAAAACCTAACATCCAAATATATATATTAAGTATCGCGTATCACGCACTGCTCATTTATGCGACTTAATCCTCTCTGAGATGAGAGAGGAAGAAGAACTGCACTGAGGAGGATCTAGAACTGGAACGAGCGCCGTTCATCTGTACGATTCAACCTTCTCTGGTGGTGTTGTTTCTGGCGCTATTCATCCATGGTTTCCTCTTCGCAGCACCATTTAAAGCTTTTCCTGTATGGCGTTGGAACAGAACTGGTGGTGTAGAGCGTCGGTTTGATGAGCCGAAGATCTAGGGTTTGGGTATGGAAACTAGTAGCGAAACTGATATGGAAAATGGTAGATTTTGGTATGGAAACTGATATTGAAACTGATATGGAAACTGGTAGATTTTGATATGGAAACTGATATGGAAACTGGTAAATTTTGGATATGGAAAGCGAAACTGATATGGAAACTGGTAGATTTGGGTATGGAAACTGACGGGTTTGGGTATGAAAACTGAAAAGTGGTAGCGGCTTTGGGTGGCGATTTTGGGTGGCAGTTTTGGGTGTGAAAAACTGACGGACTGGTGGCGGTTTTGAGTGGTAGCGAAACTAACGAAATTGGTAGCGACACACTGACAGACTGGTGTCTATTTTAATTCTCGACAGGTATGCTCTGATACCATGATAGAATTAGAGAACAAATGAAAACTAAACATTGTTTTATTCATGCTTCTGCATTTTCTTAATGTTGTTGTAATAAAATGAACTTACAAACAGATATATAAAGTAATCAAAAAGGTTAAAGAGAATGACAGCAAGTCTGCACATTAGTACACATGCAAGATATCATTACAACTGGTCCATGGGAGTGCTGGCATAGTATCATTACATCTGACCCATGGAGGTGCTGGCATAGTATCATTACAGTTGACCCATGGAGGTGATGACAGTGTTGGAATAGTCCTTAACAATAAATAGATATAAATTAATTGAATGATATATAAATGTAATAATTTAATGATATTTTTGTAAGTTTATTCTTTAAATTTTAATATATAAGTAATTAAAACTATTCTTGTGTGTATTTTATCCAATTTTTTATATGTCAATCAACTGTTTAATACTTTTAAGATAGTCTATTTGATATTTAAGTTGTTGTTATATGCACGAAATCCCATTAAAACTACATATATTGATGTTTTTAAGTAGTTCGATTGAACACCTTGCTAGTCCAAAATATGAATGAGTATTTTAGCAGTGAGTTCGTGTATTCACGATTATTCACACCACTAGTTTAGTTTTCACCTTGGTGACTTTAGAGGTCGGATGGTTTTGAATATTATTCGAATATAAATCAATAGTTACGAGACGAGAGTAATTATATTAACATTCAGTAATATCCGTAGCTTATATATATTATATTTATTTAATTAATTTATATATTTATAAAATTAATAAAAAATAATAATTAATTTTTAGATGTTTAAACATTTGTTCTCTTTTGTGAAGAATAAATTCCAATTCCAATGATGCATATGATCATGTCTATATAATTTTCACATAAATATTTTATTTTTATTTATTATTTCTCTCTTAAAAATAATAAAAGTAAAAAATTAATAGATTTTTTTATTAATGGTATTCTCACTTTCATAATACATTAAGACACAAAGAAACCTGTTTATCTTCCTTACCTGGAACAACAAACTCCTCTGGTTGATGCATATATATTTGTTCCTCAAGCTCACCATGTAAGAATGCTGTCTTGACATCAAGTTGTTCTAATTCCATGTCAAACAATGCAACCATAGCAAGCAACACACGAATAGAGCTATGTTTCACAACAGGAGAAAATACTTCATTGAAGTCAATACCTTTCTTTTGACAATAGCCCTTTGCAACAGCACGTGCCTTGAACCTAGCTGCTTCAACCTTAGGTATACCTTCCTTTTTCTTGAAGACCCATTTGTTTCCAACAATCTTCTGGCCCTTAGGCGGTTTCACCAATTCCCAAGTATGATTCTTATGAAGTGATTCAATCTCTTCATTCATAGCAACCAGCCACTGAACAGACTCATCACAAGTGACAACTTCATGATAACTAAAAGGTTCATACACCTCAATAGACTCTGCCACAGACAATGCAAAAGAAACTAAGTCTACATCTACGTACCTATAAGGGCGACAAATCTCTCTTATTCCTTTACCCTTAGCGATACTATATGGTTGCTCATGTTGCCCTTCTGCTACATCATGAGCAGAATCATCTATCTCATCCACAGATGGTTGATCTGAAGTGCCCTCTTGCACTTGACTAGGAGATCTACTCTTAAGCTCCACCTGCTCACTAACACTGTGGTCTTTATCTGCAACAATAGACTCTTTTTTCTTTTGCAACATGGAAAACTCATCAAACTTAACATCTCTGCTAATCAAAAATTTAGGTGACTTGGGTTCAACACACCATAATCTATAACCCTTCACCCCAGAAGGATACCCCAAAAATATGCATTTCAATGCCCTAGGCTCAAGTTTACCATCATTAACATGAGCATAAGCAGGGCAACCAAAAACTTTCAAATCAGAATAATTAGCAGGAGTACCAAAGAATACCTTAAACGGAGTCTTCAACTCAATTGTAGTTGATGGAGACCGATTCACCAAATAGCAGGCATGGTTACAAGCTTCAACCCAAAAGGATTTATCCAAGTCAGCTTGAAAGAGCATACAACGAGCTCTTTCTAAGAGAGTCTCATTCATACGTTCTGCTACTCCATTTTGTTGTGGTGTATGACGCACAGTACGGTGTCTAACTATGCCATTTCTTTCACAGAACTCATTAAACTGACTGTCACAAAATTCCAAACCATTATCAGTTCTCAAATGCTTGATTTTCTTGCTTGTTTGATTTTCTATACAAGCCTTGAATTTTACAAATTTTGAAAACGCATCATTTTTGTTCTTCAGAAAATACACCCAAACATGATGAGAGAAGTCATCAATAAAAGTCAACATATACCGGGTACTACCCTTAGACACAACCCGAGGACCCCAAAGATCTGAATGAATATAATCAACAGTACCTTTCATTTTATGGATGGCTGTACTGAACTTGACCCTGCGATGCTTTCCATAAACACAATGCTCATAGAAATCAAGTTTCCCAATTTTCTGACCACAAAGCAAATCCCGTTTGCTCAAAATAGACATCCCTGCCTCACTCATATGCCTAAGCCGCATATGCCATAATCGAGTAGTGTCTGAATCTTGATCTAACGAGGAAGAAACTGAAACACTGCCAATAATAGTGCTACCATGAAGCATATAGAGACCACGCGACAATTGCCCTTTAATAACAATGAGAGCACCCTTACTAACTTTTAAAACTCCACCTTCAGCTACATACTTGTAGCCTTGTGAATCAAGAGCACCCAAAGATATCAAATTCTTTTTTAAATCTGGAACATGACGAACATCTTTTAAAGTCCTAACAATACCATCATACATCTTAATTCGGACAATACCAATACCAACAACCTTGCAGAACATATTGTTTCCCATCAAGACAACACCCCCATCAATAGACTGATAAGTAGCAAACCAATCTCTACTGGGGCACATATGGTAAGTGCAACCCGAATCAAGAATCCAAACATCTTCAGGAGAACCAATAGATACTGATAGAACATTTTCACCATCGGAACCAGAACTATCTACAACACCAGTAACATCATTAGTACCAGAAGACGTTGCGACAGATTTTCCTTTACCTTTGAGTTTCAGACAATTTACTTTCCAGTGCCCTTCTTGACGGCAATAGTTGCATTTATCTTTTCTTTTTCTAGATTTGGATCTAGACTTGCCTCTATTATTGCTTGTGCCTTTTTCTTGATTTCTAGCTCTAACAAATAAACCACTGCTATTATCATTGTTGCTAGTAGACACTTTTTTCTTCAACTCTCTGGAATTCAAAGCTACTTTGACATCTTCCAAAGAAATAGTGTCTCGCCCATATAACATAGTATCAACAAAATGTTCAAATGAATGAGGTAAAGAACATAATAGAACTAAGTCCTGATCCTCATCATCAATCTTAACACCACCATTTTTCAGATCACGAATAATTTTAGTAAATTCATCAAGATGATCGTGCAAGGGTGTACCTTCTGACATTCTGAATGTATACAAACGCTGCTTCAAATATAACCGACTGGTCAAAGACTTGGTCATATACAAATTCTCCAATTTAATCCATAACCCAGCAGGAGATTCCTCATCACCAACTTCGCGTAATACCTCATCAGACAAGGATAACTGAATTGAACTGAGAGCATTTTCCATTAATGCATTTTTTTCTTCATCAATCAATTTTTCTGGCAATTTATCCTTACCTTCAAGTGTCTTAACGAGCCATTCTTTAACTAATACTGCCCGCATCTTCATACGCCAAAGACTAAAATCATTTCTACTATTGAATTTCTCAATTTCATATTTTGACGCCATGACAGAAAATCCAATATTAAATAAACAGAAGCACAACCCAGAAAATATGAAACCAATCAGAAAACCAGAAGCTCAAAATAAATCCAAAAGAGCAAACTTGATCAGTTCCAATAAATAACAGAATAACCCAATAACTCTGATACCAATTTGTTATAAATTAGCACTTGTGGAAGTAAAGATCGGGTCCAATTTTGGTTGCACAAATTAATAATAATGGGTAACGGCAAAAGTAATAAGCAGTAAGAAATTAAATGGCACACAATGATTTAAGTGGTTCAACTTTTCAATGTGAAAAGTCTACTACACTGACGACGGCACACCGAGAAAAAATCTACTAATAATCAAAATGGAGATACAAACACCAACTCGAGATAGCTTCACAGATTATACCAAAATCCAAAAAGATCAACCCATAAAATATCCCTTTTAATTTACTGGTAATATATATAGCAAGATAAATTAACAAACTTACTATTAAATAAAATATTACCGTACAAATGAGAGAAACACCATAAATGGCAGTTGAAATGGACAGTTTTGTCCTTGGGCTGATTTCCTCTGCTCTCTTAGTTGGTTACTGCTAGTTTTCTTCTTCTTTGCAGCTACTGCTATTCTGCAGCTTTTGAAAAACAATTTTTCTGTTCGGCTGCTGCTGCACTTCTTCTCTGCGGCTATTTTTCTCTGGTGACTAAAAAAAAAAACTACTTCACACAGGAAGTTATACATATATATATAGAAGGCAGCTGAGGGTTTCTAATAATTATTATATGGGCTTTGGGCTAATGGGGTTTTAGGCCAAACAATTAACAAAACCCTGTTAGAGAGATCCGATCAAAATCACTCAACTCCCCTACCCAACGTCAAGTGAGATCTCTAGTCTCCATCTACTAACTGTCGGCTAACCGCTCGTCACTACTTCGCCAATAAGTTCTTCTATCTTCTTTTTCTTCTTTGTGAGTTTTTTTTTCATTTATTTTCTCTGATTCATAGAATGTGATGAATATTAATTTTATTACTGAGATTTAAGCATACATATTGTTAAGTTATATTTATTTCACTTGTACTAAACTTCCACTATTTCACTTGAAGTACACTTCCACTATTTCACTTGTACTACACTTGTACTATTTCACTTGTACTATACTTACTATTTCACTTGTACTACACTTGTACTACATTTGTACTACATTTGTACTACATTTGTACTACACTTGTTACAACTCTATAAATAGAGTTCTTCATGTACATTCTAAGACATACCAATACAACATTAAATCATTCTTTCTTCTTATCTCTCTATACTCTTCTCATGGTATCAGAGCCTCTCATATACCTCTAAAATTTCTATCAAAATTTCGCCTCTCTTAATCACAGCCAACCCGGCTCACCCTAACTCGGTTCACTCTCAACCTGGCTCACCTCAACTCGGCTCACTCCAACCTGGCTCATCTCAACTCGGCTCATCTCAACCCGGCTCACCTCAACCCGGTTCCAGGCTTGTTTTCAACTCCTCTTTTTATTTTTAAGGATATCTCCTTTATACTGTTTCTATATATTTGCTTTACATTTCCTCCATTATTTCATTAAAATGGATCGAAATGATGTCCCAAAACCAATCTCTACCACCCTTGATGATACTAACTACCTAGCCTGGGCACAAGCAAAGAAAAGTTTCTTGAAAGGACGCAAGCTATGGCGTTTCATAACTGGTGATATCTCTATACCCATCCAAGAAACCACTGAAAACAACTCCTTATTTGCTGACCGCCTTGAAGATTGGGAGAGTAAACACCATCAAATTATTACCTGGTTCCGTAACACCACCTTACCCTCCATCCATGGTGAATTTGGGCGTTTTGACACTGGCAAAGAAGTTTGGGAATTTCTTGAGGCTCGCTTCACTACAACAGATTTGGCCAACCAATATCAACTTCTAACAACTCTTCATACCAAACGCCAAAGGGCTGATCAAACCATTAAACAATTTCTCTCTGAAATGCATACTATTTGGGATCAACTCGTTCTCTCTAAACCAACTTGGATGAACAAGATTGATGCTGAGATGTTTGCAACTTACCGTAATCACCAGCGTCTTGTTATTTTTCTCATGGCTCTCCATGATCGATTTGAACCTGTTCGGGCTTCCTTACTCCATCGGAGTCCTTTTCCATCCTTAGATATCTGGCAGAATCGAGCTTCGCTCTGAAGAAACTCGGATGGGGGTTTTCAAAGTTCATCATACAGATTCTGTTCTTGCCACCCCCTTTTATCACCCTAAAGGAGGTTCAAAAGAGGACTTCAAACATCAAGGTTGCACCTACTGTCATAACCCCAATCATGAGCTTCTTACATGTCCCATTCGGGTATGTATATATTGTCACAAGAAGGGTCCAGGACACTTTAACAGAGATTGCTTTCGGAATCCCTCTCAGCATTCCTCACGAAATCCCTCTCAGCATTCCTCACGAAATCCCTCTCAACATTCCTCACGAAATCCCTCTCAACATTCCTCACGAAATCCCTCTCAACATTCCTCACGGAATCCCTCTCGGAATCCCTCTCAACATGCTTCAGGTAACAATAGTAACTCATCTATCACTGCTGCTGTTTCTGAGGATAATCATGACAAATTTACCTTCTCTACTCAAGAACTTGAAGGTCTTCTTAAACATGTTCTCTCAGAATCTAGTAATCCTCCTTCTACTGCCTTGTCTCTCACATCAGGTAAATCTTTATGGTATTTTGATTCTGCTTGTTGTAACCATATGACTCATGATACTCACATCTTCTCTCCCACACAATCTTCCATCTCCAAACCTTTAATTCAAACTGCCAATGGTTCACATATGCATGTTAATGCTGTAGGACAAGTTTCCACATCTTCTATATCACTTTCTGACACCTTTCATATTCCCAACCTTACTCTAAATCTTATCTCTGTTGGTCAATTATGTGAACTTGATCTTACTATTACTTTTTCCTCTTTTGGTTGTCATGTGCAGGATCCACAGACAGGACAGATCCTTGGGATAGGCCGTAAGGTTGGACGATTATTTGAACTTATCGACCTTCATCTACCCAATTCTCCTCATACTTCCGTTGCTGCTCCTACTACTCCTATCAACCTATGGCATGCTCGTCTAGGCCATACGTCTATAGGACGTCTTCGTCCCTTAGCATCTTCTGGTAAATTAGGATCTGTTTCTATTTCTGATAATGTAAATTGTTTGCCTTGTCAATTGGGAAAACAACCTGCTTTATGTTTTAATAAAAGTGATTCTACTTCTATCTCCCCTTTTGACTTAATTCATTCTGATGTTTGGGGTCCATCCCCACATCCTACTATGGGGGGATGTGTTTACTTTGTCATTTTTATTGATGATTATTCAAGATTCACATGGATTTTTCTCATGAAACATAGATCTGAATTACCCAAAATTTATTATGATTTTGCCCAAATGGTTAAAACCCAATTTTCTCAAAATATCAAAGTACTTAGAGCTGATAATGCTATGGAATATAAAGAAACAAAGTTTTTAAATTTTCTTCGACAAAATGGGACTGTTTCTCAATATTCTTGTTCTGGCACATCTCAACAAAATGGAAGAGGTGAGGGAAAACACACACATATTCTTAATATTGTTCGCACTCTCCTCATTTCTAGTTCTTGTCCTGAACGCTTTTGGGGTGAAGCAGCTCTTACAACTGTTTATACCATCAATCGTGTTCCTATGCCTATTATTCACAATCAATCCCCTTATGAGCGTCTCTATAGTACTTCTCCATCTTATGAACTGCTCAAAGTGTTTGGTTGTGCCTGTTTTGTTCTTCTTCACCCTCATGAACACAATAAATTAGAACCTCGTGCTCGCCTTTGTTGTTTCTTAGGGTATGGAATAGAACACAAAGGCTATCGTTGTTGGGACCCTATCTCTAAACGATTGTGCATCTCTCGTCATGTCATCTTTTGGGAACATAAAATGTTTTCCTCTATTTCCTCATTTCATGTCTCATCTCCTACCTCACTCTCATTTTCTCTCGTCTTTTTTGGAACCTATGAAAAACGACTTACTGAGGAGAAGAAGATAGACATAGTATTCTCTTCTTGGTTTGACTTATCAAGAGAAAAATGACTATTAATTTTCATTCATACACAATGCTTATAGGAAATAGATGTAGTATTAGCTAATTTTTAATACATACATACATAATTTTATCGAGAAGAAGAAGATAGATGTATTATTACATACATCAATATCCAATAAGAGAGAACTCAGATGTTGATAGTGATATATCAAATGAGGCTTTAATAATGGGTTTATGTAGTGTGATCCTAGTTCTCGTCTTTTTATTGTTATTCAAATTTTAGTGTGCAAATTGTTTAATTTGTTTTAGATATTATTCAATGATTAATGAAGCCAACTGTAAGAATTTTTAATGATTTTGGAAAAAAAGTTCTAGTTCGGATATTTTTTTATTACCCTCACATTCTGTTGCACGAGGTATGTAGACCCTTTAGGTTTATAACTTAAGAATCCACGAACTTAAAGGTATAGAAACGATTGATTTGCTTCTCCATTTTAATGGCTTTGTTGTATAGTTATTTCATTTCTAAGTAATGTTGCAATTCAATCACATCAACAATTTTCATGTTTAATTGGGGAATGAATTTGACTATTATTGGTTCTCTATCTTCTTCTATGTTTGTTCTAATCATGACGACTTTCATCTCCTTATGCTACATAAACTCTTTGCTTCGTATCCCCTACCATTGTCAAAGTGTTTGCTTTTCCGGCCATTCAGGTATACATTTAGGTAAGGAATCATAATATGTGATGCAATGTAATTCATATTTCTTTCAAAATTATTGCAAGTGTTAAGATATTAGACAGTTTCGTCCAAATGCCCCTTCTCAATAAGTTATTTCATAGAAATCAAACTATTCATGGAGTTTGTTCTAAAAAGCTCATACAATGTAATTATTTCCGCAACTTCTGCATCAGTGGGATTTTCATATACAAAAGTCTCTACCGTTAGAGAAAAAGGCAGGAAAATAAAAGTATGATTGTTCAATGACTATTTCTTCATATCTTTTTTCCTATATATGTAGAGCATGGGAAATTAAACAAACTTATAATTCGTAATTGAGTATCCAAACTGTGACATAGGATTTTTCAAGCTCTGCAAGTTATGAGAAACTAAATAACATATAAATAAAATGTGAGAAATAGGTCATATATACTTTAAAAGTATTATTACAAGTGTTCGACAAATGCAGAAAATAAAAAAAATTTACAACAATTCTTAGATGATACTTAACATGCTACTATTTGAGACACGATCAACTTGAATTAACTAGTAAAACAAGCAATTCTTTTTATTACTGGTAGGAAAGCTTTGACTTATATATAATTTTTTTTATCAAAATTTGACTTTTATTTATTTGCTTGTTTTTCAACTTTTCAGCGATGTTGAACATTTTTGACGATGTTGGTAATTTGCTATTACAAGTGAAATCGATTGGGTTCTATTTTAAGTAAAATTCACTCAGAAACCCTTAGTGTACTCTTGCCATCTTGGTGGCCTTTTAAGACAAATGTCCATTACTATCTTGAAATTTTCTTTATATATCTCAGCCAGAGAAAGTTCTTGATTTTGATTTTTTTTTAATGATACTTAATGCTGTGACTTTGTGTTTCCAATGATATGACCGGTTGACATGATCTGTATTGATGATGATGCTGTAGAGTCATTGTCGAAACCACTTTCTTCACTAAATTTGTTGGATAAGTCAGAAACATCATCTTCATCTTACAGGTTGGTTGTTAATTAATTACTAGATTTATGTAAAATAATCTTACAAGTTGGTTGTTAATTACTAGATTTAGGTAAAATAAGAAACCAATCCTCTGTTATGTAAACAGACTCTTATTATTTGGACAAATAGAGCATAAAACAGGTTTCTTATATGTTTTCTTAGTCAGATATCACTCAAAGTCCCAAATGAGTAGGCATGATATCATGAAGATGACTCTAGGAGGGTTACACAAAGACGATTAAAGTAAGCCTATTAATTGATCAGTATATGATCCCATTTAACTCTAAACCATTTCAACTATATGATGAAATTAACACTCTCACACTGTAGTGTACGTAGTTCTTTTGTTTGCAGGTTGTAGAATCAGCCACTCTTCTTGAAACTCAATCTAAGGAAATCTATATGACACCTACTTTTATTACTACTCAAACCTGCAACATCATTACTTTTGAAAGCAGAAGAATTAACAAAGAAGAAGAAGAAGAAAGTAGAAGTAGTAGTTGTTGAATATTGGTAGTAGTATAATTACCGTAATATTGTTGAATATTATTATTGTTTTGATGATATAGCATGATATCTTCAAATTACATGGTCCAACTACTCTCTTCAGGTGTTTTTGTTGTGGAAAAGCTAATCACCAGAGGGAAATAAGGAATTATGCAGGAGGTTGTTTGACGGAGATCAGATATTTTAACTATATATGTTCATCTTCTAAAGAATAAAATTGAAACCATTAAATCAAAACCTTCCTAATGCGACAGGTCCAGTTACATACATTACCTATTACTAAAATCCAAAACAGTCGCACTAACTTGGTCACTGTAATCGGCTCCTTTTGCAAGGAGGCACCCTTTCTTTTGAAGTTACAAAACTATTTTCCTGAGTTTTTATAGCATCCATAGGTATTCTTTACCTACCAGACTTTGTTTGTTTGGGTGACCAACATCTGTATGGAAATTTAATTTTGATATTGGTGGGGAATGCTCATTCGGGATGGGGTGAAAATTGAAATATATTACATATTTATAAAATTTTAGAATTAAATTAATATAATTGTAAAATTTTAATTTTATGATATATGAGAAAGATTATTATAATGATTTGTAAACCAATAAAAATATATATTTTTAATTATAGATATTATTTGTATTTTAAATATAAATTTACTACATTTAATTACAAAATAAATTAGTTTTATAGGTACTTAAATAATTGAGATTTAATTAATTAATTATTTATTACAAAAAATCATATATATATATATATATATATATATATTTAAATAAATATTTTATTAATAATAATATATTGTGTTTTAGTTTTTTGTATATCTATTTTGATATATAATTGTATGTGTTAAATAAATAAATTATGAGTAAAATAATTAAATATAGATATTTTTATTCACGTATTTATTAAACATTAATTAATTGCACACATATAATCATAATAGTATATATTGTATAAAAATATTTCTTAATTTCATATAATGTAATTCAAAAATGTTTCATATATTTAATTTTAATTAATGATAATAAAATATCAAATATTATAAAAATTAAAATAAAAAAATAAATATATTGACAAAATATAAAACTAAAGTTATTAGAGTTTTTCATATTTTGTTTAACTTAAATTTTTTATTTTATTCAATCTTATATTATTTCACTTTTAATTTTATTTCAAAATTTTTAATATGAAATTTTTAATGTTTTTTAATAATTTATCTTTCATTATTATTACTATTATAAAATTGATTTATTTTATCAGTTAAAGAAAACAGATACAATAAAAACATATAAAAAATATTTATATTTATTAGTCTTTTTATTTTTTTAATAATATATATTTTTAAATATATTCTTAAACCAAAAATCCTAAATAAAATCTTATTTTTTATATTTTAATACATTTTTTTAGTTTTAATTTTAAATACTTACACTACCTATTAAATTATTAAATTTTTATATTCTTATTTATGTTATATGATTTTTGTTATATATTGATTAATAAACTAATAAAATAATTTTTTTTATTATAGATATCATTTGTATTTTAAATTTAATTTTATTGTATTTAAATATATAATAAATAATTATATTTAAATTTTTATTGATATTTTAATAATTGAGATTATTATAATTATTTATTAATGAGAAATTATTAATACTCATAAAATCCTTGAATATTCACTAAAAAATCACACGTCCTCCGTAATATTTAAATGAAAATGAAATAGTCTATTTCCTTGTGACATCACTACCGGCCTCTTTTTCGTGACAACCCTGTGAACCTTTAATTCACATCTTTCTCCCATCAAACCCGCCTAATAATAAGGAAAGGTTGAATTAATTTTTAAATAATATATTAGAAGTTTATTAATTAACTTTTGAAATATATAACAGAAGTCTAAACTATTAAAAAACATTTAAAAAAAATATATGAATATTATTTTAATTGTTACATATTTTTAAAATTAAATATATATATATATATATGCTTGAAGACATATTAATCGATTAAAAATCAAATAAAAATTTATAAAAAATACATATATATTTTCAAGTATTCTATTTTGGATAATTTTTTTAAATTTAAGACTTCTTGTTTATATTTTAATAATTTATAAAATTGTAATATCTAATTAAAAAATTAATTAACTTTTATATATTTTAATCAATTTAATGAATTATTGGTTTCATTAACTACTTAAAACATAAAAAAATTGAAGGTAATAATATTAGATGTGATTAAATTTAATATTATGAATTAAAATAATTGTAATTTAATTTAAAAATAAATTTTAATAATGATATTTTTATTTTTCATATTTCATATTTCATTTTAATGTAACTCACATCTCTTTCTCACCAAAACCATCTAACTATTATAAAGCAAGTTACAAAATTAAAACCCCTCGTGTCAATTTCGTAACTCACTTCACTTCAACAATCACATTTCGCTATGGCGGCTAGCTTCTCAGCTTCTCAAACCCTTCGAACCCCATCATCCCTTTCTCTCTCCTCTAAACTTCCTTTCTCCTCCTCTTTCTTCTCCGTCAGCTTTAACGATTCTAGCCGACGAGCCAAGTCTTTGGTTGTGGTTGTTTCAGCGTCTGTCGATGCCAAGCCGACGGTTCTCGTTGCCGAGAAGTTAGGAGATGCTGGGCTTCAGCTTTTGAAAGATTTTGCCAATGTTGATTGTTCGTATAATTTGACTCCTGAGGAGTTGTGTACCAAGATCTCTCTTTGTGATGCGATAATCGTACGGAGTGGGACTAAAGTAAGCCGTGAGGTGTTTGAATCGTCTGGTGGAAGGTTGAAGGTGGTTGGTAGGGCTGGTGTTGGGATTGATAATGTGGATCTGGCGGCTGCTACTGAACATGGTTGTTTGGTTGTTAATGCGCCTACAGCTAACACTGTTGCTGCTGCTGAACATGGGATCGCTCTCCTGGCTGCTATGGCTCGGAACGTTGCTCAGGCTGATGCGTCTGTGAAATCTGGTCAGTTGGCATTTCTTTTTTGTCTATTTTTATTTTTGTTTTAAAAGTTATTTATTTATTTTTTGTTTAGTTCACATTTTAGGATTTGAGTGGTGGAATGGATTCTTGGTTAGATTTTTTAGTGATTTTGATTTTTTTAGGATTGTATTTGTAGTAAATTTATGTGGAAGAACTTTCACTGTGCGAATTAAAAATAATATTAAGCTTATAGTTTGAGATTATCGAAGGTCACGGTTAAAAGTTTCAATAGGCTTTTTTATTTTAAGGCTTTTTTTTAGTTAAAGCGTGGAATCCACTTTAAGGCTAATGATATTCTTGCTTAAAAATGTAAAACTTCGTCAGATCTTAAAAAAAAAATCTAAACCTTTTGATTGTTTCCCCAATAATAGAATAGGGAAGAAAAATGTTGGTTAAGTGGGGAACTGGGTTTTAGGAAGATCGTTATTGTGCATGAAAGTTCATGATCGTTACTGTTAAATATCTATGAAGATGAGCGAGATGCTGGGTTGATCAAATTGATGTTTGTCTCAAGTTGTGGTGGGGGCATAAGCAGAGCTAGAGCAACATTTTCATTAGCTTATCGCAACATAACAGTATGGAGTTCAAATGCTGTTCTGTAGTGTATCCAGCTCCCAGTCACAAGTTGGAACAGATTTTGGAAGCATCAGAGTTCTTTCCTCGTGTAACAGCAACCTTGTCATTGTTCCCATGCTTTTTTGAATGTGTTAATAACTGTCATAGCTTTTCCTATGAGTAATTATGCTTTGGCCATTTGCAAAAGTAAACTAAGATGTCTTGATTAATGCACGATTGGGTCAATCCAGGTAAATGGCAAAGGAACAAATATGTTGGTGTATCCCTTATTGGAAAAACACTTGCTGTCATGGGGTTTGGAAAAGTTGGATCTGAAGTTGCTCGACGGGCAAAAGGGCTTGGTATGCATGTTATTGCTCATGACCCATATGCAGCAGCTGATCGTGCTCATGCTATGGGTGTGGAGCTTGTAAGCTTTGATGAAGCAATTTCTTCTGCAGATTTTATCTCTTTGCACATGCCTCTCACTCCTACCACCTCAAAGATGCTCAATGATGAAACCTTTTCAAAGATGAAGAAAGGGGTCCGAATTGTTAATGTTGCTCGTGGAGGAGTTATTGATGAAGAAGCCCTCGTGAAGGCATTGGATTCTGGAATTGTGGCACAGGTAGTTTATTTTCTCAACTTGAAGTGCGTATCCTCAATTACTGACCAAAGTAGATAACATGTTCAGATTTTTTTGTTTTAGGCTGCACTTGATGTTTTTATAGTGGAGCCACCATCGCAAGATAACAAGTTGATATTACATGAGAAAGTTACAGCAACTCCTCACCTTGGTGCTAGCACTGTTGAAGCACAGGTTTGGATCCCTCAACACATTTGAAGTATATAGCAATATTGTTTTAAGCTTTTCTTCGTTTATATGAGAATATATTTCTATGTAGTAATTTTGATATATTATATAATAAATAGAGAAAAATGCCATAGAAGTCTCTTGAATTAGGTCATTTGTACCATTTAGTCCCTTAACTTTGTAAAAAAGGCCACTTAAAGACAAATTATATTATTTTAATGTTTTTTCATTAAAATGTTATTATTTTTCTATCAAATGATTAAACACGAATCTTTAACAATGTTTAAAGTTACAATTAATATAAAAAAATCACAAAATATTCATTTTTTAATATTTGTCAATTGCCACTATTTTATTTTAATGTTTTATTAATTTTTAATTTTTATTAAAATTAAATATATATTTAAAAAATGTTTGAATTTTATTATTGTTTATTTTTTTCTTAAATCATTTCATATTAGATTTCACTTTTATTCTTGTTAAAGATTCATATTTTAATCGTGTTTTAATTACTTAACAGGAAATAATAATATTTAAATGAAAAATTATTAAATAATATAATTTGTCTTCAATTGACTCTTTTTACAAAGTTAAAGGATTATTTATTGAATAAAACAAGTAAATATAAAGTAAAAAAGTATGTTAATGACTACTTTTATAGAGTCATCACTAAATGACATCATTTTTAATTTAAGGGACTTATGTGGCATCTCACCGAATATAATAATATATATATTAAAATATTTATTTACTGAAAAAGATATTATGCAATACTTTATGTAAATGAATTATATTCAATTAATAAATGGTTATGTCACAATTCTTAATGTGCAGGAAGGAGTAGCCATTGAAATAGCTGAAGCTGTTATTGGGGCCTTAAAAGGAGAGCTTGCTGCTACTGCAGTCAATGCACCAATGGTTCCTTCAGAGGTATGTCTTAAAGTTCTTTTCGGTATAGACACCTTTTCAATTGATGACATTCATTCCAAATCTGATTTGACTTTGTTTTAAATGGTTATAGCCTTTTGTTTTTTGTATAAAATTCATGAAGAAATTATTAATAGATTTATTACACTCTTATTGTATTCATGAATAAATCCGTCAATACATAAATGAAATATCTATAAAATGATACTTGTGGGAAAATACCTTGGGAGTCCCATGGAGGTTTTTTTTGTTTTTTGTTTTTGGGTGTCAATAATATATGATACTTGGTTTGCTTTTCTTCTTCTTGTTATAAACTTTTGTTGTCCATGATTATAGGTTTTAACAGAACTAAAGCCATATGTTGAGCTTGCTGAAAAACTTGGAAGATTGGCTGTCCAATTGGTTGCTGGCGGAAGTGGTGTGAAGACTGTAAAAGTTTCTTATGCTTCTTCTAGAGCACCTGATGATCTTGACACTAGGCTGCTCCGAGCGATGATTACCAAGGGTCTTATTGAACCCATATCTGATGTTTTTGTGAACTTGGTTAATGCTGATTTCACAGCTAAACAGAGAGGACTTAGAATAACCGAAGAACGAATAATTCAAGATGGCTCACCTGAGAATCCACTTGAATCCATCCAAGTTCAGATTGCCAATGTGGAATCAAAGTTTGCCAGTGCTATGTCAGAATCTGGAGAGATAAAGGTGGAAGGACAGGTTAAAGACGGAATTCCTCATTTGACAAAGGTTGGATCATTTGAAGTTGATGTGAGTTTGGAAGGTAACATAATACTCTGCAGACAGGTTGATCAACCTGGTATGATTGGAATCGTTGGAAGTATTCTGGGAGAGGAAAATGTGAATGTAAGTTTTATGAGTGTTGGAAGGACTGCTCCAAGAAAACTGGCAGTGATGGCTATTGGTGTCGATGACCAACCCAGCCAGGCAGTTTTGAAAAAGATCGGGGACGTTCCTGCTGTTGAGGAGTTTGTTTTCCTCAAGTTGTAATGTCATATGTATTGTCGCCACATCTTTGTCTTTCCAATGCTTTTCTTTTTGGGTGTAAGCTGAATTTTGATATTATTTAATTATGAGTATGTTGGTAGAGGTAGGGTGAGGGATGAATAATTCAAGCTTTGAGATGGAAAGTTTATTCCTATGTTTAGGTGCTTGATTTTATTGTTTGTTTCGGCTTTCTGACGTAGAGGGCGGGCCCTTTGGATGTTTAAACTTTCGAGGTAAATTCCATAAGTCCCCTTAAGTATCCCAGGGCTTCTTTTAATAACAATATGGTTTGAGGTTTGTTTTAGGAAGTGGGGTGTCAAATAATTAAATACGAGTTTTTAACTAGTGCCACAAGTGTTTCTTCGTAAGAAAGTTCACGAACCCGAGTAAAAGAAGCATTGTGCAAACAGTTACGAAGAAAACACAACCTTAACACCACCTTTGAGGACCAAGGCGAAGCAAAGAGACACAAGGTTGGACAACTAACATGATGAAAGATAAAGTACATGTAAAACAAACCAAGGTTGGACATAACATGCGTATATTTAATTCAACTGTCATCTTACCTTTTCCAATCCTCATTCAACTCATTCTACCAAAACATTTGATAGTGTAATCTTTCATCAATTTTATCCTTTTAGAATCTACAATCTTTTATCTCTTCTTTTAAAACTTTATCATACAAGCCCCAAGTTTTTTCTTGAAAGAAGCATTGTCATGTCATTCCATCTCTTCCTATTCATGATGATATTTAAAGGTCTTTTTTTTCAAAACCAATTAGACATTCTAGCCTCAGCCCTTTAATGTGTGAACCCAGACAGAAAAGGAATCTGAGCTACAGTTGTTGGTAGGGAAATCTGGAGGTTATGAAGTGCTAGATAGGCAGCAATACCAGCTGCATAACCTGCGAAAGCAAAACCACTCACCTGCACAGAAAATATATTTTCATTTAGCAACAGAAAAATATATGTTTTAATGAGTCACTATCCAAACTTTCAATTTTGGTTCAATTTATTGCTTTTAGCTTCCTTTTTTTGGTACTTAAACTTCATTCAGAAAACTATTTTAGCAAATTGTTGAAAATTCATGTTAAAAACTTTAAGTGCCGTGCATATCTTCACAAATTTACTTAATTTTGATTTTTTCGATAGGTTTTCTTCTAATTTGAAGCAACGTGTACTGCATGCATTTTTAACTATGGTTTGCAAAAATAATTGATTGATCCAAATCGTGAAGTTTAAGTACCGAATTAGAGAAATGAAAAGTTGAGGTAAATTGTAGTAAAATTGAAAATTTGGGTAGTAAATATAATGTTTACTCTATTTTAATTCGAGCAAATAGCACACTTCAGTAAAGTTCACACCTTCTTCATGTACCAGAAGAAATCCACCTTTTCCATCCCCATAAAAGCAACTCCAGCAGCAGAACCTATGATTAACATGGATCCACCTGTACCAGCGCAAAATGCAATCAACTGCCAAAATTCTGAATCTTGGGGAAAGGATGTTACATCATACATTCCCATTGTGGCGGCAACCAGCGGAACATTGTCTACAATTGCTGATACAACCCCTATTGCACTGGCAACCAATTCAATATTTGGAATATGTGCATCCAGATAATTTGCTAATTCGCGAAGAACCCCAGCTGCCTCCAAACTAGAAAACAATAGATTGAGTTTGTCATGAGGCAAAGAGCTAAGATTGATACCCTTGAAGTCAAATGCTAGCAGAAACGTGGAAATTGATGAATTTTGTGCAAAGGGAGACAAGAAAAAATAAATAAATAAAAGGAGTGGGGGAAAGCATGATACAAAGACATAGGATTTGTTTGCTTTTGCTACCATTCAAAGTAGTTTTAGTCCACAGCAGTTTTAAGAGAAGTGCTTTCAAAAAGCACAAGATGTGCTTTGGTTCATAAGCACTTTTACAAGGTCTTAAAAGTAGAAACAAACTGACCCTTATATAGTTATATTAGCATTATAATTAATGAAGACAAAGGAGAAAGACCACACCAAATGTAAGTTGAAAAGAGAGCTTTCAGGAAAATAAAAAAGTGGAAGATCAGCTAATGCCAGACCAAATTAATCTATGCAAAGTGATACAAATGAGATTATCTAACAGAACATTCCATTTTCAAGCAGATTTGGCAGTGAGGAACAATCTATTCACAGATAACAATTTATAGTTGTTGAAGAGTATAAATGATTGTTAAGTCCATTTCACACAAACTTGAGTTTTTAAGAGAATTGTTACTTGACACTTCTTTATGGTATTAGAGCAATAAGGTCGTGTGATCGAATCCCTATGGTAATCTCCAATGTCAATTATAATTTTCAAGTTCGATGGGCCTTGATAAATAATAAGGAAACCCACTCTTGAAAATAGTTCAAGTGATCGACCTTTGCTAAGACAAAGTAACCCATAGTTGAGAGGAAATATTGAAGAGTATAAATAATTGTTAGATCCACCTCCCAATAGCTTAAGCTTTTGGAAGAGTTGGTTTCCCAATTTACTTCTAAAATGACATCAGAGCTGGAGGTCCTACATTCAAGACCCAATAACCTCAATTATTGAATTGCAAGCATTTGACCTGCACAATGTATAGAGCTAACACTTGTCGGAGAGTAATAAATGTATAAAAAGAATGTTGGCTCTTCTCCCAATAGTTTAAGCTTTTGGAAGAGTTGGTTTCCCAACAACTTTTAATGATAATGCATTTTAATACAACAAAAATCATCACACAGAAATTCAGGCAACATTTGTATGTTTACCTGCTAACAGACAGAAGGATTCCAAGGAAGAAAAGCGCTCCTTGAGTATCAATCCTTGACAAAGCCTGTGGTACTTTTAACTTTTGCCTTTCGGATTCACCATAATGAATGGCATCGGTGATAATCCAAAGAACTCCAAGTCCAAGCAGCATTCCCATGTAAGGAGGCAAACCTGTTAGGGACTTGAACACAGGAACAAACATTAAAGCTCCAATGCCTACGGAAAAAACAAGTTGCCCTCGAGGAGCCATTTGTTCCGATGCCAATAAATTGGGAGAGTCCTCTCCTTTTCCATTAACTTCACTGAATGGAAGAAGAAAAACTAGTATTAATTAATCTCAAAACATGTAGTTTTTAAAGGGAATTGGTATTTCCTGAGAAAAAAATTACTAGATCATGAGCATTAAAAAATTTAACCCGACAATTTTATACTCAAGTTGCTCTAGAACAAGAAAAAAAAATTCTGGGAATAGCAATTATTGTTATGAGAATACGGCCACCCCTTTTCAACTGTAAATTTCAGAAAAAAAAGTTTCTCTTGCTTTGCTTTATCATGCAAGAAGAGTACCTAGTTAGAGACAAAAGAGCCAGTGGGACAGCTAGAGAAATGGCTGAAGGTATCATCAAACCCTAGAAGCAAAGAAAATATTCTGTATCAAAAGTCTGGAAAATTTTCACCGAGGATGATAATATATTTACTGACAATTCTAATATCTCAACATTAAGCTATAGCCCAAGGTTTAATCAAAGACAAAATTTCAAGAAGCATTAAAATACAGCATTCAAGAAGACAATGTATTGTAGTTCAAATTAGATTGAAATATTTCCTCAAGTCTTGTCTGCATCTAATTTGTAGGATGTAATGTCCTATAGAATGCAAGCATTGAAACATTGTACATAAGAGATAAGTTTCACGAACTTATAAAGATTACCTTAATTGTTTCCACTGTAGTTATCTGTCCATGTATCCACAACATGGTGGTGGTAACGTCACCGATGGGAGTCCATGTACCACCAGCATTTGCAGCTATAACAACAACAGCTCCTAAAAGCCTGCAAAAATAATCTCTGAGTTTAAATGAAGTGTGATCGAGTCAACTGATTATATAACCTTACCATCAAAATTCCCATTCTCCCATTAAATCCAAAGAAAATGCCCTATAAGAGTACAAGAAATCGCAAGTGCAGTTTTGGTTGACGAATTTCTTTAAAGTAACCAACAGCGCTCTTAAATCATATTTAACTTTGTTTCTACAGGATGCACAATCTATGTATTAACTCTGCTCTACTCGTATCAATGTCTAGATTAGATGTCCCCTACATATCACAATGCATGCAGGTGATATAGCTAGGCATATAATTTAGTGAGGGTACTACTGAAACCAAATGAAAGAAATACATAATTGCAATGTTCATGACCTCTTATTTTGCATTAGAAATCATCCTTTTCGGATACAAAATCAGAGACATTTATCCCAAAAGAAATGGAGTTCAGCTCATGAACCATAACAAGAATATCTAGAAATTCGTAAAAAAAATAAAGAAGATTATGAATGGATTTAAAGATTTTTTTACAAGTACTGAATTACTATTGTCAATGTCACATCACTTGTAGGCATAATTGTAAAATCATGGATCTAAGATGATATCGTTCGAAAAGATCTTCAATCATATGTGTTAATATAACACTCAGTTGAAACATACTTGCGATATTCAGATGGAGGCACTAGTTTCCTCAATAAAGAAACCATGACAATGGTAGAGGTCAGGTTGTCCAGTATTGAACTGAGAAAAAAAGTAACAAAACCAACCTGAAATTGTAACAGTTACTGGTTATGAAATTGGCAACAGATGCAAAGCATAATAATAAGCACGATTAGAAGACAGGGAGTGAGATCAAATTTTTGCATTTCACATGCAATGCAACCTAGAAAAAAAAGGGGGAATATTATTCGCTACACAAATTATATAAGAAGCTACAGTTCATCAATTAGTGACTATATGATTGTCTGTAAAGTACTTTTGTCCTCCTGCATGGTTGACACTCTTTCTCATAGAGTGTCCACATAATTGGTTGATTCATGAGTAAGAATGTTGGAAATAATATTAATCCTAGAAATATGACTAGTTTAATTTAAGAGATAAGATATATGTCTTTATATTACTGGGAGAGTGGGAGTTTGAGTCATGTTAGATTTAGATCTTACTGTTGGGACTAAAAATATTGGATGTTTCTCTGATTAGTATTATGAAATTATAATAATGGGAGTTTTTGTCTTCCCATTTCTCCTTTCGACCTATTTTTATTTTCATCGACAACAAACGGCAGTAGTCACGTAAATGAAGCACTTACCACCCAAAGAAGAGTCCGTGGTTTTCGAGTAGTAATATTGTCTGTAACCAGCTTAAATCCTTGATGAGCATCTACTATCTCCACAATGGTCATCGCACCAAGTAGAAAAAACACTATCTCACTGACTTCACCAGATGCATGTGCTAGTTCTGAAACAGCTATATCAGTTGAAGGAGCCTATAAAAGATATTGAAATAAGACAAGGTTCAGCAAAAACTACCCCACAAACTAGAACGCAATTAAATCCATTCCATATTTTTACTGATATATGAGAATGTTTGCAAGCGACACGAGTACTTAATGATACCACTGTTTCTTCTTTCTTTCTTTTTTCCTTTTAAGTTGATGATAATAACAAAAAATTATGAGAAGGGACTGAATGCAATTTACCATTAACTAAAACACCATTGGTAATTCCTAATAGTAAGTATGCATCTTACCCCAATACTTCGTATTACCCACAAACTCACAGCCATTAGTAATCCAACTCCACTTTTATTGAAGGCTAGAGATTCTTCGAAAATGATACCTGCATATCCTATTCCAAAGAGCAATGCCATTGCAGCATCCTGTATCATGAGCTCCAATCAAGTCAACTACGGTTGTGGAAAAAGCTATTCCAAAAGCATGTGACGGTTTTGGCTTTTATTAGGAAAAAAAAAACTGAGCTGTGATGGGAAATCACAAGCAAGATGATTATTAAACAAGATAAAGGTATACCTGATTGGCAGCAACCCAGGATTGGTTTATTGCCACTGCCCCTGTCGCTGCTGCTGCAAACACTGCAAGAGCTTTCAAAAAATCGGTCTTGGGCTGGTAAGTAACTTCAAAATCTCTCGAGCTTGATTCATCAACCGAACATAAGGGATCACATGACCCAGATGTTGGTGTCAACTCCTGATGATATATCGTAAATGGTCAAATATGAAATAGTGTACATTCTACAAATGATTATAATGTATAGCAAGCTCTTCACATTTATACGTATATTTCAAATGGAAAACATGAATTACATGATACACACAGTAAGCAGACGAATATCTGCTCTAGTTATAACCATTTAACGCAGAACCACAACATCAATCCTAGCTATTTTCATGAATTCAAGCAAAAACTAGTTCCCACAAAAGCATCCAGCTTTATTAATCAAAACCTAAAATATATAAGCGGATGCTACTGCAAAGTTATAAGAACACTAAATTGGTCGAAATTTAGAAAAAATTGAGAAAAATGAATGTGTCTGACACGGATACGTATCCAACACCTATTGTCCTAAAAGAGTCCTTGTAACATAGTATTAAATCAAGCACTGTCATAATCTTCTAGAGTAGAGAAATCAAAACCACAACAAATTAATGAAAATAAAAATCCTTTATTTTTCACTAGTTTTGCATATTCAGACCAATTCTAGGAACTTCCCAATCAAAACAGCTTATAATCTGCCAAAGTTCAAACAATCAGAACGAAATACTGGCAAAACGAACAAATGGGTTCTCTTGAAATCCAAAGTACCTTGGAAAAAGAAGACAACAAATAAGAACATATACATATACAATACAGCCCAAACGAAACCTGAAATTGTTTTTCGGAGTTGGGTTGACCTCGTTCCTGCTGAACTGGAGAAGAAGCAGAGTCTTTGGCCTTATATTCGGCTCTGGGTAACATGCCATTTCCCAGCCATCTTTGACTTCCTTTACTAAACCAGGCTGAGCCAAAGCAAAACTTAGATGGAATTGAGAATTGGGCATGAAAAAGAAAGTTGGAAGATTGAGAGCGAAGTGGATGTTTTTGGATAAAGTGGCAAGTCGACAAGTGAGTACCAATTAAGAGGGAAGGCATTGAAGCTAATGATTTGGATGAAGCAAAGGAGATGAAGATTGACAAAAAAAGAAGAGAAGTAATAACAAAATAGGAGTGGAAACCATTTTTTATTTGTTGGGGTGGCTCGTTAACCCTCACAGCCTCACTTTCTTACTAGCCGCTCTGAATTGAGCTTTTGCATATATCTGTTAAAACAAATACAAATACAAATACAAATAAGTGAAAACATTATTATAACAATATTACCGATTATTTAAAATGAACTGTTTGAATTGAGTTGCACACTAGGTTGTTATCTTTAAGATATTTTGTGACTGTTAAAATTTGTGCAAGTAAACACACTGATGAAGACCAAAATGTTACATCTGTAAAATTTTGTTGTTCGAAAAACTCAAAATTAATTTAGAAACTTATTTTTTTTGCTGAGATATTTTTTTCTTAGTAATATGTGTTTGTAGATTGTTGTATAGAAACTGAGAATTAATGCTCTCTATTTATAGGTTTTAAAAAACGTATGGTCATTATGATAATAACGATTATGTCTGGGTGGAGAGTGTAACAACCATTTTTCTGAGTAAAGAAAGTAACAATCATTTTCTAAGTAAAAAATAATAACGATCATTTAACGGTTGAACGAGGTCCAAATCCTTTTAACAAAAGTGGATGCTCTTTGGGACCCAAACTCAATAACTAATTTTTTTTTCTATTTATACATCTTCTAAGTAACGTAAAATAGTAATATGAGACAAAACAAAAAATTAACCTTACTTATTTTTTATAAAAAATCATTTTTTTTCAACATTATCATATTCATAAGATATGAATGAATCAATGAACTTATTGTAGCTATTTTTTTTAGCAGAGAAAATCATATTCAATTATTTAATATTAATTTTTAGTAAATTAATTTTTTTTATAATATTAAAAAATATATATTTATTTATATTATTAAAAAATAAATAAATATTTTTATAAAATTTAAAATAAAAATGTAATATAATTAACCTTATAATATAATAATAATTTAATAATTTAATATATTTTTATTTTTAATATAAAATAACAAATATTATGTTATTTATGTTTTAATTAAAATGAATGTATATTTTATAAATAAAAGTTATATCATACAATTAAATTTAAAATTATTATAATAAAAATAATACTTATTATCTTAAAAAGATGATAATAATAATAATATTTAATTAATTAAAATTTAATATTAAATGAGAGCTTGTTAAATTTGAACTGTTTGGTTATGTTATCTCTCACACTACATATATATTTTTAATTATATTAACATAAGTTAATAAATATTATATATATATATATATATTTATAAACAAAATATTTTTCGATAAACATGTACTTGTGTAAAAATTAAATATAAAATAAATAAATTATATATAAAATATGAAATTAAATTAATCACCATAATCAGAATATGTATGGTCAGATAAACACAAATGAATATAATATAATTTAAAGTAATTTTTTTTATAATAATAAAAATATTAAAATATAAATCTAAGATAAAATTAATATAAATTAATATTAAATATGATTTTTAAAAAATAAAATTACAACAAAATGAATCTAATATAATTCAAACATAAGATTTTCTACTACGATAAAAATAGTAAAACAAAAACTTTTCCTAAAATAAATTTGATTGAGTTGATAAAGATTAGGCAGATATGAGGGGTCAAAAAAAAAGTGCTGGGCCTGTGTCCACTAGCTATTCAGAGAAGACGTGTCCTCTTTGGGTTCTTAAGAATGGATAGGCATATTATGACTCAAATCAAATGAATCGTCAATTGTTAAGTTAAAACCGCCATTGAACCACTTCCTACTGTCTGGAGATAAAACTAGTGAAACCACAAAACTCTTTTCATACAAATGGCAGTTGTGGCTAAAATCTCTTCCTCTCTTTCTTTCTTTGTCCGAGGTAACATCTCTCGCATTCACAAACTCATACACATTTGATTTAGCAATTTGATGTGATAATTTTTGAATTTTACCTTTACCAATTTAATTATAATAACGAATGCTATAAACAGACGCAACTGTTATTAGCTCTTCAGCAGTTACTGTTCAGCTCCCTTTTTCAAATTTGGCTCAAACTAAGGCTGCTTTTGCAACTGGCTCTCCCCTTTGTAAGCATTCCCATCCTCTTTGCTTACTTACTTTAATTGTTTCTTATTATTTTTTAAATTCTATGTTATTTATAACTTGTTTGGCGCAATTTAACCTAACCCAGCTTTTCCCTCTTTTTTGGCTATGGAATTGACTTCTAATTTAACAGTATAAATTGGGTATTTTCCTTATCCTTTTTGTTCACTAATTTTAATTGCTTCATCATCTGGTCAAATTCCACTGTTGTGATTTATAACTAGTTTGGGGCAATTTAATCTAACCCAGCTTTTCATTTTTCATTTTTAATCTGTTCGCTGTGGAGTACCAAGAGCAAAGAGCAAGAGAGAAAACTAATATTGTATTGAATGCTGAATTGTATTAATGAATCAATGTGATACACAGTTGTATGTAGTATTGTTTATATAGAGCTAGTTACAACAATGTGAAGTGTTTAACAAGTAATGTAACAAACTAACAAACAATGATAGCTAGCGTAACTAACTCTCACTGTCTTCCCTCAAAACCATGGAGATGGAAGAACCATGAGTTTTGGACGAAAAGAACAAAACCGTGGTTCTGGTAGGTGCTTTGTTAAAGCATTTGCAAGCTGATGAACAGAAGGGGTAAACTGAATGCAGCCACTCTATTACGCATGAAATGCCAGTCAAGCTCAACATGTTTCATCCTAGTATATTGAATTGGGTTAGCTGCTAAATGCTTTGCACTAATGTTATCACAAAACAAGATGGGAGCTGCTGGAAGAGAAATATTCAGTTCTGCAAGAACTAATTGGGCCAGAGAAGTTCAACTCAAGCATTAGCTAATGCACGATATTCTGCCTTTGTGGAGGAATGAGCAATTACCTTCTGCTTACTGGAGGACCACGATACCAAGCTATTCCCTAAGAAAATGCAATACGCACTCGTACTCTTTTTGTTGTCAGGGCATGTTGTCTAGTCAGAATCGGAGAAACCAGTGAGAGTGAACTCCACAGTTTTGTGCAAAGTAACATCATAATGCATTGTTCCCTTTTGTTACCTTAGTATACGCTCAATGAACATTAGTAGGCTCATGCATAAATTGACACAATTTATTCACAACAAAAGCAATATTAGGCTTCGAAAAAACACAATTTTGTAATGCACCCACAACCTGTCTATACTGAGAGCCATAAGTCAAAACATTACCATTAAACTTTGAAAGTGGAGCACTAGATGTCATAGGAATAAAGATAGGTGTAGTAGAATCAAGGCCATGTTTTAACAACAAATTAGCAATATATTTGTGTTGATTAATGTATAAAATGTCATCATCTCTCTTAATTTCAATGCCAAGAAAGAAACTCAAATCATCAAGCCCTTTTAGTGCAAAAGAACTGTTGAGCAAGACAGTGGGCTTTTTAAGATAGGCACTATCACTCCCTGTGAGTATAGTGTCATCAACATAAATGAGAACAATTGTCATATGTGTGTCTAGCCTCTGAAAAAACATGGAATTATCAGCCTTTAAATGCTCGAAACCAAGAGTAATAAGAGTGAAGAAAGCTTTTAAAACCATGCTCTGAGAGCTTGCTTAAGTCCATAAAGAGCTTTATTGAGCTTGCAAACCAAATTAGGTGAAGATATGTTTTCAAAACCTTGTGGTTGACACATGTAAACCTCCTCTTCAAGATTTCCATTTAGGAAAGCATTATTGACATTAAGCAGTTTGATATCCAATTCAAGAATCAATGAAATTGTAAGCACCATTTGAATGGTTTGAGGTTTAACCACACGAAAGAAAGTCTCTGAATAATCCATCCCATATTTCTGTTTATATCCCTTTGCCTTGCCACTAAACATGATTTATACTTGTCCAAAGAGCTTTCACTCTTAAGTTTAACTCGATACACCCATTTACAAGTGATAGGTTTGTAACCCTTTGGCTTGGGAACAAAGGTCCACATATGGTTTTTAACCAAAATATTAAACTCAAGTTGCAATGCCTCTTCCCATTGAGGAATTCCTTTAACTTCTATATAACAGGAAGGCTCAAGAAGTATGACAGTAGAAATGGTTCTATAAAACAACACTTTAGGTTCAAAAATACCTGCTTCAGACCTAATGATCATAGGGTGTTTGTGTATATGACCAAAAGAGGGGGAATTGTGTTCAATGTCATGAACAATGGAGATGAGATCAAGTGGAAGAGTATTAGAGGTATGAGGAATAGAAACAAGATGAAGATCAGACTCAGAAGAAACAAATAGTGAAGACAAATACTCAACAACAAGTTGAGAATGTGTATGTGACTCAACAATGGATTATGAGGGTGTATGTGAAATCAACAAGTGACTAGAATCTGGATGAGGAGTAGTAGATGGAAAATGATCTTAGAGAGTACCATAGTCAATGGAATGACTGGAACAGTTTGACATAGGTGCATGAAGAAAAATATTAACAATTTTAACTTGTGTACTAGATTGATCAAAAGGTAGGCTGACAAAAGGAAAAATATTCTCATGGAAAGTGACATGTTAAGAGGTAAAAATCTTATTGCTAGAAATGTCAAGACACAAATAACCCCTTTGTTAAGGAGCATACCCAAGACACACACAAAATAAAGGACCTAGGTTGCAGTTTTGTTTTGTTAAACCCACGAAGGTATGGAAAACACAAAGATCCTAAAACCGTAAGAGTTATAATTTGGCAACCTATCACAAAGCTAGTAATAAGGGACTTTGAAGTCTAAGATAGAACAAGGGAGCCTGCTCATTGTATAAATTGTCACACGAAAAGCATATGTCTAGAAATGTTAAGGAATAGAACTTTGATATAATAGAGTAAGGTTTTTCTCAACGACATGTCTATTCCTACTTTCCACAACACCATTTTGTTCAGCGGTGTAAGGGCAAGTAATTCGATGAATAAGGTTATAGTATGTAGCCTAGCAAGGAAGTGAAACTCTCCACCTCCATCGATTTGAACTTGTTTGAGTTTGACAGAAAACTACCTTTCTACCATTTGTAGAAAAGACATGAAAATAGGCTCAACTTGGTCTTTTGTATGTAAGAAGTAAATCCATGTGAACCTACTATAATCATCTACAATAAGCAAGAAATATTAAGCCATTATTTGATAAAATGGGAAAGGTCCATAGATCCTTGTAAACAAGGTCAAATACATGAGTAGTTAAAATATGTTTTGAAACAAAAGGGAATTTGTGTGTATTAGCTAAAGGGCACACAACAAGAATCCTTATTTTTATGTAAAGAAGCAATAAGGCTAGATTGTGCTAACACTTCTTAACCATAAAATCTGAAGCACATGCTAGCCTCTTATGAAGAACATCGGAGGTAAAAACATTAGCACAAATTAACATCAAAGTAAGAAGAAATAGAAAGACCTGAATTCCCAATAAAGGGAAGTGTAGATGATGCAAATGAAACTCTAGAGTTATTGTGTAAGGTGTAGAAACCATCATAAGAAGATCCTCTAGTAAGCACTATCTTTGTTTGTGCCTTCTTGACACAAAAAGAATTAGAGTCAAACTTAATAGTAACATTATTATCATTGCACGATGTATGCATTGAGAGTAGATTATTTGACACTTGAGGTGTGTGCAAAGTATTGTTAAGATTGAAGGAACAATTATCAACCTTAAGAGTGATAGAACAAAGATGAAGGATAAGGAGAGATTGATTATTACCTATTGTCGTATTTCCTTGGCCATTATAAGGTTGAATCTGCTAAAGATTTGATGCATTTCCAATCAGATGGTGAATTGCACTCGAGTCGAGAAACCATTGATTTATAGCTGGTGAGGCAACAAAGGCAGAAGGTTGTCCAAATTTTCCTAAGAGAATATCTCGAAGCTTTAAACACTTATTTACAATGTTACAAATTTGGCACATATGCCTATTTACAGATGGAATAAAGGAGCCAAATGAAGGAAAATTCTTCTTGTTTTTACTGAAGTTAGAAGAACCTTGAGGCTTGACAACATTTTGAGAATTCTACTAAAGAAAATCATGTAAATTCCAATTTGGCCTACTAGATGGACGTATAGAGGAATCAGTTGCAGATAAAGGTCTTTTATAGGCAAAAACAACCATATGAGCCTGATGTGACTCAGTATTATCATAAAACTGTGATTGATGTTCAATCATACATTCATGTTACAAAAGTAAATTCTGGAATTCATCAAATGAAAGATATCCAGGCCTCATCGCAAGAGAGCTAATGAAAGTGTTGTAACGAGAATCCAAACCTCGAATAACACACAAGATCAAATCTCGATCAATAACAACTTCACCTATTACAGAAAGATCATCAAAGATTGATTTTATATTCATGAAGTAATCACCAATGGTGGAGTAATTTTTACGAACTGTTTGAAGCTGGATAAGAGATCCATAACTCGAGTATGCGAGAAACTAGAGAAAGCACTCTAAAGTGTACTTCAATATTGAGCCGTAATACCTCTTTAAACAAGAAGAACTGAAGCACTGGTAGAAACAGAAGTAAAGATTTTGCTCTTCATTATACCAATCATTCTTGACCAATTCACATGATCAAGATTTGGAATTTGTGAAGTAGGCATTGTAGGCAGCTGAATTGGAGAAGAAGCATCGATAATCTTTTCTAAACCATGTGCAGAAATGAGAGACATTAAATGCTCTTGCCATAATAGAAAATTAGTTTGATCCAATTTGATCGAAAAATTCATGTTCATCAGTGGAATCGCACGGTGTGAAGAACTCAGACTTGAATCAACAGTTTGAGAAGTTTGATGAACAATCTCAATAGCTGATTTTTCTTGTTGCACTGATTTTATTGATGATATAGCTGAAGGTTGCTCAGATACCATACCAAGAGCAGAGAGCAAGAGAGAAAACTAATGTTGTATTGAATGCTGAATTGTATTAATGAATCAATGTGATACACAATTGTATGTAGTATTGTTTATATGCAGCTAGTTTGAACAATGTGAAGCGTTTAGCAAGTAATGTAACAAACTAACTAGCTATGACAGCTAGTATAACTAATTCACTAACTGCATAACTCTCACTATGGAGTTATCTTCATTTTTCATGCTTATCGATGTTGTGCAGAGTTTGGGGTGTGTGTGAAACTCTTATTAGTATATAATGTTTTCTTTCATATCCAGCACTTACGAGAACTTACAAAGGTAAGCTTGCAAACAAAGCAGCAACATTGACAGTAAAATGCGAGCAAAGTACCCAGGGAGGCAACAGTGTGGACGTCTGGCTGGGCAGGCTTGCCATGATTGGCTTTGCAGTAGCTATTAGTGTTGAGGTAACAACAGGGAAAGGACTACTGGAGGTACGACTAGATTCTATGCTCAACAAAATTTACTTTATAAGACTCCCCTCTCCCATTTCAGGTCTTCGAGTTACAGAATATACCATTTTATCTAAAAACCTGAAAGTTACTACAACTATTGGTTTGCACAATCGTTGATAACTATATTTTAGAACTTTAGATAACCTTCTTTTGAAGCTTATGAAAAATGCTTATTTAGGTTCACAATCAGTCAAGTTAAAGCTTCTCTTCTATAACCTATGTGACAACTTGTATAAACTATAAATAGGTGTTACAGATTTGTTGAAAACTAAAGGAATATTTAAAGTAACTTGTTGGTATGAGACCACAGGCTCTGTAATGCCTGATATTTGTGGAAATAGAAGCTTTATCTGCTGCTAAAAGCTGGGCAGCCAAGTTTAGTTTGAAACTTTTCGATTTTACACACTAATCTCAAAAAAATTTAACTGCTTCTCTTCTTTCTGCAACCACACCCAAAGAGAGGATCTAACGCTAAAACCATTATGCTATTAATATCCGGTGTATGTTGTATGGTATTATTGCCACAATGTTGTACTGGTGTTGGTTTTGGTGCCTGGTGCTAGTGCTTAATGTTGGGTCCAACTAGATTTTCTCAACTAATGTTAGTCATAGCTACATGGTCCAACTGGATTTTTGCAATGTAACTAATTTTTCAAAATAGGTAAAATAGAAGGTCAGAAAGATGACATAGTAGTTCCCCTACTTACCATGCGGTTTGTAAACTTGCCAACTGATATACCTAGATTGTCGTTTGTGTTTTCAATGATAAAACAATGGCTCAAAAACTTTCTCAAGATCTTGAACCTTGACCTTGTTCATAAAGCTTCTTGCCAAAGAGGTTTGATTAGGTGTTACATTTCTATTTCTGTTCTAACTCTATTATTATATTAGCTCGAGTTTAGACCCAGGTTTCTTTCCTAGTTTCACTAGAATAAATATGTTTTTATTTTTTTTCTAACTTATTCGAGAAAAATATAGAAACGAGGCTATTCACCTATATTAGATTATATCCCTAATCATCTTTGCCCCTTCCTATCTCAATAACTTGTTAAAGGGGCAAACTGCCATACTTGTGCTGTAACTTTTTGAAACGGCCACGGTAAATTTTGGCTTTATGGGAAATTGTAGTTGATTGTCCTTTTCAGAAGTTATTGGACTAAACCTTCCTACCCTTGAAAGTCACATGATTAAGTGCACAATTGGAAGAGTTAATATACCATTAATGGTTGATAGTTCTTTGTCTCATGCCTGTCTTCGCATTAAAACAACTTATTTTGGTTTTGCAGAACTTTGGACTAACAAGTCCCCTGCCTACGGTTGCCCTCTCTGTTACAACATTAGTGGGAGTTCTGACAGCAATTTTCATCTTCCAGTCTGCCTCAAAAGATTGACGGCGCTAGAGTTTTGTTGTTTCAAGTTTGTATATGATACTGAACAAGATTTGAAATTATATGTTGTTTTTTTAATAATATTTTCATTGTCAACATTGGTAGCACAACGTGAAGCCTGATATGTACTTCTCTGCCTTGTGGTGAATTTTCATTCATGTAAAGGTTTTTTTTTTAAATTGGTCCTAACCAATGTGTTGTTATGCAATCAAAGCAAAGTTGATTACGATGACTATTAGATTTGATTAGGAGTTCAGAACATTCTCCGAGTAATATGTATCTACATTACAATGCCCTACCGCTGGGTTCATGCCTATTAGTTTTGTAAGCTAGAAATTGATAATAAAATCTTGATGATACCATGCTAGGGAGGCCAAAGTACTAAATTTGCTACTCTCTTTTGTTTTTGTTTTTCTTTTTTCGGTAAGGAGCATCACTAATCCTTTATTAATTTATGGTCAGTGAAAGACTTAAGTTCCTTATTTATGCACTTTAATAAATTAATAAATCAAATAATATTCTTATACTATTTAATATAATAGTATAATAAACTAATATTTAATCTTAGCTTAATAAACAAAATCATAAATGAGAAAAAGGTTTTAATAAAAGTCTATAAATTGTTTATTACATTTATATAATTAACTTTAATATAGTTGAATAAAGTTGATATTAATAAATTATTATTGTGATAATAATTTAAGTTGTATCTATATATTTATGTTAAAATAAAGAGTAATATTACATGTATAAAGTGATGTATCAATATAAGATGTTGAAATAATTATAGAATAATTTACTAACAAAAATCAATTATATTATAATATGTAGATTAAAGTTTACGTCAAGATAAAAATTATTTTCTTAAAATAAAATGTAACATATAACAAAAATAAGGGAATATAATATTTGATGTTAAAATGTATTTACTTTATATTTTTTTTTGTAAGAAAGATTATTCCTTTGAATATACAATCCTAATGTTTCTTAATTAATTATTATTATTTGTTTGTGGTTTTTTTTATTTTGATATTAGTAAGAATTATTTTATAATTAAAATAGGAATTTTTTAATTTTATTTTACAACTTTACGTCTATGAATATTTTACTTAGATATTACTTACTTGAGTTTCATGTCATTATTTTGTTAATTTATTTTTACCTAAAGATTAAAGTAACCATTTTGATAACTTGTATCTATTATGCAAATTTCATTTTTGATATATCAATCATAAATAATTGGACTTTATATTATTTTGTATGGTTTACTAGAAATTATATTGATGAAATAAAAAGTTTATTTTTTAATAGGATAAAAAATCACAAAAACAACAAGATCAACATAGATAAATATTAAATTTATTGTATTTATATATAAAAAATTTACTCTATCTTGATTTTTTCTATTGAGATATTTAAATTTTTCAGGTCTATCATTCATATAGGATTAAATTCTTAGATAATAAAAATATTAATTGAATAAATTTATATATTGTTATGTTATATTTGAATTATTTATTAATAAAGTTATAAAACTATTATCAATATCTTAATAAATTATTCATGTTTATATTGTATTTAAATTTTATTATTCATAAAATAATTAATATTATATATTTATTCATCACTAAAATAATAAACTAATTAACTATTTATTTTAAGAGTATTTTTACAAACTAATTTATAAAATATTTTAACAAAAAATTTCAATTATAATAAAAATTTATATTTAAACTCTTGCTTTTATATTTTATAAAATAATTAAAAATAATAATTATTATTGTTTAATAATTAATAATATTATATATTTATTAGTTTTGAATCATTAATTCATATATCTATACAGATCTAAAAATTAGTATATAAAAACCTCTAATTTGGTAGTCTCCAGCGATATTTTCATGTTGCTTTCTCAAGTTTATCTTCTTCTTCTTTACTTGTTTTCTTACCATCATTCTTACTCTTTTAATAATTTCTTTCTTGATTTTTGGTATATAATCGACAAATATCAAAATAATCATATAAAAATATATTTCCTTATGCATAAAAAGCCTATATTATTTTTGAATAGTTATTTAAGTATAAATTTATACTTATCATTTAATGAGTGATAACATATGATAAATTTATTTATAAACGAATCATAGAATTAATATTTTTGTGTCTTATATTTCATATTAATTAATAAATTCTTTTTATATATATAAAATATCTGTAAGTTGGTTGTTGTTGCTTTTTTTAATAATTTTTGTTGATTTTTTTATACACCAATAATATTAAAATAATTCCCTAATAAATAATTATTTTTGTAAATTTTATATTATTATTTTTTCATAATTATTTAAAGTGATAATTTATGCTATTTATACTTATTATTTGATTGATTGAATCTAATTAATTTATTTATGAATAAAGATATTCTCTTGTTAGTTTTTTTTACACAAATAAATACTAAAATATCTCTAAAATAAATACATTTTATGTATAATTATTTTGTTAGTTTTATTATGTAACATTTTAATTATTTTTCACCTTTTTACTTTTTATTTTCTATTTTTTTAATACATTAATAAATATCAAAATACATCTATATAATATCCTTCATTTTTTTGAGTTTTTTACTGTTTATTTCTCCACTTTTTTTCTTATACATTAATAAATATCAAAATATATCTATATACTTATCAAATTTAAAAAAAATATATTTAAACTTTTTTTAATTAAATATTATGCAACAATATTAATTTTTAGTCAAATACAAACACTGTTATATATATAGTTTAAATATTATTTATATATTTTTAAAAAATATCAATATTTTAAATCAAATATTAATACAAAATATAAAATAAAAATAATTATAATTATAATTATAATTATAATTATATTTTATGTATTATTATGCACTGAATCAAAATTAATATAAATAAAAAACTAAAAGAATATTAATAATGAAACCGTTTAATACTCGGTGAAGGACAAAAGGAAAGGACTAAACTGGTGAATTAAAAAAAAGATTAAATTAGTACAATAAAAAGTAAAGAAATATAAAAAAACTAATAAAAATGTCATCATTAAAATTTATTATAAAAATAACTCTTATATTAAAAAATATATATAGTACAATATTACTTATATTAAAATTAAAATACATTCTTTAATATTTAATAACATACAATTAAAACCCATATAATATTATTTAGGTTTTATTTTCACTATTCTTTAATATTTAATAACATACAATTAAAACCCATATAATATTATTTAGGTTTTATTTTCACTGTTATAAAAGATGTTACTTCTTTAATTTCCGAATAAATTCTTCCCATAAAAAGTTAATGAATCGCATCAATACTTACAGCACGCACGTACGTTGAGAGAAGCAAAGGTTGCTTCGATTCATAGATGGTGCGGTAACTAGAGAAAACAGACTATAAGCCAGTCTCAAAAAGGTAACAAACCCAGAAAGAAAATGTCACTAGCATTGTTTATAACTCATAACATTCAAGTTGACAATCAATAAGCAAAAAAATTGTTCTCTTCCTCATCAATAAACCTAGTTTAGGCTGATGTCCTGTGTGTATGGCGTATACCATCAGAAAGAATCGTGAAAAACCCCAGAGGCATAAACAGTACTCACATGAACTGATTCCAATAACCATCAATTATGTTAAATAGATACAAAAACAAAAACCTTATGTTCTACCAGAGCAAAAAAATATTAGATTCGCTGTCATTTATATAGTCCATTAATAAAATATGAACAACCAGTCACAACCTCTGGGCTCACTTTTTCACTTCCTCATAATCTGCCTCAGGACTTTGTTGGTCACCTCCCTGTGATGTTCCTCCAGGACCACCCGACATGTGTTGTCCAATCTTCGACGCGGTTTTGTTTGCCGCATCAACCTTTGATTTAATTTCATCTACATTGTCACCTGTCATTGCCTTCTTTAAATCTGCAACAGCATCCTCAATCTCTTTGGCAACCTCGCTGGGAATCTTGTCCCGGTACTCGCCCAAGCTCTTCTCAACGCTATAAATGGTGGTGTCAGCATTGTTTTTGACATCAATGAGAGCTTTTCTTTCCTGATCCTTCTGAGCATGCATTTCAGCTTCCTTGACCATCTTGTCAATTTCATCATCTGAAAGTCCTCCAGAGGAGCGGATAGTAATTTGCTGTTCCTTTGCAGTGGCCTTGTCTTTAGCAGAAACCATGACGATACCATTGGCATCAATGTCGAAAGTAACTTCAATCTGGGGCATGCCTCTAGGGGCTGGAGGAATGCCTACAAGCTCAAACTCTCCAAGAAGCTTGTTATCAGAAGCCATTTCACGCTCTCCTTGAAGTACTTTTATACCAACCTGAGTCTGGTTGTCAGCTGCGGTTGAAAATACCTGCAACAAGGACACACCAATTAACACCACAAAATATCATAACATAAGAACAAAAATGGGGCCCACAGATAAGCACATTATCATTATGAAGGACAGTCCGGACATGTACATTTTTTCTAATAGGCATACCTGACTCTTCTTTGTTGGAATTGTGGTATTCCGGTTGATAAGCCTAGTGAAAATACCACCCAGTGTCTCAATTCCAAGGGATAAAGGAGTAACATCAAGGAGAAGCAATTCCTTAACATCACCACGGAGAATACCACCCTGGATTGCAGCTCCCATTGCGACTGCCTCGTCGGGGTTCACTCCTTTACTAGGGCTCTTTCCAAAGATCTCTGAGACAACCTCCTGAACTTTGGGAACACGTGTCATGCCTCCAACAAGGAGGACCTCATCCACATCCTTGATAGATACGTCAGCATCCTTCAAACAGTTCTTGCAAGGGGCCCTAGTTCTCTCAATCAGCTGACTCACCAATGTTTCAAATTTGGATCTTGTTAATGTGATGTTGAGATGTTTGGCACCTGAGGCATCTGCTGTAATGAATGGAAGATTAATTTCAGTTTGGGATGTAGAAGATAGCTCAATCTTGGCCTTCTCAGCTGCTTCACGAAGCCTTTGCAAGGCAAGCCTATCCTTCGTGAGATCTATCCCTTCTGTCCTCTTGAATTCACTGACTAAATAGTCCAACAAGGTATTGTCGAAATCCTCTCCTCCCAAAAATGTGTCACCATTTGTAGCTTTTACCTACACAGAAGAGATTGATAATAGAGTTATACATCAAAGAGATTAAGAAGCAGGATCAATCAGCAAAGACAGCAAACACACCTCAAAAACACCATTGGATATCTCTAATATTGAAACATCGAAAGTTCCACCTCCAAGATCAAAAACGGCAATAACACCTTCTTTGTTGTTCATTCCATAGGAAAGTGCAGCAGCAGTGGGCTCATTAATAATCCTTTGTACATCAAGGCCTGCAATCCTGCCAGCATCCTTTGTTGCTTGTCGCTGGGCATCATTGAAATAAGCTGGAACTGTAATCACAGCCTTCGAAACAGTCTTTCCAAGGTAAGACTCTGCAGTTTCTTTCATCTTAGTAAGAACAAAAGCCCCAATCTGGCTTGGAGAGTATTGTTGTCCATTGGCTTCAACCCAGGCATCTCCATTTGGAGCCTTGACGATCTTATAAGGCACCATCTTCATCTCCTTTTGAGTTTGTGGATCATCAAAGCGTCTCCCAATGAGACGTTTGGTCCCAAAAACTGTGTTAGTAGGATTTGTCACTGCTTGACGTTTTGCTGGAGTTCCCACAAGCAACTCTCCCTTCTGGTTGAAAGCAACCACAGATGGTGTGGTCCGGGCTCCTTCTGAGTTCTCAATAACTTTAGGATTCTGGAAAATGGCAATCCAAAGTTGAATTATAAGTTGTAAAAATAAAATAGTACAATCAGTTGACAAGAGGTCTTCATTTTTCATATAGATACTGTTCAAATCTCACCTTCCCCTCCATGACAGCAACACACGAGTTGGTGGTACCCAGGTCAATACCAATGACATCGTTTCCATTAGGTTTTGAACTGTATTAAAGATGTGGTATTAGAACAGGCACAGTATTCCATGGAAGAATAGAAAAGACAAAAAAATAAAACATTAAAACTGAAATCACAATAGACCACCTAAAGAGGACCATTGTTCATCACAAATGTAACAACTGACTTGGCAGAGCTGCATTTGGACTTATTTCGACCCAACTGTAGTGCCATGTCAGTTGTAGTTTGTCAAAAATTTGGGATACCCTTCCTCACCTAAATGTTCTTGACAAGTTTGTCCAATTGTGCACTTGTTGCGACGGTTTGGAAATGCTAGTAAACTACATCAAACATAATAAGAACATAAATATATGACTAATGTTATAGAAAAGCAATAACACCTTCCACACATCAATAGCACAAACATTGAGTATACATTGATGCAGTCATCAGCCTCAGCAAACTAATTCATTCTTCATTAAGTATGCATAAAATTCCACTGGATTCTAAGTAACCACTACGGGAATTAAACATGTACAAAGAACTAGCAAACTGCATATGAAAAACAAAACTAACATCTCAACATAGGGCTCAAACGTATACGTTTTCTTTGTAAAAGATTTAAAATTTCCAACTTTCACCATCAATGAAGAGAGAACTTCACACTCCACTTTACTCAAAAGAATTCAAAAATAGATCATAAAAACAAAAAAAAATTGAAGGAGAATTAAAGAACAAATGTTCTGCATCATTCAAAGCATAATTATTCAGTAAAATCCCGAGCAACAAACCTACAAATGAAACGTCTAGAAACAGTTACAATATTGTAGGAAAACAAACAAAAGCACCTTAACGAATAAATCAAAAATCAAATTAGAGGATAGAAAATCAAATGAAGCTGGAACGAAAAGAAATGACATACAGATCGGTAGGCGCAGAGAGGAGCTGAAGCAACATCGCGACGTATGAGAGAGCGAAGCAAAGCAGCAGTAGCCATGGCGGTTGTTGCTCCGATATCAGGCCCAAGAAAGAGATAGCTTGGTTGTGAAATGTGAGGGTTTTAGCTCTTTGGATATGTATTTATGTATGAAACGTTAGGGTTTAAGCTTTTGCTAGAAGGTGAAGGTTCTAGACTAAACGCGAGAGGGGGCTTTTGTTTTTTGTCAAGACGGCCTTTTTATTTATTTATCAAGATTCAAGAGTTCAAGACAGAGGAGGATGATGCTTTGTTATCATAGATTTGGGGATGCATACAGAAACGTCGTCGTTGCTTATTTATGTGGCTGAAAATAAAAAATGTCGACCTTGTCCGGGATATCGTATACAGACAATAATATTTTATAAATACTAATATTGAAATATAATATCTATATTTTTTTTAATTAAATTATTGCTAAAATATTTATAAATGACGGCCATTCTTTGAAAATTACAGATCTTTGAATGAGGCTCATTTTCAATATTTTATTCCTTTTCATATATTGTGTATATATTTTTTATATTATAATTTGAGAAATAATAAAAATTCAAAATATCTAATTTTAAAATAAAAATGATAGATTACTGCAAATTAAATCCACACATATGATAGGGGTGGATCTGTATATATTCGTAAGAAATAGCATGCTAACCAAATTCTACGAATTCACGATTGTATGTTACATTTAATAAGTATTTGTTTTATTCTTCTCCCTTAAAGAAGGGATCATTGAAAAGGTGTGTATATCATTCATATGCCATAATATATCAAATTATTTTAATAATTAAAAAAATAATTTAATTTTTTATATAACATTAATAATTATTAAAATCTAAATGACATGAGTAAAAAAATAAGTATAAATTTATACATTCTTAACATTCTTCTTTCTCATATATGTGATAATTTAAATAACATAGGTATAATTTATTGGTACTTGTTCGCACCCATGATAATATATTTATATTATTTATATATTATGTTATTAAAATATTTTAATATCATAATTATATTATATTTTATTTTTTTATTAATAGATTTTTAACATCCAAATATCAAATATAAAATTTTCACCTTATAATTAGATAATATATCTAGTTTGTTTATGAAATCATTGGTTATTATCATAATTTAAATATTGATGCATAAATAATGATTTTTGTCAAATCATGTCACACGGGTTATGTGTGATAAATTTTATAATAACATTATGAGAATTAGAAAAAAAGATGATATTTTTACCACTAAATTACAATGATAATCACATCAATCTTATCAAAATTTAAACTCACATAAACCTATTATAGAATTTTAATGGTTATTATTTAAGTACTAATTTTTTTAAAAATCACGTAAGTATTAATATCGTTAAAAAATTTTAATTATTTTTTTTTTATAAATTTAATAACAATATTATGTTTATGATAACAATATTTGAATTTTGGTGATAATTAGATAAAAATTTAAAATTTAGTAGTATTTTTATTTTTATTATTATCATGCATCATATTTAATAGTAAAAAAAATTATTAACAAAAAATATAATAATCTCTCAAATATTTAATAACTAAAGGGTCTTACCTAGAAGCTCAATTGTTATCAAAAGAGTTAACATTTAAATGGTAGAAATTAGTAGACTATTGCGAAAATAAGAGGAGGAGTCGATTTCGATCTTCTAATTATAATGAAATATTTGAAATTGATGCCATAATTTATAAAATGTTCAATAATTATCATCTCTAGTACTAATAGATGATACAATATTTTAGGCAACACAATAAAAGATAGAACTAATAATCTTAATAAACATAACTATAATAATATATATTTTTAAAATTCTCACGACACATTTGCTCCTAATAAAAATATTATTAAAAATGATATAAATATTAAAATTGAATATTAAAATAAAATATTTAATAACATAAAATATAAAATATATCAATATATTAATACATATACTCTCAATATCAAACCTAGAGGTAAGGTTGATTAACCCTTGGTTTTGGTTGTTCTTTGCTATTTTTCAAAAACTAGATAGTTGAGAAACATTAATGTGAATTAATTTTGTATTTATATATTTTATATTATATTATATCTTATAATTATTTTAAAAATTAAAATAAATTCAGTTTTTAGGTATATAGACTCGATAAATTTTAAATAATAAAAATATAAAAATAAAAATAAATTTATGTATTTTTAGTATTTTTCTTCCAAAAAAATAGTGCCATTTAGATTATAAAAAAGTTAGTAGTAAAACCCCACCTCAACCCCACCAATCTTCATTTCTGTAGTCCCGCAAGAACACTCACGTGCACAGTTTCAGTACGGTAGTCCACATTTGTCCAAAATAAAAAATATCACAAACAAATGGTGCTCCTTAGTTTTATTCTTTTTAACTTATCGCCGTAATGGGTGACGCAATTCAAAAAGCTCAAAGCTCTATCAAATTCAATCCTTCTCTGCATTAATTACGAATAAACAAACAACGATGTTAGTCTCTTATTGACTCTCTCTTCGTTCCTCCTTTGGTCCAGTGCTCAGGTAAAACTCGATTTCGTTCCATTTTTGGATAAAATATCCATTTCCATTTCCATTTTCATCTTCAATTGATTGTCAGTGTTTAAGATCGGATCCGAAAATTTGGGATAAAAGGAGTTTTTCCAATTTTCAACAATAATATTATGTTATAATTTAGTTTCAATTTTGAAATCTTGAGAATAAATTCCAAAATTCGATTCTATTTCTTTGCTTTTTACTTTTCATTGTTTTATTTCTCAGTGCTGTTGTGATTGGATACAAATGATAAAAAAGATAATAAACAAAGAAAAGGTTACGCGTAGCAGTTATAAATTTATCTCCAGGAAACTTTCTCGAAAAACTTTTGTTCTTTTTCTTGTTCACTTTTCATTTTCAACCATTGAAGAGCTTTTTGTTTTGCTTCTCTGCTTTTTATGTTGCTTTTGATTTGAGAAATCGTGGAGTTTTCGATATTATGTGTTTATGACCTTGTACTAGTAAGATGTTAAGCTTTGTAGCTTTGTTCATTACTAATTTTTTATTTGACTATTAGGTTTGACTTTTTTTGATTTGCTATTGGTTCAGGTACTGTTACGTTTTAGTTTTTTACATTTCATTAGTTCTTTTGCTGTTTCTGTTTTGTTATTGTGAAATTAGTTTTTTTTTACAGTTATAATCATAATCGATGTGATAAATAACTATTGTTTAAAATAGCATGACTTATTTTTTCATCCTTTAATTAATGTTACATCAGTTTTGATAATAGTACAAGCTAACAGTATAAGCTGTTAAATAGACTTTTTCTTTGTTTTTGGCCAAGATTCAAACTATTTTTTCTTTCTTTAATTCTTTGAAAATGTAAATATTGGAAACCTTTTTGGGACAGTTGGGATTCAAAATTACTTTAATTCAGGCTAATGTATTAAGTTTTTATACGATAGACTTGGTTTTGTTACCCCTTTTTCCTTTCTGGCTAGGAAGTTTTTAGAAAGCTTTTGAATAAAGAGGAAAGTTATGGATACATAAATTTGTATCCATTTTTATACTTATGATACTTAGATTTTGTCACGTATTAAGAAAATTGAATAATTTTTTAATTTCTAAAATAGTTATGATATATGATAAGATATAAAATTTAAGGATGTAAAATACGTGTAGACATGTCTCTAATCACCTTCTTGGTTGACTTGATTGGTTGGAATGTTAATAAATCCCATATATTTTAATAATTTTTGTTTCTTGGAGAGAAAGCTTAGGCAATATGGAAAATTTTGATTGAGTAGTTGTAGAAACATCTCAACTGTAGCAAATTGATTTGCTAGTTATTTGTTTAATTTTTTTTGGGTATATGTATTTAGTTATTAATATTATGGGAAATTTTTTAATTTATTATTTTAAATATATTTTTTTAATTTAAATATTTTAAGCAAAAAATTAGTCAATTTAATTGAAATATTTAAGTTATCAAGAGACATTAAACTTATGAAGGTTTATTGTAAATAAAATAATGTGATTATAAATTCATAAGTTGTGTATATGATTTATTATTATTATTATTATTTTTAATAGTTCTGTTGTTTGAAAAGTGGGGTCATAAGGAATGAATATTTTCAACATTGGCAACTTTTTACTATTTTCTCTCTTTGAAAAGAGTGGAGTTGAATGGTAGGTATTTCCACTTCAAGCTGATTATGTATTGATTATATTCCAGGAGTTCCTGAGCTAAAGATCTAGTTCGTGAAGAATAATAAGAGAGTAGGATTTTGTGCTTCAAGTGAAGACTTTTGAAGTGAAATTGTTTAGAATGGCATTCGGTCCGTTGGTTTGTTATTGCCGCCCCAAGTCCAATGGAGTCTGGGCAAAATTAGTAGAGAATGCCTTTGGGGTATACACACCATGTGCAGTGGACTCTTTGGTGGTTGGTCTTTCTCATTTGGTTCTTCTGGGGTTATGTTCCTATCGAATATGGCGAATCAAGAAGGATTTCAAAGTCCAAAGATTCTGTTTGAGGTCGAAACTTTATAATTACATATTGGCGCTATTGGCTGGTTATTGTACTGCTGAGCCCCTTTTCAGGTTGATAATGGGAATTTCAGTCCTGAATTTGGATGGTCAGGCTAATCTTGCACCATTTGAGGTAGGTTTATTGTACTTACATTTATGATGTCTTTGTTTCATCTCATTTACTGATCCTTGAAGGTCCACTCCAGTTACACTGTAGCTCTTAACAATTATCCTCTCTTTTCCAACTTTTGATATTCTTTTGTTGCACGCATATGCAAGTGGTATGTGGAAACTTCTCTCAGTTTCAAATTTTCAAAATGGAAAAGAAAGCAATTGTTATGTGTTGATTCAACTTGATTCTGAATGCATTATTTACTACTCAAGGTATTGAAATGCTTTGTCCAGCAAAAAAATACTCAAATGCTTTTTCGTTTTTGTTGATGTTTTGAAAATTGTTAATTTGAGTATATTTTGTCATATTATATTACTCTTTTTCTTATCTATTAAGGAAAAACTTACTGGATAATTAGTTTCATTTGTTGCATTTAATTTTAAGTAACAAACAAAAAACGAAATGGTATAAGAAGACACAAAGGAAATATTGTTTTGAGAGACATGGCTACGTTTTCCTAGGAAGACTAAATTTGTATAACAAATCCATTGCCTCCCTCCATTAGTAGTACATCTAGGATCACAACATCCTTTCCTTTTTTCGGTCAAACAACATACTTTCATTTTGACAATGCTTTCTAAACCTAAGAGTTAAAGGTAATCTGAGGTTAGAAATGCTTCCTTGAAATAAGACTTCTTCTTCTCTAACCTTTCATTTTCGACTATGATTTATGCACTTAAGGGTTCAAATTCTATTTAGTTTTAGTTCAGTTTGGTCCAAATCTATTTGTGAAATCATCTTAGTCATTCGATGTTATTGAGAAATATTTAGATGTTCTATTATTTCTTAGTTTCTGCATCTTATGCTTGATTTGAACCAAATTGGTATGAGGAAAGACAAGGAAGTATCTCTGCTTGTTGGGTATGATCAATCAGCTGGCAAAGTTTGGTTTAAAACCTTTGTTAGTTTATATATTTTTTATTTTATTAATGGTATTATGGTTCTTAAAAATTAGAATGCTAAGCTCTTTTAATATGCTGAGATGTATCAAGTAATTTGATTACAGTCGAGGGTATTTTTTTATTCTTAAAATTGTTTAAGTTAAATGCTTTCATGACAGGTGGTATCTCTTGTCATAGAGTCAATTGCTTGGTGCTCTATGCTGGTTATGATTGGTGTAGAAATTAAAGTTTACATCCGTGAATTCCGATGGTTTGTTAGATTTGGAGTCATTTATGCCTTAGTTGGTGATGCTGTGATGCTCAATCTCATTCTTTCAGTGAAGGATTTCTATAAAAGGTTTGTGTTTCTTTTGTTACTTAATGAAATAAACAATTATAACTTGAAATTGCATTTGACATAATTATTGTCTTGGCAAATTATTATCACGTCCTCTGTACCATGGATCTACATTTTCATGTTAAATTGGTTATTTGGCATTCAGAGCAGAGACATTGAACATTTTAGATTGTGGAGAAAATTTCAGGTTTTTTTTTTTTTTTTGCAGATCTATACTATATCTGTACATCAGTGAAGTTGTATTCCAGGTTTGTCAGTCAACTGATTTATGCTTTCTTTTGTGTCTTTTATTTGAATTTTCATAATTGTATTATGGCTTCCTTTTTTTTTTTTTTTTTCCTTTGGCTTTTGTTAGATCATTAAATCAATATACAGTGGTGCATAGTGGTTCCATTCTTAAGATCCAAAATTTGTTGACTCCAATATATTTATTTGTGCTGAAAAGAATACTATGATTTTAGCTGAGAATTGCCATGCCTATGCCTTTCTTGAAAGTTGCAATGTATTTTTTTTATAAGAAACTTTATATTATGTTGATATAAGTTAAAAAAAAAGAAAAACACAAAGTGGATCAGTAATCCACTTACAAACAACCCAAGTAAGCCGAAAATTAACTAGAAGTCATATCCCTTACAAAGTTAACCTCGTAATCCCAACTAAGACTTATGAGAAATTGAGAATAATCTTTTAATTCTTTAGAGACTGAAGTCCAAAAAGATGCAAAAAAAAACAACACTTTCTCCAATAAAACATTCTCATCATTCTCACAATTATAAAAAAATTTTCTATTCCTCCCCATCGACAAAACCCAAAGAATTGCTCCTACCCCTTATAACAACATTTGCCTTCAAAGCTTTATTAGTCTTTCCGTACATATATAAAATCAAATATCCATAGCAATGTAATTGAATGTGAAGTCTGGACAGTGGACATCCTGATCGACCATAGCTTTGGCAGTTGATAGGTTTCTCCCAATATGTACTGGGTTGATATTATCCTTTCTTTTTTCACAAGCTAATGTTGGTACAACATACAGTTAGTGGTTGATATGTATCTTACTGCATTCTTCATTAGTCGTTGTATGCAATCAACTTATGGTCAGTCACCAACATTTGGATATGTATGATTGGTGCAATTTAGTACAAGTATATTGATTACAAGTTTAACTTACGGGTTCATCGTTGCCTGTCCCTTTTGCTGGAGTATGGACACATGTAGATAACAAACTGACGATGGAGTATAGTTAGGGCCAGTTGGCAATGCTTCTTCACCATTTGTTTTTAGTAGAAAGCGATTCATAAGAAGCAATGCTGTTGCTTTTTTTTAGAGAAGCCAATAACAATTTTGGCTGTTTCAACCTAGGTTTTAAAATGCAGTGCCTTGAGGCATTTTTCTCAAGGTGGTATATGTTGTAAGCCTCATCTTAAAGAGCCTTGAAACAATTTTCTCCCATGATGTATCTCTTGTTTGAGCTTTTGAGGCTTTGTGCTTGATGATTATTCTGTATGACTGAAAGCTTGATGATAATCTTCCAAAAGGTTGAAAGCATTTTAATTTATTGCTGCTGTTCTATTTTAGGTTCTGTTTGGAGTACTTCTTCTTGTGTATGTTCCAAATCTAGACCCATATCCTGGTTATAGCCCAATTCGGATGGATTCAACCGATGATGCTGCATACGAAGAACTTCCTGGAGGAGAGCAGATATGTCCTGAGAGGCGTGCCAATATGCTTTCAAGTATGTATCTTTTACTTGATCTGACCTTGGTGCTTGATATTGCATTACTCTTAAATGCACTACATACGAGAAAGATAGACTATTTATAGTTATTACATGGTGAGCCATTATTTGCATCACTGCTGATATCCAGTTGTGTTGTTCTATCAGGAATAGTTTTTTCTTGGATGAATCCCATTATGCAACTAGGTTACCGAAGACCTGTCACAGATAAAGATGTTTGGAAGTTGGATGATTGGGACAGAACTGAAACACTAAATGCGAAGTATGTCCATGTATTGTGCTTTTCTGAGAGAGTTAAAAATACACTAAATTTGCATCAACATATATTGTATTTTTTTTCCTTCTCATTTTATTAGTTGACTTTGGTAGGTTTCAAAGATGTTGGGCGGAAGAATCTCAAAAGCCAAAACCATGGCTATTGAGAGCATTAAACAGCAGCCTTGGTGGAAGGTAAGTTTTCTATATGTACATCAAGAAGGTGGAAATCCTGCACAGCTTTTCTTTCCACCCTTGTACATTCAATGATGTTAAATGTACACATGACACAACTGATTCTTTTACATTTTTCTTTGTTTGTAGGTTTTGGTTTGGGGGCTTTTGGAAGGTAGAGAGATTTTTCTGTAGATTTTCGTACTTTTATGTTATATTTGAAGTCATTAAATATAATGATCATTATCATTTTTTGTTTAAGAAACTATATTAACAAATAAATAACCAGGTTATAGGAGGTGGGCAGGCAGTATGCATCCAAACAAAAGATAACAACCAAACTACTGTAAAAACCAACATATACCTACTAGAAGTCAAAATTGAGGATCACAATTAAGAAGTACCAGCCTTCCGATTATTCCATATGAGGAACATGGAAATAATATACAGCTAATCATTATATTCAAACCACCACAGTGATAAAAATGACAATAACAACATCCCCACTACTACTCCCCCGTGATAAGCTGCCTTTTGCCTACTTTGTAAACTGTAGCCTAGATAACAAATTCATCTCTTTTATTCGCATCCTTTCCCTCCCAAATAAGATCAGTCATTAGTTTCACAGAGCTGACTTGCTACCTTTTTCGGAAGCTGTGACAAAGATGAATAATACGACGAATTATGAGACTCTAGTTGCTCCTTTATGTTTATATCATGAACATCTTATCTTTTGAGATTTGCATCACATTATTAACTCATCTTTTTTCATTATATTATTAACATTTTTTGTTGTTATTGTAAACTTTTTAGATCGGAAATGATTTATCTCAATTTGTGGGTCCCCTTATCTTGAACCATCTCTTGCAGGTTGGTTCAGTTCTTTTGAATTCATTACCTTGGTTTACTTGTGTGAATTATTCAGGCTTTTCAAGTAATATCCAATTTTAGGATGTTTGTTCTTCCAACTTTTAACTATGCATGAGCCCATCTAAGGATGAAGAATTCCAAAATATGCAATATTTGGTACTCCAAGTTGTGCTCATCAAGCATAGCTTCGCACAGATGGACATTTTCATTCCAAAATATGGCATATAACATCTCATTCACAGCTCAAATATTCTTAAATATGTCTGCAATGTATATTTGTGTTTTACTTTTGAATGTGGTCATGCTTCAATCTTATTTTTGGTGTATGGTGAATTGTACTCTAGGGTGGGTAGAGTCGTCTCCATCCTTGTTTAATGGAAATGATGTCTGAATTTGTTGACTCATAATGAAGTAATATTTTTTATTATAGAGAGATAATTATCGCGTGCTTTTTATAATTGGTGAAATGGGCATTACTGTTACTGCTTTTAGGCTTTTAACAACTCCTGACTTACTGTCGCTTTCTATATCCTTGTTATGTTCAACTTGTGACTTAAATTTTTTTTATGGATTATCTGCAGTCAATGCAACGCGGGGATCCAGCTTGGATTGGTTACATCTATGCCTTCTCAATATTTTTAGGAGTGGTATAGTTCAGATTCTTTTTTCCATATCTAATCTTTTCATGAATTTGAATAATGAATTCTCTGCACATGCGTAAATCTTATTCTTGTATTTCTCGTCATAAAGTTCGTTTGGTTTCTTCTGTCTTTTTCTGTAGTTTGAGTGTTGTGTGATTAATTTCTACTTGTTCTTTAACAATTTCTTGAAGTTTATACCTATTGGATTTTACTTGCAAGTTGTCATTTTGCTGATTATCTCAGTTAATACACATTAAATAATTAACTAGTCAAGAGGTGTTTATGATTGATATCTAAATATACAGGTTTTTGGTGTTTTATGTGAGGCTCAATACTTCCAGAATGTCATGCGTGTTGGTTTCCGACTAAGATCAACCTTGGTAATTTATTTTCTTCTGTTTTGATAACTCTGTTCTGATGGCTCTATTTATTCTTTTTACTTCAGCGTTAAAAATATGATTTTTGTCTTACTTTGTCCACAAACAACAGCAGATATAAGTTTATCAGCTTGTAGGTCATTTTTGTCTGGCCTCCTAAGTGAAGTTAGTGTTGGCAATAACTGACCTCACATTTCTGGGATTATTTCTATGGTTGGTATTGTTGTCATGGATTTGGTAATATGTCAACTGTAAGGATCATTGTGTGAAAAAGATTTTTGAGGCTCAACTTTGAAGCTTGGCTCAGTATGAGGTTCCAGGTCTTCGGCCTGTGAGACACCCAGATGCTCTTATACCATGAGCATTGTGAGGCTTAGGCATCAATCATGTTTACTTTGGACTTTTTAAAAATTGGAGTCATGCAAAGTAATAGAGGATTTGACAGGTTTCGGAGGCTATGATTGTTATTTATCAATATATTCTTCTTGTCTATAATGACTATGGAGGTTTTAGATTGGGACATTACCTTTCCTATGATTATTGTGCTATGATTACTACAGTGATGGATATTTTAACTATACACACTTGTAATTATCACATTAATTCTACTGGTTTACTACTTATAGAATTAAATTTGAAGCTTCTTGTTGGAGCAAATTGCCTATCTAAACTACCCTTTTGCATGTTAGCCTTGCTGCTTTTTTTTTTAATTATTTTTATTTTTATTTTGAGGAATTGTCAATCTCAAGGTTTCCCATGTTAATTTTAACAAGCTAGAGATTAACAAATTTTCTTTTGGCCATTCCCCCCACCTTTTGTATTAAGAAGCTGCTCACATATTTGTGTATATTTCTTCTCTTTCTTTCCATTGTAGATTGCTGCCGTATTTCGCAAATCTATGAGGCTAACTCATGAGGCTCGTAAGAAGTTTGCATCTGGGAAAATTACTAATTTAATGACTACTGATGCTGAAGCACTTCAGGTATGCATGCTTTATTTTTTTCCCATTATATTATAGTAACGTGTTATTAGTGATATTATCTTTATTATTGTATGGTTTATCTTAGTGTCAATTTGAAATTAGGATTAGCTTTCCTTCCTTATTTAGGACTCTCTTGTACATATATAAATATTCAATTGGGTTAATAAATAAAATAAGCTTTTCAAAATCTCATTTACAATTGATATCTTCCCTTACTTAAGTAAAATTTAGTAGTTCTTTATTTGCTGTAATTAAATCATGAAGAAAAATAGATCATATTAGAATATCTGCAGTGGATTGCTACGTTAATGCTTAGAATCATATCATTGGGTATATCATTCATAGATATTAGGGAGAACGATAAGGAAGGAGAAAAGTTACTAGCAGTATGTAATATTTCTGCACTGCTGCAGTAAAGCTACTGTATTTGAATCACATGGATTTCATGTAGGTCCAATGTCATTTGCATTCCTAATCAAGATGGGAGCCTATTGGACATACATTGGTTGCAACCTAAACCAATCATGTAATTGTACATTTGATTTTGAAGCTTTGCAGTCACTAATACCAAGAATATTTGATGATTATGTTCTTAAATTTGAAAGTTTTCTCAAAAGGTCAAGAGGATAGGAGATGGACTCACATGTCTTTTATATTACTTATTTTCTTGTATTATTCTGGCCTAACACTCCTATGAAGTATGGGCCCTAACACTTTTAGGCCAATCACTATTTTATCATGGGGTGGCAAAGATTTGATCTGAGGATCTCTTGCTCCTTAGATTTGTATTGGCTGTTACTTATCCTAAAAGCTAAAGCTGTTAGGAAATTGGTCAACGATTCTTTTACATAGCTTATTTTGTTTTGTTTTTGTTCTTGTTCTTGTCTATCATTCAGTGTTCCTGTCCCATTTTTTTATGGCAAGATATGTCTTGATTAAACAATATAAAATGGTCAATATTCTGCATCGTTTTTAATGTTTTATTTGGATTAACATCCATTTTATTTTCTAGAATTTTGAACTACCAACTTTGTTGATCTGGCTGCTTTTTGTCTTTGCACAGCAAATATGTCAATCTCTTCACACTTTATGGTCAGCTCCATTCCGTATTATTATCTCAATGGTTCTTTTATATCAGCAATTGGGAGTTGCTTCACTACTTGGTGCACTGCTGTTGGTTCTTTTGTTCCCCTTACAGGTGCAAGAGTTGCACTATTTCATGTCTTTTATTATGTTATTTACTTTGCTGTTAAATTGTTTGCATTGCTTTTGTCTGTTCATGTGTTGCTTAAGTGTTTGCTGATAAATGTTGTTTTAGCATTCCTTCCTCCATTTCTGTCTTGTTATTTACCATATTGTTTATGAAGCTACTTTTTGGAGAACATGAAGAAGGATCCTGGTGAAATTTTATAATTGAGTTTTTATAGAGAATTAAGATTGGGAGTATGATTTAATTCTAAATAAGAAGATGTATACAGATGGTTATAGTAATGTTGAAAATGATTAGATGTCTAATGACAGGTAGAACTGGCATGGTGTATTAGGGTTAAGTTTGGAATGTGGTGTGATCGGAACAAAAACTGAAGAAACATAGGAAAAAGATGAAGGAAATAAAGAGAATATCTTCTCATTTCTTATTAATAGAATAGTTGAAAATATACCTTTATATATACAGCCAAACAAATACAAAATATGAAAGGAAATCCCTGATTTCGAGTACACTGTTACACTGTTGTAGCTATGGTTACACTGTTATAGTTGTGATTACACTGGTACAGCTGTGGTTACACTGTTATAGCTGTAAATCTTGTCTTTCCACACTCCCCCCAAGCAAGGTTATAGATATCAATCATAGCTAGCTTGAACCTCAAATCTTTAAAACTTGTTCTTAGAAGAGCTTTGGTGAGAATGCCAGCTATTTGAAAGGTAATTGGAACATGTACCAATGAAATTATTCTTTCTTCTATCTTCTCTTTTATAAAATCTCGATCAATTTTTTACATGTTTTGTACGATCATGATGAATTGGATTCTTTGCAATACTTATAGCTACTAAATTGTCACAAGACATCTTCGTGGGTTCTTCTAAAGGAATTTGTTGTTTCCGAATAATTCCCTTTAGCTACATTCACAGGTTCCTTGAGTCATGGTTCTATACTCTATTTCAGCACTGCTCCTAATTACAATTGATTGTTTCTTGCTTCGCCATATAACTAAGTTTCCTTATACATATGTGTAATATCTTGATGTTGATTTTCTATCAATTAAGGATCCTATCCGGTTAGTATCTGAAAACATTTCTACACCTCTATTTTGAGACCTTTTAAAGTACAAACCTCTTCCTAGAGTCATTTTTAGGTACCTTGGAATTCGATATGCAGCTTTCAAGTGTTCCTTAGTTAGATTGTTCATAAATTGACTAACAATATTGACAGAAAAGCCAATATCAGGTCTTGTGTGAGAAAGATAGATGAGTTTTCTCACAAGTCTTTGATATTGCTCTTTATCAATTGGAGCACTTCCTTTTGGAGTTCCCTCGGTTGATGGTATAAAAGTATCCCAAAACTAGTATTCTTGGATTCTATTCTCCCCCTGAAAGTTTGTTTTGAGGTAATATGGTTGATTCTAAAAAAAAGTTACATCCATGGTGTTGTAAAATTTCCTTGTGAGAGGAGAATAACACTTGTAACCTTTATGAGCCAAAGATCTGGATCCAATTGCAGAGTTGGAGGATGATGAACCTTGTGCTGGTTGGTTGATCATTATCTGAAGGAGTTCAAGTTGCTCTTTCCTGAAAGACCAGGTTCTGGATGTGTTGATTTTTCCTCAACAGAGGCTTGGTGTCCTCGGCTCTCTCTTGTTTTCCAATCCGTGGCTTGCCATGAATCTTCCAACAAGCTTCCTTTGTGTGACCTGATTTTTTGCAATGATCACACCAAGATCTTTCTCTCCTTTGATTATTATTGGAGGAAAGTAGTTGTCCATGAGTAGCAAGAGCAGAACTTTCAGATTGTGGCCGAGTGGTTTTGGAGGCCATCATGATCTTCTTTTGACTCTCTTCTCGGCCAACTTCAGAAGCAACCTCACGGATATTGGGTAGAGGTTTGGTTTCCAAAATTCTATCCCATACTCCATCAAGATCTTTATTCAATGCCAATAAAAACGTGTATATGCATTTCTTCTCCACAATCTTTTTTGTATTTTGATGCACATGTAGTACAATTCCAATCGGGATTCTCAAAAAGATCCAATCGTTGTCAATAATGATTAAGAAGGTTGTAGTATTGTGTTACTGAAAGATTTCCATGATGTAGATTATGGAGAATCCCTTTTATCTCAAATATCTCTACAGTAACTTACAGTAACTTCTTTATCGGAGTACATTTCTTTGGTTGATTCCCATATTTCTTGGGCAGTTTCATAGAGCATGAAATATTCTCCAACATCGTTAGTCATGGAATTGATCAGCGATGACATAACCATTTTATTAGCTTTCCATCTCTTGAGCTTTGGATTCTTGTTTACTGATTGAGTTGTTGCTCCAATAAGATGGTCATCATTTCCACGGCCACTCACGAACATCATCACCGAATGTGACCATTGGATATAGTTGTCTATTCAGTGTTTGCCCTGTAATAGGTGGAATAGAACTATCTGAAACACCATGGTTGCTTGAATAAGAAATTCCATGGCTGATGTCTGTAACTACTTGGTTGTTTGTCATTTCAGATGTAGTGTTTGAAGTGTCTTTGTTGGTGGTCATCCTGTATTTTGTCATGACCAGAATACAAGGTTCAAATTAGGCTTTGATATCATGAAGAAACACCGGAAAAATATGAAGAAAATAGAGAGAATATCTTCTCATTTTTTATTAATAGAATAGCTGAAAATATACAGCTATAAATACAACCAAACAAATACAAAATATGAAAGAAAATCCCTGGTTTCTAGTAAATTGTTACACTGTTACAGCTGTGGTTACATTGTTATAGCATTAAGTCCTGCCTTTCCACAAAAACAATTAACTCTATAGAAACATCTTGAATCTTAGAACAAATTGTGATGATCTGTATGATTTTATATTCTGATAGCTAGTTAATATATGTTCTTTGTAGTTGAGTTTGGAAGAAACCTAAACTAATGTGAGAAATGCATTTTGCTCTAATTGGATAAAAAGGCTAGACGAATCTGATTATGCTTGTTTGATCTTTTGCAATGAAGAACAAATATTTTATGAATGGCAAATGAAGTGGTCAGAGGGAATAGTTGGTTTCTATCAGTATGGTATTAGTATGTAACTCTTGATTGAACAGAAAGGCAAGGTTGTGAATAACTTAGGATGGTTTTCTTTTCCTATATCTAGAGATGAAGCTCATGTAACATGTATTGGAAGAAAGAAATGTGTCCTTGATCTTAGCTATCCTTTTGCTTTCTTGGAGTACAATCTCTTTGTGATGTGGCGCATGCAGTTATGTTACCATTGCTGATTCCAAATTTTTCATTATGAGGATTGCTTTTTGATATAAAGTTGATACTCCATTTATGTAATTCTTAAGCAAATCATATGCCCTACAATATCCTTAATATTTGTATTTCATTTTGTGGCAACAGACCTTTGTGATAAGCAAAATGCAGAAATTGTCTAAGGAGGGGTTGCAACGAACAGACAAAAGAATTGGCCTCATGAATGAAATCTTGGCTGCCATGGATACCGTGAAGTGGGCCATACTTGAAATTGCAGCTTTTATTCTATGGTCTTTTTAATTTGTATTTATTGATCCATTTTGATAATTTATGGTGAAAATACATTAGGTGTTATGCATGGGAGAGTAGCTTCCAGTCCAAGGTACGAAGCGTTCGGGCTGATGAGCTGTCCTGGTTCTGTAAAGCTTCACTACTAGGAGCGGTATGACAATGAACATTAAACATTACTTAAATTTCTATTTATATAAATCATGTGAAATATGCAAAAAAATTATCATGTAAATCTATCATACTACATAACCTATCCTTTATTTCTTTTGAAAACATCCCATAGTGAGGAACTTTGTCGATTTTGTTGCTGTTAATTTTCCATTATACATCTCTTCCATGCTTCCAAATTGGGTCCTTTGCCCTCCAAGAAAAACAGATAAAAGTGGAAGAATCAATAGACAAAAAACCCTGCGCTGCAAACATGCTCATGGCTCTAATATCTTTTCTCATGTATTTTACTAAAGCTGAGGAACGTAGGTTGCTTTAAGTGGTTAAAGTCTCTTCTATGGAAGAGGTTCAGTTGACATGTTGACCTCATGGTATAAATTACTGGTTATGCGTGTTCCTACAGTTGTCCTTGTGTAATCATGGCTATTACCTGCCAACTAAGAAAAAAACGAAAACTGAATTGTTTTATAGCTTATGTTTATAATATCACAATAGAAACATAAATCAGGACTGATAAGGCAGAGAGTAATTGTTAGTGATATTGAGCTGGTTCTTGGAAAAAGAAGGGAAAAAAGAGACCAGTCCTGCATACATATTACACTGCGATCTTACGTGCCTTGTTTACTAATATATATCAACACAATCTATTGCCACAAGTTTATCTTTTCTTTAAGTATACATGATAATTGTTAAAATTGTATTGGTCATTGCTTTTCCCAAAAGCATAGATGTAAGATTGGTCAACATTTCTATTATCTCATATTTTTGTTTTTGTTTTGCATTTTCTAGTACTCCTCTCTAGTGTGGGCTTTGGGGTTGAACCCGGAAACACTTGTTATGATATCATGTTTAGATTGTGTTAGTCATCATTTTTCCCAAAAGCTTAAAGTTGATTGGGATGGGCCAACATTTCTTTTCTTTTCTCTTATTTTCTTTTTTATTTTGAATTCTCTAACAATGAGAATGCTGTTTTTAACATTTTATTGATTTTTCCCCTTATTTTGCAGTGCAATGGCTTTATACTCAACAGTATTCCAGTTGTTGTGACAGTGATTTCATTTGGAATGTTTACTTTGCTTGGGGGTGATCTAACACCTGCGAGAGCATTTACATCACTTTCTTTGTTTGCCGTGCTTCGCTTTCCCCTATTCATGCTCCCTAATATTATAACTCAGGTTTTGCTTTCTCGAACTCAGTTGTGTTGCTTATGGTATCTCTATACTGATAAAATATCCTGCTTGACAATTGATCATGTAGAGTGTAAATACTTATTGTTTTCTTGCTAAGTTATTTTGTACTCGTTAATGTTTTACTTAATTAAAGCAGTTCTCAGTCAGAAAGCATTTTATTGGGATTATTGGTGGAAGTTTACTATTATATGTATTAAGCGAATCATGTTCTAAAGCGTAGTTTTATCAAATTTAACATCTCTTTAGTGGTTCTAGGGTTAGGTTTCCTGGATGGTACTTATTTGTGTATTTAAATATGAGACTGCAATTGAACCCTTTTGGTCCTTATCTGTGAAAAAAATGCATGAAGGCTCAAGGAGCTTGGCATATGCCATATTTTCTTTCAAGATCAAATAGTATGTGCACTTAATTGTTATAATGTATGTTGTTTTTATATGTAAGTATTGAGTTGGTTTATCATTTTTTATATTTCTAATCTTGCTTCTTGACAGGTGGTTAATGCAAATGTATCTCTAAAACGATTAGAGGAATTACTGTTAGGTGAAGAGAGAATGCTTATACCCAATCCACTTCTTGATCCAGAACTACCAGCCATCTCCATCAAGAATGGATACTTTTCTTGGGATCCAAAGGTTCATTTAAGATGATCACTTTCATTGCAAGTTATAAGTTTCTACTACATGCATTCACAGACAAAAGATTAGTGAAGCCGGGTCTTTATACTTTCATCACAAACATATGCAGTTATTTAGATTTTTATTCTTGCATATTTTATTAGAATTTCATTTCTATTTGGTGTGTATTGTTCTAAAAGATTGATGTGCTATTGATCGTCATACGCAAAATGTGTGCAATAAATACGCAAGTATATGTATCAGGAATTCATTGGGCAAATTAGGTAGCGATGTGTGGCAAGGGAGACTGGTCAGAGTTAACACTTGCTGAGTCAGGGACACGCGGCGCAACGTGATTTGCAGAGACGGATGGCGTGGCGCACAGGTGAAACGCGCAGAGCAATGGCGTAGTGACACGTGGCATGGTGTTTTGACCAATTTACAAACTTGGATTGAACGCCGTGCTGACACGTGGCACGCGTTTTGCCCTCTTCACACACGTGGCATGTCACGTGACAGTTCCTAATTGGTTCTGTCATAAAAATTTCAGAAAAATCCCAAAATTTTCAAAAATTATATTTTCATCCCCTTTCACTATAAAATTTATATTTTAATATTTTTGGCCATAAAAATACTATTTATTGAATAAAACAGGTAAATATTAAGTAAAAAAAGTGTGCTAATGATTCTACTTTCATAGAGTCATCAACTATGCATATCTTCTCACAGGGTTTTTACTTTTAGAAGCGGTCACTGATTCTAACTCATAAGTGTTGTTATCAATCTGGTTACTAGCCTTCTTAATAGCAATTTTAGATGTCTAGAATACTATATCAATATGGTGATGGAAGATGAACGTTGCTTTGCAGTAATACACTGAAAGTGCTTCCTTCTGATAAAGCTCTATTTAATCTTCCTCCTAATGGTTGCTACTGTCCAGTAACTTCTCATTAGTTAGCCTGTAGAGTCCCAATTGAAAAAGAATTATTTTAGCACCCAAGTAGATTGTCCTTGCAAGAGAAGACAAGTGATCCACACTTGAGTGTCACCCTATGATTCTTATGACTCTACAAACTTTAATATCAACAATAGGAATCTTATAGCTTTCCGTGAAAGAAATGTTGTTTCTGGTTCCCTTACGCCTTATAGGTTCTTCCGAAGAATTTCAGGGCTATTATCAATTCCACATTTGGAGCAATTGAGAGACTTGTTTTTATTAATAATGTTTGTGTTGCTCAACTTTATATCTTGGCTTCAGCCAGCAGGGGGTGTTTGCTGGGTTTGTGCCTTTTTTGGTTCTTTTCAATGGGTTTTTCTGTTTCACTGTGGGCAACTAGTCTTTTATTTATTAATCAATTTATTTTTCGTTTTTCCTGTCGTATATGGTTATCATGCTCTAGGGTTTTTAGAATTTACCAATTTTGCATTTGGTGAAATTGTGTTTTATCTTGCTTTGCAATTTTTTAGATTTGCAGGAGTCAGCCTTTGAGGGTTGTGGTTTATGAATGGGGTCCGTCTCGGTATGGATCAAGCTGCTTTTTGTGTTGAGGGTGTATAGATTGCATAGTATGTGGACTTTTTGTTCACTCATTGCACTGTTTGATCTTTATTTTAATAGAGTTTTCTTATTATTGCATTTTGAATCTTTCAGAAATTAGCTAGTGCACAACAAGAGAAAATATATCATGATGTCTAATTTGGTGATTATTAATTTTCATAAGAAATCTGAGCATACTTTAAAGACTGAATTAGGGGATTGGTTTCCTTTTATCTAAGTTGTAGTGTTTTTTGTTATTTTTTTCTTTGTTGGATTGATTGACTTGGAATCCTCTCCGTGTTATAGGTTAATTGAATGATTAAGTAATTGATTTTATCGGTCTGGTTGGCAAGTTGTGATTTTTCCCAATTTAAGAGAAATAGAGTTCAATTATTCAAGGCTTTTAATCTCCAGTCCAAATCAGTATGATGAAAGCTTTTGACAATCGAATTAATTCTCCTTGTTCTTTGTCTCTATGTTCCAACTCCACTTCAATCTTGAACTTATGATCTTGTGTTTTCTTTTCTTCCCTTCCTAAATTTCTCCACTCCTTTCTGTGTCACTACAAGCGTTCAAACATATCAACATTTTCATGTTTCTTTCAGGCAGAAAGGCCCACACTGTCAAATATCAATCTGGATATTCCGGTTGGAAGCTTAGTTGCAGTTGTTGGAAGTACAGGTGAAGGAAAGACATCGCTTATATCTGCAATGCTTGGGGAGCTTCCTCCAGTTGCTGATGCCAATGTTGTTATAAGAGGATCAGTTGCATATGTCCCACAAGTTTCTTGGATTTTCAATGCAACTGTAAGTGCACTTGTTATCTGAAGTATCCAAATCTGATCTGAAATCTGAATATTTAATATTAGTGACCTTTGCATCCATATAGCGTTTCTTGAGATTCTAGATTGTTGGAATAGGTTGGATAATTTGCCGTGGTCTTCTAAATAATGATATTAAAAAAAAAGGTTGCATATTTATCCTTTTAGACTTGTTTACTTAACATTCAATGCAGTAAATAATAAATCTGGATCCTTTCAGGTACGTGATAACATTTTATTTGGTTGTCCTTTTCAATCTGCAAGATACGAGAAAGCTATTGATGTTACTTCACTGCGTCATGACCTTGACTTATTGCCTGTAAGTGTTACTGGAATTAACCTCTGAAGCTAGTTTCTTTCAAGCTGTACAACATGCATGTTTTGGTACTCATTTTTTTCTACTGAAAATTTGAGTTTTTCTATTTTCCTGAGTACAGGGTGGTGATCTCACTGAGATTGGGGAAAGAGGCGTAAATATTAGTGGTGGGCAGAAGCAAAGAGTTTCCATGGCTAGAGCTCTGTACTCCGATTCTGATGTTTACATCTTTGATGACCCACTAAGTGCCCTGGATGCTCATGTGGCTCGACAGGTTAGTGTCTAAAATCAAATTTGGGAGCTTTATTGTAATTGTTACTTCTTGCTGACAGAGAGAATATTTGTATACTCTTGCATTTGATCTTTGAAGTCGTCGAGTTTACTTTTCACTATTATCTATTTCAAAGGGAGAGGATTATATTTATAAGTGAAACAGAAAATTCTAAAAATCCTAATGAATGCCAAGTACTTAATAAAAAATAAAAAAATTCTCATTTTTGGGATGCATCTCTCGTCGTTGAGATTGACTTAACATTAATGAATTTTTGGTGATTGAATGCACTCTTTTTTATATTTTCTATTTTGAATGCAAATTAATCCATAAATTGGCTCCTACGATCCTTTACATGGGGCCCATTTGTGCGTCATCTTTAAAATTATTTGTAAATTGAGGCAAAACTAGATTGAGAATACACAAAACTTGGGATGAAGAAGTCCTTGTCCGGTTCAATCACAAATCTTTCTTGAGTTTTCTTGAGAAAAGAAAAAGAAATATGCATGATTAAATTAGGAACTTATTATAGTTTTAGATTAGTTTTTTTTATTTAGAAATAACATTTACATCCACACATATATATTGGCATGGTTCGAACTCACGCCCTCTCTATGCCCACAAGGAACATAAACCATTGCAATTGATTAAAGTTTTAGAATAGTTAGAATTTTGTAATTTTAAGCTTTATTCTTATTGCAATTGTTACTTAACTAGAACCTATTCTTTTGTTATATAAGATTTAGTTAGAATTTGAGTCTAGTTGAATTAGTTTAAGTTTTATATTATGCCTATAAATAGTTAGTTTTATAATGTAATTGTAGTCTTCAATCGAATTTTTACTATTAAGAACATTGTTCTCTAGTTATTCTTTTTTTTTTTAATCTTTGTCTCCCCCCTCTCTTTTATTATAAGAAACTTAAATTCATTGAAAATAGAAAATGTTACTTCAAAAGAGTTGGACCAGTGGTCCAATTTTTTTATTTATATTTTTATGGGTTGATGGATGTGAACCAGGAATTCTTTGAAGAAATGTCAAGCCTTTAGCTATACCAGGAGGCTACCATAATGTTATTTTAGGGGGAAATATTAAATGTGGATAGAAAATATTAATTATTTTTTCTTTCAGTTTTTCTTATCTTTGTTTTTTCATATTTTCCGGCATGTGTGACAAGTAAACTATATTACACTGAGGGATCTTGCCCTGTTTTTCACTCAGCATGTATCTGTAACACTAAAAGTTGCCATGATTTCAATGATCTATGTATTTGTGAACTGTGCATGCAAGTTTAGTTATATACTTTAGGTGTTTACCTTGCAACGCTTGTAGGGATATGACCATGAAGCTATTCTACTTGTTATGTCATTTCATTTTTCCGCTTTTGTTTTTATTATTCATGAAATCTTCTTTATAAGAATTGTCAAATTAGTGTAGATTACTGTCCATATTTCTTAATTTGTTTTGCTATAGTGTGTGTATTTCAAGTTTTTCTTTTTATTGGTGGCATGCATCCTGTTGAAATTTATTTATAATCACTTAGCTTCTGTTATATTAAACTAACACCAGTACTCATGAACTTCAGGTTTTTGATAAATGCCTGAGGGGAGAATTAAGAGAGAAAACTCGAGTACTTTGCACGAACCAATTGCATTTTCTTTCACAGGTTGATAGAATTATCCTAGTACATGAAGGTATGGTTAAAGAAGAGGGAACATTTGAGGAGCTCTCAAACACTGGTGTGTTATTCCAAAGGCTAATGGAAAATGCAGGAAAGATGGAAGAGTATGTAGAAGAAAAGAAGGATAGTGATACCATTGATCATGATACCTCTTCAAAACCTGTGGCAAATGGGGTGGCTAATGACATGCCGAAGAGCCTGAATAATGCAAAGAAACCAAAAGAAGGAAAATCTATTCTCATCAAACAGGAAGAGCGGGAAACAGGTGTTGTCAGTTGGAATGTCTTAGTAAGGTAATTAAGTGCTTCTTTTATTATCATGCTTCATTGTGCATGACTCTAAACAATTACAAGTTCTATCCTGGATGTATCAGATGGGAAAAGGCATGCTAATTTTTGGTCGAGAACAAGAAAGAAACGGCTACTTCATTACATATTCTGCCTGCTATCATTTCAGTTTGAACCAACCCAAATGGTTGTTTATCATAGCATGACCTACGGGAATTTTGGTTCCCCTGAAAATAGTTGCCACCTTTGCTTAGTCTTCTTTTTCATAGGATACTATGATTTATAACTTGTCTTTCACTTGTTCAATCTGAACCATATTCTTATTAACTTTTATTTCCAACTTCCTTCTAGGTCGTTTTGGTTAGTGATAAAAGATATTTTTAAATGTGTAGGAGTGAATACGATGGAGAGTAGGATTATGAATTTATTAGGACATTCACTGAAGTTTACAATACTTATAAGATACCTAACTTTCTTCTACTGATGTATTTCGGAAACTTGGTTTATGATTTTTAATGAATATTGATTTCTCCCTCTCAAGTCCCTAATTTCTAATACTACCCTAATCCTCTTCTTTCCTGTTTTGCATCAAAATAATGATTAGTATTTTCACTTTTTCCAAAATCTTAAGCTACTAGGAAGTAGATCAACTATAGTTTTATTATTATTAATTTTGATATTCTTTGGCATTGTCATTCACGAGTATGCAATGGTGGGCTCACATTGGGATAAATTCTTGTATACAAAATGGCATTAACATGTGGTAGAATGGGTTCATCTTAATCCTTTATTTTTATAAAAAAAAGAAAAAGTGTTAAAGGTGAAGATGAAATCAACAACTAATATTAATAGGAGGTTTACAATATGTTGTATTTAAGAATTTCTCCTATATCAGAACAAGAGGGGTATATACCCACAACCCTATAGATCATCCATTTAATTTTTCTTTTATTTATTTGTTGATTTATCTAAAATATTATATAATTGCTTTCTAATGTTGAAAATATTTTTTTTATTGTACGCAAATCTTTTTTTTAGTTTGTGTATCATTAGAAAATCTAGGATGATATATAAATTTTAATATGCTGTCTATTATCTTTCTAACTAATGCCAAAGACGTGGCTAAATCTTTTTTTTTTACTTTATTATATTTATAACATGAATCTTTAAGATTTAAGGAACTTTTTCACAAGTTTGATAATATAGAAATTTAGACTTCTGCATTAAAAATGGGTGCTTCAATCATTTTGCATAGTCCATATAGTTTTATTTTGATTAGTCAAGTCAATCTTTTGATTAGTAAAAATTTTTGAGGATACATCAATAAGTTATCTACTTAATGGAACATGTCAGATTGTTCATAGAAAGTTTAGCCCCAATTTTATTGATTATGCTTTTCTACCATAAAAATCTAAACATTCAATTGTTTTTATTATCTAGCACCATCCAGTTTTTAAATAGTGCACCTCCTAAACTTAATTCTTGTGTCCACCAGTCATTATAATTAATTGGAAACGAAAAAAACTTGAAAATAACCTAATTTTAACATTTCATGTGGGAAATTACATGTTCTTCTGCACTAGTACCATGGTAATGGTTTTTTTTTGCAACTTTTCCTTTAAAATTAAGCTCGAGTTGGTGGGTCAAGAAAGGTTTTTTGTTGCATGGTTTGATGCAATTTTAGAGACATCGTTTTGATAAAGTCGTAGTTAATAATTTCCAATATTCGTGTTCCCACAACCAATTTCTGAAGCTTGCTAGTAAGTTTCTGCTGTTTTTCTGCCTTGATCTGATTTATCAAGCTGTGTTTGGACTCTGTGTGTGATAGGCAGTGATATGTTGGTACTCTACACGAGATGGTGTAATGAATAGGATATCTTATACTTTTTTCAATTTGTATGTGCTATTAAATAATATTTTTTGGTGTTAGGTATAATAAAATAACTTGTTGACCTCCTTTCTTTTGCCTTGTCTTTGTCATTCTCATATCTCTGGCCATAGGTATAAGAATGCTTTAGGAGGTCTATGGGTGGTTATGATTCTTTTTAGTTGTTATGTCCTAACTGAAGTTCTCCGAGTGTCAAGTAGCACCTGGTTAAGCCATTGGACGGATCAAAGTATTTCAGAGACATATAATGCCGGTTACTACAATCTGATATATGCACTTCTATCATTCGGTCAGGTAACAGAGCTGTCATATTATCATTGGCTCAAACTCGATTTTTATTAGCCGACTCATGAAATACCCTTTTTGTTATTATACATCTAATGTCAGGTTTTGGTTACACTCTCAAATTCCTTTTGGTTGATCATTTCAAGTCTTTATGCTGCTAAAAGACTGCATGATGCCATGCTTAGCTCTATACTGAGGGCTCCAATGGTCTTCTTCCACACCAATCCCTTAGGGCGGATCATCAATAGGTTTGCAAAAGATCTAGGTGATCTTGATCGGAGTGTTGCTCCATTTGTGAACATGTTTCTGGGCCAAGTTTTTCAGCTACTTTCGACTTTTATTTTGATTGGAATAGTGAGCACTATGTCCTTGTGGGCCATAATGCCACTTTTGGTTTTGTTTTATGCAGCCTATCTGTATTATCAGGTAAAAGCAATCTCCTTTTCTTTTTCTTTACCCATTTAAATATTTATGGATGATCTGGAGAAATATTGAGCAAAAGTATAGTTGTCTATTCTTGTCTTCAATTGATTTATCTAAAGACTATCTTAATGTCTTTTTTCAGAATTCAACTTGAAGCAAATTTGAGATTATGTTTTGCTTTTGTAGCTACATGATTTTCTTTTAACTGGATAACCGATGGCCCATCTTATTCTTATTCTTTTGATAGGTCATCTTAACCTACATTTCGCCTCTTATTCTCAGCATGAAGCACCAATTTTTTTTCCTATCAACATTGAAGATTTGTATATGCCAATGTAAATTGTAGTAAGATTGTCTTAAGTTGTTCGGCTTGGTTAGAAGTTTTTTTTTTAAATTTTATTTTATTTAAAAAGGAAGAAGAATAGTTACATTCTATAGTAGGATATTTTCTATCATTTAAGATGGCACCCTATATAGTTCCCGTAATATTACTATATTGAGAAAAACGTAGCTACATATTTGCTATTATTTGCATCACTACTCATTTAAATTTGTTGTTTATATAACATAGTCATATTAATCTGGACTCACTTCCAGCTTATAGACTGCGTGTTGACAAATGATTTTATTGAATTTCCCCCTTTTCTGGAAAAATATTTGGACATTTACCTTGTATAAGCAAAGTCTTTCTATTTATATATTTACTTTGTTCTTCTGTAGAGCTTGGCCCGTGAAGTTAAGCGCTTGGATTCTATAAGCAGATCTCCCGTATATGCGCAATTTGGAGAAGCTCTGAATGGCTTATCTTCTATTCGTGCATATAAAGCTTATGACCGGATGGCTGACATCAATGGGAAATCTGTTGACAACAATATCAGATTTGCACTGGTGAACATGAGTGGAAACCGTTGGCTGGCTATCCGTTTGGAAACATTAGGAGGCCTCATGATATGGTTTGCAGCAACCTTTGCTGTGATGCAGAATGGAAGGGCAGTAAACCAGCAAGCATTTGCATCCACTATGGGTCTCCTTCTCAGTTATGCATTAAACATAACAAGTTTGTTGACTGGAGTACTTAGACTTGCAAGTCTTGCCGAGAATAGCTTAAACTCTGTTGAGCGGATTGGCACATATATAGATCTACCTTCAGAAGCTCCTCCAATTATTGAGAGCAACCGCCCCCCACCTGGATGGCCTTCATCAGGGTCTATCAAATTTGAAGATGTTGTTCTACGTTACAGGCCTGAACTTCCTCCAGTTTTACATGGATTATCATTTACAGTACTTCCAACTGACAAGGTGGGCATTGTAGGGAGGACAGGGGCAGGGAAGTCTAGCATGCTCAATGCTTTATTTCGAATTGTAGAACTTGAAAGAGGAAGAATATTGATTGATGATTGTGATATTGGAAAGTTCGGACTAACTGATCTTCGGAAAGTTCTTGGCATTATTCCACAATCACCGGTTCTTTTTTCAGGCAAGTAAACTGTTTTAGTTAGTCTGTTATTTGACCTTGCATTTGCATGTAATCATTTTTCTATGAGTTTTTGCTTCATTGGTATTTGGCGTGGTTGTAGACTATTATTCCATGAAACTGAGGGAGTTTCTAGATTTCACTCTTCAATTTTCCAAAACGATGGAGGCTTTTTGACAGAGATTTCAACTCTGCTATTTTCCTTCAACATGGAGAAGTTCTCCTTTCAATTAATTGATTGAGTCTGGTTTTGTTGTTTTTCTAGCTACTATATGGGTCTATCTACGCAGCTGGTTCCCAAACTTTGAAGCCTCTCAACTTCTTCTTCACATGATTTAGTCCCCGTATTTTTAAAATTTCTCTCATAAGTCCTAACTTTGCTATTAAGGTCGAAGTTCCATAAATGTATTTCTCACATAAACTAAGTGTTACCTAATTAGGACATGATTACATGGTAAATTAAGATCACATGAGTAATTAGGAGTTAATTAGCTGATTTTGAAGTCAGATATGTGAGATGTAGATCTTAATTGCAAAATTAGGATTTATGTGTGAGATTTAGAAGTTAGGAAACTAAATCACAAAAAAAAGAGTTTAGGGACCCATTGTGAAGGCTGTCAGAGTTTGGAGACAACTGTGTAGTTAAGCCAATATATGGTGTTTTCCTGTTTAGTTGTCCAGGAGAAAAACCGTCTTTATATTCTGGTAATTTTTGGGGGGGTTGAAATTCTAATTTCCGATTGACATTTCCTTATTGATAAGTCCAAGTCATACTGATCAACTTGTTTCTTTTTGTCAGGAACTGTGAGATTTAATCTTGATCCTTTTAATGAACACAATGATGCTGACCTTTGGGAAGCATTAGAAAGGGCCCATTTGAAGGACGTCATCAGAAGGAATTCTTTTGGGCTGGATGCCGAGGTATAAATTTGTAGTTGCTGTCAGTTTTTATTGATTTGATAAGTTGTATGAAATGGTCATTCCTTTATATCATTGACAAATGATTTTAACATCTGTATACTAGGAATCTGCATGAGGTGCTATGACCTTTGTACTTTACAAAGTAGATATGGTCACATATGAATAAGCTGCATATTCTTTGTTGAAGATCATAGTATTTTTTTTTATTTGAGTTTCTTAAGAAGAGGCTCCTTGAAATGAATTCCTGTTTTCAGAGTTGATCTAGTAGACTGTTGCAGGGGTAGGATCACCCTTAACCTGAAAAGGTTTACATAAATTATAGCTATACATTGAAAATCAGTTAGTATTGTCGGTGGATTAGCCGTCAACAATATAGAGGGAATCATTCTGCTGCCTTCATGGTCCTGTGGTCTGGAAGAGACAAATTGGGTTTCTTAGCTTTAATACAATTTTAATTGGAGTAATCATTAGCAAAAATAAATAAATAAATAAATAAATGAAGTATGGGCTTCATGAAATGATGACTCAAGCCCTTGATCCTCAAGAGGTTCCTTCCATGCTCGAATTCTTATTACACAGTTCTTAAATGAGGTTAATTTGATTTTAGTATTTGTTTGCTTTGAATATGACAAAAGGTGAGAAGAGCCCAATATATATATATATATATGTGTTGCCAAATTTTGAGTCAGAATGCAAATTTTTTCTATATTTGTCTACTTTTGGTCAAGAGGTTGTATAATTAATGTACTTCCATCAAAGAAGTGCGGGTCTTCACTTATGCAAAATTTAAAAGTTCATGAAAACCTTTGAACCTGATGGAGGTTGGTATTTATGAATGTGCAAGTTATTGATCTATAGTTAGTTGCTTTAATTTTGTGTTCTGTTCATAAATTTTAACTATTGACAGGTCTCAGAGGCTGGGGAGAATTTCAGCGTTGGACAGAGACAACTGTTAAGTCTTGCTCGAGCATTACTGAGAAGATCTAAGATACTGGTTCTTGACGAAGCCACTGCAGCTGTCGATGTCCGAACTGATGCTATTATTCAGAAAACAATTAGAGAAGAATTCAAATCATGTACAATGCTCATTATTGCTCACAGATTAAATACAATTATTGATTGTGACAGAATCCTTCTGCTTGATGCTGGTCAGGTATGCATCAATTACAAGGAAGCAGATTCTCGTAATCAGTTTCCCTAATTACTATTTACCATATTGTATTTATTTATTTTATTTGTTATCCGTGTTTGATTGAAAATCTTACCAAAAACTCAGAAATCAAACTTGTGAATATTTTATGTTTGATCTTCGAGTCCAATCCTGATGATATTTCTGTTTTTCTGGTTTCTAGGTTTTAGAATATGACAGACCAGAAGAACTGCTGTCAAAGGAAAATAGCGCTTTCTCTAAGATGGTTCAAAGTACGGGAGCTGCAAATGCTCAATACTTGCGCAGCTTAGTACACAGAGGAGGTGAAAAGCAGTTGGAAAGAGAAGAAAACAAACAGCTTGATGGAAAGAGGAAATGGTTGGCATCTTCACGTTGGACTGCTGCTGCACAATTTGCTCTTGGCATTAGCCTCAGTTCATCACAAAACAACCTTCAACAGTTGGATATTGAAGATGAAAACAACATGCTCAAGAAAACAAAGGATGCTGTGATAACTCTGCAAGGAGTTCTAGAAGGAAAACATAACGAAGTAATTGACGAGTCGCTGGATCAATACCAGATCTCCAAAGATGGATGGTGGTCAGCTCTGTACAAAATGGTTGAAGGTACTGTATGACCCATGCATGCACACAAATCTTAAAAACATGTATTGAGGATCCACAAGCATGAGATAGTATTTACTTTGACTTTTCTTGTGACTTTAAGACACTGACCTGCCCTGGAGATATGTTGCAGTACTAGGGCAAAGAATTGTTAGTATATGATATGTTGGGTCCACCTGCTAACAGCTTAAGCTTTCAGAGGGTTAGTGACCAACATATGCTAACAAGAATAATTTGAAGAAAGTGTCTTATCGTGATCAAAATTTCACAAGGTGCTGTTAGGGAATCCCTACTCCAAAAGCATTCAACCATCATAGTTCTAGCCCTCTTTGTTTATTTGCATAATATATCATTCTAGCCCTCGTAGTCAATTTGAATTCCGCTACACAATTTCAATTACTTCCAAATCTATACATGACATTCTTGTAGCTTTTATAAATTTATCTGATGATTTGTGCGTTTCTTCCAGGACTTGCTGTAATGAGCAGGTTAGCTCGAAACAGGCTTCAACATCCAGATATTAGTTTAGAAGACAGATCAATTAACTGGGACCACGTTGAGATGTAGGGGATTTGTACTATTTTGACCTTCCAAGATGACTAGATATAGTTTTGAATTCAGTTTCTGGAATATTTCAGTAGGTTATAGCTAACTAGGCATCAATAATTCAAGATCACTGGACTCTCCTGTAGGAAATGGTTCATATACAGCTTCAATTGAATCCTATTCTCAGGTCATATGTGAACAAATAAATGCTAAATCACATTTACCTCTGTCAAACTAGATGATTGATCATTGAATGGATAATGTCTGTCTAAACAAACTCTTTGTTTCTTTTCCTTCATCGCTTTTGGATTTGCAATTATCATTTTTTTTAATCAAATGTTCATTATTTTGTGCCCGTAAAGATATCAAATTTCTTTATTATTATAGATAAATAAGTTGGCTTAAAAATATTTAATTTTTTCATAATATTAAAAATACGTGAATTTGATCTGAAAAACACATTTAACACAACTCAAACAAACATGATATGCTTTACACCCTTAGGTTTGCGAAAGGGGGTGGAGTTAGTTTTCATCTCATAAAATAATTGCTAGAACGCAACATTTGATCATTTCTGCCCCAATTAACTAAGGATTTTTTTACTAATTTGTAAAGAAAACCAAACATAATTGGCACATGAAATTAAAATTCAATTTTAATTTCAGACAAAAGAAAATTCAATTTTAGTGCTTATATAATAGATTATTTAAATAATTTAAGAATACAAACCCAATTAGTATGAATAGTTAAAATTGTTGAGAATATGAGTATATCTCAAGCCATATGGTGGGTTTCCCCTTATATTACAAACTTATTTGAATGTGGTAGTTTTATTTGTTACATATGGATATAGAATGGCTAATTAACAAAAATCAGGTAAAAAAATAAAAAATAAAAAAATTATTTAAGGTAAAACAACAAAAATAACATTCTTTAAAATTTATAACTATAAAAATAATTTTATTTGTGTTTAGTTTTTATATTTTTACTATTAAAAATAAATTCAACGTATAATTTTACCTTGAATATGTAGAAAATCATTTAATGTTAAATTTTATTTAATTAGATCCCGTTAATTAGATACCGTTAAATAATATTATGATACTATTTTCTAGCCGTGTAATTTATGTAATTTCCGAAGAAGTTTTCTAAAGCTGCTTGATCGAAACTTAAAGCAAAGGAACCATAAAATAGATGTTAATGGCAGCCACAAGAGCGTCAGAATTTATTGAAAATCATCATCATGATGTTCAACAGAATAAGGAGACGATCTTTTCTGAGGTAATTGATTTCCCATAGAGACTTTAGACTTTAACGCACCATGCAATAAACCCTTTAAAGAAGGCTTACCTTTGGCGCATGAGATGCTCCTGATAGACTCTTGCTTGAAATATGAAGATTCTTGTGGTTTTCTTCTATGAGTTATAAACGTCGTTTTCTGATTCTGACTTTGCTTTAGTTTTGGGTTATCATTTTCTTCCGTTTGTTTCACATTTGGGCGTATTGCTGATTCAATAGGTACAAGCTTTCCGTCTACTTGGTTTGTGAAAACAAATGTAATCTGAAAACAGAAAAATAAAACTGATGAGTACAGCACAATGAATGTGCATCTCTCTAACAAGTACAAAAACAAAACTGAAACTAAAAGGCCAACGTAATAAGGATCATAATTATAAAGAGGACTAGCACCATTCTCATAGGTTTCTGAAGAAGGTCAACTCAATACACAAGAAAAACCAGTTTTAAGGTACCTCAAAGGGCAACCACATTGAAAGAAAAGTTCACTTCTATATTTTAAGAACTCCCTGATATTAATTCAATATTGGTTCTATGATGTTTAGCAACAAAAAGAAAACTTTATTTTGTGATTTAGTAGTAATACTGTAATCACTCAGTTTTTTCTTTAATTCGATTTCCATGTTGTTCAATGATATGGACATAGAAATGAAAGATGCTATTAATTGACATAATGCAATGATTGGAAGTGGGTTTTTATAAGCTGGTATCTTCTCCCATGTACGTTTAAACATGAACAAACCACTTATAAAGATATCAAAGACAAAAATATACAAATAAATAAAATTATTATTTAAGAATGTTTATAAGCACTGTCTTCATAAAAAAAATTGCTAGGCAAATTTGTCTAGCTCCCCTCAATGAAGTGGTATGAGCAAGCACTTAAAAATTCCCTAGGTTAAATTAGGTTTGACTTCGGCTAAAAAGGGGGAAAAAATGTCCATGTACTTGTATGTTGTTTCCAAGTAATGGTGACGTAAATCCTATTAAGCTTAAGACTTGGGTAGGAAAATAGAAATTAGGGTTTTATTATAATTTTTATATTATTCAATAATTTATTTATTTCCTTGCTAAATTTTGGAGAAATTTGGGATTCTTATTCTTTTGACTAGTTGAGCTTGTGTCAGTCTTGATAATTGACATTGGCTTATGAGTAGTATAATTCTATTTCTCTTGTCATTTATACTCTTGCCTTCTTTTACCCTTGATTATATGTCGATAGGACTATTCATAGACAATGTTGACGGATCCCAAACTTACTGAAACGGACAAGTTTGACCCTAAATGTGACTGCACCTGACGCACTTACAATGACTCCTAGAAGAATGGTGAAAGATTTAACAAGACTAGGTAGTCTCAGCAACCGACCAAAAGGAGAAGCTATTGCCAAATACACAGCAATGGAAAATGAAGGAATAAAAAGACAGTTACTGATATACCTCATCGCCAGCTGAAGCTTGGAGAATAGCATCTGGCACTGATGTTGGAAAAAAGTGATGACCCCAATTACCTATATCTTCTTCTAGAGGGGTACCAACCTGAAAATGTAATTTCATTATACAAAATCAATTAAGACGTTGTATGATGATTTCAATATATCAGAACTGATTAATATATGAGAAAAACCTGTTTTTCTGAACTCTTTAACTTGGATAAGCATCCGGCATTTTCGGCAAATCCACCAATGTCACAAGTATCTTGATTAGACTGACAACTTCTGTTGATCAATTGAGTTATGTCTCTGTTCTCTATGCTTTCAGGCCTATCATCGTCATATTGGCAACGGACACAGTTCATCTTTTCATGCATTTCAGATCTACAAATAAAGTTGACAAAAATATATAGCCGGTTTAGGGAAAGAATATGATCCATGTTATTGGGCACTAATTTGTTATTTTTTAGCAATCTAACAAAGATCCGAGCGAATATGAAACAAAAGTGATTAAAAGTTAAGGGTGCGGTGTCCAATTGACTAGTTTTTAGGTAATATTTAGAAGTTCATTAAGTTTGCAAAATAGGGCACCATAAATATCTATGTTGTCTCATTTTCAAACATAATAGAACTCTACTGTACCACAAGTAATACCTAGGGTAGAGATCCGTTAAGTCTAAAAATAAGATGGTAGAGGTCCATTAAGTCTAAAATTTATCACCTAATGGACTTTTAGAATATTTTCCAGTAATGTTTGATACGATCAATATACAAATGTCTAAATTTTAAAAACATCTAAAATAATCTTTAAGCTTTAGGCTCAGAATTTCCAAAATAATTAAGGTCAATCTAAACAGTTCTGAATCTGAATTGGATTTGGCAGGATTGAAACTGAACCCCTTTTGGGGATTGGTTAAGGATAAAAAGTTTCAATCACATACGTATATTGGTTTTGATTCGATGATTCATGTAATGGGGTCTTTTTTCCCTAAACAGAAAAAAACTGAAAAAAGGCTTCCTGAGGACTTTCCCCAAAAGAATATATACCCTAGTCAACTAAGGCAAGAACTAGCATTGATATTAATGATGTGAAAAATGCACATCAGTACTGCTTTAGTGATGAAGTGACCAACCCTTAACTGCAGGGGAAATTTAAAAGAAATACACAATACTTTTGAACCTATAAATGAAAAAGGAAAAAAAAAAGTATATTGCATACCATGGCCATATATAATGTGCGAACAACTTATGAAGATCATACAAGCTGTCCAGTAAGATAAGTATCATCAACTCTGAAGAAAAATATTACCTTACATTCTCGTGGAAGGTGAATAGATCGCGTAAATCTTCCATAGAAACAAGGTAACCCTGAAATTGATGACTAACATCATGTACCATGAACATAACCAACTACCAAACAAAAACACTGAATGTAATTTTACTGAACTCTAAATCAAAATATTGCTATTTCTAGAACAATAAAAAGCTTATGCCAGATTTGATAATTACAACTAAAAGTTTTGCATTTAATTTGTTCTAATGTTAGCTCCTATTGCTCTGACAATAGTTCCCCCCCTCCCTCCCTCCCACCATCCCCTCTGGCAATAGAGTCACCCTGCCATGAAGTCTCTAATTATAGAGGCCTCTGAAAATAAGGTACAGCCCCAAACTGAAAAGATAATAATGATCAAAATTCCTAATCTGACAAGAAAAATCTTAAAGATAATAATCTAATTTGACAACCTATGGTAAAAACTAAGATGTTATACAAAGATAAATAAAACGATACTACTAAATATAGAGATATGTCTTATTTGATTGCCATCAGAAACCCAGTGATTGAAGGGAAAAAAAAACTTTGGAGGACCGACCTGTGTATCAGGGCCATCTGTTTGATCCTGTTGGATAACTTTCTGAAGTCCTTCTTTTGACATTTGACGCTGGTATACCTACATAATAATAGAATAGTCTCTAAACGTCAAATTAAAGAAATCAATAGCATATGCTACTGCAGAAATACAGGTACAAGAGGATATTACTAAAGCAATGCAACATTAAAACCTTTTCCTCTATTGTCCCAGTACTCAAAAATCTATAAATGTATACTCTTTTCTTCTGTCCATCCCTCCAGACTCTTGCAGCAGCCTGTTAATTAAGAATAATACAAAAGGAACAAAATCATTCATGGGAACTGCACATCAAATTATCCATGTGCCACTGTAACATAGGTTTTAACCGTGTAATTACTTGTTTATCATTGGCAGGATTCCAATCGGGATCAAACAAAACCAGTCGATTTCCACCAATCAAATTGAGGCCACAGCCTCCAGCCTTGCTACTTAAGAGAAACACAAATTCATCCTGCAAGATGTAGGCTACATCTTTTACAACAAATACAAGTAAATCCTATTTTTTAATATACTAACATATTGGAGAATTTTATACCTTTGATTGGTCATTAAAGCGGTTCACTAGCTTCTGTCTTTTACTGATTGATGTGCTTCCATCAAGCCTCAAGTATGGGTATCTCCTTTCACGGCACAACTGAGCAAAAAGGTCCAATGTCTGATACATTGTAACTTTGAATTAGATAAATAATGAGCTATTTTCTTTATGAGAGAGAGAGAGAGAAAGAAGGTAGGTTTGTGAATATCAAACAAAGAAAAGAATGAAATGAAATGAGGCTACAAATGAAAAAGACAACCGTTCCCAGCTAGAAGCAAAGATTACTAATGAGACTTATGTGCAGAAGTTTCCTGTCTTTCAATTCTTTTCTTTTTGTTGTTTTTCCTTTTCTCGAATAAAATTAGATTTTCCCTAGAGCAGAAAAATGCCCAAATACTGTAAATAAATATTTATTAGTCTTATAGTGAAGCTTCAAAACCATATGTATTCTTCAATAGATGTCACACATGAACCCACGACCTTAAATAACCCGAACCTTAAAACTAAGTTTGTCACATAATTAAACCTCTATATTATATGCATGCTTCAGAAACATGTCTGCAATGATGGCATATTTGCAGGCAGATCATTTTCAATAGGGCAAGCATATCATATGATGATTGCTCCCACATGTAGTTTCACCAAGAAACGTGCAAAGGCTTGGAACTCGTTACATAGAATTACCCGCATAAAGTTTAAAACAAGGAAAATAGGAAAAGGAAACATAAAGACTGTGAAGTAGAAGTTTGAAACTCACTATATAAAATTACCTGTGTATAGTTTGAAACAAGGACAATACGGTCATCAGTCTTTTGGCGCAAGTGGGCCAATAACCGAGCCAAGACATGCATTTTCCCCGAGAGTTCAACCCAAGCTCCATCTCCACCAGACCAGGATCCAGACCTAAGAAAATAAGGGTAAATGAGAATATACAATCAAACATAATAAACTTAAGACCTATTTCAGTTAAGAAAAGGAAAACATACCTTCCGGAGAACATCTCTGGAGGAAAAAAGCGAATGCAGTCCTCAAAACCTGAAGTTCCTGGGCTCCCACTTCTTATAGTATCATAAATTAGCTACAAGATGGCATACTCTTTTGAGTGAAAAGTAACTCAGGAATTTTAGGCTAATTAAAGATCTAGACAGTGCAAAACCATTAAAAGACTATCTGATGTTACAAACTGAATTTAGAATATTCTTACATCTGAGTTTATCTATAAAGAAAAATTAACAAGAATATGGACCACATATAAAACAACAGCATGAAACCAAAATCTTATGCCAATATGTGGACAAATCCATACATAGGTTCATAAGATCGTTCAAACAGGAGAAACATCTCAGGTGAATCCCATTTCAAAGAAATTCATCACCTTTGGATGATTGCATAGCTTCTTAAGTGCTGTAATATAAGCCAAAATCTTTGATTGCTTCAGTTCTTCAGAAATTACCCGTTTAACCTATATTTGGAAGGCAACAAGACAGCAACATAGCCTCTTCATTAGTTTATTATATTAGAAGCTACAAAATATTTAGAATTGATTAATACATTAAAAATGAGAATTACATTTTTGGAATGTAGGAAATGGTTATATAAATCTGACTGGAGAGGAGTCAACTTGCAACAAACAACTTCAACTATCTGTGAGAACCAACAAAAGGTAAAAATCACTAGAGATTGCATTAACAATTTTATTACCACATCTTAACCTTAGTAAAAGATATTACCATGAGTTTGTACCAACTACTACTCAGTCACCAACAAAAGACTCAAAGTACAAAGCACGAATCCCTTGCATGTATATAAGGCAACTGACTTAGGTCCATAATTAACTTAGACTAAAGATATAGAAAAAGACACATTGCCGGTTAAGCCTGTTCTATCCAAGATATTTTCATGAATAGGGTGGAAGGAAGAGAGTGGAATAAATATCCATTTGCATGAATTTTCATAAATTCAAAAATTTGAAGCCATATGATACTAAAGATAGTAACAACCAAAAAAAGAAGACAAACAAATAACCAAATATCTAGATTTTCACATATGAGTTCCATGAATGTTACGTACTATGGCTCCTAGGAGCCATTCCTAATTGTGAGATCCAAGTGCTAAGTAACCTATCCCTTTCTCTTGATTCCAACACATTTATCTCTAACTCCAACCTCTCCAGTGTTTGGAATTTTGTCCTGCATTAGTAGACTTGCTTTTTAACAGATTCTCTTCCTTTTCTAAGTTTTCCACACAACAAAGTTATTTATCCGGCATCCACAAAAATCCAACTATGTCAATGACTATTGAGGTTGTTTTTCTCGTAATGGATATTTGTAGCATTAATTATCCCACTTAAATATATAACAGATATCATTTCTATATATGCGGACCTACTTAAATATTTTACGGATTATAAACTTGTAGTAGAGAGAGTGCATATAACTTTTCTAGATAATAATTTGGCAATGATATAGAGGGCATGATAACTGACATACCTTTGGTGGCAGGTGATTGGATAATAGTGCATTTGTCCTCCGCAATATAAACTGTAGAAAAATAATCAAATTATGTTGATTACATATATTTCTTAATCATTCTCATTGACAGCATGAGTAAAACTTCATGTACCTAAGGATAGTGAAGAAATCCTATAAGTTTCTTTTCCAACAGAAACAAAATTAATGACAATTTTTGTCTTTATTTCATCTAAAAGATGAACTTACCTGGTTAACTTTTGCGCTTAGTTCTGTAGAGCGCTCGACACCTAACTTCTTCTCTTCCCCAATAGCTGTAGGTTCTCTCCCACATATAATAGGTGTCTTCATAGGACGTATATATTAGAGATTGAAAACAAAAGTACGATATTTTGACAATGTAGAAAGAAAATGCAAGTTCAAAGAAAAACAAACAGTGTCATTATAAAAAAAAAATCAAAACAAAAATTAAAGAAAACAGGTCATTTTCACTTGTCACAAAAAAGGGGGGAAAGAGAGAGAGATATAGAAAGAAAATATTTAATTTATTACAGTAGTAAAACATAATTTGTTTTGATAATCCAATCAAAAGAGAGAATTATATCGTTTGTAATTCTCGAGGAGTATTGCAACATCGCATGCATAACTCAAGTTTTATTTGATAATATCAATATGGAAGCAAAGAACCCAGTTTATCTCGTAGAGATGCCTGGTTGGCTGTTATAAACATAAAGAAATGGCAAAAATTTCTGCCTTGGCTAAGTTTTGCACAAAAATTGAAGATAAGTTTATCAGCTTGGTCTCTGTTTCACAGGTTAAATCTCACAGCAAACTTAGTTGGAGAAGGAATGCATAGATATAAATTAGACATTTGACCAAAATACATATTGCTTGGTATCCTACATGGTATACACACGATCCTAGTGATACTTTAGGAGCTTGACTAGGGCGACCTGACACAAGGAAATTATGGATCCAATTTCGATTAGAGAACCTTGGATGTAAGAAACTTGAATGCATTTATGGAGCATTGAATCACTACAAGATGTAATGGGATAAATAAAAAATTTAAAATTGTTCAAATACAAGTATAAATGCTTGTTGTCTACTCCAAAACATGTTATAGGAGTACAAAGCGTATTTACAAAAGAATCATCTATTATATCAAAGTCACAATACAATCTTAAGAAGGGAGATTATCAATCGCTCAGGTATTGATGATGATATCATAAAAGAAAAAGGTTGCACTACGAGAAGCTTACAAGAACAACAAAGAAACTAAGAGGTGGCTTCCTCAATTTGTCCTTCAACTCGGTCCCCCTGACTGGTTTCCTTTGCACGGGGTGATGGTAGCAAGGTACTGGCTGGAGATGCTTTGCTTCTACTACTTTGAAAAGCCCGCATCAAGGTGAAGTAAGGAACAGACAAGTCTAATTTCTTTGCCTGTGTCTTTAGACTGCTTATCACAAAACTCACCTCGCTTTTATAAGCTTTGATACACTTTGCTTTTAGCGTCTCCACCAACTCAGATATCGAGCTCATTTGCTCCTTCATCAAAGTCATTTGATCTCAAAGGGAGCTCATTGTATCGTTACAGCTTCGGCCTCCTTGGCCACTTGTTCAGAACGGGCTACTTTTTGCCCCTACATGAAGCAATAGATGATTGCTTTTCTCAACTTTTCAGACTTGTCAAGTAAGTCGCCTTCAAGCTTTAGGATTTTGGCCTCATTGTTAACAAGGAAAGCATCTTTGTCCGTAACGACCTTTTGGTACTTCATTATTTGCAAGCGACTAGCTTACATTTCATATTTGTATGTCTTTAGTGATAGCTCGCCTTCCCTGGCTAGTGATAAAACACAAGGCGAGGTGCTAATTACAAAGTGAATTATACCTCGATTAGATGATCAGCCATTATCTTTACGTTAGAAGCTTCTTCCCTCCTACCAACTTCTTTAACCCTAGCATGTCCGGAATCACTCTCGAAGTGATTAAAGAGATCCCTTATCAAATCAAGCCACCCAAAGATGCCCTCATCAAAATAGGTAACCAAAATATTTTGTACCATGGTGTCCTTCAGAACAACTTCGTCAAACTCAAAGTCATCTAGATCCATCACCTGCATCTAGGAAGTTGAAATCTCACTAGTTTTTCTCTTTTTAGAGGTTACAATAGAAGATAAAAAGGATGAGCTAAGGATGCTCGACGTGTCAGTTGTGAGGGCAAGTGGAACTTCAATTAGTTCGTCTTCCAAACGCACTGAGTCTTCAGTTTGGGAGGGAAAGGTATGGACAACCCTTGGATACGTGGGCTTTAGATCACAAACACCCAAGGTGTCAATCAGGTCTTCTAGATCCACATTTGAGTAGTCCATACCTACAAAAATAAATGAGTACTATGTTAGTTAATGAATCAAATCGTCAATTATTTTCTACCTTACTACAGATGAACGACCTGTATATTTATCGTTGTAGTCCCTCTACACACCAGATCTTCTAAGGCGATCAGTTCTGAATATATCTTTGTAGCTCTATTTTTCAATATTTTGGAGTTCAATTCACCTTATTTTTTCCTTACCATCAAGACCCAACTTATTAATTAGCTTGCTTGCACGAGGTTAGGTCATATTAAAGTCGTGATTCCAAGAACTACGAACAGGAAATTCGGCCCCGTCACCCCAAAAGTCTCCACTGATATAAAATTATTTATCTTTCCAACCAGAGGTGTTATCAGAAAGTCTAAGGTGTAGTCTGTGTCCATACCATTCTTTTTTAGGTATTACATACATCTGATTTTCTCATCTACAGGTGGGCTCACCCTTGGTGTCATGTTTCTTTGTAGGACGGGGTTCCTTAGTTGTCGTCGATGGGATCCTGATTATAGGTACAAGACCTTGTGAAGACAAGGATGAGGTAGGATGCAATCTAGAGGAAACATGGAGAACTAGAACGCTCTCCTTAATGAGAGCACTACCAATTTTACCAAGTCCTTTATCACAACCTGTTGTGACATCTAGAGGTCGTTCAGCTTGTTCATAACTTGGTTATGAGCGGACTGAATCTCGAGAAAGATATTAGGGTGTTCCTATCCTTAAAGGAACACGTTTGGTACAACCTGAGGGAACATTCTTGGTAGATGTTGAGCAGGCTATGTCTTTTCTTTTATTAGAAGACATTTTAAAAAGAAGAGAGGAGAAAGAAATTACCTAGAGAATGACTTGAAGAGATGTGTAAGTCGGTTGGTAAACGGCCTGGAAATATTGGACGAGCTTATTTGACAAACAAGTCGCAACAAAACCAGACTAATTTTCTAGCAAAGTATTAATCCGACGGATTGGATTCACAGAATTGCAACCTAAGTAGTTATATAGCGGGTTGAGATTCTCTTAAGGAAATTTGGTTAAGTTAGAAAGCAAAAGTGGCAAATGGTAGAAAAGTTTTTACTATTTATAAAATAATTGGACAATATGAGTAAGTGGAAAATTTTTTGGGAGTTAATGAGGAAGTTGAAAGGTTTGACGATTTTTGAATATACCCTTAACTTCTCGAAGTTTAGGGAATAGAAGAGTTAATGTTTGGTATCCTACATGTATCGGGCACACGACCCTGATGACTTGAGGCACCTCGCTCATGCAGTGAATATGATACTTTAGTAGCTCATCTATGATGACCTGGCATAAGGAAACAATGAATCCAATTTCGATTAGAGAATCTTGGATATACTTCGTGTCAAGTGACCTAAACATGCAAGACCTCACAACCTAACTAACAAAGCCCAATCAAATATTTATCAAATTAAAGCAACTTGGTAACAATCCTCATAATTACTCGGTCTGTGTAAAGGGCATCTTATACAACCTAAGTTTAACGGCCTGATGTTTACTGTAAATTATTATGTATAGGTAAACTCTGACATCTTGATCAGAGCGCCTACTGGTGTAACGATGATATATGTTCTTTATGTATTTATATATACCTCCTTGATGAGAGGAATAAAGAATCTAAGTATTACCTTCTCTCTAAAACCCTTAACACACAAGTAATTCTCCAAACACATATCATGAAAAATAATAAAATAGCTAAGGATTTGATTTTTGAGAGAACACAAAGCCCTCCCACACCAAGAAAGTCTTGTGTATAACATGAATTGTATGCCACTTTCTCTCATTATCGTTGCTTCTCCCTTAAAATGGGGATAAGTATTAGTTTTGGATAAAATCAGCATGCATGATTAGGTATGGGGCATACAACCGTTGTCTTTAAGAATCCATCCCCCCTAAAAAAAACTAAAAATAAATAACGATTGTTTCCTATCAACAACATAAAATTAGGTATAGGACATACAACCGTTGTATTTAAGAATTATCCTGCCCTAAAAAAAAACTAAAAAAAATAACTATTGTTTCCTGTCAACAACATAAAATACGATGTACAAAGAACCACTAAAATAAATCATAAAGGTTTAACCTATTAGGTACAACCCTCAACAAGGGGTCTACTAATTGTGCTCTACAGTTAAGAAAAATAATACAACACAAATGTAAAGTGAAAATCTTTAAGGTGGACTGGAACAGTATGCATCACTGACACAGATAGAAGTCACATGACACACTCAAATATAGCAACCACTATAGTCTTCCTAATGTCCATAAATTACTCATGGGGAAACGAAGGCAGATGAATGTTAAAAATGACTTTTAAATTAAGGATGTGAATTCATAATTGCCGATAAAATGTATTCAAAATTTGGAGCAGAACCCTCACCTCATAGTAACGGCGGAAGTGTGCAACATCACGAAGAATTCCAGGATTAGTAAAATTAACCATTGCAAAAAATTCTTCCAGGTCATTCTGCAGGTGTAATTAGAGATAATTAAGGAGGCAAACAGAGTTTACAATACAAAACCAAGATTCATAATTTAAAAAAGTACATCACCCAAGATTGTCATTCACCTGCATTGGAGTTCCAGACAACAAAACACGCCTCTTGCATGGAAGAGCAGCTAAAGCCTGACCAAGGGCGTTTTATATATAACACGTGAAAAGTAAAGGAATACATTGTAATATAAGTCAAAACAATAAGCAGGAGAAATAGATATACAGCATACCCGATTTGTTATTGTCTGGTCATTTTTCAGCCTGTGAGCCTCATCACATATGAGGAGGTCACAGGATGTGCTATGACTAAATTTTGAGGAATGCATCCGGAATGTCTCATATGAAACAATAAGCACCTGAGAATGTATCAACTTTAAGTCCACCTTACAAACAGGCATAAATAGTAGTTCCTATATTTTTGAAACTTACCTGTGAAGCGCTGTAAATATTTGTGAACTGTTCAATTCCAGAAACAACATCCTCTCTAGTGCTTTCACATAAAGCTATTAATGGAAGTCTTTCCCCAGTCCACTTCTTGATTTCAGCCTCCCAGTTGCTTACAAGACTGGTAGGAGTTACTATAATGGCCTTTTTCACCATTGGCTTCCCATCAAATCCTTGATGAAGAAGAGTATATAGTAATGTGATTGACTGCAATGTCTTTCCCAAACTACAAAAGCATTTAAATAAAGTAGAACCAGAATAAGATGCTAGCACAAAATATAACCAGAAAAGTGCAGCAGAATACATGCATGCACAGTCAAAAAAGATTGAATGAAACAGATAAGTAGAGTTACCCCATATCATCTGCCAGAATGCATCCAAATATATTTGAAGCACTATATAAACCCGAAACACATTCAAACATGAACTGGACCCCTTCTCTGCATCTCATCAATTTCAAGAAACAATGAGAATTTTGGACTCAAAATTTGTCTCCAGTCTATCCACGTGAATGCCATAATGAAATATAGCACATTTTAAAGTACATAACCTATGGATAATAAATTAAAAAAAATTCAGGAAGAAATTTTCCTTTCCATAGATAAGACAGAAAATAATGATTACAGTTTTCTTTTCATAACAAGAAAGAAAAGTTAACCTAACCTAGCCTAGCCTTTAAAATATAGACATTTCAGACCCACAATCTTCCATAAATACGGACAATTAATCAAAGTTGACAACAGCGATTAATTTGTTAAGGAGTATATTCCTTTTCATGAACATAGAAGTATTGACCTTTTACTAATTTCACATGATTAGTCGGAACCATTTTAGTCCTTCAAAGTTTAATCCCATATGAAGAAAATATCGAGAGATGGTGGAGAGAAACTGAATTCTTGTTTTATTTTCTCTGATTAATTCAAATGTACATACAACGTTATAAATAGGACTAAAAGGTAGACAAATTTCCACTAATTTAAGAATAATACAGCTGGTATCAACAATTAAATTCCAACATGTTCTACATTAATTCACAGCATGTACAACACTATTATAGCCTAATATTCTCATAAAGTCTACACTCTCCCTCAAGTTAGGTAATAAATATTAATCATTTCCAACTTGCAACTTAATTCTTCGAAGATTGTTCGAGGTAATACTTTGGTAAGGATATCTGCAATTTGATGATGAATAGATGTATATAATAGGTCTACAATTTTTCCATCTAACTTCTCTTTAATGAAATGACGATCAATTTCTACATGTTTGGTTTGGTCATAATGAACTGGGTTTTTGCAATTCTTATTGCAGCTTGATTATCACAATGTATGCTGATAGGTTCAGGAGTTGTGAAGTCCAGTTCATTAAGTAGTCTTCTTAATCACATTTTTTCACAAATCCCATGAACCATAGCTCTAAATTCAACTTCTGCACTACTTCAAACAACTATTGATTGTTTCTTACTTCGCCAAGTTACAAGATTTCCCCATACGAATGTACAATACCCAATGGTAGATCTGCGATCCACTATAGAGCCTACCTAGTCAGCATCTGCAAAGACTTCAATTTTTCTGATGAGATTCTTACTGAAGTATAATCCTTTTCCTGGTGTCATCTTGAGATACCTGAATATACGATAGACCGCCTCCATGTGTTCTTTAGTGAGACTGTTTATAAATTGACTTACAACACTCACAGAAAAACCAATATCTGGTCTAGTGTGGGATTGGTAAATGAGTTTTCTCACTAATCTTTGATAACACCTTTGTCCACAGATGTACTATTTTCTTTGATTCTAAGTTTTATTGTAGAGTCCATCGTAGTTTCTACCAATTTACACCCAATCATTCCAGTTTCCTTGAAAAGATCACGTACATATTTCCTTTGAGATATAGATATGCCTCTTTTTATTCATGCTACTTCCATTCTTAGAAAATATTTGAGATTGCCTAGATATTTTATCTCAAATTCCTTGGTTAGGAATTCTTTGAGTTTATGCATCTCAATTGTAGAATTACTTGTTAGAACAATATCATCTATGTACACAATATCATCCACGTGTGATCTGATTGGCATTGATTGTACCAATATCTCTTCAGAACTTTAGAGAACCTATGAACCAGACACGTGGAGACTATTTCAATCCATATAAGGATTTCTTAAGTTTGCAAATTCTATTGGTTGGAACAGGAGATTCAATTCTAGTAGGAATGTCCACGTAGACTTTTTCTTCAAGATCACCATTGAGGAATGCATTTTTGACATCTAATTGGTAAAAAGGTCAATCCAAGTTAGATGCTAGGAAGAGAAGAACACGAATAGTGTTGAGCTTTCCTACAAGTGCAAAAGTCTCCTGATAATCAATCTCATATGTCTGAGTCAATCCCCTAGCCACAAGGCGAGCTTTGAATCTTTCTACATTGTTGTCTGCTTTGTGTTTGATTGTAAAGATCCATTTACATTTTCTCGGTGGTAGTTCTGTGATCTCTCAAGTCTTGTTTTTTCTCTAAGGCACTGAGTTCTTCAAGAATAGTTGTCTTCCATTTAGGTACCTCAAAGGCTTCATGAACAGAATTTGGAACCTATAACTGATCAATGTTGCTAATAAATGCCTTATAACCTAGTGAGAGATTTTTATAGGAAACAAAGTTGTAGATGGGGTGGTTTGTGCAGATCTTACACCTTTCCTTATAGCAATTAGAAAATTCAAATCATTAGGAGGTAACTCGATAATAGGAGGTTCAGTGATGTTACCTTGTGAATTGTCGGAGTGACCTGTACTCGGGTTGGACTCTTGGATTGGCTCAAGATATGCTTGGTTCTTCGTTCTCTCTTGAGTTCTTCTCCTTCTAGAGTAGACAAAAAGATCATTTTTTGGGACATGGAAGTTTGGATCTCTTGGTAGAGGAGTTGAGGGTTCATTGGGATTATTAGGAGCATTTGTTTGAGATACTGATTCACTTTCTGGAATTTACGGAATATGATTTGTGACCAAATTTATGAGAGGCTGAGTGATAATGCTATTCCAAAGCTGGTATTCATTATCTATGTTCTCCCCCTGAATAACAAGTTTGGAATAGTATGGATTTTGTTCAAAGAATGTGACACCCATTGTATTGTAAAATCGTCTTGTGATAGGAGAGAAGCATTTGTAACCTTTTTGGTTTGATGAATACCCTAGGAATATGCATTTGATAGCTCTGGGATCAAGTTTATCTCTACGATGTACATAGACATAAGCAGAACATCTGAATATTTTAAAAGGAATGTTGGACATGATTCTCGTGTGTGGGTATGACTCAAGAAGAGTACTAATGGGTGTTTTGAAAGTTAGGACGCTAGAGGGCATCCTATTGATAAGATAGGTAGCCGTAAGGACAATTTCTCCCTAAAAATGCTTAGGGACATGAGTTGTGAACATGTGAGATCTAGCTACCTCGAAAATATGCCTATTTTTCCTTTCAGTCACCCCGTTTTGTTGAGGTATGCCAACACAAGAGCTTATATGGATAATCCCATGACTTGACGGATAATCACTAAGAATTGATGCGAAGTATTCCCTAGCATTGTCAATTTTCAATACTTGGATCTTTGTTTGAAATTGAGTTTGAATCACGGTATTGAAAGATGATGAACCAGATGGCTGATGGTGCCCGAGTTTCGCGAGATTTGATGGCTGATTTGGTAGTTACGAGATGAACGACGATGCACGATTGAAACAAAGAACCACCAGGATTTAAGTTACGAGATGAACGACGACGCACGGCTAAAACAGAGAACCACCAGGATTGACGCCAGAGAACAGCACCTGATCAATTGGATTTTAGAAAATCTTCCTAAGACAGAATTGGTGAGAAAAAAAAGTTGGATTTCATAAAGCTCTAATACCATGAAGAAAATATTGAGAAATGGTGGAGAAAAATTGAATTTTTGTTTTATTTTCTCTAATAAATTCAAATGTATATACACCACTATAAATAGGACTAAAAGATAAACAAATTTTCACTAATTTAGGAATAATATAGATGGTAGCAACAACTAAATTTCAGTTTGTTCTACACTAATTCACAGCATGCACAACACTATTACAGCCTAATATTCCCAGAAAGTCTACACCATAAATAAATGAAATTTGATGCAAAATTTATGATCTCTTCCATTGGAAATCCAAGAGTATTATCAATTATTTTATACTAAACTATATATTTTCAAAAGTGTGGGACTAATGTGTTTAAAAAAACAATTGGATACTAAGGTGTTTACTGAGAAAAAAAATTAGGAACTTGTTCACCCTCACAATCAATATGTTTTATACCATGTCCATCAACTGAATGCATCACAAAACAAAATTCATTGCAGACTCTAGATTCAAACCTTTGATGTGGTCTTAGAAAACGAACAAGCAAAGGGTCCACTACAATCTGCATCCTATTAGCAGCCTCATCCCCGAGTTCTTCAGATTGCCACAAAACTAAAGGTTCTATCCCAGGCGGTAGGGATACAATCTCATCTACATCTTTCTCAGTATTCCTTGGTATATTTAAATGACTCGCAACTGGAAGCAGAACAGGCCTTGATGAGCCCCAGGGAACAAATCTTTTGCGGGCCCAAAGACGATGAGCAAGTTGGTTGTTCTGGTCATCATAACCATTGGAGCATGGCGGTTTAAATGGCTTCCTACAAACTGCTGATCCTTCAGCTACTGACAGCACTCGTGGAAGCAGTGACTGTCTTTTCACTATGAGGTTACCTCTGAAAAATTTAATTCAAGAATTCTCAATTTTACACAAGTAAATCTCATCTAAGCAACAAAAAAAAATTTGATTTTAACATTTCCAACTTGAACAAACCCATACACTCTGAAAACAAAAACACGGCACAAATGTAGAATTCTTGACTAAATCCAAAGAGCTTGGAATTTCACCCCAAAAGGTATTAACAGCCCCAACCAAAAGCTTTCACAAACTCGAATGCAGTAAGAACAACCAATATCAATTTCATTATTCGAAACCATAAAACCCTAAACCCTTATACGCAGTAGCTCAAAATTTCTGCTGTTATACTCCCATTTTTTCTCACTAACGAAACAGTAATCCAAATTAAGCAACTTCTAGGAAAAATATTACACAAACATATTTTTGAATTAATTCGTAGTAGCACGAGCCGAAATACCAAACGAAACCCCCAACTCGAATGTGAAACCCTGCTCTACTATTTCCATAAAGAAAAAACAAAAAGAAAAGAAAGACGAAGATCCGATTATAAAAACCAGAATAATAAAGACGATAAAATAAAATTTCGCACCTGAGGAGAGCATCGACATTCTTCGATTTCCGATCCAACGGTTGCTGAAAACACGGGTCATAGCCACATACGCCTTCTTGTTGTTGTTTTTCTCTTTCTTCTGCATCATCGTCATCTTCTTCCGTATCGACTATGAATTCCTCATTGGAATCTGAATTTTCAGAGGCTGATAGAACTAGGCACTCGTCATCTTCCATATCTATACGAGCAGAAGTTTCTAAGCCAAGTTTTGGAGGCTGAGACAACTTGGCTTACTTTGTATTTAAATAGTTGCTTTTGGCGGTAAAAAGTAGTGCGAATGGCTAAAAAGGCCTAAACACGAACAGTATTCCCCATTTAAGTCTCGCAAAACTCTAAACTTATTAATTATTATCACGTTATCCCTTAAACATAAATTAAATATTTTATTAATTATAACAAATCTCACTTAATTTAATAATTAATACCATTATGACAATTAATAAAAAATAACATAAATGTAGGTTGCAACTCGGCTCCAAACATATAAAACTACTCTTATCTTTAATTAGTGATGAAAAATAATTTAAAAATAATATTTGTTATTTTCGTTTATCAAATAATTTTAAGCTTAAATAAAAATACTTGAACTTTTGAAATAAAAAATATTATGTACAAATAATATTTTTTTATAATAATAAATAAAAATTAATTTTTTTAATAATAAAATTTTATTATTAAATATATATATTATTATTTTTATAATGTAATAATATATAATAAAAAGTATTAAAAATATTTAATTTATAATTTGTTGAAATATTAAAAAATTTCATTTATGCATTTATTCATATGAATAAAAAAATTCAATAAATAAATCTCAATATATGATGAATATTTAATAATAAAAATATTAATTATAAAATAATTATTAAAAAATAAAGATATTAAAATGAGTTTTTAAGATCAAATTATAATAATTGATATAGTTTAAATTTTTAACTTAAATTATTAACATATCGTATTTTATTAATTATGCAAAGTAAGTATGAAAAATTTTGGCCTATTTTTTTCAAAAGTTTTAAATAAAAAAATAATTATTTATCTTAAAAATATATCTAAAAATAATAAATTTATCTATTAAAAACTTAGATTTATCTAAACAAAAAAAATTGATCTATCCATTTCATTTTGTATATACCACTTATCACATGAAAAAATATCTATCCATTTCATTTTGTATATACCACTTATCGCATAAAAAAATATAAATTGTTTTAATCAAGATTTTATTTATCATGGTATCTATATTTTTTAAATTAAATAATATTTTTGATATTATTTAAACATATGATTTAAAATGAAAATAAGAATAATTCAAATCTATGATTTAAAAAAAAGTTAGAAAAATAAATTATGAAACCAATACATGAACCACTATTCATACATCCAATTAATCCATAAACGAACCTCCTTTATAGAAATATGAATGATTGGGTGCTGGTAAAACTTTAAAATGTTGTAACTTTGCCAAAATATTTAGGGTAATTTATTCATTTTCTATTTTAGTTATAATAGACTTTTAAGTTACTTATTAAAGAAACACTCTATTATCAATTAATATCATTTATCTTTAGTTTTTAAAATTATGTAAAATATAATTAAATTATAAGATATTAAGGATATAGCATGGTGCGCAACACAATTCTATTATAGAATATATTCTGTATAAATATTTTGATTATCCGTAAAATAAAAACCATAAAGCTACAATGTGACATTACAAGGTATTATTTAAAATAAAGAAAACATGAAACTATTAAAATAATTTAAAAAAATGATAAATTAAATATATTACGTTTAATCAAAATATATTTTAATAATTATATTTATTGGTTGAGAATTATAAATCTACTAATTTTATAAAAAAATCACAATAATTTATTTAATAGAGTTAATAAATTTATGTTATTTCGTTTTTAAGTTACATAACATAATATCAAAATAAATTTAATATAATAATAAATATATAAAATAATGTAGTCAATTATATGGATAATAATTTATGTTGATAAGTTTTTTTAATAAATTTATCTTGATTAATTGAATACGTTTTTTTTCAATATTTAAAACTGAATTTTACTAAAATTTTGGAAGAAATCAACCTCCAATTTCAATATCGGTACCTAAATGTCATCCTTTCTTTGGCAAGAATCGTCTTTTGTAGAATATATGAATGTTTTGTAGAATATATGTGTTATTTAAAAATTATATATTTTATTAAATAAAAAAATTAAAAAACTCCCTCAGTTTTACTTTCACTTCCTTACTCTATCCTTACTCACTTTTTTCTATTTTTTTCTCTCTCATCGTTTTGTCTCTTCTATTCACTCTTTCTCTCTCTCTTTTTTTATTTTTATTTTTTTATCAATAAAATAACAATAAGTGAACGAGAAAGTGAGAAAAATGATGACTGTTTTTAATATTTTTTATTATAAAATATATAATTTTATTTTATCTATAAAAGATTCAATTTTTAAAAAATTTATTTAATTAATCATAATTTTAAATTATAAAATTAATGTTATTAACACTTTAAAATATATATATATAAGATAATTATAATATTAGAATTAACACACGTCTAAAATAGAGGAGACATTAAGAGCAATTATGTTTGGGTTATTATAAATAATTTTTTATTATTATTATCTTTTTGTAACAATTGTTATTTTATAGCACCTACAGTAAATTATGTATTTTTCTATCCAATAATTAAATTATCTTTGTTAGAAAAAATATTACTTAAATATCAATTGATTTAAAAAAAATTGACTTTATTAGCACCCAACAAATATTTTTTTATTGTATCATTTAAATGATTTTTGTTATATAAAATTTTAAATTATTTTAATATCTTCTTAAATTAAGTTATAAGTTGTACATTTTCATTAAGTTTCATATTTTTTAATAAGAACGTAATTTTATTTTTATAAAGCGCATTGAAAACTTTTAAACATACAAAAATTATATGCATAACCATGTATAATGAAAAAACTCTCCCGTAAATAATATTTAGTTATTTAACCGATTTTAGTTATGATCTCCCTCGGTAAAAGAAAAAATGCTTATTTTTCTATAACATAATAAAAATATTAATTTATGCTGATAAAAAAATGAAGATAAATTTTTTTAGATTAAAAATAAAATTATTTATTATGACTAACTCATATGCATAACCATGTATAATGAAAAAAACTCTCCCGTAAATAAGATTTAGTTATTTAACCGATTTTAGTTATGATCTCCCTCGGTAAAATAAAAAATGCTTATTTTTTTATAACATAATAAAAATATTAATTTATGCTGATAAAAAAATGAAGATAAATTTTTTTAGATTAAAAATAAAATTATTTATTATGACTAACTCATATATTTTTATTATAAAAAAAAACTTATACATCTCTTCATATTAAATGTTATTCAAATTAAAATATAAATATTTAGACTCTTTTAATATTAAACGTCATGTAATTAAACCCCGTTTAATATTATTAGAGTTATTTTTATCTTTATAAATTTTGCAAATATTATTTATTTGTTAATTTCCGAATAACCTTTAGTCTTGGTCTGATTTCAACACAATTACAAAGCTCGGCATTTACACACCAAAAAGGATAATAATATCGTACGCTTGATTTCCTATCACTCGTAACCCTAACCCAATAATTCTTTTTAAAGAAATTAACAAACAAAACTATAAACCCTTCCTACCATCCTACTACAGGTACTAATCATTTGTGGAGTTTTGAGATAAGCTACAACTAGACAAATATAATCCTCCAACGTTCAATGGCCTGAATACAAAAGAACAAGTTGATCAATGTCTTTCACCTAATTGTCGTCCTCCGAATCTGTATACAATTCAAGAAAAATTTCAGTAAAACAGATGCTGCATTTCATTTTCTATATAAAGAAGCAAATTGAATCACAAAAGTAAACAAACAAATACATCTAAGAAAGAATGTCATCTGTGTACACAAGCTTTTGATGAAGAAAAGAGAGAGCCTTCAGAACTTTAGATCCCTTGCTCCATCAAAAATTCCTTTCCATTTCCTAATCCGCTAAAAGCACAAACATAACCCAACCCAACCCTACCCTACCCAAGTCCAATCCCAGGATGACAATGGGTTGGTTCTGGTCCATCCTGAAATGAACCAAATTGGTATTTTTTTTAAATGGGTCATGATTTGAACCGTTCACGACTCGAACTGATTTTTCCCGAATTGACCCAAACAGGTCATGTACCCACGGGGAACTAAAATATTGGGTCAAATTGCCATCCTCAATCCCCATCCTCTATCCAGGTTGCACAATACATTTTCTTAAAAATCTTACTTTTACTTCCTGGCCAACTTCTACACACTTACGTTATATTTTTTTCCACAGATCTCTGACCAAAGATAAAATGAGACTATCTATGACAGGTTCCTACACACAACAAGTGAACTCGTATCCAAGGAAATATAAAAACTAGTGGAGGCTGGATTCCAACTCATGAAGCCGCATATCACTTACCCGATCTAATATCTTCTCCAACCTTTCCTCTATTTTTCAGCTGTCTGCTGATCATTGAGCATATGAGCACCCACCAGTACATGTGAAAAACAAGCAGCGTAAGTAACATTGTATTGAAAATATAGTACAACAATGTAGGATATGCCTTCGATAGGTCCAAAAACTCGCGGAAATCATAGCTGCAAAATGCCAACCACAAAAAAAACATGAGCTAAAGAAAGCCACTTTACATCTAAATGTATTGTACTAAGATAAGTAGCATCAGGGAAAACCTCGATGATTTTATAACCCAAAAGGGAAATATTATTAGCCGCAGTATGAGCCATGTTATGGCAAAACATCCAAAAAGCACACTTGCTGCAAGTTCCTTCTCTGAATATTTAAAGACCTTTGCAGCTTCCATAAAAACATCACTTCCATCATGCAGGGCAAGGATGACTGAGCCTATCCGGAAAAAACTGTAAAAGAACAATTAAGTTTTATATCCTTGAAATTCCTTCTCAATTATATCTACTTTAGCTTATTAAGATCAATCTTCTGTTGTGAATGAATTGTTTTTTCCCTCCATAAGCAACCACAGTAGAGAGAATTATCATGACACCACATATAATCTTAATTGCAAAATCAATCAAGTATTGTGAAAACACTTTACAGGCACAGAATGAGACTGAGCCTATCCGGAAAAAAACTGTAAAAGAGCAATTTATTAAGTTTTATATCCTTGAAATTCCTACCCAATTATATCTACTTTAGCTTATTAAGATCAATCTTCTGTTGTGAATGAATTGGTTTTTTCCTCCATAAGCAACCACAGTAGAGAGAATTATCATGACACCACATATTATCTTAATTGCAAAATCAATCAAGTATTGTGAAAACACCTTTACAGGCACAGAATAGACTTATATCATCAGGTTCAACCATTCCACTCTATTGCACTGGCAGAAAAACTGAACTATACCTGGTAATGTATGAGCATCCAATCAGACCAACAGTAATTACATGATGAGACATCATGACAGCAAAATCTTTTCTCCGAGTCTCCCACAAAAGGAGAGCCGCAATACTATAGATGTAGAAACCACATTGGCACATGTAGAACAGCTTTAGTGGAAACCTGAAATGACAAAGCACAGAAAACACATCAATCAGTTCAACAGTTTCAAACTGGTAGGATAAGGGCCCCCTCCCCCAGTACCAAACAGCTTAAGATTGATACACACCAGTCCGAGACACTTGCCAACGTCCACATTCCAAATTCACAGGCCACATGAAGGACTCTTATGGTGGGCAATGAGGATATAATAGAATTTTAAAAAAATATTGCCACAAATAGCAACAATAATTTGCTAAAATGAGGTCTAAAAATCTTTTTTTTTTAAATTGTATTTTTCATTTGAGAGAAAATTTTCTGAACAATTTAGATAAACAAGAACTTTGGACTTTAATTGGATTAGTAATTTGAAGAACAAAGATTCCTCTAAAAGGTTGGAAATTGTAAATTCAGGCATATCACGCATACAGCTTGCTCACCCCAACTCTTGATCCGGCCAGCCTCTGAGGTAATCATTAGGATTAGTGAACCATGGCTCCTCAAAGCCAATTCTAAGAATGCAGGCTTCAATGGTAGCATAGTATGCTAACTTCCACATTGACTCCGAGCTTTTTGCAATCTTTGCTCTTGTAGCCTCATTGATTTTCAATGGGATGGATCCATTAGTCAACAACCAGATGGCTAGCTTCTGAAAATGGAAAAAGAGAAGTATCACCTATTAAATACAAATCTATGACACGTAAAAAAAGTAAACAATGTTCCCTTGCCTTCTATTTGTGTTTTAAGAAACAAGCCGCATTACATGCAGAGCAGCAATACTTTCAATTTGCACAATGCATCAATAATGAGCACAGTGCAGCTTCATACTTCCCAACTCAATGAGAAATTGAAACAGACATTATTTCCACAAATGTAGCCTTCTTCAAAGGATGATTTTAAGAAGACAAACAGAAAAGTGCAGTGAATTTGCAATATTTTTATCGGATAACAAATTTATGAAACTTCCACTAAGTCAAAAAAATTCAAAGTTATTCCACTCGTTTTTTTTAATATATGCTCGCACTTATAAAACCTTGAACAGCAAACCAGTGATCATTTAAAAACTCAACAACAAATCAACTCAGAGCTTGAGCTTACAGAACAACGACAAAGGTTTCCTAATTTGCAAGAATCAAAAGGTGAAAAGGAAAAAAAAAGTTCATGAAATACGACTCTCAATAAAAATAAATCTAAAAGAAATTTCATAACATTCAAGGAAAGCACCAAATTATTACCTACACCAACAAAAACTTGTCCTCGTACTGCTTTATCAAAATAAATAACAAACAAATAAATGAATCCAAAGTGTAGTATGTTAAGAGAATAGAAAGATAAGAAAAAATAATGATTTAATTTTATAATTAGTGTGTGTTAGAATGAACATAAAGAACCCTATTTATAGGATTGTAACAAGTGTAGTACAAGTAATGTAATACAAGTATATTTCAAGTGAAATAGTACAAGTGAAGTACAATATGAAATATAACTTAACATCCCCTCTCAAACTCAAGGAGGAAGAGAAACAATCAACTTGAGTTTGAAACTAAGTCTTTAAATCTACCTGGTGGATGAGATTTGGTGAAGATGTCAACTGTTTTATCTGTGGAGGATATTGATTTGAGACAAACAGTGTCTTGAAGAATACATTGATAAACAAAATGACGATCAATTTCGATATGTTTTGTTTGTTTATGAAATACCTTATTGTGAACAATCTAAATAGCACTCGGATTATCATAATATAGGATAGTTACAGTTGACTGGAGAACAACTATATCAACAAGTAGTCAAATAAGTTCTTGAGTGGTGTCAGCAAGAGCGGAATATTCAGCTTCATTGTTGGATCGAGAAGTGAGAGATTGTTTCTTACTTTTCCAAAATATGAGAGAGTTTTCAAGAAAGAAACAGTATTCAATAGTAGAGCAACGATCAATAGGGTCTCCTACCCAGTCAGCATCAGAGTAGGTAGAAAGAAGATTAGACTTGTTGGAGAAGTAAAGACCGTGAAACATGATGCCTTTGATGTAGTGGAGAATGCAAATAACTACAATATGATGGATAGATCATGGAACAAACATGAATTGACTAACCAAATGAACACCATAGGCAATGTCAGAACGAGTGATTGTGAGATAAACAAGACTAGCAACTAGTTGTCTATATAATGTAGCATATGAGAGAATAGTACCATCTAATGGAGTAAGTTTGACATTGGTTTCTAGAGGTATTGATGAAGTCTTGCAATCAGTAAGGCCAGTCCGATTAAGAATATCGGAAGAGCACTTTGCTTGAGAGAGATAGTATCCTTAAAAATCATATGAGATTTCCAGGCCCAAGAAATAGTGAAGACGACCAAGGTCTTTTATTTCAAATTGATGGCTCAAAAACTGCTTGAGATCAATAATGTCAATAGAGTCATTCCCTGTTATGATCATATCATCTACATAAAGGAGTAGAAGTGTAACACCAGTGGAGGTCTTCCGAATAAAGAGGCCAGAGTCATAAGAACTAAAGTGAAGCCAAAGTCAATAAGTGTAGAGCTGAACTTGACAAATCAAGCATGAGGAGCTTGTTTGACACCATAGAAAGCACGATGAAGTCTGCATACTTGATGAGGTGAATGAGTGTATCCAGAAAAAGGTTTCATATAAACTTCCTTGCTATGTCTCCATTGAGAAAAACATTTTTGACATCCATTTGAAATATGTTCCAATTTCGGGGCAACAGTAACAACAATGATACTACAAACAAAGGTGAGGCGAGGCGAGCTATAAGTGCAAAAGTTTCTTCATAGTTGATGCCATATTCCTGTGTAAAACACTTTGCAACCAGACGAGCTTTATATCGTTCCATATACCTATTTGAATGAGTCTTGATTTTGAAAATCCATTTACAACCAATCAGAGATTTATTAGATGGAAGATCAACAAGATCACATATATGTGTTTTTGTTAATGCTTATAATTCATCTATCATAGCTTGCTGCTAATGAGAGTTAGAACTAGCTTCTCGATATTTTGAAGTTCATGATGAGACAAAATGGTAGAGAAACATTGATAATCACGAAGATAAAAGAGAAGACCACTTACACGAGTAGAACGACGAAGTGATGACTCTACACGAGCAGATAGTTGGTCTTCAGAGGATTTTGTAATGATAGGATCAGTAGAAAGAGCAAACACATCAGGAGAAGCCTTAGTAAACGGTGGCGAGGGTAATGGACCAGTGAATCGGGTTGAGTAGACCGAGTTTGGTGAACAAGGTTGAGTGGACCGGGTTGGACTTGAGAGTAGGTTGTTGCGTGGGTTCTGGGAACAGATTTTTGGGTGGCGCGTGAAGGGTTATTTTGGGTTGATTTTGATGGCTCTGGAATTTTCTGAATAAGATAGTCTGATGATGATATTTTGGTTTTGATTGGATTAGTATAGGTGACAGTGGTTTATTGTGATGAAGAAAGACGAAAATTTGATAGAAATTCTAGAAGTATATAAGAGGTTTTGATACTATGTTAAAAGTCTAGAGAGATAAGAAGAATGAATGATTTAATGTTGTAATTGGTTTGTGTTAGAATGTATATAAAAAATCCTATTTATAGGGTTATAACAAGTGAAGTACAATATGTAATGAAGTATAATATCAAGTATAACTTAACATAGTAAAACAAAACAACAACAATCTTGAATCTTAAAGAACACCGAGAAAGGGTCCCTAATTTGCAAGAATAAGAAGGAAAAGAAATTCAAGTGATGAATGCACAAGTAGCAACCATGCCATTGCCATCTTCAAGAAATGCGACTCTCGTCATTGCAAAATAGAAAAATAAGGATATAAAGAAAAAATTTCTTTCACTTTGAAGTGCTAAATCATGCATAAAAGACAAAAGAATTTTTATAAAATTCAAAGCAAACACACTAAATCGTTATACACAACAGCGAAAACGCATCCTAATGCTGTTTTCTTGAAATAAAACAAAACAAAACAAATGAATGAATCCAAAGTGTAATAGTAAAAGAAAACAACAATAATCTTACTCGAAAGATGAATTTATCCAAGATGGGTCTGACAGCGACGAATATGAAGGTGAAACAGATTGCGATGAGAAAATGCGAAGAATCAGGTCGACTGTTGCGGCTCCAGATCGGCTCCATTAGTGAACAGTTCAAATTCACCAACCGCGGTGCAGTTCTGGCATGCGATTACATTCCATATGCTGATCTTAGATATCCAAATTTGCCCTAACTAGATGTAAACGAATGAGGGTTTTTGGGTGTGGGGTTTGATTGGAAATTAAGAGAGACTGACGAAGGAGTGATAAGAGAACGACGGAAATCAATGTTGACAGCCTGAGAGGACTTTGAGGCTGAGATCTTTTGAATTGTCAATGGTGGACTTGTTTTTCGTATTAAATGTTTAAATTTTATAATAATTTTCCCTTTTTTAATTAAATATTTAATGTGATTTTTTTTCCTTTTCTATTCAATTTTTTATTTTATTTTTCCTTTTTTATATTTATGTGTGAGATGCATGATTATGATTTATACATTGAAATTCAACCCATTAAGCATTGAGCACCGAACCTTTATCTCCCATTTTTCACTTTTATTTTCATTCTCCCCGTTACTATAAAACTAACTTTAAAAAATAATTAAATATTAAATAAATAACTGTGTGAAATTTGAAACGTGAGTAAGAATAATAGTACCCTTAATATAGCTTTTTAAAATAAGTATTTACTCTTTTACGACTACTCTTATTAATATATGATTAGCATGCCTCAAAGTTGGTCAAATTAATTTATATCCATAATTTAAAGTCTCCTTCTCATTTTTAATTGTCATTGTACTAGATGAGTTTCCAACGAATGCGAGTTGGACTTCTTTTGTATGTGTGTGCCCATAGTTGTTCATTAAAAAATTAATGGTAATACATAATTTTTTTATAAATATAATTTTATTTTAAATTTTGTGTATATATTTTTTATAATATAAAAAAATATTTTACACGTATTTAAAAATATAATATATATATGATTTTTTTATAATATAAAAAATAAATGTTTTAAGAGTTCAAATAAAATGAAATTATAATTATATTATATAAAAATCAGAAGATAAAAAGTAATAATTTGATTTCCTAATGCTCTCTAACATAACAGTTCACTATTTTACCGACTTTTATTATTTGATCAACCTTCATTGTCCGGTCTACTTTCCAATCGAAAACCATCACCCATTGCAATAATTATCTGTAAATTCTTTCTTTCTATCTATCTATCTAGATCTTATACTTGTCTGATCATATCCACCATGGTGTTATTTAGAAAAAAAATCCACCGCAGTGTTATCAAGAGAATTTCTATTAAGGTGAATAAATAAATTGATAAAATGTATTGAATTGGAAAATTAAATCATACAGTTATTTTGGCTAATTTTAGAGATGAATGCAAATATTAAAAAATTTACTTGATCGAATGTATTGAATATTTATATCGATTTTTAGTGGTTTAATAGATTCAATTCGTTCTTATTTTTTAAAAAACCAAATAAATTGATTTGATTTGGATTTTTTTATAAAAAAAATTGGTATAAATCAAACGAAATTGGGTTATTAAAAAAAATATATTAATATTAATTATATATAATTTAAGGATTAAATCTTATAATAATATTGACTTTTAATTTTTAAATTGCAAGTTAATTATATTTTCTTGTTAAGTATTTTTTAATTTTTGATGAAATATTTGAATTTGATAATTTTACTTGAACGAAAATGTTTAAATTTTATTCAAATAATAATATGATAATTGATATAAATTTAAAATTAATGAATTAATCGAGATAGATTGATTGTCATTTCATTTTTATTTTATATATAGTTCAATCTTGATTTGTGAAATTTTCTAACCAATTATATTGATTCGGTTAGTTTTTTGGACTAAAAATCATCTTAATTAACTTGTGTTCATCCCTACATATATTTTGATCTGATTTGATTTATAAGATTTATAAATTATATTTTTTATATGAATACATCATCACTTTATATTTAAATATTTTGTGGATTGTTTATAAAATAATCAAGTGATTTAAAATATTTTTGAAACAATGCACTTAATATGCATATATTCAAAATAAAAATAAATATAAATTACGGGTATATTCGATAATGATATTTTTATGGTATTTAAATTTAATTTTAATTTTTTATTATTCATAAACAAAGATCTAAAATTACTATCGAAGTGCAAATCCCATGAAATTTTTATGAAATATGTTAAAAATTTAAGATTTAAATTTAATTATTAATATGTGAATTATATTATATATAAAAATCGTTGTTAGTGCCTTAAAACCAAATGGCTTAACCTTGAGTTTTAGGATGGTAAATTGGGTGTGTTATTGAATTGTTACATTTCTTTTAATAATTTTTATATATTAATATACTAGTTTATTTATTATATTCTAAATATTAATTAAATTTATAAAATAAATTATCAAATATCTTATAGATTTATGATAACTTATTTTTCAAATATAATGAGTATAGATTAATTAAGTTTAAAAAATATAATAATTGAGTTTTATTATGATTGAAAATTAATATATTAAATTTTTATATATTTTCAATGTCATATTTTTTAAACTTAATATACTTTTTAATATAATTTTAAGTTTTTTTTTTTGGATCATGTTTGCATACTTTATATGTATTTTATTATGGTCATGCTTGACTGTGTTGGCGGCAAAGTAAGATATTTTGGTAATATTTTTTTATAGGTAGATTTTATTAAGCAATCTATTTATAATATGAAGTTATAACATAAAATTTAAATTATAAAATATATAAAATTTAATTATTTTATGTAACATATTTATTTATATACTTTATTTTAATTAATCTTTTAAAAAATATTTTTACATTATTTCATTCTATTTTTAAACATAAAATATAAACGTATAAAAAATATTATATAATTCTATTTGTATTGTGTGATCGTCAAACCCAAGCAAATTCGTAATCGAAAAGTCATATAAATAATCGGTTCGTATATTTTTAGAGAGTGTTATATACAAAAATTATATTAATGCATAGTAAAATATTAATTTTAATGCTTTATTTTTATTAAAAAAATATTTACTACTATAATTAACAAAAATGTTAAATATTAAATATTTAAATAAGCATTAAATATTAATTTTAATTATTTATTTTTATTGTATTTAAAAAATTATAATCGGTCCGGCTCAGGAAGCAGAAGCGAAAAGCACCAAAAAGTGATTCATGCTCTTCACTCTGTAAAACTCTTCAGTCTTCAACTTCTTCTTCTGTCAGATACTCATATATGACCATCGCATTCAGAAACTGAAGTCCGAATGTGCTCTTCTTCCATTTGTGAAATGTTAATCTTATCCAATCCTCTAAATCCCAACACCTCCTTCTTCTCCATCAACCACAAACCATCTCTCCAACACCCAATCGCTCTTTCGTCCTCGCTCCGATGTCAAGCCGCTGCCCGAGATATGCCACCGGCGCGCTGGTTTCAATTTCCCTTTGCTGCTGATGTTGCCACTGGAGCCGGCGTGCGGATTAGCCCCGACATTGACGGAGCAGCTTCTGGAGTCATGGATGGTCTGAAGAGAAACTCCGGTAAGGTCAATGCTAAGGAGAAGAAGAAATGGCGTCTCGTTGGAGATAGTAACTTGGGCGATGAGAACGATGTTCTTCCTCTTCCTATGACCTATCCGAATTCTTCTCCTGTCTCGCCGGAAGAAATTGACCGCCGATTACGATGTGACCCCGTTATCGAGGTCTCAATTCTATCTTCAAAGTTAAAATCAATGTCATAGTAGTTTTTTTCCTCTTTTTTATTTTTTTAATGATTTATGGTTGAATTTTTTCGTGAGCTGAGCTCTCAATTAGTTATGATGGAATATACTTTGCAGCTTTGGGAATATTATAAATGTCGTTCACATGTTTTTATTTTATTTTTTTGACTGAGCTCAAATGCATTTAATCTGGGAAAATAGTGGAAAATTGAAATTCTGATGACTGTTTTGAATTTCAGTGAGAAATTGAGTGATTTAGATTTTAGAGAGAATACTTTTCATCTTTCTTAATGTGTTCTTGACTGTAAAGTTCCTCATTGTTTGGACTATTTAAGATCAACGATGGTTTGTCTAGATATTTTTCTCTCAATTGTACTTTCATGAAGATTGGGAAAGCAAAGTAGGCTGAAATTAAGATTTGGTTCATTTATCAAACCTTAGGACTGCAAAGAGGTGGTTTATGAATGGACTGGAAAATGTGGAAGTTGCCAAGGGTCAGGATATGTCAGTTATTATAACAAAAGGGGAAAATCAACTACCTGCAAATGCATTCCTTGCCTTGGAATTGGTATTCTTCTAATCCTTTCTCATATATCTATTGTTAAAAAGTAACAATTACACCCCTTGTTGTCATTAATTATTTTTTATGGAACTTTGGAAAAAAATCAACAAAAAGTCAAGAAATTTAGAGGACATGGTAATAAAACAATGATAGAGCCGTAGAGGGAATGAAACATTGTAATTGCCTATTTTTCAAACATTAAACGTGTTTTTGTAGTTTCCAAAAACCTCATGGGAATTTTATAGTAATTTTCCCTTTTGAGGATCATATGACTGGTTTCATTGAGCAGCTGAGTTGTCCCTTGAAATTGTTGTACTATTAAATCTTTAGCATTTTAAGGCACTTTAGCTTCTAGTTGGAAGATTTGTTATTAGACACCCAACTCATTTACACAGATATAGTGCAGCAGTGATTAGTTCATCATCTTTGCATATCAAATAAGTTCAACAATTTTCTTTATAATTTGGGTATGATTCAATTGACAGAGATGATGTAATTGTTCATAATGATAATAGGCCTGAATACATTGCAACAGTAAGACACTGACAAGTAATGGAATGCAGTTTATGAAATTTAGCTTTCATGGGTTTTTCTATCGATGATTGTTACTTGTTACAGTTCGTTAAGTATCTTCTACGTGTTTAATACGATACTCACATGCAAGTGGTTATGATATTTAAACGTTTAACATGTTTTAAAGATTATTGTGCACTTGCATGAAGGTCAGGATGGGATGGATTCGTCTGCATAAAAGAAAGTATAATTAAGCCTCTTTTTCCCCCTTTTTTCTTTAGATGGGGCTTTGCAGATAGATTGAGGTTTTGTTGAGTTGATAAAAATTTGTTAGACACTGTCTTCTAACATATCAGATGGATTCTAGATGTTTTTGTTTAATGATACAAATAAAGGTGATGTTATATGCATCAAGTGACGTGTTAATTATTGATTGGATCATTGGATGTAAAGTTAGGATGTGGAATGATAAAGTGATTGTGGGACCACTTAGAAACAGGAGATCAATTAGATTGTGTCATGTGGATTGATGTATGCATTAAATTGTGATAATTTTTTTTTGTATAAATAATGAAAGCATGTCTTATCCTGTTATAAATTGTTGACCTACATGTAATTTCATTTTGTGACATTCTGACTCCTTCTTGGTCTTATTTTGATTTGCTATTAGGAGTTTGACGAGTACAGAGTTAAGATTACAGAAAGTATTCATAAAGGAAAATACTATCCTCTTTTTGCTGTTAATGAAAATTTTCTTTTTCTTCTCTTCTTTAAGCCTTTTTTTTTTATGAACAAAGCATTATATGTTGCATGCTTGGAGGACTTAGAGATTTGATGATGTTTCATAGGGTTTGCTGATTATTTTAGGTGATGACTTTGTGCTCTGCTTTTGCATCTTCAATGTGGATGGGCTTTTCCTTTTTGTTATTGAATTTACAGCTACTATATGATAATGCTCTGTGATTCCAAGTGTTAATTGTTTCTTAATTCAGAAGAAAAAGGAAGTGTCAATGCCTTTTTATCTTCTTCCTGTTATGGATGTGCACTCACAGTTGCCCTAGAATGATAATTGTTGAGTAGTTCCGGCATAAAGTATTTTAAGCAGTTTTCCTCTTTGACGCTTATTACATTATTATTTATTTTTGACGCCTAGTCAATTTATACTTCAAGTCGAAGACGTGTTCAAAAATAAAGTTTATTTGAACGCATATTTAAGAATAATATTCACAATCCTTTTTAAGCATAACATGGTCTGTCGGTGTTTCAGTGTCCGTTAATCGTCAGATTTGCTAAAACGCATTTATACAAATAATATTTTTGAACATATATTCAAAAGTAACAAGGGATAAAAAAATAAAAATACCTTTAAAATGGGTTATACCATGCAATAATACAAGTTTTTTTTTAGCTTTTTGGTCAACTTTAGCATCTGGTTTTATACTTTTACCTCGGCATATATGCTGCTATTTCAAAACTTTTTCCTCCCACTTTACAAGGTGAATGCTAAAATAGAGTTGTTTTCATATGATTCATTTATTTATATGTTCAGCAGATAACATCTCGTAAATTGCAGGATATGTTCAGAAGATAACATCTCGCAAGGACATCGAAGTTATGGAGGATTTGGAGGGTGGGTAACACTGTGATCACTGATCACATATACCATTTTCATTTTAAATTGTTATTTTTTGCGATCATTTTGATCAATTTTATGTTCTTCAGTAACATTTTTTTGTGTAAGTTTGACGATCACGTATATAAATAAATATCACACATAAAAAGAGAGGAATATTGTTTTTTCAGAATGTGTTCTTTTCTTTTACGTCTCCATCTTACTATCATTCTAGAAAAAAATGCTTTGAAAATATTTATCATTTTATTTTAAATTTGTACATTTTAGTCATCTTATTGTCACATTTATGAACACTTTAATCATTTTAGTTATTTTTATTATTTTATTTTTCACATTTTTTAAACTTTCTTAGTCATGTTCATATTCAAATATCTACCAAACTTTTATTAGTAAGTTTAATTCGATCAAATTTAAGTTTTTTTTTTAAAACCCCAAAATAACAATAATAATAGTGTTCAAACATGTAACATTCAGATGATTAAAGTATTCAAAAATATAATAATAAATGATTAAAATACACTAATTTTTCAGAAATGTGATTAATATGTTAAATTTGTGAAAATAAAAAAAGTATCTGTTACCCAAGAATATATTGTTACTTAGTTGCCAAGATTATCAAAGGAATGGATGCAGGGTTTGTTTATCCATTTGATTTGCGAATCCAAACAATCTTTACAACTTATGCACCATATTGAAGTTTGGAGGTGCGCTAAATCTGCCATCTTATATTGAAGGTCATTTCAGATTTCTAAATTCCTTCACGATTTAGACTATTTATCTGCTTGTCAAGGAAACGAAGAAAGATGTCAAAAATGAGTTTCCTTGATGTCCAATTTCAAAAAAGTACCTACAGAGAGACCCTCTCGGCTATTCTCGTCACAGGATAGACAAAGCTCTGGTTTGATGTCTACTTTGCAACCAAACCATGATGAGATGAGGCATGTCTTTAACAGATTTGATTCGAATAAAGATGGAAAGATATCACAAGAGGAATACAAGGCCACTTTGAGAGCCTTAGGGAAGGGAGATACAATTGGTGAAGTGTCAAAGATTTTCAAAATAGTTGATACTGATAAGGATGGATTTATCAACTTCAAGGAGTTCATGGAAGCTAACAAGAAGGGAGGTGGAGTTAGAACAATGGATATACAAACTGCATTTCGAACTTTTGACTTGAACGGTGATGGGAAAATAAGTGCCGAGGAAGTTTTCGAGGTGCTAAGAAGGTTGGGGATTGCAGGCGTATGGTGAGAGCAATAGACACTGATGGGGATGGTATGGTTAATATGGATGGATTTATGACAATGATGACTTGTTCCATGAGACTAGCTAGTTTTCAGTTAAGAGGAATGTAGATTTGGGAATGAAATGAGTTTCTGTAGCTTTAATTTTATTTATGTTCTTTAGGCTGAATGAAGATTGGGGGAACATATCGTATGTTATTATTATTTGTCGTTTTACTTTGGAAATGTATATTGATCTTGTTTTGACCATCTTGGTCAATGTGTATAAAATTTCTATAAATTAATAAAGTAACTCCAAAAACTTGGGGTTAAGGTAGTGGTGGTATAGCTGGTAGACTTTCTCTCCCTATGTTTGATGTATTTACTAACCAGGAAAGATAACGAAGATAAAGTGAGTCATTATTCTTTCTTTGTTTATTTTCTAAAACTATGTTAAAAAGTAATATTTTTTTACCGAGTTATTTTGGTTTATTGTTTTTCGACCCGATTGTTTTTACTACGAGCTATAATTGCAAAATTATTTATTATATCATTTAAATAAATTAATATTTTTATAATAATTCTTTACTATTCTTAAATAAACACAAATAAAAGAGCAAGTATATTTCCTTTCAATTCTAATTCATATTTTTTCTACTTTCAATCGATTCCAATTAAGAAATTAATAAAAAATAAAATACCTTTTGATTCATTATTAAGTTCATTTTTTTGTATGATCAAATGTTTGATCGTATATGTATACATGATTTATTTAGTGATATAATAATAAAATTTTAAGTTTTTTATTTTAACTAGTAGACTCAAATCACCTTAAAGTATTAATTAATTAAAAAAAACTTTAATTATACACCACACTTTATTCAAATTATACTCCTAATTATATTTTGGTCAAAGGTTTTTTATTTTATTTTTAATAAAATAACATAATTGTAAAAAGAAAAAAATAGTTTTATTTATTTATATTATTATTATTTTAAATTCAATTTTAATCATGTTTTAATCACTTGATAATAAAAAATAATATTTTGATAAAAAAATTATTATTTATTTTAATTAATAATTTTTCTCAAAATAAATAACTAAAAAATGCCTTTTACAAAGATATTATATACACACAAAAGCTTAGTACGAGAGACTTTGTTGATATATATATATTTTCTTTTTGTTTATAAATTTTGATTTATGATTTTAGTGGTATTATTTAGTCTTTTTATTATAAAAAATAAATCATTTTTATATTTTGTATACTTTATTACTTAGTGAGATTCATTAAAAGATAATTTGATAATTTTATGTATTTTTTTCTAAACAGAAAATTTAATATTTTACTTATTTTCTTCTTGTTATTTTTTGAAGCTCAAAACAACAAATAAAGATTATATTATTTTTCTATTATTTTTGCTAAGTAATTGATAAAAACAATAAAATTATATAAACAATTGAAACTTGAATTTAATAAAATTATTTTTAACGATCAAAATAATTAAATAATATTTTTTATTAATTAAAATAATTAAATAATATTGATTAAAAGTAAAAGAAATAAGTGTCACATAAAACTTTATGAAATGGACTATTTTCACAGTTTACCATTTGTTTATTATAATGTGTTTAGGATTGTATAAAGGTTGAAATATAAATATCTCACGGGACGGACCAAACGAGCCACGCTGTCAAACAAATCAAACGTTGACGACATCTTAAAAAAAGTCATCGCTTTATCCCTCTCTCTCTCTCTCTCTCTCTCTCTCTCTCTCTCTCTTAAATAAAAAGCAATTTGATGTCTTTTATTTTTTCTCTTGGCGTTTAGATAGTTGAAGGTTAAGCTTTAGGGTCGATCTTTCTTCACCGATAACTTTAACGTTTCCTCACAACGCAGCGTTTCAAAGCCCTAATTCTCTCAACTTCTGGGCCCTGTAATTAATTGCTGTTATCTCAATTTTGAATCATTGCTCACCGTCGTTTTCCTCCACCGCCGCCATGTTTCCGTGGAACATCGCTAAGTCAGCCGAGGCGATGTTCTCTCGATGGGCTGTGAGGAGGTTCTGCAAGTTTTTATTAAAGAAAAAATTGGGCCAGTTTTTGTTGGGAGATATTGATCTTGAACAACTTGATATACAACTTAGTGATGGCACAATTAAACTTAGCGATGTCGCACTTAATGTTGATTATCTTAATAGCAAGGTGTTGCTCTAATTTTGTTTGTCTGTTTTCCGGATTTTATAAATGTTTGGTTAGCTAGAAAGTACGTGGAAAATTTGATGTTGGGTTGCGTCGTTTTCGGTATTTTGATATCTCTTTGTTTAGTTGGTCGAGTTTAGGTTCGTATTTGGTTCATTTAAATGGGAGTTTTCTCTTTTTAAGTGTTTATCATCACTATGTCTTTTCTAACGATGATGCGTGGTTATGTTAATTTGTTAATAAATTTTTGAAATTTGGTTGTTGATATCAGAATTTGAAGATTGTTTACATTATCATATGGTGGCGTTTCATGAGTTCTCATTTTTACATGACTTTCTTTTGGCGATATTTTTATTTTCCAGATTAGCACAGCAGCATCAATAATAATTAAAGAAGGATCAATTGGATCGCTATTAATTAAAATGCCGTGGAAGGGTAAAGGTTGTCAAGTTGAGGTGGAAGATATTGAGCTTGTGCTTGCCCCCTGCACTGTGGATAATTTTCCAGCTGGAGCAGAGAGTCGCAGTTCGGCACTTGATGGTGATGAAGGCTTTGCTCAAGACTTAGGAAAGCTTGATCATGACATGATCGACGTTGCTGCAAAATTGAATTCCATGGATGTCCATGAAGGTGTCAAAACAATTGCAAAGATGGTGAGGTGGATTCTCACAAGCTTCCATGTAAAGGTTAACAATTTAATAGTTGCATTTGATCCATGTACAGAAAGAGATGAAAAGATACCAGTGTGTTGGAAAATATTGGTACTTAGGATATCAGAAATGGAATGTGGAACTTGTCTTTCTGACGATGCTGATCCAAATTCTAAAGCAAAAGTTGAGAGCTTGCTTGGCATAAGCACATTGACAAACTTCGTCCAGTTTCGAGGAGTAATTCTTGAACTTCTTCAATTGGATGATATTCACAAGAAAACATGCTCTTCTAGTGTGTCTGGAACAATGCCTGGTGAATTCTTTTCCTTATCCCATACATCAAGTGTTACAACTCCTATCATCATTGGGAAAAAAGGTGGATTTTGTGGTACATTAAATTTAAGCATGCCTTGGAGGGATGGATCTTTGGACATTCGTAAAGTGGATGCAGATATCTTTGTTGAACCTGTAGAATTACGATGTCAACCCAGCACAATTGTTTGGCTCATTCACTTATGGGATACTATTAGAAGTGTGGAGGATGGAGGTGGTCATATGCTTCAAAAGTTGACAGACCATGCTAACTGTTCATCAATACCTGTTTCTGGTGCTATTGCAATGAGTGAGGTGATTCCAGATCATGGTTTTTCAAATACATTACCTTCTTTGATGCTGCCAGAATCCGCAAATGAAGCTTTGCTACCTGGGTCACATTTTATATCAGACTGGGTACCATCTTCTGCTGGTAAAAGTAATAAAGTTGGGACTGATAAAGAACTTGATTTTGGGGCAAGGTTGGTATGTTTCTGTGCTGTAAATTTCCTTTATAATTTCAAAATACAGTTGCACAGAAATTGGTGGGATTCTCTTTGCACATTTTAGTGGGTAAGCATTTAAACCTCTAGCATGCATATTTGCTCAGGAATTGAGATAGAAAGTGAATTTCTTATGAAGTAGCAATCCACATTTTGGTTGAATTTTCTATTCACAGGAATCCCTTTTCTTAAGGATTTGAATAATCCTTTCTCTGAGATAAATTGCTATATCTGATAGTCATAGGCTAATGTTGTCAAGAAATGTTGGCCATACACTAGTTCAGTAGTTCGTACCTTTATGCCACTCCAAAACTAAACATGGGAATAAGGATGCTTATTTTACCTCAAGGCTTTTATTCCTGTGAGTATCCACTCTTTGTCTTTAGTTGTTGGTAATTCAAGATTCCTACTTCTGTGACTGAATAACTATTCTTTGTCCGTCAGCTTTAGGTAATTGGTATTTCTGCATGTGAAATGTGCTCTAAATATTGCCTAGTTTAACCCATTGCTTCCTATCTAACCTCCCGCTCCAACAAGTAAGAGAAGAGAAAGAGAGAAGAAGAGAGGGGGAGGGGGGGTGGGGGGAGCAAAGAAAAAGTGTGAGAATTAATAAATATTGATTAATTTACAATGGCAATCAAAAGGTCATTGTTCTTTTTGTTCTGTCAATTTTTATCTCCGTAATTTTCTTGCATGCTGTAGGAAACCAAGTTTTACTTTTGGAAATTAGAATGTATATGAACTTAACATATTTGGATTAATCAGTCTTATTTCAAGTTTTCATAATTAGTAACTTTTGTGGCCTATTTGCAGTGTGGACCAGTTTTTTGAGTGTTTTGATGGAATGAGAAGTTGTCAATCAGCTCTAGGGAACAGTGGGATGTGGAAGTGGACATGTTCTGTTTTCAGTGCCATTACTGCTGCATCCAGCCTTGCTTCTGGATCTTTGCATATTTCAAATGGTATGGATATTTTCACATCACTTTATTTCCTCAAGCAGATAGTAATTGAAGGGTTTGCTACCCTAGAAGTTCTGGTACGTTTTATGTCCCATATTTGTTTTGGTCAAAGTATGCCACATGGGTCATATGTGACAAATTTTACAAGGGCCTTGTGGGAATTTAAGAAAGAAAAAAAATCAGTATTGCAGTTATGGCTATCAGGGTCACCGTTTTTATCTCCAACTACGTTGTCCAAAACATTGCATCCTCAACTCCATTAAGGTTAATAATTGTTGAACATTTTACGAATTCTTGGATATTTAGTCACAATCAGAAGTTTAAACTTGATCCCTCATCTCATTTTTGCAATAGTCAAACTAATTTCATTCGACCAAAAGGTTAATTTCTTTAATTAGAATTCAGCTTTTATATATGACTCTCTTGCCAAAAAAAATTTGGGAGATAGTTGTCAGAGTTCGATCGTTTTGGGTGCTTTTTTCTCTTAAATTCTCATAATGCCTTTGTAAAATTTGCTACATAGGATCCATGTGATATACTTTAACCAAAAAATGCAAACACTATTCAAATGGTTAAAAGGGTACTAATACTTGAATTAGGGTACGTAAACGGAACATTTTAATAACATAGGACATAAAAGGTACCAGTGTATTAACATGGGTACTTTTATGGTGCCAAACCCGTAATTGAGACTTATGATTATTGTTTTGGGCTTAAATCCCCGATGCAGAACAGCAGCATGTTGAAACCAATCTTAAAGCAACTTTTGCGGGACTTTCTGTTGGCTTATCCTTTGAAGATGAAATCCAGACGTATCTTTGTGGCTCTGAAGGTGACAAAATTAATGCAGGCTCATATATTCCTTATTTAAGCGCAGAATGTCAGGACATTTGTCTGACTGTGCAGGTAATAACTTTGACAACGAAAATCTTTCATCATTTTTTTTGTTTGTTTTAACGCTTGTACAGTAAGTGTATTATCGATTATGCTTGATATCGTGCCAGACTAACCTGACACATTGGATAAGGTAAACAGGTATCTCCTTGCGAAATGAGGTTTGGGGGAACAATAAAGCATATTGAAGTTACTAATTACTTGACCTACATTGATGATTGTTTGAACTCTGGATTGATGGGGTGTAATGGCAAAGTTAACAGCCAGAATTATTTGATCCAACATCTTCAAGCTGATGTTCAAAGTGCTCTCCCTCCATTTGCCTCATCTGTTGTATGTTCAGAAAAGTTTAGTGGTTCAATTGCTAAGGATTTTCCGTTTGGAAATAAGGATAATGTGATGAAGGTTACATTACTTAAAACTTCAGGTGTCACTTGTGGCCAATTTACTTTAAAATCAAGCTCAACAGATGGCAGTCTAATGCAGCCAACATCCTTTTCAGTTAAGTTCCCATCGTTTGTTTTGTGGTTGGATTTACCTTTCTTAAATATGTTACTAAAATTATCAAAGGAAGTTGGGAAACCTATTGAGGAACAAGATGCATCTTATTCCAATGCCTCAAATGTACAATTTGGAACAACTCCGGTGGATCTTCAAAGACATTCCAGTCCTTGTGTTACTACTTTGTCTCCATCAGAGAGTTTGCAAGGTAATATATTTGTCCCTAATGCAAGGATTATTCTTTGTTTCCCTAACAAAAGTGGCAAAGATATTAGTGACTTCTCTTCCCGGGATCGATTCCTCTCCCTTGATTTTTCATCTCTAACCACTGGTGATGGGGAAATGATTCATGACACTGGTCCAAGATCTTGTGTAAATTCACGTGAAAGATATCTATCAACTGGAATGCAAGCTTTGCATTTCAACGTTGGCAATCTTGACATTTTTTTGGTTACTCCTGCAATGGAGGGTTTTGTTGCAAACTCCAGTAGTGTGTTGAGGCCAAAATTTTCAGCAGAGAAATTTTTCTCCCTAATCAGCAGAATAAGTTCTTATTCAGTCATTAGTTTCTTTTTGCAAGAGGGTCACATAACTGGTCCTTGGGTAGCAAAGAGAGCAAAGTTCTTAGCTACTTTTGAGGAATCAAAAAGCTGTCATAATTTTGTTGGAGAAGGTTATGAATTTGTTTCTGTTTCTACGATTAAAGAACTGGAAGATTTTAAGTCTCGAACCGTAGAAGAAATGACATTCAGCTCTGTATTTTTCGTACATGTCCATTTATCTAGTGTTACAATAAAATTAGGTCATTCTCAATATGAAAGCTTGTCCAGTCTTTTAGATCAGATGACAAAGGAACTATCATTTATGGCTTATGATGAAATCAATGTTAAGGAAGAAACTTCCATGTCTCAGATATCTTTTTTCCTGAACTGTGATGCTGTAGAGATATTAATTAGCCCAGATGTAAAGGACAACATCAAAAGCTCAATCCAGATTGAACTTCCTGGGTCGTGGTATTGTCTAAGACTGCAAGTTGAGAAGTTCACTTTGTTGTCCACTTTCAACGTTGGAGGTATTAAAGGAGGCAATTTCTTTTGGATAGCACATAGTGAAGGTAAATTGTGGGGTTCCATCACCAGTGCTCCTAATCAAGAGTTTCTGTTGATATCTTGTAGCAACTCTACAATGAAACGTGGTGATGGAGGAGGATCAAATGCATTGTCATCTCGGTTGGCTGGTTTTGATACTATATATTTCTGGGAGCCTGAGATCTCCCATGGTTTTACATCTGTTACTGTCAAAGGTGGCACAGTTGTTGGAGTAGGTGGTCGCTTGGACTGGATAGATGCAATAAGCTCTTTTTTCAGTGTTCCCTGTGGTGAAAATGAACATGCAGCTGAGAATTGTAGCCAGAAAAGGGACTCGGATATGCCTTTTGGAGCTTCTTTTATTCTTAATCTTGTTGATGTTGGATTGAGTTATGAGCCATACATGAAGAATTTAGTGGTCAAGAGTGGCACTTTAGATTCTGAGTTTGAATTTTCAAATGTTAAAGAAGAGAAGAGTATAGACCAAGTTGCTTGTCTTTTGGCTGCATCTTCTTTGACTTTGTCAAATTCATGTTTCAGGGGGGCAGTGAAAAAAGAGTACAGAATTAGAGTGGAAGATCTGGGGATTCTTCTTCGAACAGTGTCAGGGATAGAGGATGTTGGTTGTAGTTACAATACCAAATATCTTCGGAAGGTTGGATATGTTAAAATTGCCCAAGAGGCCTTGGTTGAAGCAATTTTGAGAACCAATTATGAGAATGGCATTCTATGGGAGGTAGATTGTGCTAAATCTCACATTTACATGGAAACTTGTTCCAACACCACTTATAGTATCATACGTTTGGCTGCTCAACTTCAAAAGCTGTTTGCCCCTGATATTGAGGAATCAGTGGTGCACTTGGAGACCAGATGGATTAAAGCTCAGGAGGAGCATGAGAGAAAAGGTTTAAAGGAAGATAATAGCTTATTTTACAATGATACAGAAGCATCGTCTTCTTGTGTTCGGTCTTCACATGTGGCTACACAAAGTGAACCTGAAGTTGTTGGGATACTGAATGAGATACGTGAAGATGCATTTCATGTAGATGGAGATCAAATGTGCCAATATGATTGTTCTGAATCACAAGTTCACAATTTACTCGATGAAAGCTGTTCTGGAGAAGGGGGCTGCCTTAGTATTGGCATTCATGATAGTCTTTCCCCTGGTCTATCCTTTGATGGTTCAGTGCCTGTAGCAGGATTAGAGAGGAGTCATATCTCTGCTTTGAAGGAGGACAACATATTAGAGTTATTAGAAGGCTATTGTTTACCAGAGTTACGACCTCTCTCAGAACCACCTATTGCCAGACAACCATTAAATGATTTTCATGTATGCAATTCCAGTAATGTCATTACAGATCTAGAATGGGAAAACAGTGGATGGTATCCAGATACCACTTTCAAAATTGTAGAAGATCACATATCAAAGAAGGGCGACAGTACTTGCACTCACAAGCTTTATCCTACTAACAGTGACAGTATAAAAGCCAGCGGGTTCACAGGGCCTACTGGATGTGTATTTCTTAAAAACATTGATGTGAGATGGAGAATGTATGCTGGTGTTGATTCGCATAAGTGCCAGGATAGTTGTCAAGAATCTGCAGATACTAGTGGAAGGGATACAAGTACATGTCTAGAACTTTCACTCTCTGGGATGGAAATTCAATATGAGATGTTTCCAGTTGGTGGATTACATGTCTCCAGACTCTCTCTTGCAGTTCAAGATTTTCATCTATATGACAGGAGTAGAGATGCTCCTTGGACCCTGGTAATTTTTGTTGTAACACTTTATAATTTTTTTAAAGTTCCTTACAAAATAAGATTTATAAGAGCTTTACTTTTAAATTGCAAGGTGCTGGGAGATTATCATTCAAAGGATCACCCTAGGAGATCCTCTTCCAAAGCATTCAAGATGGAGTTAGAAGCTGTCAGGCCAGATCCTTTAACTCCTCTTGAAGAGTACCGGTAAATTTATTGTGCTAGTTTTTTTGTAATTATGTTAGTATTGCAATACCAAGTCTATTAAATTGCTCCAGAGGAATATTGTTATTATTGTTGTTGATGTTGGTATTGATATTGGGTATTTTTTTTGGTTGTTGCTAATATTGGTATTGATATTGTTGTAGCTATTGCTTTTGTTTTCTTGTTATTAGTATTCCTGTTCTTATTGTTCTTATTTTGTTTGTACGTGCATAAGTAACAATAAGTTGTCAAAAGAGAAATCACAGATTTAAATTGGATAGTTTGTTAATCTTGAGGAAGGCCAAAAGATATATTTTTACGAGTTCTAAGGAATTGTTGACTTTATAGTCATATTTTAATGATATTATATAATTTGTTTGCTTTTTTAAAATTAATATTTTTTAGGCTTGCTCAACAATTATAGCTGGCTTAATAGCATTTCTCTTTCTGTAAGTTTTGCTTAGAGAATAGAGATTATAGAATAGTTTTAGCTGAATGCTGGATGTTGTATTTTCTCCACCTTTCAGGTTGCAAATTGCTTGCCTTCCCATATTATTGCATCTTCATCAGTCCCAGCTTGATTTTCTCATCAGCTTTTTTGGGTGGAATGACTCATCAGTCGATCAGTCTCCAGGTCATTATGAAAATCCAGACATGTCAAAGTTATCAGTGATGGGTAACGATCTTGCGGGGCACACCATTAAAGAAGAGGCATTTCTTCCTTATTTTCAGGTGAGATGATGGAATTTCTCTAACCATATTACCAATATAATGCTGCTATTGATTTTTTTATTTATCATTTTATATCAACAAAACTCTGTTGCTTCCTTTAAAAATATAATTGGTCTTTTCGTGTAAGGCCTATGGGTCCATCTCTCTTCTCCGTATATTGTGTTATTGCCTTCAGTTGAACTATGATTTTTTTTCGAGAACTTTGTGTGGGAGCTCTCATTGATAATTATAATTTACTGAAAACATGATTAGATAGCAGTAAACCTAATATATTTACGAGTTCATGAGAGAGATACAATATCCAACTTTGCTAATCCCTTTATCACAAATATTGCCAGAGTGCTGGGTTAATTTGTTTTTGTTTCTGTTTTGTTATTATTGTAAGCCATAATCAGAACAGAGTACACCTGGTAAAAGTACAATAACAAAACCTCAAAGAAATGACAATGAATAGTATGAGATACTAGCCAACAACTATATAGTGAATCTTCTGGTAAATATCAATAATCTCTCCCAGGTTTGGTCAGTTATCAGCCTACCTTTAAAAATAATTATTAATATCAGCCTTGTATCCCTAGGTTTGGCAAATAACGAAGAAATCACACCAATGTTGACACTATTATTTTTCAATTATCATCCACTCTCAGAAGTTGTGTTTTTTTGTCCTTATTGATGGTATTTTAATTTTAGTGCATTTTATAATTGATCGAACCTGGGGACTAAAATTATGGGGAATTGATCGATCCTTTGGAGCTGAGAATGAGTCAAGGAAAAATGGTATTATGTATGACTATGTTTAGGCAATGTACAGGTGCTCCTTTACAATGCATAAAGAGTCGATTGGTTCCTATGTGAAAGCTGCATTATTAGCCATGCTTCCTATTTAAACATTCACATATCTTGACTTTTTCAACCAATTGTTTTTTATTTCCTCTGCATAATCTATGTTGTTTGAACTTCAATTGACGATGCAGCATGCATCTCTTTGATTAGTAATTTTGGGGATTGGTGTTTATTTGGATGTTTGATTTGTCTCTGTTACATATTTTCTGTTTAGCTGTTTGGATGTCATACTTTTTTTTTCAGGATGTTAGGTTGATTACTTGTTTATTCATTTTCAGAACTTTGATATATGGCCTGTTTTTATTCGGGTTGACTACATTCCTCGCTGTGTTGATCTAGCTGCATTGAGAGGTGGGAAGTATGCAGAACTTGTTAATCTTGTACCTTGGAAGGTAAACTTTAAGGACTTTTTTGTTAATTTTACTTGTATTATTAGTTTGGCGTGAGGGCCCTCAACACTTTCTATTGGATACCTTATCTTAGGGGCAAGATGGCTTAACGTTGGCACTTCAGGCACTCTTTTTTTAATAATAAAAAATACAAGAAACATATAAGATATTTATATATGTAATTATTACAAAAGTAAAAGGGGATTAGTAGTCCACTTTCACAAGAAAGCATCAAGCTTATACCATATAATAGCTATGCATTACAAAACGCCAGCTATAACTAGGATATATAAGCTATCCGATTAAAACTTATAAGAAACTGAGAATAATCTTTCATTGTTTTAATTTGCTGATGGGCTTCATAACCATTATTTCTCGCATAAGAACAAGTTCAAGTTGAGTAATCTCCATGCTTTGTATATCAAAATGCAATTAGATTATCACAGGCATGATGAAAGAGTAATGGAAATGAATAATATTATTATTTTTTCACTCAATTAATTTTTCCAAAATCTTATATCTGTCATCATTTATTTATGATAACTGAAAACATCACTCTTATGTTGCAATTTATGCAGGGAGTTGAGCTGCAGCTCAAGCATGTGCATGCTGCTGGTATATATGGCTGGGGCAATGTATGTGAAACAATTGCAGGGGAGTGGTTGGAAGATATTTCTCAAAATCAGGTTGTAATAGTAGTCTTCGTGCTTCTTGGTTCTTTTGCCAACACCATAGTGTGTTCATAAGTAGTAATTATAATTCCTACACACAGATTCATAAAATATTGCGAGGCCTTCCTACCGTCCGTTCATTGGTTGCTGTTGCTGCTGGTGCTGCAAAGCTTGTTTCTATGCCAGTTGAGAACTATAGGAAGGATAAGAGAGTACTCAAAGGAATGCAAAGAGGTAAATATATTGAACAAGTTAAATTTAGTCAATGTTTTTCATTCAGATGATGGTTGAGAGCATGGAAAGTCATGTCTTATGGAGTTGTAATAGGTTGAAGGATTTATTGGCTGTAAATTACTCATAATATATTTAAAATCGATTGTAAAAGCTACAAATTATTCTATCGAAATTAGTATTGTATTTAACTTAGCATTATTCCACTATATGCTAATACCCATTAATTGTGGTCATACAAAAATCCTTCCCAACATTGTGTGGGTGTATCTTCTCTTATAGGCTTTGATTACCAAGTTTTTCTCTTCATTCCGAGTATTATCTTGATAGAGTAATGATCTTGGCATTTACTTGAAGCAACTTCCTTTTATAGGTACAGCTGCATTTCTTAGAAGTATTTCTCTTGAAACTGTTGCACTTGGAGTACATTTGGCAGCTGGCGCACACGATATTTTGCTCCAAGCAGAATATGTGTGTACCACAATTGCTCCTTCTGTACCATTGTCAATACCTAGTAGAAACAAAGGAAAAGTTAGATCTAACCAGCCTAAAGATGCTCAACAAGGAATTCAACGAGTGAGTATTTGTATCTTGCTATTCTCTCTCTGGTACAATTGTATTTTTGAGCTAGTGTCTGAATTTCACTCTTTTTAAGCTTGTTTGTTTGTCCAGACCTTTTGTGATAATTGGATTTCAGTTTTGGGAAGCTCCAAATTATGTTAGAATCTAGTAGTGCAATTACCTCATACATGATAAATGACACCATTTGTTTCAACAATGAGCACATGTATGCCAAGCCAGCTAACTTTCCGTTATCAGTTTCCCAGCTATTTGCTGAGTGCAAAGAGATGATAATTTGAACAGTAATAATTGCATTTACAATTTTGAGGAGGCACTAATCTTTTTAATGTCAAATGAATCTAGTGATTGACGTCTGAAATTTGTGCTACTTAGCTGCCAAGAATAATTTAAGTCTACTGGGTGGTGTTAGAATTCCTCTTATGATTAAAGATACTGTATAAAGTTCTTAGCTATATATATATATATATATATATATGCAAAATAAGAGCCTAGAGAAATCAATTAATCTCATCTATTTTAGTGATCATTTTGAGTAACAATTTCTAGGACTCTGCAGAACCTTGGGGATTATGTGACATATGAAGTAGAATGGAATGGGAATTATTTTTTTTATTATTTCTTACGTAAAATTTGGATACATATATATACACAAGTATCTGTGAAAAGATCCTAATTTGATCTTGATTTTTAGGAACTAATTTACACTAGTTAAGGAAAGTAAATCATAGCTTACAAGATTAATACCCTTAAAATATAAATCCACAATTATAGGAAACTAACAATTTTTATATGTGGCTAAGTTTGAATTTCTACACTCCCCCCAAGTTAGACTATATATTCTCATTAAATCAAGTTTAGAACTTAGTTCGATGAAGTTTGGAAGAAAGAGTGCCTTTGTGAGGATGTCTGCTACTTGAAGTCGAAATGGAAATGCTTCGGTGATATAATATTGCTTTCTATCTTTTCGCTAATGAAGTGTCGGTCGATCTCAACATACTTTGTCCTATCATAATAGACAGGGTTCTTGGCAATAGCTATAGCTATACATCATATCTGTAGGACTAGAAATGCTAACTTTGAGTTCATCTAGTAGCCGTTTTAACTAAATTCTTTCACAAATATTTTGAGCTAAGGTTCGAAATTTTGCCTCAGCACTATTATGTGCCACCACTTGTTGCCTTTTACTCTGCCATGTCGCTAAATTTCTCTTTACATAGGAGCAATACCCTGAAGTTGATTTTCGGTCAATGGGAGATCCAACCCAATTTGCATCCGTGTAGACTTCTAAGGAGCGATTAAGCATTTGAACATTAGTCCCTTTGTAGAATCCTTCTTAAGATATTTAAGACTACGGTAAACTGCCTCCATGTAGGAATGGGCACGGGGACGGGCGGGGACGGTTTTTGATATAACCGTCCCCGAACCGAATTTTAAAACCTATAATCGAAACCGCCCGAAAACCGTTACGGTTCGGGGATGGTTTTTTACCTGTGGGTAACAGTTCGGGACGGTTATGAAAAAAACCCTAAAAAAAAACCGAAATATATATAATTTAATTTATTAAATATATATAATTAATTTTTTATTTATAATTTAATTAATTAAATATAATTAATTTCGGGTACGAGTGGGTACGATTTTTAGTATAACCGTAACCGTTGTTTCATATTCGGTTTTTACCCGAAACCGTCCCCGTCTCCGAAATTTACTGGTTAAAAACCGAACCGTCGGTTTGGATAACCGCGGATAACCGAACCCGCGGTTTTTTTGCCCATCCCTACGACTCCATGTGTGTTTCTGAAGGATTACTTGGAATGATTAACAAGATTCACTGCAAAACTTATATCCGAACACGTGTAAATCAAATAGATCAACTTCCCTACTAAGCGTTGATATTGTCCTTTATCCACAACCATTTCTTCTGTTCGAGGCTTCAATTTTGTGTTAGGGTCCATAAGAGTGTCTACTGGCCTACACCAACTCATACCTGTTTCTTTTAAGAGATTTAATATATACTTTCGTTGGGAAATTGAAATTCTCTTTCTTTATCCAGCCATTTCTATTACTAAAAAATACTTAAGATGTCCTAAGTCTTTGATTTCAAACTTTTTGGATAAGAGAAGCTTAAGTGTCCTCATTTCCTCTTCATAATTTCCCGTGAGAACTATATCATCAACTTATACTATTAATACAGTAATCTTACCATTGGGGAAGTGTTTGATGAAAAGAGTATGATCAGTTTAAGACTGTAAGTAGCCATCTTGTTGTAGCACCCTTGCAAATTTGTTAAACCACGCTTGGGATGATTGTTTGAGACCGTACAGTGACTTTTGAAGCCTACAGACTTTGCCTCGGGTATAATTAATTTCGAACCCAGGAGGTATATCCATATATACTTTTACTAAGTTTCCATTCAAAAATGTATTTTTCATATCAAGTTGAAATAAAGGCCAATCTTGATTCGTAGCAATGGATAATAAAACACTTACTGTATTGAGTTTGGCTACAGGAGCAAATGTTTCTTAGTAGTCAATTCCATATGATTAAACGTAGTCCTTTGCTACCAAGCGGGCTTTGAACTGTTCAATACTACATCAGTCTTTTGTTTTACTGAGAAAATCCACTTGCATCCAACTGTTTGTTTTCTAGGTGGTAGAGTTGTTAGGATCTATGTGCTATTCTTCTTAATGGCATGAAATTCTTCTAGTGCACCAGCTCTCCATTCAGGAAATTTTAATGCGTCATGAACTGTTTTGGGAATCTAGATTTTGTCTAGAGTAGTCACAAATGCTTTGAATTTTTGGAAAAGTTTGGAGTAGGACATATAGTTGCGGATATGATGTTGTGTACATGAGCGAATTCCCTTTCTCCGAGCAATAGGTAGAGATAAGTCTGGATCATATTTTGTCACCTTTTCAATACTGTATTTTGTGTGGTTTAGCCTCACCTTGTGTTAATTCAAAAATTGTTGAGTTCGGATTAGACTCCAAGTTTTGTTGATTTTGAACCGACTGTTGAGGTTGTTTTCTCCTAGTATAGACTTTTAATGTCTCATCAAGAAGGTGGAGATGTTTTGGGCATATATCTGACTTATCAGATGGTGAATTGAGTGAAATGTGTTTGGAAAGTCAGCTCCTGTCTGAGGGTTTGAAGGTGATGGAGAATCTAAATTAGGTAAGTGAAGAATTGAATTGAGTGAACTTGAACTTGGTACTGGATCAATGAGAAAACTCCAATCCCAATTTTGTGATTCATGTATGTTTGTCTCCTCCTGAATTACGAAATTGGGAAAAAAATGGTTTATCTTCAAAGAATGATATTCATGGTGTGATAAACCTTTTGGTGAGAGGAGAAAAACATTTATATCCTTTCTTGTTTGGTGTGTATCCAATGAAGATGCATTTAAGTGCTCTTTCATCAAGTTTAGCTCGACTATGAGGGTGAATATGAATAAACATAATGTATCCAAAAATTTTAAGAAGAATTTGGGAACGTAGCAGGTGAGTTTGGATAGAGATCAAAAAGTGATTGCACTGAAGTTTTGAATTTGAGATCACATGAAGTCATTTTATTAATGAGATAGGTGGTCGTAAGGACAACCTCGTCTTAGAATTTCTCAATTACATTAGATTGGAAGAGTAATGAACGAACAACCTTAAGTACATGATGATTTTTGTGTTCTACCACACCATTTTTTTGAGGTATCTACGCATGAGCTTTAATGGATAATTTCATAAGATTGGAGATAAGGACTGAGAATAGATTTGAAGAAATCTTGGGCATTATCAGTTTTAAGGACTTGAATTTTGGCTTGAAATTGAGTTTAAATCATGATATGAATTGTTTTTAAGATTTGGTTAGTTTCAGATTTATCTTTCATGAGAAAGGTCCAGCTTAATTGTGTATGATCATCAACCAATAATAGAAGCCACCTAGCTCCAGAAATATTAGGGATTTTGGTTGACTCCCTGATATCATCATGGATAAGAGAAAAAAGGAGGATTGGTTTGTATGGTCGTGGGACATATATATTTCGAGTGTGTTTTGATAATTGGCAAACTTTGCATCTTTATTAATGAATAATGATGGAAATAAACATTTCAAATACAAGAAATTTTGATCACCTAAATGATAGTACTGCAACATGATTGCACTTGTTTTATTGGACTGACTTATTGACGCATGATTCTGAACTGACCAGCACTGGGGTCTAATACTATTCTTATTATTATTATTACTTTGAGTTGGGACAAAAAATGAATCTACTTTGAGGAGATACAAACCTGCACAAAGTACTGCATTGTTAATCATCTTCTTCAAACTCAAGTCTTAAAAAACATAAAATTTGCTAAAAAAATTGTCTCACGGTGAAGATCATGGGTTAATTTTCTTACAGATATTAGATTACACTTAAGATAAGGTATAAAGAATATTGAGTGTAGACTGAGATTGCGTGAGAGATATATGATTCCTATTTTAACAACTCTTGAGTATGAACCATTGACAATACGCATTGTGTGATAATTCTGACATGGAGTATAAGTTGAGAACAATGATTTATAACCTGTCATGTGATCTGATGCGCTTGAATCTACTATCCAAGATGTTGAAGGTAACTGAGTCACATGAAGTGCTTGATTTTTATTGTTGTGCTCAGAGTCGATCATGATGAACACGAGTTTGAGAGAGAGAGAAATCGTTAGAAATATATTGCAGAGAGGTGACAGAGAAATGCTGAAAATATCCTGTAATAGTTAGTAGGTTAAGAATTCGGTAGAAACTAAAAATGTAAAAAATCTGAAGAAAAAAAATTAGGTTTCATAATTCATGTTTTGATACCATAAAGCATAATAGAATGAAAATTATTTTTTTTATTATTTCTTAGGTACAATTTGGATAAATATATATACACAAGGACTTGTAAAAAAGATCCTGATTTGATCTTGATTTTTAGGAACTAATTTACACTTGTTAAGGAAAGTAAATCACAACAAATCATAACTATATACACAAAATTAATATCCCTAAAATATAAATCCATAATTATAAGAAATTAACAATTTTCACGTGGTTAGTTTGAATTCCTACGACATATGACCCAAAAACATTTTTAAATTTTATTTTAAATAACTGAAAATTGTTTTGATGTGAAAATTACTATTTCCCTTGAGGTTGTGAATATATCATTCTTCTCCCTTAAGCTTTAAAAAAAAACACGAATCCCTTGTTGCTAATTGCTACCCGGATGAAATGATGTGTGTACTTGTGCATGTTTCTGCTAATGTATTATTTTGCTCAGAGAGGGAGGGAGAAGAAAGAGTCTTTGGAAAACGAGTTAATGTTGACATGTTAATATTCACAGGCGTATGAAACCCTCAGTGATGGCTTGGGAAAATCTGCTTCTGCCTTGGTACAAACACCTTTGAAAAGGTACCAGCGTGGTGCCAGTGCTGGCTCTGCTTTTGCAACTGCTGTTCGGGCAGTTCCTGCAGCTGCAGTAGCCCCAGTTTCTGCTTGTGCAAGTGCTGTACATTGTGCTTTTCTTGGTTTCAGAAATAGGTTTGTCCTTGTGCTTGATTTTGTTTTTTATGCAGTGAGATTACATGGTTAGTGATAACCTTTATTATTAATACCTTGAACTTCAAAACTAATTTTGCTATTTGCTGATTGCAGCCTTGATCCTGAGCGTAAAAAAGAGTCTATAGAAAAATATATGGGTCCCTCTGAGCCTTGGGAACAAAACTGATGGCAAGGTCATTAATTTATTATTTGCCCAATCAGTTCAAACATTTGCTTAATCTCTAACGAGCATTTTTAAAAGTGTTAACTTTTTACTTTTTTTTTGTGGGTCATCTTTAACATGCAGGGTACGAATATTATTTGAGATTCTCAAGAAATCTTACTTTTCAACAGAAAGTGGGATAATCAATGGACGCCTGCAGTTTTCTTTGCAGCTCAATGTATCATGTAAGTCGAATCGAACCCTTTTTAGTTCTCTATACTGTTTTAATTGATTTCCGAAGCTTCGATTATCTTTGCGTTCTGAAGTAGGATACCTGTAATATGATATTTCAAGTTGTCATGCTCAACATTCGTAATTTCGTATTGCTTTCAGTTGCAGCTGCGACCATTTTTTGGGAAATATTTTTTCCCGTCAGGGCAATTGGTGGACGGAAATTTTGAACATATAATGTACATTATACAATTGTGTGTGTATTTTTTTCCTTGTTGATATGATTTACAAGTTGGTATTGTGTAAATTCATTATTTTTACAAAAGCCTGAATCAAATGGTTGTTCACTCTGTCCGATGTACATAGTTAATCAAATATATATATTTTTTCCTTTTTTGAGGGGTAGAGATCAGCAGTTGCTTTTTATTTGTAATTATACAAGTCAGTTGTGAATAAATGTCAATGGTGGTTTGCATTTTCTGATGTTTCAGTATGGGTTTTTCCCCATGTTGATTGGAGAAATGATTTTGAATATTAATGGGTAAAACAGATTTAATTTACACCATATAAAATAAAACATATGTTAAAAAAATATTATCTTTCATAATCTCTCTATATAACTCTAAACCTTTTAATCTACAGAATCAGAAGAATTAGTAGGCATCTGATAGAACTTCTAACGAATGTATCCATGGCAAATTTTTGTTTGCCATGTATGACCTTATGCTTTCACCTAGGTTAGATTCACCTCGTCCCATTTTCACTTCCATTTGAAGTCAAAACCAAGCCATATTCTATGTCTCGTATTATTTTATTTTATTACGGCTGAGCTAAAATCTCAAATAATATTTATCACTAATGTAATTTTAAAATTACTGTATCGAGCCTTGCAAAAAGTGTATATTTCTCAAATAAAAAACAATAAAATCAAGCCATATTTAATAGCAGTATTTATAATTCAAAATCTTTTTTAAAAGCATAACATGATTTATAGTGTTTTGGTCGTGTTTTTGAGAGGCGTGTTAAAATAATAATTTTGATTTCAAAAGTAGTGAAGCTTTAAAAATGAAAATGTATCACTTGGAAAATGTCATCTGAAGATAAGACTCATACCAGTTTAGGTCTGGAATGGTAAGCTTCAATCGTTTTTCTCACTTCTATTTGAATTTTGCATTGTTTTATCTTATAAATTTCATACTTATTTTTAAAATAATATTTAGATTTTATATTTATTTTTTTAATAATTTAATCTTATTATTATTAAAATAGTGATCGTAAAAGAACAAAAATATTTTAGTTAATTTATTTAATTTAAAATAATTTTTATTAAATTATCACAAAAATAAATATATAATCTAAATGTCATTTTTATAATAAGAGGTTAAATTATTTGTAGTATTTTATTATTGCTGAAACTTCCCAAAAATAAAATAAATAAACAAAGTGACCACCTACTGCTTGCTACAGGTCTTAAGCCAACTTTTTGTCCACCAATTCTCTACCAAACTTTTTTTGCCCTTCTTCTTTTCATAGAATAATGATATACATTTCAAAATCTCAATTCATATATTAGCATTACATTGATTATTATAATGTTAAGATTGATAGGTGTTTCAAAGAATATGTGAAATTACTTATTTTTAAAGTTCATTGAGCTTCATCTATTTAGAATATTACATGTTTAAGTTTCAGCAAAACTCATTTTTCTACCAAACATCATTATCAACTTTATTCAAATATTATCGAATCCTCTTAAATGCAATATTTATAAATTATATATATATATAATAAAATTATCTCTTTAGATTTAAATTTTTTGAATTTTACCATTTAAAAATTTAATATAAATTTAAATATACACTTAAATAAAATATATATATATATATATATATATCATATTTTTCAATAACATAAATACATTATAGTTGTTAATTTGTACGCCATGTGATATCTTTGTTGAATATTGTAACATTATTATTCAGTCAGATTTCGTATGGCTATGATTAAATAACGAGTTATGTGTTTGAGCGCAATTTAAGCTAAACATATATGATCAGTTAGCGTTCGATTGATTCCTAAAATTATAAGAGTTCCCCTGGTGTACCATCTGTGACTTCACCTATAAGGCTATAACCTCTTTTATGAACAAAAAAATAAATAAATAATGAGTTCATTGACTTATTTTTACAATTTATTAAAGTTAGAAATAAATGTTAATAGTATATAAAAAAGCCCATGCATTTTACTCTCTTCCTATTTTGTTTAAATATTTAAATAAATAATGAGATCTTATCATTTTTTTTTCTTTTATACCCGATTTTATCAAATAGTTAAACACGTACATGTTTAATAAAAAATAATAAAAAATTGTTTCAAAATAAAATAAAATATATATAAATAAGAATAAATAAAATTCAATCTAATTATTTTAAATATTATGTATTTTATTATTAAAAATATATATTTTTATACAATTATATGTATATAAAAAATAATATTAATATATACTTGGTTTCAATTAATTACAGTTTTGATATTATAATAATTATTCTCACTTTATATCTTATCAATTATGATTATTTAAAAAAAATCATCTATTTTTTTGTGAAATTTTAATTAAAATATCGATTCCTAAATTTATATCGTTTAATTTTTTCAATATAATATTAAGGTCAGATGAGTACGTGCAATATCAGATCTAGAATTAGAGTTTAAGAAGAGTATTATAAAATTAGTAAAAAATAATATTATTTATTTTTTTGTTATTTTATATTTTTTATTGAATAAATATATTTTATATATCTTATTTGAGTTTAATATATTAAAATTATTAGATTTATAATAAATTTTTAAGTATTTAAAGCCAAAAATTTTAAATCTAAGAGACACAATTTAGTTTCATGTATAGATTCATCTATATTATATATATTACATCTAAAAAAATTTTATTTATAAGAAAATAAGGGGACATGTGGCACTCATACCCATATATAAATATGCCTCTAAATATAAGTTTCTTAGTTATATCAAAAATAATAATTTAATATTTTTTTAATAGATTAATCATTTGTTTTAAAAAAATTGACATCACAAGAATAAATTATCAAATTTTTATTTTTTTCGTATTGTTTCAACTGGTATTAAGATATTAATCTCATAAATTATCTTTATTAATATACAATAATGATTACAAAAGTTATAAAATAAAATAAGATAAAAATATAAAAGCTAAAATTTGATTATTTTTTATTATTAAGTCATTTTTTTCATAACAAATTGACTAAAATACTACAAAAATAAAAATGTGATTAAATTGGTCTAACTAGCATAATTAAATAACTTTTACCCCTTTAAGATACGTAGGTTCACATAATAAAAAAATAATAGAATTGAATGTAAAAAAAATAATATTATTATTACAATGTTTGATTTGATCATTATATTGAGAATCAATATCACAGTATTTTAATATTTTGTTTATGATTGAAATAAAATGAAAAATATTGTATATTATCTCAATATACATATATTTGATGAAATTTAAATAATATCATTTAATTACTATTATTTTAGATAGAATATATTATTAAAAATAATTATTTTTTAAAATAATTATTACTTAATCTAAAAATTAAAAAAATTGTAAATTTTTATTCCATATTATTTGAATTACATTTGATAATAAAATTAAAATAATATATTTTTTATATAATGAAAAATAAAATGAATTACTTTTTCCTAAAGCATAATAAAATGATAATTTTATTTTTCGTTCTATTATATATCCATAACATAACTAAAAATGAAAATATATAAAAATAATTTCATTATCAATTATATTTATTCCAACTAAATCGATTTATCTCTTATATTAAGCTAACCGTTAAATAACAAGAAATAATCACTTTAATTTAATATTTACAAAATTAAATATCTATTTCCTTATAATTAAGAAGTAATTCAACCCTTCTTTTTTTTTTCTTACTCGATTAGTTCAAAATTAAATGTAATATCTCGTACGTATTTCAAAATATGCAGTGAGCAAATAATATATTTTTAATATTTTTGATATATAATAATTTTTTATTTATTATATATTTACCGATAATACAATCTTACAAACTAGTGGTAAATGCAATTTTCCTTTTTCCTTACTCAAAGAGTCTACGAGCACCCACCACCAGACTAACGATAGGTCCACAACTACCGCACTATTATTACCAATTCCCATATAGTGGGCCCCAACAAGTCGCTCCCACTAAACTATTGAAGCTCACCAACCCCCGACCGGTCTTGTTGGGCGGCTCAACCACCCCCAATCCGGTTCGAACCAAACGGATAATCTCTTTTATATACTCTGTTCTTTTCTCTTTCTCATTTCAGATCGCTCTAAACTCATATACTCAACTAGAAAGAAATTAGGGTCATCACAAAAGAGAAGAAAAATGGCAACCAATGGAGAAGAACAGCAAAACCAAGGAGGAAGACACCAAGAGGTTGGCCACAAAAGCCTTTTGCAAAGTGATGCTCTTTTCCAGGTTCGTATTAAATATTAAAAAATTGTTTATCAAATTCTCTTGAATTTAAATTTCTTTCTTTTTATTGATTTTATTTGTTTTTCCATTTGAATTTGGGATTTTGTAGTATATTTTAGAGACCAGTGTTTATCCAAGAGAGCCTGAACCCATGAAAGAGCTCAGGGAAATTACAGCAAAACATCCGTGGTTGGTTAATTTCTTATCGATTACATTTTACTCGAATCAATAAATCTAATTAATCATATTTTATCACTAAATTACTTACGATAAGTATTTTAAGTAATGTTTAAATTTTAAAAGTTAGTAAGTATTTTAAATTTAAAATTATGATAACATTAAAGCTTATATTACTATTAAAATTATTAGTTAATGTTAAATTGATTATTAAAGCTTATATTATAAATATACCGAAATTTTATTTTTAATAGTTTTTGATGAATGGGTTTATTTATTTATATTAAAACAGGAACATCATGACCACATCAGCTGATGAAGGGCAATTTCTAAATATGCTTCTTAAGCTTATAAATGCTAAGAACACTATGGAGATTGGTGTTTATACTGGCTATTCTCTTCTTGCTACAGCTCTTGCTATTCCTGATGATGGAAAGGTCTGATTTTTAATTTTTAAATCCAAACTTAATTAATTAATTAAAACAAAGCTAATTTAATTACGAAAATTATTAATTAAATGATTAATTTATTTTGGATGATGGATGATATAACAGATATTAGCCATGGACATTAACAGAGAAAACTATGAATTGGGTCTGCCTGTAATTGAAAAGGCTGGTGTTGCCCACAAGATTGACTTCAAAGAAGGCCCTGCTCTTCCTCTTCTTGACCAACTCATTGCAGATGTATATTTCCTTCTTATTTTTCATTCCAAAATTGAAATAATTCGGTCACTTTTTTTTTTGTTTTTCCTACTCTATTCAGAATTGAACTTAAGGACCCGAACATACGTAGTATTGAATTCTTTTTAGGGTTTTATTTTTCAAAAAAAAAATCTTAAAATTTATTAAAATAAAAATAACAATCTAATAATATTAAAAATTATCAATTTAAATTACATTCAATATAAAATTAATATAAATAAACATTGTTTAAAATGAAATAATATATCCAATTTTTTTATAACATAAATTGTTAACCTTTACTAATTTAGGATTCAATGGATTAAATACACTTGACGTTGCATATGAATTGTTATATTTTTTAAATTTTTTCTTTTCTTTAATTTTTTAAAACATATTTTAAATTAAGTAAGAAATAAAAAATTAAATATAAACATTGATTTTTTGAATTTAAAAATTATTTTTAACTTATGTATATAAATGTTTTTGCTAATAAGTTTTAAAATATACATAAAAATATTAGGATAAGATATAAAAGTCTTTAAGATGCTTAATTTTAAATTTTTTCTTTAATAATATAAGAGTCTTTAAGATATTTAATTTTTTTAATTTAATAAAATACAAAGTGCAAGACATTATCTAAAACTAGAAGGATATTTTTATCTAAAATTTATTTAGGTGTTATTTATATTTTGATATTTAATGTATTTATTTTCCTTATTATTGTACTGTTTAATAATTTAATTTTCCCATTGTTTTTACGAGTGAGTTTTTTATTTCTTATGGTGGAGCACAGGAGAAGAATCATGGAACATACGACTTTATCTTCGTGGATGCCGACAAGGACAACTACCTAAATTACCACAAGAGGTTAATCGACCTAGTGAAGATAGGAGGAGTAATCGGGTACGATAACACCTTATGGAATGGCTCTGTGGTCGCACCACCTGATGCGCCTATGCGCAAGTACGTCAGATATTACAGAGACTTTGTGATTGAGCTCAACAAGGCCCTCGCTGCTGACCCTAGGATTGAGATCTGCATGCTTCCTGTTGGTGATGGTATCACTATCTGCCGTCGGATTAAGTGAACACCATAACGGCTAATACATTGTACTTCATCTTTTGCTTTTTTTTTTAAATTCCCTCTACTTTTACTTTATTTTATTTTATGATAAAGCATTGTGTATTTGAATGGTATTATGATACTTACCATCATTAATCAATAATTAAATTTGATATTTTTGGATGGATTATTATAAGTAAAAATATATTTTAATTTTATAATTTATAAATAAAATATTTATAGTCTTATTATTATAAAAAATTAATACTTTAATATAAAAATTAATCTATAAAATATACTCATTTTTAAAATAATTAAAAAAATTAAAGTATTTATTTTTAATTAATGAAACTAAATATCTAATTCAAAAATTATAAATTTATTAAAAAAAATCTCATACCTATTATGTTTGACTGTCTTTTTTGATATGACTTAATGTTTAACTATTCATTACAATAATACCGTGAGTGATTGATTAAAATAAAAATAAAATTAAGTGAGTGTAAAATATAACTGGTGATTACTTTACATTATTCTTCAAGTCAAAAATATGATAGATATATAGTATATTTAGGATGGTATGCTTGTGTACTTTTTATATTCACACGTAGAAAATTTTAGATTATTTTATTTTATTATTTGATAAATATAAAATAGTAATTTTTATTTTATTAAACGATAAAAATTAGGTTTTTTTTAAATAATATTGATTATTTTAAAATTTTATTTAAATATAATATGATTTGTTAGTTCATCATTTGTTTATCAAAATTGTTAGAATTTTAATGATATTTGTAAAAAGATATTGAACATTATTCAAAATTAATGATAAAAATTAAATCATTTCTTACCATGTATTTTATACAATATTTCCTAAAAGTTAAGAAGAAATAAATAAATAGTGTAACCTTTAATTTTAATCTCTTTTTTAACCTGTATTATCTACCCAACTTATTCTCACGCGCTAGAAATCAAGATAGGTGCATATTGGCCTGCATTATCTCTAAAACATGTTTACTGTGCTTGGAATCATCCAAGGCACCAACTAAGAACCACTCAAAAGTTTGCATGTGATTAGAACAAAATATATTCAAAATAAATAGTAACTTTTTTAAAATTTATAACTTTAAAACTATTATCTATTATAATTAATTAATATATTTAACATATAATTTTATTTTAAATGTTATTTAAATTAAACTATAAATATTTATATCTATTCAATTTTAATTATTATAATATTACAAATATTATTTTAAATATATTTGTGTTTAATATCTTCCTAATATAAATATAAATGTAAAAAAGTTAATATAAAGTACTTATCTATCACCACGGTTGCCAAGAACTAAGTAAGATTTATTAAACTAAGTATGTTTTCAAAATTTGGAAGGGTAATTTAATTTTATTATTTTTAATAAAAATATATTTTATATTTATATTTATTAGATAAGATATTATAAGTATCTTACTTTATAAAAATAATAAACTTATAATATTTTTTTATAAAAAAAAATATATTAATTTTATAAAACAAAACCTATATAGTAAAGACGATGAACTTGTATTACTTCATTTAATACGTAGAAGACTTAAGTACACTTTTATTTTGGTTATCATTTTTTTTTTAAATTATCTTTACAATTATTATTTAATAAAAATAATATATTTATCATAATTTACAAATTATATAAATTAATATTAAAAAATATTATTTTTATCATTATAATTTTTTATTTTTTTTAATCATAATTTAGTATATATTTCAACACAATCTAATCTATCCATGTTATTAATAGGTCTCAAGATTATTTTTATCATATAGTATTTTTAATTTTTAATTAAATTAATAATTGATACATTGTTTAATCCATATCCTAAAAGTCCACTTTCTCTATTTATTTTAAAAATGTCACAATCTAAACCGGTTCATGGAAAAAATATTTTCTAAATAAGCCCACCAATTTATTTTACTTTATCGCTCCATAAAGTTCCATAAAATTCAAGGTAGTATTATTGCCATAAAATTTTAGTTTAAATTTAAAATTTTAAATAAATAAATATTATAATTATTTTTTAAAAAAAAATTAATACATTTATGGCATATTTATTAGTTATACCGGTACCTCTCAACATTCACATTCTCTTACTAGTATCAATACACATATTTAAAGAATGATACTTTTTTAATCCAATGTCGTCAAATTAAATTAGAGATTTCGAATTATGTGGCTTACTGTGTGATGTGCAATGAAGAAGATTTTTGAAATTACTTTTTAAAATAAATTAATTTTGATTTACAATATAAAAAATTAAAACATAACGTGAATAAAAAACTAAATTTGTGAGGGAATAATAGCATGGATTTGAGTTTATAAAATATGAGTTAAGTAGCTTTTTCTAGCTAGAAGGAGATCTCTATTTTTTATATATCTAAAGATAGGTAGTTAAATATGGAGAAAAAATAGCTCGACGAAAATGGTAAGTATATAGCTAAAATGATTATAAATATTTTTTATTTTTTTTAATTGTTTTAATAAAATTAGATGAAAAAAAGCATCTTTTTTTAAATAAGGTATTAAAATGATACTAATTTTTAAATGTTGATACATTTATGACATTAATAACAGAATATGAATATTAATGAATATCCGAGAAAATATTACCTATAATATATTATACATCTTTATTAATATTTGATATATTCTCCGCTTATAATACTTTTTTTTTTATAAAAATAAAAAGAGTTAAAGAAGAATCAGCATGTGTCTATACTCTATTTGTATGCAAAATGTTATCTTAAATAGGATACGAGAAGTGTACCAAAGTCAAAGAAAAAAGATTAATTTAAGGTTTATTTATAAATTTTTAATTTTTTAAATAATTTTTTAATGAATTATGTTTGATAACTGATTTTTATTTTTATTTTTATTTTTTAAGAAATTATTATTAAAATATCGTATGATTCATATATTTTAAAAAATAATATTTTTAAATAATATTTTTTATTATTAATTTTTTTCATTTTCATTAAATATTTTTTAAAGAATAAATAAATTCTTTATTATTTTTATATTTGTAAATATTTGAAGAAAATTATTAAAAACATAAAATTTGTAAATGATAATTACAAAATTTGTTTATTTTTTAAGATTTTGAAATTTTTTAAAAAAATAGTATTATCAAATAATTTTTAATTTTTTTTTAAAAATTATTACCAAAATATATGGATGGTTATTTTAAAAAATAATAAATCATAAAACTAATTATTTTTATAAATAATAAGTTATAAATTAGAATCTTTATAAAATAAGGGTTTAATTTATTTATTTATATAATTTTATAATATATACAGCGAATAATATATTTTTCTGATTAAAAATAAAATTTAATAAGTAAAAGATTATTTCTTTAATTAAATTAAAAGAAGATGAAGAAGGAAAGGAAGGAAAGTAAAAAATAAAAAGGAAAACCGATGGAACGCGCACATTGGATCCTCCGCCATATTTGCAAAGAAAAACAGAGCCACTTGTTTAATTCATCCTAGTCCTGCCTCCACTCTTCCTCATATCCTCTAACTCCTAACAATGGAGAGCTTAGTCTTCCGTTCTCTATCCACTACCACAACCCGTCCTTCTTACCATGTCTCTTCTCGCTCTTCCTTTCTTCTTCACCGCAAATCCCCTGTGTCTGTTCTTACTAAAACCTCTTCTTCACCGTTTTCCCCAAAACTCCAATCACCCACCTTTTTCCACCCAAAAACCATCCTCTTCTCTCCACACTATAAATCCAACAAAATCCAATTTCGAATCCAAGCTTCTTCATCTTCAAAACCCATAACCGACCTATCAAACGATTCAAACCCATCACAACTTCAAGGTGCGAAACTCATTCCTTTATTCATTTCTATCTCAATTGGTGTTATTGTTCGCTTCTTTGTCCCCAAACCAATCCATGTCTCTACACAAGCTTGGCAATTGCTTGCCATTTTCCTTTCTACTGTTGCGGGTTTAGTTTTGAGTCCTTTGCCTGTTGGGGCTTGGGCGTTTATTGGGTTAACTACGTCTGTTGTTACTAGAACACTAACTTTTTCTTCGGCTTTTAGTGCTTTTACTAATGAGGTTATTTGGTTGATTGTGATCTCTTTCTTTTTTGCTCGTGGGTTTGTTAAGACTGGTTTGGGTGATAGAATTGCAACTTATTTTGTGAAATGGTTGGGGAAGAGTACTTTGGGTTTGTCTTATGGGTTGACTTTAAGTGAGGCTTTGATTGCCCCGGCAATGCCAAGCACAACGGCCAGGGCCGGGGGTGTGTTTTTGCCCATTATTAAGTCCTTGTCTTTATCGGCCGGAAGTAAACCGGATGATCCATCCAAGAAAAAGATGGGCTCTTATCTCATTCTATCCCAATTTCAGGTTGTTTGTTTTTCTTTTACTCTCATATAATTAATATCTCTCACACTTATTTATTGTATTTACAAAATTTAGTTGCATTAGTTTCATAGTATATGATTCAAATAGGTTTAGAAAAACATGATTTTTGTATGTTCATATGATAGATTTGATCTGTATTTTATAGAATTGATTGAGGGCCGAAACGCTTCTCTTATGTTGCTTTTAAATGGATTAATATATTTGCTAGTCTTGAAGTAAGTCGTTACACGCATGCTCATGCCACTCATAAACCAAAATGATTCTTTGGAAACCATTTCGACCAAACCATATCATTGAAAGCTCTTATAAGAAAGCACATCTAAACAGGCATGTCCCATTGGGTGTGTAAATAGTGTGGAAACGTATACTGTAGTAAGTTTCGAAATTTAATTAGATGCTAATATGTATGAATATAGTCATTACATTTATGCCTATTGTTTATGTAATCTTTAATTGAAAAAAAAACGTATGACTCTTTACTTTTCTGTATTGTTCTAGAAAACATAAATACATCGAGCGAAGTTTTTATGTCAACACAATAATTTCATATTATCAAATGTTGAGATTTATAGACTTCTTTAATTTTGGTTTATTCATACGATACTTATCAGAAAAGGTGATTGGGGGAGGGTGGGTTCGACATATTAATCTATGTAAAAATCATTGATCCTGTTATTTCTCATGACAGTCTGCTTGCAACTCTAGTGCTCTTTTCCTTACGGCTGCAGCTCAGAATCTGCTTTGTCTGAAATTAGCTGAAGAATTGGGGGTTATAATCATAAGCCCTTGGGTTTCGTGGTTCAAGGCTGCTTGTGTGCCTGCATTTGTTTCACTTCTAGTTACTCCACTTATCTTATACAAGCTTTATCCTCCACAAACAAAGGACACACCCGAAGCCCCTGCCATGGCTGCCAAGAAACTGGAAAATATGGGTCCCGTCACGAAGAATGAATGGATCATGGTCGGTACCATGCTTCTTGCAGTATCTTTATGGGTATCTGGGTATGAAGTATTCTTTCTTGGTATCAAGTGGTTTATATTTCCTTTTTTCTTTAACAAAATAAAGATTCATATAATTGCTTATTAGGAAACAAATCCTTTAGAAAATAGTGGAATTTTCTCTATATATTTTAGTGTCAACTCTTCATCCATTTTGTTTAAAAATGAAATCCTTTGATGATTTTACGCATTTAGTTGTGTTAACAATATGGGAAGACCTACCACTATACCTGATACATTATGGAAATGTGCAAAAATCAGACATTATATGTTTTAACATTTGGAAAATTTGATCTGATGTTTATCAACTTGTTCTTAATATTTTAATTGTAATATTGTCTGTATAGATCATTGGATGTCATATACTGAATAAAAAAAGCCCTTAACTTTCTCCTTTTCAGAACATCCTTCACTTTCTAAAAGTGAGCATTTACAACTAATCATAAGTTGACTTAGTGGCTAAATTATTGGTCTTGTAGGGTGCAATATTTAAAACTAAGCACATTAAATTCAGATAATCGTTTATCGACTGCTTTGAAAGTTCATGATATTTTCTTCTATCTAGGTTCTGACTTTCCGAGTTTATCTGGTATGTTTGCAGAGAGGCTCTTGGAATAGCAAGTGCTGTAGCTGCTATGATTGGCTTATCTATACTCCTTTTGTTTGGAGTTCTCGATTGGGATGATTGCTTAAGTGAAAAATCAGCTTGGGATACCTTGGCATGGTTTGCTGTTTTAGTGGGCATGGCTAACCAATTAACAAATTTAGGTATTGTAACGTGGATGTCCAGTTGTGTCGCCAACACTCTGAAGCGCTTTTCTTTAAGCTGGCCGGCCGCATTTGGTGTTCTTCAAGCATCCTACTTTTTGATTCACTACCTCTTTGCAAGTCAAACTGGTCATGTGGGGGCTTTATTCTCTGCATTTCTTGCAATGCACTTGGCAGCTGGAGTACCTGGTGTGTTGGCAGCATTGGCTTTAGCATACAACACAAATCTTTTTGGTGCTCTAACACATTATAGCAGTGGGCAGGCAGCTGTTTACTATGGAGGTTAGACCTTTTACCCTATTAACCCCATACTGTTTAAGTTGCTTCATTTTCCATTCTGAATCTGTTAAGTTGGTTTTCAATTTTATAATAAATGCTGCTCCATTAATATTCGGGTAAAGATTTCATTTACTGTCTAAACTTTCATTTTTGATTCAGTTTACTATAACCTTCTTTTTTCTTTTTAAATTCAATTTAGGGGTCGAACTTCACATTTCAGTTCAACTTACTACTGTAACTATTTTTTATTCAATTTGATACTCCAACTTCAAGATTTGATTCAATTTGCTATAACTATTTTTTTAACCAATTTGGTACTCAGACTTTACGATTTAATTCAATTTGCTACTTTAACTATACTTTTTTATCTATTTGGTGCTCAAACTTCACAATTTAATTCAACCTTAATCATAAAGCAAGTTATGTTATTTTTTTCTTTTTCTTTGGTACACGGAATTATTACATGAACGAAATTGTGAAATTTGAGTGCCAAATTGATTTAAAAAAAACTGAGAGTGGTAAATTGAACCAAAGATGAAAATTTTAGCAAAGTAAAACTTTACCTAATTGATTCTTTAAAACCTCATATTTTTTTACTTCTGATATTCTTAGAAAATGCTCATAGGATATCATAAACCATTATTATTTTTAAAGGTTATATACTTATTTTAAAAGTGATACTTAAGTTTTGTACTTATTTTTTATAGTAGTCTAGTTTTATTGTTATGAAAAAGTGACTGCATAAATACAAATAATTATTTTTATGTTTTTATTTTTTCTTCAATTCCATACTTTATAGATAGGCCAAGACAATAAACCCTAACAACACACCAACCCTAATATGACCATTAAGAAAACTTAATATTATTATTTGTTTTCCAACAATATGATATAAGTTCTGTCTATTTTGAATCTGTTGCTGTATGGTGACCGATATAATTTTAATTTGTTATGTTTCAGCTGGCTACGTTGACCTTCCCGATGTATTTAAATTCGGCTTTGTGATGGCTTTCATCAATACCGTTATCTGGGGCCTAGTTGGATCTGTTTGGTGGAAATTTTTGGGTCTCTATTGATTTTTGGTGGTGTTGTAAGTAATGATCTTCCCTTATGATGATCATTTCTGGTTTCATTCACAGCTGTGCATAACTTTTGGTCTAAAATAAGTTTTTGAATTTTTATGCTCCATTTTGAAACCAGTGATGGAACTAAATAGATTTATAAAAAAATGACTAAGATTTTGATTAAAGTTGCACTGTAAGGCTTTACAATATGCAAATTAAGGTTGACCTTAGGCTTTTAGACATGCACAAGCACACAAGGTTCCATTTTGGCCAAATATTTTAGTTGTAAAGCCTCAGGAAATGACGATAACAATGTAGGATAACTATTAGGGGTGAGTAAATAATATGAGGAAGTCATATCTAACCAACTAACCCTGAAATTCTTAGCTGTGTTCGCTTGAACGCTGAGCACGTTACATTAGAGTGTACACTTTGATTTCAAGGGCCAATTAGATTGTACAAATCTTGTCTCTTCCGAAGACCAAACATTGTTATCTAATAACACGTCTTAAGCTATATAACTAAACAATGAATAAAAAATTACCTTATAATTAGGGTGTCAATTTGTGAGAATACAACATGAATACAAGTGACAAGACATGATTTCTTTAAGACATGTATAAGCAGTTTTATAAATGTGTCAAACATGATGATAAAACACGATAATGCGAGTTGGCTCTTTTAACATATATTTTATTAATATGTTGAAGAAGAATAATTATTCTAATTTTTTTTCAAAACTATATTTTGGTTCTTTGATTTGTTTAATTTTATAAAATTTAGCTTAAAAAATAAATAAATGTGTCAAATATTGAAAAGTTAGAGGACTTAATTAAAAGAGTGGAATTGATAAAAGTTATAAAATTATAGATACAATTTTCCATTATAATTATTTAACTCGATAATTAAATATAAAAACAACATGATATGATGACACATTATTTATAAATTTAACAAATATTGTTTATTTAAAATAATACATTTTAGTTAGGTAATTTTTTAATTGATTAATTAACAAAAACATAAACATGAATATAATGAGTTAAATACGAATACTATATTCTTATGAATGAGTTGTCACATGAAACTTTTATTAAATAGATTACAAAAATTGTCCATTAACACAATTTGATACCTCTGATAATAACCAAATAATCATAACCAAGTATTAAATAGAGATACCAGTACTTGCAAAAACACTTGAATCGTAAAAGATATTTTACCGGTAGGTTAATAAGAAGAGATACTGGTACTTGCAAACATACTTGTCGTAAAAGATATTTCACCGGTAGATTTAATAAGGTATGAATTACGAAATATTATAGGAATTGAATGTTATTCATTGTATAATATTCCATTAATTTGCCCCCCTTTAATTTCGTTCGAGAATTAGATTCAAAATTAGTAACTTAATAGTCGCCAAAATTCCACAATGCAACGATTGTTTTTCTATCTTGTTTTTTTTAATAAAAAAATAAGATATTATCACGATAATTATGTTGATTATAATATTAATTATATTTTAGTGTTATTATTTTTAAATAAAATTATTATTAATAATTTTTTTATAACATTAATTATTATTTGAATGGTTATAATATGGATAAAAAAATAAAACCTAAACATACAAATTTTTGAAAGTGAAGTCAACGTTAAAACATGTTAGGAAAGAGGATGAAAAGCCACTAAAAAAGAATTGTGTTATATTCTAAATAATATTGTTGGTAACTTACTTCTTTGTGCAATAATTAGTGTATATGTTCGTATGATTAAATATAATTTTATTAGATTAAATTTAATAAAATTATATTATAATTATTTTATAAAATATTTGTTACTTATTAAAATAGTTTTATTATAAAAATTTATTTAAATTAATATTTAATTTATTTTTATATTTTAAAAACTAAGCAATTATTTTTAATTTTAAATGAAATAAAAAATAGACATATAATTTAATAATTAAAATTTTAAAAATATTAAGTATTCGATACAGTTTAAACAGATACCATATTAAATTTTATATAATATTATAATTATTTATTTTATATAAAAATTATATTATTAAAATATTTTGATAATTGATTATTATTTAAAAGTAATATTTAATAAACTTGAGACTACATGATGTAATTAATTTTAATGATTTTTTATGTTAAATTTATATATTTTAAATATTATTTTATTTTAAATTTTATTTAATTTATTATCGTTTAAATTAAATTATAATTATTTAAATTTATTTAAAATATCATTTAATTGAATCTTATTAAATGTTATTAGAGTATTATTTTTATTATTATAAATTTTAATAATATTTTTTATAATTAATCTAATTTTTTCCCTTTCTAAACTTACATGTTATATTTATTAACTTAAATGTGATTAATTTAGATAATTGTGAGTTAATCGAAGGATAATAATATTATCTTGTTATATAATGATAAAAATAAATTTATATTAATTATATTTTATATTATTATTATTAATAAATTTCTTTTATATCATTCATAAAATACATCATGACCACATCGTTACCATAATTTAATAGCAGTCGGATATATTTTTTGTAACCCTTAAAATATATATATTTATATTCAATACAAAATAAACATTAATATAATTGTAACTATTTCATGGGTAAGTAGGACTAGTAATAGTATTAGCGTATAGCCGTATGCCAACCGGTCTTGCTTGGAATGAATAGTACCTCCATAGATGAAACCCACCTAACCAGGACACCACTGCACCACACAGGTCTTTCTCGCCTTAAGCTTTACAACTTCTTCAGATTTAGCTCCTTCTTTCATTCATTTCTTCCATCTTTTCGTATCTCTTTCCAGCTTTACTGGGAAAATCCTCAAAAGACTGGATTTTTCCATGAGGGGTTTATCTACAAATCAACGAGGTTCGAGAACAGGGACGACCCACGAATCCTTACCTGTAACTAATGGGTCTACTGCTATGCCTAACAAGAGGAAATGGTCCAATCTCATGCTTCTTTTTGTAGTTATGTTGGTCATAGCTGAGATCGCCTTCTTGGGTCGGCTAGACATGGCGAAAAATGTCGCTCTAGTTGATTCCTGGGCTGACTTATTCTATCGGTCTCCACCAGCTCGTGAAGTTTTTGTTGATGGTGATAGTTTGGGGTTAGGTTTAGCGGCGGCTATTGATCGGAAATTGGACTCTGAGACTTGCGAGGACTGGTTAGAAAAAGGAGATGCAGTTGAGTATTCTAGGGATTTTACCAAGGAACCCATTGTGGTCTCCGGTGCTGAAAAGGTACGTGCTGTTTTATTTAATTTTGTTTGGTTCTAAACCGTTTGGAGAATGTATATAATTTGGGTTCTTAACTAAGCTTGTACCTTTTTTTTTTAATTTTCCTTTGAATTCATCAGATTATCTGTTCTGACTGATATTTAGTCATTTTGCTTGCTTATGATTATGCTGTTGTTAACTTTTAGTCGCTTAAGTTTTGGACTTTGGAATGACTGTTGAATGAAATGGTTATGGTTCTTTGTGATCATGTAAATCAACTTGATTGTCTCGAATTTTTTTTCCTATGATGTATTCGTCTTTTGAAAAACCATAAGACTTGCATTTAAAAGAGTCTCTATCTGTCCTGAGAAATTATTCATTCCTCGTGTATGCAAGGATATGAGACTCAAGACTAACAGAATGCAAGAGTTGCAATAGCTTTTTACTCAATAATTGATTATAAAAGCAATTAATTTGATTGGTGTGGAGTATACTTCATGAGTAATGATGAGCTTCTAAATGTCACTATGTCAGATACCTTTCCTTTTTTATGAATATTTTAATTAGAAATTCTTATGTTTCTTTTTTCTTGGAACTATCTAATTTTGTTTCAGTAGTTTAATTTATTTATTTTCTCTGAACCATTGTTCACTTTAATAGGAGTGGAAATCATGTTCTGTGGGATGTCAGTTTGAATTCAATCCTATTAAGCAAGTTGATGCTGCTTTTGGTTTACCTCAAAAACATGGAAGTGCTGGTATTCTACGATCAATGGAATCATCTCAGTACTATGCAGAGAACAATATTGCTCAGGCACGACGGTAGGTAAGCACAATCTAGTGCTGCCTATTGGATCTTATAGGACTTGAACTTGTTAATTAGATCCCTCTATTCTTCCTAAATTAATTTTTTTCTATAGGTATTATGCACATATTTTTAACTGTTTTGGATCTTTAAGAGCTTACTTAGCACTAGACGTATGCATGAATAGATTATGAAATGCAAGAGCAGTTTAATTCAAAGATGACCATGTCTTTCCTTATTCTTTTTGCAGTGAAGAAAAAACCCAGAGTTGTTTTGCTTATTTTATTCCTTTTTGGGTAACTTCATGGGAAATGATGAGTAAATATCAAAATAAAGGCAACAAAGTATGTTTTCTGTACATATTGGATGTGTTATGCCATTTTTGTTTCTCGTATTCATGAGTGTAATTCTTTTGAGAAGGGATGTGGTTGGCGTGAGAAGTTAAAGCCTAACAATGCAATCTTAAGCTGCAATAAGTAAAAAATTGTTGCTCTCATCATATACATGATCACATTTCATGCTATTTTCTTTGAAAAACTTTCAGAAGTAAAATTCGATTGATCAAGGCTGTTAGTGAAGCTAATATTTAATTATTTTTTATTTTATTTTTAGGAAGGGATATAATATTGTTATGACAACTAGTCTCTCATCAGATGTTCCTGTTGGGTACTTCTCATGGGCTGAGTATGATCTAATGGCACCAGTGCAGCCAAAGACTGAAAAAGCTCTTGCTGCTGCATTTATTTCCAACTGTGGTGCTCGCAACTTCCGGTTGCAAGCTCTCGAAGCTCTTGGAAAGTACATCAAGATAGATTCTTACGGTGGTTGCCACAGAAACCGTGATGGAAGAGGTCGTTCTAATGTCAAATACATTTTGGTGAACTTAATAGATTACCTTTTTAGTTGGCCCTTGATCCTCAGTTAATCATAAATTTGGATTTTAATAGTTCTTATTTGCTTGGGATGATAGCTGCATGCATGTGTACTGGGACAAAATATCTGATACGACTATATGTTCATAAATGATCATCTTTACTTAGCTTGGCGTAATCGTGCTTAATATAATCATGTGCAACATTATGATTGCTTAGAATTTCACTTTTAATTCACAGTTGGCCTTGATCTCGAGATAGCAGACCTGGATAGTTTATGCAAACCAATGGAAGAATATGTTAGAGTTCATCATATCTTCGTTGAAGTATGCCAATAGGCTAAGATCATGCATATATGCATCGAATATAGTTTTCATTTATATAACACACATCCACTAATATGGGAAATGTCTGCATTTAATCGCATGACTAATTATGTTGGTTCATATATCTTTTAGTTTGTGCATCTCTTAGGTATACATAAATTTCTATATATGTTGATTATCAATCCTGCATGATATCTAGTTATTTTTTTGAAATAACATTTACACCCTCACATACGGACACACATATAAATTGGAGTTCGAACCCACGCCCACCCATAAGGAGTATTATATCATTGCATATAATTGGTGATATCTGGTTGATTGACCTGAAATACTTTGACTCATTTTTTTAATAATGGCTCTGAAAACTTTAGATTGCTAAAATAATTTTTTGTTGCTAAATATTGTGACGTAGCAATAAATTAAATTCTCTTCTTTATCTTCATTGCAGTGGACAAAGTAGAAGCTCTTAAACACTATAAGTTTAGTTTGGCTTTTGAGAATTCGAATGAGGAGGATTATGTCACTGAGAAATTTTTTCAGTCTCTTGTTGCTGGTAAGAAGTCTGCACCTCACTAAATTGATATGGATGTTCGTAAAACACAACTTTGGTGTTCTTTTGTTGGATTTATTATAGTAAGCAGAATTTGGGATCAGTTTTAGTCTCGTCGTGGAAGAAACTGTGGGCCGCCCTTGGGGGCAATTTATGGTAAAATATTGGCATTTTGTAGGATATAAATTAAGGACGTTGACACCTATAAAGAAAATTAGTAAATTTTTTTTTTTTTTGCGACATTTGGCCCGAGTCAATTTAATGACTGTTACCTTACCAATTGCTACAAGAAACTGATAATGACTCCAGCAAGGGAATGATGTTAGATACAAAAATCTTTTGTTATTTTGCTTTTTGAACTTTTCAGGATCTGTTCCAGTTGTAGTTGGAGCACCAAATATTCAAGACTTTGCACCCAGTCATGGTTCTATTTTACATATTAAAGAATTAAGCGATGTTGAGTGGGTTGCAAACAAAATGAAGTACCTAGCTGAAAATCCTGAAGCATATAATCAGTCACTGAGGTATATTTTATTCTTGAAAGGAAGATTCTTTTGATTGTATTTGCAGATGGATTCTAGATCCTCTAGAACAAAACCCTTCCTAGTTTCTTTTCCTGATATATTTTAGTTGGTGTTTCAGCATAGTTCTTTACTTCAGTGCTTTTTAATGTGTTATCCTCGTGAAGTATATAAATATAAACATATTTCGCCTGATCAGGTGGAAGTATGAGGGTCCATCTGATTCATTTAAGGCCCTTGTAGATATGGCAGCAGTACACTCATCTTGTCGGCTTTGCATTCATCTGGCTACATTGATTCAGGAGAAGGAAGAAAGTGGTCCAAGGTTCAAGAAACGACCTTGCAAGTGCAACAAAGGCTCAGAAACTGTTTATCACTTGTTTGTAAGAGAAAGAGGAAGGTTTGAGATGGAATCCATCTTCTTAAGGTAACCTTTTCTCTTGTGTCTATTAGGGGGTGAATGGAGTTTGGGTCCTAAATAGCTCATTCTTTGAGATTTGGCTTAAAATGTCTGAAAATCTCGTGTATGTTTTGCATACGTAACAAAAAAGAGGGATTTTAGGTAACTTTCCCCAAATTCCTAACTCCTGCAATTTTGCGACTTTCATTTTGAGTGGATTCAATAAGTTGGTGGTTAATGTTAATTGATAACTTTCCTAGAAATGAACAAGTTTTCGGATGACTTGCTATCATTCCCTATCTAGCCATGGTTCATATATTTTTAGTTTTCTTTCGTGTAAACTTTTCCTTCTTTGTTAGGTCTGGGAACTTTACTCTTGAAGCCTTGGAGTCTGCAGTACTCGCCAAGTTCAAGGCTATGAATCACATACCTGTTTGGAAGCAAGAAAGACCTGAGAGCATAAGAGGTGGAAATGAACTTAAAATTCACAGAATATATCCTGTTGGCTTGACACAACGACAAGCTTTGTACACTTTCAGATTCAAAGGTGATGCAGATCTTAGAAGTCATGTGGAAAGTCACCCCTGTGCAAAATTTGAGTTTATATTCGTATAGACTGGTTTCAACATATCCCACATGACTTGTCTAATGTATATTTTCAGCCAGATCTTGGGTTGATACAGGGTTGTGGTGATTCTCATTTTGCCATATTTATTGTGTACCCTCCATAGTTGCCCTCAGTGTCCGCTACGATGCTACTGTGCTAGTGTTTTAGTGAAAAAATAGGGTTTTGTATATCTTACTGAGGCGACAGTGTTGATTTAACTAATCACGTCTTTCCATTCCATTTCTGCTCTTGAACACAGACATTTGATTATCCTGCTTTATCATGTTCACCATTTTACACTTGAGGAACCCTTTTTGTGCTTTTTTTTCTCTGTATTTTTGGTTGCTCTGAATCAGTTCATTTTAGAGTTGTTTGGTGGACTTCAATAGAAAGAAATGATAGGGTTTATTTCAGAATTATGAAAGCTGTGTTTACAAAGGTATTTCTTGATTTTATTACATAACAAATGAACTATACTGTAAATGTGGTTCACCTAGGTTTGGCGGGTACGACTGACTTTCTTCCAATTTTAAGTCACATAATTAAATCATACAAAATATTATTTGTTTTAAAAAAATTAATGCAACGAGTAGCTTTTCCAGCAAAAAAAATTGTTTTTTTTTCTTCTGCATAAAAGAGTACAGAGTTTAGGCTTGGCCATTTCTACTATTTGTCATATCCGACAGAAACTAGGCACATAAAGACCTAATTTGATAGAATGACCCAGCTCCATTAAAATTGAAACCAAAAATAGAAAGCATGAAAAACAGACATTTTCTTTTCAAATGACAATAAACAAAAAGGATAATTTTATTATATTCGTTAGTTATTTATTATCAAACGACATTCTCTTATTGTAAATATTCTTCTCATCCCGTGTGTAGTACATATTTATTCTAAAAAAAATGGCGTCCCAATAAAATTACAATTTCAAACATTAAAGTTGTAAACAAACAAAAGAAAAATAAGTAATTATTCTATTTATATATATTTTGGTTCTATGATCACAAAACGAACATATCCTAAGTGTTAAACCAAGTTTGTGATGTTCTAATTACAAGATCTTGTAATTATGTTATGTTGGTTTGGCATTTGTATTTTAATTCTATATTTGAATTTTTCTGTAATCGTCAAGTTCTATTTTCCTATTAAAATTTTGAAGAAAAAAAAGTTAATTTCTCTAAATTAAAATAACTTTTATTATGTACAAAATAATAGTATTTATTTTTGTGTCATGATTATCCAATTTTCTCCATCACGTGCAGGGCAGATTCCGAACAAAATACATTAGATAAATTACCTTAGACTTAGAAAAAGGGACAAAATGGTAAAAACCAAACAAACTACAGCCATCAATATCAAGTTGAATAATAATAATAAACTAATAGATCAGATACAAGCACCGTCGACCTTTGGCTTTGGTTTGAAACAAAATGTGACCTTTAGCAACATCCAAGAGTCGAACATTCAAGCAAAGAAGACCCCTTCTCATCTCCTAAGGTCCTCACTCTTCAGACACCATATAAACCTCTTATTCTCCTACCATCATCACCATTCAATGACACTATTACTACTAAGTATTAATCCTTATTTTGAAGTACCATGTCATCTCTATCCGTCAGGTACTTTCTATCTACTCCTGTCTGTTCCGGTCAACATTCTGCCTGGAATACAAGTGTGTATGCAACACCGGCGCCAATAGCACCGGTTTTGAAAGAATTGGATGAGAAGAGGTTGGAGGCAAGAGTGGAAGAGAAAGATGGGTATTGGGTTTTGAAGGAGAAATTTAGACAAGGTATTAATCCTCAAGAGAAGGTGAAAATCGAGAAAGAACCTATGAAGCTTTTTATGGAAAATGGGATTGAAGAGCTTGCAAAGATGTCAATAGAAGAAATTGATAAAGTTAAGCTTACAAAAGATGATGTTGATGTTAGACTTAAGTGGCTTGGTCTTTTTCACCGAAGAAAGCATCACTGTAAGTTTTATTTATTATTTTTTTGGAAAAAAAAAGTATTAGTATATTAGTAATATATATATAAGTTTGATTAGTTTGTTAGATGTCTTTCGCATTACTATACATTACAAATCTATCATTATTTGTGATGTGTTTATTCTTAAAGATATGTGTAGGTATTATTTGTATATTTGATTGGTTCTTAATTCCTTCTTGTTGGATTCTTCTATATCTTTTATATAAGAAAAATGCTCAAATGAGTTTGCAACATCTTATTTGTCAAAACAATATGCATATAGGTTTTTCTTTCATATCACGGACCAATCATATTCCGCCACCTTATTTGTTATTATTACAAATTTGTGAAATGTTGTTAGTTAAGTACTGATGAAATGTTGTTATTTTAAAAATTGGGCAACAGATGGGAGATTTATGATGAGACTAAAGCTACCAAATGGAGTAACAAGTAGTGCACAAACAAGATATCTAGCAAGTGTAATAAGGAAATATGGAAAGGAAGGTTGTGGAGATGTAACAACTAGACAAAATTGGCAAATTCGTGGCGTGGTTTTAGCAGATGTTCCTGAAATACTGAAGGGTCTTGCTGAAGTAGGCTTGACAAGTCTTCAAAGTGGTATGGACAATGTTAGAAACCCTGTTGGTAATCCTCTTGCTGGTATTGATCCACTTGAGATTGTCGATACTCGACCTTATACAAATTTGCTGTCCCAATTCATCACTGCTAATTCTCAAGGCAATCCTGATTTTACTAACTTGTAAGTTCTTTACTCGATTGTCTTTAACACTATTTGTTTGTGCTTTTGAGACTCAGTATAAGTGCTTTTGACGTCAAAAAAATGCATGTGAAGCAAACAATAATTTTTTTACCATATGTACTTTAAGGGGTCAGAAAATACATTTTGTTTTTCTTGACATAGACTCAAATTAGTTAAAAGTGATTTTAGAATAAAATACTTTTAAAAGTGATTTCTTGAGTCCTGAAAGTACTTTTAGAAAGAAAAAATAGCACATTTGAAACAAACAAGAAGTTTTAACCATATGTACCTTCAGGAGTCAAAAAATACATTTTATTCTTCATGACACAAACTCAAATTAATTAAAAGTAATTTCATAATAAAGCACTTAAGTGATTTCCTTAGTTCTGAAAGCACTTCTAAAAAGAAAAAAAGTGCATTTGAAACATACAAGAATTATTTTACCATAGGTACTTTCAGGGCTCATAAATAATTTTATACTTCTTGAAACAAACACAAATTAGTTAAAAGTGATTTAAGAAGAAAGTACTTCTAAAAATAAGCACAGTATTTGTGCTTAAAATGCATTTTTTGAGTTCTAAAAGCATTTTTAGCATTTTTTGTTGTCATAAGCGCTTATACATAACTTATGTCGGGTAGGATATCAATTTTCATTGATATATAGTGTACTAAAATTAATAATGTTTTTATCTACACAGGCCAAGGAAGTGGAATGTGTGTGTGATAGGTTCTCATGATCTCTTTGAGCATCCTCACATCAATGATCTTGCTTACATGCCTGCTATAAAGAATGGACGATTTGGTTTCAATTTGTTGGTGGGAGGCTTCTTTAGTCCTAAACGTTGCGCTGAGGCAATTCCACTTGATGCTTGGGTTTCAACAGATGATGTAATCCCTGTTTGTAAAGCCACACTAGAAGCATATAGGGATCTTGGAATGCGAGGGAATAGACAAAAAACGCGAATGATGTGGCTGATTGATGAACTAGTAAGTAAATATTTTTTTTCAAAAATTACCTAATATAAGCATGATTTGCAAGAAATTGATTATGTAGGTTGAAATATCCGAATTTCACAAAGATGTCTAACACAAAAGGTGTATAACCGAGTTAAAATTGTTACATTAAGAAATTTGCATAATCCACCTACATTGTAATTTTCTTGCAAATTTAGCATGCACTTAACTTTTGAACCAAGTTGTACTGTTGGTGATGTATGTATGTGTTATTGCGAATGCAGGGAATCGAAGGTTTCAGATCAGAAGTAGTGAAGAGAATGCCTCAACAGAAGCTAGAAAGAGCATCCCTTGAAGACCTCATTGAGAAGAAATGGGAAAGAAGAGACTATCTAGGTGTCCATGCACAAAAACAAGAAGGGTTAAGCTATGTAGGTCTTCACATTCCTGTAGGTCGTGTTCAAGCAAATGACATGTATGAATTAGCCCGTTTAGCTGATAAATATGGCAAGGGGGAACTCCGGTTAACGGTGGAACAAAACATCATAATACCTAACATTGAGAACTCAAAACTAGAAGCATTGCTAAATGAGCCTCTTTTGCAAAACAAGTTTTCACCGCAGCCCTCTATTCTATTGAAAGGGTTGGTGGCATGCACTGGCAATCAATTTTGTGGGCAAGCCATCATTGAAACAAAAGCTAGGGCCTTGAAGGTGACTAAAGAGTTGGAGAGGCAAGTTGCATTGACGAAACCAGTAAGGATGCATTGGACAGGGTGTCCAAACACTTGCGGGCAAGTGCAAGTTGCAGATATCGGTTTTATGGGGTGTATGACTAGGGACGAGAATGGGAGGACTTGTGAGGGAGTAGATGTTTACTTGGGTGGGAGAATTGGCAGCGATTCACATCTAGGAGATGTTTATAAAAAGGGAGTCCCTTGTAAGAATTTGGTACCTATAGTTGTGGACATTTTGGTAAATCACTTTGGTGCTGTCCTTGTGGAGAGAGAAGAGGGAGAAGATTGATTCAAAATGCTTATAAATTTATTTTGAATTTATTATCGACTTGGATGGAAATTTATACTGTTTTGAAGGAAATAAAGAGTATAGAACCTTATTGGCTTATGAATAAAGAGAAAGATAGGGTCCCTAATGTTCTAGAACTCGATGATTTTGGATTTGTTTTGTTGAGATAGTTATACAAGTTGTACTTTGTATTTGTGTTTCTTACTTACAGCTTGGAATTTATTGGTGTGTGTTCGTTTTCTTGTTTTCAGTTCAAATTCACCTATTTTTTAATCTTATAAAAAATTAATTATTTTTAGTCAAAAGAATTAATGTTTTTTAGGGCACAAAGAATTAATATTACTATAATTAAAAATAACAATTTGTGCGTATAGTAGATTGTGACTCGAACCCGCAATTCTTTAGACTTTTATATGAAATAATTATTCAACACATTTTACTTTTGAACTCCCTAAAACAAATGTTTTTACATTATAAAAATACATGTACATTAATTAAAGAGAGTTAAATTATGCTATGTAATTATAAAATGTCAAAATCTAAATTAATAAGGATATCCAAAAATGGTGAAAAAACAATAAGTTTGTTTCTCTTCGGTAACTATTAATCATTTACAACAATAAAAAATTATATTAAATGGACAAAACTAGGTAAAGTTGTTTTCATCCGTGGGATCTCATTTGGTAATTAACCATCAAAGATATCACTTTGCTCCAAGAAACATTTTTCCTCATCAACACCCAACTTGGTATATGAAATTTCAATCTTTGGAACCACAGTCACTAGGATGATGATGCTGAGTTGCAGGAGTGCGCTTAAATGCTTTCACTCCAAAAGAATTATTCTTACTCTGTCATAAACAAAACAATATAAACAAAATGCTAATAAAATGACAATGTTAGATGATGAAGGATTATTAACATGTAATTAAAAAAAGCATACCGATTGACACTTTAATTTTACAAAAATATAGAAGAAACATCAAAGATATTATTGATAGAGAAATATTAATACCACACAAATTTACATTCAATTTTACTCACACACTTCTTATATTATGTCATGCACCATAATTATTTTAAAAACTTAGAAGTGATTCATTCTTTTGGATAATAACATAACATAAAAGTGTGCAAATTCACATGCACTTAGCATTCCTTTTATTGATATCTAATGGAAATTTTGATCCAGATGGTACCATTGTTTAGGCCAAATGTATTGTTTTGTACTCAAGTTTAAAAAATGTGTTTTAAGTCATTTTATTTGTGAAAAATGTATCATTTAAATCCCTTTATTTGTGAAAAAGGTATCAATGCTATTATGTTATACTAAGCATGTGCCATATATGCTATTCTATTATATTTAACAGAAAATTAAATGAAAAGTTAATTTTGTCTTTAGATGATACATTTTTTACAAACAAAGGAACTTAAAAACACATTTTCTAAACAAAAGTACTAAAAAGTCCCCGATGTCTAAACAAAGGGACTTTTATGACACTCTTTCCTATATCTTTATAGCTAGTTGTACGACTATAGGCAAAAGTGAGTAGTGTTTGTGTTAAAAAAGGAGTAATTTTATCTAAAGAAAATAAATATATGCATTACCAGTCTACAAGCTCCGGCGTTGAGGTCACAAATAGGATACTCTTGCGGACAACAACTATAATGGTCATCACAACAAGTTGCAGACTCAATAGAGCAACAACCCCATCCGAAGCAAAAATCGCCATATTGATAGACACAACAACAAGTGTTTCCTTCGGGGCATGAGTAGTACTCATCACAAACTGTTGGTGGGTTTGAAGGAGGAGATGGAGGAGAAGGACCAGGATTAGGAGGATTTTGGCCCTTCTTAATTGGATATGATGCCTGAATAGCAATTCCACACTTGCCGGTATTAGTATCAGCCAAATTACGCTCCATCTTGATGAATCCACCCTCTCCCCAATTCGATCCCCAAGAGTTCTTAACAAGCCAGTAGTCTTTACCATTTTCTGTACCATACCCAACAGCTACCACACCGTGGTCTAATTGTGTTCCACAAAGTCCATTAAAAACACCCTGCATGAATTCAAATTCAAATAGTAAGATGACTGTATATTTTCTGTCCTATGACAGCCAAGAATGAACTTGAACCACAATACTGCATAGATATTAAAAGTTACATTTAAATCCAGAATTGATGGATATCGAAGAAGTATTTGAATAATGTATGGGGGCATGGATGATAGACAGCAAGGGAAGGCACAAGCCATTCTTTACTAAGCTTTCAGAATTGTCTCTAAGAGAATAGTATTAGAATTAAAATAGCAAGTACTTATTGTTTTTTGTTCCTAACACAATCAAAGTCTAGCCAAGAATGAATTTGACCCACATATATATTCAAAATTACATTTATTTCCAGAATCAATGAATTTGAAGAAGTATTTGGATCATGTGTGAAACAGTTTCACATACGATGCTAAGCTTTCAGAATCATAACAAATTCTGATCCCAAAATATGTCAAAATATTGAATATTATGTCCAAAAACATATTAAAATTGCATTCAAAAAATGGATATTAGGAACAACACTTTTCTTATGCATGTCAAAAGCTAAGTAGTTGAACAAATAGTTCAGTAAAAGCAATTCATTTTTCCTTATTTGAAGTAACATAAGTATTAAGACTAAGGATTTAAGAAATAAATTTAACTTAGAGATATTACCGACACATAGAGTTGGAATTCCCGGCCACCAGCTTCAATGGCAACACTAACTGGTTGGTTCGCAACAGCCTTCATTAAGGATTTCTCATCATTTTCTGGCAAATCTTCATATCCATCAATGGTCACAACATGAGCATTTTTCTGCAAAGCATAAGGTAAAAAAACATGTTCATGTATAGAACAATTTGATTTTGTCAACCTTTATTTCTTCTATAAAGAACAAATGCTTCTGATCATAGCATGCATGCATACCCTATTTGAATCACAAGATCCTTCCCGAGCATGGTAAGGATAATCTTCTTCAGAGTCAATTCCACCATTATTCATGATAAACTGAAAGGCATAGTCCATAAGACCTCCATTGCAACCCATGTTGTAAGATCTATCACAATCAACCAATTCTTGTTCAGATAAAGAAATAAACTCCCCTGTTACAATTTTTTTTATTCCTTCAACTGCAGCAACGGTTGAAAAAGCCCAACAACTCCCTTCATTTTAAGCCAATATTAATTGTTAACTCAGAAGCAAATTATAAAATTTGCTATAGAAGTTAATTTGAATGCTCCACAATGTTTCTAAAGAAAAATTGTATCAACTTCATCCAGCATATTTAGAAAACTTTATCCTACACAAACTCTAAAGATAATGCACTCACATTTACAACTAATTACGTGTATCAAAATACACAAATCAACTAAAGTAAAAATATACTCAATAATATCAATAAAAAATTCTCAATTATAAAATTAGAGTGAAGAATCAATTTAGTACCCAATATCTAAGCTCTAAGCATGTTTAGAAAATTATAAGCTCAAAATAGGATATATAATTGAATTGGTCTCAAGATAACATATTAACTTGTACATAGTGAATAACTTGTACATAGTGAATGTACATTATGTATAGTGTGTAAATATAACATATGTATATGTATATATTATGTATAACTTTGATATAATATTTTGAGTACAATTTAATTATATACAACGTGTAGATACCTTTTAAGGTGCGGACTCTGTTAAGAACAACACCTCCTTCAACTCAATTTTCAAAGAAAATTGTCAATCCAAACCAAAAATAGAATAAGCTTCAAATCATATTACACATGAAACTAGAAAAAAAAAATGCTCTTATAGTCTTATTCATAGCTAAAGACAATGCACTCACCACATTGGCCTTGATCTTTAACTGAAGCAACGGCGCCTTTTTCTCTCCAATCAACCAAACCAGGCAACTTATCCCCAACTTTAAACGAGTAACGATCACTCTTCTTCATCCTAAGTCTCTGTCCCTTCAAATCCACCTTCGTACCCAAATAATTAGCTCGAAATTCCTCATTTGTTAAATCAGAAAATCGATTCAACCCAACTTTATAGGTTCGACTCTCCTTATTATGCTCCTCAATAAACTTAAGATTATCCTTAAAAATCTCGAAACGCTTCTCTTTCTCTCCCAAGGCATTGTAAGGCTTACCATGTTTTACAAGCCAATAATCATATAAACCCCTTAAGTCGTCGTCGTCAGAAATTTGTGAAGGAAAACCCATTCCATGGTGGGCATTATAGTCTAAAATTGACATGTCCGCGGCAAAAGCAAACGAACCCAGAAGAAAAAAGAGCATTAAAAATAAAGGGTAAGCATTTTTTTTACCAAAGGAATCCATGATTTTCGAAGGTTTGTGTTTGGAGAAAGTACGGGGAAGGGAATTTATATATATAAATGGTTTGAAATTAAATTAATGTTTTTTGGAAAGAGATAAAAAAAAAAGTGAATTTGAGGTGGATAGGAAGTTGAGAAGTGGGATTAGTTTAGAAATACTAAAATGAGAAATTGAATTGAAGTAGGAAACTAAGGAGTTGTTCTCTATCGTTAACGTGTATGCTGTTGCGTTGTGTGTGGAATAGAGGTTTCGGCTTTTTGACTTTATTTGAAACATGTGGTGAATTGGCACTGTTTATTATTTGTGCTGCTGGGTAATAAGATCCATCTTATTAGTACAAGTGAATTGGCAATTTTTATTATGGGTTATTATTTATTATTTTTTAATATATTTTTTACGAATAATAATATATTTTCTGTATTAAATATTGAATATTTAATTTTTTTAAAAGAAACATATTAATTTTAAATTTTATTTATTTAAAATACTAAATCAACGTATATTTATTTAAGAAATAATAAATAATTTCTGTTTAATTATTTGTGCTGCTTGGTAATAAGATCCCTCTTCTACGAACAAGTAAAATGGCATCCTCGTTGCTTAAAGCAATTTTGACAGCGTTGATATTGAATAATTTTTTTATTTTAAAAATGGAATAAAATATAGATAACATATTACATATATTAATTATAGTTTTCCTTGTATAAGATTACTTATATAAAAAAAATTAAAAAATTATATAAAATAATATTTTTAAAATTTATAATAATAAAAATATTATCAAATAATATTAAATGAGATTGAAATAATTTGAATTTAATTATAAATAAGTTAAATGCTTATAATTTAATTATAATATCGTTAAATATAAAATAATGAATTGTATCTTTTTAATAATAAAAATATATAAATAAAATATAAGAATATTATTTTATATTAAAATTAATTTTTTCATAAATTATACTTTAACTATCAAAATGATTATTGATGTAATTTTTTATGAATATAATATAAGATGATTTCCCTAAAATCTAGGGAATATTATTACTAGGATATTGGTGTGCTAAGAGACTCGAATACTCAAGTCAACGTGGGATTAGTATAGAGATATAGAAGTTTAAGTTCTTGTTACGTGATTAAAGAAGAAAAAAATTGATTGAGGTGGTTGTTTTTAGTTACGTGAGATGATGTGTGAAGTTAGCAATAATTATATATATATATATATTGGATTATAATTAACCTAATGCATATTTTTTAATATTTAAATAAATTTTACATAATATTATAATTATTTATTTTAAACAATTAAAAGATATTTATTATTTATCTCTTATATAAATTATATGTTTAATTGATAACTAACCTCTATTCAATTGGTTTAACAAGCATTATATTTAATGTAATCACTTATTACCTGTAATATATAATGTATTATATAAATAAACATTTTAAGAATGTGTTTATTATTATTTTTAAATAAATAACATATTTATACAAATTATGTATTCTAAATAAATATATTGAAATCTATATAATTTCAATTCATATTTCTTTTTTCCCAAAATTTTCAAAGTATACTTTGTGCATATATAATTTTTTTTCAACTTACTCTTATAAAATAAACACTTTAAAAGGGACTAATAACTATTAAGATATTACCAATATAGATTTCTATTTATCTAGCTTCTCGTTAACAAATTCATTATTTAAAGTGTCGTTACTTTCTTTTTCAAATATTAGGAAAGTTTTATGTTAGGTTCCAATGTAACACATAATTTATCTTACAACCCATTTATCGGTGAGGAAAAAGGTGTTTATTAATAATTTGATCTAAAATCATTCAATTTAATAAATTAATCTAAAATAATTCATTGATCCAAATTTTTAATCCAACTATTTCATATTTATTACGTTGTGAGAAATTATTTTTTATCGTATTTATTATAAAATTGTGAATTTTTTTGCATTGATGTTATGGAAGTATATCTTACTAAATCTTTGAAGGGCAAGGGGGTAGACAAAAAAGGTAAAGCATGTTCTTTTCTTTTTTTTTCATTTAAAAAAAACACTAAAGTTATTTATTTTACTAAATAAAAAAAATATTATATATATAAAATTAATAAATTTATAACAATAGAATGAAGAATCATACCATCAAAATTATACATGTCATATTTGTATATTATAAAGAGAAATTGACTAGCAAGTTTCTTGTTTCCTATAAATAATAATATTTTTCTTTTCTTGAGAAACAACAAATTTGATATATATAAGATAGAACATATATATATATATATATATATATATATATATAGTAGAAAGATCTCAAAAGTTAAAAGAGTATATTTTGTGATAAAACATTAAAGAAAAAAAATATTAAATCTAATACTCCCTTAAATTTATCATAACGAAAAACAGCATCGGTAATTATATTATTGTAATATCTCTTAAACCTAAATATTTTATTTTTTTATTTTTTATAAGTTTTAAAATGTTATTTGAAATAATTTTATAACATTAAATTGTTTTAATGGATGAATATAATTTTTTTACTTAAATTGATGAGCACCATAAAAGAAGGATAATATTAGTGAAATTCAATTATACTACTACTAATTTAACAAACTGAACCGTAAAGTGAACTAAAATTTGAGAGGCATACCTTTAACAAACTGAACTATAAAGGGATTACATATTAAAAATGGACTTATAACAATGGGTGCCGCTAAAACCACACATAAAATCGTTATTACCATGATCGATGTAATTCTTTTAGTATTTTTCACTTGTGTTCGTTCTCAAATTTTACGTTTTCTGTTAAGTATTTAAAAATCTTGCTTTGTCCAGGCTTTTAACATTTATATCCATCCCTGTCTCATAATATCGAGTACTTGAACTCTGATTAAGTTCACGCCCCAGCATTTCAATTTAATTTCTTATGTTTTTTGATTACCCAATTTGATGGGATTATCTTTCAAAGCTATATCTCAAACGATCGAGTATTTGAATCCAGTTGTGCCGAATGCATTCCAATTTGATCGAAATATGTTTTTGATTATTTCTGAAAACACTAATGGGTTTATGGGAAATGTTCAAGATTTGCTGTTAAAATGAAGCAAATGTCTACGAAGAAAGTTCATTTTTGGTATCATCTAAGGTGGATGCTTATTTGGATAAAAAAGTTTGAACTCTTTTAAAAAAGATATAAACTAATAACATTAAATCTATTCTAGTATTAAAGATCCCGTAATTTTCTAACACTTGTATTTTTTTCTCGTATTTTTTTGAGAAATTATACAAAAAAAATCTATTTTTTATATTCATTATACATAATAAAGGGGTTTAAGCCTACCACATAATCAAAGATCCCTAGTTTCATCTTCAACTTGTTCATACTCCTACGTCTTAGTGATGATTCAAGTTATGATTCAATTTATTTTAAAATTTATAATTTGTTACTTCAACTTGTCGAAGAAATTTGTTACCGATAATAAAAGGTAATTTATAGGCTGTAACATTGAAAAGTTTGCCATCAACTATAATATCAAGATGTGCCATTTGATACTATATTACTCACAAGTTAACAGTCAGGTAAAGTCTTCTAACAAAATGGTAATAAACCTATTAAAGAAAAAGTTTGAAGGTGTTAAAAGAAAATAGGTTGAGAAGTTACCTGGAGCATTGTGGGTTATTAGGACTAGTCACACAGGTAACACTAATAAGACACATGTCTCGCTAATATACAAGACTGAAGTTGTAATACCAACTGATATCACAATACCTACTATGAGATCACCCCTAACCGAAGATCATAACACTATAGGTAAAGCAATTGAACTGACCCTAGTAGAAGAAAAAGAGATGAAGCCTTAAGGAGGGTGGTCGAGTAGAAAATAAGGGTAATAGATTATAACAACAAATTCATACATTTTAAATCTTTTGTCATAGGTAATTAGGTTCTCAAAAGGGTCTTTCCCGATAAGAAGGAATGGATATCTGACAAGTTGGGTGCAAATTTGGAAGGCCCATATCAAATAATTGCGGTGACATTAGGAGGGGCCTACTTATTGAAAAACATCGAGAAAACTAAAGATAGCACACATTGGAATACTCGATACTTGAAAAGGTTATCACTTATAATGTACTTTGATTTACCATCTTCATGTACCACCCCTATATGGAATGATTTTGGTGAGCAACAACAGTCTTCCTTGAAATTACATGTCAATATATAGCTAATCACCTTGGTCAGAAAAACCAGGTAGAATGCTTTGACACTAATGTTAAGAGAGTTGATCACCTTGATCACAGACCAAGTAAAGCAATCTCCCTTAAAATTACATGTCATGAGCTGATCACCTTGATCACCTCGATCATGAACCAAGTAGAGCGCTCTGACACTGATGCTAAGAGATTTGATCAACATCGTAGCAGATCAGGTAGAACATTTTCCCTTAAAATTACATATCACGAGTTGATTACCTCGATCAAGAACCAGATAGAACATTTTGACAATAATGATGTTAATAGAGTTGATTACCTTAGTTCCACATCAGGTAGAACATTCTCCCTAAAAATCACATGTCATGAGCTGATCACCTAGGTCATAAACAAAGAAGACCGCGCTTCAACAATTGCCCAGGTTAAGATATATGTTTATTCCATTGATTTAGCTTCACAAATTCATCTTATTAAAAATAAAAATTTATTACTCAAACTTACAAAGCTTTTAAACTTCATTAATAGATAGTTAAATCTCTCAAAATATTACAAGTTTTTAAGACATTTGGGTGCACGGTGTTCGGGTTGTTTACCTCCTTCACTAAGGGCAACAACTTGACTTGATTTTTAACAACTTTGTTACTAATATTAGCCCCTATTTTAATAAAGGTTAAATTCGAGTTAAGTATGAAATATTTTAATTCTTCAACAACACCCATCATTTCTAGGAACACTGATTCAGATCATTTTATATAAAAAATTATCCAATGAAAAACAAAAAAGAGAAATAAAAAAGTGGAGAATAAACTTGTTTTAATTGATTTTAAGTTCAAATTTTATTAAATTTTTTTTATATTATATATATATATATCTTTTATTTTTAATATTTTGAGTATAAAAATATTAGAATTTTTATGTGATTAGTGGAGGAAATAAATGTGGAATATATTTGGGATTAAATTGACGGATGAAAAGTGGAAAATATTAAAATTTTAAAAGAGATATTTTTAACGTAAGTAAAATATATAAAGATATGATGTTTAAATATTTTATAATTAAGGTATCTCTAGAAATAAAATTTTAATTTACTCCATAAATTAACTATTGCATCATTTTCTTAAAAAAAATAAAAAAATCACCATCGATTACTCCTAAAAATCAATTAATTACTCAGAGTTATAGAACGGGAAAGAGGGGGAAGTTTTTTTGAATTACCAATAATATGTTTGTTGTATATTAAAAACATAATCTAATTATAAATTTTTACAGTTTTTATTTTAAAGATAAAATCCAACTGTAATTTTTTTAATTATATTATATTTATAATATATAATAAATATATGTTATATTTATAATTATTGGTATTTAACGAGATAATTTCGCGAGAAGGACCATGTGTCTGTCGGTCTGCCCTTCTCTATATCGAGTATTCTTTCAAGCTTCTCCCCTGAGCATTAGCGGGACAAACCACCGGCCTTTTACTGTCAATTCTTCGGCACTTCATATCAAGGTTATTGGCAAACTATTCCATCTTCCCCTCATCTTTTGTTTTTGTTCATATGAAGTAACCAATTACGGTGTTAATCAGTGATGCTTTGAAGGTTTTCATTGGTTTAGTTCATTCATATGGTTTATGTTTTATATTATAACAAGGCGGATCACTGATGGTTTATTTTTGCTGAATGGTTTAGGGTTATATGGATTAATTGGCTTTATGGGTTTTTATTATTGTTTGCTTTTTTAGAAGGTTTCAGATTTTGGGTTTTAGGGTTTCTGCTTAGGTGATGACGAATTGACGATCCATGTCTAGGCTTGATTTTTTGACTTGTGTTTTGATGTGATTTGATATTCGTTGTGTATTTTCTGGTTTATTTTGAAGTTCAGATTTTTTTGGGTTTCGATTCACGTGGTGATGCATTTTTGGTTTTGTTTGTGTTAGTGACTTTCCCTTGACCACGAAGTGACAGTCTCACCATTTATGGGATGGTATATTCGGATGCTTAATATAATTTATAGTATTTTATATGGAAACAAGTGTTTGTCTTACAGATTTTCTTCTATCATTTACATGTTCTCTGTAGCTCCAATTTGAACTCGAACGTCTGATGAGGTTTATGTTGTTGTAACTTATTGAAAAATATAAACTTGCTGAACTTGAACCTTTACCTGTAAAGGTTTATTCATGCGTTGAAATCTTGATTATTTGCATTTGTACAAACCTGGACCTGGATTTTGTACAACTTTTATCTTTTTTGTCAATGAAATACATTGAATTGTCATTTCAAGATTTGATGAAAGTTGTCAACATAAAACTGAACTTAAACTCCAAAAGTTTCATTTGTGTTTTTGTAACATATTCTTACATGATTTTGGGGCTTTAGATTGCCAAATAGTTTTCTATTTGTTGCATGAATTGGGTTTCATCGGCTTTCCTTATTTCATTGTTACAGCGAGAATGAAGACTCATTTCTTTGTTATAAGGCCCAAGGTCTACACTAGATGGCTCATTAATTTATGTCTTACGCTTTTTATTATTCTTCTTGTTAATTTGGCTCTAGTTTATTGCGTTTTTGGGTGAATGGTTCAAGCTGATTTATTTTGATTGTGGATTTTTTTAAGAAAAGAATTGTTTTTGCTGATAAAAATATATGGAATATATTTGTGTTGGAATATGTAGATGAGTTAATATTAAATAAATTATAACTTGGAAAAGTACAGAGAAATCTTACGATTTATCTTAAAGAGAAAAGCTATTCATGATTTTTTGGAACCCTTTCTACAATGTCTTTTTTCTGCTTTTACTAAGGCTGCTAGTGATGCTTACCAGAACACCTTGAGAGAGAGAGAGAGACAGAGACAGAGAATTATAGATATATTTTTTTGAATGGTCATGGTACCCTTTTAATGATAGCCAGTGATCATTGTCTATTAGATTTTTTTCTAGGTATTAATATGCAACTTTTGCTTTAGCTTGTTTAAATTAATATACTAACATTATCCTTTTTGGCTCACTGTCTCTACACTTAGGGATATTTGAGTTTGAGTTATGATGGCATCTTCAAGTACATCAAAATCAGTAGTCTTTTCCGAAACTTTTGAGCAAAAACAACATGCAGTAGATTCCAATGCCATTATGCAACAAGCTCCACTAAACCAGCCAGATCGAAGCTTGTCAGATGGCCCTGTAGCTATTTTTTGGGATATTGAGAATTGTCCTGTTCCTAGTGATGTTCGCCCAGAAGATGTAGGCGGAAATATCAGAATGGCTTTGCAGGTGCATCCTATAATCAAAGGAGCCGTTATAACATTTTGTGCATATGGGGACTTCAATGCCTTCCCAAGGCGGCTACGGGAAGGTTGCCAGAGAACTGGTGTCAAGCTCGTTGATGTTCCAAATGGAAGGAAGGATGCTGCTGACAAGGCTATCTTGATCGATATGTTCCTATTTGCTCTTGACAATCTTCCCCCTTCTTCCATCATGCTCATTTCTGGTGATGTAGATTTTGCTCCAGCTCTTCATATACTTGGTCAACGGGGATACAATGTGATTCTAGTTTTCCCTTTTAATGTTGCTGTTTCATCTGCTCTTAGCAATGCTGGTAAGTTTGTGTGGGACTGGCCCAGTGTGGCTCGTGGGGAGGGATTTGTACCCCCTGCTAGAGGTTTAATGCCTCATCGCGGATGGCCAGTTGACCTAGCTGGGAATCCAGTAGGGTGTCACATTAATGAAAACCAAAACGCACAAAATGAAGAAACTGTTGTATACATGGGGATCTCACAGGGATGTTATAATTCTAGAGATTTTTCATTGGTGTCACAATCCCTAGCCGAATACAATAGCAATTCTTCAATGATGCCTTGCTTTCCTACAAATCTGAGGTCACAAAGTCTTCCATCTGGCTTGAACGAAGTTTCTACTGGGCCTAGTATTTTTATTGATAATAAGGAGTCTACTTTGTGGGTACAACCAGGTGACTTAAATGGTCTAAAAGGGCAGCTTGTAAGGTTGCTTGAACTTTCAGGAGGAGGCCTGCCTCTTAATCGAGTTCCTGCTGAGTATCAAAAGGTTTATGGAAGGCCTCTCTATGTATCAGAGTATGGTGCACTCAAGCTTGTGAATCTTTTTAAAAAGATGGGGGACACAATGGTATTGGAGGGTAAATGTCATAATAAGTATGTCTACCTCCGAAACTTAAAAGCAACCCCAAGTGCACCACCATTGGTTCTAGCTAGGAAAGAAAGTAGGAAAGAGAAGGGGAATCAGGAAGAGTGTATGGATACTGTTAATGGTACTGGCTCCTCAGATGAATTATCAGATGAGGAAAGAGTAGTCATTGAAGAGACTGATGAAAGAAGGGGCCAGATGGAAGTTAATTATGGGCCAGCATGTAGAATGGAAACTAATGACAGTGTCCTCAAACAATTCAAATATGAGCTGCAAGATATTCTAGTAAGCTATTCTTGTAGGATATTCTTGGGTTGTTTTGAGGCAATATACCTGCAAAGGTACAAAAAACCCCTAGAATATCATAAGTTTGGAGTGAATCAGCTGGAGGAACTATTTGAGAAGGTTAAAGATGTGGTGGTCTTGCATGAAGAACCAGTAAGCAAGAGGAAATTCCTGGCTGCAGTTGGTGGTTAGGAAAATTAGATGGCTGCCTTATTTTTCTAACATTCAGATGGCTTTTGTAGCTACTTATCATCGGTATGTGCCCATTTTGAGTATGCTTATAGCCATCCAGTCTCTTTCTCAATCTCTTGGTGCATCTCATTGTTCTCAATGTATTTTTCAATGTTTCAATGAAGTATTGAAGCTGGGAACACGTTTTTTCTGTGGACGTGTCTGCATGGATTCAAAGTTTATTCTTGCAACTTCCATGCAAGACTTCTCCCCAGTCTTTATTATCAATTTACTGTTATCAGGTGATGTACAATTCTACATGTAAATTCGCATCTGCCTTAATAAAACTAAAATAGCACTTCTGTAATGCAGGTGTTGTTGACTAAATATGGAAATTTTGTGTGATATCTACCTAGAGCTATTTACTCAATGGCCTTTCTTTCTTTTACTTTGGGTGTAAAATGAAAGCTTCTTGCATGTGACAGCACGTTATCAATACCTTTGGTTCTCTATGTGGTACATTAACCCTCATATTTAGCCTGGACGCCCTTATGTAGACTGACATTAATTGGAAATCGCAATGTATTTTTTATTCAGGGGTGCACAGGCTAAAAGTTAATGTATATTATATTGAAATAATTTAACAAAATGTATAAAATAAACATATATTTAAATGTTGTCATGCCTTATCTGCTAAAAACAGGTAATGTAATGCATAGCTCCTTTCTAATTCCCTTAAACATTCACAATAGCTCCGAGAACCAAGCCCTCCGGCAATGCTGTTGAGGTCATATATCTTTAATGATCTGTTATTTCCTTTTTATTTGATTTCTATAATGGTTTCTTCCAAACAGAAAGAACAAACATGCACCAACACACACATAGAGTTGCAGGTCATTACAGATGGAAGAGGAAGTTTGTTTCGAGTTTCAACAGTGAGTTTCAGGTTCATGCATGCAAAAAGAGGCAATCTCTTGGATTCAAAGGTGTTCCATACTCTTTAGGTATTAATATGGAAGTGTTTGATTCCATTAGTTTTTAATAGTTCAAGCCTCTTTATTATACTCTTCTAGATATATCTATTTTCTTATATGTACCAATGACTATCCAGAGCTTCAATTTCCTACTTTGCATGATTTTAGTTGCTAATTTATATTCTCTACTTACTTATTTTCAGTGTATGTTGATATAGGCTGATTTGAAATTTTGCTGCTTTCCCTTTTTTGGGTCTCCGATAACTAAATTACCATATCATTTGGAAAAATGATATTTGTTTCAAGTAATTTTTATTTTCATATATGTCCACAAGAACCTAGTGTGCTAATTGTTTACTCTATTTGCCTAATGTGTTCATTTTGGTGTATTCATTTATCAGTAATCACCTAATATAGGATTGAGTTTTGTAAAAATTCACAATTTAGTTTGAGTTAAACTTATTTCACAATGAAGATTAAAAAAAAAAACAAATTTACACACACATGTAACGTGATTACTTGGTGTGTAAATGATTTGGGAAATCTTAATTGCAAAATAGACCTTACTAAAATTACATTGTGAATTTTCGCAAAACTCATTCTTATATTATGAGTTTTCCCTTTCTTTATTTGGGGTAGATCTTTCCTATGTAAGTCTTGGTTTCCAATCACAGAAAGTAGTGCAAGGGACTAAAAATCCATAAGGTAAACTCATGACTCAGATTACCAATTGAACTCTGAATAGTATGAGCATCATTGTCTGTTAGATCTAATGGTCAACATACACCAGCATCAATTCAAAATATTCAATGGTGATTTCCCTGTGGAACACAAATGAAAATGAGTCAGCCTGACTGCAAATCTGTCCAAGTTGAAGAAGAAACTAACTCTATCAGACCAGACGAGGTCTTTGGTGCTCTTTTCAAACCGTACGTGGATTTGTTTACTTTGGCGCACATTTTTTAGGAAATTTACAACTTTTGATATCCGGTGGTTGCTCCATGTACACTATCCATTTAATATCTAGCTGTCTCATTAATCATTTTCCCAGTTGGAATAAATTGCAGGAGCTGGTAATTTTTAGTGATGTAGTTGCAGGGCCGATTTTATATCATGTCAAGTAATGTTACTTGATTGATGAGGAGTTGTTTGTTAGTTTTAGAGTATTTTCTATCTATTAAATTACTTGCCTTTATAAATAATTATTGGATATTGGTGTTTTTTTTTAAATTATTGCATTAAGGTCTGAAGTATCACGTCATTACATATTCTAAAAATAAAAATAATGAATAATTTGACGGAGCCTTGAATAACTACTAGCGCTTGAAAATATGTTTCAATTTCGATCTCTTTGAACTTGGTCCAAATAACCCTCGTTGATCTAGTCATTCTTATTTGTACATCTAGATGGAAGCCTTGTGTTGCTTGGCTCCGAAATTTGTAACCCATTATCAATATGCAGCACCATTTGCCAGGTTTGGATGTGCTCTTAAAATTATGTTGCTTTATATTATATATGATATATTGGGAGTGTTTTATAGTTTTATAGGAACTGAAACTTTGTTTGCTTCAGCTTATAACCAAGCAAAAGCACTTATGCTTTTAACAACTAAAAATTGCTTTTGATCCAGAAAAAAAAATTGTGTTGTGTAGTCCTATTGTCTAGTTGAAAACATTTTTCTCCTTGTATGTTGTATGATGCAAATCAGTAGTTTGTGAGTCACGGAAGGAAAGTAATCAAACATGACAAACAAATCAGTAAAAATAATATTTAACTTATTAATTTAGGACTATAACTTGAGCTAAATAAATCACTTCAATTTAAGTGTGAACATAAAAATTGTTAAATCATTTTAACCATTTAAAATTTGGTTGAATTTAATCAAATTTTATGTTTTATAGATATAAATAAGTGGGTTTCGATGTAGGAAGTATAATCGACTTGTGTAGGTACATAATCGAATTGACAGTGGTAGGAATAAAATTTGTTGACGTTGATTGTTTTAATTTCGTCCTTTGCTATCTTAAATAAACAAAAAAAAAAAAATGTGGGTCTCACGTACAAGAGAGACGTTTTGATGTAAGAGAGACGTTTTGATGTAAGAGAAACGTGACAAACGTTTTTTGTTTATTTATATTATTTTTCTTTTATATTTAGTTTTAAAAAAATTATTATAATTAATTTTTGTTCTCTGATTTTTAAGAGTTTTTTTCTACATTTTCAATTTAAATATTAATATATAATTTTTTAATTAAATTATTGATTAAATAATAAATTTTATTTATTAATTTTAATATTAACATAAAATCAAATAACTTAAATTCGCTTAAAATATATAAGTAGAAAAGAATTGATTGTCTTAATCTTCTCTAGTTAATATTGTAAAGATAGATTTTTATTTTTAATTTAACAAATATTTTATTAGTATTTTCAGTAAAAATAAAACTGCATACACCCATAATTTTGACTTAAAAATATTATATTTTCTTGGTTTTTTTTTTTCATTCTTTGTTTTTTATTTCGTTGTTTCAATCATCATCTCCATCCGCGATTTACCCCAAAAAAAATAAAATTTGACGACTTAAAGCTTAGACCAGTAAATTAACTGTTGTTGTTTTTTACGAAAGAATAGGGAGGTGAGAGATTTGACAAGGGGTAATTATAGCAGATACAAAAAAAAATTATTATTTTCCAACTTACATCCTTATTCACGGATTTAACATGGGTAATTGTGACCGGTTAAATTTTTTTTTTAAATAATATTTTCCAACTCATATATGAAGCTTTACTCTGCTGCAAATGGACAAGTTTTAACGCATTATGCATTATATATATATATTCAAATACAAATGATATATATAATAATAAAGTCTTAACGTAAAGTCAGAAAAATTTGCAAAACATCTATAACAAAAATTATCGTAACTAAAAAATAACACATAAATATATATAATAATAAATATTAAATGAATAATAATAACTTTTATAAAGTGAAATCTAAGATATTAGGTAATGATAAGTTTATTATTAAAAAAATTGATAAAATCATTTTAAATAAAAATTACTATGGATAAAATTATTCAAAATATAAAATTTATATAGATAATATATATATTATAAAAATTGATTTAAAACGTTGATAACCTATAAACTAATTTGATAATTTATATAAATAAAATAATATAAAAATAAATAAAGAATTTAATGTTTAATAAATGTTATTTCTCCCATTTTACTTAATTTATTTACATTTTATTATTGTATATAATGTGAATATACGAAAAATAGTATATTTTATTAAATAATGATATATAAGTTAGTTATGTGATGAATAATTATATAATTATTTTAATTTTAATTTATTAATTATAAATTTATATAGATTATAATAATCTAATTTTTTAATTAAAAATTTAAAACATTGATTTTAAAAGATCTCGATGATTTTTTTAATTTTAATTCAATATAGCAAAAATTGAATTTTATATAATAATTATTAAAATTTTAATAAATAAATGAATACACGTTAGTCTATATGTCAATTACAATTTTTAAAATCGCTCACGTAAAATTAGCGCTTTTCACCCTTTCTTGATTTTTATTGTTGGGTTAAATTTGTATGGAAAGTATTATTTTAGAGTAAAATAAAGAGGAAAATATATATTTTTCAAATTATATGATTTAGTTATATTTAAATTTAAATTATTAATAAATAATGTGATATATTTTAAATTATATTTTTATTCTATTAAAATGTTAATAGTTTTTTTTATTATTTTAAATAAAAATATTTTATTAATTTAATATAAAATAATTACGTATTTATTATTATATTTATTATTTTTTTCTGTTTTATATAAATATTATTTAAATTTATAATTTTTTCGTTATAAAATATATATTATTATTTATTTTTTATAATAAAATTAAAAATATTATTTAGATCCCATTTTTCTCGTGACTCTATGTTAATTTGACTGGTATAAATGTATTATTATTAAATATAATTAAATTCATATAATTATATTTAATAATTATAATGTATAAAAATATTAATACACACAGCAACATATAACCTTAATATTTATTATATGATACAGTAAATTTTTAAAACTGGTGGGATTCATTAAACCCCGTATTTATTCAAAGTGCTCAATTGTTCCAGTCTTTCAGATGAACATTAATCATAATTTAACTTTGAAAACTTGTCATGTGGTTGATATGTCAATATGACATGATAGAAAAAGATATGAAAATTAGATACAATTATTAATGAATTAGAAGATAACTATCAGTGAAATAGCAATAAAATTAAATACGTTTATTGACAAAATAGAAACTACCATCAGTGAGTAGTGACCGTGCAAGAAGATTTAATAACTATTGAAACTAATTTCATTTCAGTTAGTATATTATCAATTTATTTCACAATTTTATTTTTAACACACTTTAAGTTTTTATATATATAAAAAAATATGCAATAAAATCATACTAATTTTTCAATTTTATACATTTTTATAAATTAGATGAAATAATTCCCCACGTGAAGTGTAAGTTTTTATAATAATTTTAATACGAGATAAATGAATTATTATTTTAATTAATAACGTTAGTTATTTTATTTTTTCAATACTTTTATAATTTATTATTTAAAATAATTTATAAAATTAATAACTTAATAAAATAAAATAAAAAGTAATTATTTATCTTTTTTACTATCATTGTTTAAAATAAGATGATTAAATATTATAAAATAAATGATCTTTTTTATAAGATACTAAATTATTTTTTTTAACATAAGGAAATTCTCTACTGACTCACACCCTTCTATCATTTTCTTTTTTTTCTTTCTTCTAGATTATGCCCTAAAATTTTCCTTTACTCCTCTTCTTCACGAGCCATCGGCGGCTGCCTGTTCTTCTTCTTCTAGCAACAGCTTCATGGCTGCAACTTTCCATCACTTTTCCTCCTCATTATCTTCTTCTTATCCGGCGTGTCCGGTAATTTTTCTCCCGAATGCGACAGAGATCTCCCACCCGTGTCGGTGTCGTGTAGTGTCGACACGAGTGTGGCGGCCAAAAGTGCCGAGTATAGGTAACATAAGTTTTACTTCTGGGCTGGAAAGGAAAGTTGCTGCAAAAAATCAAATATTTGCCTCAGTTGCAGGTTCATTCTCTGCCCTGATTCACTTCACTTCAATTTGTTTAATTTTTCCCTCTAATAGTTGTCTTCATCCGTTATTTCATCAGATACTAAAGTGAATACATCCCTTGATAATGTTGAGCTTCCTATGGGCGATGTTTGGTCTGTGCATAAATTTGGTGGCACATGTGTGGGAAGCTCAGAAAGAATTAAAAATGTTGCGAAAATAATTCTTGATGACAATTCGGAGAAGAAGCTTGTAGTTGTTTCTGCAATGTCAAAAGTGACAGACATGATGTATGATCTCATCTACAAGGCCCAATCACGAAACGAATCTTATGTAGCTGCATTGGATGCTGTTCTGGAAAAGCACAGATCAACAGCAATAGATTTACTTGATGGGGATGAGCTTGGCAGTTTCTTATCACAATTGCATCATGACATCAGTAACCTTAAGGCAATGCTCCGTGCAATATATATCGGTACTTGACTTATCGCTCTCCTTCTCTGGTTTAGTGGTTTCTGGAAAGTTAGTAGATTTAGATAAAATTGCTTGGCTGTATTTTTCTAGTTAACTACATTCTTGAAATCAATGAAGATTGTAGAAATAGGATCTTTATGCCTTCGTAAAATTGAAGCCTTCGATGTGTCTGGTGTCATGCAATGGTTCTATTATGCTATGTTGTCGTAGCGGTTTACTCACGAGAAATTTTACGGCATCATATGTACCACAAATTGGTTTTTTAATATATGTTTTGCAGTTTATTGTAATTTGCATTTGCTGTAGTTTTTAGTAATTTGCAAATTTTTTTTTTTTTGGAAAAATGACAAAAATAGCACCCTTTAAGACCAACTCATATATTCTATTTAAAAAAATTGTCAGCCGTCTAATGGATACCGTTCAATGTTATTAGAGTGCTATGTTTGTAGTTATAAGTTTTAAGGGTTTTGTTTTTTGTAATTTCCATTTTTTTTGTTATATATCAATATCACTCATTCATTATTAATTGAACGTATCTTGAAGGAATAAACACATCAGTCTGATTAATTAACTTAATTCTGGCAGCTGGTCATGCAACGGAATCTTTCACTGATTTTGTTGTGGGACACGGAGAACTATGGTCTGCTCAGATGTTGTCAGCAGTCATCAGAAAGGTATGGTAGAACTTATCTTGTTAAGAAAATGCGAGACATTCCAAGTTGGGAAGGTTTTATCTTGGATTTCTAAATACTACCGTTGGCCCTTTGGGTTCGTGGTTGTCATTTAAGCTCATAGGTGAAAAGTATATCAATTTGAGTAAATCTTCTTGTTATTAGAACATTTTCGGAAAGTAGTTTTTCCAAGTCATCTTGTTTAAGTAATAAATTTTTATTTTCTTCTGTCATATTGCAGAACGGTTCAGATTGCCATTGGATGGATACAAGGGAAGTCCTTATTGTAAACCCCACTAGTTCGGATCAAGTTGATCCCGATTATGTGGAATCTGAGAAAAAACTTGAGAAATGGTACTCCAAAAATCCAAAAAACACTTTAATAGCAACTGGATTTATTGCAAGTACCCCTCAAAATATCCCAACGACTTTGAAGAGAGATGGGAGTGACTTCTCTGCAGCTATCATGGGTGCTCTAGTCAGAGCTCGTCAAGTTACAATTTGGACAGATGTTGATGGAGTGTACAGTGCAGACCCCAAAAAAGGTGTGTCATGTCCCTTGTTTTCTTATCAACCTTACTTACCCAAGTTACTACTTACTGGTAGGTGGCTTGGTTGTGATAGGTGCTTATTTATATGGTAGAATTGAATCATGCTAGAATGTCTTAAAGATTATTAATGGCATTAGTTCAATGAGAGGCATTTCTTTTGCAGTCAGCGAGGCTGTGATTCTAAAGATGTTGTCTTATCAAGAGGCCTGGGAGATGGTGAGTACTTCTAACAATACTGAAAAGTTCGTTTCACCTACTATTTTGACATTTTTAACATGTAATTTATGTAAATGCAGTCATATTTTGGGGCCAATGTCTTGCACCCACGCACCATCATTCCAGTGATGCGTTATGACATTCCTATCATAATAAGAAATATTTTCAACCTCTCTGCTCCTGGAACAAAGATTTGCCGCCCTGTTGTTAATAATGATGAAGATGGTCAGAGGTTGGAATCTTTCGTGAAAGGATTTGCTACTATAGACAATTTGGCCCTTGTAAATGTTGAGGGGTAAGTGGCATTATGATGATAACCATTGTACATTGTCTTCGTATTGTAGATGTGTTGTATTTATGTTTTCTTTATAATGTTTCTTTAACTTGTTCCCAGAACTGGAATGGCTGGTGTACCCGGTACGGCCAGTGCCATATTTGGTGCTGTGAAAGATGTGGGAGCTAATGTTATTATGATATCTCAGGTGGCTTCCTCTCCTTTGTACAGTACTATGATTCTTGAAAAGAGTAATGCTAGATAACACTGCTCAAATGAGTAATAACATATACCCTCACTTACGTGTAAAGTTGTGATTAGTCAAATCATAAATAGAATAATAAATATGGCACGGAATTCAATGGCATACATTCAATCAATTTTTGTCACATAAGTGGTGATAGAATCATATTTCTATTTAATAGTGACAAATAGCATTTTTCTTTTTGAAAATGATGCCCAAGGCTAACACTTCCTAATTTTCTTTCTATAGGCTAGTAGTGAGCACTCTGTTTGTTTTGCTGTGCCTGAGAAGGAAGTAAAGGCTGTGGCTGAGGCATTGCAGTCTAGATTTCGTCAAGCTTTGGATGCTGGACGCCTTTCTCAGGTTATTAATTTTTATTTGGCTGAATTTCTTAGTAAGTGTTGCTGATTTCTTTCAGGTAGCATTTTTGGTTCACGGGTTTCTAATATGACAGTAGAAAAGTTTGAATGGCAAAACATTCTGTCACTGTAAAAATTTGTAACTTGAAAGGTTAATGTTCCTTCCATGGCATGCAAACTAGATTACCAACACTGGTAATAACATAATCTCTACTTTTGTAATATGTAATCTTGACGAGTTAATGTCACAAAAGATCAATTTTTCATTGCTGCATTCTTGAAGGAAAAGGTCAATTCACGTGTCAAAATTTCAGGGCAATACACATTCAAATGATTATCACTGTTTTTGAATTCTATTTTAATAACCAAATGTATCAATATCGACTTGATAGTTAGCCTTTCTACTGACCTCTAGTCAAAAGTTACAATGTTTGTTTGTTACACAAATATATATTTATATCTTCAGTACCGGAATGAACTTTAGTGGTAGATTACAATTCACTGCACCATCACTATTTTTTGTACTTAAATTAGCTCCTTTACAATTCACATCTTTCAGGTTGCTGTGATCTCAAACTGTAGCATTTTAGCAACTGTTGGTCAGAAGATGGCAAGCACTCCTGGAGTTAGTGCTACTCTTTTCAATGCCCTGGCAAAGGTTTGGAGCTTTTTCTATTCTCACATTGTTTTCAGCCACTGATAAAAAAAAGTGATGACAAATTCAATTTGGAGTCAGCGTATTCTTTTGTGAAAAAAGAAACCACTTATGGATCTTAGGTTAGCCTTGATGTTAATCTTTCTTTTAAATCTCAATGATGGAGTGTCTTAATTGTGGTTTATGATGCAGGCAAACATTAACGTGCGTGCAATAGCTCAAGGCTGTTCAGAGTACAATATTACCGTTGTACTAAAACGAGAGGACTGTATAAGGGCCCTTAGAGCTGTCCACTCTAGATTTTATCTTTCAAGGACCACCATAGCAATGGGCATTATTGGGCCTGGACTGATTGGTGCCACATTGCTTGATCAACTGAGGGATCAGGTGCATCGAAGGGTTTCTCTTCTCATTATTATGATTTTCTCTCTGCTACATCTCATAAATGCTAGCATCTCTTTCTATATTGTCAGTTTATATGGGTCTACGTAGTTCTTAAGCATATAGTGATTCAGAAAACCCTTGAGAATAGGATAATTATAATGTTTAACTATCTTAGAGATTCACTTTATCCCATTTAACTCTTGCTATTTTTTTTAATCCACATTACTCTCTCCGAAAGTTAACTAAATAGCGTTTGACATGCTAGATTGTAAAAAAGCAATTGTAACTAAGTTTTTGCATGTCAAACTCTGTGAGTGAATTTGAAAGTAATTTGATGATCTCCTTTAGAGAGTAGTAGAAATATAAAATATGACAACACAGATGCTAAAATTTAAGGAAATTGAAATAAGTTGATAGGAGAATGACAAAAGTAAAGAAAGATATCCTAATTCTCCGTTAATAATAATAGATTTATACGGACAATGAAGACACTGAAATCCACTCTTAATAAGACTTATTATAACTCTTAAACTAATAAAGAAACTAAAAATAAAAGATCTAATATTCCAACACTCTTCCTCACGAACAACTTGGATATTTACAAAAACCTTAAAAAGGACATAAGCAAAAGTAGTCACTAAGCCAATGGATTATATCATTTTGTTGAGTACACTACAATGGGTTGAAGTTGTATGCCACATGTAGATAGTCTCTGAGAGAGTAAATAAAGTCTCTAAGATGCAAAAAGCAACATAGGAGATGGAGGCGCAGCCGAAACAACGATGCAATGCCATGCAGAAAGGTATTTTTTGGAAGCTGGGATAGAAAACGGCAGCGCTATGCTTGTGTAGCAGCGCAAGTGGCTAAGGGAAGTAGTGTAAATATTGACAAAAGGAAGATAACCCTAACTCTCCCCTCAAATTGGAGCATAAATGTCAAACATATCCAACTTGAACGATGAGATATTTAAAATCTCTTCCAATAACAAAGAATGATAACCCTTTACTTGGACAGATAGAAACGTATAACCAATGGTTTTCAATAAGTAGAAAGTGAATCAATGTGTGTATCATAAATTCATAATCCATAAAGGGCTGAATCAAAAAATGACAAGAGTTAACTTAAACTGGGCATGACAATGAATATGAACAAATACCCAATTTATTACATTCTTGACTATACTAGTCTGGACTCTGAACGAATATAATGAACAAGCAGGTAAGGAACATTGCACATCATCACTTCAACCTATAACTGGTAATCAACAAGAAAACGAGATGACAATCAAATATCTAAAAGCACAAGTAAATATATAACACCCAAATAACAAACCCAAAACTTAAAAATTGTTGGTTCAGGAAGACCCCAATTGAACCAGATAGTAGTCCAACGATGCTAATGTTACCATAGAGATACTATGTATTATCAATTCAAGACAACCAACAAGCTACTTCTCAAGTACCCAATCGTGACTGAGCTCAATTCCAAGAACAATAAAGCTTTAAATTTTGGTTTTGAAAAGCTTTTCATGCAATCTATCTATTAGTGGTCTTTTCAGTTTTCACACGATTTAGTTGTCCGTATCCGTTCTGGGTTAAAGAAATTATCAGTGAGGAATGTCAAAACAAATGCACCAATTTCTGGTTACTGTGACATTGCATGGGATATAGGTGCATGCATGTAATTGAATCTATTCGAGCTGAGAAATCCTTTATTTTACTTCTGTTTTTTTATTTTCCATAACAAGAGAACTTGAACTTAAATAAGTTATAATTCTATACAGGCAGCGACACTTAAGGAGGAGTTTAACATTGATTTGCGGGTTATGGGAATTACTGGTTCAAGGACCATGCTACTGAACGAAACGTAAGTTGAAAGCATTGGTTAGACCTTTTTATTTCATTTGATACAGTTACAGTCTTGGATGCCTTGATGGGTATCAATCAGTGGATTACCTCTTTTCTTGTCAAATATGCATATGACTACTAGAATAATAGCCATTTGAATTTATTTTTGGATTTCATAATGATACAGTTGATATGCCTATCTTTGATGTTATCAAGCTGCATTTGAAATAAAATGTGATTATACATGTGGAACTCAACTTGTTATTTCTTTCAGTTTTTGCCAGTCAATAGTGAATGTTCAATGTCCTTAGGTTCATATTCTATGACTACATTCCTCTAGGTTTTTGTTTTCTTTTCTTTGAGGAGCAGCTCTATATGCTTCAGCATGACATAAAAAAATTCAGACGACATGAAAAGTTAGTAAATAAAATAAATTAATTGGTAGAAATGATGCAAATTGATGCACCTAACTATTATTTTGGCTATGGTTAAGCCCTTTATGCTTATTGCAGTTATCTATTTCTAATACGATAAATGTATCGATTACAAATTTATAGCTCTTCATGCTCCAGGTGAAGCTATAGATTTTATTCTGTTACTGTTATATGGGTCCATTTATGTAAATATGACTCCCTGCATGCTTTTATCAATAATGGACTTGTATTCCCTTTGGGCCAATTGGCAACTTTATCCAATAATATCAGTAATTTGTTAGATCTCATTGTGTGACTTTGAACATTATGCATCTTTGTAGAGGCATTGATTTATCTACATGGAGGGAACTTTACAAGGTGAAAGGAGAGGTGGCAAATTTAGAAAAATTCATCCAACAAGTGCACGGGAATCACTTTATTCCCAATACTGTGTTGGTAGACTGCACAGCAGACTCTATTGTTGCAAGTCATTATCATGATTGGTTAAGGAAAGGAATTCATGTAGTCACTCCCAATAAAAAGGCAAATTCAGGACCATTGGATCAGGTAAGCAATCTTCCTTTCGTTGAGGAAGTACTTATTGCTATGTCCTGCCCTCTTGAAAAGAGAAAATATTGTTGACCAGTCTCGTATCAATTGTATGGAAACAAACAAAAAAGATAGCGTTAAAATTTTATTGACAAAAACAAATGCAGAATGTACATAAATAATGTGGTCTATTTTAATCTATTTATAGATCACAGGCTTCAGTTCTAGTGCACTACAAAATATGATAAAAATTTGGATAGAGAGCTTTACAAGTCCTATGCAAAAGATGCATTTTAGTCTTTTTATTTTCAATTAGAAGTGTAAATTGAGATAAAATGTTAATGAGATTCATGATACAATCCATTAATTTTCAAAATCCATCTCATATTGTCTCACTTAATTTTTAATGAGATGAGATAATAAAACGATACCAATTGAGATATCTCATTTGTTTTTAATGGTTCTAATTGAGACAAGTAAAAATACAAAATACAAAATATGAAACATGATTATTTATAATGTAAGTTAAATAAGAAAAAATGATATTACATATGTTTGTAGTTTGGTCAATTTAATCGCTTTATTTAACAAAGAGCATAACTTAATACTCTACTCATGTAAAAAGTGCACTTTGCTTTGTCTTGCTCCTTTCTCAGATAAATAGGGGGCTAAGTTGTACTTGTTGCTAAAAAATGAGACGAAAGTAGCCCAATTAAAAATGAATAGGACTTAAATTGCACATAAAAAAAAAGACTCAAGCAAGCAGATGAAAATAGAACACTCTGAAAAAGAAAAAAGAAGAGTGCTTTGGTTCATTTGCATCTTTAACTCGATCTTTTGATTTATTCCTTGCGGTAACTTCTTTTTATATTTCTACAATACACATCAGTATTTGAAGTTGAGAGCTCTTCAACGACAATCCTACACACATTACTTCTATGAGGCTACCGTTGGAGCTGGTCTTCCAATTATTAGTACACTAAGAGGTCTCCTTGAAACTGGAGACAAAATATTGCACGTTGAAGGTATCCTCAGGTGAGTTGTTTTTACTTACTCTTACCCTGTTTGCCGCTCCATCTTCCAAAGAAATTTGTGATAAAATGTTCCTTTTTTCCCATTTTTTTTCAGCACGTTTGTGTATTTAAAACCAACGTCATTTTTATTGTATATAATGTAATTCTTGACATATTGTTTGTTGCAGTGGGACGTTGAGTTACATCTTTAACAATTTTGTAAGTGGACGGACTTTCAGTGAAGTGGTGGCTGAAGCAAAGCAGGCAGGTTATACCGAGCCAGATCCTAGGGATGATCTATCTGGAACTGATGTTCGTAGAAAGGTACCACATTAAACAATTGTTTGCTATTTGATTTCACTAATGATATATTTGAGAGCTGCTTATGATTTGGAATTCATTAAGAATATGCACACATCTCACTCTCCCATTGACCCAAATGCATTTGATAGTTCCCTTTCTTTTATTCTTAATCTTAAATTATCTGTTCGAGTAATTTCACTTGTACAGGTGATAATTCTGGCCAGGGAATCTGGTTTAAAGCTAGAACTCTCCGACATTCCAGTTGAAAGCCTTGTACCAGAACCATTGAAAGTAAACAGCATACTTTGGACAACCTTTCAATCCTTTCATTTAACCGACAAGGTTCAATTTTAATTGTACTTATTTTGTAATTTGCAGAAATGTGCAACATCTGAAGAATTTATGCAGAAACTGCAACAATTTGACCATGACTTGGAGAAGAAGAGACAAGTAGCTGAGGATGCTGGGGAAGTGAGTATCTATCTCTGATACACATCTACAGAATCTATAAGAAATAGTAGCTTGATTTGATATTTGATTGCTCAGTAGATCTTTCCACCCAAGAACCTGTTTTAAATGAAATACTGTCTTTTAAAATAATTTTATTTATTTTTGCCTCCCAATCAACTTCATATTTAGAAGAGATTTGTGGATTTTTCCCCCATGATCTCTCTCTGGATCAATTGTTTCCTCATGAGTTTGCATTTATGTAAGGTATTGAGGTACGTTGGGGTGGTGGACGTTGTTAAGCAGAAAGGCGGAGTAAAGCTGCAAGCATACAGTAAAGATCATCCATTTGCTCAATTGTCTGGATCGGATAACATCATTGCTTTCACAACGACAAGATACAAGGATCAGCCTCTCATTGTCCGTGGCCCAGGTGCTGGGGCCGAAGTTACTGCTGGTGGAGTCTTCAGTGATATATTGAGACTTGCGTCATATCTTGGTGCCCCATCATAATAGTAAAAAATGTTTTGCCATGCTCAGCTGCAGACAAGTTATTTTGAGAGTTAGGTCAATGGGGCTTTGTTTTATTAGCTGTTTTTTATCATATTGGATTTTTATGTTTATTGTGTTGGTGATGTAGCTTATATAAATTCGTAGGTTAGTTTACATGGTTGTCCAAATCTGGAACATGATTGTGCCCAGTGGAAGTGTAAGACAAGTATGTTACGGTTAGTCTTATGTATCCATTTTTGGTGATCAAATAAATCCGGAGCTCCATTTAGCGGTGAGCAGCTGGTCGTATTTGAAGATTTTCTTTTTGAAATCATTAGATGAAATAATCAATCTGTATTCAAACAGATTTGATTTTTTATATTGGATAATGATGAATTGAGTTTCAACTTATATATGAATTATTATATACATCTTAATTTTAAATTGATGTATTTTTAATAAAATTTATAGTTTATTGTTTATATTAAAATAGTAATTTAAGTATTATAATATTTAAATATACTATATTATTATAAAATAAAGACTAATGTGCACAAATGAGTTTTAGATCAATATTCTACACTTCGATCATGATATTGTTTTTTTCTTTGATTTGGTCGAATATTATTTAATTTTTATACTTCATATCCTTATTTTTATTTTTTATAAATTGATAGCTTTACTTTTTGATTTTCACATAGTTATAAAGCGTAAAAATAAGAAAAATAATGTGTATATTTGATTGAAATAAAATTGATCACATGTAAAATGGAAGGCAAGTTGCTTTTGTTTTTAACTTTGTAAAAATACTTTTGATCCAACATAAAAAAAACTTTTGTTTTTAGCATCTTGTTAAAAGTATAAATAATGTGTTTCTTCTTAATTTTTTTTAATACTTTTGATAGAAGTACAGGCAAATAAATTCTCAAATAGGCGTTTTCAAATTGATGGTAAATAATTGAAGGATCATGGTTGAGAATTTTGTGAGCTAATAAATCAGATAACATTGAGTAATTACACAATATAATTTTCTTCACGAATATAATTCCATTTTTAATCATCATCCTTTCTGTGTATATATATATATTTCATATAATGTAACAAATATACGTTCCTGTCGTGTTAAAAATGTGGGATATATATATATATATATATATATATATATATATATATGAGATTAAAAATAAATTATATCAATAATTAAATGAGAGAATAATATCTGAGATTAAGTATCCCCTATTTTGGCCTTGTAGAGAATAATATCTAAGATTAGGTATCAGAATAAATAAAATAAAATAAAATAAAATAATTTTTTTATAATATTAAAGATATGTAAATTTAAATTGGAAAATGCAAATATAAACAAACACAATTCACATAAATTACCACCTAATGCACTATCAAACTACTTAAATTTATGCAATATTATTCAAAATATCAAAATATCAAGTTGAAGGTAAATTTGAAAGTTTCAAAACTATTGTAAGATATTATTCAGCCATGTAGAGTTGCAGTCGACAACATTTTTTTCTCTTTATAAGTTGTATATATATATATGATGCAAATATGATCAATAATTTATAACAATAGACGCGGAAGAAAAGGATCGACTTGGCATTATATTGCATAATCGTTGAATAACTAATCTAACGCAACAGTTAAATTAATATTTCTTTATTAATTTTTTTTAGATAGCTGAAACTTGAATCAACTTAATAATCTATATATATAGATAGATATAGATGATCCATCAATTCAAAAGTATAACCAATAAATTATAAATTTAATTCAATCATACACAAATTAGTTAAAACTATTTATTTATTAAATAAATAGCTATCAACCATAACGGCACAACGCAATAAATTGATGTTTGTTAAGAATTAGATTAGTAAATTAAAGTCTATATTTGATTATTTACGTGTTTAGGTAAATAATTTTTTGTTTTTTTTTTAAAAGTATATATTAAAGGTTTTATTTTAAAAAATATATATTTATTTTAAGCCTATGAAATTAAAAATAAAACTACCATAGGTAATTGAATCATTTATATAAATGATAGTATATTAAATAAAAAAAATGAATAATTATATATAAGCATTGTTTATCGATGAATCTAATAAATTATCTTAATAATATAATAATTTAAATTAATGGTGTAAGTATCATTGTAATTTAAAATATAAAATTAATTAATAATTTTTAAAATTAAAAAAATTAAATAACATAATCAAATATTTACCATTTTAGATATGACGGGTTCAGGTTACACGGATGAGTGTTTGATCATAACCCTAGATATATATTTGATAAAAACAAAAGAAGGGAAGATCTCACCTCTCTATCTAGGTCCCCAGTGATCAATTCCAACGGTTGGGATTTTCCTACGCTCATGTTGTTCATAGTTATATTATTATTTATTTTAATGTAATTGGTGGTAGCTAGGGTTAAGACAACCTTGTAATCGTATAATAGCCGACTCAGCAACTTCTGATTCTCCTAGTGCAGTTTCAGCTGCCCTCTTGCTTTGCTTTCCAAATTCTCTCTGTCTCACACACTATCCTCACGCGCCTCCTTATCCATCGGCGGCTAGTGTTTTCTCAGTCACACCCTTCCCTCTCCTCCATCTGTCACTTTTACTTCCTAAAAAACCAAAATCAATCGAAATAAAAAAAAACCTATCTTTCATTGTTCCTTTTTATCGAACATTTGGTGTGCATTTCTATATCTACCTGTTTATTTGCGTGGATTCGTTGTGTTTGCTTCGTAATAACAAGAGGAGAGGGAGGAAAGATAAATATATTTAAAAAAGAAGCAAATTTTTGTCGAAAAAACAAAGTTGGAAAAGAGAGTATAGATTAGGGTTCTTATTATGGCCTCTCAAGTTCAGGTTCAGTCTCAGAATTCAATGTCGGGAGCTAACGCTGCTGCTGCTGCTGCTGCTAATGGTGTTGGACCGAACCAGTACGTGACAACATCGCTCTATGTTGGAGATCTCGACCAGAATTTCGGTGATTCTCAGCTTTATGAATTGTTTAACCAGCTGGTTCAGGTGTCATCGGTTAGGATTTGCAGGGATTTGGCGACTCGGAGATCGCTTGGTTACGGATACGTCAACTTTAACAGTCCTCAAGATGGTTAGCTTTTTGTTGTTAGCTTAATAATCAAAATGATTTTACAGCTTGTTGCATTGTAGATGAGGTTGTTTTGTATATGGTTGTATTAACTAGTTATTAGATAATATTCATTTCTGTGCTAAAAGTTTTTAGTTTTGTTAACTTTAAGCGTGGAATTTTTGGGGTTCTTTAATAGTTCATGATGCAAAATAATAAAAATAAAAAGATTGGTTTGTTAGTTTATGTAATGGAACTTATATAGTAGAGAAGAGATGAAATTGGTTGGTATGGAATTGTTAGCGTGCTCATTGTAGAGTAGACATGGAGATTTCTAATAATTAAGTGGTGATTCTGCTTTTTTATTATGTTTTTTGCTCCTTTGAAGTGTGGTAACTATAATTTTCAAGACCTTCATATTTTGAGTGACTTAATGTAAATATTATTTGAAAAACAACAAAAATAACACTTTTACAACTTGTAACCACAAAAATAGTACTTTTTATGCTTAACTCATATTTTCACTATTAAAAAAAGAAGTCTAATTATCATTTCACATTAAATGTTGTCCGGTTGGATGTCATCCAAGTTAAATTGCGGCCATTTAGACCCGTTCAATGTTAAACGTTATTTAATTGGACACTTTTCAATATTATTGGATGCTATTTTTATTGTATAAGTTTTACGAGTGTTATTTTATATTATTGCTGTTTAAGTTTTAGGGGTATTATTTTATCTTCTTTCTCAATCTTCTTTGTAGTATTTTTTGAAATGAAGTAACAGAATTATGTGTAGAGGCTTGAGAATTTCCTTACCCCACTGTTCTATGGGCCATGGACTTGTCTTTAATTTTTTCCCATTTCTTTTATGGATTAGTCTTGGTGGCTGATTGAAAAAGAGTAGTATGGTTTCAAAGAAAACTTCCTAAACTGTATATAATATCGAATTAAAGGTTGCTTGGATCATCAAAATCTTAGCTTGAATATGTCTCTTGAAATTATGTGTTTGTCATATTCCATCACACTTATGTACATAAAGTGCTTCTGACTTTTAATGTATGAAAAAAATTGCATATATAGCCCTGCACCTATTAAGTAATCATGGGATGTACGATTCCTGGAGTATGACCAATAGGCAGTTAGATATTTCTGACCATTATTAATAAATTGGACTGAGCTCTCACTATTGGGTTTATCTTTTTTTAATTTTTCTTATGAATGTAATTTCAAATTGATGACAGCTGCCAGGGCATTGGATATGTTGAACTTCACCCCTGTGAATGGAAGGCCAATTAGGATAATGTATTCTCATCGTGATCCAACTAGTCGCAAAAGTGGAGCTGGAAATATATTTGTCAAGGTATTCTTTTATAATTCTGTATAATCTATACGGCTATTTCTTTCTAAAAAGTTATGTTTTCTGTTTGATAACTATATTTATTTCACAGCTTGAACTTACCTTCCCTTTCGGTTGATCTTGGCAGAATTTGGACAAAACAATTGACCACAAGGCTTTGCATGATACCTTTTCTGCTTTTGGAAACATCCTTTCTTGCAAGGTAGCTACAGACTTATATGGTCAATCAAAAGGCTATGGCTTTGTCCAGTTTGAAAATGAGGAATCTGCTCAGAAAGCTATAGATCAATTGAATGGTATGCTTTTAAATGATAAGCAAGTCTATGTGGGACCATTCCTTCGCAAGCAGGAAAGAGATACCGCACTTGACAAGTCAAAGTTTAATAATGTTTATGTGAAGAATCTCTCAGAATCAACAACAGATGATGATCTGAGTAAGACTTTTGGTGAGTATGGAACAATCACAAGTGCAGTGGTGATGAGGGATGCAGATGGAAAATCAAAGGGCTTTGGGTTCATTAACTTTGAGAATGCAGATGATGCTGCTAAAGCTGTTGAGTCTTTGAATGGAAAGAAATTTGATGACAAAGAATGGTATGTTGGAAAAGCTCAAAAGAAATCTGAAAGAGAAGTTGAACTAAAGGTTCGTTTTGAGCAAACTATGAAAGAGGCAGCTGACAAGTATCATGGGGCAAACTTGTACATTAAGAATTTGGATGATAGTATCTCTGACGATGAACTTAAGGAGCTATTTTCTTCATATGGTACAATTACCTCATGCAAGGTCTGCAGTGTTTGGGTCTATATTTGTACTTTATTTACCTATTGAAATGAACGAGCATTATTTCCTATAAAAATAAGTCTGCATTAATATTTCTGTATTTTGCTAATAATCTATATCCTTGCTGTTTTGTTGACATGGCAGGTTATGCGAGATCCCAATGGAATTAGCAGAGGATCAGGTTTTGTTGCATTCTCAACTCCTGAAGAGGCATCTCGTGCTGTAAGTTGATAGTTGTTTTGTAGGTGCAGAGATAGAATACATGTTACGAGTATTTTTTATCATTTTTATCAAAGAAATAAAGATGCTAACGCTACTTGTACATTTGTTATTATAGTTATCCGAGGTGAATGGAAAAATGGTTGTTAGCAAACCTCTCTATGTTGCACTTGCACAGAGAAAAGAAGATAGAAGAGCAAGGTTGCAGGTATGCTAATTTATCCTGGCTTATCCAATGATACATATATATAGATCATCTTCTCTTGCAAATATTTAACTGTACTAGTAGAGGGACTGGTGTTGTTTTGCCCTTGTAATTCACAGTACAGAAGGGCTGTTAAGTGCTTCTTGATAGTTGGAACTTTTTTTTTCCTTACATGCCTTTGTTATTAACATTGATTCTTATTTAACCCATGAATTTCATGCACCCATGGCTTTTTACTGCTTGTACAGGCTCAATTTAATCAGATGAGACCTGTTCCTATGGCACCTTCAGTTGCTCCTCGCATGCCAATGTATCCCCCTGGTGCTCCAGGCATTGGACAACAAATATTCTACGGTCAAGCTCCCCCTGCTATGATGCCCTCTCAGGTACTTTCTAGTAGATACTTTTTAGTTTAGTTATTTTACTTGTCTGTGTGCAGGTTTGTTATTTAGATTGATTTTTTTTTTTTGCCTCACATATTAGATGATATTCAGTAGTCAGTACCAATACTTACCTTGGATTTCTACTCTTTCATAGCCTGGATTTGGGTATCAGCATCAACTTGTTCCTGGTATGAGGCCTGCAGGAGCACCCATGCATAATTTCTTCATGCCAATGGTTCAGCAGGGGCAACAGGGGCATCGACCTGGTGGTAGACGTGCAGGAGCTGTCCAGCAATCGCAGCAACCTGTTCCATTAATGCAACAGCAGGTTGGTATTGTTCAGACAGGCATTTAGTGTTTGTCATGTAATGTACATCTAATCAAATTTCTGCACATTTTCAATAGATGCTCCCAAGGGGCCGAGTTTATCGTTACCCTCCAGGGCGTGGCCTTTCTGATGTTCCAATGCCTGGTGTTGCTGGAGGCATGTTCTCTGTTCCATATGACATGGGTGGTGCGCCAATGCGTGAAGCTACAATGTCTCAGCCAATTCCAATTGGGGCTTTGGCTAGTGCTCTTGCTAATGCCACACCAGAGCAACAACGAACTGTAAGTGCTTCTATAACTTTAGCCAATATATATGGGGGTTTTCAAAATTTTATAAAAAAAGTATCCAGGAAATGGAGCAGGGTCTATTGTCCTCTGCCTAGTTCCACACAGGTGCTAAAACTGGGGTTTCTCTGGCGAGGGAATCCCTACCTAAGACATCTGTTCTGTGGCTCTTTAGTTTCCCCACAGGTGGTAAAATTGGGGTTTCTATGTCCCCAGTCTGGTGAGGGGATCTTCACCTAAGACATCTGTTCTCTAGCTCTTAAGTTTTTCAATTGAGCCTAAATTTTCCCATTTCCCTGTAAATCTGTCTTTCTGATATGTTTACATTTTGAACAACTATTGATTTTACTGGTAATCACACTGCAAGTATGTCCGTATCTTTTTATTTCAAGAGTTATCAGAAAATATTGTATGCTCATGCATAGCATTGTTTGTTGTGTCAAGACCACGTTAAAAGTTGTAGATGCAACTAGAGATGAAAAAGGATGGGAAAAGGGGGCCCTTGCTTGTAATATCAAGTAGAAGAAGCTTTAGTGAGTGGTTGAAATAGTAGCTACCAAAATAGCAATTAAGTTGCTACTCCGCTACTTGTACCTTAATACCTTCATAGTGTTGGATTGTACTTCCACGTGCACAATGGTTGCTTTCGGAAACTTTTAGATTTAGACTGTTGTTGATATTCTTTTATATTGTGAATATTTTTTTGATTTTATTATTCTTCAGTTTCTTTCCTTCCCACTATGAATTGCTTGTGGACATTGCTATACTTTTTCACTGTGTTTCCCTGTTCTGTGAAAATTGATAGATGCTGGGCGAGAATCTCTATCCGCTTGTGGATCAGCTGGAACATGAATATGCAGCCAAGGTTACAGGTATGCTGTTAGAGATGGATCAAACTGAGGTTCTACATCTACTGGAGTCACCAGAGGCTCTGAAAGCAAAGGTGGCTGAAGCAATTGAGGTTCTGAGAAATGTTGCTCAACAGCAGGTGGGCAATGCCGCAGATCAATTAGGCTCGTTGTCTCTTAATGACAACCTTGTCTCATAACTGGGCAAATTTTTATTTCTTTCAGAAACTTTGAATTGAGATCTTAGGTGTGGATTTGATGTTTTAAGAATTTATTTCATTAGAGTAGTAGACAACTGAAGTTGGTTTATGCTTTGGGTCTTTTGAGTTTTTGCAATGAACAACATTGTGATTTGTTTGAATGCCCTTTCTGCTACGATGTTTGGAGTTTGAGTTCCATTTTTGAAGATGTTTTTGATTATTTGTTATTGTGCTGTTACTTTTTCATAACAAATGATCTAAAATGTTATAAAAAATAACAAATTGATTAAACTGTTTTAAACATGCATATAACTAAAGAATCTGAAGTACATTCGTGCCTTTCTCTTCTTGGTAGGAATGGGTTTTGATTACTTAGGCAATGCAACTTTGCTACAAAAATGGCCACTTTAGTTATCCCTAAGCTTTCAAATGCACTCGAGTTCTCTTTTCTCAGTTTAGTGTAGCACTAGTCCTCAAAATAGATCAGCAAAACTATAGTTAAAAGTATTAATATTTTTTATCTAGTAATTTGATGGTAAAATTTATTTATTTCAGTTTCAAGTAGCGCAATTATTTTATGATTAAAAAAAAGAGAGAGAAGACTAACACTTGCAATAGCATCTGTTGTATTACAAAAGGGTATAACCACTGTATAAATTATGTTTTATGCATTAGGTTAAAATTGATACCGACTATTTTATATTCAACAAAATATTGAGTTAATTAATTTTGTAAAAAACGAAATTATAAGTTTTATTCAATTTTGTTGTCGTGTTATAGATTAGTTATTTCATTAACCTTAATATTCAATAGCTCTTCCATATGCTTGTTATTTTAACTGGTTATGTCACGTATCATTCGGTTCGATTCTCTGGTTCATTAGCTGTAGCCAAATCTTTTAATTTAGACATAGATTTCATTTATACTATCAGTTTCACACAGAACTGGACATTCAAATAATCCTGATCTTTACTAGACGTTTGGGGTTTTTATCTAGGATCTTCCATTTTCACTCTGAGATCCCATTTAAGAATTTTCACTTTTAAGACTCTTACTAAGTTGGTTAAAAGGGTAACCAGTTAGGCAGTTTTTTTATGCACAATTTGTTCCAATATATGCATGTAAAAAGCATGGCTTAATTGAAAAGTTCAACTATAAATAGAGGGAACTGGGAGACTTTAACACGAAGCATTTTACCTAGGACTCATTTTGTAACGAATTTTATTTTTTATATTACAATTATTTTTCTATTTTTAATTTATTTTAATCAAAACAAAATTCGACTTTTCGTTTTCTAAAATATTACACATTACACAGAAAACTCGTTTCATAAAACATTATGTTTCTATTTTTTCATTAATACCCGATTTTTGCTTTTTAAAATTTCAACTTCATTGAGAGCGAACATAGATTTTGCAAAAAATAGACATTGTATGATTTAAAATTCAATATAAAATTTTGAAATGTGAACATAGAAAACAAGTTCTTAAAGTTCAAATTCCAAAACATAACTAAAAAATGAAATCATATTCAATCAAATCGAACATAAAACTAGTTACCAAACAATACTACACTAAAAAACCTGAGTTTAAACATTAAAAAAAAAAAAAGGTCATAAAACAAGCCCTTAACAAAATTAATGATTTCCATCACATGCATTTAGGCTCCTTTGCTCTTGGCGCCCATTTTCAGGGTTTCTAAAATTTAGTAACAATAATGTTTCCAAGGGGCGTCTATAATGTCATATACATCCAACCATTCATCATAGGAAAAGTCTTCTAGTTTGTGTTATTTATACAAGTGACAAAACACAAAGTGCTTGAATGCTTTGCTGGACTCACTCGATTTCCAACTACCATGTCATTTGTAATCATCACAAATTTAGCTGCTGCTTCTGACAAATTAAAGATCATGTCTGTTAACATGTCTCAGCCTCAACCCAACGTTAGCATCTCGTTCATCTTGAATAAGACTATCAGGATCGTGCAAATCAGATACACTCTCTCTTTCTCTCTCAAGCCGTTTTTCTTCCGCCTTCTCGCCAAAATTATGAAGTCTGCGGCCAATTAGATAACGGTCATCACGTATGGAGTTGTGAAGATTGGTAAACCAGATATGAAATCTCTTCGCACAAAACCACAATAGGCTGAAGGAAAGGCATCCAATCCAGGCGAACCGGTAGACAGCAGAATTAACGACTAATGGATATCCAAACACAGGAAATAATCCCCTTGCAAGAACATATGGTACACAGAGGTATGTCAACAACTTCATGATGATCGGGAACACAATCTCACGTAGAACCCAAAGAACTTGAAGCCTTGAAAAACCGTCTTCTCTCACCCTTTCAAATTTCATTCTCCAAGTTTCATCTATGAGTGGTATGACGTGGTCAATCATAACCTGCTCATGTACAAAAACAATATGGAGTAAATTGAATATTTAATGCCTCATCTGACTATATTTCAGTGATAAATGAAATTCTAGTACTCTAATACAAGACCAAACTCGAATTTGACATATGATCCATAAAAAATGCCCGTGAAAAATAAAAACGAGAAGATTAATTGAAAAGTTTACAAAATGGAACTTGATTTATCAACACTAAACAAGTTACATAACAAACTGAAAAACATATATTTTAAGAGATTGAATTTTGGAAAGTAGCATTCCAAATAAATTCAACATTAGATGTGACCAAGTATTATACACATAAACACCACCTACAGTTGAATTATGAAGGATTAAATAGACATTCAACTCTTTTTCGATGTTATTAAATAAATGATCAGTTAAGGTAGCAAAAGGAAACGGTGGTGTAAGTTCCTAATTTAACAATAAAATCATATAATCAATTTAAAAAGGGGTAAAATTGAAGTTCTAAGTAGTAGAATAGGCATGATATTGCCTACGTTCTATCGATAGACAAGAATTTGATGGATATCGGAAAAAGATAAATCATCTCTATATTCGTTTTTTATCTTTAGATAGGGTCTATAGAGTTTTCGAATATAGAACTTCATGCCTCTCTCCTCCCTAAAATTCCCTCTTAAATTTCCCACTCTGGTTCAATACCAAGAACATTAATCCCACCAATTGACAACATAGTTCAACCTCCCACATTTTTTAAAAGCACCTTAATGGTAGGTGCATGCCTCAAAGTACCTTGAAAGGCTCTTTGGAACATTTTTCCGTCCTTTCCAATACAATCGGCATCAACCATATTGAAAGAGAACAGCATAAGTACAAGAATAGTAATACTCACAAGTCTGGTCCATATCTTGAGAAAAATAAGTCCCAATGCCCAGTCCTGATACAAGAGGAAAACAGGGCTTTCGTCCACAGGAACCCGAAATGGCACAATTACCAAAAGCTCAAACAGAAGCCCAATCAATACTGGAATGACAAAAATCTGAAACCGTACATCAAGGTCAAAGCATAAGGGAACCTACCAAAGGAAAAACTTGATGTACAAGTAGCAAAGGTGGGGTGATTCTTACCCAAATTGATAATAATGCAGAACTCTTGATAACAATACCACACCACTTCCAGATCTGACAGAACAGAACTATCACACTCTTTAATCTAATGTGCTCAATGAAATATCTAACTCCAGTTACAGCAGTCCAGATTAAATAACCCCCAATGATGAACGCATATATATCTAAAAGTGAAAGAACGAAAATATAATCTCAGGAAAAATTACGAAGCCTATTAACTGTATAAGAAATACAAAACCAAAACCTCTATTACCATTGCACTTGATTCCATGAGTTACAGGAAGAAGAGGAATGGCATTAAAAATTGCTCTTCCAAGTGAAACTGGTACAACTATCAGAGCAGAGTTGAAAAGAAGTAAAGTAATCCAAGCCACTACCAGCAGAAGTACAATTCGTAGTACAAAGCCATACCTGCTACAAAACAGGTATGAACAAGAACATAGCAATAAGACCAGTCAAAAGCTGAGCAAAGAGAATATAATAAGATTGAATATGAGGAAATAAATAGGGTAAGAGAGTGAATTCCTTAACAAAATTAGAATACCAGTAAAAGAAAGTTTCCCATGAAGTGATGGTAAAATAGACAAGCACATACACATATAGAAAATTAGCTAATGGAACAAAGGCTGAACCTCCTAATTTCAAATTAAAAGGCATCCCATAACTTACTCTGAATCAGATTGTTCATCACCATCATAAACCTCTGAAATATTTGAATCCTCAGATACAAGACGGTCTTCATTTGAATCATCAGCACCTGGAAGAGCTACAACAGATGGGTCCTGCCCAGCTGGAGGTACTGCCTGGAGCCTGTCCTGCATTCCTGGTTCTGCATTTGCATTTTCCTGAACACTGTTATCATCAGGTCTGGGCAACAAGAAATCTGTCAAACCAAGTGCCCAGCCAACAATCATAAACCAATAACGGAGAAGGGATTTGATAGTTGTCCGCAGCTTAAAATGCTCAATGGCAAAGGGGATGCATATTTGAAAGAGAAGAATGTTAGCTGGAACTTCTGTAAATGGGTCAGACACCCTGAGAAAAGGACTTCAGATTAGAAAGGAAATACGAAAGGTAAAGTATATCAGCAATGGCACTTATGAGCAAAGTTAGCTACAGTAAAATATCGAGAGCCATCTTACGTTATATCAAGGGGAAACATAGTGGGTGCCATCCGCATAGAAAGTTTTGATGGTAAATATACGAGCATCACGATTAAACTTCCATAGACAAGAACAGATAGAAGAACCCTGCGAGCATGTTTGTGCACAGGATCATCAATAAGATCACGGAACGGATTATAGTTTGGGTCAGCTGGATCTCGTAAGAAGTAGAGAACTCCATTACGCAGCACCTAGCAATAAAAAGCTCAGGATTGTAAGACTGCAGAAAGGCATTTTATATGACCAAATAATATGAAAAGATAAAAAAGAAAAATACCCCTCGAAGAAGACTGACAAATATGCTTATTTGTAGCATGTAAACAATTCCTACAACCCAGTGTATAAGCACGCTTGCCAAGGGAGACACTGAGAAGAATTGAACTCTTTCAGACATTGACTTTCCAAATAACCTTATTGTACAGAAGTCAAGCCACCATCCACACATCAATGGGAAGACTCCCAACTCAATGACTAAAAGAAAAGCAACCTTAATCATAGTCATCAAATGTTTCATTGCTGCCAAGAACTGCCTCAATAGAGATGGAATTGTCTCTGTTATAGATGCGACACCGGCAAACCTCCCCATGGTCAAAGGATCACCCCTGGAGTACCGAACTAATGCAACAATAGCAAGGTAGACAAAAACTAGAGAGCATATGAACATATATCCAACAGCAAGAGTCATATAATCAGAAAGACTGGATGTTCCAATAGAAGGCCCCTTTAGTAGATCTTCTGAAAGTGAAGAACTTATGTTGTTTGTGACTTCATTAAATCCAGAACTGTTCACTTTCAATATTGCTGCAACCTTTCCAACCATAGCACCATCTTCGCCTTCAGATGACAAATTACTTACAGAAGTTAGCGCATTCTTTAAAGTAATATTTGCCAAGGAGAGGGCAGATTCTGTAAGTGGAGCTACTGTTGCCAGAACTGGACCCCTAGCAGAAGAGAAAAGCCAAGAAATATAATAGAGTGTAATCCGACCCAATGAGAAAGGCACAAAGATCACTGCACCAAGGAATATCATATTGCTTGCTAGAACCTGTAAAGAAAAAGAACAATCAATTTGAACCACAGAAATCACGAGATTCACAATGTAATTTCAAGATATAACTTATTAAAGCAACTTTTTCCGGTCAAATTTAACACCATAAAGCCAAACTAATATTGAGTTTTGAGCTTGACTAAAAGAGAAAAAATATCCGAAACACTTGTAGTATTTTTCTAACGCATTCCACTTGAATGCAGGAACCAAAAAAGAAAAGTCAAATATTAAATAGAAAAATAAGCCTGCAAAGTAAATTATGAATAACAAAAATTTATGCCTCTTCCTCTCTTATAAGTTTATAAAATGGAAGAACTCGCAATAAACATCATACTTACAGTGAATGCATTTTCGACCAGATGAAAGACAGGGCCCTGCATGCCAATAAGTTCATCAAAAGGTACATCCTCTGCACCATCACCATCGTCTAAACCATCAAACATCTCAACATGAGCTTCAAGACGAGCAGCCTGCATCTCCCATCTAGCAGCTACATTTTCAGGATTCCTTCTGACCATTTGGGCTGCCCCAGCAATCCCCGGTGCTCCAACAGCATCTTCAGCATTTGCATCACCAGCCATATTCCTATTAGCTTGTCCAAGTGCCCTTCTTGCAGGGCGAGGAGCATTTCTATCCCCATCTTCTTCCCTCTCAACATCCTGTTCTCGCATATTCCTAAAATGATCCCTCAGAGATGTTATACCTAGAAATATGAACACAATACTAGCTGAAAGTGCAAAACCATACAGGCAGTCGGCAAAGATAATTGCAAAGGACAAGTGACTTAAGAACAATCTCTGAGCTTCTATAAAACTCCTCACAAAAGCCAACCGCCATATCCAAAATGTGATGAAAGGGATGATAATGATCCAAACAGCAACCACAAAACCAAGACGCATAATGAATTGCAGGATATGGCAAGCTTTCATGGCCATCCCAATTATAAACTCTCGGAAAGGAAGGCGAGCTGGAGCATTCTCAGCATATACAGGAGAAAAAGAAAATGCATATTTGCAAACCTGCAACGCAGAATAAAGGAAATATGACTCCATCTTAAAGTAGAAATAAGAGCATGCTTCAATTTAGTCAGAAGCAAAGCTTCAATTCAAGTAGAACTAAAAACTTCAATCAAAGTTGATCTAAAACCTTCCATTAGAGTAAATAATTGGATTTGATCTGGTGAAGAGAACATTTTTTGAGTTTGGGATTGCAGTGATTATTGGGAGTCACTCTTGGAATAACTTTTTTTTAGTTTTTGCATTTGGTAAAATTACCTGATAGCATTTCTTGAAATATGGCTTCACACATAAATATTGTGAAGCTATAAGAGTGGCTATTGTAAACTGATTCCCAAAAAATCAAGAGTACATGTACTATTTCCATTCCTACACATCCATATAAAACTGCTACCTATGCAATATTTGTGTTATTTTTTTTGGCTGAATGTTCGTGTTGTTGTTTCAGTACTAAAAAGCATCGTAATGTAACACTTAATCTACGCATAATTCAATTTTTATTTTTTTTGCAAGCCACAACACTAAGTATATCGAACCAAATACTACACTAATTTTTTACCGAACTAGCTCTGTATCATGGATCATTAGCAAATAGAAACACTGTTTACCAATTTTGAGATTCTTGGTTTCCTATCTTAAAACGATCAATACGAAAACAGCTTCTATGAAACTTAATTTGATTTTCATAATATAAAGCTCAAGAGAACTCAAACAAAAGAGAGAAATGAGGGGAAATCTATACTTTCCAAAACAAACATGAGTTCCTTGAATTCTTTCGAAATAAACAAAGGAACAGCTATAATACTAAACTGAATAGCAACATAGAAATAATTCTTTTAACAATACGATAAAGGCATAAAGAAAGCCACATAGAAATCAGAACGATCGCTAAAACTACCTGTTGGGTGTAAAATAAAAAAAAAGAAGGGCATCATCACTACCATACCATATAATCTCTGCAGAATTAAGCAATTAACAAAATTTAAATGAGCAATAACCAAAATCAAATAAAAATTTCCAAACTGATTATGACAAAACCCTTAAATAAGCAAATTGAAACCAAAGATTATATCTCACATAAAGGCAAGCTCTAACAAACACATAGAGAGAGAGGTAAAAAGGGAGACAAACCTCGCACTGACGAGCGTTGCTGTGATTGAGCCACTGAAGAAGGCAAGCCTGATGCACATACTTGATGCTTCCACTGCACGCGCATGGGTACCTGAGCGGGTTCTCGGCGTCAGCTGGATTTCGACAGATCCTACATACCTCCTCTTCATCATCATCATACTTCGCCGCCGCAACCGCCATAGAAGATGACGAAGACGTGGCGATCGGTTCACTCTCTTGGGAAGAACAGGACGAAGACGACGCCGTTTTGATGCTATCAGGTTCCTCTGTGACCAGCGTTGCGAAATCCATGGAGACGAACCAATCCGGGTCGATTCAGGCGAGATGTGCGATTGTCTATTGTATTCTTCGCGTCAAACCTGGACGGAGAAGTCCTAGTTTTGAAAATGGCAATGAGATAACCCAACTTTCATCCCCAAATTATCCCTGCTCTGTGAGGCAATCTAACGGTTGTGCCCTCATATGGTATTTAAATATGCCAAATGTCGGTTTGTTTGGAAGCAAATCAAACAATTCCTCTATGTATCCTATCCTATCCTATCCTATATTTAGTGTATTATTTGACGTGCTATTCTAAATATATAATTAAAAAAATTATATTTTATGTAATAAAAAATTATATTCTTAATTATTTTTACTTATATATTAATGATATATATATATATTAATAAATAGAAAATGACAATAAAAAATTGAACTCGGTTTGTAAACCTTCGCGGCTGATGGTCAGGTGAAATGCAGGACTAAACTGATATTTTTAACAAAATTAAGGACAGTATCGTCACCAACCTTTATTTCCGTGAACTGTTTTTAGCTTATGCTAAAGCAAAAGTTGTAATTAGTGCAACCACCTAAAATAAGGCATCTGATAACTAATCTTTTCATATCAATAACACTTGATTAATTCCAACGTACAAGCACTTGCTTACATAATTTACAGGGTAAAGTGTAATATTAATTTTTAAATTTTAATTAAATTTATATATAATTTTTTTAAAATTTTAAAATATATTATTTAATTATTTAATTATTATATATAAATCTTAACTTCTTTATTAAAATACAGAATATAAATATTAAAATCTATAAGTAAAATTTTAAAATTTTGATGATCAAATTATATATTTTAAAAATTCAAAAAATTATGCATAAATTTAATTAAAATTATAAGATTAATGATACAATTTAACTTAATTTGCATATTATTAAATAGGAATCCCCACAAAATATTTCTTATATTCGATCAATGGTATCTTTTAATTCGTTAGACTAAAAATGATGTTACTTAATACATTGTTTTAAAAAAATGATACATTAAAAACAAAACATATTATTTCAATAATTTTTTATTAAAATATTATTTTAATATAAAAATATTAAAAATATATAATTTATCATTTATTAAATTACTTTTTAAAATTAAATGACTAAATAACATACTTATAATCTAAAACTAAATTAACGAAACTAGCTTAATCTAATAACCCTCGTGACATTTTTACCTTATTAACATTCCTGCTTTTTATGCAACGTCAAGTCAAACCAAATATTGATAAAGAAAATGCCATAGCCTAACAAAAACAATTACTCAAAAGACCCAAATCTTAATGTAAAGCAGTTGAAAAAGAAACTTTTTCTAGGACTTGGAGGGCTTCTTTCATAGTTGGTCTTTTTTGTGGAACAAAACTAACACAACTAAACCCTAGTTTTAGATATGCCATCACAACTTCTTCTCTTCTTTCAACTTCACCTTTGATTGCCACATCAACCATTCTCAAAACCTGGTTTTTTTCCTCTAACATTAAACCTGATGTCCCCTGATTTTCCGGTTCTGAGAAAAGCCTCCCAGTGAATATCTCAAGCAAAACAACACCAAAAGAAAACACATCCCATTTTGGGTTGGGCTTTACATTCTTCAATGACTCAGGCGCTTTATAAAGTGGTCCTACAATTGAGGAACTAGATGTTGAAGGGCTACAGGTAACATGTGGAAGATTATGTTGAATGTCACCACCCCGAGATGTTGACATGGATTTAAGGCTATTAGAGAATCGGCCTGAACCGCTTGCCTTATGGCTAGTATTGTCTAAAACAAATCGGTCAAGCCCAAGATCACTAATTTTAGGCTCCATGTCTGTAGTCAAGAGAATGTTGCTAGGTTTGATATTGCCATGCACATGTTTCTTCTCATGGATGTAGGCTAGTGCTCGTGCAATGCCATTTACTATCTTGAACCGGACCTCAAGAGGTAGATGACTTGGAGATAAACCCGGTTTTCCTATACAATGTACACATAAAATGTCATAAATGAAACCAAATTGCTTTGATATGAATGGAAAATTATAAATCTTCAAATTATGCCACATCTTTTTGAATTATGATATATATATATATATATTATTTTAGATGAGAAATGCACAGTTTGTATTAGACATGTTAACAAGCATAAAATAACAAAGAAATTATCCTTATTACTTTTTTTAAAACTGAAAGTTTCCATTTCTTCAATGGAAAGAATATAATAGCTAAACAACAATGCTTAATTTTGGAGTTATTTTGAAAAAAATACACATTCATCGCTTTACTTTCACAAAATTGACATATTGATCACTTTGCTTTAGACTATTGTATTTTAGTCACCTTATTGGAACATTTATGGACATTTTAGGCCAATTTTGATAATTTTAATCACTTTATTTTTTCAATTTTTTTAAAAAATTTAATCTTCAAACATCTGCAAACCCTTGCTAATAAGGATCAATATCCAACTCATGTTTTTCCAAAAAAAATAAAAACTGGCCAGAAATAACTCAAGTGTCCAAAAATACAACAATAAAATAACTAAAATACACAAATTTTAAGAAATTTGACTAATGCACTCAATTTATTTGTAAAAAATAAATTGATCAAAATGTAATGTTACCCAGTTTAAAAAGAGTGCATTTGGAGTCAATTTATCCTATTTATTTCTTCTATTTTCTTATTATTATAGTTACCCTCTAATAAGGGGAATGATATTCTTCAAATGTTTAATTGCTTGACATAATACATTGAGTTCTATTTTTAATCCTAAGAAAAAACATTTTTTTAATAAAATAAAAAAACACATATTTTACATAAGAAACATAAGCTTTTTGTAATAAGAAAGAAACATAAGTTATCCTTTATAATTTTTTCTTAACATAAACATATGTTTTTTTAAGGATTAAAAGTTTAAACCATATAAATAATTACGGTATTAGTGTTACTTCAAAATTTATACACAAAAAACAAAACTGAACATGTGACAAATGCAAAACGAATATAAGTGGACACACAAATGATCAAATCTAGCATGAGCTCAACTAATAATTGTTCTAAAAAAATGATTAAAAAAAGGAAGGAGAGAGTAAAGAAAGCCACAATAAGGTCATGTAAAGCACCCAAAACAAAAAAGACTAATTTGACTGTTTTCTGCAAAATTGACACATGACATGTGAGTGTTTGTGAGTCCTAGTGCTTGGTAGGCATTAAACAAATTATAAGTCTGTATGTTTGACACGTGAAGTTGTGAATATTCTGTCAGGTTTCCCTGATCTTGTTATGGTCTTAAGGACTATAATATTTGTGTTTTTTTCATATTAAAAATAGAAAGAAAAAAGTCATGTTTATATGTTTACGAAGGAATAAATAATTATTAATAGGTAATAATTTTCAATACAAATAGTTTGGATAAATAATTGCATGATACCTACTTTTGAATAAAGATAAGCTAACTATATATGTATTTTTAGTTGATGTTTATATATTTATTAACATATATATCTTTAAATAATTTTATATAAAGATTACTATAATTAATTAATATTATTTGTTTAAATTGGAACACGAAGTTATTAATATTAATTAACTTATCAACATACTATAATAGGTGTTCTTTTTATATTTGCTAAATTAATTCACCGCATTAAAAACAAATCTATTGCTAATCAAAGAATACAATGACTCATCGTAAAGAGAATCCTATGTAATCTAAAGAGAGTAGTTTAACATCATTAAAGTGCTAAATATTAGCCCCCATCGTTGGCTCCGTACGATACTTTCACGGTTTCACCTAAAACTTAGGATGGCAGACTATAACCAATAAATAGTATATGCTACTTGTATTCACTGAAAGAACGTGATTTGGTATTGTATGTGTGTAACTCGTCAATGTATTCTAAAACTTGAGAGGTTATGAGTTTTGGGTTTGTTTTCTTATGTCTGCTAAGGGTGATTTCAATCAAAATTAATTACAGAAGAAAGCGCTTTCAAAAAGCATATAAAAATTTTGGGGCTCTAAAAGCGCTTATGATAAAAAAATTGTTTGATTTATAAGCAAATTTTACTATCAAAAGCATTTTTATAGGTATCAAAGTAAAATTAAACCTACCTAAGAGCAAAATTAGGTGCACATAGAACATTAAGCATTGAATGACATAGGCGCATTTTAGTGCAGAAAACAGACTACGGCTAACATGGGGATGAAATACAGCGTATTTTACCATTAAACACAGTTTTTCTAGAGAGAGAGAGAGAGAGACTTACTGAGGCTAGTGTTAGCAAGGTTCCCATTCGAAACATACTCAAAGATGATAAGCTTCTCATCATCTCCCCAATAAAACCCACAAACTCGAACCAAATTGGGGTGACGAAGCTTAGCCATTAGTCTCACATGGTTCTCAAACTCTTTCATCTTCACAAATCTACTCTCACCAATTCTCCTTACAGCAAGTGCAGTCCCATCTTCAAGCAATGCCTTGTACACTATGCTAGCACCACTAGCCCCCAATATATAAGCTGATGCTTTCAACAATGTGTCTACCTCAAGCTCTAAATCCCCATCCATCATCACAAGCACACCACCTGTTTGATGAAAGTCCTGACTCTTTTGTCCTTTTTGTTGATTACCCATTATTTTTTGTCCATTTTTTTCATCTGGATCACTATCAGATGAGCTTGTAGCCTCTTCTGATGCCTCTTCTCTACCTTTGATTGTTAAGCAAGACCAAGCAGATTGTTTCGCGGCTTCCTCTGGATCTTGTTTAGAACCCATTTGTGGTTTGTTTTGCTCTGTTTGTTCTGTCTCTTTATTGTTTGGTTGATTGACACTTCTTTTCTTTCTATGGTAAACATGAAGAATAATCATTGCTAGAATAGCCACACCAGCTAAGTCTCCGACTACAATTCCGGCTATAGTGCCGGGTTTTAGGTTACTTTGGGCTTGCTTTTGTGCTCCATTTGAGTTGGTTCCTTGGTTTGAATCAATTGTTTTGGGTATTGCTGCAATTGCTGGAGTTGTGGACACATTGGGTGGTATGGACAAAGTTGAGGGAATTGAACAGAGATTTTTGAGGGGTTTCCCACACAAATTATCGTTACCTGAAAACATCTCTGTTTTCTGATTAATCAAAGCTAGTGACAGTGGAATTGAACCAGTGAGATTGTTGAATGAGAGGTCAATAGTGGCATTCTTTGGAATTTGCTCAGCAAACTCTTGAGGAATTTTCCCTGAAATCTTGTTGTAAGAGAGGTTCAAGAAACTCAAATTGTCTCCCCCAAAATCTAATGGTAAAGACCCATTAAGTAAATTTGAAGACAGATCTAAAACTTCCACTCTATCAAACCCACTTAGAACGCTACCAGAAAAGTAGTTACTCCTCAAAGAAATGACTGTAAGGTTTTGCAAATAAGTGAGATTTTTTGGGACTTTACCAGCCAAGGCATTATCAGAAAGATTAAGCAACTTGAGGCTTTTAAGAGCGCCAATAAACTCAGGTAACTCACCAGAAATCACATTATTTGAAAGAGAAAGCACCTGAAGCTCTGAAGCATTGAAGATGGTAATAGGCAAAGACCCATTGAAGAAATTGTTGGAAAGATCAAGTTTTTGAAGGTGTTCTAACTTTCCCAAGTCCTCTGAAATTGAACCCAGAAGCTGATTATTAGGGAGGACTAAGCTAGTGACTCTAAACATATCAGGTGTTCCAGGGTTTCCCATTTCAGTACATGCGACTCCACTCCATGAACAAGGTGTTTCATCATTATAGTTCCAATTTTGTAAAACTGAAAGTGGGTCACTGAGAATAGTGTATTTGAAAGAGAGTAAAAGAACCCCATCTGAGTTTAGAGCAAATGAGTGATGCTGCAGAAGAGAAAAGATTAAAGATACCCTCCAACAATAAAAACATAGACTCTTGGCATTTGGATTCATTTTTCCTTGAAATGAGTTCACATGTTGGCCTCTACTTGGTCATGCTGTAGAAAAAGAAATGAGAAAGTGACCCAGATAGAGAGATGGTGGCCAACTATGGTTATGTGTTGTTTCGGTCACCCAATCAATCTGTGAGGTTTAAGCCAGAGAGAAGGTGGAAATAAAATGGGAGACAATAATTGATAGCCTTTTTTTCGAACTGGGACAATAATGAATAGTCGGTAGAAGGAAAATGGAGAAAAAGATGTGTGTGAATTGCAGAGAAAAAGATGTGTGTGAATTGCATAGAAAGACCCGGGGACTAAAAGCTAAAGCCTAAAAGTCTGGATCTTTTTTTTTTTTTTGCAGTATAATATTAAACAAAAAAAATTTTAAAAAAATTATGTAATATTGAGAATTTTGTGTTTTCTGAAATTAGGAGTTGAAAAGGATATAAATCTCTTTATTAATATTAGGATAATCTTCTTAATTGTGATCGAGCTAAATAAAGAAAAACATGTTAATCAATTTATAATATTATTAATATTATTTCTAATCAATATTAAATAAGAAAAGAATATTTGATTTTTAATTATACGATTTTTAATATTTATCTTATTAAACTTGCAAATAAAATTATTAAATAATCATGCTTGAATTTTTTTTTTGTAAAAATATCATGAATTTATTTTTTTGTTTGGACATATATCATACAAATTGTTTCTTATTCAAACTTTTATTTGATAAAATATTTATCAACTTACACATATTTCGTTCTATTATATTAGACTGAATTAATAAAAATATTGATTAATGTTTTATTTTTATAGTATAATTTGATTGAAGATATTGTTAGAAATGTGAAATACCCATTATTGGATCATTTGTGGTTTATCAAACTAATCCAATATATATCAATATAGACTTTTAAGTTCTTTGTTTCATTTATTTTAAAGACTAATCTTATATGAAGTGACCATTTGAGATATCTACAAATTCTTTAAACTATATCAAGATATGCTTTCTTTGAAGAATGCATGTATTGATTAACTACATTGACTATAAATATTATATTAGATCTAATGTAAAATAAATATATTAGTTTTTCTAAGAGTCTTAGATATTTTCTATGTCCACCATTTTACAAGTTTTTATATTTATAATCTTAATTTGAGTATCATTTGGTTTGTAATTAGTATGCGATATTAACTCTCTTTTTGATCTTGAAACTTCTATTTATAAAAAAGTATCACATTTGTCAAATCTTTGACTTCAAATTCAATACTATTAGAATTGTTTTTTTACCATTTCTATTTTGTTTGAAAAAATAAGATATGATCTAATTATCCTTGTTGATAGACGTGTTTTTCATTACTTTGGCAAGCTTGTCAAACCATGCTCTACGTGATTGTTTGAGCTCATTTAACAATTTTTTCAACTTGCACATTATATTTGTTCCTTCTTTCTAAATCCACGTGACATGTTCATAAATAATTTTTCTTTTAATACTCTATTGAGAAAATCATTTTTTTATGTTAAATTATTGAAGTGGTTAGTCTAAGTTGGCTACTAATAACAAAAGCACTCGTATGGTATTTAGTTTTTCTATAAATGCAAAATGTGTATTGTTTTATTATCCGATTAGTTTTGTATTTTATTGTAAATACTCATTTTGTAACCAATTGTTATTTTTCATTTTTCATTTTGGTATTTCTTTTACATCCTATGTTTCATTTTTTTAAGTATTCTTATTTATTCCATAACAACCTCTCTCTATTCTGAAATTTTTAGAGCTTTATGAATGTTTTTAAAAATGTCTGTCTTATTAAGATTATAAATAAAAACACGCAAACTAGTATACAAAGTTTTGTTTAGGATAGACTTTAAAATGAAGTGTACAAGATCGAGTTATTTACTTAAAGTAATGGACAAAACAAAATTACATATTTATGTGTTTGGGATAGACTTACAGTACTTGGATCTATCATCGATTCTGAAGTTCTTAATGTACCAAGTATGAAGTTATCTTTATTTTTAAATTTTGACGTTCATGAGTAAATAATCACCGATATTTTCATATCTTTTTCTATGTTTAAGTTTTCTTCTATTGATGGCAAAACATAATGAGAAAGTGTAGTAGGTTCTTGATTGAGACTATTTTGGTTAGCTCATAATTCATACTATTTAGGTTATCAAAGCATTTATATAGCCTAAATTAAAGTCTAAATGTTGACCAACAAAACAATCTTCACTTAAATTCTCTCCTGAAAATGTGATTTTTGGTAGTAAGAAGTATTTTCAAAGAAAGTGACATCTCGACTAACAATGGCCTTTTTGTATAGGATTTATAGCATCTATATCCTTTTGAGTGGATGCATACCTAATGAAAACACATTTATTAGCTCTTGGATCTAATTTGGATCTATTAGGGGAGTGAATGTAAATAAAGACACTACACCCAAAATACTATAAGAGAAATCTCAAACCAATGATGTGAAATTGAAAAAAAAACTCTTAAAATTTTTGAAATGGGGTTTTGAAAGAGAGAATACGTTGTTAAAAAATATAAATGAGTTGTTAGGCCCACATCTTATAATCTAAGCTTTTAATAGAGTTAATAACCAATTATTTTTAAGACAGTATTAGAGCAAAAATATCTTATTGCAACGAAAAAATAGCCCATGCTTGAGAAGAGAATGTTAAGATATATAAACAAGTTGTTAGACCCATCTCATATAAACTTAAATTTTGAGAGAATTGGTAACCAACAACTTTTAATATGATATTAGAGTAATTTGAATTTTGTATAGTTGACTAATAGATATTAAATTACATGATAGATTTGGGACATGAAGGATACATTTGAGGATTATAAATTTGGAAATTTGGATACTCTTTTTTCTTGCAATGGTTGAGATAGATTCATCTGTCACTCTAATTTTAAAATTACTTTCATATGATGAGTAAGAAGTAAATACATTATGGGCATTAGTCATATGATCAGATACACTATAGTTAATAATCTAAAAAAATTTAGACCATGAGATAATAGCTAAATGATTTAAGTAATTACCTCTATATGCTAAGGAAGTTGAGGAAACATTTAAGTAAGATTGACTATAAGTTTTGCATGTTAGAAAAAAGTTTGTATAGGTGTTGTGTGTTTTTCAACACACGAACTCGTGCAAGTATACACGGTCACAAGTAATAAGATTAGTAAGTAAAGATCGATCTCACGAGGATTTGTTACTATAGTTTGTCGAGTACTAAAATTGTATCTTTCTGATTTTATCCAAAACAATCGTTGATTTAACAAAAAGGTAATAAAAGAAAATAAAAGAAATCTAGGATTGCTATTTTTCACCAAACTAATCCACTCAAATCATGTTATTTCCTTTTGATTTATATTTTTTAGTACATTTAATTTGTCAACCGAGAACTTCTTTTTTTATTATTCATACATCTCTTTCGAGCTCCGTATAAACACACTTCGTTAAATTAATTCACTATATCTCTATGAGAATTAAATTTAATAAGATTCATTAAGTTCTAAGTTTTCAAATGGTCACACATACAATTAGGGTATATTTCTATCCTTCATCATACATGTCATTCTATTTATGAGCAATACACACACAAATGCTTTTCTCAAGTTTATTCATATGCCACAGATCGTTTTGATAAGATTCGTAAATAATCAAAAAGCATTAAGCAAAAAATAGAACGAACAAATCGAACGTCTTATAAATCTAAAAAAAAAATAATTAAAATCAAAGCTTCATAAATTTAGATCAAATGCAACCCTAGAAAAATTAAATTACTTCATAAAATTAAAATAAAAATTACAACAACTACAGAAAAATAAGAAGAAGTAGAAATAAAATTAAAACATCTCAATAAGAAAATATTTGGCACCACGAGAACACTGACAAAAAGCCAAAATGGCTTCTACGTGTTCCTTGACCCATTACACAAACGCATAATAAAAAATTACAAATTTAGATCAAATGCAACCACTAGAAAAAATTAAATTACTTCATAAAATTAAAATAAAAATTACAACAACTACAGAAAAATAAGAAGAAGTAGAAATAAAATTAAAACATCTCAATAAGAAAATATTTGGCACACGCAGAACACAACAAAAGCCAAAAATGAAGCCTACGTGTTCAACGACCAACTTACTAAACCTTAATAAAAATTACAAACTGAAAAAACTAAAACACTCTAAAAACTTTCGAAAACTAAAACTAAAACTCTACTCCAAAAAACTTTTTTACAACTAAAAACTATCTCCTATTTATAGCAAAAAAATACATCAATAAAATATTAAAAATTAATACACGCGTAAAATATTTGTATCGAAATTAAAACCAGACATTTTTCTTAAATTCCGCGTACACCTTGTCTGGTGGAATATTGTATTTTATACGCGTGCACGACATAAACAGAGGGAGCCGTTCTGACTTTTTTTAATTTCAAAGTGCATGCCACGTGTCAGCGTCTGATTCGCTGCAAGAAAATGGTGGGACACGTGGCAGCATATAACAGGATGGAAAGGACGGGCTCACGGAGAATTGCCGCACCGGATGTCAGCCGTTATTACCTTTTTGTTAAATCAACGATTGTTTTGGATAAAATCAGAAAGATACAATTTTAGTACTCGACAAACTATAGTAACAAATCCTCGTGGGATCGATCTTTACTTACTAATCTTATTACTTGTGACCGTGTATACTTGCACGAGTTCGTGTGTTGAAAAACACACAACAAGTTTTTGGCGCCGTTGCCGGGAAAAGAATCTTCGCACACGCCCTTTGGTCGGGAGTGATCTGAACGCGCGTATCGTAGCCGTCTCTTCTTTGATCGGACGGTCCACCTTTGGCGCTTGTTGGCGCGTGGTTCTTCTGTCTGGCGAAAAAATTCAATTTTCTTAATTGTATTTTGACCCACAAATATATTTCAAATTACATTTTCAACTTTATTTAATTACAGTTAAGCCCTTTGCTAATTTTAAATTAAATTTTTAAACTTTTAATAATTAAAATGAAGCCCAAATTTAATTTAAATTATATTTTCCATTTTTATAAATTGTAATTAAGAACTATATTATTTGAAATTATATTTGTGGACATAAATTTAACATTAAGTACATTTTCGATACAAATTATTTACTTTTATTAAAATATATAAAAAACAATAAATACTAATTTATTAATCGAAAATTAACTAAAAACAGCAAGAACATAGCAATTATAATTAATAAAATATGTGAAAATAACTATATAAAATACAGTTATCAATAGGTGATCCAATTGTTTGAGATAAAATGCTCCCTTTGAACTTGAGTCATCTTAGGGTTGGTAATCAACTAAAACCTAATAACTTCAAGACTTATTCTGCCTTGGTTTCCAATCTGATGGTTTACCATGAATTTTTTAACAATATATCTTGTGTGACCAATTTTATGACAATGGTTGCAAAAATCATTTTTCATTATGAAGTTGGGCTATTTCTTGCTCGATTTCTATTGGTTCAGTGTGTAAAATTAATCGAGGGCTTATGTTTTGAGTGAAAACCCATATTTTTATTAAAATTAAGGTTATATCTAATTTTGTCCAAGCGATTATGCATAAAATTAAACACAGGCCCATTCACATCTCGAGGCATAACTCTCCTTTTATGACTTTGTGATCCTCCAACTTCAACGCATTTTAGGATTCTAGGTATTCGTGGTTAGGATAGAGGACTCAACTTCTCATGAACCACCACCAGAGAGAAAGTGCCCTTCAACGTAGTGGTTAATGTCGTTCAGTATCACTCTCTAGTGATTTTCTTCCCTCTTTATCTCAAGAAAGGCTTCTCGAATATTGGATAGTGGTTTTCGTTAGAGAATCCTTCCTCTTAGATCATCGAGATCATGATTGAAACTAGCGTTCCTCGAACACCCTTTCTTTTTTCAAAATTTTCCCTATACTAAGTTGTATCACCAACATATGCCCAATATTGCTTTGAATTTAGATCGAGTTCTTGCCATATATTGAGTAGCTTCATATAGTAATCAGTAATCTTTTCTTCTCATTGTTTCATTCCTTAGTAATATGTTTTTAATAAAAATATTTGTGAAAAATCTTCTTCATCTTTCATCGTTGATAGTAATAAATATGTTTTTTCAATCATTGGTGTCATGAATTAACGAGTCATGCCATTATTAAAGAATTTTTTGAGCTCTACTTATACACTGCATCAATTTTGGTTGAGTTAAGTTTTCTCGTTTCCTTTGTCAGATATCCTATTTTACCCTTTTCATTAATAATGAACTTTATAGATTAAGCCTATTGTGTGTAATTGTTCATATTGAATTTTTTAACAATAAATTGAAGTGAAAAATTATCCAATTTATCAAATTTTTTGATAAATATAATATCTGGTTCAAAATTATCACTTTTAAAATATTGTTTTTGATTCTTAATTTGGAGTTGAATCATTCATAACTTTGTGAGAAGGAATGCTCTAATATCATGAGAATTTTGTGATTTATAAAATTTATTTTTTTATATTATATCGTGTAAATCATAATATTTATGATTTATAACTTATAGAATAAACTATGATTATAAAAGGAAATATTTAGAAAATAAAATAAATATCTTAATTAACATTATAATAACTTTTCTAATTATGATGGAGGTAAATAAGTAAAAAACATATTAACTTATTTACAACATTTTTAATAATACTTCTAATAATACTCATAAACAATATACAATAAATAAATAATATTTACCTTTTAATTTAAGAGATTTTAATAAATATATTGTTTCATATAATTTTAAGTTAAAAGAATAAATTATATTATTTTTAAATAAGATTAGATTCTACTATTTTACCAATAACTTGATGTATAAAAAAATATGTTAAGATCTTACTAAGAAATGGGAGAGATAATATAAAATAATTTCGGTGAAAATACACATATTTTATTTATGTCAAGAATATTTTTTTAATTTTTTTATTATTTTTATAATAATATAATAACACAAATAAATAATGAATTTTTTTATATAATTTTTATAAATTATTTTTAGTAATAAAAAAATTTAAAATTTAATTAATTATTTTTGTTATATTTTATGATAGAAAATTAAATTAATATAAAAAACAAGAAGAAGCAAACTAAACTATTTTAATTAAAAAAAATTGAATGCATTTATCTAAATAAAACAACTGAGATGACTTTTTGCCAAACCTGAGTCTAACTTTTGGGTTACTATCATTAACTAGTTTATTTTGATTGGAATAAATAGAAGAGCATAAAAACTGAATGTCATTTCAGCTAGAAGACACTCATATGAGATCTAGCTCATGAAAAGTTTTGGAGAAAATTTGTCCAACCTCGTTTATTTTGCTTGGATGATCATTTTACGTTTATTAAATTATTTAAATTTAAATTAATGCATTTAATTACCTATATTTGTGAATATTTTAACTATTTTAAATCAATTTTAATAATTTTAATTACTTCATTTTATATTTTTTTAACTTTTTGATATATTTTTTATTTCAAATATGTAATTACTTTACTAATAAATTTTATTTCGATATAATTTAAATTTTTAAAAATATAAAAAATATTAAATTATTTAAAAACATAATAATAAATTAATTAAAATGTATAAATTTAAAAATAAATAAATAAATAAATTTTATTTGAAAGGCACGTAAATGATGTTGCGGTAGTTATAGCATGGTGTTAAACCTAGCTTAAAATTTATTGTACTTTTCTTTAAAATAAAATTATTTAAATTATAATTTTAAAAATTTATTCCACATTATCATTAAGCTAATTAAGATCGAAGAAAATGGTTTTAAGAAACTAGCTATCGTGATATGCATACTTTGGAGAATTGTGAGTATCATGTATTCTTTGTTAACAAATATAAATGCATACTTTTATATATTGTGTTCCAAATTTAGGCCGTAAAATAAAATAAATTTAAAATTATATTTAATAGATATTAAATATAATGTAATGATAGATATAATTAAAAATTTAGTTTTTTTGTTTGTTAAATAATCAAAATAAAATATATTTTTAATTATAATATTATATTTTTAAAAATAAATATATTATTATTTATATAAAATTGTAAGAAATTAGGATTCTGGGATTTGTGGGGTAGAGATTTAAGAGTGTAATCTCTTTACCCACCACATGAAGGCATTTTCCCTATCTAATTACTCTATTAAAAAAAAAATTATCACCAGTTATTTACCTTGATCATTGTCAAAATTTATAACACTAGTTGAACAATAAGGGCACAAATAAGTAATTTTTTCTTTAAAAAAAAAGGGTATGTTAACGTTGAGAACCCATTTTAACAGCACATAATCAAAAATTTAGGTATTCTAAAAAAAAGAATTAGTATGTATGAAAATGGTATTTATTTATATTGTTTAAACATGAATTTTGTATTATTTTTTTTCAAATAAAGAGGACTTCAAATTTTGTTGAATATCAAACCTTTGTTCAAATAAGGATGGAAATTTTAAAGTTTAAACTATCAACATTACATTTAAAAAATAGTAAAGGATAATAATAAATTAAATTGATTTTATCGACTAGATTAACTCAAAGTGATATGAATTTTGTATTTATGAAACACAAAATGTTGTTATTAGAAAAGTCAACGTTGACACTTTGATTTTGATAGACCTCTCCTTGTATACCATAAGTTTTACATAAATTTTAAATGAGATTAGTAATTATATTAATAAAAAATTATTATGTTAATTATAATTATTAATTAATTTTTTATTTGGTCGGAAGTAAACATAAATAAACAAATTCAAGTTAAAGTAGAATTTGGTAATGGAGGAGGGAACATTTTGAGTCTCGGTGTATGTTATGGTCGATAGAGTCAGTATACTTGTCTCTTTTATCAACTTGTGAGAGGTTGGCTTCGTCAAAACTTACCCTCAACTTAGGAAAGCTAATCCATTTCAATACCAACTATGTTTCATGTGTTTTCCTGTTTGACTAGTAAAACTCACATTAATTTTTAATTCTAATGTTAACGTATGTTGTTTGAAATATATAATTTAAAATTATTTTTAAGTATGATAACTTAAGAATCATTTAGAATTAAATTCTTAAAAAAAATAATGAATATTAATTAAAGACATTTGTAATAATCATTTATATTTCTATTTTTTTAAATTTAAATTTTATTTTTAAAATTTTTGAAAAAAATCATTTAATGATTAATTTTTAATTTTAATTTTATAAATTATAAATTAAAAATTAGATAATACGTCTCTATAATCACTTTTTAATTTTTAACTTCTTAAGCTATAACATTTATTTTTAAACTTATTTTATTTTGATTCATTAATCATTTTGTATAAGATTGAGTATGATCAGTTTATTAATTTTTAACTTTAAAAAATAAAAAAATAAAAATGCATTTTCAATTTCAAAATTACATTTTAAAATTTAAAAAGTAGAAATTAAATTTAATTCATCGAATATATCTAATTTTAAAATTTATGAAATTAATAATTAATAATTAAAATAATTATCAAATATACATTAAAATCATAAAATTTGGTAAAATATTTGAATAATTAGTATAACAATACATAAACTTTAGAATCGATAGAATTGATACTACAGGTAACCTAAATATTATTTAAATAATTCTAATATATTTATAATAATATGATGATAAAATTTATTCTTCGTTCAAGGTTAATATCAAATAAATTTTATTAAAAAGATAATATCTTTAGGGTTTTATAATTATTATAAAAATAATATGTAAATTATATATTTATTTTTAATAATAATTTTATTTTATTATTATTAAAAAATAATTGCATAAAAATAATTAAATTATTTTATTTTATTTTTTGATTTTTTTTAGATATAATAGATAGATACTATTTCAATTTAAATATATCGTAATCCAAAGAATAGTAAGAAAAATTAAATAAAAAATATAAAAAATATAATTTATTCTTATAGTTAATTTTTTAAAATAATATGATTAAATTATAAAAAAAATATAATATCAAAATATTATTTCTAAGATAAATATAAAATCAGTACAATAACCTAAAAAAGTGGTTAAAAAAAACTTTATAATATTTGTACACGTGTTTGTGGCATATGACCCATGGTGTGGAAACACAAGTTAGCACCATCTAACCTTTTGAGGGGTAAAGGAGTTCTCGTCTATCTGCTTTGCATCGGTTGTTTTGGCGTTCGAAACTTTCAACTATGCAAACGCTTCTTTTGCCGGCTGGTGGCTCTGGTTTCTGTTCGGCAGCGATTCCATCGGTTGTGACGTATGGAGCTTCGGCTCCCAATCTTCATCGCTTGGCCTTACGGTCATTGATCCCAATTCTCTCTCCTTCGAATTCTCACTTCTCCTTACGAATCTCACATTCTCTGAATGATACAGGAAAGAAACTCATTTTCACTTCAATTAGAGCTTCTTCTTCTCCGTCAACTCCAATTTCGCCTACTTTTACTGCTCCAAATGATGAGTCCGAGAAGGCTAAGCTCACTCAGGTTATATTATATTATTTCGTCCTTTATCTGCTAATTTTATTGTTTAGTGTCTGAGAAAATTCACTGATGGGAAAGAATCTTTGTCAATTTTGGAATATTTACGGACCTCTATTGAATTGTGCTCAATTTTTAGAAATATAATTATGTTGTTGTCACCAAGACGTCTATATATTTTTGCAATGAGATCTAAAATTCGGGATTTTCTTTCTCAAACAGTTAGGTTCTGAGTAGTGTTTTAGGCGAAGCACTCTAATATCACGAAATCGGGTTGCAGTGTTAATGATCGATGTTTTTGTGAAGAAATTTTGTTGCATGCTGTAGGTAGCGAAAAGATTAGAGAGCACTTCGAGGTATTTCAAGAGGTTGGGGAGTTTAGGTTTTTGGGGGCAACTGGTTTGCACTGTGGTAGCTGCTGTGATTCTTTCGTTTTCTGTTGTTGTAACCGGGAAGATCAGTTCACCTGCTACGTTTTATGCAACATCTGGTGGGATTGCAGCAGCATTCATTTCAGTTTTTTGGTCATTTGGGTACCTTCGTCTTTCTGATAAGCTTCGAAGAACTGCAAATGATCCTTCAAAGGTACTATGGTTTCATGCTGGTAGTTTTGATTCCATTGAAACGGCACGTGGTTATGGTGTATTTGTAATGTGTTTAGGCAGAGATGTGAAGAAGTCTGACCAATCCAATCAACCGTCTAATCCGATATTTGGTTGGTTTTGAACCCCTAAAATTGGATTGGACTGGTAATTTCATAACCAAGTTACTTCAGATTGCATTGCGTGTTCATTCTTTTTAGTTTGTCTCAAACTTAATTTAGTGTATATGGAATATGCAAGCTCTATGTGGCATACTAGATCGTGCAAACCTTATCATAAGATGGTTAATTATATTTTATCATACTTCTATTTTGTTTATCCTTGATATTGTTTAGTTTCTGTTTTTTTTTTCAAGGCTCCTCCACGTGCTGAGGTTGTAAGAAGCTTAAAGAATGGTATAGTAATTAACCTCCTGGGTATGGGCGCTACTATTCTTGGCATGCAAGCCACTGTTGGACTATTGGTTGCAAAGGCTCTTACTTCATCAGCAAATCCATATTATCAAGGCATCCCACCTGGTTCTAGCCCTGTTCTTGCATTAGACGTGTTCCTGGTGCAGGTGTCTTTTCATTTGATCCCAGCTTCTCTTTTATGACTTCAAAATTGTTTTTGATGTTAGACCTTATCAAAATGTATTAGCTTTATTTAAACCTAGATAGAACTCAGTTAATTTCAGATATCATCTTAGCTCTTATGAGTTTTCGACGCATTTGTAGATCAAGAGGTAAATGTTATAATGTAAAAGTTAAAAATAAATTATTGGGGCATATGTTTGGTTCGTAGAATTGAAGAGTAATTCTTAGGATTCAAATACTAGTTATTTCTTGCTCATTTGTGTTCAGAAAATAAATACAAAGACCGTTTTCTAATGTTAGGTACATTACCATACACAAAGCAAACATAATATAAATCTTTTCTACTTCCTTGAATATATATATATATATTGTGTGTTTAATGAAGAATTCAAATGCCTTAGCTAAATAGAATTTGCTTTTCCAAAGAATAGTGATCCGCAGGAATTTTGGAAAAAAAAATGAAATTAGCCAAACACAAACTAGTTATTTCATTTTTGAGTCTAATACCGCTAAACAAAAAAAATATGGATTTAAGAAATAAGAGTTTGTGAATTTATTTTTCCTTTATATTACCAAATTATTGGGAACTTTATGCTCCTTAAATTTTTCACATTATTAAGCTCATACGTAGCAACTCATTGTTCCTTGCTGAGTTGTTGCGTTGCATCCCAAAATTGTCAAAGACGACTTATTCTAATTTGTTCAATGGTTTATATGAAAGTACCGCTAGACACTAACTTTATTATCCTTATCTTCATCTTAAGGCATCTGCAAACACTATCCTTTCTCATATTGTCACTAACTTTATTATCCTTATCTTCATCTTAAGGCATCTGCAAATACTATCCTTTCTCATATTGTCACTAACTTTATTATCCTTATCTTCATCTTACAGGCAACTGCAAACACTGTCCTTTCTCATTTTCTGGGGCTTGTTTTCTCATTGGAGCTATTACGGTCTGTGACATTACCATCTTCAGAAAGCACTCCCATCCCTCGACTGGCATAGAACGCGCATCAAGTTCAGCATACTCCAACGTTAGAGGTGACGTGTTTTCATAGATCCTATTGTGTTTCGCTGATAAAGTTTGTTAATATGTACAAACTCCAAGTTTCATGATGCAGAACTCACTTGCATCCTCCCTTTTTGGCTCAATATTGGAACTTAAGTTTGTATTTCCTGAAGTATTCTATTGCAATAGAGGAGGTGGAGCACTAGAACTCTTTTAGCAAAAGTTGAAGGGTAGTAGTTGCACAGTTGATAGTGCGGCCATGAATTTGACGAGTTTTCAAATATCTAGGATATTGTTTCGTTCAAATGTTATTTTCTCTCTGTTGCTGTTTACTTATGGTCATATTTCGTTCCTTTCTAATACGTTTACATTAAAGCATTCTGAAATAGCCCTAAGGTCGTGTCAATGGGCCTGAATAGCATGCATCAGATCCTAAACTTTAGTTGCATCGAGTTCTTTAGTATGGTATTACTATAGTGTATATGGAGTTTCATTTGTGGTTAAGGGTACTAAATAGAAATTATTTCACTGACAACAACCAGAGCCTTAACCATGTTTCAGAGCAGTAAAAGCCAAAGAGAAACTCCATGTTACTCGTAAACTTTTATAAATAGGTTGAAGAGTCACAGTAGTCTTATGTTAGATCATTTGAGTTTAAAAATAACGTTTTTTATCTTGTTACTTTTAAGAAAATGGTTAAGGAATATTAAAATTAATTTTTGAACATTTATTTTTAATTAAAATTTTCACATAACTTGCAGATGATTTTATTAATAAGAGTTAAAGTCGTATATTAATCATTATTTTTATCATTTAATAACCGAAACACTTCATTATATCAATTTTTATCTTATTTAATCATGTTTTAGTTTTAATCTCTATTTTATCTTTTAATAAAATTTTATTTACATGTTTTAAATAATAACATTTTATAATAAATTTCACTGAAATATTTGATTTTTTGTTCTTTTATGACTCTTTTTACCTAACAAGAAGATTATTCTAAAAGATTAATGATACCTAATATACGTAACTTTAGCTACCCTTTTCCCTTACAAGGTAATAATGATTTCATTAGGTTGGTATCATATAAAGTAGACACAAAGCTTCAAATTATGTCGGGAAAAAAGAGATCTTCGGTTCCCAACTATTTGATAATGACAAAATCTTATATATCACTCATATTCCGTTGTCTTAGGGGAAAATATACTCCAAGAGCTCCAACACGGCATCAAAAAAGGGAACTATTAAGTATGACATTAAGCACACATCAAAAGCATTTATATATTCGGACAATTTCTCATTACAAGCTTTCAGGGACACAGACCAAAAATCAATCCCGAAACATCAACAAACCAAAAAAAAACAAAAAACAATTTAAACGGTTTTTATCGTGGTCATCCAATCGAGTTACAATGCAGTCTCTCATTGTTTAAAATGCACAGAATCACACCCTATAACATGGATCTCAAGATCATCTCTGAGGCACTAATCACACTTCACCATGCAATTGTCATTCTGCGCCAGAAGTATATGTTCTATAAATAAAACATAAACAGACAGAAAAATAAAGAGCATTCTTAGTGAGTGTGAATGTGTGATAGAGACAATATCATTACCTATTCCATTTTCTTCTCCTTGCTTGAAGGCGCTGGAATCTTCTTTAGGATAATTTCATCAATTTTCCGGTACTGTTCCCGCATTATCTTATGAGATAAACAAAGCTTATCATTAATGTGATCCTGAAACTTATCGTATAATACTGGAACTGAAAGACTAATAAGAACACCTGCAGGATAAATTAGAGGATAAAATTTAGGGCAATGCAAGATTAAGGGGTCATAAACATTACTGGTGTGACAAGCTTACCAATGTAAACAAGGGTGAGGAAATTGAAGAGACTTCCTACGTAAGATGCTATCCACAAGACAACAGCAACCTTCCAAACACCAAAATCAGAAGAAATAAATAAACAAACAAATACAAAGATTAGCAGTAACATGGACTTATCCAATTCACTGGAAGATAAATCTTTAGGAAGACTATAGTACCTCACCTGAAAAAAAAGTTTCAAATTTCTGTTCACAGCAATCTCTTTTGCAACAACCAATATATGATTGATCCACAAACGCAGTACATCAGCAAGTATCACAACTGCGTCCTCTGAGATCTCCATATCAGGAAGGGGAGGCAAAGGTCTGAATAACAGCATATTAAACTTCTTATCAACATCAAACAACATCTTAAGCTCAGAAAAGCACAAGTCAACATTTGGTATGAAAAGGTCATCTCTTTCCCTTCCAAAGAATCCACCTACGCTTATATCTTAGAAACCAACATTACTTGAATAAGAAATCCTCAGTTCTTGTTTCAGTAAAATGGTCATCTTCATGTGTTTTGATAATAGACGACCTACATCCTATCTTCCCTACCGTGCCGATGTTTTAAATGTTTAGTGCCATTTACATTCTATTCAATTTCTTTGCACCATATCTACTAAACATTTTCTTTAGACCATGAAAAATAGAGGTAAACTCAGGTTTTTAAAAATCAGGGGCAATTTAATCCAATTACAATTTAACATTATCATAAGCTGTACAATAGATACATCCATCCCAATTTCTTTGCATCATCTCTGCTATGGTAGAGAACAGGAATGCTAATTGCAAACGTACTCACACCAACATTTGAATGCATACTAGTCTCTTGCCATAATTTGTCACAGCTAACTCATTAGATCAAAATGGTACAGTGACTGATATGGTTTAATTGTATGACCTGTTGTTATCTATGAATTTATTTTCAATCTGAAGAGAACATATCTTAAAAAGATCAGACAAAACCCCCGCCGGGTTGGGGGGAAAGAAAAAAGAAAAAGAAGAGAAGATATAGAATATTGACAAGTACCTATTGAGAAGGGTAGCAGATTTGGCCCAGAAAAAGAGAATGATCACAAGGAGGAGGAGCACATTTGCCACAAAAGACAACAAATTGTAACCAGCTCGCTCAAATAGGAACCACACTGTTGTTGCAGAGATTAACAGAACAATTCCTCCAAACCACTTTTTCCACAACAGTAAATCAGCAACTGCCAAAAACAAAAACATAAAATTACACATCAAAACATAAATACGAATAACATGCGTAACTTGTATAATATAACCAAATAATAATATTTAAAAAAAATAAAAAGCTCAATCAAATGGAACAGAGAACTCAAAAGCAACCAAAGCAAGTGGATCAGGTCGATTTGGAATAGGAGCGAAGGATGAAACAAGCAAGTATTTTACGTAGCAATAACTAAATAATTTGGGATAGTTCTTTCGTAAATAAAGACATGTGAGCAAATAGATATATGCGAATTTAGAAAGGTAGAGCGAGCAAAAAATACCAGAGCCACCGCCGAGAAGTTGATGAACGGAAACGCGATGAGGAGGTACCGATTCCCCCATGGCAATTAGGGTTTACACAGGCGAAGGAGAGAGACAGAAAACAGAGAACGAAGAGAGCGAATGGAAAAATGCCAACGGCAGGACAGAGTTATATGAACATAATAATAAAATTTTGAAAAACACTGATATTTTTTTTAAAAGAGGATATTAATTTTTTTATTTAAATAAAAAAAACAATAATGAAATTTAAATCTGAATTTAAGATAATATAATAAAGATTCATACCACCGAACTTACATTACAATCTTTTAAATTAAACAATGCATTTTTTACTAATAAATATAGAAAACACTTAATCTTATGCTAATATTTTTATTAATAAAATAGTGAATGTGTGTGACGTGAAGGCCCTAGGAGGAACAAATTCTAAATTGCAGTGTTTCTCTATTTTCCTATCGGGCAAAAAATTATAAATTTACTATTTTGTTTTTTCGTATTATGTTTTCTTTTGCTTTTATAAATTATGTGTTATCACATTAAAAATAAAATAAAAATTTACTGCTAATTTGAATTTAAAAAATTAGATACATTAATTATATATATTTTAATTATTTTATTATTATTTATTGATATTTTAATTATATTGGATTAATTTTGATGATTTTATTTTATTTTTAAAGATATTTTTATTTTAAAACATTTATTAGTTTTTGTTAATAATATTTAATTAAAAAATTAAAATTAATAAAAAATAACTAAAATGTCTCAATTTGTAATGATAAGGTGATTAAAATATATAATTTTTTAAAAAATAATTAATATTAAACTTATGAAATTAAAATGATAAAAATATCATATTATCTTAAAAAAAAAGTCTTATAATTAGGAGGAAAAAAAACTCACAATATCTAAAATACTGGTTTTATAAATTATATAAAAAGACATCACAAGTCGGAAAATGAACTCCAAGTAACTTATTTATATAATTTTAAAAATTATGTGCATATATAAGAAAAATGATTAAATTGTACTTCTCATCAAAATTGTTACTATTGTACCCTTCTTCCAACCAATTTTTTAATGTACTTTTGCTGCAAATTATTTTCTTCCATATTACTCTAACTAAATATTTAAAAAAAAAAACATACGCACCCTCATAATTTGTAATATAAGGTAAAAAAAAGATAAATACTAATAATAAGCTAAAATATGTTATGATAAATAATTTTATAAATAATATAAATTTTTTCTCATGACATGTGAGGTATATCCGTAAATTAATAAACGAGTGTATAAAAAAGTGTTAGTAGTTTTCGAGTTAAATATAATTAATCATTTTTTTAATTAATATCTCAAAATTTATAATAATAATAATGATATATCATAATAATTTTTTTATTTCTAAAATAATGTGAATTTAAATTTTATCTTTAAATATTATTTAAAAATAATAATATTTTTTTATTTAATTTGAGAATAATACGAGTTAATATTAAAATAATATTTTTATTTGTCATTAGTTTTATCATCCTCAATTTCTTATTTTTCGAAAATATTTTTAATTTTGTGATCATAATTATAAATAAAATCCACGTTTTTGTTTCATGTCTCAATAAATTTTTTTTAAAAAAAGGTCGTTGCTTTTAAGTTTGCTCGCTACCTTCTTCTTTTTTCTTGGATTTTTTTTTTTTTTGCTGCTTTCTATAACCGAAGTGAGGTGAAGTCAGAGAGAGGGATGCTGGAATCGGAAATTCCAGAGATCAAATCAAACGATTAGCGAAGAAGAGGGAGACACTCCAAGAAAAGGTGAGATGTTGCCGACGGCATCGAAGGGGCGTCCATCGTCCTCCGCATCTCGGTCTAACCCCATGTTCGTTCAGTACCTCCGACGTATTATCAAGGTTCTTTCTCTTGATCTAGTCTTGTTGAATTTTGAAAATTAACATCACTTCAAATGTTTTTTTTTATGGAAATTACTACTGACTAGAATTACTTCCTGGGTTGGATCGAGTTCGAAATTCGTATTTCGAATTTGATATTCTACTACTTGGGTTTGATCACCTTTAGGACAATCCAGTTTATTGTTAATCTGTAACGGTGTTCTTTTCCCTTCTTATAATGCGGGTTAGTACTTAGTTGTTTAAGCTTTACCAACTGTTGCGTGAACTTTCCAGTGTCATTTTCCGATTCGATTTACGAGTTACATTAATTTTATTGTAGAAAATAATTGTTTTGTTAATAATTAATTAAGTTCAGGGTTTGTTCTACGCTGGAGATCAATTACCTATTGAGGTTTTTGGGTTTTCTTCTCTCACTTTGACACTTTTTTCCTTGTTTTCTTTGTGCATTTTATGTTGTTCAACAATCAACATTCTAATCGATATACATTATTGGATTGCTCGATAATATTTTTCTGCCATTTTTTAGACCTCTTTGTTTTCTGTATGTAATATTGTGTTTACATTTAGATCAAATTAGAACGTTCTAGATAATGCTTTATGATGTTTTCCGGTGAATTTTCCCTTTTTAGTATACTCGATAGGGAGATTTGTATTTTAGACATTTTCTGTGTTGGATTTGGACAACATAGACTACTGGGTGGATGGACACTTTTTTTTTTTACTGTAATCTATTATAATATTTGTATGCTTCGTACTGTTTATGTTGGAATTGCATATATTGGCTTCAACTAATAATGTTCTTTATCCTATTGTTGGCTCATGTAGTGGCAACAAATGGATATTGAATATACCTTCTGGCAAATGCTTAACCTGTGTACCTCTCCAAAAGTTGTGTAAGCATCTACACCTTGGGATCATCATTCAGAATTTCTTTTTCATGATCCATTTCTTTGTTCTAAGGTGGTTAAGTATTTTGCATGTGGAATGTGCTATGGGTGAAGCTATCAGCACACTAAGTATCATAAGCGTAAGTTTTCTTTCCTTACACTTGTTTTGTGCCTATGGTGTTAATTTCTTATGGATGTGCTGCTCAGCTTATGGTTTTTCTGTTCAGATAAATTAAAAATAAAAATAAAAAATGTGGACACAGTTTCTGATTTCTCATAGTCTTGAAGGACCAAAAGTTCACATCTGCGAATATTTCTAATCGTTTAACTCTAGGGGCTGAAAACTAATGTCAGAATATTGTACATTAACTCTAGTGATATTGGAGAAAGTAGCAGGTATTTCTTGATTAACTGATAGATGTATTTAAGATTTATGAACTTTAACTTGTTGATTTATTGGGTAACGTTTATTTGAGTTGAAGCATTTGATTTCATGCTTAGCGATTACTTACAGAAATTGTAGAAATTGCAATGTTTGATTGAGCTACATGCTTTTGGAGTTAATCAAAACAGAGTGGTACACAGGAGAAAAAAGTGCTTGTCTAAACCTTTAAGTTGAAATTGAAAATTTTGTTCTTTGGTATCAATATCCATGGACCTCATTGTGGAACTATGTTTACTGCTGAAGCTAGACATAATTAAAGATATCTCTTCTTTTGGTTTCAGAAACTAAGAATCAATGGGCACGTGATGATCCTGCTTTTGTTGTGATCTGCAGCCTTTTACTGGCAGTTGCAACTTTGGCATACTGTGCTGCGTAAGCTTATTGTTCTTTTGCATATTGGGTGGATACATTTACTGTGGTGTTGGAGAGAGAGAGAGAGAGATAGTTAGAGACTGAATATAGCTGCAGTTATGTGGCTGCGTTAACCAATGCAAAACTGATGGATTCCTACTCGATTAGTAAAATAGATTTCTGCTAGCTTTTCTTTGTTGTCAGATGGCTTGAGCAAGTTAGATTTGTGTGTGCTTTCTAGTGAGATATATTTATATTCCCATGTGGAGTATCCTCCTTACTGTGACTCTTTAGTATCAATACTCTACCACGAATGTGTCACAGTGTCAGTTAGTGGTAGGAAAATATCTTTAGCTTTACAAATGTGACTCCCTTTCATTGTCTTGGTCCCCTATTATACTTTTTTTAATAATGACTGACTAGCTATTTTAATAGTGGTGATAAATACTAGCATCAATATGGATGGTGGTAAGTACAGTTTTTCTTGATTAGCGAAAGTTGATTAGTAATCTTAAATTATCAAGTTTGTATTGCTCATCTAAAGTATGTAAAAAAAAAAAAAAAATCATCTTTTATTCAATGATGCACTATAATTGTTTGAGTTACTTTTTTGCTTGCCTGGGCTGTTCTCTGTCTTATGGTGCCATCTTTTTTTTTTCTTTCCTTTTTTCAGGTATGACCATAGTGCAGTTCATGCTTTTTTTGTAGTTATCTCTGTACTGCTTTTCCATTTTCTCATAACCGGTATACTTGTGGCTACATTTTGTTGGTAAGAACATTTTCTACTGCAGTGCGGTTACAGTATCCAATGACATATGTTTCATTATTTTACCTTGTTACTGATGCTGAATCTTCTGGCTGTTTGTGCTTCTTTTGTTTTTTTATCATTGATTTTTATGGAATTAGGTGTGTTTTGCCTTTGAGTGTGCAGGTTCCTGACTAATGCTTACCTTCGGGAAGAGGCCCCAAACAGTCATGTGGTAGAGCAACGTGTAGAATGGCAAGTCTGGATTCTTCTCTCCTATTTTATTTGAAGTCTAATTACTGCATGTGAACTTGGTTTTAAACATAATCTGTACGATCAACATAAACTTATTTCTGGGAACATCTTTTGGTTAACTGCCGTCTGCCCCAATTCTTTTACAGAAAGTTTGAGTGTATCAAGATATGTTTCTTGTTTTTTCAGTCACTTACATATCACTATCTGATTGTATTGTCTGGTGACCTTTTTTCTTGTTATTGTAGGTTGTATGCATTCGATGTGCATTGCAATTCGTTCCTCCCAATGTTTGTGATGATCTATGGTAAATTAAAGTATTTACCTTTTTTGTTTTTGAAACTCAAAGCAGCCTTTAACAATGTTATTATCATTTGGTTTTGCAGTGATCCATTATTTTCTCTCACCGCTTTTGATAGCTCACGGTTTCATCCCTGTTTTGCTGTCAAATTTGCTATTCATGGTAGCTGCTGCTTACTATCACTATCTCAATTTCTTAGGTTATGATGGTAAGCTAAAGGATTTGTCTTAAAGCAAATTTTTAGATTTTTGGGTTCAAGTTGGTTCAGTATCAAATTTCTGAGGATCTTCATTGTACTGTAATTTACTTGTGTTAAAACTTAAAAGTCCCCCACCCCACCAACTTTTGTGATAGTTTACAAGTGCTTTTTGCTATTTAATTTTATGATTGTCTTTCTTGTTGGTCCAGTTCTTCCATTCCTCGAGAGGACTACTTTTTTCCTCTATCCAATCAGTGTTGTCATCGTCCTGTCCCCAATCTGTAAGTGCTGAGTGGCTTCCGAGTTATAAGTTGTCCTTGGTTGTTGTATTGCCGCTTACTATTTAAGTTATTTTTGGCCATGCAGTGATTGTCAGTGGTTTCAATCCTTCAAGATACTTTATGAACATGTACTTCAGTCACCGTGTATGATTAGCTGAAGACCAAACACTGAGAGCATGTATATTTTGTGGTGGGTTTAGTAATTCAGGGACTACATCTGTATAAAAAGCCGTTGATATCAAAGAGGTGTACTTAATCATAGTGAAACTATCCACCTAAATGTCAATTTTGTTCTCTGTATTGATATATAATCTTTAGAAATCTCAGGGTTTTTTTGCTAACGATTGCGATTTCATTTTTTTTTTCAAGTGATTATAAAATAAAAGTAATTTCGGTTTTTATTTTTATTAAAAAAAAAATCACTTATAAGATGTAAATTAATTAGATAACCTTAGAAACTCATGAATCTTAAGCATATTTTTGTATAAATAATTTATTTTTCGTCAAACACCTTTTTTCATGGACAAGTTCACTAACTCGAAAAGAATAGAAAAACGAATCAATAAAGAAATATAGGAATTAGCAAAGAATTGAAACTAAATTACGTGTTTGCTTATGTTATATATATTTTATTTTTGAATTATAATTACATCAAATTAAAATCATGCTTAAAAACGGTTATTCTTGTATATTTGTACAAACTACCATCTCTTTTCATATATTTGTACAGATACATGCACCGGTGTATCTTGGAATTTAGTTTATGAGAGGCGTCATATAAAAAATAGAAATAATATTATTTATTTTTTAATTATTAATTAATTTCGTAATGTATTTTTTGAATAATAAAAATTTCAAAGTGAGAATCAAAATGGTATGAGTGCCCTTCATAATCCATGTAGTTATGCCACATGACAGAATACATGTGTATATGGCTGTGTAGTATCACTGACTTCCTATTACAATTAATTGTTAAAAGATTATTATTAATTATATTTTAAAAAATAAGTTATAATATTTTAATTATAATTATATTATGATATAAAAAATAAGCTATCCCGTTAAAGTAGTAACAAAATCCATAATAATAATTTAGCAAAAAAAATTAAATCCATAATAATAAAAAAATAAACGGTGATAATTGTAGGTTTATATCAAGAGGCCGCACCCACCAACCCCACCACATGTACGGGATAAACTTAAAACTTCCTCCATCCTTGAAAAGACACACCAACTTCGACTGATTTGCGTAAATATTATGCACACATTTTCATATTCTAGTTCGTAACGGTGAAATTTATTAGGTCTAAAGTCCAAAGTATAAGTTGCAACTCTAACATCACACATTTAAAAACTAGTGTTGATATTAATTAAATTATATTTCTTTACTTAAAACTAGATAGATTTATAGATAAAGGGAAGAATATTTTTATTTATTATTTTACATAAATTTATATATTAATATATAAATGCTCATATTTTATTATATTTTTAAAAGTATTGAGGCTCACAACATATGTATTAATATGTTTCATAACCCCTTTTCCTTATCCAAATTTGGGGGATAAACTTTCATTTGATAGTTTTCGATAAGGCATCCTCTGTCACTCTGTTGTGGCTTATTAGTTAAACATTTTTTTTTTCCTCCATGAAGAAAATTGAGTAATTTTATTCAACTTATGTTGTTGCATATTTATTATTTATTTATTTTTGATCATATTTATTTATAATTATTAAGATAAATAAATATTTTAATTTATAATTTCTAAATCTTTAGTTTTAATTTTTAAAAATATAAATTAAAATTTTGATATTTCTTATTTGATAACTAATTCATAATTTTCAAATTTTAACTTTACAACCTCTAAAATTCAATTCTAAATTTATTTTTGATAAATTTTTATTAAAATTTTTGAGTAAGAATAAATATAATTAGGTTATAAATTTTTAGTGTCAAAGAATAAAAAAATAGAAATTTAATTCATAAATTAACTTTTTTGAATTTTAAAATTTAACTATATTCTAAAAATGAATTTCAAAATTTAGAAAATATATACTAGAAATGAGTTATAACATATTTAATTTTAAATTTTATAAAATTTAAATATTAAAAATAGATATTTGAAATAAATCAACTACCATTTTCCCTTCTGCTATATTGCTACATGACCTTCATGTATGTAAACAAGTAACCACTTAAGATATATATATATATATATATAAAGAGGTCTAAATTTGACTTATCATTTAATTGAATTGTAATTGTAGTCAAATGAATCAAATTAAACGTTAAAGTTTGAACAGAAGTTGCTTCGAGATCCGTTCATCGTAAATAGATATATAAGTTCTGTGATCCTTTGTTAAAAAGTAAAATAAATTTTTAACTTAAAATACATAAACTTCTGCTTCTACATTGATTTTAGCATATGTTTATTAATAAAAAAATAATTTAAAAAAATAATAGAAAATAAATTCATTTTCATTTATATATTTATATTTAAAAAATATGATTAAAAAAATAAAAATCTTATAAATTTAAGAGTTATTTTTTTGTTTTCTTACTTTTGATTCATTTTTCAAATTCACGATATAGAATTAAAAAATACTTTTTATTTTATATATATATATATTTATTATTTTATAAAAATATTTAAATAAATTAATATTTTTATTATAATAAATAAAAAAATAAGTATTCTGCTATTTGTTCTCTCCGTTCCGATTCAAATGTATTTTCATTTTCACAGATTCCATTAAAAATTAGTCCTTTAGCTAAAACTTTCAACATTACAGTAATATTAGATATCACCCAAATATTTTTATAATATTTATTTATTGGTATGATTTTACTTTTTTTTTTGGAAAAATATATATGTATTATATTATTGAAAAAATAAATAAATATTTTTATTATTAAAACATAAGTATATATATATATATATAAATAAATAAAAATAATTATTATCTTAATTAATAATGGTTAAGTAATTATTCTTTATTTATTATAAAGAAATAAAAACTCAAAGATTATCGTTATCTATTTAAATGGGATGGGATAAATCAAAAAATAATAAAATATAAATATCTACACATAATAGATTTATACAAAAGATATTTTTATTCGACATATAGTAATATATTGTGACGAAAATAAGCTATAAGTTTATTCTTTTCCCTTTACATAATTACATATGTATAACAATATTTATAATCTAATATTGAATATCATACATATTATAATAAATAATCGCAATTAAATACTCTTTTTTTATATAATTATTAGAACGAGATTAAGATCACGTCTATCCTACATCTTATAATTATTGACTTAAAAATCGTATAATTGAAGACCACCCCTCCCATAAGATAATTCAAGATTTTAACAGTTTTTTTATCTTATAGATTTTACGAATAATGGTCCAAGCTTACATAGAGAATAATTTAACTTGGTTTAACGATCACTTAATCGACCTTAGACCTTGAAAGTGGGCATGGTTTAAGAGTTGTGCCACCCTGATACTAAAGAGCTCTCAATATCTTATCGAAAATATATCCTTCCACGAGTAGTTAATAAGAAACAACTCTACGGATATGCCTGAGCCAACTCTGGACTTAGAAAGTCAAGAACCCTTAGTACAACACAGTAGAGTAACACCCTAGGGTCCATATCGTCAAAAGATCAACAGAAAGTTTAACATATTTAGTAACCCTAAAGAACGTACCTTGGTCACACGTAGTGCCATCTTGGTCAAAACTAATGTGAAGAAGCATCCAATTCTATAAGTTTTGGGCCCCAACACCATGACAACTACACAATGAAACTAAATGCAATAAAAGCCTTAATATCCAACCAGGGTTACATGCCTACCAAGGTAGTGAATAAGAGATATCCCAACATATGAAGATCAACATGTTATCCATGTAGTCTAAGCTATAGCTAACATCAAGAACAACCTATTCGGTTTCCTATCGCCTAAGAGTTTGCCATAGACCTTAAAAAAGAGCCATGGCCCATAAGGTACACCATCTCAGGTTCAAGAAATATATTTAAATTCATGCACTATACTTAGGCATACAAGGCTTCAATGAACGAGATAATAAGTCTCAAACAAAACGATAACAAAAAAATTTCTAAGTTAAAAACTATCTCATACTTGGACCACTTAAACATGTTCAAGTACTCCAAGTATGGGACTTGATGGACTAAGAGGCTTAACTAAGTAACACTTGGATCAATAAGTCACCCCAAACTTAGAAAAATTTCAAAAAAACACAACAAGGCCCAAACAAAAAATTAAGACTATAGGTATAAATTAAACGTCACCCAAACTTCAAAAACTACTGGTCTCCCAATAGAGCCAACGCGTGGTCCAAAGATCAAACCACCATATATCTAGATAGGTTAGGACTAGGAGGTATGACCAACCAAAAATACAATTACCCATCTAGGAAGGCGACTAACCAAAAGTGTCACTATTGTCCAGAACTAGTTAACCAGAAGTATCACCATTAGCCAGGAAGTGGCCGACTAGACCAAGTCAAGTTATGGTCAAGAAATCATTCCCCATCTGTACACATATCGGGTCTAGGATCTATGTTTTGTTTTACACCAATGCATCCATTTACACTTGTATGTCAACTCAAAAGTCTACGATCTCCAACAGCCAAGTCCAAAAATAATGTTAAAGTAGGAATAAGATAAATTGTATAAAGCCATACAAGGTTAAGGCCAAGAAGCCTTGGCCATCACTTTTTTAGGTCGTGCTACAATATATGTCTTCCCATTATAACACATCTCATTACATCAATAGTAAGTACCTTGTTAAAGGTTCAACTACATGTCTACATTATTAAACTATGCCAAGATATTGACCATACCATAATTTAAGGTGGTCAAAATATGATCCATGCTTATTAGACTTCCTAAAGGTATCTAACTTTTCTATATTTCCATGTAACTTCATTCCAATGAGAAATGAGAGTACATGAGTTGAGAAAAAGGTTACGAAGAATAGTCTAAGTGTTAGAAAGTAGAGATATTGCAAATCCTTCTGAAAAGAAGGAAGTCGTCTCATTGACGAAACCTATCAGGATCTTAGAATTATCTTCATAGACATAGCCAAAAAATATTGTATTAACTAGAAGGACTAGACCCACCAATCGATATAGACCTCCTAATTATAACATCACTAACTAGAGGATTGTTGGCCAAGAATGGGCCAACCAGAATGTCACCAGTAAAGACATTGCTAACCAGGACCTGATTAGCCAAAAACTATGATGGCCAAGGCTTGATGAACCAGAACTTTTATAGCCAGGGCTCGATTGACCATAACTTAGTTGGTTAGAATTTAATTAACCAAAACGTTGTTGGCTCGATTGTTAGTTATAACTTTATTTTCCAAAACTTAGTTGGCCAAAACTTCGTTTACCAAGACTTCATCACCCAAAGGATTGTTGCCTAAAAGGCTGCAAGTTAGATGAAAAATAATTGTGCTATATTGCATGAAAAAAAGTAAATGAAGAAAAATCAATTGTTAAGATTGCTTAAATAATCGTACAAGGATTAAACTTAGGATATAAATTTTGAGTTTCTCCAATAAATAAGCAAATGCTTGAATTCCTTGATAAAAGCATTAGCTTTAACGTAACTTTTAAATCAGACGTTCGATTGAAAATTCGTAGACATCTTTAATATCAAAACGTCGTTATACACATTGTAAATGGTTAGACATGGTGTAAAGTTTTCTACTTAAGTGGATAAAAAATCACTAAATTTAAACTCAAAATCAATAATAAAATTGAAATAAATAAAGTATGGATAGAATCATAGAAATTACAATCAAATTACAATCATACATTCAAACCCAATGATAAAAAAGTTTTGAGAATTAATGTTGAGAATAATTTTGTATATCTCACACGACATGATCTTAATCACTATAAAAACATAAAAATAATATAATTATCTTAAGAAATAAGAGTTAAATAATTATTTTTTAATTATCGTAGAAATAAAAATCTAAAAATTATCATTATTTTTATAACAAATAATAAAACATAAATATATACATACACTAAATCTGTATAACATAGCTATATATAATGTATAGTTATTTACAACATATAACTTAATCTTAATCCTAATCCTATCCGCACGGAGATAAACTATAATATTTATTATTTTCCGTATATATAATCATCTAATATCAAATATTATAAAATTATAATTAAACATTAATTTTTTCATATAATTATTAAAGTAAAATTGAGATATCTGTATTATATCAGATTTACTTAAAATCTTAGGATAAATAACCACACCTCCTATAAGGTGGATACAAGATAATGAATATTTATTTATCTTATAAATTTTATTAAAAATAATATATATGTTATTAAAATAACAAAACCCCACTTAAATATAATCAGTATAGGTTTGGTATCTTTCACTGTCGCCCCTCATCCGCCACCAAACGAAGTGAACATTTGTCGTTGTACGTAAAAGAATCAAAACCAGAGGAGAAAGAGGACAGATTATAATAACATATTGGTAAAGCCACTTGTCGTTTTTACAACTCTTTATTTGTTTGTAACCATATATTCCACTTAGCTTAAAAAATGAAAATAGAAAAGTAAAGTCCACTCAAAAACTGTCATCATGGAAATTGGCAAAAGAGTAATAATAATAACAAACAAAGAGATAATGTTTAACGTAATATGAAAACTCCATTAATTTGAGCGACCCAGTTTGCTTCCAACTACATCCACAACAAATCTGTAACGAACATCATTCTTTTCCAATCTTTCAAAAGCTTTATTAATATAATCCATCTTTATAATTTCAATCATTGATGTCACATCCTTCTCTTTGCAAAACTCTAACATTTCTTCTGTCTCCTTCATACTTCCTATGAAACTCCCTGTGATTGTCTTCCTTCCTATAATTTCATTACAACCCAATTAAATATTAGTATCATTTCAATTCTAATTTTCAGTAAACATTTATCATGGGTACTTATACTTTATTTAAAATATTAGCTTCATACAAAATAGATTTTTAAAATATAATATCTAGATTTATGAGTTATGACTCACCAAGCATGAGAAGAGGTGTGAGAAATTGCAAAGGAGTATTGATAACACCCATCAAAATAAGCTTTCCATCAAGTTTCAACAAAGAAATATAAGGCTCAAGTGGATGATTCACAGGTACTGTGTCAATTATATAGTCATATGAGTCAGCAGCTTGTTGCATCCGAGTTGAATCTGAGCTAACCAGGTAATCATCAGCTTTAAGATGTTCAATAGCTTCTTCTTTCTTCTTATCAGAAGAACTTATAACAGTCACATGGTGTCCCATAGCTTTTGCTATTTTAACCCCCATATGCCCAACACCACCGAGTCCCAAGATTGCTCCTTTTAACCCACTTTTCATCAACCCAAAGTGCCGTAGTGGACTATACACAGTCACACCAGCACATAACAATGGAGCTGCTTGTTCTGGCACCATTCCATCTGGAATCTTCAATACAAATCTAAATTACCCAAAATAGGCAGCATCAATAATTTTTGAAGATAAAAAATGGGGTTTAATTAATTTTGGAAATTAATGGGAAAAAATTCATACTTGTGATGGACCACCATAGCTTCTGCAAAGCCTCCTTGAGTTGGTTTACCATCAGTATAGACATGGTTATATGACCAAATCTTTTGATTGCAATATTGTTCATTTTCTGTTTTACATGGATTGCAATTTCTACAACAACCAACTATACATCCCACTCCAACTATGTCTCCAATTTTGAATTTTGTCACTTCTTTTCCCAATTCCATTACCTCACCAACAACTTCGTGCCTATATTAATAAATTTAAATTTTGTGACAAATATTAAAAAACAAATGTAAAAGAATACATACAAAAATGAGAATTTAAAAGAAACTATAATTGTAGGAGAGAGATAAATCAGAATTACCCAGGAACCATAGGATAGTTAGACATTCCAAGATCATTCTTAATTTGGTGGATATCAGTATGACAAACTCCACAGCAGATTACTTTGATATAAACATCTTCAGGATTTGTATTTCTGGGATTTTATTTTGTATACATATATAATAATAATAATAATAATAGTAAAAAAAAAATATTAGATATTATATGTAACATTTTCAAAGTTTAAGAGCAGAGGGTATTAATGAGAATAATATTGCTAAAAATACCTAAGAGTGTAAGTGAAGGGAGAGAGAATCCCAGAAGAGTCTTGAGCTGCCCAGCCAATTGTACTTCTTTCAGATTCAAGGCTACCCATTTTCGCAAAGAAGACAGATAATTAGATAGATAGAGAGCCTCAGAGAAAGAGAGATGATTGAGTTGTGTTTCAACCAAAGTTATCTGTGTATAATCAAAAGGTACAATATAGCATATATATAAATAATAGAAAGAGCGGACAAAGGGGCTTTTGATGTATTCGCAAAGTTAAATATGGAAAAATGTTATGTATTATAAAAGTAATGATAAATATAATTAAATTTAATATATCATATTAAATAAAAAATTAAATATTTTTAAAATATAATATGAGGGTTTATATTTTATATAGGAGCATTTTTATATGTATTAAATTCTTATAAAATAATAAATGTAAGATTAATATATTATTAATTAAGATAATTAAATTTAATTTTTTATCATATAATAAGATATGACTTTAGTTATTATTTTACAAGAAGTTAACGTAAAATGATGTGTTTTTTTTTTAAAAAGAAAAAAATAAAGATGGAGGCCCTAGATTGGGTGAGGTGCGGTAGGTGAAGTCTTCTTTTGGGAGTTATTCTCTACTTCTCAATTGCATTTTAGTCTTAGTTCCTACCAATTTTGAATTTTGTAAGAGTTTTGTGTTTAACACCTTGGATTATATGTATTTGTGGGAGTATTTTATTGGTCCACGTATATTTCTATAGTTAGTGGGTTGGTCAAGACTCAAGAGAGCTTAGAAGGTTGTTGATGTGTGTGGCGTCATGTATATGTCACTTCCAAAAAACGCAATATTTTTTTAAATTAAAAAAAATCACACCCTAAAAATACAAAATAATTTACAAATTAATACCTGTGAAGGTTATTCATTTAAATGATATGATTTTTAATTGGAAGAATTTTAAATTAAAATAATTTTTTAATTTTTTTAATAATAAAAAATATATAAATTATACATAATATATATTATTTTTATGATTATAAAATATAAAATATTATTTTTATTTTTTATTTAATTATTTTTCATCCTATACACACCCCTTTTACCTTTCCATAAAACACCCATTTAAATTGTGGAGAACGGATGATTCTTACGAAAAAATTTACATATTTTTTTATTATAAAAACTAAAAATTATTTTTAATTAATTAATGTATTAATAATAATAATAAATTAGCAAATTTTTATAACTATAAAAAAAATAATATTTAATTTAAAATAATTAAAGAAAAAACATTTCTAGGTGCAGGTCGTCTTATAGACTCACTTACCGCGTGACTTTTTTTGTAATTGATATAAATAGGGATTGATTCTCTCTTGTAATTTCCTTTTAAGTGATCTAATAAAAGTTTTTGTTCAAGGAAATATCATAAAAGTGATTAATTAAATATCAAGTTTTTAATTTATTGATATTTTATTTTTGGATAAAGTGTTTAGATGGTATTAAGTAAAATGTGTTATTTAATCACAAAGTTTAAAAAAATGTGTTTTTTAATTTATTTATTTTATTATTAAAAAATTTATTTATAAAAATATATTTTTATTTGTAAAAATATATTAAGAAAAAATAAAATGAACTTTTTATCAAATTTTTTATTAAATATAATAAAATAATACAAATATTACTCGCATGTTTATATTTTTTAAAAAATTTATATAAAAATATTAATATTTAATTAAAATTACTCAAATTTTTAAGATTTTTTTGGTTTTAAACTTAAACAAAAAATTTAATAAATTTTTTAAAAGAATTTTATTGTCTAATAATATTTAAATTCATACATTATATGCTTAAAATTGTATTTAAAATCAATTAAAAAATTTAGTTGAAAGGTTTAAGTAATTTTAATTAAAAAATATTAAATAGTTTCTATAATATTTTTTAATTAAAAATTATTTAATTAAATATATTTTTATTAAAAATATCAATATTTATCCATCATATATCTTATTTCATTATATTTAATAAAAAAGTTAATTTTATTATTACTTATTAATTTTTTTATAAATAAAAAAACTTAAAAAATATATTTTATAAAAAATGGTACTAAATAGTTCCTAAATTTTAAATAAGACAAAACTCGAACATCATATTTATTATATGGTATTAAATATCATAATCTTATAATTTTTATAAAATCTATTTGAAATTGGGAAATCGTATTATATCGTATAATAAAAAAATAGTAAAATTATGTAAAAATTTAATAAAACTATGATGTTTGATAAAACATATTGAATAATTAATTTAATTTATTTATATTTTTAATTATAAAATTTTGTGTCTTTATTTTTTCTTTCGTCTTAAATTAAAATAATAATTATTTTTATTTGAAAATGTAACAAAATTAAAAAAAAATGAAATCTTAATTTAAATAAATTTTATAATAATAATTATTTTATTAAAATGTATGTAATCAATTTTTTCTGTTTATAAAATATTATATAAATTAATTATAATATAATTTAGTCCAATAAAATTATAATTAAATATCTTATAATTGGTTTACTAATAAATTTTATTTATAACAGTTAATAAATAATAATTATATTAATAAAAATATAATTCATTATATATATAGAGAATTATTCTAAATAAGGAAATTACACTATACTTTTCCTTTATTTTTACAATTTTATCTGGGAACTTTTTACAATTTAAAAAAAATAGAGAGAGATGCTTTAATTTTATGAGAATATTAATCGAAATATATGCTCACCAGGGAGATTCTGAAGTTCCTACTATTCTTCTGTTGAAAAAGTAATACGAAGTAACAATTATAAACTCAATTAATTTGGTATAGTGATCTAGTTATTTATTTTTTAGTTATTCAGTTTAATTTTTTAAATTTATAACGATTAATATATTAAATTTATAAAAAAGATAAATTATTGATATATTATATTATTTTAATAATTTTTACGTAAAATATTACCATTTTTAATAAGTAATTAAAACGTATTTAAAATTTGAGACTTTAACATAAAAATTTAATATAAAATAATTTAAAAATAATAAAATTCAAACAAAATATTAATGAAATATTATAATAAAATATATGATAATTAACAAATATTAAAAATAATTATTTAGTGAATTATTTTTCATATTAATTGTAACTTTATTATTATTAAATATTTATATTTTAATAGTGTTTAATTAATTAATAAAAAAATTATTAAAATAATATAATATATCTTTAATTAATATTTTTATAAAAATTAAGTAATTAAATAATATCATTCCTTACATAAGATATTAAAAAACTTTACTAGGATGAAGAGTAACACTATATTTTTGTTATATGATGATGATTAAAAAATAATCAATTCAATGTTAATAATGTAATTGTTATATGTAATTTAAATAGACTTTTAAATTGATTGATGGTACGAAAAGTAAATTTCATTAACAACAATTAAATAACCTCTTCAAGATAAAATTGAACTACGGTGGTCCGTAAATTGTAACACAATTTTAAAAAAATAATAATAATTAAAGCTTGTATATTATTGGTAGTTAAACTCTGAATTAACTTTATATCATTCCCATAACACAATTTTTTTTTTTATAAAGAGTGAAATTTCATAATTCAATAAAGAAAAATAATTTTTGTCACCATTTGTATGTACTATAAATATAATCTTTCATTATTAAGAATTTCAAATAATACAATAAATAAATATAATATTTACACATAGAGATGGATCTATTGTAAAAGTTAAAGGGTACCTACCATAGTCACCTCTAAGTACTAACCTAGTCTTCAAATAATGGTTAATTATAAACCCACCGACATATATTTTTGGTAAAAACTTTTAAAAAAGAGGAGAAAATATCTTTTGATTCGTTTTAAGAATTAACCAGTGTTATCTACGTATATTCTAAAAATTATTCTCATTTATATTCATTTCTGAGTTTTTTTAAAATATACTTACTAATTACCTTTTTTTAAAAAAAAGTAAAGAAAATTTTATATACCATATATTATGCATAAATATTTCTTTTATCAATACAAGATATTATAAAATATTATTACAATGATTTTTTTAATTACACTTAAATGTAAATATATAATAAAAAAATTTATCACATAAATTATTTAATTATTTAATTTTAATATAAATTAATTAAAATAATATATTTTTAATACATGACATTTAAAATCTATTTAAATTTAAAAAATTTAAAATTTTTTACCACATAAATTATTCTGTCACTTCTCAAAAGCAACCGGTTGATTTCTTTACGCAACTAGTCGATGCCAAAGCCATATCCTACAAACATAATGTTTTAAATGGGATGTATTAAAGTATGTAATGAATATTTAGAACTGGAGGATTTATTATTATTATTATTATTATTATATAATTTTTTAAGAAAAAATAATAATTTAAATTTATTATCTTTAATAAAAATATTTTTTAATATTATATTTATTATATATGATAATAAATATAATATTAATATAAATTAAAAATAATAATTAAAATTAATTATCTTTAAAAAAAAATAGATTTAATTATGTTATTTTTATAAAATAAAATTCTACTGACTTTTTTTTATAAAGATAGTTGATTTGTAATATCTAACTTAAAAATTACAGTTTTAAAGAGAGATAATTTTTAATCAATTTTTTATCTTATATATTTTTTTTAAATTATAAAAATAATACTATTAAAATTTATAACAATAAAATAATACTTAAAAATATTAAATATAATCTCATTAGATAATGTTTAAAATTAAATAAATTTAAATAATTATATTTTAATTTAAAATATATTTAATGTAAAATAATTAATGTGTCAAACTTATTTTTATTTGTAAAAGATATATAAATTAAACATAAATTTTATTTTAAGTCTATTTAAAAATTTCAACGATTAATGACCGCTGTTAAATAGTTGATGTAATGCAGTTTATTCTATAATATTATATATTGGCTTAAAATTATAACAGACTACATCATGTGACTAATTTAATTATCAAGTGTCAAAATATTCAGTATTTGGTATAAAAAAAAAAAGGTCCAAATATTCAGAGAGAAAAAAACTATATTTTGTTACCCATTTATTTATTCATTTATTTTCATGACTTTTTGAATTAAATAGTCTCTTAATCTAAATTGAAAAAGTCTTGTATGTAGTTTCATTGCTTTTCTAAAAGAAAAATGTCAGGCATCAACTTCAAGATGTCTAAGTTTGTACTAAAAAAAGAAGAGAAGTTCGTATTAATGTTGTTAAAGTATAGGATTTAGAAGAAATAGAGAGCTGATTTATAGTATTAAAACAAATGTTCAAATTAAAATGTCAAATATTTATGTAATAATTATTATATATATATATAAATAATATGTAAATTTTTATTGAATATAATTACGTAAATTTAACTATATTTATTATATCACTTATTATTTATCATAAATTTATAATAAATTTTTTTTCATGTATCAACTTTAAATATTATCGTTAAGGTTTTTTAGAAATTCAAAATTATTAACTTATCGTGTATATGTGGATGAGCGATAACTTCGAATCATTTTCAAAAAACAAATTATCTAAATTCTTTGAAATATTGAAAACTAATAAGTCTTGGAGGACAATGACAAGCATATGACCACTGAATAGGAACAAATATGAATTCATATCTTAACTAGTATATATAAATTATAAATAATTAAATTTATCTCAAAATAATATTTCAATTATATATAATATATATTTCACAATATAATTCATCAAAATATGTGAACAATCCAACCTATTTTACATTTTAAATAAAAAAAACTGCACCAACTTAAATGTTGGTTTGCAAGTCTTATTAGTGTACAAATTGGCTCGGTGGTACACCATTAGATCAAGTGAATGTTTCAAAGTAGCCAGCCTATCGTACATTTAACAACAGGCCTCATATCTAATTTTTTTTTTTTTTTAATTGTTAGTTTGGCAACTTCCAGGTCTGTTGTGCCATACAAAGAGTACAAAAAGGATAAAACGATTATAGTAATATCAAATTATCAGTTAATTTAAGGTTAATTAAAAAATTAATCCAATGAGCACAAATAAGTCACCTCACAAACTCATTTAAGAAATTTCTTTAGTAGTGAGAGTATTTTTATAATTACAACAATATTTGCTTGAAAAACACAATTAAAATATACTAATTATGTTTTTTTTTCTACAAATATATAATCAAAAAACAATATTTTTTTAAAAAAATTGTTTAATTTTTTTTATTTTTTAGAAATATAAAAAAACCAGTTTATGAATTACTCCGTACAACTCATTTAAAAGTGAATTGACTCAACTTAATTCACATAAAATTAAGATATGTTAAGTTGCCATATAACTCACTTAAATGAACTGGACTAACTCAATTCATTTAACATCTCTACAAAGATTTATATTCTTCTTCTATTCCTAAAGAGAAGGTGCTAAAAATATCAAAGAAAGTGTATTTAGATTGTTCTAAGATCAACCATTGAATTACCAAGAGATTTGTAAACGTAGTATCATGCATTGATCAAAAAATTCATAATATTCGATTTTCACTTAAAAATAATATCGAAATAAAAACGCAATATAGGATAAAAATCATGCAAATAAAAAATATCATGTTCTGATGCATCAAAATTAGTATGAGAAAGAGTTCGATCGATATCAGATTTAAACTTAAAGCTTTACTAAAGTAGAGAGAGAGAAGCCCAACATGACCAGAATTAAGGACATTATTCAAAATTAAGATTAAAAACTCTTCCTAATCCCCCCCCCCCCCCCAAAAAAAAAAAACAAACAAACAAACAAACAAAACTTCGTTAGAAATCAATGTTATAAATATATCACGTACAACACATTAAGAAACAATTTAGTAAACCATTGTGTTTGTTTTGTTTTCAAACACCAAAGCAATTATAAGGTCCTCTTCTCCCCGGTTATACTCCAAGATAGTACATTATTAAGCACTACTAACACATGTAGAGTTTTTCCTAATGGGAGTTTATGTTGTACAAACCGAAGTCACGATGCAGCCTATTCATGCCATAAGAGAATTTTGGTAAGAGAAGACCATAGGATACATGGCGATTAAAATAGAATCTGCAGAAAGGAATAATTGCTCATCATAATTTGGAAACAATTTCTTTCTACAGCAAAACAAGATACTCTGGTACATACCTAAAGTCGAGGGAATTCATGGTCAATCAGCGTCAAACATCAATTTCTGGAGTTGTCCATTCGAGAACAAACTGAAGCAAGTCTTCTCTTGTTTCCTTTTCTGTGGGTAGATGGGCACACTTCACACTCAAGAATGCCATCAATGGACGGACCATTAGTATTGCTTGAACCGGGAATGAAACTCTACCTTGCGATTGTAATTAGCGTACAAACAAGATGCCTATTTAGTGGGAGAAATGAACGCCTATTTGGTGAGAGAAATGAACGATATGGGATGTACACTCGCTTAAGTGGAGCAAAGAGCTAGCTTGGTAGATCTTTCTATGGCTCAAGGGTTTGTAGTGTCCCAACTTCTTTGCATGTAGGAAGGAAGAGGAGCAATCAGATCAAGGCTTTCCAGTTGTGAAAGATCATAATCTGAATGAAGTTGCACCTTTTGCAAAACCTGAGATATGTTGGGCAAAATCATTTGCCTACAATGTAGATGCAAAGAAGGATGCTTCTCGAAAATGCTTCCATGATCAATATTAAGACCAAAAGGAAGGTTTGTTCTACTTGGAGACTCCTTGTTTGAATTATTTTCGTTATTAGATGGAGGAACAGGTTCCCAGTTTTTGTTAGATTGCCAGCCGTATTTGTAGTCTCCGACAATTGGTGTTCCTAAAATCTCAGCACAGTGGACGCGGAGCTGCGGTGTCAAGATGAGGTTGAAGGATGAAAACTAGGATCAGTAAGAAGAAAAAAAGTAAAATAAAAGTAATTGTCTAACTGATATTAAGTTCTGATAATACCTGATGTTTTCGGCCAGTCAGAGGGGAAAGCTCCAACCATGTATAACCTGCACAATTGAATCCAGCATAAAAAGCATATACTTAAAACAGCAAACTGATTCCGAACTAGTGTTGTAAACTTCAAACAGATCTTATTGCTAACCATGAGAAGATGATCCAATCACTTCATACTTTGTAACTGCATGCTGAGATGAAAAGTTTTGGGAGTTCCTCACAACTGTGATGCGATCGGATTTCCCGCTGTCCACAACCACCTGAAGTATCAAAATTTACACAGCTAAAACAAACTATGATGAGGATGCAAGCACATAGGTAGAATTCTCATATTGCATTATTGCACCATAAATGTAATCAAACCTCAATGCTGTAGAGACACATAAAAGTACAATATCTCATACCAAAATCAGAGGTTTATGTCTTTTTTGAGAATTTATGAGAACTAACCTTTCCCAAAGGTGCAGAGATTATACCCTTTGGCTTTCGTGGAGATCCAATGACAAGTGCCCAATACTTTCGTACCAAAAATTTTCTATGGTTGTCAGAAACCTTTGACAAATTTTAGATATTAGGCAATTCTGGATTGTGGCGATAACTAAAGCAATGAAAAAGAAATAATTAACATTTACTTACATCTTTTGATGCTCCAAATGTTTTTTCACGGAAGACAGAATGCAAAACAGTTGCACTTGCTTGAGTCCGTCCCATCACTAAGATGCCACTACTATCCCGGTCAAGCCTATGTACCTAATAAGTAAGAAAGATAACGTGAATGAGCATCATGTAGTAATAGATGCAGACTATACAATCAAATTGGAATAAGAATTTATGTTGGTCAGGTAAGACAATAATACTCTAATAACTAATAGTAGAAAATAGTTATTGGAACTTAAAATGGTGTCATAATAACTTCTATGATACTACCAAAGCACAAAAATCACATATTATATTTTACGACCTCATTGAACTCAGGAGCTGCATAACAAGGGCAACCAGCCGGCCTAGGGATGAATAAGCTCATCCCTAGTTTCATTCTGACGAAAGGACAAACATAGTTAACAGTGTTGCGAGAACCGTTCAATACTGCCCTCATTGACAGTATCAAAGAAATTTTCAAAACAATTTTTCTCTGGTCTCCATTTAAATGGAAACCTCTGCTTCTTTATTTGTGTCCTATCTTTTGATCAAGCAATAGATTTCCACGAATATACGTATATACATACATAGTCGATATAGAATATGTTTAAATTAAGAATAAACTCACCAGCCGTGGGGGTTCCGAGTAGTCATAACTTAAGCAAGTAGCAGCCAGTTCATCTAAACTTCTTTTTATTCCAATCCCACCCTGCAAAATAAAATATCAGGAAAATCTAAAATTTCCAACTACCATTTTCCAAACAAAAATAAAAACATCACTGAGATTAACTGTAAATAACTAACCTGAACAGCCAATCCTGGGGGTTTGTTGACAACAATAATCGCTGGATCCTAAATTCAGTAAAAATACAATGTAACAATATATTTGTTTTCCACTTAAAACATATAAATTAAAGAAGTATCCATGAGAATAAAATAAAAATAAATAAACCCCAAAACCTTATACAAAACAAGGCTCCTGATAAAGTTCACTTCTACGACACTACAAGGGCTCTCTTTTTTGTTCTCAATAGGAAGCTCCTGTACTGTAATAGGAAGATATATCCGGTCCCCTGATACCATCGAATCCTTAGCTGCAACCTTCAAATACTTTCAAACGTCAAAAAACAAAATCAATGATTTTCAACTTTTTGAAAACCAGACATTTCTACGAATTACCCTTTTAAGCGAAAGCTTTTCTGATTGAACACCAATATCAGACTCGGCCAAGTTCAAATATTCTCTTCGAACCTACATCCCACAAATAAAAATTATTGACCAAATAGCTTTACAATCACAAAAATACATTGCATTAGTTAAAAATTAAAAACCTGTCTAAGACGAAAGAGCTTCTGAACAAGGTTTCTAGGAAGACCTGGGCAGCAACGGAGAACCCATTTAAGCGCTGTTGTGGAGTTGGGAGATTCGACGTCTTTTTGAGGTTCTGACCTAGCACGAGCGAGCTTATTGCCTAAAACGGCGCCGTTGATTGTCTCAGTGTAAGGAGGTAAAGTGAACCATTTGTGTTCGTTACTGTTTCGGCTTTCTTCTAATTTGGTGGTGGCAGTGGCATAGCGTGAAAGAATATCTCGGAAGGGTACGGAAGATAGGCTCTTTCCGACGAGTGGTTGTGAACGGAAGAGAAGTAGTCGGCGGAAAGTATTCGGGTGCGCCATGTTAATTTATCCCGTTTCCAGGCTGTGCTGTGATAGGCGCTCAGCTCTTTCGTGTTTCGTGGAAAGGGTCTAGTGGTAACTCAACTTTGCCTCTCGCAAGCTTTAGGCAACTAGGTGGGTATAGGGTTTGACTAATTATCAATCTATAAGGTATATAAGGTATACAGTATTAATCTTATAATTAAAAAAAAAAAAAAAGGTCATGAAGGATAATTTAAACATGAACCGAGTATTTTATCTACATGCCATTTACGTGGGATGTTTAAAGAGAGGTATTTTAAGAATAAAAAATATATATTATGTTCGTTGGCAGCCAATTACCCCCATCATCTTTTAAAAACCAACCATCCACCATAACCGAACACCTTTCATCTTCCTCTTCAAAAACCAACTACCATACTCGAATACCTTTTATCTTTCTCCATCCCGTGTATCCCATCATAACCACTCGCTTTTCATTTTTATAATAAAATGGGCACCCATTAGCTACTGTAATAAGAACTATATATGACATATTGAGAAATCAAAAATAATTTGAAAACGAAAGAAATAATAAAGAAAGGGGAAAAATAATGATAAACTCGACAACTGAGAATAGTACCCAATGCAATGGAATATAAATATTTGAAAACAAAAGGAAAACAAGTGTACCCAAAAAACGAAAAGTAGGTGTGGTGTAGCCTCTGACAACGATGGAGGATATTGCCTAATGATGATACCAGTCTCATTCTCTACCTCTGCGAACGAGCTACTGCAACCAGCGCAAATGAGTTCCTCAGTAGTTTCTGTACGATTTGAATTTTCTTTAATTTTCTATTCCTTTTTGTTTTTCCTTTTTTTATTTATTGAATAAGACAAAAATGTCCTTCCTTTTAAACGCCAATTAGGTGTCAAAGAAGTCAATTTCGTAAAATTTGGTCAAAATTTTTTTGTTATACAAAAAAATTTAATTATAGCTAGGACTAATAAAATTCCCTCTAAATATTATAAAATTAATATGTATGAATTCAAAAGTTATAGGACAATAAGGCCTCAATACCCTAACTAGGTAATAAAATGTGATTGTAGTTGAAGAAAATTAATTTAAAATATTATAATTAATAAAAATATAATAATTTAAATGATATATAAAAATTTAATTTAAAAATGCATAATTATTTAATTTTTTGTCGTCATAAATTTATAAGATTTTACTTATTTTGAGCTTGTGTCATTATTAACTCAAAAAATAAAAAAATGCATAAAGAAAAAAATCCAAAATCAAAATCGAAGTAATAAATTAAAAATAAAATAAAAATATACACAATAATTAATCTTATACTAAATATATAAAAAATCTAAATAAAGTAAACAATATAAGTTGACTAGAATTAATATTCGTTCACACTTAAAATTATAAAATCATGTAACTTATATTTTCTTATACAAAGTAAGAGTATAAAAAAACAACTTTTATGTCAATAAATTTTTTTCTCGGTGCAAAAATAATTTCATTAACTATGATAACTCTGTAAAAATAGAGTTATCAGTGTAATTTTTTACTTAATATTTATTTAATTTATTTAATAAATAGTATTTTATGGATAAAAAATCAAAATATAAACTTTTTAGTAAAAATAGGTGAAAATATATTTTTTGGGATTTTTTCTGGATTTTTTATGAATTTTTGACGATGACCAAACAGAAGCTATCACGTGGCATGTCACGCAAGCACCAAGAGCGAATCATGTCGCATCGCGTGTGAGGAGGATAAAACACGCGCCACATGTCAGCACGATGTTCAATCCGAGTTCGAAAATTGGTTGACACGTGTCGCCAAGTCATTGCTCTGTGCGTTCCACCCGTGCGTCACGCCATCAGTTCCCGTGAATAACGTTGCGCCACGTGATGCTGACTTGGCGAGCATTGACTCTGACTGCTCTCCCTTGTCACGTGTCACTCCTTAATTTGCCCAATGAATTCTGATGTCACGTGTCGCTCTATGATTGGCTGAAACTGTCAATTTTGCTAGTTTTGATCGTAACCCTTGATTTGAAGTTGATCGGATGGTCCAGATCGTACCTGAGCTTTATTTAAGTCTCTAATCATTCCATAAACCCTAATTAGTCTCTATTAGCATAATTTTGATCATTTTTAGAGCTAAAAAGAGAGAAAAATACAGATAAATTGAAGAAACGACACAATTTTGGTGAAGATTCAAGAGAAAATTAATTCTACAATTCAAGAGATTAATTGTATTTGTTTATATACTCTTTTCTTTATTAATTTTATGCAATTCTTTATGAAAAATATGAGCTTTATGAACACAATTATGTGTAATTAATTTATTAATATAGGGATCTTATGAACCCAATTTTCACCATGTGATGATCTAATATTTTTTCTCAATTATAATATTTATTTAATTATATTATTTAATCTAATTTTTATGTCATTAATTATTTGACCAACAATTTATCTATAGAGGTAATTAAATAGATTTGAGAAAATTATTTAATTGTTTGTCTTGATTAAATAACATGCATAATTTATAGACAAAGATGTATGATTCTTATATATGTGATCCATAATTGATGAACTTAATGAGTAATATGTAATTTAATTAGTATGAGAGTGTGATTAAACTAATTACTATATGGTGTGTAGTTTACTTGAGAGGGGGAATACATGCTAGATTAGATTGAATTGATCATGTAATTAATTGATATTATACTGAGGGGATTTTAGTGATTCACATGTTTAGAAAATTAAGAGATTAAGTATTCCTATATATTTTCTCATATATCTTTTTAATCACAAAATCTAATTTAATTAAAGATTCATAGAAGAGTGAGATAGAAAGAAAAAGAGAGAAATCATAGATAATGAAATATCTTGAAGAGTGGAAGAAAATAAAAAAGCTTGAATATGATCTAAGGGAAAAATTATAAATTTGGCCCACAAAAATGATGTCTTATTGTGAGAAAAGTAAAATAGTGCAAAAATTTAAAGAAGCCACTATAACATGTATATCATCTCAATAAAATTTTCTATCTAGCAATAATAATAGATTATAAGTAGATATGAAATATAAGATAATTTATTAAGTAATATAATAAATTGTTATGGATGACTTTTATATCAATAAATTGATAGAATCTTCTTCTACGTCACATATGTAATGGATTTACAATAATATATAGATTTAGTTAGATTTAAAGTATACTATTAGCAAGTCCCCTAGTCTTAAAATGGTGAGGGACTAAAGAGTGCTATATATATTTTTAATATTGCTAGTATAAGCTAATGTTTAATGTCTCTGTTGGAAAATACACTAAATAATATTCACACCCTTTCAAAAACCTCGAGAATTTAAGGAAACACTTTAGAACAACTTTAAAACTAAAGTAACCCAAAAAACAAAATAACAAAAGTAATAATAGCAAGAAATTAAATCAAAGTAAAAAAATACAATGATTTTACATGTTTCGTTTCCTACATTCACAAAAAGGTCAAATGATATATCATCCATTATTAAAACAATTCTTAAGGCGCATGCATAAATACAAGGATTATGAGAAGAGCTCTTACTCAAAAATAAGAGCAAACAAAACTAAAATGACTAGCCACGTAGAGATTTCAACAAGTCAACTTAAATCTAATTAAGACATAAAACCCAGAAAACTGGAGAACACTAAGAGAAAGAGAAGAGAAGAGAGAAGCAAAACACCTCTGAATAAGAAACCCTAAAAAATATAAGGTTGATACATGCCTCGTTTTCTTGTGATTTAATTCTTTAGAAAATTTCCAAGTAAGCCGAACAAGTTATGCGGCACATGCTAGGAGGACCAGCAAAAAATTTCCAAATTAACTCCTCGAGACTCTCTAAAATTCTACTTGGTCCATAACAATTAAAAAAATTTACAATTTAACCCACCCAGTATCATGCATCTCCTTCTATTGGTGGATAAAGTTTTGCAGTATCCAAATATCGAAGTTAAAGGAAGCCTTGGGTAGTTTTCTACCATCTTTTCGATCTTGATCGGCTAAGCTCATCATGATATTGGTGACAATCGGTAATGTGCACAAGGAATATAATAGCTAGTAGTAAATTAACTAATGTATTTTTCAGTCTTGTATTTGGTTATCCTAGGTAATAATTTTTGTTATATTTGGTTAATTTTGGTCTTTTAACTTCCGTATACAATCATTCAAATACATAATTTTATTCATGAGTTATGTATAAACAATAAAATAATTTTATTTATTTTTCTTTTAGTATTTATTTTTAATTGAAAAATATGTTATATGTATATCTTATTAATTTGAGTATATATATTTAAATTATTAATTTTATAATATGTTTTTGAGTAATAAAAACTTAAAAATGAAAATAAAGAGATGATACAAATTTATTTTATATATTTAAATTATTTATAATTTTATAAATATTATAATTAAAATTTTCGTCTGTATAAAATGAGACAAATTAAGTGGCAATTGGTCCAATAAATTTAATTATTTTTCTTAGAATATATATGTGTATATTTTCTTAAAATAAAATTCAATTTACCCTTTAAACTTTTTAAATTTAATTTTGAACCCTAGGATTTTATTTCCAGCTCTACTTCTGGGTGCAACATCAAGCCTTGCCCGTAATTGCAACTCTCAAAATTATTAGGTCATTGTCACTCCTACTTTTGCAAAAATTGATCCTCAAAATTAGAAGTTTTGGATGACCACTTTCTGTTTTTTTTTTAAAGAAGAAAAAGAAGATGAAAATAAAAGTAAAAGAACTAATCAAAATTTTAAACTTCAATGAACACTATATTATTGTTGAATGAAATCTTAGAGTACGTACAATGACATTATTATTATTATTTTTTTTTGAGACACAATAATAGGTACGGGTAGATTTCATCTATCTCTAATAAACTTGTAAAAATCAGAAGCTCTAGCTAGCTAGTCCTCATAACAAAAACACCAAAAGTGTATGTTGTTGTTATATCGATACATAATTAGAAAATAAATTAAAAGTAAGAATAATTATATGGCTAGTTGTAGCACCTTTAGATACTAGCTAGTAGTGTTTGTTCGCAAAGTCCTAGTATCCGTCTCCCTGACTCGGACCAGAGTCTCTAACTCGTGGCCAAAACCAAGCATTAGACTTGGTTCTATGTCCCGGACCGCTAGGACTTGGTCCCGAGTTCTTAAGCACTCTCACAAGCAAGGAGCGGTTCGCCAAGCCCACATCTCTTGTTCCTCCTAAAGAGCCTGCAGCAGCCAGCTGTTGTGGGCTCTTAGTTTTGAGCAACCGAACAGCTTCCATACCATAAACAAAGAAAGTAAACAAGAGAAGAATAAGACCAATAAAATGTAGAGATTTTGGCTTTCCGGCCATTTTTGAAAGATGAAGATACCGTATAGATCAAAATCAAGTTTCAATTTTTATGATTGAATTAATTGTTGATGCTAATTATGAGACTTTTGTTTTCATTTATTGTCTTGGGAATTCATAATATTTGGTTTTGCGTGAATTTGAAGATTGTGATATTTATATATATAGTTTGTTGATTTGCCAACTTGCATATTATATCTATCTTAATATAAATATGCCATTTCAACTTAGAAATAATAATTAAATTAATCATTAAACAACTTTTATTAGCGTCTCGAAACATGGTATAAATAAAAAATGCATAAAAATCTTATTTTATAACAATTTGAAGAACTTCTCTTAATTCTACTACATCGATCTAACAAAAAATTTATGAAGTACGTTACTATGATACATAATCTCAAATTTTCTAATATAGAACAGAACATCTTTGAGTGGAAGAACTTGTATATGAATAAATGCATGAGTATATAATGCGTTTTAATAATTTAAAAAAAATTTAATAAGTAAAAAAAAAATATTATTTATAACTGAGATAGTATATATATACATATATATAATTGAATGCATTTATGTAAATTAATTAGTGGAGTAATTATCTGTAAATCTCGTTCATATAAAAGTCTATTATTTGTTCTTACACTAAGATAAACAATTTTCACACAAATTTAATAAAAAAAATGATTTGATAAATATTTGAAAGAAATTCATTAGTGTTTTTATAACTTTAGTAAAATGAACCATATAATTTATAACTAGTGTATTTTAATCTTATAATTTTGAAAAAAATATACTTCATTTATAAATTAAGACACAAATTAATTCATTAGACTTTGTTTCCCCTACAACTCGAAATTTTATTTTTTAGTAAACGCAAAGGTAATTACATTATATTTGTTTGTATATATATTTTTCTAATGTAATGCCTAGCTTATTCAAGTAATTAAAAAATATCTTGATTAAGAATAAAATAAAATATCTTTGTAGAATTTAAAATCATGACATTATACATAATCTTTTTGCCGATCGAATTGTTTATGTATTTTTGGGAAATGTCACATGCACATAACATATATAATATCTTTGTGTAAATACAAATTTATGAGGCTTAATAGTGTGGGAGTTAAAATGACTGAATTTGAATATTTAAAGGTTTAATAGCAAAATATAACTCATTTTCATTGATTGATTTTTTTTTCACAGTATACATGTGTTATTTTTGTATAATTATATAACGTAAAAATAATATATTTTTTATGACAAAAAATAAAAAGATTTAAAAATACAACCATGTAAATAACTAAATCATATAAAAATCGTAAGATTTAAATGACTATTTTAACAAAAACATATTTGAAAAACCTTAGTCATATATTGTTCTTATTCTTTATGCCAGAGAAAAAATTTATCACTTAAGAATTTTTTCTCCATAATTAAATATTTATTTATTTCTTCATTATGAATAAATATCACAACAATTTTGGGATTTATTTCAATCCACGTAGATATAGTTTTAGTGTGATTGTCTTCACCAAAATCTGATTAACGGTGATGTTAATTAGACATCTTTATTATATTTTGATAAGTTTTATTGTCATATCTATGTATATAATGTTATTAGACATTTGTTGTAATTTAAGTATTTAAGAACTTAAGTAATCAAAGATTAAACTTTTAAGAAAATTTATCTTATTATTAATTAGAATATCAAAATTTAGATGGAGATTAAAAAGAATCAAAGAATAATTTTTTAAAAAAACTTACTCTGATTCTTATAATTAATAACTTGATGTATTTTTGATTATTTAAAATTTATATATTATTGATATATTTTTATTTTAAATCGATGAAATTTTTTAAAAAAATAATATTTATTAATTTAGTAGTATAAGATCAAAATTATCAAAATAGTTGATATAATAGTTTCATTTTTGAAATAAATTATTACACGTATAATAATTCATGAAAAACAACTCTAGCTCAAACTCTCCTATTGTAATCATTAAAAAAACAAAGAGGATGTGATATCTTAGAAGAAGGTGAACTGTAACCTACGTTGGAGCAATTTTTTAGTTGATTATATAGTTTCAATTATTTTCATAAATTAATATTAAATTTGTATTTAATTGTTGACCGAAAAACTAGATATATCATATTATTTTATTTGTTTATCATGTTATCAAATTTGTAATAATATTTTTAAAATAATAATTTTATTGAGATAATTAAGGTGATGATAAATAATTACAAAATTTCTTAACAAATTTAATAATATGATTAGTAAATGATATATTTTAGTCAAATTTTTCGGTCGGCTCCCAAAATATGAGTTTATTGTTGATTTTTGTGACTTATAACATGTTTTTCCTAATTTTTTTTTAATTTATATGTTTTTGCATCGGTTTCTATAAAAACCGACTCAATTTTTTTGTTTTTGTTTTTGTTTTTGTTTTTTCAATTTTCATGTTTTGAGTCAATTTTTACAATTGAATTAAAATATTTTTTAATCACATTTACTTTGTATGTGATTAAAACCGAAGTAAAAAAAATGACACAAATGAATAATTTTGTAGTAGTGTAGTACACTAGAAACTACATAACTCATACTTACAATATCCTTTATTAATTTATATTTTGTATAACTTGAAAAATGATAAAATTATCTTAATTTACTGTCAAATGAACATAAAAGTAATCAACTTTTCTTTGATTGTAATTTGTAAATCACTCAACTTGACTGGTCCTGCTTGGTGAGAGTTTCGTGCCATGTTTAATGCCCTTGATAAAAGCAATTTCTAAATTCATATAATAAAAAAAAATTAAAAAAAGAGAGAGAAATGATCTCGAGAAGAAGAATAAACAAATGGAGATGGACACACTGTAGTAAATTATTTAATTTTGTTTTTGATTTATTGAAAATAAACAATTAAAGATTTTATTGAAACTTGGGTCCTAATACGAAATGTCCCAAAGATTATGAAAGAATTCGATTAGGCTGTGTATAAAAAAGCAATTTACTATAAAGCCATGGATTTCGAGATACGTCAGAAAACTGGTAATTACATGAATTTTAAAACTTCTGTATTATTGTAATTTGACTTATTTTGTAAGTTTGTCAAGATTTTTGCTCATTTTCCAAAGTTCAAAAACGTATTTTGGAAAAAAGTACTACAAATGATAGAACGAGTGTATAAAAAACTAAAATTTATAAATTATAAATGTTATATAATTTATGAAATAATATTTATGTGTTTTCCTTATTCGCTCTTTAATTATTAATTATTCTTGCCTTAATGCTAGGATGAATCATAAAACATAAAGTAAATATGTATATTTGTATTCATTTGAATGGTAAAACAAAAACGTTGCTGCTCATGGTAAAATTTATTTCTTTTATGTTCGTGATTAGTAGCATATATAGGTGTTATTTAAGAAATGAATAAAGTAAAATATTAGGATGAATACTTAACCCGGTCATTTTGGTTAAATAATAAGTGTTATTTAGTCTTATATCTAGGTTATAAAATGTAATTTTTTATCATTTTATTTATGCAAAAAAAAAAATACTAATATGGACATTTTTAGTAGTTTTGGAATTTTATTTATTAAAATCACTGATAGAATATTCATCAAAAAAATATATAAAAAAAAACTAACTAGTTATTTTTATAAAAATATTAAATTCAATAACATATTTTATAACCTAAATTACTAAACACCATATTTCATCAAAACCAAAAAAAAACCCTAGCTACCACAGTTTTCGCTAAATATTATATTATACAGAGGATTGTATGTAAACGACATTGGTAATTGTAATCTCGAACTTGTGTAGATAACTTTTTAAAATAAATTTAAGACATCATATACATATTGAGATTTGTATTAATGCATAATATTTATAATTTTCTTTTTTAAAAAAATTACAATAACAAACTCATACCCAAGTACACAAGTTTAATTAGACTAGATTTAAATCAATAATTATCAACAAATACAAAAGAATACACTAAAACAACCTATGTGAAGTGCAACACTAGAATCACATATATAATTCAAATTTTCAAATCATATTCTTATTTTTAAGATTTAATGTTAAATTGATTTATAATATAATAATATAAGTTATTTGTGATAATTAAGAAGGTTTGAGTTCACTTCAGACCCTAGTATATATACTCGTGTATAGTTGTGTATTTGTTATTTAAAAAAAAACATTGGATGTTCGATTATTAGAACTAGCTAATATTTAGCCCCTTTGAATAATATAAATAATTTTTAATATTTAATTAAAAAAATGTTCATTTATATTACGAAATAAATAATTAAAAATGAAATTTTATGTAAGAAATAAATTATAACATTCATTTAAATTTCTTCCGAAACACAAATAACAAAATATGAGATTTTACTGTGTTTAGTTATATCATATTATTTTTTATTTTTTAAGAGTGAATGGATATGGATAGGTTGCATACTTATTTTATTAGAAATGGTATTTAAAATTTGTATATTTTTAATAATTTATTATATTATTATTAAAAAATAGTAGTATAATAATAAATAATTATTTTTTAAAATTTAAATTTAAATTTAATTATTTAAATTATAAAAATAAAATAAAAATTAATTTTATTTTTATACATTTACTTTTTAATGATAATATGATTAAATTATTACAAAAATAAATATAAAATCTAAATATTATTTTTATAATAAATAAAAGACTATTAATATTTTTCTTAATAAAAATAATAAACCTAAAAAAATACTATAAAACTATTACGTTTATTTATTTTTTATAACTAAATTATTTTTGTCTAATTTATAACACTTAATTATTAAAAAATATCTATATTATTTTGTTAGTTTTTTATGATATCACGTATCAATAATAAATATAAAATAAATTAAATAATTAATTAATATATTTAAAATAATGATAGATATGAAATAATAATTTATGTTATAACTTGCAATGTTATTAAAAGAGATTAATATAATGGTATTAATAAATTTTTTATGATTTAAATAAGATAAAAGATAATTTATTTAAATGGTATCTAAAATTATAAAAAATAGTCTAACGTCCCGTCTCTATCTCAACCAATTATTTTTAATAAAAACCAGTACTGAAATGAAGTTGATTCTCTGGTCTCAAATAATTATCAAAAGCTTATTGAAACCCGTTTAAGTCTAACGGAATTTCAGAATGTCGGGGGCAAAAAACAAAAAAAAGTAGTTGATGACATTAACATAGTTGACACTTAGATGTGTAACGAATTTTTTTTTTTAGTATTACTCCTTGACATCCAGTACGTAGTACCAAATCTTATAATTATAGTTATAAATAATATGAAATGTAAATAAAAAAATAAAATAATAATAATAATAATGTTGGGTTTTAGTTTTTAAAATTTTTATTTTAGAAAAACGTTTCGGTAAATATTTATATTAAAATCTTATTTAAAAAAAATAAAATTTGATAGTATGGATTAAACTGTTGTTTTTTTAAAATTAATATATTAAAATATAAAAAAAATTACTAAATTTTAAATAAGTTAATAAACAAACTCTAATAATAATAATTAATGGGACAAATTTATTAGTTATATATTTTAATTGCATATTTTCGTAAAAGCTAATTCTTCAATAATATCATATTGTTGATAGGATCTGGAGTCTTTGCTACTTTGTTTAATTAGTTCTTTCAAAGAGTATAAAAGATTTTTTTTTTTTTGTTGTTGTTGTTGCTGGAGGTGGGGTGGGGTTTCCATCTTGCATGTTGTCCATATCTTAATGGAACTGCCTATATAAGTAATTAAAATACAAATCTATGCAATATTTCTTTACTGCCATTAACTTAAAACTTTATGGATGAAGATATGGTGGTTCTGCTTGGCTTTTTCATAAAAAAAAAATTAAAAAAAAAACAACCGAATTTACTTGATTGGTTAATTGTTTTTATGAACTAAAAAATTTAAGTATAAAAGATAAACTTATCAAATAACAACCTATTTAATTGATTTATTCAATTTAATTGTTTAATTTAAACTTATTATATTTATTTAAAAAAACTTATATAATTACAAAAATATCAAATCACACAATCATATCATATAAGTAATTGGATAAAATCATGAAATTAAAACTAAGTTTGAAGCTAATATAAATATACTATAATATCATATGTAAACATGAACATATATAAAGATCAATAAAAATAAAAATATATTTTTGTTGGAGTCCCACATCCAGGGAAGCCAACAATGTGTTGGTTATAAGTCTAGGTGGCCCATTTTCTGATAAGTGTGTTTTGAGGGAAAGCTTTGGTTGCACAACTTTCAATTTGATATCAGAGCAGGTCCCTCACATCGCCCAGAGAAGCCAGCAATATGCTGGTTATAAGTCTGGACAGTACCCTTTCTTGATAAACTCGCTTATCAAGAAAGGGTACTGCCCAGACTTATAACCAGCATATTGCTGGCTTCTCTGGGCGATGTGAGACTCAACACTCCCCCTCACATCGGACGGAGCAACGTACACACATGCTCGGGAGGCAAGAGCGTGCACATCGGGACCCCCAGGATCTGCTCTGATACCAAATTGTAAGCTGGGCAGCCCAATGTTTCTCTCAAAACGCGCTTATCAAGAAAGGGTACTGCCCAGACTTATAACCAGCATATTGCTGGCTTCTCTGGGCGATGTGGGACTCAACACTCCCCCTCACATCGGACGGAGCAACGCACACACATGCCCGGGAGGCAGGAGCGTGCACATCGAGACCCCCAGGATCAGCTCAGATACCAAATTGTTAGCTGGGCAGCCCAATGTTTCTCTCAAAACACGCTTATCAAGAAAGGGTACTGCCCAGACTTATAACCAGCATATTGATGGCTTCTCTGAGCGATGTGGAACTCAACAATTTTATCATTATTTATAAAATATATAAAATTATATTATATTTAAATTTATTTAATATTATTCAAGTAATATGTATACATCCTAACAATACATATACTTTGTTTATTGTAAAGATAATTCTCGTAAAAAATGACTTGAATATCAAAACTTTGACTAAATAAACGGCCTAGATATTGTCTATGTTACTTTGTTCACGTCTTAATATTAAACCTCAAGTCGTATGTATATAACGTTTTGTTTATGTAACACCTATGACAACTTGATTTGTATATATTTTTACTAATTAAGAACACAAACTTTTATAACAGTTTATTAATTTGTATTATTTATATCTCTTAATAGGAAGAATACAAGATTTATTGATATTATTATTTTTTTTTTATTTTTTTTTTAAAAAATCATTAAAATCACTTACACAAAAAATTCTTTCTAATCAATTCCAACAAAACTAAACCTTATAAACTTAAAGAAAATTGACATTTTAGGTTTTTTTTAAGTTTGGATTAGTCGGTTCAGTTGATTTTCATGTTTATATGCTAAACCCATATGGTCTATATTCATAATTTCGGCATGTAAAATTTCCTCGTACATTCTTTCGAATTTAACCTGTTCAACTCTAAAGTGGTAACAAACATTCACTTTGCATCCCTTTATTACCTTCATATTTGGAAGCAGACCCAGATTAGAAAAGTCTTTCGCTTAAAAGATTTGACCATGTTGGACCAATTAACTTTGACTGAATTTGACTATGATGTGGGAGGAATTAAAATTTATTATTAATTAAAAAAAAACTTAATTATTAGAAGAATAATCAGTATAATTTTATATATTTATTATTTTTTTAAGTATTGAAATATGAAAGTGTAAAAAGTTAATGAATATTTTGAGGTAACTAATCTTATCGCTACCAAACCAATTGGAAAAAAAAAAAAAACACCCACACACACAACCAATCTCTTATATCTCATGCAAGTACAATAAACATTACAGCCACAAACCAACAAATAGAAGAAAAGAAAGTTTGATACATAATAGATCATCAATTCCAACGATATATCATCAGTTTATCTTTATTCACATAATTTTCAAAAACAAAACAATTTCTCAAAACAAACTTTCAAATACTACTCAAATTTAACTTTCACTACCTAACCATGAAACTAATTTTCAAAAACAATAACATATATATATATATATATACCCGTTTACTCTCATCACTCACCAGTCACCACACAACTCCTCTCACCAGTACTATACTCAAAACACTTCCAATCACTAAACCAAATCACAAACTTTCTCTAATGGAATCAGAATCTCTGGTCCATGTTTTTCTAGTCTCATTTCCAGGTCAAGGCCACGTCAACCCATTACTAAGACTTGGTAAGCGCTTAGCTTCAAAGGGTTTATTAGTAACTTTCTCAACACCAGAAAGCATAGGCAAACAAATGAGAAAAGCAAGTAATATAACTGATGAACCAAGTCCAATTGGAGATGGGTTCATTCGTTTTGAGTTTTTTGAAGATGGTTGGGATGAAAATGAACCAAAACGTCAAGATTTAGACTTGTACTTACCTCAACTTGAACTTATTGGCAAAAAAGTGCTTCCACAAATGCTCAAAAAACATCAAGAACAGAACAACCCTGTCTCTTGTCTTATTAACAATCCTTTTATTCCTTGGGTTTCTGATGTAGCTGAAAGTCTTGGACTTCCTTCAGCTATGCTTTGGGTTCAATCTTGTGCTTGTTTCTCATCTTATTACCATTACTTTCATGGGTTAGTTCCATTTCCTTCTGAAACTGAACCTTTTATTGATGTTGAATTGCCCTGTTTACCCCTTTTGAAATATGATGAAGTTCCTAGCTTTTTGTATCCTACTAGTCCTTATCCATTTTTAAGAAGGGCAATTTTGGGTCAATACAATAATTTAGAAAAACCCTTTTGTATTTTAATGGATACATTTCAAGAACTTGAAAATGAGATTATTGAATACATGTCTAGGATTTGTCCAATTAAGACAGTTGGTCCTCTGTTTAAAAATCCAAAAGCTCAAAACCCAAATGTTAGAGGTGATTTTATGAAAGTTTCTGATGATTGTATTGACTGGTTGGATTTAAAGCCAAAATCTTCTGTGGTTTATATCTCTTTTGGTAGTGTTGTTTATTTGAAACAAGAACAAATTGATGAAATAGCTTTTGGGTTATTGAATTCTGGGATTTCTTTCTTATGGGTTATGAAACCTCCTCATAAAGATTCTGGCTTGGATTTACATGTTTTGCCAAATGGGTTTTTGGAGAAAGTTGGAGATAATGGAAAAGTAGTTCAATGGTGTCCACAAGAGAAGGTTCTAGAACATCCTTCTGTTGCTTGTTTTGTGACTCATTGTGGTTGGAATTCTTCTATGGAGGCTTTGACAAGTGGCATGCCAGTTGTTGCTTTTCCACAATGGGGTGATCAAGTTACTGATGCTAAGTATTTGGTTGATGAATTTAAAGTTGGTGTGAGAATGTGCAGAGGTGAAGCTGAAGATAAGTTGATTACTAGAGATGAGATTGAAAAGTGCTTAATGGAAGCAATTGCTGGATCTAAAGCTGAAGAGATGAAGAAAAATGCTTTGAAGTGGAAAGAAGCTGCTGAATCTGCTTTTTCAGAAGGTGGGTCATCTGATAGGAATATTCAAGCCTTTGTCGATGAAGTCAAAAGGAGAAGCTTAGCTCTCAACCGTAAGCCAAAGGATGACACTTTGGTTAACAAGATAAGCAAAAATGGAGTTGAAGCAATATTGATTGAGTCAAAGTTTTCTAACGGAGTTAATATAGATTTGGTCAACAAGTCAACTAATGATGGAGTTGAAGAGATATTGGTTGAGTCATCATTGGCTTCTAAGGAGGAAATAAAAGTTGTTGCTTGAGGTTATGTTTGAAAAATGAAGGGTCTAGGAGATATATAGTAATTACTATGTGGAATAAATTGGAATACCCATAAGAGGACTAGTTTTGGGTATTCTCTTATTTTCTTATTTATGTTGCTTTTGGTTTTTTATATATGTTAATTTAAGTGTAGTGTGTACTAGAGGGTTATGATAATGCTCCTGTGCTAAATTTGACGTTTTTTGTATCTTGCAATGCTTGTGTGCTATTCTACATTTACAATCTTTTGTAATAATAATTATGCAATTTCTACTAATTTCTTATTAAGAAATATAATTTAGATGAAAATATAAAAATATTATTGTCATATATTACGAAAGAAAATAAGTAAAAATAATTAAATATAATTTTTAATTAATACGTATCATCTAAACATATCACTCTTAAAAAAAGCATTTATATATATAAATTATTAAATTATATTCATTTGAATCAATAACATAATTAACATTAAATTAAAAAATTTAAAATATAAATATTACGTGAACCTTTGAAAGTGATATGTAGGCTTATAATACATTAGCAAAGTTTTGCTTAGTTAAATCCTTAAAATTTCGCGATAATATCTAAATCAAAACCATTTTAATTATTTATTTATTTTTCCTCTTTTGCTTAGTTATTCACTTCAAAAACAAAATTTGGTTTTGAACCTTGATACAGAATCAAATACATGTCTCTCATATTATTTTCAAACATGTAGTAAGTTGTAACACTATATAGATAAAGTTATATACCTTCTCTTAGTGAAAGACATGCACTAAAATCCATATCAAGAGACTTTGTGGATAGCTCCAACACAAAATAATTTATTTGCTAGTTGATATGTTGTATGACAAATTTGGAATAATATTAAGAAAAAAATATTCGAGATATTTTAATATTTTACTTTATTCAACGGATATATTTAAGTTACCTATTACTATAATTTACGAAATTTATATGATTTTTTAAGTCACGTAAATGTGAATTTGGGTGGGTTATTAAAACTCACTCAAAATTTATTACAACAAAAGTTTGCTTTGGTTTTTGTAAGAATATTTTTAAATATATATATATATATTAATTACATTGATTTAAATAAGATACTTCTATATGTATTATAAAATGGATAATTTTTAGTAAAATTTAAGTAACATATATTTTTAAAAAATTATAACTTAAATATAACTATCTAAAAAAAAGCGACTATCCAATAAAAAGGACAAATAAAGTTACATACAGAGTTGATCACCTTATTTGCTACTATATTTCTTAGTTGGTATATACCATATTGATTATGTTTATTATATTAATTTATTTTCACTATATATTGAACCCTATTGTATGTTTTTTTTTCTCAATAAAATTATCATTCTTATTCTCCCTTAATTTCCATCACATACATTATGTCTAAGTCTCTTATCAACTATGCCATTTCCATTTTTATTATATCCAGCTTCTTACTCCTTATCCCTTCGTCCCTAGTCCATGGTTATTCTTCAATTTCTCGAACCCTTAGTTAAATTTTCAAACATTATAGTTAATGGTTAATCTAAATTAATTTACCATTAATAACTTTAATTTTGTTTGTTCAATTAATTACTTAACCAATGTTTACAGGGACAAGACTGCTAGCAAATCATGACAATAATCATCATAGCACACTCAAATCCAATGGTAAATTATTTTATATTCAATTTTATTGAAAATTCTTTTTGTCTCAATTTGTTTCATAACAACCATTCATATGGTTGAATATATATTACTAGATATAGCAGTTGGGTAAAACTTAAACTACCAATTATATTAATTTAAAAAAAAGTGAGGTAATATAATTATATTACTTTTTTAAAGTGGATTTTTGTGACTATTTTTATGGAATTTTAATATATCATTTAATAAATATAAATTTAAAGTATATTTTAATTAAAAATAAAATATTTAAACTATCCTTTTAAAAAAAATTGTAAAATATAAAAGTGGGTGATGGATAATAATAATAATAATAATAATAATAATAATAATAATAATAATATTTTTGCAATTTAGAATTACACTTAACGTAGAGAATTATATTTGTGTGAGCCTTATTTGTCTAGATGAATACATCTTCATCTACTATAGTACCGGATGAGAGAGATATATTCATTACGTCGAAGGTATATGAATATTAATTTGATTTATGTGGTAAACTTTAAATTGGATCAAAACATAATAGTTTTAAATTGAATCATAACATGATTCATATAAATAACAATATATTAAAATTGATCAATCCGTAGATCATAGATCATGACATGTTAGATCAAATTAATCTATTAATTGATTAAAATTTAAATATTTTTAAAACTATAATTTTGAAATCTAAAAATCATTCATTCTAAACATATTTTTCCATTTATTTAAAAAAAATTATATTATAAATAATTATTTTAAAATTTATCTCTTATATTTTTATAAATATAATTTTATCTTTCTTACGGTTTTAATAAATCTATCTATTTTTACTTAAAATTTGTTAAATCAAAATTCATATCTCATCATATTTTAAACTATTTATTCCTTCCTATATTTATTTTAAACCATATAATTTTTGAGTAAAATATTATCAACTTTATTGAATAAATGTGTAAATTATGTTCAATTTAAAATTTTGATATGATCAAGTTAATAACGTATAAAAAATTATTACAAAATTATTTAAGATTTTTGAAATTTATATGATTATTACATTAATAAAAAGTTAAATAAAAATTAAAGTATATGCTAAGTAATAAAGTTTATAAATAAGAAAGTGTTTTTCTAAAATATATAATATTCTCTTATTATCTTTTTAATATATTAATCTAAAATATGTAATGTATCACATTGAATAATGTTTTAATGTTAGAAAAAATTGTAACAATTCAAATTTAGTAATTCATTTAAAATTCAATATCTAATTTGATCTATCTTATCTAAGGATTAAATTAGAACATATCATAATAAGTCTTTTAAATAATGAATCTGATTGGATCATCATGGAATCAAACTTATCCAATCTATTAACATCCTTACGAGAGGCATATTTTTATTCAAATCAATACAACAATCTATATCTATATTATATAAAAAAAATATAAATAATGTCTTATAAATTTTTAGATAAAATTATTACATATTTTATATTAATAACCATTATTGTATTTCATACCTTAATTTTTGTATAATTTATTTGATTATCTTTTTTATCTAAATCATTAAAATACTAACAATTATAAGATAATTAAAATTTTAGTATAATGTATGTTAGATAATAATATTATTATAATTTAATTATTATTATTTTAAATATTTTAATATATTATATAAAATAAAATGATTATAATTATGAATATTTACATATAAAAACGCAAATAAATAATTAACATAAATGAGTACATATATGTCAATTTCATTAGGTGTGGTAATTCTTACACAACGTACAAGATGAACATAAATATAAATACGAAATAATAAAAAAAAATTAAAATTAAAATTTCTCACTAATTATTTTGTATAACCAACAATTCAGAGAATTTCTTGGAAATATAAAACAAGCTCAAATTCTTAAATTTTATTAATTCCATCGATTATAAAATAAAACGTAATTATGATTATCATTTAAAAAATATTCTCGATGAATAATACTCTAGCATATTTTTATACCAATTAATTAACTAATTTCATATTGATAATTTTTTAATCATGCAATTTAACATATTTTCTTTTTAATTATATAGGAAAAATACCTAAAATTGAAAATAATATTATTGTCGATGTTGATACGATTTCTTTGATAATTTTAAAAACTTTGGATATTTGTTGGACAGATAATATGCAAAAATGATAAGTAATCAAATATTTATGGCAGGTACATATGAGATGATGGCAGTGAAAGAAAATATCACTCGATGTAGGGGATGGAGCGGAACATTCAAAGGGGCTTGTTTTAATTCTCGAGTTGATGAATGTAATGACACATGCAAAAATGAGGGGGCTCTTGGTGGGGATTGCTTTATGGTTTTTAAGCCTCTGCTTCGAGATGTTTGTGAATGTTTCACTAATTGTTGATTTTACAATAAATATATTGAATGGTGAAATGAGTTTAACGTTAGATTGAATTCAGTTTATTTAAGGCTAATATAATTATTATCTTTATACTATTTTTTGTAAAATAAAACAAACTAATTTTTTTATATGTATTTTTTATAATGACATTATACTAATTATGTTTTTGACAAAACTACGAAAAACAATAAAACGTGTTAGATGAAGTATCTTATTTAAACTTATAAATTAAGTTATTTGAGCTTTTTTTTAAGCCGATTAACTCGTCCATTAGTATTAAATTAGTTTAGATAATATCCTAATTTGACATTATCAATTATATTTTGACGTAAAATTAATTATTTTTTTTATTATAACAATTTATTTAAGTTAGATTGTATTTGTTTTGAATGTAAAAATTATTTTAAACTAAATGAGATGCAATGTCAATATTTTGATAAGTAAATTGTATCAAAATTTTATACGATAATCAAAATTAATAAATTAAATAGAACAAGAACCTGAAATTCATTCATTAATACACCCACTCTTAAAAATAAACATTAGCTTTATTATTATTATTATTGATAATATGGCTTTATTAATTTAGATAGAAAAATATATATATTAGTTTTGATCTTTGTATTTTTTATTTTTCTCTTTTAAGTGCGTTGATTATTAGTGTGTTATTTTATGGAGAAAAGAAAAGAAAAGATTAAAAGTTAAAAGCAGTGAGAGCTTATATGAAGTATGAATCGGCCTAAGTCTACACAACTCAAATTCTGATCAGCCCATTAAAAGTCCGGCCCATCTACTTTATATTTAGTCCAAATAAACTCAAATTTTTGAAGGGTTATACGACTACATAGGAAGAAGCATTTTTTTTGTTTTGTTGCTAATATAGGAAGAAGCATTATATAAAATTATAAATAATAAAATAGTATTGTTTTATTTTATTTTATATAATATTTAGTTTAATAATTATAGTAATAAATTTTAATATTAAAATATTGTAATATTGTGATATTGTGATATTAATATCAATAATATTAATTAAATGTTGTTTTTCTTAGCTTTCTTTATTTTTATTTCTAAAAACAATCATTAGATACTTATAATTCTTTATATAAAACATATTTTTTAAAATTAAAATAGAATTTTGTTATTTATTTTAAATTTTTCATTTTATCAATAAAATATGATCAAGTATATTCAACATTTATCCTTTTACTATACTATAAATATTTTTAATTAGTATAAATAGTTATTTAAGAAATTTTTGATACCTATATTATAATTATTTATTTATTGATTAAAATAATTATTGCACATAATTATAAATATATGTACAAATAAAAAATAATTAATTATTTTAATATTTTTAATAATTATCAAAAGTTTCGTAAGTTTGTTAAAATTTGTATAATTTACTTTCGTCATAAGTCAAATATTCAAAAAAATTTAAGAACTTTCAAGTCCCAATAGTAATCTTCAACTTAATTTTTTTCCCAAAAAATTAACTTTCTAAAAATATAATAAATATAACACCCATAATGAATATAATACTAACATGTATATATCCCTTCGTTCAAAAAAATAATGTTATATTTTTATTATTATAAATTTTTGATATATTATTTAAAATAAATTTTTAGATTTTTTTCCTCTTAAATATTTTCATAAAACATAAAACATTAATTTATAATAACTTATGCGAGTCACTACATTATAAGTTATAGAAGTTAAATAGATTAAAATTGTAACTTAGTGCTTTTTAGTTAGATGAAATAAAAAATATATAAGATAATATTCGTTATTATGAGCTTTGGAAATATTATTTTCTATGATTTTTTTATGCTCCAATCCATGTCACATTAACCCAATGCTTAGATTAGCCAAAATTCTAGCTTCAAAGGGTTTGCTCGTAACCTTCTCTACAACTGAAACTATTGGCCAAAAGAGGAAAAAAGCCAATAACATAATGTTGGGACAAGTTCATTTCCAACACATAACTTATGATAAACCAATTGTAAACCAACGGATGACACTTTGGTTAACAAGATAAGCAAAAATGGAGTTGAAGTAATATTGATTGAGTCAAAGTTTTCTAATGGAGTTAATATAGATTTGGTCAACAAGTCAACTAATGATAGAGTTGAAGAGATATTGGTTGAGTCATTGGCTTCGAAATAAAATTTGTTGTTTGAGGTTATAATGAAGTGTCTAGGAGATATATAGTAATTACTAGGTGGAATAAATTGGAATACCCATAAGAGGACTAGTTTTAGGTATTCTCTTATTTTCTTATTAATGTTGCCTTTGGTTTTTTATATATGTTAATTAAGTGTAGTGTGTACTAGAGGGCTATGATAATGGTCTTGCGATAAATTTGATGTTTTTGTATCTTGCAATGGTTGTGTGCTATTCTACGTTTACAATCATTTGTAATTTAATTATGCAATTTCTACTAATTTCTTATTAAAAAATATAATTTAGATGAAAATATAAAAATATTATTGTTAAATATTAACAAAGAAAATAAGTAAAAGGAGTTAAATATAATTTTTAATTAATACGTGTCATTTAAACATCTCACTCTTAAAAAAATTATTTTTGTATATAAAATATTGAATCATATTTATTTAAATCAATAACACAATTAAAATTAAAAATACAAATATTATGTGAATCTTTGAAAGTGATATATAGGCTTATAATACATTGTCAAAGTTTTACTTTGTTAAATCCTTAAAATTTTACGATAATATCTAAACCAAAATTATTTTATTTATTTATTTATTTATTTTCCCTCTTTTGCTTAGTTGTTCACTTCAAAAACAAAGTACAAAATTTGGTTGATTATAAATTTAACAAGTTGTAACTACTCAATCGTTTGAACCTCGATACAGAATCAAATACATGTCTCTCATATTATTTTCAAACATGTAGTAAGCGATAACACTATATAGATAAAGTTATATACCTTCTCTTAGTGAAAGACATACACTAAAATCCATATCAAGAGACTTTGTGGATAGCTCCAACACAAAATAATTTATTTGCTATTTGATATTTTGTATGATAAATTTGGAATAATATTAAGAAAAAGAGTATTCGAGATACTTTAATATTTTACTTTATTAAAGGGATATATTTAAATCACCTATTATTATACTTAATAAAATTTGTATGATTTTTTAAGTCATGTAAATGTCAATTTGGATGGGTTATTAAAACTTATTCAAAATTTATTACAATGAAAGTTGCTTTGGTTTTTGTAAAAATATATACACTTTAATTATATTGATTTAAATAAGACATTTCGATATGTATTATAAAATGGATAATTTTTAGTAAAATTTAAGTAACTAAAATGTATATATTTTTAAAAAATTATAACTTAAATATAACGATCTTAAGAAAAACGACTAACCAATAAAAATGACAAATAAAGTTACATAGAAACTTAATCACCTTATTTGCTAGTTGGTATATACCATATTGATTATGTTTACTATATATTGACCCCTATTGTATGTTTTTTTTTTCTCAATAAAATTATCATTTTTATTCTCCCTTAATTTCCATCATATACATTATGTCTAAGTCTCTTATCAACTATACCATTTCCATTTTTATTATATCCAGCTTCTTACTCCTTATCCCTTCGTCCCTAGTCCATGGTTATTCTTCTATTTCTCAAACCCTTAGTTAACTTTTCAAACATTATAATTAATGGTCAATCTAAATTAATTTATCATTAATAAATTTAATTTTGTTTGTTCAATTAATTATTTAACCAATGTTTACAGGGACAAGAATGCTACCAAATCCTGACAATAATCATCATAGCACACTCAAATCCAATGGTAATTTTTTTAATATTCAATTTTATTGAAAATTCTTTTTATCTCAATTTGTTTCTTAACAACCATTCATATGCTTGAATATATATTACTGGATATTGAAGTTGGATAAAACTTAAAAATACCAATTATAAAATGAGTTGTTGTAAGGCATTATTTAGAAAGAGATGGGACAAATATATGTTAATTTAAACCATTAATTGTTAAAAGATGTTGAAAAATAATTTTTTTTTTAAATTTAAACTATTAAAAAAAAAGTTAATTATAATTTTATATATTTATCACTTCTTTGTAAGTGATAATTCTATACGTTATACATATTAAATATTTACAATTTAACAATTAAGGTTATCGGGTTTTAAACATAAAATCTTCGACATTAATATCCTATTAAAAGTTATTAAAAAATTAACTCTCTCAAAATCTTAAACCATTGAGAAGATAACTAACAATATTTTATAAATTTATTTATAACATAATAATTTTATGCAGCACCTCATATATAAAAAAAATGATAATTTAACTCTGTTATCTTTTATGAAAATATAATTTAGTTACTTATTTATTAAGTAGAGTAATATAAAAAAAAATATATTAAAAGTATATTAATTTTATAAAAAAATGTGATAACATCATTCTATTGCTTTTATAAAATATATTTTTATGATTATTTTTATAAAAATAATATATTTATAATACTCAATAATTATAAATGTGAAGCGAGTGATTAATGTATATAATAATAATAATATTTTGTTCAATTTAAAATTACTCTTAACGTAAAGAATTATAATTGTGTGAGCCTTATTTGTATAGATGAAGACATCTTCGTCTACTATAGTACTGGATGAGAGAGATATCTTCCTCCAAATCAACTTAACAATCTATATTTATACCAATTTAACCAGAAATATATATATAATCACATGTATTTGCTAAGATATATATATATATATATATATTATATGTGTAAATCACATGTATTTGCTAAGATACGGATGGAAGAGGATGCCTCACATGGAGCAAAAAATTCCATAACGTACACTATTAGATGGCTTAATATATTGATTGATTTAAATTTAAATATTTTTAAAATTATAATCTTTAAATTTATAAATCACTCCTTCTCAAACTATTTTTTTTATTTATAACTATTTATTTAAAAAATATATATTATAAATAATTATTTTAAAAATTTCACTAATATTTTTATAAATATATTTTTTTTGTCAAACGATTTTAATAAATCTATATATTATTAATTAAAATTCAAATCTTATTATATTCTTAACTATTTATTCTTTCTTATATTTATTCTAAACCATATTATTCTTTTATAATTTTTGAGTAAAATATTATAGATTTTATTGAATAAATATGTAAATTATGTTAAATTTAAAATTTTTAATGTGATCAAGTTAATAAGGTATAAAAATTTATTATAAAATTATTAAAGTTTTTTAAAATTTTTATGATTATAAAATTAATAAAAATTAAAGTGTATATTTTATAAATAAATAATAAATTTTATAAAAAAAATAAATTTTTTCTAAAATATATAATATTCTCTTATTATTTTTTAATTTATTAATTCAAAATATGTAACCTAACATATTGAATAATGTTTTTGTGTTAGAAAAAATGTAATAATTTAAATTTGATAACACATTCCAGATTCAATACTTAATTTAATCTATCTTATCTAAATCAAATTAAATTATATTAAAATAAGTTTTTTAAGTCTGATCAGATCATCACCAAATCGAATCTTATCCAATCTATTGTCATCCTTACCAGAGTTACATTTGTATCCAAATAAACACAACAATCTATATCTATATTAGATAAAAAATATATATAAATAACATTTTGTAATTTTTTAGATAAAATTATCACATATTTTATATTAGTAACTATTATTGTATTTCATCCCTTAATTTTTGTATAATTTATTTAATTCTCTTTTATCAAATTTAAATAATAAATCATTAAAATACTAATAATTATAAAATAATTAAAATTTTAGTATAATGCATGTTATATAATAATATTATTATAATTTTAATTAAATATAATTTAATAATTATTATTTTAATATTTTAATAAATTACATAAAATAAAATGATTCTAGTTATGATTATTTACATATAAAAACGCAAATGAATGATTAACATAAATGAGTACATATATATCAATTTCATTAGGTGTGGTAATTCTTACACAAAAAGTGAATACGAGTCTATACGAGATGAACATAAATACAAATATGAAACAATAAAAAATATTTAAATTAAAATCTTTCACTAATTATTTTGTATAATCAACGATTCTTATCATTTCTTGGAAATACAAAACAAACTCAAATTCTTCGATTTTATTAATTCCATCACTTATAAAATAAAACGTAATTATGATTATCATTTAAAAAATATTCTTAATACTCTCTAACATATCCTTATATCAATTAATTAACTAATTTCATATTAATAATTTTTAACATATTTTCTATTTAATTATATAGGCAAAATACCTTCCAATGATTTGATTAATTATTAATCTATATATAAAATTAAAAATAATATTATTATCGATACGATTTTTTTAAAATTTTGAAAATTTTGGGTATTTAATTTACAGAAAATATGCAAAAATGATAGTACTTAGTGAAATAAATTGATAAGTAATCAAATATTTATTACAGGTACATATGAGATAATGATAGTGAAAGAAAACATCACTCGATGTAGGGGATGGAGTGGAACATTTAAAGGACCTTGCTTTAATGTTCGAGTTGAAGAATGTAATGACACATGCAAACATGAGGGGGCTCTTGGTGGGGATTGCTTTATAATTGATAAGCCTCTGCTTCGAGCTGTTTGTGAATGTTTCACTAATTGTTGATTTTACAATAAATATATTGAATGGTGAAATGAGTTTAACGCTAGATTGAATTCAGTTTATTTAACGCTAGTCATAATTATTATCTTTAGACTATTTTTTATTTTTTTTGTAAAATAAAACAAACTAATTTTTTTTAAATGTATTTTTTATAATAACATTATGTTAATTATGTTTTTGATAAAAATAAGAAAACAAGAAAACGTGTTACTAATGAGTTAGATAAACTATCTTACTTAAGTTTGTAAATTAAGTTATTTGGGTTTTTTTTAAGCTCATTAATTCATTGATTAATATTAAATTAATTTAAATAAGATGTTAATTTAACATTATCAATTATATTTTCATGTAAAAATAATTATATATATATATATTTTTTATTAGAACCATTGATTTAAGTTAGATTGTATTTGTTTTGAATGTAAAAAGGATTTTAAACTAACTGAGATGCAATGTCAATATTTTGATAAGTAAATTGTATCAAAATTTTATATGATAATTAATCAAAGTTAATAGATTAAATAGAATGAGAAATTGTCATGCATTTAATTCATTAATACACCCACCCTTCAAAATAAACATTGGCTTTATTATTATTATTATTATTATTATTATTATTATTATTATTATTATTATTATTATTATTATTATTATTCATATATATATATAGTATGGCTTTATTAGTTTAGATAGAAAAATATATATATTAGTTTTGATCTTTGTAATTTTTTTTTCTCTTTTAAGTGCGTTGATTATTATTGTGTTATTTTATAGAAAAGAAAAGAAATATTATAAGTTAAAAGCAGTGAGAGCTTATATGAAGTATGAATCGGCCTATCAACACAACTCAAATTCTAATTAGCCCATTAAAAGTCCGACCCATCTACTTATATTTAGTCCAAATAAACTCAGTTTTTTTAAGGGTTATACAGCTACATGGGATGAAGCATTTTTTTTTTTGTTATGTTGCTAATATAGGAAGAAGCATTATATAAAATTATAAATAATAAAATAGTATTGTTTTTTTATTTTATATAATATTTAGTTTAATAATTATAATAATAAATTATAATATTAAAATATTGTGATATTGATATCAATAATATTAATTAAATGTTGTTTTTGATTAGCTTTCTTTATTTTTATTTCTAAAAAAATCATCAAGTACTTCTAATTTTTTATATAAAGCATTTTTTTAAATTAAAATAGTATTTTTTAATTTATTTTTCATTTTTCATTTTTTCAATAAAATGTGATCAAGTATATTCAACATTTATCCTTTAATTTACTATACAATAAATTTTTTTAATTAGTATAAATAGTTATTTAAGAAATTTTTGATACCTATATTATAATTATTTATTAATTGATTAAAATAACTATTACACATAATTATAAATATATGTACAAATAAAAAATAATTTATTATTTTAATATTTTTCAATAATTATCAAAAATTTCATAGGTTTGTTAAAATTTGTATAATTTACTTGAAATTTTGGAAAAAAATTCATCTTCATAAGTCAAATATTCAATTTTTTTAAGAACTTTCAAGTCCCAATATTGATAATCATCTTTAACCTTAAATATTTTTCACAAAATTAACCTTTTAAAAAAATAATAAATATAACACCCATGATTATAATACTAACATATATATCTCTACATTGTGTTATATTTTTATTATTATAAATTTTTAAAATATTATTTGAATTATTTCTTTTAAAAAAATTCTCCTATGAAATACTTTCATAAACCGTAAAACATTAATTTGTAATAATTTATACGATGTACCACATTATAAATTATAGAGGTTGAATATATTAAAGTTGTAACTTATAAGTGCTTTTTAATCAAAGGAAAAACACGTAAGGGATAATATTAGTTGTTATGAGTTTTGAATATATTAAATATATTATTTGTTATTTTATGCTTAATCTTTCTTATCTTTGGGTGTGTTTAAACTTTTGCTTGAATCGAATTTAAATTTTTTTTATCTAAATTTAATTTAATAATATAATCAATTTAAATCAAAATATATCAAAAAAATTAGATAAAATAAAGTTAAAATGATATTGAAATTTATTTATAAAGTAATATCATATATAAAATATAACATACAAACATTTAAATTTTTAGTTGGTGTATTTATAGCAAAATTTATTATTTATAATTATAGTTAAAAAATAATAAAATATTAAAAAATATGTTTGTATATTTATTAAATTATTGTAAATATTGATATTTATTTTTAAACTAAAATATTAATTTAATGTAATTATGATATATATTATATTCAAATATAACACATTATAAAATAAAATATGTATTTATTTATAATTTAATAGTAATTCAGTCTGAATCAGATACGATACATTATAAAATCTTTCAATTCGAATGCAAATTAATTATATACTTTTTAATTCGAATCTAAATTTAATTAAAAAATTTATTAATTAAATTGGATCATATTTTTCTATTTTAAAAGAATTGACTGAATTATTTAATCACACTTACTTTTTAAACCATGTAATGAAATATTTATAATATTTTTAATATATTAACAATATTTACACTTTTATAAGATTACCAATTTAAAAAAGTTTTCATCTATACATTTAATGTCTTTTTTTAATCTATTATAAAGTTACAAAAAATTTCATCTATATTAATACTATTTTTTATATTTATTTAATATTTTTATAAAATTAAATTATCAATATGTATAATTAATTTGTTTATATATATTTTTTATTGTTATATAACTGATAAATTGTTAATAAATATAAAGGGTGTGTATATTATGAGTTCATTCTAATTTTAATTAAAATTATAATTGGATTAATAATATTGATCTATCAAAAGTAAGAATGATCTAATCTAATAAAACCTATAAAATCAATCCAAATCAAACCTTTTAGATTTGGTTCAATTGAATTTGTTAAAATATATTTGTGTTTTAGTGTTATTTAATTTATTGTTTTAACAATTGGTAAAAAAAATTATGATAGTTTTTTTAATAACTAAACAAACATTACATTAGATTTTATACTTTAAAATTTAGATCTAAAAATATTTTAATTTTTTTAATAATAATTCAATAAAGATTACGTATCTAATTTTATATTTTTAATAGTATAGAAGCTAACACAAATATGTACTATTTTATTTCTTATCTGTTGGAGTATAAATTATATTCATAAACAATTTTTTTATTTAAATAATAAAAATGTGAAAAATTAAAAGGGCAACGGTTTGATGCTAATTTTAGGGTCTCTTAATTTTTATAATATATTTTTTAATTTTTTATTAAATAATATTATTATATTAAAATAAAAATAAAAATATATAATATAATATAAATATATATAGTGTCAATTTAGTTATAAAAAACTATGTATGGGTTTTAAAATTTCTAAATTTAAACAAACTCAATCATAATTAAAAATCATAAAATTTAAATTCAAACTAATTAAATTTATTTTTGAAAACGCTTACATTTAATGAAATTGATATTCATGATTTCACAGATCAATTTGTGGGAGAAAAAATAAATGTTTCTAAAACATTTATGAAGAAGAGTACAATTAGTAAATGACAACCGACGAGGACGATGCAGAAAAGGATATTCTATTATATGTTTCCTTCGGAATAACGCCATTTCTTTTAAATACAGTACTTAATATTTGTTAAATTTTTATAATTTTTTTTCCTATTATATTAATTTTATTTTATTTCTTAATTGAATAACTAATTTAAAAATAATCTCCATTAATACTATATATCATTATTCGTTTCCTTCTTTCAGTCTGGCTACTAAGAACGGATAAAAAAACTTATATTATCGTTTCGTAACCACAAATATTATTATATCTTATAAATATATTATCATGTTTAAATTTAATTATATTTATTAATAATATTATAATTATTTATACTATCTTAAATTTGAAATATGTAATATTTTCCACTCATAACACTAACATCAAAAGAAAATATTTTTTTCCCTAACTTAATACATTTTTCTAATATAATTAATATTTTTTTAGTAATTGATGTTATATTTACTTTAATATATTTATATATATTATTATATATAAATATTTATATAGTATATATTATTTGTTTAGATAAAAATATTATTACATTTTAAGTTATTTATATTAAATGTATTTCTAAAATTCTAATACTGGGATATTATCACATCTAATAATAGCATTAACGTAGTGATTGAATAAGTAATAGACGTAAACAAAATATATTTAATAATAAATAGGACATGTCTTTAAAATAGTTTAAACAAAAGTGACATTATATTTTAAAATAAATATTTTTTTTAGAATAAAGAATTTTTAATTGATTCCAAAACTTTAAGTAATCTTGAATTTATTAACTTACTAGAATTATAAAGGTTTTGGACAAAATTTGTGGCATATTTTAAAATAATTATTATATAATTTGTTTAATATTCTTATTTTTATCAATTATATAATAAATTACTAATACTTAAATATTAACTATTATCTTGAATATTAATTAAAAAATTCATTTTATGCTCAGTTTTTTTAGATAATAATTACAATACTTTATTTTAATTAAAATAAAATATATAATAATTATTTTTAATAATTTAATAAATTAATATATTTAACATTAAAATTTAATGGATAATATCTTAATAGCTTAACGTGTGTATATAAAGAGTCGTGGAGGTGGGGTTGGTTCGATAGGTCTGTGTCCAATCTCAACCACATGTTCCAACAACCCATTTTTCAATGTAGGCTTGTTTCTTTTTTATGAGTTCCCTCTCTAGTACATAAATACAAATGCACCAAAATTTCTTTAGTTATATGAATTAAAATAATTTTATTTATTTATTATTATTTTATAGGATTTTATTTATTTATTATAAAAAATAATTAAATAAAGGTAAATGATTAAATTTTTTATTTTTTATTTTTTATTTTATTATTAAAGATAATTTATAAAAATAATATCTCAATAATATATACAAATTATATTAAAATATATAAATTTTTGTATGTAAATGTTGTAATAATAAAAAAAATTGTGATAATTTCAAAAACTATGAGTTTATACAAAATTTATTCAGATATATAACTAACTTGATTATATTAAAAATAAAAGAAAAAATAAATAAGAGAGAGAAAATAACCTGCGGCTTGAAGTAAGCCATCGATGTGTCTATGATAAGAAATAAATCTCATGTATAAACCATAATTGGCTCTTTATTATAGATAATATGTCTATATTATTGCCAAATTAATTTTTTATATGTCTCCATATTAAAATATAATATTTTAATATTTTGATTAAATTATTACAAAATTATTAAAAATATCGTTTAAATATCATTTAAATGTCTTTTTTATTAAAATATTATAAATATTATAGCTATTGTTACTAAAATATTTTTAAATTTCGTTAAAATATTAAACAAAATATTAAAAATATTAATTTTTGATTTATTTTTTCTTTTATTTTTTTTAAATAATTATTTTAATTCAATTCTTTTCTATTTTTTATAAAAAATAATATTTTTTTTATTCATAGAATGTTTGCTAAGATATTAGTAATTTTAAAAATAAATAATTAATAAAATTTGTGTTTATATTATCAAGATTTATCTATTATAAAAGTTAAATTTAAACAATATATTTAATTATTTTAAATTTTTTAACTACTTATTCTATAATATTTAGCAAAAAATTATATATATTTTAATTAATTAAAAAATTTATTGATTAATATAAATATTTTATGTATTAAATAAAAAATTAATTTAAAACATTAATAATTGATTGTTTTGAAATTTAATAAAGTTGTTTCATATTTTTGATATAAATTTTCTTAATTTTTGTGATTTTTTTTAAAATTTTTGTTGATAATAATAATATTTTTGATATTTTTGTAAAAATTATATTTCAACATCTTTATAATATTGATATTTTATACCTTTATTACATGTAATATTTTTTTAAATAATGAGAATGAAATTTTTTTAATAAATATTTAAACTTTGAGTATTTTTTTTATATTTTAAAAATTTACATTAAATTAAAATATTTAAGTATCGTATTTATATTTATCTCAAACACAAATATTTTAAATAAAATTAAGAATACACCTAACATAACAATATTTTAAGTACATTAAAGTGTATTCTAACTATTTATAGCCATATCTACACAGCTAGTCCCTTCGTAACATTCCATACCCAACCACACATACACACATAAAGAGAAAAACATGGGAGTTGAAGAAGCTCCAATCCATGTCTTCATGGTGTGTTTTCCAGCACAAGGTCACATTAACCCAATGCTTAGATTAGCCAAAATTCTAGCTTCAAAGGGTTTGCTCATAACTTTCTCTACAACCGAAACTATTGGCCAAAAGATGAAAAAAGCCAATAACATAACTGATGATAAACCAACTCCTTTTGGGAGTGGCTTTATCAGATTTGAGTTCTTTGGTGATGGGTGCCCTGAAGATGATCCTAAACGCTCAGATCTTGACTTCTATATCCCTCAACTTGAGCTTGTTGGAAAACAAGTTCTACCCATAATGATTAAGAAACATAATCAAGAGGGTACAACTGTCAATTGCTTTATTAATAACCCATTTATTCCTTGGGTTTGTGACGTTGCTTTTGATTTTGGAATTCCTTGTGCTACTCTTTGGGTTCAATCTTGTGCTGTTTTTAGTGCTTATTACCATTTTTACCACAAAACAGTTCCTTTTCCTTCTCAAACACAACCAAACATTGATGTTGAAATTCCAAGTTTGCCCCTCCTTAAATATGATGAGTTTCCAACTTTTTTGCACCCTTTGGCTCCATATCAAGTTTTGGGCAGAGCTATTTTGGGGCAATTTAAAAATTTGTCAAAATCATTTTGTGTTTTGGCTGACACTTTTCAAGAACTTGAACATGAGATTATTGAAAATATGTCTAAAGTTTGTTTAGTTAGACCAATTGGTCCTTTATTCAAAAACCCAAATGTAGTTTCTAATGAAAATACTATTGGAGGTGATATAATGAAAGGTTCTGATGATTCAATTGAGTGGCTTAACTCAAAAACAGAGTCCTCAGTTGTTTATATCTCATTTGGTACTATTGCTTTTTTAAAACAAGAACAAATTGATGAAATAGCTTATGCACTTGTAAATTCTGGGCTTTCATTTTTATGGGTTTTAAAACCACCAGATAAAGTTTTTGGATTAAAACCACATGTTTTACCAAATGGGTTTTTGGAAAAAGTTGGAGATAAGGGTAAAATTGTCCAATGGAGTCCACAAGAGAAAGTTTTAGCTCATTCTTCAATTGCTTGTTTTCTAACTCATTGTGGTTGGAACTCTTCAGTGGAAGCTTTGACTTCAGGAGTACCAGTGTTGACTTTTCCTCAATGGGGTGACCAAGTTACTAATGCTAAGTTTTTGGTGGATGTATTTAGAGTTGGAGTGAGATTATCTAGAGGTGAAGAAGAGAAGAGGTTGGTAATGAGAGATGAGATTGAAAAAGGGTTGGTTGAGACTATGGTTGGAAAGAAAGCTGAGGATTTAAAAAAAAGTGCGTTTAATTGGAAAAAGTTAGCTCAAGAAGCTGTGGCTGAAGGTGGTTCTTCTGGTAGGAATATTCAAGAGTTTGTGGATGAGATTAGAAAGAAATGTAAAACTACTACTATTGGTTGTTTGTAATAAGTTTATTGTCCTTTTGCAATTAATTTATGATGCGTAATTGTTTGTTCTATTACTTGCCCGTCTCTATCTGCATTGGAATAACTTTGTTGACGGTCTATTAATGATGATGAAATTTTATAGTTTTTTTTTTCATATCAAATATTAATTACCTGATTAATTATTATGTGAATTATAATTTTTATAAATTTTTAATAAAAATATTTTTTAATTAATAATTTAAATTTATTAAATATATATTAATAGTTACTATTATTTTAAAATATTTTATTTTATGTTAAAAGTGTATACAAGCATAATAGATAATATAAATCCGATATATACAATTTTATTAAAGTTAATGAATGTTTTTATAATAATTTTTAAATTATTTTTATTACTATGAGATATAATATAATTTTAAAATAAAAATTAATCATAAATAAATTAAATATGATTCACACATTAAATGAGTATATTTTATATGATTTAAAGTCATTATATAATAAAATTATTAAAATAAATATTTTTATATTTACTTGTATATAGCCTTGGGTCTTCATTTAAATTGATAAATATATTATAATATTAAGTGTCAAATAATAATAATAATTATTTTAAAAAGATATTATTTAAAATAAAAATAATAATTTTTTAAATATAAATTTTTAAGTTATAATAATATAAAGAATAAATGTTATAAAAGTTTGTATAAATAATTAATTTTTTACTTTTGTGAAAAATAATTATACAATAATAAATATTTTACAAAAAATAGGATCAAAATACAAATGTTAGTAATTTGACATGATAATAACAATATTTATATAAATTTATGTAATAAATAAATTAAATACAATAAATAACATATATAAAATTATTTAATTAATATTTTATTATAATTTAGGAAGTCAAATTTACATAAACACAATAGATATAATTTGATCAAATTTAATAATTATTTTTATAAATATATTTTTTAAAATAATATATTAATTGATTGTTTTTAATATATATTATATATGATATAGTCTCAAAAATAATTAATTTAATATAAACATAATATATTCATAAATTAATTGATTAAATTTAAAATATTTATTAAATGAATAATCATACACCTTACGATTTAAAATTATCAAAATAATAATTTTTAAAAATATATATTTATTATAAAGATATTTTATTATTTATTTTTATAAAATATATCTATTAGTGATAGTGAAATTGTATATTTTTTTATATAAAATATTAATTACATGATTAATTATTATATGAATTATAATTTTTATAAATTTTTAATGAAAACATTTTTTTTATTTCAAATCTATGGATGGATTAATGATTTAAATTTATTAAATATATAATAATAATAATAATTATTATTTTAAAATATTTTATTTTATATTAAAAATATATATATATATATAAATAAATAAATAATAAGAATACGATATATATGATTTGATTAAAGTTAATAAATGTGTTTTTACTTAAAAATAATTTATATTGATTAATTATTTTTTATTAATAAGAGATATAATATGATTGTGATATAAAAACCATTAGTTTAATACAAATTATTCATAAATGAATCGATCTTACATGATTCACACATTAAATGGATATTCTTAAACAATATAATTAAAACAATTATATAAAGACAATAATTGTATACAATAAAACTATCAAAATATATATTTATAAGTATATTTGTTATATAAATATTTTGATATTTATTTATATATATAAAAAAAACAATAAGAATGAACAAAACATTGAGGCTTGGACCAGTGTGCATGCACTAATTGTTTATTCAAATTTATAAGTATTTAGTTGTATTAATTATCAAACAATAATTGTTATTATTTTTAAAATATTATTTTTTAAAATAAAAAGTAATTTTTTAATATAATGTTTTTAATTTATAATAATAAATATGATAAAAGTCTGTAAAGTGATTTGTTTAAATACTCATAAAATAATTGATTAATTAATTTTTTATTTTTATAAAAAATAAATATACAATGTTAAATATTTTACAAAAAAAGGATCAAAACATGATAAAAATGTTAGTAATTTGACACAAAAATAATAAAATTTATATAATTTTATTTAATATATAAATTAAATATAATAAATAATACATATAAAACTATCAAAATAATTATTCCTAGGAAATATATTTTATCATGGAGATATTTTGTTATTTTTATAAAATAAAAACAAACAAAATTATTAAAAAAAACGACGTTAAAATTTACCGACATGTTTGGTAAGATAAGTTAAAAAGATTTAAAAAAATCATTTCATTAAAATGATATTAGTTTCATTGAAGGAAAAAAGAGAGAAGAAATTTAAACTATTATAAAGAATAATGATGGAATTTTTATGTAGACTGAGAGCTACTAAAATTTACTATTTATATCTTATTATTATATAGAATATAGATATCATTTTAAAAATTGTATATTTTGTATTGTTTTTTTTCCTCCTTAAAATAACACAAAAAATAATAAATTAAACTTAAACCAGTCAAAATAATGAATTTTTTTTTAAGGAAACAAACCTTAATTTTTAGGACCGTACAATGTCTAAAGAAAAGGAGAGAACTTGTCTAACGTTGCCAACACTTTGGAAGATACTTTTAATTGTATGGACATTAAGGGTTTGTGCCTATTTGATTCACATCTATAAGGGGCTATGATGTAATGTATTGACAAGTTCTTAAATATATGAATTTCATCTAATCACGACTCAACAATTGATTGTCAACACACTTCTATTTCAACACTACCACTCAATAATCGGTATAATTACATGTACTATACGAAATTTTGCTTTATCACACCTGTATTTTAAATTTATATAAAAATTATATACATAAAATAAATCTTTATCTTTTTTTAAAAAAATTCACTTAAAAACATATTATAAATTTAATAATTTAAATATATTAAATAAAATATCTATATCATATTTTATCATAAAAAAATATAATTAAAAATAAATAATATTATTTTTTAATATTTATGTAATATTCTCATGAATTAAATATAACTATCTTAATTTGAATAAAATTTGGGATACATTTTTCTTTATATTAGCAATTATATTTTCAGAAAGTAGGCTGCTTTTAAAGTTGCAACTTTTTCGTGTGCGTAAAATTCTAATATTAGCTTAAACTAAAGTTTCAAAAAATATGATTTAATATATTTATTTTTTAATAATTTTATTATAAAAAATAATAAGCCATATTTAAGAGAAAGAAAGAAATAGAAAAATAATACTTCATTTGATAACGAAATTCGATCAAATTTACTTACGTCTTCGTACTTACTGTAGATCTTTTTACAAAAAATAAAAAAATTACACAAGGTGTTTACAACACTCACAATTCACAACCCACAACTCAATTACACCAAAAAAAATTACTCTCAATTTTCTCCATGTTTTGCTTCTTAATTTTCTCCATGAATTACTCCTTGAATTGAGCTCTTTGTTTTGCTCCTTAAATTAAGGAGCTTTATAACAATTTCCAACAATTTTCCACTTTAAGATCGATTTTAATCTGTCTTCACATCTCGATCAATGCAATAGCTTTTCTAGTCTTGTTACTCTAGCAGACCAATTGAAGTTGAGTACAACTTCAATTTCATGACAAGTTTCCATTTGTTGGCATCTCAAGTTTGACAAGCTTCATCATAACATTCAAGCTCTCCTCCTTCAGTCAGTAACATATAGTTCATGTATCTCCTGTTAGGCACATAAGGTCGAGTAGACCTTCTCAATACAGGAGCTGTAGTAGAAGGCTGTGGTATGTCGGATTGTTGCACACTGCTCTGTCCAACGAGTTCCTCTTGATGAGGACTTGCTACAATTGGTTCCTTCATGAAACTATCTAGGACATCATCTACATCTACAAATACTGACTCATTTTGCTTTAAGTCGTTATGTCTGTTTTATGCATGTCCTTATACATCACTCTTTCATTAAAAATCACATCTCTATTATGGATCACTTTCTTGTTTTCGTCATCCCAAATGCGGTAGCTAAACTCATCCTCACCATAGCGATGAAGGTGCATTTCTTAGATTTAGGATCAAGCTTATTCCTACCTTGATCACTAATATGCACAAATGGTACACAACTGAAAACTTTTAGAAGTGATAGTTTTACCTCTTTTTTGCTTCATACCTCCTCTGGTATTCTGTGCTCCAATGGAACAAATGGACCTCAATTGATCAAATAAGCTGTCATGTTGACTGCTTCTGCCCAGAACTGTTTCGGTAGACCTGATTGTATAAGAATGCTTCTGGCTCTTTCTATCAACGTTCGGTTCATACGCTCAGCTACACCATTGTGTTGAGGCGTTCTTGGCACAGTTCTTTCCATTCTGATCCCGTGCTCATAACAGAAATCTTTGAATATGATGTCTTCATATTTACCACCATTATCGGTTCTGAGCTTTTTGACCTTCAAAGCTGTCTCATTTTCCACCATAGCTTTCCATCTTCTGAAAGCCTCAAATACTTCAGACTTATGCTTTAGAAAGAAAACTCATACCTTTCGAGAGTGATCATCTATGAAAGTCACGAAGTAGTGTTTCCCACTAATGGATGAGACAGTCGTTGGTCCCTAAACATTAGAGTGGATAAGCTCTAACCTTTTCTTCTTTGGGGTTCTGGCACTTGTTTGAAAGTTGTCTTTCTTTTACTTTCTAAGTACGTAATCTTCGCACATGTCTATCTCCGTTGACTCTAGACCTGGAAATTTTCCCTTTGAGTGCATAATTTTCATCCCTTTCTCACTCATATAGCCTAGTCTCTGGTGCCACAAATTTGGTGTTTCATTGCTTACTGCAACTGCGATCGAACAACGTGCTCCTATTGTCATGTAAAGAGTATCACTCTTTTTTCCTCGAGCAACTGTCATTGCACATTTTGAAATCTTCCAATCATCACCATGGAATATAATAGTGTAGCCTTCACTAGCCAATTGCCCTATTGAGATTAAGTTCTTTCTTAGGTCAGGAATATGCCTGACATCCTTCAGTTCCCAAACAGACCCGTTCAACTTAATCTTTACTACACCTTTGCCAATAATAGCACACGGTTGATCATCACCAAGATATACTTTTCCAAGGTTTTTGAGGACATATTTCTCGAAGAATTCTTTCTGTGAAGTAACATGGAACAATACTCCAGAGTCTAACACCTAAGATTCTTTGTTGCTCTCCAAAGAGCATATCAATGCATCATCTCCTTCATCTCCTCTTGAGGTGGAAGTAACATTTGCCTCTGCCTTCACTTGTTTGTCCTTTGGTGCACTTTTGTACTGATTTTTGTAGTGCCTGGTTCTCCCACAATTCCAACACTCGATAGTCTTCGAGTTATGGAAATTATTAGGATTCTTGGATTTGGACCTCTTGTCCTTTGATCTACCTTGGTAGTTTGTTCTACCACGTCCATTACCTATGGTTGAATCTCTTCCTCTTGACTTTGTATGCAAAACTGAAGAGGTTGACGATTCACCCGACTCCCTACGACGGATCTCTTCACTGAGAACCAGATCACAAACATCGTCAAATTTCAACTTATTGCTACCTGACGAGCTACTCACAGCCATGACAGTAGCATTCCAACTTTATGATAAAGAAGACAAAAGTATCAATGCTCGTACTTCTTCATCGAATTCAATTTCAACTGAACTCAATTAGGTTGTAACTGTGTTGAGTTTATTGAGATATTGAACTATCAATGCGCCTTCTGTCATCCGTAAGTTGAACAAACGCCTCATCAAATGCACTTTGTTTGAGGCCAATGACTTCTCATACATATTGGAGAGAGCTGTCATAAGACCCACTATGGTCTTTTCCTTTACTATGTTGAAAGCAACATTGAGGGATAATGTCAATCGAATAACTTTGAGGGCTGGTCTGTCTAGAAGATTCTAATCTTCTTCCTTCATAGCCTCTGGCTTCTTCCCTAAGAGAGGTTGATATAAATTTCTTTGATACAGATAATCACTTATCTGCATTTCTAAAACCTGAAATCTGTGCCATCAAATTTCTCGAGTTTCACCATTCCTTCATTTGCGGTCATTGCTCCCAATCAAATCTGACTTCCTCCGGATCGTTTCTGACTATTTCTACAAACCACCGTGTATAAGAACACCTCCATCAACGAACAAATATCGTTGACAAAATTTCACTATTCACATGAATAGTAACATTGTAGGAAATTGATAGAAATCACCACCAAAAGCTCTGATACTAGTTGTTGAGAAATTACGTACATTCCCGATAAGTTAGATTTATGAGAAAGAAAGACTAAAAAATAACACTCAAATTTGATAATAGAGTTCGACTAATCTTGCTTACGTCTCCGAACCTGCTGTAGATCTTTTTACTGAAAGGGGAGAAATTACACAAAGTATTTACAACACTCACAACTCACAACCCACAATTCAATTATACCGAAGAAAATTACTCTCAATTTTCTCTCACAAAAACTTTTCTCTCAATTGGAATGAATTAATTCATTATAATTATATATCTATTTATAAGAAAATTCACTCATTGAATTACTCCTTAAATTAATAATTTCTTGAATTAAGCTTCATATTTTATTTCTTAATTTGCTCTTTAAATTAAGGAGTTTTATAACAATCTCTAACAATAATGTATTGACTAGTTCTTAAATATATGAACTTCATCTAATCACGACTCAACAATTGATTGTCCACACACTTCTATTTCAACACTACCACTTAATAATCGGTATAATTACATATATCTCAGGAAAATTTACTTTATCACACCTGTATTTTAAATTTATATAAAAATTATATATATAAAATAAATCTTTTTTTTTTAATTTTTAATACTTAAAAACATATTATAAATTTAATAATTTAAATATATTAAATAAAATACCTATATCATATTTTATCATAAAAAAATGTAATTAAAAATAAATAATATTATTTTCAGTATTTATGTAATATTCTCGTGAATTAAATATAACTATCTTAATTATTATTTAACATAATTTAGTAAATATAATAATTATTATTATTAATACCGAATAATATAATTTGAATAAAATTTGGGATACATTTTTCTTTATATTAACAATTATATTTTCAGAAAGTAGGCTGCTTTTAAAGTTGCAACTTTTTCGTGTGCGTAAAATTGTAATATTAGCTTAAACTAAAGTTTCAGAAAATATGATTTAATATATTTATTTTTTAATAATTTTGTTATAAAAAATGATAAGATAAAAAATTATTCATATTTTAAACATTTTATTTTTATTTTTATTTTTTAGTTTTTGTTGCATACATTAAAGATAATTTATAAAATTAATATCTCAATAACAATTAAAAATACATAAAAAAAATAAAAAATTATTATTTATTATAGTGTTATTATTTTTAAAAACAAAATATCCAAAATTATTCCTATCTGCAATTACTTCATTCGATGAATTTGATCCATACGTTTAATATATTTAGTATGATATGGAAATAAGTACTCAAACAAAGGACAAAATATCGTAGTTTCAAAGAAAGGACCAGATGAAGTGTAAGTTCAGTGATTTTTTTAATAAATATATTATTTTAATTACTTTTTAAAATGATTTATCTTAAATAATTTTATTTTTTCAAAAAAATTATTTTAATTTATATTATTATTTTTAAATTAAATAAAAATATCCATACAGAATATTTATTGATAGAAATCAATTAACTTATTTCAATTTTTTAAATTATTTTTAACATAATAATATTATATTAAAGTTTTTTAATAAAAAATAAACTTTATAAAGTTATATATATATATATATATATGTTTAAAAAGTTAATAAAGAATTTAATCAATTAATTAATTTCTAACTATATTAATTATAATAATATAAATTTATTATATTTTAAAAAAATTGAGTAAAACACTTCAAAAATAATTAAAATAATCTATTTATATATAACAAACCGACTTCTCGTACACTTTATAAAAAATATATACACAAAAAGCAGAAAAAACATATGGAACCAAGTTTTAAATAATCGGAGTGTTAATATATATACGATTTAATTTTATAACAATATTACAAATTTTTAAAAAATTATATTAAAATTGTTAACCAAAATTTTATAAAGATGCCTTTTTAAATATGAAAATATTTTGTATGTATTACGTATATCGTGAATTTGTTATGAGAATGAATTATATATTTTATTTTAAATCAGTTCATAAAATATTGCGTGAAAAGTCTGAATGGTTCATTTTTTATAAAAATTATATCACTTATTTTTATATATTTATAAAAAATATATCACTTATTTTTATATATTTATAAAAAATATATCAGATAAAAAATTTAAAATTAATATTTAATTAAAAAATTATTTAAATTTTAAAAAAATTTAAACAAATTTTTCTTCATTTAATATCTAAAATCATATATTAAATAAAAAAAAATTATTTCGATTTAATTGAAATTATTTATTAAAATATTTAAATTTTAATTCAAATTTATATTATTAGATATATATTTATTAAAAAATACAAAAATATATATAACATATAATATTTTATTATATTTAATAAAAAATTAAATTTATCATTATTTAGAATATTTTTTACAAACAAATAATTTTAAAAACACATTTTTAAATACAATTACTGCCTACTCAATTTATTTTATCATTTACACTACTTATTCGGATCCTATGCTTCTTACAATTCAAGTAAAACATGTAATATATATATATATATATAAATTAATATAATACTTTTTTATTTAATATAATTTAATAAATTAGATTATGTTTAATAATAATAATAATATATTATATCATTATTGCAGTTTTTTCCACTAGAATAGTCTGTCATGAATGACTCTGCAAGCTTTATCATCAGTCACGTACTAAGTACAGTCGGTCCACAACTTTCTTTCCCTTATATACAATTTAGTACTGACTTTACGTCATTTTAATGGAAAATAGTTATTACTCTCTCAATCACAAAGCCTTTTCTCTCACTCCAAAACGACAGCTGTATTATAGAACTTATATTTTATAATAAAAAATTTACTATCAATTTAATATTTTAATAATTTATAATAAAATTTTAATTATTTATTTAATATTTTAATAATTTTATAATTTTATAATAAAATATCATAAACAAAAATCATTTTTATTGTTTCTTTATTTAATAAAATAAAATATTAAAAAATAATATTAATTATTTAAAATATTAATAAAAAATAATTTTTATTTTTTAATAAAAATAAATAATTAAATAATATTTTTTAAGTGAATAAATAATTCTATAAGATATTTATATATTATATAAATCCATAATTATGTATTAAATTATGAAGAAAAAATACTAAATAAGATGTTAAAGCATGTATTAACCGATGCCCTAAATATATTATGGGTTGAAGGAAGTATTAAATTTAGGGAAAGAGTATAATAAATATGTCACTAATAATTTTTATAATTTATATTTTATTTAACATATTTATACACACTTATAATTGTATAAGGTCCACGTAGACTTATAAATATATACTTTAAAATATACATTAAATAAATATAAATTACAAAATGCATCTTATTTTCACCTCGATAGTACTTATGCGAATTTAATCTCCTATTCGATAATACATATTGTGATCCATTCTTATCTTCAACTTAAATATGTAAGACATGTCTAAACATCGAGTCTTTCATTTTTTTAGTTCAGACGTAAAGATTGAGGTGAAAGAGTGTTTAATTCATCCGGATTATAGTCCTCATTCATATGCATCATCCTCCTATACATGTGTTTATTTAATTTTTGAATTTGAAACGTCTCACGGGAGATGAAAAAGTATAAATATGGGTCAACAGTTCACGGGATCTCATTTTTCATCGTTTTCTCCCGACTTGTTGTGTAAAAAATCTCTCTATTGCTTTTTCTCAACGTTTGATCACTTTGGACCAATTGTTTTTATTTTTTGCACGGACATTTTCCTTTTAAGCTCAACAATAAGTACTTATTAACTTAACTTGTTTTTCTTTAAATATGATAAGTATTTTTCTTTTTAGATTGGATTTGATAGATCTATTTTATTTTAGGTCAATTTTCATATTTGCTTGTATTTTATATTCATATACTTTTTATCAAACTTGTCTCTTTACTTGCTTTACCTTTTTTTCATATAGGTTAACCTTGAGTATAGGATTCCAAAATAAGCATGACTGATAAGCAACTTGGGAACATCCCTAAGATCTAGTTTTTTACAAGATTCGACTCGACTCTTGATACGAGCTCCACAAGGGACTCAGGCGATTCTGTCATACCTTCGATAAACGAAGCCTGACCATCAACTAGCATTCCATTTGTATACCTATCTTAACCAATATTAAGATACCTCGAGTCTGGCATTAGAAAACACGAGCTGAAAGAGGTAAAGGAAATGCAACTCTCAAGACTAAAGAATGAAGGTCAGATCCTATACCTTGTGAATTCATCCTGAAAGATGAAGCCAAATTAAGGGTTGCTTACGATATCCAAAAACTATCCACATTCAAATCCCTGATCCATCAATTTCTTCCTAATAGGTTGAGGTATTTACTATGTACCACCTTGCTTAGTAAATGAGCTCGACGTGAGAATTGGAATACCCTAATTCAAAAGGGCATACAATTTGAAACAAAACCCCACAGACCCCCAATGCATATATATGTCCTCGAAACATAAGCTTCAGATAACGATATAAATTGAAAACAATTCTTCTTTTATGTCTATGGTAATTAAGAGTCTATAGATGGCAGTAACTTAATATATCCGGTCTGGAGTAACGTAAATCCATTTTGAAGAGGTCGTGTTTTCATGTGTCCTCCTTGGGCAATGAAGCAAAGCAAAAGCTATCAAAGTTTCAAAACTATCTACCCTAACTAGTCCTGTGGGATGATGTTTTGTCGGAGACCAGACTGACTATAGTTGGCATGATACTCTCGAGGTCGAGCATGTTAGAAACTAGGGTAGTGCACAAATCACACTACATAAAATAGAAGAGCACAAAACGCAAGAAAAGTCCACCTAAGTTCAACTCTAATTTTGAGTTGATACTTGAAGGTCATAAACTTTAAGGAATTTTATTTTATCTCAAGTTGTTACTTGATTATATGGACCTTGGATCGGTACATTTGGATCATTTTTTGAATAATTTTGTAACCACTCAGGAAGCTCCTTCTACCAATTCCAAGACAAAAAGAAAAAAGTTTGTACCAAAGGAAAAGAATGCAATAATGACGGACTTTTAGAATCACACACATACATATATATACACACGTAACAATTGTACGGAGAGTCCATATGGACTTATAAATATATGCATTCAATCTTCACCTTAATAGTACTTATGCCAATTCGATCTCCTCTTCGATGATGCATATCGTGATCCGATCTTATCTTTGATGTAAATAAGACATGTCCAAACATTATGGAACTTATTAGAATTATCTATAATAATATCTTTCGTAGATATGCAAGATGAACAAAGTATTAAAATCTTTGATTATTGTGCTTAAGTCAGAAACAATATGATGAAGGTCAAAGAAAATTTATAATCTCGATCTATGATTATGAGTATATATAAAAGAAAGAATTAATCCAATGATTATTATTTTTTAAAAATATTAATTTTTTATAACATTGTAAGATATTTATTTTTAATTATTTCTTTAAGATAATTAAAATAATAATTATTGAGCTTTTATCTTATATAATTATTTTGATATCATATTTATCTGATAATTAAGTGTTTCTTAAGCTTAATATGATTTTTGTTGATTGATATTTATGGACTATTATGTAAGATTTAAGAATTATAGTATATTTTTTTTATAATAAAAATATATGAAATATACATAAAAATATTTTAATTTTATAATTATAAATAAAAATCGTTAAAATTAATCATCCCATTTTAAAGAACAGGATAAAAAAAATTCTATAGTCGGTATTGATTTAATAGTAAAAAAATTAAAATAGTATATTTAATAATTAAAATATATATTAAAAAGATTAAAATAATTATAAATTTAATTGATTTAATATTTAAAGTTTATGATTTGAGATTTAATGTTTATGATTTAAAGATTAAAATTTATATTTTAAAGATTAATAAAAAATTATTATTAATAAATAAATATTTTTTATTTAAAATATATTTTTAATTATTAATTATTAGTTTTTATCTATTTTTTAGAATTCTGACTTATACAAACCATCCTTAGCATAGATGCTCACAACGATGTCGACAGAACCATAATTCTCAACAAACGTCAGCTCCATCGCAATTCCTCGTGTGTGATTCGCATCAATGACATCTGATAAAACATCATTTTTCCTGTAACGTCACATCAATGACGATGTCATCTGTTCAAATATATATATATATATATTAAAAATGTTTTTTTAGCACAAAAATAAAAGACAAATACATCTATAAAATAATTAAATATAAAAAAAATCATTTAACTGCTATTGCAAAAAAAAAATCCTATTTAAACAAATTTAGAAAAGTCAACAGTGAATCCCTAAAAACCCTAAAGAAATCGAATTCTGTTTAAGATGATAATATTGCTTGAAAACCCATAAGGGTTGAATAATTTAGAAAAAAATTAAAGTTATTTTCTCAAATAAGCACCTAAAAAAACTAATAACAAGCTCTAACGCACTAAGAAATGCTGAAAGGTAGTTCATTAGAGGAAAACAGTTTTAAAAACAAACATCCTCCATTTTTCGGCCATGTAGGTGACATATACTGAAATTCCTATTTAAATTCTAATTTTAAACCACTAAAATATTTAAAATCAAATATAAAAACTATATAAAAATATAAGTTCACATGCCCATTTTTTGCTGAATAAAAATACTACCAAGTTACCAAACACCAAACTGACTCATGCATGAGACAAATTGTGTAGACGGAAAGTCCCACTTAAAATCTCTTTTTGGTCCCAAGTAGTAAAAAATTCCAGAACTCCCAATATTAAAAAGAAACATTAGCACTGTTCTACTCTTTATATCATACAATGGTGATTGTGAGACATCAAAGTACATAACAAACATCCGAGTTTTCCCACAAAAAAGAAAAACAATGAAATGGTACGAAGAGGGGAACAAATAAACAAAATCATCAAAAACACAGCATCAATGTAACCTTGTTAACTCTTCTATTCTCTTGCAAAGCTCTTCCACTGACACACCCATTTGCTTTGAAATCTCATCCATCTTCCCGCGGCCAAGATCAAGAAATGACTCGATGAGATCTCCATCTAAGAAGTTTTTAGCTTCTGAGGTCTTCTTTTCACTACTAAAAGACCTCCACTGCTCATGACTCAAACCTCCAACGCCCTTTATCACTTTCCTCAAGTTCGACTGAAGCTTCTCTAGAAAAAGATATTGTTCATGAGGAAGCGATGCAATGACCCCAATTACACCATTCACTGTGCCAAATATAACAGTTGGAATCTGTCCCACATCGGAGTCCGGCAAGCGCATTACTAGAGAACCATGCCTAAATCGATTGATGAATTCTCCCAGATGATACTCTCCAACCACCTCAAGACGGCTTCGTTCCTCATCAGTGGCACCTTCGCTATTCTTCCTCACGGTGAAAAGGTTAAAATAATTTTCAGCACCTAGGTAAATGTCATCATCAAGTATCTCAACAGCTGTCATCCAATTTGCATTATAGTCCCGAGATCGCTCCTCAATAGCCCCTTCCTCATGCTGAAAGGATTTTTTTTTCTTCCCAGATGTTAGAAATCATAATATTTATGCTCCACATATATAACCACAAATAATAGCAGAATTTAAAAATCGAGTGTAGACATTCAAAAAGTAAAAATAAAAAGGCAAACTTCCAAAATAATCTAGTACAAAAAGTGCACCTAAATCACTTTGTTTTAAATTTGTACATTTTAATTATATTATTGTTACATTTGTGAACACTTTAGACATTTTAAGCTTTTTTTGTCATTTTAGTCACTTTATTTTTCCAATTTTTTGTCAACTTTTGAGACACTTTCCTCTTTAAACATTTATCAGCCCATATTAGTAAGTTTCAATATGATAATACTTAAATTTTTCCCTTAAAAAAAATCCAAAAAAACCAAAATAGACAAGAAATGACTAAAATGTCAAAAAATGTAACAATTATGCTACAAAAGTGTATTAATTTTAAAAAATAAGACAACAAATTTGTAAAAGTAAAGTGACTAAAATGTCGTACTACCCAATAATTTATTGGGACACGTGGCATATTGGTTACCTTGTAGATTAACAACGAGATTGACTTCATCAAATCACCAACAACAATGAAATCCCCACGAGTCTGTGTATAGAGGGCAAGTATATGTCCATGATGTCCACATTCAGACTGTAACTCTCGTGTACCATCATCCCGGAGCATCCATTTGTACAGCTGTATCTTTTGATTAATAGCAGCAAGCAATTTCCCATTGAAGGCATTCAAAGAATAAACAGCCCCCTTAGTTTCCTTCTCAGCTATAAGCTGCAGCTTCCCATCTTCGACCATGAACACCAGAATTCGACCCTACAAATATTACGAAGATAGAACCCCATTGCGTCAGTCAGGATGAGTTATAAAAAAATTTCAAGTTAAACATAAACCTGGAGAAAAATATAATCTTACCTTAGATGGCTCACTTTCTTCTGGAAGCACGTAAGCTGTTCCCACACAGTAATATACATTAGTATCATCTGAGAAAGAGCAGCTAAGTATAGAGCAACCATTTTCAAATGTGTCAAGTGGATAAGTTGATATGAAGTCAAAGGTTTGGTCATCTAAGAGGCGAATAAAGTGAGATTCAGAATCATCTGTGCCAGATTGGTTATATTTTAAACTGCAAACGGCAAAGGTCCTGGAATTTTCCTGATGACATATACGGCATGCGTGCTCCCCAAGGGGGATGGAGCGAATGTGAAGCTTCTGGATATCGTCTATGGTTCCAATAGTAAGTTCACCTTCTTGAGCAATTGCAAGGCTGCAGGAAGAAAGGGGAGGAAGATAAAAGCCAATAATTAACATCAAAACATGCAGGACCATAAAACACAGGCCAGATTCAGGTCTCTAGTACATCTTGAAATCAACAATGAACAAACAGAAAAATGATTATGTGTAGATGACAACATGCCAATTGATTTTCTCATCTTTCTTGCTCACCAAAATATTGCCTTGATATCACAGCCATAAATAAAGTATCTACACTGTAATGCAATCATTAAAGCCCATGCAATAAACAAAGTAGTTGAAATTTTCAGGCCGAGCATTTTGGTTTACATTTTTATATTCATTACTAGTGTTCTTTTCTCTCTTGTAAATTCATGAGTCTGTACAGAATCATGAACCCATATATTTTAAATTTCCATTTTAAAATTATTGAATCTATCCACATTCATGAATCAAAAGATTTTGATTTATGTGCCTCTTAGGTCCATGAATTAAAAATCCCAATATATATTTTAAGTATGAACGAAATGAACAAGGTAAAGTATTTTCAGAAAAAAGTTCCTTCTTGTCTTGTGTAATGCAAGTACTCTCTTAATTTTTTTATTTTTCTATTTCTCCACTAATTCCAAATTAGCCACCACGTCCCATCCTGTCATTTATCAACTATACAAAGTACAAACTGGAGACTGAATAAGAGCATGCAAGTGTGCATAGGAGAAGAAAAAAAATACCTATCTGGAAAAGCTGCGGAGTTGAAAGGACACATATGGCTTACTTCCTTCAAATTTACATTGCTGTAAAGAAGTTTTTTGTTACTGCTATATATGACGGTTGGTCTATCTGATGCCGCAAATACATGAGTGGTACTCTTTGATGAGAAAGTACGCAGCGTTATAGGTTGAGTACCAAGAGAAACTTTTTTCCGATCTATTAACTCGCCAGTACTTGTGTTCAATATAAAGTTTAGAAGGTGTCCATCTCCAAGGGCACATAATAAATGGGATATCTGAAAGGATAAATGAAATAATTAGATAATAACTGAAAGATGGCTCTAAAACTAACAAATGCAACACAATAATGCAAGATATATTGAAATTTCGAAAACCAAGAATTATGCTTAGCATACTAAATCTAATTTGTCAGATAGATATGAACTTAAAGGGTTGAAATAGTAGGCCAAATTTATCCACAAGCTAAAGTGCCCATATTGGCAATAACATCCAAAAACCACATTTAGCAAATTACATTAAATCCAACCTTCATGCAATGTTCCAACACCAGAAAATAAAAGGTTCATATCTGTTTTTATCATTTAAAAAAAACGTAGAATCTACTAAAATCTTTCATGAAAAATCAAGCACAGCATACCCCTTCGAAGGAACAAAGGAGAACTGATCGAGGAATTATTTCTCCTCCCAAATGCTCTTTTGTAATAAGATTTAGGTTAGGCAATGAAAATATCCTGACACTAATATCCGTCCACATTCCAACAGCAGCAAGTTGGCTGTAGTTAGGATTACCACTAATTGGATTTATGTCAAGGCATGAGATTTCATACTCCAGCTGAACAAATTTCACTGGGTTCAGCACACCGTCACCAATTTCTAAATAAATTAAATGGCCTCCTCCAGTTGCCAACAAGACCTGTAATCCACAAACAGGCAAAAAGATCAATTTCATGAGTCATTTCTAAAAACTGATGGTGGAAATGTGATAAAAAATTTATAATATGTCCACTTTCAATGCGTCAGGAAACACATGAACCACATTCTTCGTAATGGCTCTACATGATCTCTCAGAGTGCTTTTCCAAAAATGTTTTCACATGTTGACCAAATTGATATGGTTTAAACTCTACATGGTTCTATTGTAAAACCTACATAAAAGAGGAAACCAAACCTGGGTGGCATTAGCAGTGGCAACATTAATGGAATATCCTGATTGAGGAACCCATTCATTCCTTAGCTCACTTGTTATAGAGCTGACTAGTCTTACAGAGGTTGAGGTGACCTGTAATGCCGACAATCAGCAAGCATGCAATGTATGTATAACAATCAGCAAGCATGTAATGTATGTAGAACGCTAACCAGTCCTACAAGAATAAAATTACTCAGTAATATGAAACTAATCCGCATGCATCACAGACAATATCATTTATTATACACATGAGAAAAACAAGATGAATTCTCCAGTGACACATCATCTACAGTGTGAGTTGAACACGAACAAAGGTTTTGTTCACAGGGATTATGATATCAATTCAGAGGCGTTTGACACTAGATAATACAGCAATATGTTTCTACCCTGCATAGCATAATGCCTTTAAAAGGAGAAAAAACAAACATGCATTCCTAGAATATTTGTGTGCTCAAGTTCAACCAAGAAAGATTGTGTTTCCTTGTATCAAGAAATGTGCAACAAGAACGACCTCCGTTGTTTCCCCCTCAATACAAATGGATCACATCATTGATGAAACAAACATTAGCAGATAATAAACCTACTTGCACCAATTGATTATGCACAGCATCATGGCAAAATAAAGTCTGCACTTGAGAAGCAAAACCATCTATTTCAGTTTCTTCCAACTCATCTTCAATATTCATAGCCAATATCCGTGTCTCGCTGATAAAGCTTACAACCAGGAAGGTGTCGAACAGATCATCAGTGCATTTTCTAAGTGACCACATTCCTTTGATACCTTGAAGCTCAACTGATGCCTACAAGTTTCATATCAACAGGTGACTTAAACGAAATGCACCATATTGCCACAATATTCACAAGAACATGGCCAGCTAAATGGAGAGGAGAAAATGAGGAGAAAGATGATGATAGTAAACAAGGAGAATATGAAGAGAAACAAACCTGTTCGTTGATTCCGATTCCGTTTCGAACAACGCGAAGAGAACCATCTTTGTAGGCTCCAGAGCATGTAACAACCTGACCTTGGCCTTGTCTCTCAAGATCAACCACGCAAAAGTCAACAATTGGCCCCAAATTGACATACCTTTCCAGGACTTCTACATATGAACCTTTTGCATCAGGCTGTAGGTTCAGCTTTATAAGCTGTGTTTTAAAATAACCAGTGTAAATGTTTGACATAACAAACTGCCTTGAACCAATACGAGTCAATACAAATAAAATTAATATTTGATAATATAGATTGTAGCTTTAATTTGTTTCAGCAGATCAACTTAAAGAAACCATCGTAAAGTTTCCTTTGTAAAACAACCAATAATCATTTATTATTTACAATATCTAACTACCTCCAGAAACTCTTAATATGGCATGCAACACCTCCGACATCGATGGGTGAAAATATTAGTTAGCATGACTAGCAAACTGCAGACCTCATTTCGTCAATGTTAATCTTATGTTTCTGGTTTTGGGTAGTCAATGACAATAAAGCCATTTTATGAGGCAATTGAAGGTCAAAAGATAGGATTTACACTTCTCAGTGCACATCAGTATATAGTAGCAGTGAGGACGATACCTGTGAGTCTCCATAGCTTGATCCTATATAGACAAATGCATTATCAAGATAAGAAATTGTAGATACAACTGAAGTCTCTCCTAATAGCTCAATTTTCAGTCCTGTCACCCTACAAAAAAAGTGATAGCCCTGATAAAATCGTGGCAGCATACAGGTGCAATGTGATTATAATTTGAGGAGAATCACTTACTTTTCTTTTTCATGAGTTATAACAAGAAGGTGCAATAGCCCAGCATGATCACCAAGCAAATACCTTGAACCATCAGCATCAACCCTTCCATAGGCTCTTGTAGTGGACTAGAAGCACACACCAAATACAAAAAGAAAAGGTCACTATGGAATAACCAGAACATGCAACTTTTGTAAAAAAAATTAACAGTTTATCCATAACCTACAGGTCTGATTGGGATTGCTTTAAATGCATTGGCACTACAGTAAACAATTGTTTCTTCTCCAATAATAAGAACACCACATAGAGGTGGAGGCACAGGTATCAACAAAGCCGCTCCATTATCAAGATTGTTTTGCGACCAAGGACCCTCAACAAAATCTTTATCCTTCAATGCAACCTCATATGTTTTCACATGACGAGCATCTTTGTTGTCCTGCAGTTACAAGAACAAAGTAGCAACGCCATCAACGGCTATTATTCTAGATATCCTGACATGGCATGGAAGCTAAAAAAACTATACATTAAAGAATTCAAGGCAATCCGTTGCCACACTAGTAGAGGTGCAAGTTTTAACGAACAAAAGAAAGAGTCGGGCTAAAAAATACTTATAGGTCGAACAAAATTGAAATGTGCCTCAGCATCCACGCAAAAAATAGTACAGATAGCTAATTCCAGCACGCACTAAAAACTTTCAGACATCCCAGGCACAAACAATATTAAAACATTTGCTATGTGGTGAAAATCCAGTAAAACTATTTTAAGATACATTATCCAAATAGAAACTCCAGGATCCAACTTCTTGTCTGTCAATTCAGATTTAAAAAATAAACAGATCACTAAAAAAGATATATGACAATGCTACATGTATACAAATATATCATTCCATTTGATTGCTATTACTACCAACCAGTTCACAAAATGAAAGCAACATTGAAAATACCAAGAAGATTTATGCACTTCGGTATAAATTAGTAAGGACATAGAAGAAAATATACATAAGCATAAGAGTGACTTAAACCTGGTAGAGAACTACGATTGTGGGTTTAGAACAACCATAAAGAAATTTGATATCCAAAACTTGAAGTTCCTCAAGCCTGAAAAGCAGTAGGTAATTGTAAGAATGATTATTCATATAAGCTAATCAAATTTAAGGGGCATAAAAATTGAATAGATAGCATAGAAACTAATGGTCTAGGAAGGGAAATGGAAACTTTTGTGAACAACCAACAGTATGTTACAGAATATTGCATAGTTTCCCGAAAAAGAAAGAAAAATTTATTCAGTCATAATTTAGATCAAAACTCAAGAAAATGACCACTTTTTAACTATGTAGAAAAATCAAAACAGTATTGACCAGGTCTGAAACCTCCATACTTATATTCACATGAAATTTAATAAATGCCATTCATGTCTAGAAAACCAGAACAGAGAAATAAGTACCTAATATTGAATGCTTCTTTAAGCTGGCCTTTGTTGTCAAAAGGAATAACCTGAAAGCAAAAACAACATTCAAATTCAATATTTTCTGTATGTAAAAAAAATAAAAAATAAAAAACAAACATAGGCTGTTTTCTTTAAGAGGCATTAGAGTGTGTGAGAACTGCATACCTTAAACAATCCATCATATAAATGGAGTCCAATAAGTCTGCAATCTGGATCAATGATGCCAATCTACAGAGAAAAACAAAGAAACCATGTAGACCAACTATTTCCGGCTAAGCTATAATCAAGTGCAGATTCCACCTTAAGAAGAAATATATATATATACATATAACTTTGGTCGGGTGAGCACCACAGCACACATTAAGATAAGCACCACATGAGTGAAATGGTCCCTCACATTAAGTTGATTTAACTCAATTTTAGGGTTTAATTTTTAATTTTAAGATTTAACTTTAGCATCTTAGGGTTTAGATCTTATGAATTATGGTATAACACTTTTAATTAACCATAATTTTTACATTTAATATTATAGAATGACTATTTTACCTCTCCTCTGCCTAACGTTAAGCAAAGGCATCAAGTACCAACATTACCCACTTGATCAGCTCTATATATTTAGAGTACGTGTGTATTTATCTTCAAATAGACAACCAATGCTAAAAGAAATTAGTAAAAACTGAATTGCATACCTGACCATTGTCTGTGGGCCGACCTATACGATCTGAGACATCCCCCATTGCTCTGAAAAATAAATGAAAAACGAAAGTAATTAGAAGCTAAAAAAAATTGCATCAAAATCATATTTCTTCAAGTAGAATCTCCTATGCTTGTGTTTTACTTTACAATGGATCAGGCAAAATAATCGATGGCATTGATAAAGAAACTGAATGCAGATATTTTTTTTTTCAAACTAAAGAAGTAATGGAGCACGGCATGTCTTATGCTTCGAAGAGTAGAATGCCACATCAATTTGGCAACTGTCATCAAACAATGAAAAAGGAAATTAGTGGAAACTAGTTCAAATTGAATGTCATAATTGAACCTTGTAATAAGCTCAGATGCCTCTGCATCCCATTGGAGAACACAGAACTTGTATCTTTCTGTTGCGATAAACAAAAAGTCTTGTGCTTCACCCTATTCAATGTATTAATTAAAATCAAAGAGTAAGTTTTTGCAATGTGCTTGTCTTTTTTCATAATTTTCCTTTCTTCAAGGAAGACTTTGTCTTTTGTGTGTTTTTCTAAGGTACTTACATGGGGTCGAAAGAGCTCAAGTGTTGCAATTCTCCCATAAATTGGCACATCCAACATAGGCTGCAAAGGAATAGATAATAATATACCAAGGAAACTGAAGATAAAGCTAAATTATGATCAAATAAACATTTACCACCAACTAGACTTTTTCGAAACCGTACCGGGAAAAAATCTAACTAGTCTTGAACGAGCTTAGCTTACTAGTTTTCTCCATCACAAATATGATTTAATTATGCAAAACTTGGAGTTGCAATATTTTCAGGTTCGATTCTCACCGTTGAAGATTATAGATGTTTCCATTTAGATAGCAAAATTTATCATAATTCAACTGATGAAGATGCTAGAGGGGAAAAAATAATTGATAAACATAACAGAAAGGCCAACCACCAAGAGCATATAGCCTTAAAAAAAAGAGAGATGTAGCAAAAGACTGGGCACCCCTTTCTTTGAATTATAATTTTCCTGTTCTTTCTATTATAGGATCGCACAAAAGAAAAGCCCTAGGATTACCATCCAAGGGCAACAAAGATAGATCGATAGCCAGCTTTTGTTTCACACCCAAATCTAGAGACAAACTTTTTACTTTGTTTTCACTCATGTTTATTCTACAAAAAGAGGTTTTACTAATATTAATCATTAGCCTTGAAAGAACTTGAAAAAATTTCAAAAACATATTTAAATTATAAATCTCTCACTCCTGCCCTCAAGTGGGGGGAAAGGAAGAGGAAGAGAGACAAACAATATAGCCTACTGATTGCTAAGGTGGTACATTACCGTCAATCTATCCATTCCACCCAGAACATCTCTGCAAAACTCTATTCAAACTTCAAAGTTCAAATATCCACCGCAATATAGAGATTAAAATGATATGAGAATGAGAGATAAAGGATTGCCTTGCCTAATACATCACAAAGCTTCCAACCATTCATTTACCCTATTGTTCACTAACACCACAATAACAACCTATCTCAAGGCTGAGGCATCTCCTAAGTCCTAAAAAAATTATTCAATGTATCTCCAAAACCCTCATTCTTAAAAGACCATAAAAAAATTCCCAATCTAAATGATTATAATCTTTGACTTTTAAATGAAATATTGTAGCAACCATAGGTTATGTACTAAATCCCTAATAATGGAATCCAAAATGATAATTATTTTACCTGCAAGCCTTGAGGAGTAAGTACATGAATTTCAATTCTTGTGCATTTCCTGTGCACAAATAAAATAGTAAACAGACCATTACTGTATATTAGAAGCAAATTCAACTTGAAATCCTTCTAAAATAATAAAAGCATGACTGTAATAAACTAAAAAAAAATCACAATGTAGCAAACTGATATAGTGAACTCATGGAAAGACAATCAATTCTAAGTTTTTTTTTTAATATTCCAGCAGGAGATGCATGAAAAATGTAAGTATAATATTCTAGATTCAATCAAGAACCTAAATTATTCAAGAAAATATTCAATTTGGTAAGGAAGCTTTTACAAGAATAAGACAATACAGATTTTTTTTTAAATACAAATATTGCAAAGTGTAAATAGACCAACAACAAAAAATAAGATATCACAACCTTAGAACAACTTAACCCTACAGAGAGAGAACTGAAAAGAAGGGAAGAATAAGCTTAAACTTACGCAATAATGAGGTTGAGCTCCTGAGAGCCTGTGAAATTTCCAACACAAGAGTGCGTTACATTAGTGGGTTTGTGAGCTGTAACAACGTAGTTCCAGATACTCATGGTTTTCTTCACTGTGTAAATATGAGACCAATTTTTGAAAATAAGATAATCGGATTAAAAAATAAAAATAAAAGCAATACAACATTCTTCTGATAAAACTCGAGAGACTATGAATTAGAAAAGCTAAGAACTCATCTAACCCTAAATCAAATCCATATATTCTGAATTGTGTGTTTCTACTTAACTCGTGTGACCAACATAGACAGCCAAATAGTCAGGAAATAACTGAGCAAAGGCTTAGCGAAATAGAGAGCAAAGGCTTAGCGAAATAGAGAGCAAATGCCCAAACAGAGAGAGATAGACAGAGAGAAGAGACGACAAACCTGAGTTGCTCAACAGGGTTGCGCTGGTCAGCAGCTCGAGACGTTGAGGCGAAAGGCGGATACTTAAGAGTGAATCTGCTCAGAACGATCCACTGCTTTATGCATTTGGGGAAAATTTTTACCTACATTTTTATTCATAAGCTATTTATTATTATTATTATTATTTTCAATTAACTTTTAATGGAATTAGTTAAAAAAGATATACATATTTTACACGTAAATTATTATATTCTTTAAAAATTTAGAATTTTGAAATTTATTTTATATGATTACAATTAGATGAATAATAAAAAATTAAACAAATTTTTTAATCAACACAAGCATTGATTCTTAAATTTTGAAATTGTTTTTAAGCTTACCTTTTTTTTATAATAAGATCTAGAAACAAAACATATAAGGGTAAAATAAAATATAAATTAAAATTAAAAATATATATATATATATATATATATATATATATTTTAGACAACATTATAATGATTGCTACAAAATAATACAACATTTTGAGAAATAAGAAGTAAAGAGTGATATTTTATTCATAATATTAACATGTTATATCTTTTGTAAGAATAAGACAAAACTAAGTCAATTTAGTTTTTAGCTAGTTAGTTACAAACTGTGAAACTGTTAAAGTCAAATTTTGTTAAACTATGAGCAACAAAGTTTGCTATTCTTGTGTTATATAATACCACAAAAAAGAGCTATTAGAAGAAACTAAAAGTTATATGCTCTGTACTATATGTCCTTTACTCGATAACAAGCTTGAAGCATTGTTCATTAATTGCACCGCCTACAAGGAGTCCAATTCCCTTATTACTTCTCTAAACCCGTCGTTCAAATTAAAAGCTGGGCAGCCCAATGTTTTCCTCAAAACGCGTTTATTAGGAAAGGAGTGCGGCTGCATAACCGGCATTGTTGAAGCCTGCAGGCGTGTGGGACTCGGCTCCCACTCGCATCGGACGGGGACACCGCAAAGACCGAAGCGCCTACGCGCCAAGTAACCACGGACACGGAGCCGGCGAGAGCGTGCACGTCGGGACCCAGGGATTGGATTCGATGCAAATTGAAAGGCGGGCGGCCAATGTTTCCCTCGAAACGCGCTTGTCGAGGAAAGGTACGCCCCGGGCTTATAACCGGCCATTGCGCTTCCGCAGGCGATGTGGGACTCGGCAACCACCTCTGCGTGGGGACCGGGACTGCTGTCTCAAATTGAAAGGCTGTGCGGTCGATGTTTCCCTCGAAACGCGGCTTATCGGGAAAGGGCCACCGGACTTATAACGGCACATTCTTGCGCTTCCACAGGCGATGTGGGACTCGGCGCTCCGCCACGCGTCGGACGGGGACACCGCAGCAGGCGCCGCGCCGCGCCAAGTAACCAACGGACACGGAGGCGAGCGAAGAAGCGTGCACACGTGGGACCCCCGGGATCGGCTCGATACCAAATTGAAAGGCGGGCGGCCAAAGCTTTCCCTCGAAAACGCGCATTAGGAAAGGGCCACGGACTTATAACCGGCACATTCTTCGCTTCCACAGGCGTGCGGGACTCAACACTCCCACACCGCATCGGACGGGGACACGCGAGCCACCTGCCTACCGCCCAAGTAACCAACGGACACGGGCCGAAGCCGAGAGCGTGCACGTCGGGACCCCGGGGACTGCTGCGATACCAAATTGAAAGCGTGCGATCTAATGTTTCCCTCAAACGCGCTTATCGGGAAAGGGGCCAGACTTATAACCGGCACATTCTTTGGCTTCACTGAGCGATGTGGGACTCGACACTCCCACTCGCGTCGGACGGGGACACGCAGGCCAGAATGCCTACCGCGCCAAGTAACGATGGACACGGAGCGAAGCGGCGAGCGTGCGCACATCGGGACCCCGGGATCGGCTACGATACCAAATTGAAAGCTGAGCGACAATGTTTCCCTCAAACGCGCTTGTCGGGAAGAAGTGCGCCCGGACTTATAACCCGGCCATTCTTGGCCCCCTGCAGGCGATGTGGAACTCGAAGCTCCCCTCGCGTCGGACGGGGACACCGCGCAAGCCCGCCTGCCGCGCCGTAACCCGCGGACACGGTAGAAGCGAGCGTGCACGTCGGGACCCCCGGGGACCTGTACGATACCAAATTGAAATTTGGGCAGCCCAAAGCTTTCCCTCAGCAACGACATCGGAAAGGGCCACCCGGACTTATAACCCGACACGTTGCGCTTCCACAGGCGATGTGGGACTCAACAGCCTCCCTCGCATCGGACGGGGACACCGCAGAACCAGAGCCACAACTGCGCCAAGTAACCCCGAACGGACACGGGCCCGGCGAGCGTGCACATCGGGACCCCCGAGGGACTGGCTTTCCGATACCAAATTGAAAGGCGGCGGCCCCAATGTTTCCCTCAAAACGCGCTTATCGGGAAAGGGGCCACCCGGACTTATAACCGGCGCATTGTTGGCTTCCACGGGCGATGTGGGACTCAACACTCCCCTGCATCGGACGGGGACACGCAGGCAGACCGTCTACCGCGCCAAGTAACCAACGGACACGGAGTCGAGCAGAGAGCGTGCACATCGGGACCCCCAGGATCAGCTCTGATACCAAATTGAAAGCTGGGCAGCCAAAGCTTTCCCTCAAAACGCGCTTATCAGGAAAGGGGCCACCCAGACTTATAACCAGCACATTGCTGGCTTCCCTGGGCGATGTGGGACTCAACACTTCCCCTCACATCGGACGGAGACACCGCAAAGACCGATTGCCTACCCGCGCCAAGTAACCAACGGACACGGAGCCGAGCAGAGAGCGTGCACATCGGGACCCCCAGGATTAGCTTTGATACCAAATTGAAAGCTGGGCAGCCCAATGTTTCCCTCAAAACGCGCTTATCAGGAAAGGATACTACCCAGACTTATAACCAGCACATTGCTGGCTTCTCTGGGCGATGTGGGACTCAACAGTTCAAACTATATTTTACTCCATTCTATATAGTCCAAAGCTCCATCGCCTGTGATGTCATATGTATTAATTGTTTATCCGCAATAGTTTCCATAACCTCTCACATTTGGGCTTGCTGCATAAAAATAGCAACATCAACATTCAATTTATAACAAGAGGAACCCACTTATCAGTTCGAGTGGGGGTGTGAGATAGGTTGTACCATTATTGCCTTTCAAACACAACCTTACATCGGGCTCGCCAAACCCAATGAACCAGATTAGCTAACTTTTCCAAATGCCTATTCCCCAATTCTTCTAACGCATACCAGAAAACCTCAACAAAGTCCATATACCAAAACTATATATAGAAACTGGCCATTTTAGAACATTCCCACATACCCTTTGCTGCAATGCATATCTAGATTGCATGCGTCACAGATTCAACACCTGCACCACAATAACAACTTGGATTGGGTAAAACCTTCTTGCTATGTAAAGCACCATTACATGGGGTAGCAATTTTGAAGAGTCACCTCACAAAATGTTTTACTTTAACCATCACATTCATATCCCATAACCGCTGCCATAAATGTTGCATTCTCTTTTAGGACGAAGAAAATAAACCTTAATCTCCATCTCGTGCAAGTCGAAGACCAATTGATACCCACTTTTGACATAATACTGCCATAAGAGTTATAGTGCCATACAAGCATATCAACATGACGATTAGGCAACAGAGGAATTTGTAAAATTATATCAGCCTAATGGTCATTAAATGCTTGTCGAACTAGACCAATATTCCAAGTACCATTCGATATAATTAATTCAACCACTATAATGTCCATAAGGTAAAGCTTGCACAGAACATACTCGAAAGCCATCAGAAATAATAAGTAACCAAAGGTTCGTAATTTGAACTAAGTTTTTATCTCCTATCCTCCACCTTACCCCTTTAGCTAATAAATCTCATCCCATAATAAACTTCTCCATACATAACTTCATTGATTGTTGCTTTTAAATTTCCAAATATTTTGACCATAAGCATATTTAGCCATGAGAATCATATTAGCTAAGGAATTTGGCTGCTGAATAATTCACCAAATTTGCTTGGCCAATATGGCCTAATTAAAGCTTGACAGCCTACGAAAACCCATGACACCCATCCACTTCGATTTACACATATCTCTCCTTGCTAATCAGTGAATCCCACTACCTTCCTTCTTATTTGACCACCAATATCGAGCAGATATTCGCTCCAAATTTAAAAATAAACTCATGGACAGCTTAAATAGGCTTATAAAATACACTAGAATAACATGATAAACGGACTTAATTAAGATTTATTTATCTGTCTTAGACAAACTCCGTTCACACTGCCCCTTTTAACTGCCTCATACATCGCTATTTAATCACTTCAAAAGAACTTCTCTTGTTCCTTTTTAGTTTCGTTGGAAGCCTTAATACTTTTCATGGCACGAAACTTAGTTAAGTTTTAAAATTATAGGTAATTCTTTTTGAACGGACTAAGTTATATTCAAATTAAATGTGACAAATGATTTATCAAAGTTGACCTACTGGTCATAAATGAACTCGTAAACATGTAATAATCTTTTTAATTCTTAGCACTGCTCCATACAAGCATTGTAAAAAATAAAGAATCATAGACAAAAAATAAATATGATATGTCAAGCAGTTTGAACACTAATAATTCTTTTGTCTATTTTAACTTTTTAAAATAGTGATCATAATCCCATGTAATAGAAATAAATATAGACTAATGGGATCACCTTGATAAAGTCTCCAAACTGATTGAATATCACCTTCAATAACTCCATTAACACTTTTAGCATAAGTGATTGTCGAAAGACATTGATAAATTAAAGTAATCCATCGTTTTAGAAAAATCATTCAAAAAATTACCATAGTTATATAATCTCACTCTACTCTTTCATATGCTTTTGTCATATCAAGTTTTAAGGCAATACAACATTTTTTTCACTTAACATTTATTCCACTTAGAATGCTGAATATAATGTATTGTCTCAAAAACTACAACAAAATTATAAGAGTACCATCAAATTTTTTTGTTGTTGTTATATAATAACTATTATTGTTAAAATTTGTCAAAAAATAATGAAAAATACAATCAATGTTAAAATATTTTGTTAGTTTTTCACACATTTAACAATGGTAGTACAAAAGGTAGAATTTTTATGATAATTTTGTAACAATTAAAGTTTAGTGACACACTAATACCATAATTCAAGAATAAACAAAATTATATTTACTTTAAATAAAATATAAAGAATGTAGTTAAAGACAAGTGATTTATACGTAGATTGTTATAATTTATTAATTTTAATTTCTACATTATATTTAAAATCGATAAAATAATAAATAAATAAATAAAAATTAATCACAAAATTTTTATTGGATTAAAGATTCTTTATTACAAAAAACTCCTTAATTAAAAGTGCATATACGTATCAAAATTAAGATAAAATCTGATACATAACATGTTGTATGACTCATATTAATATTACTCGTTGATCTCGTTCACACTTTTAACCTCTTTTCATTTTTTATAAAATTTAAGAGTCAATATGATTCCGTTCTATCACATATCTATACCCCATTGTATACAATATTCTTTATAAAGTGCAAGATATGTCAATACATTAAAACATAAAAGTAATTATGTTCAAAATTATTTGAAAGGTAACTTGGATTTTTATATATAGTATAAATAATATAAAAAAATTTACATAAAATAACATTATTTAAATTTATAACAAAAAATTAAATAGAGATTATGTAATTATAATATAATATTAATCATGTTAATTTATCGTGTTTAATGTAAAATAAAATTAGATATGATATTTTTTCATAATAAAAATATATTAATTATACATAAAATATATTATTTTTATAATTATAAGTTTAATTAATCTTATAATTTTTCTAATAATATTTTGTGTGATATAACAAAGCTAACAAACTCTTTAATTTACTATTTTTAGTTTTAATTAATAATATAAATATATACCTACTTCATTTTTAATAAAAGTCTGCATTTCAAACCTAATTAGAATATTTGTTGTAGATAATTTATTTACCTTCATGCAAAAATTTGTTTTATTTTCTGCTTATTGAAAAAAAATATAGAAATAGCTCTCAAATTAAAAGGTCATATTATTCATGGTACTTTTAAGCTACAAGTAGCACGAGTAATATAAATGTTAATTTATAATATTTATTATTTTTTAAAGCTTTTAGCAAAACTTAAGGCAAGAATAATTTTTTTAAATAAAGAAAATGACTAAAATACTCTTAAATTATAATTCTTTACTTTTTGCTAAAGAAATTATAATTCCATTAAAAACGGTCTACATAAAATGGGCAAAGGTTGAAATAACAATGGTTCAAGGACTCAACCCTCTTTTGGGCCTTTCTTAAGCCCTAGATGATTTATTTTGTTTTTCTTCAATAAATTAGAATGTTGTAATTTTTTTTTTGTCAGTAACATTTCATAACTCATACGAATCAATATTACACATTTACATGCTTAATAAAAAAAAATTGTTGTTATTAAAAAACAATTACTCGCAATGTTTTTAGTGACAGTATTTTGTACTTAACATCCATTGTTAATATATTTGTCAAGACTTGGTTTACAAACTAAAAGACGTATAAAGACATCTACGTGTGCATAGCCACAATATGATTGATATATACATAAAATTTAAATAAATTAAATTAAATTATTAAGATGTATTAAAATCATTAAAATCGTTATTATCAAGTTATAATCATAATACTAATATATTATAATAATATTGAAAGGATTTTATATTAACATATTTTATCCTAATTTAATAAATAATCATTATAATAATATAATATTTTTTTATTTATTCTTAGTTATAATAATTAACTTTTTTCTATTTTTAAATGACAAACTAAAGAACATCAAATTAAATAGCAATAAATTTAACCATTGATTTACATAAATTATTATATTTATAAAATAAAAATTATATATATAATATTGTACAACTATATCTAGTTTGTATAATTTAAAAATTTTACAAACTTAATAGAACAAAATCAAATAATAAGTTGAATTAGATTATTTAAAATAATTTAATGTTTTAATCAGATTTGATTTACTAGTTTTTACGTGCAACTCTAACAGCACGTGAGATAAAGTATAGGTTTTTTTCCAACAATCGTACTCTTTTAGCATAATACAAAAATATTTAACATTTATTCGAAGAGTTATTTAGAAATCTCATACTATATATATATAATTCTATTTACTATTTTATATGATATTATATTAATAATTAATTATAATTTAAAATAATGGATAATATTATGTTGTAATATTATTTATGATTATAACATAATTTATCACATAAAAATAAAAATAATATATATATATATATAAATCTATTTATTATAAATTATAATATTATTATAATTAATAAGATATTTTAATTATAATTTAAAAAATTGAATTATATTATTTCATCACGTTTGGTTTTAACATAAAAAAAGTAATATATATATATATATATAACTTTATTTATTATAAATTATAATATTATTATAATAAATAAAATATTTTAATTATAATTTAAAAAATTGAATTATATTATTTCATCACGTTTTGTTGTAACATAAAAAGTATTATACATATAAGTTTATTTATTATAAATTATAATATTATTGTAATTAATACGATGGTTAATTATAATTTAAAAAATTAAATTAAATTATTTTATCACGTTTTGTTGCAACATAAAAAAGTAATATATATAAATAAACCTTAAAGTGAAAGTAAACAAACATTTATTTATTACACTTCTCAGACATCTTATTAATTATTACCTCATTAATGCTGAAAGAAGTTAATTATAAAAGTACTAATAACATAATTATTTTCCATACTTGGCCTTATAATCCTTCCAAAGCTGATCAACATTCTTCCCCGATAAATCAACAAAATAATTAACACTATAACCACTTCTCATTTTCTTGTTCAATTGAGCCACAAACCCATTTCTAAGCCCATTACAATAATCCAAAAACCTAGCAGTAACATCATAACCTTGATCCCATTTATTTCCTTCTCCTGGTTTAACCCAATGACTTGGAACATAACCAGCTCTTAATCTCACAAAATCAGCAATTCCTTCAATTAATCCACCTGGTACTGTTTGACCATTACCATTCCATTGCCAAATATGTGTCATTTCATGATATAAAACACCTGAAAATTCTCTTTTTAAGTCACCTGAATAACCATTAATGTACCTTGCACTAACATGAATTTCATTATTACTAGCATATGCTACACCATCCATATCATCAATAAACAAGCTCACTTTTGCCACGTTTTTTCTATCTGCTGCTGTGTTTTGTTGGAACAAATTCCATATGAAACTCGTAGCAGATGTTAATGTTTGTTGACTGAATTGGGTTCCAATTTCGTTGTTGAATTTGACACCACCCGGTGTCGAACCTGCCCTGTTGATGACAACATATTCGACTCCATTGGCACCTTTTGTTGAAGCAGCTGCTAGTGTAATTACTAGCAAGGTGAGGGAAAACAAGTGGTTATTAATTGCCATTGCAATATGTTTGTTGAGGTATATATATGTTTTTTTTTTCCTTCTTTCTTTGCTTTGAATTTGTGAGAAATATTGTATGGTTTATATAGAAAGAGAGAGAGAGAGAGAGAGAGAGAAAAAAAAGTTTGGAGACTTGGTACTATTAGGATTTATTCATTGATGTACATCTTAAGTGTTTGGCTTGGTCTTCGGCTTTGTCCATAATAAACTATATATTTGTTTCTAATGACGGGGTGTTTTCGTTACTTAGACCTGGTAGTAAAAAAAAGAAAAATAAAAAGAAAACGAATTGAGAGAATAATAAATCTTATCATTGTTATATTAGTGGACGAAACACGCAAGTAATAAATTTAAGTGCCAAAGAAAGGCCGAGCCTAGCTCTTACCAAAAAGTTTGTATAGTTTTTACTCTCTTGCATTTTGCAATAAAAATTTGAAAAAATTACAAAGTTGATGTTATTAAAATTATTAACAATAAAAATACTACTTTCTAACATTTAATTACTTTTATCTCAATACTAAAAAAGGTATAATTTTTTTATATTTATTAAACTGATTTTATTTTTAATAATTATTCAACTATTTTTACTTTAAATATATATATATATATTAATAATTTAATTAAAATAATATAATTTATAATTAATTATAATAGTAATTAGATAATACAATAATTTATATAATAAAGAAGCTTTTTCTAATATAATATAGCTAATAGTCAAAATTTGAACCTATCCCCTGTACAAAGAATCATGATTCAAGCACCAGACTAAAAATTTAATTAGTTATTTATCCCGCCTCTCTTAATATGAAGTGGCCGGAGTAGGTTATTTAAAAAAATAGACAATCGTGGGTAAGTTTACTCGCTATTGCGGGTATTTAAATTTCATAATTTTTTAATAATAATTTATTTTTTTTAATTTAAAAGTAGTATTTTAGCTTATTAAATTTTAAAAATGATAGGTTAATTTAAATAATTAAATTATATATATATTTTTTAAATTTATCATAAAAAAAATTAATATGAATATTTATTTACCAGTTTTTTAAAATAAAAATTTAAATAATAAAAAATATATATATATATATATAATTGATCTAATTTTTTTTAAATTAAAGTGGATTAAATTGTAATAAAAAAACTATTAAATTTAATTTATCCATTCTAAAATATTAGTGTATCTTTGTATATTATTAAAGACAATTTATAAAAATGATATATCTCTAAAAAATGAAAAAATAAAATAAAAATTATTATTTATTATTTTAATATTATTATTTTTAAAATAAAAAGAATAAACAATTATTAAAAATAACAAATCTAAAATGTTACTCTTAATATAACTAAATTATGAGTATCCTCGTCCTTTAAAAAATTTCATAACTTTGGTTAAGAAATTAAAAAATATTATTGTTAAAGCATTATACGGATGGATGATAATTTTAATTCTCTGACTATGTTATTCATATATATATATATATCTTAATTATATAATTTTTTAAATATGTTACGTTAATTTTATAATTTAAAAATATTAATAAAAAATTAAGAAAAAAAAATTAAAAAGAGTGAATAATAGAAAAAGAGATAAATTACATTTTTAATAACACGAGAAAAATGAAAAAAAAATTGTTATTATTATTTTGTTATCACTTTTTCAAAATAAAAAAAATCCAAACACTTAAAAAAAATAACAAATAAATTATAATGTTATTCTTAATATAACTAAATCATAACTTTTAGTGTTCTCATTCTTTAAAAAATTTCATGAATTTTGGCAATAAAAAAAAATTATTTGTAAAAACTTTATAAGATAAATGGTTATTTTAATTCTGTAATTATGTTATTTATACATTTTAATTATATAATTTTTTAACTATGTTTTATTAATTATGTAATTTAAAAATATAATCAATTAAATTAAAAAAAATTATATATTTTATTAATAATAAAAAAAATTCTTCATCTTTCTTCTCTTTTCTTTTCTCCCTTCTTTTTTTCTCTCCTTCTCTCGCTGCTCTCCCTCCTTTCAACCCTACTCTTTCTCCCTCCCATCCTCTTGTCATTATTTATAAAATAAAAAGTAAAAAATTAAAATTAAGAGAAAAAAATGAGTAAAAAAGAGAATAATTAAGAGAGAAAGAGAAAAATATAAAAAGAAAGGAGATAAAATGTGAGTGAAAGAAAGAGAAAGGATATGAAGAGGAGAAAGAGATACAAGGGAAGGAGAGAGAAAGAGAGAGAGAGAAAGAGTCATTTGATTATTCTATGAAAGCGTTTGACTTGTATTAAAGAGAGAGAAAAAAAAAGTGTCGGAGACTTTGTACTATTAAGATTTATTCATTGCTGTCTTAAGTATTTGTTTGTCTTGGTCTTCCATGATGTAATTGTAAGTCGTTGCCTAACCGGACCAAAGAATATCCTAAGTCAAGCTAATAATAAACTATTTGTTTATGATGATGGGCTGTTTTCCTTACTTACAGGGGAACCTGATAATAAGGCGAATTTATAAGTATGATTATAAAAAATGAATAAATCTTATAATTACCATCTTACTTAGAAATTTAAGTAACAAAAGAATTCCAAACCTCTTACCAAAAAGTTTGTATAATCTTTACTCTCTTGCAGTTTGCGGTTAAAAATTGACAAAATTCCCTTAAAAATTATAACAATACAAACGATACTCTTTAACATTACCTCACATTTATCTTCTTACTAAATAAGGTATTATTTTTTCACAACTGATTTTATTTTTAATAATATTTAATAAAAAAATATATGTTAATTTTCTTAGAACATTAAAAAATATATATTTATTTAAATTATAAAAAAAATTAATATATATTTTCTTTTTATTGGATAAGAGTTAAAATAAAATTCAAAATATAAAAGGATTATGATATATAATTAATTTTTTTTATTATTATGAGTTTAAAGATTCTTATTTTAAATAATATTCAAAAATTATTACATTTAGAAAAAATATATAATTATAATCCAATAAATTAAATATATTAAATATAAGTATAAATTATTCAACTCAAATCCGAATAAACAAACTAAAAGGATCGAAAATAAATAAATAAATAATTTTACCTTCGATCATTGAAATTATTCTTAAAGCTTCAAATTAATCAAAAATAATTTTATCTTTATGTTATGAATTTTTAAGCTCTTAACAACATTTAAATAGATGATGTATTGTATTAAAATTGTGTGTTTAACTTAGGGATCATAGTATACATTTTATAGTCATATTTTCTATCAAAACATAAATATCATTATCAACTTTCAATCATAAATGATAAACTCTAAAGATTATTAATATTATATTTTGTAAATTGAAATATAACTCAAAAATTAAAAGATTATAATTTGTTAAAGGTAGGGCACACTGTAACTTTTTTTTAATTATTAAATATATGTGATAAAATAATAATTAATATGTTTTAAAATTATAATTTTAAACTAAATTAGTATGATTTTCTTTATTTTTTATTTTTGGAATTTCGTCTAAGAGACTCGCTTAACGCTGCGAAGTAGCTCCTCTCTATCCCTCTCTCTCTGCTTTCTCGATCCAAGTTAGTTGTCACATATATTATTATTTTTTTCACCATTGAATTTATTACTTCAAGGAAAAATCAAAAAGCAAATAATCAATTGGAAAAGATACATAAACCGTTTATTTATTTTTAAACAATTATTCAACTACTTGTACATTATATTTTTTACATTAAATATATATATACTATATTAATAATTTAATGAGCATTTTTTTATAGTGATACAATTATATATATATAAATAATTATTGATTAAAATAATATAATTTATGTTTTTATTAAATAATTAATTATAATAATAATTACAATAATATAATAATTTATATAATAAATAAACTTTTTTAATATAATAGTAATTATTTGCCATTGTAATGTGTTTGTAGTATAAGCCTTTTTTTTCTTTGCTTTAAAATTTGTGTGGATTTTGGGATAAATATTGTATGGTTTATATGGGGTGAAGTTGGAGACTTGTACTACTAGGATTTAATCATGGCTGTCTTGAGTGTTTGGCATTGTACATTACGTAACTGTAAGACTCAGAGATTTTTTTACTATTTATTTCTCATGATGGGAGTCTTTTTCCGGACTTAATTGGTAGAAAGAAAAAAATAAATAGGTGAATTGATATTTTATGTGATTGAAGTTATCATTTTAAAATGAGAGAAGATAAGTTTTATTATCAGTTCATTAGGTGAAACGTTAGTAAGAAATCCAAGTGTTAAAAAAAATGAACATGTCTTTTCTAAAAAAAAAATTATAAAATTAATATTTTTAAAATTTATAATAATAATAATAAAAAATATCATTAATTCATGTGTATCTCATATAATATAAAAATATTATTATTATTATTATAAATTATAAATTTATTATTTTAAATAATTTTCTTAAAAAAAGTGTTATTTAAAAACATTCTCGACCATGATCTCGCTTAATGCTACAAAGTAGCCATTCTCTACTTTCTCGATACAAGTTAATTCTTATATATGAGATTAGGGTACAAATTATTCTATAATTTTTGTATAAGGACACTGTAATAGTTAAGGTCTTGTTGTGCAATTTTTAGATATAATCAATCTAGTAAAAAAAATTAAAATAATATTTTTTAAGGATAAAATTAAATTTTTATTAAAAACCCAAAATAAAAATAATTTTTTTTATCATTTGTTTATCACTCAATCTCTCTATTTTTTTTATTAAAAATAATATTGTTTATTTTTTCTAGAATTTGTAAAGTTATACTTTAGAGATAAAAAAAAGAAATTTATAATGTTTATAAATGAATTAATGGTACTCAAATAAAATAAGATGAAAGAAAAATAGAGTAGGGAGAGTGAATAAAAAGCAAGAGATTAAAATGAGAGAAATAAGATAAATTAATATGACAGAGAAAAAGTTAAAATTTTCTAAACTAGAGATAGTATTTTAATTTTTGTTTTTATTTTCAAGAGAAATTCAATTATATGACCATTTGTACCCTATTCACGTTTCATATTATTATTTGAGAAAAATGCACCGTGTAAGTTAGAGTAGTTTAATGTTTTTGTTATTTTTTTAGTATCTTAATTATTTTATTATAAAAAATAAAAATATAATAACAAATAATTTAATTTTAATTTTTTTATTTTATTTTATCAATAAATATATTACTTTCTTCGTAATTGAAAAAATAAATTTATTATCCCAAGGAAAAATCAAAAAACAAATAACCTATTGGAAATGTTATATATATATATATAAAACTTCCAAAAATTATAATATACCAACAATATAATATAGTTACGTGTCAAAATTTACATCTATCCCCTGTGCAAAGAATCATGATTCAAGCACTGGCTAAAAGTTTAGTTATTTATCCATGATATCTTCATATGAAGTGGCCTGAATGGGTAATTTAAAAAATTGATAAATATACACAGGGTTGATTAGATATATCACTTAGGATAATGTAATTTTTTTTAAAATAATTTAATTTTATTATCAAAAATGATAATAATTAAATATTAAATTTTTTTTATTAATTTTGAATTCAATGTTATTTATTGTTAAATTATAAAAATAATATATCAATAACAGTTATGAAAAAATGAGTAGGAAAAAAATATGAAAAATTTATCATTTATTTTTATGTTTCACTTTTTCAAAAAAATATATTAATATGTTAGAAAGATAATAAATAAAATAAACTATTATTCTTGAATTAACTAAAAAAACTTATATTTCATCCACCCAAATTTTTTTTCCATAAACTGAGGGAAAAAAGTTATTTCTCAAAACTTAATATGCGATATATTGAATTGGGTGGACAGATACAGATGAGAAATAGAGAATTTTTTTCAATACTTGTTTAGAGAGATATATAAATTAATGTAAAATATATGTAAGAGTTATTGGAACAACTATACATGCATGAATATTAATTATTAAGTAAATATCTCTCATCAATATTACCCACTTTTCAAGATTCATTAAGGATAGAAAAGAAGAAGAGAAAATAGAGTTATTTACATTTTATTATTTATTTTTGTAAAATATGTTGAAAACACAATAAAAATCTAATAAATTCAAGAGTTATTTTCATTAATTATTTTTGTATTACTCTTGATTTTTTTTCAAATGCAAAAGGTTAATCATAAAGTTATTTTTTATTTTAATGTTTTATTTATTTTATATTATTATTATTTTTAAAGTAAATTTTAAAAAAATTATAATTCATATAGCTCTAAATATAAAGAAACAATAAATTTTATATTTTTCTTTTTATTATCATTTAATTCATATTTATTCCGGTTCCTACTACAAATTAATAAACACACTATAAATTATTGTTGACTTTGAAGTGGACTTAGACTTTTGGGCAAATCAGCCGTAGCCAACCATATATGACCAAAGAAACTTCCTCAACCCACAGCCAATCATATATGACCAAGAAACTAACCCCACGTTTGTTTGGAGGGACGTTTGTTTGGAGTGAATGGAATGGAATCAGAATTGATTCCTTCTATTTTGTGTGTTTGGTTGGACGGAATGGAATCCGATTACTAAAAGAGAAGGAATCACAATTCCTTCTCCCACCTTTGGTAATCATTATTCCATTCCCATCTAAACTTTTTTTTCCAATTTTACCCTCACTTAAAATATAACCTTAAATTCAAATCTCAAATTCTCAAACCCAAAATTTCAAAACCCTAAACCCAAAATTCCAAAATTCCAAAACCCTAAACCCTAAACCCTAAATCCAAATCCTAAAATCCTAAAACCTTAAACCCTAAACCTCAAATCCCTAAACCCTAAACCTCAAATCCCTAAACCCTAAAGCTTAAAACATAAATCCCTAAACCTTAAAACATAAATCCCAAATCCCTAAACCCTAAACCCTAAATCCCAAATTCCAAATCCTAAAAACCTAAATCCTAAACCCCAAATCCCCAAATCCCTAAACCATAAACCCCAAATCCCAAAACCCTAAACCCTAAAATCCTAAACCTTAAAACATAAATCCCAAAACCCAAAACCCTAAAACATAAATCCCAAAACCCTAAACCCTAAACCCCAAATTTCAAATCCTAAACCCTAAACCTTAAACCCTAAAACCCTAAACCCCAAATCCCCAAATCTCTAAACCCTAAACCTTAAAACATAAATCCCAAAACCCTAAAACATAAATCCCAAAACCCTAAACCCTAAACCCCAAATTCCAAATCCTAAAACCCTAAACCCCAAATCCCTAAACCCTAAACCTTAAACCCTAAAACCCTAAACCCCAAATCCCCAAATCTCTAAACCCTAAACCTTAAAACATAAATCCCAAAACCCAAAACCCTAAAACATAAATCCCAAAACCCTAAACCCCAAATTCCAAATCCTAAAACCATAAACCCTAAACCCTAAATCCAAAATTCTAAAACCCTAAACTATTTTTAGAAAAATAATAATTTTAATACTAAAGATTAAACTACAAATATAGCTGTAAATTCTAAATCCCTAAATCATAAATCACACATCCCAAACCTCAAAACCCTAAACCCTATTTAGAAAAATAATAATTTTAATAATATATTTCTTTTTAATTAAATAATACTTATTTAAAAAAATAATGATTTCAATAATGTATTTTGTGTGACGAAAAAATAGTAATTAAGTGACATTATTTGAACTTTACAAAGATGTAGGTATTAAGGTCATTCTACGCCTTTTTCATTACATTCCAGTGGCAAACCAAACACTATAATCCTGATTCTGAGCTTGATTCCAGTGGTCAAACCAAACAAAATTGTTTCCTTTCCATTCCATTCCATTCCGATTCCGATTCTGATTCCGATTTCATTCCACGAACCAAACGCCACCTAAATTATTCATGGTTCTCGTAATATATAATGACTTAAGTATTTTATGTAAATAAAATATTAAAATTAGGAAATTAGGAATTATTAAAAAAATAAATAACTAATAAAAAATAAAAAATATACTCTAAAAATAATTAATAACATTGATATTTTTTCCAATATAATAAAAATTCAAAAGGAAAACCTCAACAGCTCTAGTTAGTGTACGTTTATTAATCCATAGTAAAATTAAAAGATATCAAAATTAAATAAATTAAAATATATAATATAATTATCTTTATTAACTATTTTCTAAAATTGAAATAAGCACCAATTGTATAAAAAATAAGCATGTTGAATCAAAATGTAAAATAATGAAAATAATAACTCTACCAAAATACTCTTAAAATATTTTTTTTTGGTTGTACAAATAACATATTTCATTAAAACTTATGCCGTTATGAGACTTATTCAAACAACGGATTGGAGCTTAAAAATAGACAACCTCCTCATGATTCTCTTATTGGTCTAACGATAAAGACTCATCATTCTTCTTGTTTGTAATTTGAAACATACAAAAAGTATTATTTGGTCTAAAAACCTCCTTAAAAGAAAACTCTTAACAAATAGTAAAACATTACAACAAAATTCAGCAAGAATAGATGATCTCAGCCAAAGAAATCAGCATTTTGGGTCATTACCATTACCACATCAACATTTTGATAATTTCCTCTTCAGCATAGTTACTGTGTGGTAAGCAAATTTCAACTGATGTAATGGTTTCCAATGACTACTACATTCGCAAGCACCAATCTGGTGATTTCATATCAATCATAATAAGCTCCCCAACCGGATTGAATAACAACGCTTGACATTTTCACCATTGACAGGTCCATGCATTCTCAGATTTTGAAGGATAGAAATTATAAACCATATTAACATTAATGAGCCATTCACCACTTTGCATAAAATAGTTGCACCATGATTGCCAGATTCAGAGAAGGTACCTATCAGCCTGAATCAAGAATTTCACTCTTGCCTGAGTATGGCGTGGGCCTTAAATGAATCTCCAATGTAAGGCATAAGCTCAGGATTCATCCGATTCACTTTGAATTTATCTCCATGCCACTCTGAAATGAAGATCCTAGATCAGCTAATAGTATTCAAATAGATCCAATAATTCAGAAGATAATGCCAAGAACCAAGGTTAAAAAGTGTTAGTTTTCATGAAAAAATCAGAAAATCCCAATCATTCATCTCCTTTGGGATATTTGGCTATTCCTTAAACTTTTAAAGGCTGATGGCAACAGAAAATCTTTAAGCGTCTGTCAATGTAACCTATAATATTCATAACTTGATAGCTATAGAAAAAGATCTTAAGTAACATGCACAGGAGTGATTTGGAAGTTTAAAAGAGTTAGAGGAAAAGCTACCCTTAAAACATAAAATTCAGTAACAATCAGAAAATTAGTTCTGATAATAAACTTGAATTTGATATGCCGGTTTAAACATAATACACAGAAAAGAAAACTGTGTAATTGACAGAAGAATTATGATATTAAAATTTTAAAAAGCCCTAGATGATGTGCTTTCTTTAAGCTAACTTCATTTCAAACTTCAAATAAGGGGGAAAAAAGAACTTCAAGAATCACCTTCGTCCATCTTACAATGGGATGACAAAAATGATTCTCCAACCATATAATTGACTCATCGTAAATCATGCACCTTAACATGTTTTGATGTTGAGCAATGGATCAGTCCTCAAAGGTTCATTGCACCAAACCTGAGGCCAAATATATAGACAGATCAGCTATTGCTATCCCCATAAAAAAGGAGACAAAAGATAGAAAAATAAAAAGGAACGTTTCTTGAATAACAATAGCCAACATGAAAACTAAGCAAATCCCAGTCTATGACATTCAAATCATAAATTGAAACAATTAGGATATTAGCCAGAGATGGATTAACAGAAATGGTAGTAACAACTTTGATGACTATGAAAATAGAGTCATTAGCACACTTTTTTACTTAATACTTGTTTCATTCAATAAATAGTATTTTTGGAGCTAAAAATATTAAAATATAATTTTTTTAGTAAAAAGGGGTGAAAATATAATTTTTGGTCAGAAACTACCATGTGACATGCCACGTAAGCAGAAGAGCTGATTGGGCAAGCCACGCAGACGCCACGCAAGCTGGGAAGCGAATCACGTTACGCCGCGTGTAAAGAGGACGAAATGCGTGCCACGTATTAGCACGACGTTCAATCCGAGTTCGTAGTGCGGTCAAACTTCTCTGCCACGCGTGTTGCCACCCGATTGCTCGTCGTGTTCCACCCGTGTGTCACGCCATCTGTTTTCGCAAATCACGTCGCATAGCGTTGAATCAGCAAGCATTGACTCTGATCGGTCTCTCCTGCCACGCGACGCTCTCTGATTTGCCCAGTGAATTTTTTCCCTGCCACGTGTCACTCTGTGATTAGCTAAAGTTGTTAATTTGCTTGTTTTGATCTCAGCCCTAGATCTGTAGCAGATCTGATAGTCAAGATTGCACCTGAGCAATATTTAAGTCTCTAATCACCCTGTAAACCCGAAGAGGCCGTCATTAGTATAATCTTGGTCAGTTTTTGGAGTTAAAAATAGAGAAAAATACATAAAAATACATAAAAATTCAAGAGGGGATACGATTTTGGTGAAAATTCAAGAGGGGATACGATTTTGGTGAAAATTCAAGAGAAGATTAACACTACGATTCAAGAGATTGATTATATTTCTTCTTCTACTCTTTTTTGTATCAATTTTTATGTCTTCCTTTATAAAAAATATGAGCTTTATGAACACAATTATGTGTAATTAATTTATTAATCTAGGGATCTTATGAACCCAATTTTCACCATGTGATATTTTATCCCAATTATAATTATATTATTTAATCTAATTTTTATGTTATTAATTGTTTGGCCAACAATTTATCTATAGAGACAATTAAATAGATTTATGAGAATTATTTAATTGTTTGTCTTGATTAAATAACATACATAGTTTCTAGGCACAAATGTATGATTCTTATGTATGTGATCCATAATTGACGAACTTAATGAATAGTATGCAATTTAATTGGCATGAGAGTGATTAAATTAATTACTACATGGTGTATAGTTTACTTGAAAAAAGAATACATGTTAGGTTAGATTCAATTGATCATGTAATTAATTAATAATTATATCGAAGAGATTTTAGCGATTAACATGTTTAGAAAACTGGAAGATTAAGTATTCTTAAATATTTTCTTATATATCCTTTTAGTTACCAAATTTGATTTAATTAATTATTACTATTTACTTTTAGTTATTTTAATGTTACTTTCTTAAAATATAAAAATACAAAAAATTGATTTTTATTTTTTTTGTTTTAAAAATTAGTTTATAATAAAATAATCTCCTAAGAACGATCTTTTTTTGCGTATTTATTGCATACACTTCGTGTGTGACGATCAAACTTCTAACGAGAAGTTATTATAATGCATACAAGGATAGCACAAAGTATGTGTTCTCATCTTGCCATGTTGATAAGGAATCTAGGAGAACACTCATAGACGACCACAAAGTACTTGTAAAAAATACTTCAACAACCAAAGAGAAGAAATAAAACGAACAGAGACTTACCTAAAAAAATTCAAGATTAATTAAGAAAATAAAATAAGACAAATCATTCAAAAAAGAGAAGCAACAATAAACTTCAAACATTTACATTTTCTCATTATTAAACAAAGTGAACCAAATATTTATGGACAAAGACACATAAAACTAGTAGGCTAGAACTCAAAATGATTATTTACTGAGAATAGAAAATATGGCAATAGAGAAATAACCTTACCTAATTTCTTGAAAAAAAAGTAGGATAGTGATATTCCAACACAAATCTGCTGGTTTGCTCTTAGAAACTGGATGGTAAAATGACAAAGCACTACTCCAACGGTAAGTGCAAGCTTCCACCATAGCATTCACTCACTGATGTCTAAAAGATTGAAAAGAAATGGATTGATATTGAGCATAAGAATAAATTCACAAACAACCACACTGCTATATTATGGAACTTAGTTACACAGATTGATATTAAAGGGGAAGAGGCAGCTACTCACTAAAAGAGTAATAAATATTCTAAAACAAATGGATGGAAAAATGCACTCCATTTCTTGATGAATATCTTGGAAATACATTATTCTAGCAAAATATAGACTGATTTAGAAAGATATATTTTTCCTTCAAAAAGAACAAATGTAACCCTTACCTGAAGATATGGAAAGACAACTTCATAGACTTGTGACAAAAAATTTGACTTCAAGATGTTTCTGATGCAAGATATGAAAACCAATTACGTTTATACAAATTAATGGAAATGTTCATAAAAAATGCAACTAGATTTCTTGATTTCTCCTAAAATATTACTAGTTAGTGACACTGTGACACTTCAAAGAATGACAGTAAAGGTTAATGACTTTGTCAACAGAAATTGTGCCATCTCGTATACATCATTCCCACTGGAAACCAGTACAATAAATAATCTTACTTTACTGGAAGGATGTATTTTTTAAGAGATGAATCGCTATTCACTACAGATATGGAAAAAATTTGAGTTAAATAAAAAACTAGGATACGGAGGAGGATGAGCAAGGGGCAGGGGCACAGAACCACTATCACACAGCACGATGTTAACTACAATTTTAACATACCTTTGAAGGAGACGGAAGCAGACATAGATCTCCTCAATATCCAACTCAACTTTTAACTTAATATACTGTTTGAAAATCTCACAAAAGCTGCATAAAGCTTCATTCCAGTCCTCACATGTGGTATCTAGCAGTTGTTTAGATCCTATGGTAGTACATCGCAGAATTGAAGATAAATTTCCATTTGACCCTGATTTATAATACATCTTAGCAAAAAGGTTTAATATCATGCATTTGCTCCTTTCGAATTCATCAACCCATTTGGGAGGATTTCCAGCCCATAGAGAAGCAGAACCAGTTGATTCCAAATGGCTCTTGATGTTCTTGATATCTGATGATGCTGGAGGATATTCCAATTTGTCGCAGAAAGCATTTGATGGAAAATCTTGCTTCCGGTGTTGAGGAAGCAAGGCAAGTATGTCAACTTTCAGTTCTTCAGGCAATTGTTTCAAAACTGAGGCATCTACTTGACTCAGTGATGCAGGCATCAAATCCGTATTCTCAAGACATAATGTGGGAATATCCACATTATGGGATCCTCCCAGAGAACATGTTGCTTGTTCTTTTTGCTGCTTTCCCTAACAAAAGGTCCATTGATGTATAAAATACATAAGTCAAAGATGACAAGGTAGAATGTATGAGGGGAAAAGAAAAGTGTCGAAAAGTGCAACAATAATCTCTCAGTAGCAATTAGCTTTGAGAATAAAAGCTTACCTTTTATTATTAATAATTTAATATAACTATATAACAAGATGAAAACAGACATCATCGGAATCAACCTTGTGCAAAATTGTTCAACAAGAAAAATGAGGGGTGAGTACACGTCATGATATTCACTTTTCACTCTCTTTTGTTGACCAGCCCAGTATTAAAAAGTGTCTTACTGCTTACTTGTTGTGTCACATTTGTTTCTGCATTAAGCCCGAATAAAATAAATAATTTAGGTTAAATTACATCACATGGCAGCTACGGTCAGTTTCACCCCACATGTTTCCTGATTCATTTGAAATCTTATTAGTTTTAGGTGTCTCAAGTCTCTCTAATCGGTGTCAACTCCATATTTACAATGAATTATTATTCCTATGCGTTTTATGTGTTTATTTTGTGTTAAATAGGTATTTAGGGCCGACGAACAAAAAGAGGCAAAAATGTATATTTAGAGCAAAAACAGGTACTTGATCAATCGAACTTCGATCAAAATCAAAGATACAAGGACTAAGGGATATCAAAGCACACACCAAGAGCAACTTTTCGAGAAGATTTTGATGAGAAGATTAAAGATTGAAGATTGGGTTAAACTGGCTTCATCCTCTACTTTTTATACGTTTTTCTTAATCCTCTTCTTTATAGTTTTCATGAAAATAATGTTGATTCTTGTAGAATATATGTCCAGATAATTCAATAATGTAATTATTAGCAATTCAAAACCTTACGCTATGGTTTAATTAATTTAATGTTATGAATTATTTTAGTTTCGATTCTTAATTCTTAATGTGTTCAATTTTATATTTAAATGTCAAAAAACTATACATATTATGAGCTAGAGTATACAACTAGTTTATTGAATAGATATATTTATTGCTAGTCTAAGGTAGTAGCCTGTAATTGCTAATATCTTTATTAAAAGTAGAAACTTATAGCTTTTGATATAAGTAAGATTGAATGCTTAGATTAAAGATTATCAATGATTTTAATCTTACCTAATTTAGTTATTATATTTTTAGATCTTAATACAATAAATGAATTAAATTTAGTAAATGTACTTCTAAGTTGTTCAATTAAATTAGACTAATAATTGTATTATTAATCAATTATATGGTAAGAAAATGTAGGTAGTCTTAAGTAGACCTAAATTTATAAAGCTAAATTTAAGAATTCAAAAAGGATTTTAAATTATAAAAGTGATTTAAGTCTTGAGAAACTAATTTTGATTCATAACATGATTAATTGAATTGTAGATTAGTGGTGAGTATAGTCCCATGATCACATATCTTTCATCCTCCTTGTGCAATTTACCTTTATTATTGTATGCTATTTTCGTTTTCATAATAACCCAAAACCACCCTTTAGCTAAGTTTACTTAACTCACTAAATTAATTAGAAGTAAAATTGCCAACAATCCTCTGCAAAAAGTGGGTTCGACCCTTGTAACCATAGTTACATCGACACAATTTTAATATAAGTAGGGTTTAATTTTTGACAATTTTAATAATGATATTTTGTTTTTGTATTATAGAGAATAGTAAAAGTGCATTGTTAGGGTTACATCTCATTTACTGCTAAATATACCGTCCACGTTGTAATTTTACAATTTATTTTCTATTTTAGTACCAATTTATTATTTTCCCTTTTCAATTCATTTCAACCAGTTGCATTTCCCAACTTCTGTAAATAAAATGAATGCAGTAGTTGGTGAAACGTACCTGTAAGCATATTAAAAATTCATGGGTGTGGTTGTGTCTTCGCATAATTTGTCACCATTTTATCAAGTGGCAAGCATCTTGGTGATTTCAATTATAGCAGGGTTCATTGGGTATAAGCCCCTAAGATTAAAATGGCACAGAAGAATAACAGAGACCATAATGCCCCTGTAATTCTTATATGTGGGCCTCATGTTAGCGTTCCACCAATTTCTCTATCAATTCTTTAGTGTGAGTACTACTTAGATCATTCGATGGTTGCCCCTATACCAAAATTGGGTCCGCCTCTGAAACAGATACTAATGTCGATGGTGAACATGCCTTCAAAAATCTTAACATGTAATTAAAAGAATAAAATTTCTTTTTTCTTTTAATGTGTGACCTAGGCTATTTTCAGCATAAATGTACCCCTCTCTCGATGAAAATTATGGGTCCCTCACTGATTTTATTTTCAATATAAAATCTCGGTGTACAATGGATTATAAAATAATAAAACAAAGTTAACAACCCATGAATGTTTTGCCTTTTGCATTACAATTTATATGTATATATATGCTACATTCTAAAAAAAAAGTTTAGAAAGTTACCTTTTCATCTTTCAATATTGCGTTTACAGAGGCCACATCATTAAAAACACGTACTTCTCCCTTGTAAATTACACCTAGGTAGACAGAGCCCAAAAAACAAATTAGGTGTTCTGAACAGTAGCATCAGCTATACCAAGAAGAAAAGCCTCACCTTCTACTGGTTTATGTAATAAATCACTGCTGGGACTTTCACTTTTGCCCTTACTTTTACCAACAAAATCAACTAATCTTCCTCCATAAACTTCATTAAGTTCTGAAAAAACCTCTGCCGGAAGACTCTCTACAACTCTAAAATCAAGATGAGATAAAGGTGGTGGTGCAGAAACCCGGGTACGAGAAGATTCACCACTAGATTGATAACTTCCTCCTAATTCTTGAATGCTAACTTTATTTCCACATGATTGATATAAACTTTTATTAGTACTCAGATCATTCCCATCTGCAAGATGATAAATTGAAGGAGATAAAATTATAGCTCATCCTTGAATATATTAATCTTAAACAGCATATAGCATTCATATAAAAGCATACATGTAATATAAGTAGAAGTTCCAAAGTTTTTACTATAATGTTTCAATGAAACTTCTGTTTGACTGTTCTTGTTTAAAGACAACAGAGGGGAAGAGAGGGAAAAAAATAAAACTTGCAAGTAATCTAAGTAATTAATTCCCAACTCTGACACTCTTTCACCTAATTTTGGTAATTAAGTCCTCTTGCTTTATTTTAGAGTTGAGACTAAAGATATCATGTATATTAGAATTTTTTTTGGCAAGGATCCACCTAGCACACTACCTCAACATATTCCAAAACAACGATGATGATTAGAAAATCAAGCATAGATTCCCATTCCAGGCCTTATTCTGATGTGTCATTTCCTTTGATTAGGCTCATTGATTTGATTTACATTCATATCATTTTCCTCAAGAGTCTTTGAATTTACTTAAATGCTAAGAACCCACTTACTTCTTTATTGATCTTTCACAAGATAAGTTCAAATGTTACTCCTTAATTATATATAATTGTCTACAGGCTTACCTTTCAATGTTATTTCTCATTTAATTTTCCTAATTACGTCCTGAAATTTTTGAGGCGTGACAATTAATGGTACTGTTTTTTGGTTACGAAAGTATTAAATGAAAAATTGCAAGTGCAATATATTGGAAGCAAAAGAAAGCTAGTAAAAGAAAAATCAATCCACGTCATGCAAAGCATTGTTCTAAACAGATTAGAAAGATGATCCATATCTGCATATCATAACAACTAGAAATAATATCAACACTGAATTGTAAAATAATTGACTGCTGCATGCATAGAAGATAAAGTAAGCAGTACCTGAAATTGCTTTCTCCCTAGACATATCCTTAGGTACGAATTCTTCATCAGGGCTTGCTGAGGTAGATATGAGCCATGATTTCAAAGTATTATTTCCTATCCCTGCAAGCAAACAGTCAGTGGTCACATTGGACTGTTTGAGCTATGTGGCAAAGGTATGCACAGTGGAAGTACAAGACAAATCTCTATTGACATAGAGACTGTGTAAGAGAGAGAGCATGGAAATGCACGGCAGATATAATGCTGCTGAGATTATGCGAAACTTGAAGGAAACCATAGTAGGCCATATCCTATATTGTCAAACTTACCTTGCTTGCAAGAATCGGAACTCTCAAGTCTTGAAACTTGCAGGCCAAGACCCCTAATCTCCTTAACATCTAAATAAATATTTATGATAAAGTTAGCAACAGTTATCAGAGAAATCAGACATATTGAGAAGCATCTATATTACCTATTCTGAAAAGTCCAAACAGTTGTTTTGTTATTCGCTGCAGCACTTCCACATCATCAGTAGCCATGGGAACCTATACTAGCACAAATTATTCAAATCTTAAATCTCAAAACTCAAACCAGAATGGTTTCCATCTAAAACCGATTCTATATGCCCTGACCATGCATATATGTTATTAGAAAAGGGAAAATAGGTCATGATATAATTACAGTTAGGGAGTGGCTCAAGTTTTCACAATCTCCACAACCCATATACTTCTGAGGCTCTTCTGCACCTTTTCGCCTCTTTTTAAGCTGCACAATAAACCACATGAGACATAAAGTTCTCGGTTTTAAAATAGTCAAGTTGGGAGACTTAACAAATAAAGAATCAATAAATAATACAACCTCAGGGAACTTTATCAAAGGAAAAAAATACAGAATCCAACTCAATTCTAGATATATCATCAGAGCATCCCGTCATTACATATATATGTACCTTTAGAGTAAAAGTGCGGCCCTGCATTCCACATCCTTGCAAGCGCAAAGAAACCTCCTTGCAAAGATTTGAAAGAAACATTTTACTCTGAAAAATAGAAGTGTCATTGTATCAACTGTTCAATTTCCTATAGATTAATAAAGTATAAGACTTGAGCTTCCTAAAAGCATCAAAATACTAACATCTTTTGAGTCCTTAAACCTCACACCCCAATTTACTTCAGCACCTATGGACTTGCTTTCCTGCAAATCACATACATTAAATTTAGGAATATGGGTATCCCATGAAAAAATAATGAGACAAAATAAACGGAAATGAGATACTGGATTAAAACAAAAAAAATGATATTTTTCATAGATGGATTACTCCTATTGTTTGACACTAGAACAACCCATTATTGCATTTAGATGGTAAAAAGCCCTTGGCATAAATATTACAGATCATGCAAACAAAACAATATAGTCCTATTATTTAGCATGCTTATTAATGCAACCTGGGAAAAAAGCTGATAAATCTAGTATAGCTTTCTTCAATTATGTATGTGTGACATTATTTGATGGAAAATTTATACAGCTTGCACAGGTCCTGTTATTAGCCAAACCTGAATCATTCCAATGAGCCGATTATCTATCCCTCTACTGTAATTCCATAACATCTCCCCAGTTTTCCTTCCAAAATCCTTTTCGAGAGACTCCTGGATGCATCAAGAAATTGTATCACATAATGATAACTTGTTATAAGAACAAAGAAAAAGCTGATATTGTAAAAATCAGGATAAATTAATTCTGAAGCAGATCTTTGAACCAAATTATTTGTTGAAATCAAATATAAGTCTTGTCAAGTGAAAAAAGGAAGAAGAAGCAAATGTTGAATTAAGCTGTAGGCATTAACAGATTTCTCATTAAGATAGTCCTAGAAATAATTAACCCACCTCAAAAGAATATATATATATATATATATATATAGAAATAAAAGAAAAGAAAGGAAAAAACAAAGGACCCATTTGGTATTATTGTAGTCTCCTATTGGGTAATAGACGGGAAAAAATTAAAAAAAGGTGCTGCTAGGCATTGGGAAAAGAGCTTCTGAAATAATATTACTGAAACTAGACCTAAGTGTTTGATATGATAATGGAGTGATGTGGTGAAGAGCAAAGAATAATGCCTTTTGTTCTCCTTGAGCACTAAAAACATCACCTTATCAACATAACTGTAAAATTGAGTCAAACAACACAAGGTTCCAAAAAACGCACTGAGGCGCCGCCTTGAGGTGAGGCGGTTGATGGAGGCCTTGAGGCTAACACCTCATCCAGTTAATTTAAGGCTTACACCTTTTGTAGTAACGCTATGCGCCTTGAGGCAAGTTGAGGCTTAAGCCTCTTTCATGAAACAATAAAAAGCCAAATTATGTTATTTTTAAGTTAGGTCCAGATTTTTATAAAAGCCCAATAGCCATTAAATAAAAAAAATAAAATAAAAAGGAAACAGAATAAATGAAAGGACTCCTAGAAGATATAATAGATAGCAAATAAAGATCCTTTCTATTCTGCTGTTGGTTGGTTTCCTTTCTTGCTGCCTCCAAATTTCATTTACTAAAGAAGTGAAGATAAAAAGACAACGTTGTTCTCAGTTCTCAGGTCAGTTTCTTCTTCTTCTTCTTCTTCTTCTTCTTCTTCTTCTTCTTCTTCTTCTTCTTCTTCTTCTTCTTCTTCTTCTTCTATCTTTTTTCCTTTCTTTTTCTGTGAATATCTTCTTCTTCTACTTCTATTTTTTTCCCCTTTCTTTCATCTGAATAACTTCCTCTTCTTCAAATTTTTCCCTTTCCTTTATCTGACTCTAACATTCTGATATTCTGAACATCTAAAAATTTTGTTTCTTTGCTTTGTTTATATATTTGATCATAGCATTTACAAAAGAAAGAAAAGATATTGTTTCATCAAATCAGTTATCTTCTTCTTTTACTATTTTTCCCCCTTTCTTTTATATGATATTTTGACTATCTTATTCTTCTTATTCTACTATTTTTTCCCGTCTGATATTATAAGTATCTGATTCTTCTTCTTGTACTATTTTTTTTTCATTTCTTTTATCTAAAATCTTGAATATCATTTTATTTATTGATGTCTATGACTCAATATTGTTATTTTCTAACAATTTTCTATCTACTATTTCATGTTTGTCTTGTTTATGACACTGTTTATAATCTTTTTTTATATTAATATTGCACCCAGTTTCAATGTCTTGTTCAACGAAGGGTCCTGCTTGGGAATATGCCATTGAACTTTCTACTCCAGGAGATAAGCATGGAAAAAACTACAAGTACTTGAAGTGTAAGTTTTACATAACAGATACAAAGGGAGAGGTTGCTAGATTGAAGGACCACCTTATTGGTACTCGCAAAAATAGTGCACCATGCCAGCAAGTGCCTGCTAAAGTCAAGGAGAAAATGTTGAACTATTTGGAAGAAAGTAAAGAGGCAAAACAACTAAGGAAGCAAAATTTTGAAAATCTGGTTGATGATGGTGCTTATTTTTGAGGAGTCCAAGCCATCAAGAAATTCAACCTTTTCTTATTGTTGGTGGTTCTGGTTCACAAAGCCAGAGAGGAACTAGAAGACCAATGGATAAATTCATGACAAATCCTATTGGCAATGATGATGCTGAAAAGGGAAATACAACCAATTTATCTCCAGCCCCAATTTTCAATGCAAAGGAAGCTCAAAACTGAGTTTGTTTCGACATTGGAAAATTCTTATTTGAAAATGGCATTCCTTTTAACGTGATTAAAAGTCCATCCTTTGCAAATATGGTTCTCTCCATTGGCTCATATGGCAGGGGGCTTAAAATTCCTACCTATCATAATATAACATGGATATTAAAAGAGGAAGTCAAAACAACAGAGATGATTGTTAGTGACGTGAAAAAGACTTGGAATGCTACCAGAGTTTCTATAATATCTGATGGTTGGAAAGATACTCGAAGAAAAAGCTTGATAAACTTTCTTGTGAACAATCCTCAAGGAACTGTGTTCCTAAAATGTGTTGATGCATTGAATGCAGTGAAAGATGCAAATATGTTATTTAAGCTTCTTGATGATGTTGTTGAGGAGGTAAGGAAGGATAAAGTTGTGCAAATAGTGACAGATAATGCATCAGCCTATAAATCTGTAGGAAGAATGCTGATGGATAAGAGAAAACACCTCTATTGGACTCCTTGCGAAGCACATTGCCTTGACCTTGCTTAAAAGAATTGGAGAATTGCCACAGCATAAGAACGCATTGTTGAAGGCAAAGAAGGTGAGTAACTTCATATATAATCATGGAATTGTTTTGGCAATTATGAGGCAATATACAGAAAGAGAGCTGATACGTCCTGCTGCCACCAGTTTTGCTACTGCATATTTGAGTTTGCAAAGCATGCTTCAATCTAAAGAAAAATTGGAAACTATGTTTGTTTCTAAAGAATGGAAAAACTGTTCATTTTCAAAAAAGAAGGGAAAGAAGTAAAGAAGATTGTGCTAAATGATCACAAATTTTGGCGTAGTTTGGTCTATGACATTAAGATTACCAAACCTTCAGTTTCAGTGTTGAGATTGGTTGATTCGGAAAAGAAGCCAGCAATGGGTTTTATATAGGTGCTATGGATCAAGCCAAAGAGGAAAGAGCAAAAAATCTTGGAGGAGAAGCGGCAAGTTATAAGGAGATTTGGGATATTATAGATGAGAAGTGGAAATTTCAACAACACCGTGATTTGCATGCAGCAACATACTTCTTGAACCCACAAATTCAATTTTCTGGTAATATGTCTACCATGTCTACCCATTATGAGATTAAAATGAGGCTGTTTAATTGTATGGAGAAGTTGATTGCTGACCCAGAAGAGAAACAAAATGCTCATGACCAATTGGGTGACTTTATAGACAGAAAAGGATTGTTTGGCCTTCCACAAGCACCATTAATTTTTAAATCTCAAGAACGTGGTTAAAATAATTAATTTTCAAAATTCAATTTTTACCGTGCAGTTTACGAATGTGGTCATATTTTTTATTTTCATATTTGATGACATCTTGACATAGCTTGATTTTATTCTTTTGTAGCTACTTGGTGGAATCTACATGGAGACCAAACTCCTAGCTTAAAGAGATTTGCAATTAAAGTGTTGAGTCTCACTTGCTCGACCTTGGGATGTGAACGTAATTGGAGCACGTTTAACCAAGTTTTATCTCTATGGTTATAACATTTTAATTTTGGAATATAATAATTTCTCACTAAGTTGTTCTCTTCTAATAATATTGTGTTTGATTTAATTAGGTCTATACAAAAAGAAGAAATCAATTGAGCACACTTACGATGAATTTTGTAGTTTATATCATATATAACAATAAACTTAAACATAGATATATGAAACTTAAAGAAGATGAGGATCCTTTGATACTTGATGATGTGTCATCAGATGATAAATGGTGCGCTAGTAATAGAGACTTAGAAAAACAACAAGTACTAAAGATAAAGGTAAGTAAAGAAGATTATGAATAATTTTATGTTAGCACCTCACCTTAACTAATAGTTTCTTACAACTATTGTTTATTCATAGGCAAAGAAAAACAACTACAAGAGGAAGAATGGATGGATGAAAATATTAAAGATGTTAAGGAAGATGAACAATACATTAGAATTAGATATGATGATTCAATAAAAGATGAAAACAATGGTGACGAGGGTGGATGAATGAGAATTAGTAGACTCGAGGAATGAAAGGGAATAAATTAACAATGACCAACATATTAAAACACGTTTTGTGACTTTATTTGAATCTTAACGTGTGTTTTAGACATTTATTATATGGTTTGAGATTTTATATCTAAACTACTTATGTTGTTCTTATATTTTTTTTATCTGTGTTAACTACTAATGTATTTTTACTCTATATAATAAGTTATTAATAATTTTATATAACTTTTTTCAATTTTAAGTGAGGCTTATGCCTTGCCTCAATTTGGACAACTACCTCGGTAATCGTTTTCGTCTTTTGGAACCTTGAAATAACAAGCATAGAATTTTTCAACTATTACCCATCGTGTTATATTGCAACAGAACCATCCCAACAGATGAATGAAAATTAAGACCCCAAAAATGACCTTTGAAATCATGCGAAGCTTTCCACAAGTCTCGACACCCCGCTTCTTCAACTTGTCTTCTAAAACATGTCCTATCCCTGGAAGTGACTTGATTGGTAATAGATGTAAATAATCATCCACCTGAAGTGCCAAAAGGTAATTAATCATAAAAGTTGCATTGACACAAAATTCCATAATTTATTTATTCAACTTTTGAAGCCACAAGCACTCAAAGACATAAGTGCAAGAATCTGAGAACAACAAAAAAAGTCAATTTTACAAGTATTCCTAAGATTTAGGTCCTTAGTTATCGTCCTCGTCACTATTATATTGATAAATGATAGTGAAAGACACAGAACATACCAAAAAATTAATTAGTACTGAAAACTTTCAGTCCGGGTAATAAAGATGATGTGTACTGGGAAAGTCAATCAAGGTTCACTCGATGAGATAAAAACAGAAAACTTGAACACTGTTTTTTTTGGATAAGTTACACGAAACAGTAAATTTAATAAAAGGAGAGAAGTTTCTTGAAAAGTTGTACTTATAGTTGACTTCACGACCAACACTTAGACAGAATATAGCAATCCTAAATTGAAAACAAAATAAATAAGGGAAGTGATAGTAACCACATATGGTGTAGGTGTCGGAAATTGTTTTCCTGCCCAACTGGCAGAAAAATTGTGTTGCCTGACACCTTAGTGCAAAGGATATAGTAGCATCCATGCCATACAACATATTTCAAAAATGAGAAACATTACACTGATTCAAACACATCAATAAGGTTACTTAAATGTTATTAGCTGCCATACTAAAATATATTGATAATAAATAAATCATCAGTAACCAAAACTTGTTAATGACTTACCTTCTCAAGAGGAATGTAACACTGGCCATTTGGCTTTGCAGTTCTAGTGGCAAGACGAGATAAGAGCATATTCCCTGCTATGCCCGCACTGCAAGTGCATCCTGTAGTCTCAAATATCTCCTTTCTTATTTTTGAAGCTAAAAGTTCAGGATCTCCCTCACTGAAATCTGTGGCATCTAAGAATGCTTCATCACAACTTACAGCCTACACTTAAAAGAAAACTGCAATTTCAGTACTACAAAATAGAATATCAAAGCACATAAGAAGGATATGTTTCCACAATCAGACCTGTACTTTCCTGCAATGCTTATGCAGGATGTTATAAAACTTATCAGCCACCTGCACATTGTCCAGCTATCAAATTACATATACCTTAGAAGATAATTACTGACATGATAAAATGACAAGTATAAGGAAAGATATAACAAAAAAATAGTATTTCCCCCCTTTATAATCCACTTTGAAGATAAAGCTGTAAAACTATATGCTTAGTGTGGGTCTACCTCCTCATATGCTTCAAAATTGTAAGGAAAAATGATAAGTTGGGGACAAAGAGCCTTGGCATCTCTTACAAACATTCCAGCCCTGACTCCTGAATTTAAAAATAAATAAATAAATAAAAGACATTTTTTGAATACATACTGTAACCATCCGACGCCAAATCACACAGCTAAGAGATTATGAAATGTTTTTGCAAAACCCTAACCATAATTACGAGCTGGGTAGTTAGCAGATGAAATTTCAGCTGTTCCTTTTGGGTTGTCAGAATGTGAAATTGCAATTGGTTTATCCATTAATTCTGGGTGCTCCCTGATTACCACAGAGACAAAAAAGCAGTCCTGCACCAGCATGTTGGCATCAGTTTACTGCATCAGCATAATTCATCCAAAAATCTCATCAATTTAATACTGCTCCAAAATATATAATTTTATAGACATAAAGAGTATTCACTATCCTATGAGACAAGCAGCTTTCACAAACAAATGTAGTTTAGTATCAAGAGCGTTAGATGGATACCATGTCAATGTGAATAACAACTGTCTTCCGAGAATCAACAGGCACGGAGAGATTAGAACCCCCACACTTAAAACCCTTAGAGAGGCTGGCAAAACGCTTACGGTACCTATTTCTCCAGGTTCCCAAGAAATGCAGCCTTGAGCTCTGAAGACATCAAAAGTCAGAATATTGTCCAACAGAACAGTAGTTCAGTTAATAACAAAGAATAAGCACAGCTCATGTTATGTCAGATGAAATTTATCTCAGAAGTTCAGCAACCATAGATAAGTTTAAGTATCTGAAACATCCAGATAACAGTATGGTGAACGATCCAGCAGTTATTCTAAGCTTAACATTTTATCGCACAAGAACAGCACAATTCCTTATGTTCTTTGGAAAGTGCTGGACCATGCCAAAAACGGATCATATGACACAAGATCTTGCTAAACTTTGAAGTAAGGTGATCACGACCTTCTGTAGCTCAAAGGTAAATAAAGAAAGAAAAATCAAATAGACTAATAAAGATTATGATCAAGTCATAATAAATTCGTAATTGATCCATTACACAACTAATACATATTTATATGAAAAGCAAAATATGAAACGCCTATGTCACCAATGCAGTACCTTGAAATAGTTCTCCACGAAATTGGGATCCATGGGAGTTGAATGACTCTGGTGAGACCGTACGGCTATTGGAATCAACATGCCATTTGTATCCTGATTGTCAGAGCATAAAATACTATCTGAAACCAAATTAGATTTAGAGGGACTGGTACAAAGACAATTGTTTGCACTGTTAACATCTTGTTCGTCAAAATTACTCTTTTCAACTATTTTCACTTCACAAGATCTTTCATTTCCTATACTTGGCACCTCAGTCAAAGCATCAGCGTTATGCATGATGTCACCGGAACCTCCACCACTTCTATAATCCAGGTGACTCACTTCTGATGAGTTATCATCCTTCTGAGTATCTCCCTTAAATGATATGTCCTCAGTTTCACACTTGACTTGAAGAAAATTTACAGAGGCTGAGCTTACTTTTGGAGTAAAGAAGGCAGACAGCTGCGGTTGATTAGCAGCAAGCTGATCAAGTTTGTAGGGAATCCCTAGACAAGAAAAATAAATTGACCAAAGATTGACATACAACATATAAAATACTTAATTTAACATTCATACCATATATTTTATGTTACCATACATCAAATCATGACCAAAACTAATTAGATTACTCCAACAAAATACACACAGACATTGATTCAAACAGGACATGTGTGAACTTACAGCTCAAGAGTTTGTTAGCAGCAATTGAATCTAAAATCCAGGTCGGTTTCACAACAGGGAGACCTCCACTAAAATACCTGTATACAAATCACAATACATTAAATCAGAATAGATAAGAGCTAAACTCTTATTTTGTGAGCTTGGGAAGATAAAAATATTAACCTCAGGTTCTTCATTTTACTGTTAGGAAGGTTGGTGCATATAATATGTGTCACACAATATCTTGAAAAGTAGTTCTCGTATCTTCCACCGTATTTCAACATGTATCCCCGCAGTTCCTGAATAAGCAGTTACAGCAAAAAATGAGAACAATGGGAAGAGCCAAGTATAATAAATCCGATCTCTTTGGTGGCAACCAATGGCCTGTCCAATTGCAGGGACAACGCAATACTTAGGATCTAATTTTATCGTTTCCATCCTTCCCTTATTCACTTGTTTTTAGAATCAACAAGACTTCAACTGAAAACCAATTAAAGAGAAAAATTAACCTGACTGGAAGGAATGGTGAAACCATCCACAAAGATAGAAACCCCATGAAATATTGGCTTCTCAGAACTTAAGCCACAGTGAGAAGAAGTTGAAGCTTCAGCATCAAACTGGTTATGAAGTTTTGTATTCTTTACAGTCATATAGCTGCACCATATTCAATTGATAATCATCTTTACAACAACCAAATAAAAAAATCATCTCAACGAACAACAATAAAAGTTGGAAATTGAATTTATCTAAACACCGATGTCCGATGACAACACATATTTATCTAAACATAAGCAACGAAAAAATTTTGATTTCTCTCCTGATGTGGCATTCACTATTCCGGCCCATCAAATAACGTGCACGTCGCAAAACTTTCTTACAAAAACAACTCTACAATCACTTATCATCTAATTTAACAACACAAGTAACAACCAATAATTACCATTTGTGACTGCTCAAACATCTCAAATTCTAAATAAATAAATAAATGACGCAGAAACCTCCGTATTAGTGAAATGCGTCAAAGATATCTCATCAGTTAAACTCCTATGGCCTAGAACATATAAGACATATTACCTGCCAAAATTTGAGAATGGGGACTTGCGAAATGAAGAGCGAGAATTGGCGCCCCAAGCAACGCCTAGGGTTTTCTGGTTGGCATCTTTCTTCTGCTTCTTGGTGTTAGTATTAGAGAGAGAGAGAGAAGAACCGGAGTCCAAGCTCCGCTTGGATCTTTGGCCAGAGGAACGAGATGAATCGAAACTCATTGTCGAAGAAGATAGAGTACGAAGAAGACTTGATGATCATTCAAATCAGGCGGTAAAGAGAATCATATAAAATATGCGCGGGTGTCTATAGACAATCGGTGTTCTTTGACTCTGACTATGTTATTGTTGTTATTATATTGAAGTGTAACCGGGGCCGTGAATGATGGTTCTCTTTTTAACAACTAAAGAATGGCGGTAGTAGTAACACGTGGATAATTATGGTAAAAGAGAGGTACTAACTAGAGTAGTTTTATTTTTATTTAAAAAAAATAGATTAGGTTTTGTATTATTAGATATTTTTTTACTTAATATTGTAAATAAAATTTATTATTAAATTTAAATATAATTTATAATAATTAATTCATTTTTATATGCGATTAAATAAAGATAAGATAAGAAACGAAAAATTTAGAATTTTTCTATCGATAATGATCAACATTTATAATTAATTATATCATTATATCTTAATTTTTGAGATTTATAAAAGATAAAATAAATAAAATTGTTTTTTAATCTAAATGATTGAGATATAATTATATAATAAATAGTATCAATTGATTATATCTCATATGTAAAATTAGGTTGACTCTTATACTTACACTATCTTTCTCAAAATTATTAAAAAAAATGATAATTATTATTAACTTTCATTGTGTTTTGTACTTGTATTAATGACCCCTTCCAATTTTTATTTTGCTTTAGTTAGATCTCCTTCTACTTTGGTTAATACCAATAATGTTTTTGAATAATTAATGTCATTAACTTTTCATCCAATAACTTTTCTTTTTATTGTTTTGATATCAAATAGTGACTAACTGTGTTTTATAACGTTAGTTGTTATTTTTTACAAATTATTATTTAAAAGTAAATTTTTTAAGTTTGTTATTTATAATTTCCTTATGTTTATGTTCAAATAGTCTTATGACTAGTTTCCCTATATCCATTTTATTTATTTATTAGTATTATAAATGTTATAAATAAATATTTAATCATTCAAAATTCTTATTTATATTACACTGTATATATCTCAATTTGTTTAAACCTTAACATCCTTATGGTAATGGTGAAACCTTTACATCTGTACATAACATAGTGTCTAAATCAAACTTACTATAAAATAGAAAAAGAGTGATTGCATTCCATATTATTCATACCATTAATAAGTATTACAATTTTAAAAACCAACTAATAACTTTGAAGAGATTCCTAGCCACTCGTAATTTCTATATATATAGATACTAGATGTATAATTTTTAGGATAAAGAGGTTATTATTGTGTACAATCGATGAAAATAATGGTTATTTTTATAGTTTAAGAAATCTATGTTTACACAAGTGATAAATCATTAATTTATCTCTACTTTAATAATTCACCTAACTTTATCCCTATTGATTGAAGATACAGATTTTACATCTTTATTCCTCTTTGTCATATTACTTATGACCTACCAACTAATAATGTGAATTATACTTCAAACTTACTGATTTTTCTATCATCTTCTTTAGTGAGTGTCATATTGTTATGGGAAGTGATTACGACTTTACTTGTTTTAATTTACTTTGATTTCAGGAGAATTATCAATGTTCCGGAGTTCATGATAAATTTGACTTAATATCTATTATTTTAGTAAACATAGTTTATCTATATTGAATTTATTTTTCAAGAAGTGTCCTTAGTTTTAATTAATATTAGAAATCTCTAATTTGAAAAATGATAGAAACTAACACAACCTTCTTCATTTCAGTTTATAAGTTAACTGAAAAATCCGAAATATATAAGCTTGTCACTTATTCTGATATTCTTGATAGCTTTCTTAAAATTTTCAGGAAAATAATTTAATTAACTTAAATTAATTCCTAAATATATGTTATTAATTAAATCTGTATGAAAAAATTTGTAAACAAAAACTAGATCAACTCTTTCACGAATATTAAATTTACTGCCTATGGTGATTTTTTTCTGTGGTATAAAATTTAATATATTTTATATGTTACTATATAGATTTTATGGCTAAGTTATACAAACTCAACCATTATAGTTTACTTAAAAATTCTTGTATTGATTTTTTTCATCTTTAATGACTAACATATTCCTATGAGATGTTTTCGTGAATAATACTAGTGGTCATACTATTTTTACAATAGGTTCTTTCCTAAATAATATTGGTGATCTTACTATCTTTACTAAGGTCTTCAATATACTTTGATAATAGTTGTTATTATAATACAACAGATTAATTTTTAACTATATCTTCTAGAGTTATTAGTTTTGGTACTTTGTATTTAACATAATTGCCATCAGTATTTATTCTATTGGTGAAAAATCTATGAGATTTTCCACTAAATCTGATAATAGTTTTGTTTGCTTAGATTAGTTGTTGTAAATTCCTAGTTTTGGACCATTATAAACCACATAAGTATTTTTGTAGTTTTATTTTTCTGTTTTTTTAACCCAATTAAGCTTTTTTCTTTCTTTTTAGAGATATTATTCTTTTTAAATTGTTAGGTTTTTCGTTCTCATTTTGAATTTGAAGTTTATCTTTTTTAAGATGAACCTTTTATTAGGATTCCTCATTAGAGTTGTTGGAGTCTAATTGTCGTTTTAAACTGTTAAGTTTTTCCTGATTAATTCTTGTATCCATAAGAGACTTTTCTACGTATAAAACTTAGAGTTATTCTTGAAGGATTCTTATTTTCTTTTTCTTTTTCTTTATCTTGATCTTGATATCAAGATGTTTCATTCTTGCAAAAACAAAAATAGTTAAATATGTTAATTCTCTTGTAAGAGCATCTGCTAAACTATCATTAGTTCTTGGAATATATTCGACATCAAAATTGTAATGTTTAACCCATCGTTACCATTTGATCAATCTTTTTTGTTTATAATCACCTACAATATTAATCATTAAAAATAACCAAAATTCTTATTATTAGTCGTGATAATGAATCTGAAACTTATTATATATATTGCAAATTTATTTATAGTTTTTTTGATAAATAAGTATTCCTTTTCACTAATATGTCAATTTAATTATGAACCATGAAAAAATCATAATGTATATTTACAAAGACATTCATTTATATCATCTACTTTTAGTTTTAAAATTGTTCTCCAATATTCATGTGAAGTACTTGTTTCAATTATCATTTTATCATCTAAACTTGGATAGTATAAAATTAATAAAAAAATTATCTGTGTTTTTATCTTATTCATGTACAAAATATCTTGTTCTGTTCATTTTTAAATATAATATTTTTTTTCAAATTTATTTGTGAAGTTTTTTGCATTTTTATAGATTTCTTACTATATGTTTCAACATATGTTAAACATCTAAATAATTTTTATAATTGATTTTTATCTTTTAATTCACTAAGAAATCTTTGAATGTTATTTAGTATTTGGACTGTAAATTATAGTTTCATCTTCAATTTCTAACATTATATACTTACTTTTTTAATGATCAATTACTGTTTTCGTCTTAGAAATTAAGATGCATTATTTCATACATTCTTATAAAATATTAATAATATTTATTTAATTCATTATTAAAAACTAAAATATCATCTATATAAACATAATAAATATTTTATAATTTCTTAAATTATGTTTATTTACCTTTAAAAAATACTTAAAGTTTGTTTTAATTTGAATGGTACAACGACTTATTAGAATTGTCCTTGGAGACAACCAAATGTCTTTAGCTTTTTAGATTTCTTATATAATCTTATTTGTCAAAATCTACTTTTGTAATCAAAATTTATTTCCTTTTATCAATGATAATAATTATTCTTTCTTTAAAATAAAATATCTATCATCAATTATTTTTTTTATTTAATGCTTCAAGTTTATTACCATTCTTTTTTTTTCTCTTATATTTTTAAGTTTGTTTTTTAGTTAAGAATATTGAACTAGTGTATACTGAATTATCTTATACTGTGACTTTTAGTTTCAGAAGTTCTTAAATTTATTTTTTTAAACTCAATTATGTTTTATAAAATATAAATCATAGGTTTTACTCTAATGACTTTGTTAAGATCCCTTAGATTCATTTACTTTTATATCTAAAATATTTTTTGAACTTGTTGTTTTTAATAATGTTTTGATATCTATTAAGACTTTATTTTCTTAAATTTTATTATAAAAATAATTTTGTTTCTCTTTTATGTATAATAAAATATTTTATATATAAAGTTGTTGTTGTTGTTTTGTATCTATCTCACCACATTTTCATTTTTTATGTTGTTACATAAAATTTAGATTTGATACAGTCAATTTTTTTAACACATAAATGATTTCACCGTCTAATATCATTAGACATATTTTATCTAAATATCGTGTAAAAAATTGATATAAATTTAGAAAATTATTTCTTATTAATAAATCAACTCATATTTTTTATTGATATATATTAGAAATATAAAATAAATTTTCTCTCATCCTGTCGTTATATCTATATATTTTAAGACTTTATTAAGATTTATTATAATATTGTTAAGAATTATTACAATTAAATATTTTGTTACTTGTTTCCAAAATTCTTTTGGGAATACATATTTAATAGGTACAAACATACAAGTTTATGTATGATTGTATCTACATAGTCATGTAAATGATAACATATATAACCTCTAAATTTCAATTCCACCTTAATACAAGTACTTTTTAGATTTGTAATACTATACAAATCGTTCATCTTTTAATGAAGAGTATTCATATTATGTGTTAATTATTTATGCATCAGTTTCTTCTAATAAATAAATACTACAATTATCACCTATATAGTATTCCTCTATTGATTCTAATTTCATTTTAAAAGCTTCTTCTAAGATTTTTGATTTATGTGAAAGTTTTTTTATGTTGAAGTTTGTTAGAACATTTATTAACATAATGTCATTTTTTATTATAAATCCAACATCTATATTTTTTTTATAGAAAATAATTTTTATTATTTTTACCAATCAAAATAATTTCATCATAAAAATTTATTTAAATCAATATTTAATTCATATTTTACATTTTAAAATTTAAAAAAATATTTGTAATTTATGAAAAAATAAATAAATTAAACACATAATTTTAGAATAAAAATTTAAGACATTAGATAAAGTATTCAGTATAGTTTAAACTTACACTTCTACGTAATCATACAATTTTTATTCTATATAACATGGTCTCAATTTATAACCAAACATATGACTATTCGTTCACATCTTGACAATACAATTAGCACAATTGGCAAGGATGTAGCGTCTTTTGCCAAAAATCCAATGTTTAATTCCCATCCTCACTCACCGCATCTAAAATTGGTTTTTATTATTTGAACTAAAAAAACATATAATTGTAGAAAAATAATACATTCAAAATCTTTAATACAACTTAACAAACATACCCAATGTCACTAATCAATCTTCAGTATTATCTTGTTCTTTGAGTCAACATTACCCTTTTTTATTTGATAAAAGCAAACATTTTCCTGTGTGTTCTAAAAAGGAATTTATAAAGCACTCAATCAGCAATAAACCAAATGTGCACTAATAAGTAAAATCATTATCAGGTCTCGAACTCACTCTTTAATATGGGCATGACAAACTTAGCTGTGGACTATAGCCGAGTCAACATGGTCCTGCATTGTGCCATATTTTTCATTTGCCATTGCTTTTCTGTATGCCAACTAGTCCAACCTGCTTTAGTAATTTGATGACTGAACCAACAAATTTTCTTTGCGCTTTTTGGTAGGGTTTGAAAATATGGGTATACCTCTACAGCTCTCTCTCCTCTTACTTTACAATACCCCATCAGTTGAAATGTAAATTACCCTCAAAGTTCAATCTCCCCACTTCTCTTTCAAAACAGAAAGGGTGATTGGGTTTTGACCCAAGTAAAAAAAGGGGAAAATATAGATCATAATCATATGCCTAGGAAAGAAGGCCGAAAGGTCGGAAAGAACACAAGTGCAAACAAATTGACAAGGAGAATACTGTTTGCCACACGTTTGTGACAAATCTCAATCTATTTGGAACATAATCATTGATATAAGTGAACCCACACAATCCACCTAGTAATATCGTACCATGTATGCCTAAACTTGTTTCAAGTTAAGACGAACAATGATAACATGCCGGTGTTTTTATAGAGGCCTGCAACAGATTGACTGAAAAAAAGTGTACCTAATTCTATTATTAGCACTAAAAAAGTTTTCTCCAGGTTGGCTAAAGGATCAATATGGTCTAGAACAATCCACTTGCAAGTGAGAGCCCTTAACTTAAACATTGCTACAATCATTGCCTGCACATGAAATGGTACTGCCAGTAAAGCAGGAAAGGAGAAATCTCAATGACAAATGTTAAAAAGGGTTTCAACAGACAAGTAAAACCGACTACAATAAAAATAGTCACTGTATTCATACAATATGAAAACTAGAATGATATTTACAGTCCTCAAGCGGAACTAATGAAAAGGTTATTTTCAAATTTTATTAGTATAATTTTATAACTTAAATAAAGCGACCAAATATTTAATCGTGTGTAAATGATAAAGTACTGAAATTAAAATAACATCATATTTCAAAATTAGTGTGAGCGATATCCAAACTATCATTCTAATTAGCTCATCGCCAATCAGACACGTTCACGGATCAACATGTAACCATGGTTAGCACAAAAAACATAAATACCCGTGTGTGTTTTAGAACGAATTTAATAATGAATAATCATAACTAGATAATTTAAAACATATATGAACATCTAATATGAGACAATGAAGTTCAGCCTAAAATAAAGAAGAGCAAAATAGTAAAAAAACTGACCGTAAAAACCTTATGTTCTTGAAAATTGCCCTTTAGTTTTGTGTGTAATTGTGATAGAAAAGTGACGTATTTATAGAAAACTTAAAGTGTAAAACATCACACATTTGGTGTAGCACAATTCTACAGATAGTTGACTACTAACTGAGATTTAAAAAACGAATCAGAGAAGACAAAATACGTCAATTTCCGATAGAGGGATCGACCCTTCTATAAGATGGATCGATCCTTCCTAAAAATAAGTTATGTCAACATAACAGGGGATCAATCCATCTAAGGTGGGGTCGATCCCTCTCTCCATACCTCCTTTTCAAAAGTTACGTAGAAAGATCACAATTGACTAAGGATCGAAATCATATCGATCCTTCCAAGCAATCCCTTGTGTAAAACTGAAGCATTCAATTTTACGTGGAAGGGTGAATCAAAGTGGGATTGATTACAGATCAATCTATATTGGGATCGATTCGTCTACTAAAGGGATCGATCTCTCTATCTAAAAAGTCTAATATCTTTAACATGCGATATCAAAATTGATCCAATCAAGAATCTATATGAAATGCATTTAAACATGTATGCAATTATTTGTGTGATAGTTATAAAAAATATAGCTGAATTACAATATTTGAGACTTGGTAAGGAACTTAGAGATAAGATTACATGCAAATGTTTTGTCTACAAAAATAACCAATCCTCAAAGCAATTAAGTTTATGACTACTGAATATTGTAAAACATCAATACTCAAATTACTAAAACCTAAAATGGCATACCAACTCCTCATTATCGAACAGAATGGATCTCCGAAATTTCAGCATAATTAGCAAGAAAATAATTTATGCTTTTAATTCCGTATGCTTGAACTTCCCGCATAAGGAAGCTCAAAGTTTGCACCTTATGACGTTACTAACAAACAAACAAACAAAGAGGGGAGAGTAATAAGAAGCATAAATAGTCATCAGCATAAGTTAACTCAATCAAATCCCGGCTAGGTTCAATCAGATTAATCAACAACAAAATATGGTACCTACGACGTTCTTGTTCTAACATCATCATCAAAGATAAAGCTCTATACAAAACTGGATAAGATGATATATGAAAAATAAAAGAAAATAACCTATTTAAAAGACGATAAGTGCTTAAGAAGTTAAAATATTGACCCAGAAAATTTCTGAATTATTACTGCAGGCAACCATTTTCTTTGAGCATTACAAAATTTTAGCAAGTTACATATAAAGAGGTTTGAAATTTAGAAAGATAGAGAATCGAATACTTGAAAAGTTCAAACTTTGGACGCTCTAATGCTCTATCATCTTTTACAAGAAAACAAAGCTGCAAATTCCTTTAAAGCGTAATATCAAACACCTGGTGTACATTTATGGGTTTCTAATTGTAGCAAACATTCTTCAGCTTGTCAGCAGCAGATTGATCCACGGAGTACTATAATGCAAATAAAACTTAAATGAGTAAAAAAAATTCAAAACCTTTGTATAACTATCATATAGAAAATGCAAAATCGAAGAAAAATGATCAAAAAAGGGAAAGAACCTTGTTGAGAACCCATAGGGAATGATTATAAGCCCTTTGGAAAAGCTCCTCGAGAGCTTTGGAATCGTCGGCATCAACCTCCCTGTAATTAACAAAGTTCTCGCGAGCATATTTGTAGTAGTAGGGTCTTGTGTCTTTTGGTAAACGCCTGACCAGCCTCAGGACCTCGCCATAAATTTTCAAAGCTTTCAGCATTTCTGTTGTTGACAATGAAGCACAATTACACAAATGTACACCGGGCTTTTTATTTGTTTCAACTGTGTGAAATATGACAAAGTATTTATGCTAATAGAAAAAAATATTTAGTCATTACAATATATTATTAATATATATATATATATATAGTAATTACAATATATTATTAAAATATATATATATATATATATTAAAAATTATAAAATAATTATAAATATAATGGATTAATGAATTAAGATTTATGATTGAATATTTAAGTTTTAGGATTTACATAATCGGGATATTATTTATAAATTAATTATTTTTTAAAAAATATATCTTTTAATTACTAATTTTTTTATTTTTATTCGTTTTATTCTTTAATGAAAGTAACATCTATATTAATTTCCCATTTCTTAAATAGTAATAGTAATAAATAATAGGCTACAGACGCTTTAAATACGCCTTTGGGCATATATGGGCTATTTGGGCCGAGTAATAACCACGTATTGATTGAAAAAATGGAGATTCTAAATACACTCGTGTTTTTTAAATTTATACATCCAATTTTTCATTTAAATGATACATTTAATATAATATTATCATATTATCCTTGCTCTTATATCCACCTTATATACTTTAAAAATAAAAAATTTCAAACACACCACACAATATATAAATAAAAATTTTCAAACACACCACACATCTGTATATGTCATTTTTAATTTAGTTCGAAACATACTCAAATTTTTAACTATTCAAAACATTATATAACAATTTTTTTATACCTTTATGTTAATTCTTTAATTAATTGGTATGAGTTGATATGTTATTTAATTCTACCTTCATTATTTCTCTTAACAAAGTTTAAAATATTTATGTTATATATTTTTAAAAATATCTATAAATAAACTATAATTGTGATTATATGCTTGAATTTTATATTTTGAAGTTATTCATTTTTTGTTATTGAACTAAAGTAATAGGTTTTTTGTAAACATGGGAAGAGTTTTGGCAAATTCTTTTGGTAGGAGTTTCAATCGATCAATTTTAATGGTTTGATAAGAATATATAAGATAGGTGATGCTATAGATAGTTGATAGTTGATTGTTGAAACATTTATGGATTTTTAGTAAACTTTAACTAAGAACCACTTTTTGAGACACATGGATGATTATGTTAATAATTATAGTCATTTCGTACTAGTTTTTAATATAATCATCGGTTATGAATATCTAGTAGTTTTTCTACCGTTTAATCATGCTTTTTAATTTTTAAAATTTATTTAAAAATATTTTTAGTTTAAATTGAATATTAATATAATTTTTAATGTATTATATTATTTAAAATATTGATATTATTTTTTTATCTTTTAACTATTTAGCAAATATTTTAAAGTAAAATAAAAAATATAAAAGTAAAAATAAATAAAATTTAATCTAATTATTAAAAATATTATGAGTTTTATTATTAAAATGTATTTTTTATGTAATTATATATAGGTTTGATTTCAATTAATTATAATTTTGATGTTATAATAATTATCATCGTCATATATTTTATCTATTATGATTATTTTAAAAAAAATCAAATTTTGAAATCTGTAATTTAAAATGACATTCCCTACCCTTAACGGTGAATTATTTTTTTCATCAATTTTAGTAAACTCTTTATATATATATATATAAATTTAGTAACATCTAAACTATTCAATTCTATATAAATTTAATAACACATCTAAATTAAAATTCAATTAACCCTATTTAGTAAGATCTGAACTATAATATTTTAAAATTTCAGTTAATACTAAGCATTGTTTTAATTACTGAAAAGGTAGTATTGTGCTTGAAAATGAATGTAAGCCTTGTAAGGTGTTTTTTTTTCTTTTTTTGTAAGTTGATCTAATATGAATTAAAAGATTATACTTGTTAATTTTTTTTAAAATGAATTGAAAAATGTAATAAAATATGGATGTGTAAGGTCGAAATTATGATTTTTTTTTTAATCTTCCATGGAAAAATTGTCGGAATAGTAACATACTCACTGAGCACATCATTGAGTAAATAACGTCTATGTTATTTTTATTAGTTATATTAATTATTAAAAATAAATATTTTAATTTTATAACAATAACGAATTAATGCTTATATTATTTTTCTCCATAATTAAATTTAGTATCTATATCCTGCGGTCCAAAATAGTCTAATTTTTATATGCATACATTCAAAAATTTAAAATAAGCATCTAACTTGTTTAACGTTTAAGATTTAAATTTTAGGGTTTAAGATTTATGATTTAACAATTAATAAAAGACCATTATTAATATGTAAATATTTTTTTTCTTGTACATTTTAACTAATGATCATTTATTTTTTTTTATTTTATTTTTAACTATAAATAATACCTATATCAATACCAAATTTTATTATTAACTTAAAATAGATGATTTTTTTATTAGTTTTTCAAACTATCAAAATGTTGGCATGTGTAGTGAAAGTGGCAGACAATAAGGTTAATGGAGTAGGGAAATGATAGACAATATGTTTAGTGAAGTAGAAATTAAGAAAGTGTAATAGCTGTTAGGGTTAGGATTTTATATTCGTTTTTTCTTAGTATACATAAGAGAAGTTTTGTAAAATGGTAGAACAGAATTACAGAAATACAATCATAATAATTTGACATGGTATCAAAGCAGATTATCTAAAGAAATAAAATAGCTATGTTGCTACCTGTTACAACGTATTTTTTTCTATTCTCACGATATTTTTTGTTTGGCCAATCTGGTTTGGCAGATCACTTTCTGATCGGGGATCAAGGGTGGTGTTTTTGTTTTGTTTTTTGGCCGATCTGGTTGACTTTACTCTGTTCGTCTCCTCGGCAATGATAATTTGTGTGTTGGTGTCCCTAAACAGCTCGTCGAACCTCCACTATTTTACCCTCAAACACCGAACAGTGGTTTGAGTTCATCTTCAACTCTTGTAGCCGTTTCACTCTACCTATTTGTCATCAGTTAGTGTAGCTCATAATAGAATCCCAGATCAAGCGCGTGCGAGAATGAAAGTAAGATAGTTATTTAACTTTTATTGTTTCAGAAATTCAATAAAAGATTAAAGGTTACACTTCAAACAAAAAAACATGCATACAACTTACAAGGAGTCAAGTGATTCGCGACACCAACTCAACGAAGAACCATAGAAAATGGGTCGGACCCATTTGGAAACCGAGTACTCACAAGCAGCCGTTGATGCAGTTCCTAAGAGTAACAGAGTAAACATTCCCATCCTGATCAGTCCAGGATATTACATAGAGAAGGTGGTGGTACCAGCGACAAAGGTGCTGGTGTTGTATTCTTGAAGCCAATATTTCGAGCAGAGAAATAATGAAGGGAAAAAACAGTAACAGAGGCAGTTTACAAGAGGAGAAGAAGAGTGCCGCTGCGAAGAACAGCGCACCATTTTGGGGAATCTGAGAAAAAAGGAGAAGAAGCGTCGCTACGCGAATGGGAAATTAGGGTTACATTGTTTTTTTATGTTTATATAGTGGTTGTTGTAAAAAAAAAGGAAAACAGGAAGGAATTTTTTTTTTAGATTTCATGGCGGAATCTAGAGATTTAACTACCAATTTCATATTTGAAGATTTGACGGCAAAAATGACGGAAGTTTTAACTAGAGCTCAGATTAGCTCACAACCTCCGCTAACTGAAGCGTCGATTTCTCCCATTAGTATCAAGTTGAGAGGATCCAACTATGCCTTGCGGTCCCAGGTGGTGGAGATGTATATCTCTGGCAAAGATAAACTGGGATATATTAATGAGGATTTTCCTCAACCTATTGAAACCGACCCCTCATTTAGGAGATGGCGTACTGAAAATATCATTGTCAAAGGATGGTTAATCAATTCGATGGACCCCTCCTTGATTGCAAATTTTATCTGATTCCTAACTGCGAAACAGGTTTGGGATTCGGCTGCTACCACTTACTATGATGGGACAGACACGTCTCAAGTGTATGATCTTCGCCGTCAAGTTACTCGTACGAAGCAAGCGGGTGGATCCATTGAAAAATATTACAATGACCTTCAAGGGTTGTGGCGTGAAATTGATATCCGTCATCCTAATCCAGTGGAGTATGGGATTGATATACAAAAATACAACTCCATCGTACAGGAAGATCGAGTGTATACCTTCCTCGATGGACTTGATGATAGATTGGATAAAACTCGAAGTGATGTGCTTCATATCAAACCATTTCCTAAGGTGGAACAAGCCTATGGATTCGTCCGTAGGAAAGATGTCAGGAAGATCGTGATGATCACAGGTGTAGATACGACACAGGAGCAGTTATGGCTTTTAAAGGGGTCAAGGGACACCATAATCTAATGCCACCAAAAACAGGAACTTCCTTGGGTAGCAAGAAATCCACCATCTCTTGACATGAAATGTGGCCATTACGGAAACTCCAAACAGACCTGTGAAAACTGCTTCAAACTACATGGGTATCCAGAATGGTGGAATGATCTTCAAGCACGAAAGAAACAGGACACCACTGGGCGAGCCGCTATGGCTACCAATAATGCCTCACTATCCCTTACTTCTCAGGCCGAATCTTCCCAAGATCCAAGTATTTCAAGTAAAGCATTTCACATCTCTACTCGTAGTGATAAAGAGGATTGGATTCTGGACTCGGGAGCTACATATCACATGACATTTGACCCAAATGATCTCTCCAATACAACCCAGCTAAGACGGAGCCGTGTTGCCAATGCAAATGGGGTCACTTATCCAGTTACAGGAGCTGGAACAGTGACCTTATCTCCTTCATTATCATTATCTAATACTTTACTTGTACCCTCTCTATCAAACCGACTAATGTCTATAAGTTAGGTCACTTCAGATCTTAATTGTGTAGTATTGATGTATTCTACTTTTTGCCTTCTATAGGATATTCTCACCAAGGAGATCATTGGGCGTGGTACTAGGAGAGAAGGGCTATATTATGTGGATGACCTCAGTTCCAGAAGAGCCAATCACATGCAAAACACTGTTGGTAACAAGGAACGACAGATTTGGCTATGTCATCGTAGATTTGGGCATCCATCATTCGGGTATTTAAAGCACCTACTCCCCAGTTTATTTTCAAATATCACACATTCAAATTTCAAATGTGATACTTGTATCCTAGCAAAAAGTCATAAGGCGTCTTATCCTATGAGCATGAATAAAAGTATGACTCTTTTTGCTTTGGTACATTCTGATGTTTGGGGACCTTCCTCGGTCATTACATCATCGGGTCATTGTTGGTTTGTTATTTTTGTTGATGATTGTACACGAATGACATGACTTTACCTTCTCAAACATAAAGGTGAAGTATTTGCTACATTTCACCTGTTTCATACCATGGTTCAGACACAATTTTCTGAAAAAATTAAGATACTTAGGTCTGATAATGGAGGGGAGTATGTTAATCAACAATTCCGAACATACTTGGACAACCATGATATTCTCCATAAAACCTCGTGTTCACAAACCCCACAACAGAATGGGACTGCGGAGAGGAAGAATCGACATATTTTAGAAACGGCTCGGGCCTTACTAATCGGTGCACATATGCCTAATAAATACTGGAGTGATGCTGTTACTACAGCGGTGTATCTACTGAATCGTATGCCCACAAAACCTTACAATTTCAGACTCCATTAAAGGTGTTATCTGATCATCTTCCCTTGCCTATTATTTTGATGCTTCCGCCCCGAATTTTTGGATGTGTTGCCTTTGTCCACCTCCATAAAAATAAACGAACTAAGTTGGATCCATGTGCTATCCGATGTGTATTCTTGGGGTATGGCGTACAAAAAAAGGATTACTGATGCTATGATCCAATTACTAAAAGAACCTATATTACCATGGGTGTCACTTTCCTCAAATCAGAATGTTTTTTTCCATCACCGGTATCCAATTACACTCTTCAGAAGGAGAGTTATGGTGAAGAACGAAATTGGCTTGATGTTGAAATATTAGACACTAGTCCAACATACTCGGATCGTGCCAATAATATGGAGGAGCCAGTATCTAGAGCCGAGTTTGAACTTCCAAGAACTGAAGTTGAAGCAGTAATTGAATCTCCAGAAGATGAAGTGGTTGATGTACCCCTCCATTCCCTAGTACCCAATGATCCTCCTACTGAGAATACTCTTGAGGTAGGCTATCCTATCACACCTTTACAAACTAATGCTATAGATACATCTGTTGGTTATGTTTTACCTTTCAGACACAATCAAGGCAAACCTCCAAATCGATACTCCCCAGAAAGAGAAGAACGACAATCTAAGTATCCAATAGCAAATTATGTATCTACTAAAAGGTTATCAGAACCTATCAGGGCATTTGCACAAACACTCTCCTCGTGTCAAATTTCAAGTAGCATTGAAGAAGCCTTATCTAATCCAAAATGGGCTCAAGCTATAAAAGAGGAATTTGAGGCATTGTAGAAGAATAACACATGGGTGTTAAGCGAGTTGCCTCAAGGGAGGAAGATGGTAAGATGCAAGTGGATTTTCTCCATTAAGTATAAAGTAGATGGGTTAGTTGATCGATACAAGGCGAGGCTTGTAGCAAAAGGATATACACAGAAACACGGGATATATTATCAAGAAGCCTTCTCACTTGTGGCTAAACTAAAAACCGTTAGAGTCTTGTTATCTCTTGCGGTAAATTTCATTGCACCAACTTGACGTAAAAAATGCCTTCCTTCGTGGTGATCTTGAAGAAGAGATTTACATGGATATCCCACCAGGATATACTGTTACATCAGGAAAAGAAACTACATGTAGATTACAACGAGCATTGTATGGACTAAAACAATCACCTCGAGCATGGTTTGGTAGGTTGAGTTCAACAATGAATAAATATGGGTTCCAACAAAGCAACTCTGATCATACTCTTTTCCTAAAACATCGATTAGGGAAGATAACAACCCTTATAGTCTATGTAGACGACATGATCATTACAGGGGATGATAAAGAAGAAATCTCTAAGCTTCAAGAACAACTGTCAAATGAGTTTGAAATGAAGAATTTGGGAGGGCTCAAATACTTCTTAGGTATTGAGGTAACAAGATCAAAACAAGGCATATGTCTTTCCCAAAGGAAATATACTCTGAACCTACTGGCAGAGGCAGGACTACTAGATTGTAAACCTGTCGATATTCCAATGGTTCAAAATCATAAACTCGGAGAATATGTGGACCAAGTACCAGTAGATAAACAGAGATATCAACGGTTAGTAGGTAAACTCATATATTTATCTCATACTCGACCTGATATTGCTTATCTTTGTGAGTGTCGTGAGTCGGTTCATTACCGCCTAAGTGAAGACCATATGGATGCGGTCATGCGAATACTTCGTTATTTAAAATCCTCCCCTGGGAAAGGACTTATGTTTTCAAAGAATGGTCAATTGGAAGTCCTTGGATATACAGATTCAGACTGGGCAAAAAATATGAAAGATAGGAAATCTACTGCTGGGTATTTTACTTTTGTGGGGGGTAATCTTGTTACGTGGAGGAGCAAGAAGCAAAAGGTAGTTGCCTTATTTAGTGCTGAAGTTGAATTTCGAGGAATGGTCAAGGGAATATGTGAGCTCCTTTGGTTGAAAAAAATTATAACTGAGATTGGTGTTGCTCCTAACTCTGAAATGAACTTATTTTGTGATAACAAAGCAGCCATTACCATATCTCACAATTCAATTCAACATGATCGCACGAAGCACGTTGAAGTGGATCAGAACTTTATCAAACAGAATCTTGAAGAAAAGGTTATTAAGCTTCTATTTGTTAAAACAGAAGATCAATTGGCTGATATACTCACAAAATCTGTGTCTGTAAGGAACTTCTACAACTCACTTGACAAGTTGGGCATAAGAGACATATATGCACCAACTTGAGGAGGAGTGTTGGCGTCTGCAGTGAAAGTGGCAGACAACAAGGTTAGTGGAGTAGGGAAATGATAGACAATATGTTTAGTGAAGCATAAATTAGGGAAGTGTAACAGCTGTTAGGATTAGGGTTTTATATTCGTTTTTTCTTAGTATACATAGGAGAAGTTTTGTACAGAAAATAATAAAACAAAATTACAGAAATACAATTATAATAATTTAACGCAAAATTCATCCAAAACAAACCTAACCAATTACATGATATAAATACCAAAACTCATTATTATATAACTTATATATATGTTCAAGATGTAAGCATTACAATTTGGATGAAATAGTTGATAATGGTCGTCGAATCTCTTGTAGTGGTAGTTATCAGTGATTTTATCAAGTCTAATTCTATTTTAAATTTATTTATGTTATAAAGTAATGATATTTTAATTTTTATATTTTACCGTTTGATATGAAGTCCTAAGTTATAGGACATTACTCTTGAAAACTTGATCAGTAAAACAAATATGTGGCCTGAGCCAAGAAGTTCAAAAATCATCCCATTATTTAAAAAAAAAAATTATATTACTTATATATTTATAATTAAGATTACTTATTATGTAGCCACAAATTAAAAAGTATACATTAGTAGAATGTCTGACTCGACTATATACTGCTATAACTTTTTTATAAACTATTTCTGAATATTCTGTAAGGTACTCTTCTATAACTTTTTTCGATTTATGGAAGGCTTTAAAGTATTGCAGATGTTATGAACTAGTTAACGTCTTTTTTTTTTTTTTGCGCTAATAACTAGTTAACGTCTTTTAAATCTTCACAAAATATTTAATCGCTTGATATCATATAATTCCAATACATGCATTGAGGGTTTACATTATAATATCAATATCTTAAAAATTAATATGAGATATTAATGAAATTTACGGTATAATTTATTAATTTTTAAAATCTAATTTATCTTATTTAATTTAATTTTTAATAAGATTGGATAATAATGAAAATATATTAATTAAAATATCTTATTTGTTATCTTAAACGTGATAAGTAAAAATTCAAAAATAATAATATGATACACATATGATTATTTATAATGTAATTTAATAAAAAATGATTTAAAATATGTTTAAAATTAATTTTATTACGATTATAATATTAATATAAATAAGATAAAATAATATTTAAATAAAATAATATAATATTATACTGTGCATTTATTAAATAAATATGAGAAGAGGTATTAGCCCTTCAATACTAAATCAACAAACGCAATTTTCAACAACTAGACCCTAAAATTGCATCTAAAACCTAGTCTTATAAGATAGCTACCAGGAGCATAAAATGATTAATGATATATGTGTTAATTTATTGTATATATTAAATAATATATTAATTATTATTGTATATAAAATTAAATAATTAATTACATTATAATACATGAATAATTATAATATAAAATCGTGATAAAATGCATTTTTCAATAAACAATATTTCAAGTATATATCAAGTTAAAACGAATCTAAATGCAAACAATATTCCAAGTATATATCAAGTTAAAACGAATCTATATGGGAAAATGAAAGAAAATCACAGCATTAAATGCACAACAACTTAGAACCACTAGCTCTAATATAATATCCCCATATAACATTGACGCGTACATAGCCTGTGTGATATCCAAGTCCTCAAGCCTACTATCACTCGTTCTCTCTATATAATAACTCATACACTTGACCCAATGCCTCAAGGAACCAAAAAAAGGAGGAAAAAAAAAACAAAGCAAAAACGTTAAAGATGGACATTTGGTCTTGGATATGTGAATTGCCCAACTCGGACGAGTGGATTAAACCAAATTCGCCACCAGCACTCTTTGAACTCTCGAGTTCCAAAACGAGTAAATCATCAACTCAGTCTATTAAACTCAAAGTCGAAAAAATAATCACCTCTACATTACCCGATGACAATAATGAAGTGTCGGTAACTTTTACAGTGGTTTTGAACGGTTTTCAATCTTCAAAAGAGATTATTTGGGTTTCTGACACGTGTCTTCTCTCCTCGGACAAACCTTTTCTTCCTTTGGTTTTGCAACTTTTTCAAGAAATCATATCTCACTCACCCACTGCACAAGATAGCATCTGTCCACGTTCTCAGCTCCAGATGATCAAACCCGACCCAATATTATGGATTATGGATTCCCATTCATCCGAGTCATTCTCTAGCTTTTTCCACCTTATTCTTCTCACCCACCTCTTTTGGCTTTGTGCTTGTGATCATGCTTCAAGTGATGTTGGTTTGTTTTATTTTCGATACTTGTTAGCTCCAAGTTTTGAAAAAGACTTGTTAGGTAAGAACAATTTGATTTTGAGAAAGTTCTTTATCACCGTTGGAGTTGATATAGAGTTGTGTTTAATGCGCACCATTGGTTACATGTTAGCAAAATGGTGCATTTTAAGAGAGGTTGGTTTAGGACTGCAAACGTTAACTCCACGTAGTGGATGGTCTAACAACAATATCATGATGAGCTTCTCTTATGCAACGGAGGCAAATGGGTTTTGGACTCTTAAAGGATACGCGCCGGTTCCTACAATGAAAGTCACGCGCTGCTCCAAAACTTTGCAAAATGGTAATATGTTTCCAATAATGGAAGCTCGAGACTCGGTTTTGAAATATACTTTAGCTCATCAACAACTTGAGGCTGTTATTCAGTTTGCATATTCAGTTGGGTTTTATGATGGGTATATTCAGGTGAATGCAAGTGTTGATAACCTACGCTTCCAGATGGCAAAATTAGGGTATACCAATAACAAAATTATTGGTGATGATGATGATGATGTGGATTTTAGTGAGGAGAGGTATTTTCCATCAAGAATTAGAGTTTGGGTTGGGCCTGAAGTTGGGGCGACATATGTTGCTGGATTGAGTTTGGGCCGGTCTACAGACAATGGCCCAAAGGAAGTGAAAGTGCAAGAGACTGTGAAAGGAAGTTTTGGAAAATCAAAGGTTCAAAAGATGAAAGCAGCACTGAGAACTTCAACAACTACAAGGAGGCATAATTGGAAATGGGATCAAGATGCTGAAGGAAACGCCGCAGTTTTTGATGCGGTTTTATGCGACAACACGACCGGTGAAGAAGTTGTTATGGGGAAGTACTTTTGTAGAAGTGAAAATAATGGTTTTAAGAAACTAGAGAATGGAGTAAATAGGTCATTTACAAAAAACGGAAGCTTGGTTATGGCTGGAGATAAGTATGGGGAAGATGTAGGGTGGAGATTAACTAGAGATATGGAAGGGAGTGTATTGAAATGGAGGGTAGGAGGAAAAATTTGGCTAAGTTATTGGCCTAATGAAGTGAAGAGTTCATATTTTGACACGAGGTGTGTGGAGTGGTGTGATGAAGTTGATTTGCCTCTAATCCCTACTAAATTTAGCTTTTGATAAAAGAAAAATTATTGTAATAGTTTAACTTATAAAAAGTGTGTAATTTAAGGTATAATTATAATTAATAGTATATGGCATGAAATAAGATTATGTTAGAAAATAAAAAAATAATACCATTAAATTTTAAAATAATAAAAATATCATCTCAATAATATTGAACGAAATTTAATTCAATGATATTTAACATTTAAAGAGTCTTAATCATCGTAATTCAATTTCAACATAATCTAATCAGACGAGTTTAAAATAAAATAATATATCAAATTTTTTTAATAATAAAAATATATAAATTGAACCTAAATAATATTATTTTATAATTATAAATTTTAAAAATTTTATTTTAGTGTTATATTTCTTCCTCCAAACTTTTAATTAAAAAGAGAACAATAAAATCTAATACTTTTCTTCTCATCGGTGCTATAAGTAAGTATTGTTTTGCATTAAACAGAAAATTTTGGGAGGAGATAATAAGAAGCTTCTTTTAAGTATATAAAAAACACTATCCTCTTGGCATTGCTATTATACTATTTTAGTTTCTTATTCACGAGCGTCTTTTATACTATCACCACATCTATGTCAAAGAATCATGAATTTTTTTCTATAATTACACGCATAGCTAGTGTTGATGAATAAGGATTCAACAATTATCCACACCCACAACTTTTATTAGAATCATATTTATAGAAGAGGGGGGAGAAGCTATTTATTTATATTTTTACATGTACATTTATTTGTATTAAAAAAATCTCATTTTAAAATAAGTATTAATATTATTTTATTAAATAAAATTATCAAAATTCACCTCATATCCGTAAATCTAACCATTAGAAAAGTTTTACTTATCAACGTTACTAATACCACCTACCTGTGGTATATGAATAAAAATATTAATGATATTTTATATTGATAATAAGGTTTATTAAAATAAATTATAATTAATAAAATAATATTATATTTATATTATTTGAGTTGTAATAATATCTGATTTTTATTTATAAAATATTATTATTCAAAAATTAATATTTTAACTAATAAATTTAACCAATAATTTTTAATCATAGAATCATTATCATATGATAAATATTTACTTAACTTTTTGCTTAATTTATGAGTTATTATTTAGTTTCAATTTAAAATTAATAGCATATACGGTAATAATTTAAATTATTTTACGACTACATTTGTTAACATTATTATTATTATTATTATTATAAAAATAAAATTTTGAATTAATACTATTATTTTTAGAATCATAATAATATTCGCATTAAAAAAAATGGAGAATACCTGGGTTTTCACCCGTGATTATAAAATCTCAAGGATTGATATTGCTTAAGTCTTCCGAAGCAAAAATGTTAAGTGTTTGATTTATTAGAATGAAATCAAATCTTATATTTAATTGAATCGAAAGGTGTAAATAAAATGAAATCGATTCTTAAAAAAAAAAAAATTCTTTAAAGAATCATGATTTTATTCACATTTTAATTTTTTGTTCTAATTTTACTTAAACCTCAAATATAACATTAAATAATAAACCATAAATCTTAAATCTTAAATCCCAAAACCCAAAACACAAAATTCTATTTAGAAAAATAATAATTTTAATTATGAATCTTAATACACAAATATAACTTTAAACTCTAAATTTTAAGTTTTATACTTTATATCCTAAACCACAAAATCTAAAACCCAAAATCCTATTTAAAAAAAATAATTTAATCTTAAACCTTAATTCACAAATATAAACTTAAAACTCTAAACATTATATCCTATACTCTATACTCTATATCTTAAATCCAAAAACCAAAAATCTTAAATCTTAAAAACTCTTTAAAAAATAATAATCACAATCCTAAAATTCAAAACTTAAATCCTAAATACTAAACTCTAAACTTTTAAATACTAAATCACAAAATCTTAAATTATATTCAGTAAAATAATAATTTTAATAATATATTTTATTTTTAAGTAAAAATTATTTTAAAAAATTATGATTCTAATAATGTATTTTATGTAACTAAAAAATAATAATTAAATAATATTATTTAAAATTTATTAAATATTAAAATATTAAAATAATAAACAGTATTTTTCGTTCCGATTTAAACCAAATAATGTTATAGTTACTTATTCTTTTATTCTTGTAATAAAATCAAACAATATTCTTTACTAGTTCGTGAAACAAATCTCAACTCACGTAAAATATCGAGCATCAGCCTTCTCATTTACTACCGCACTCGAAGCTCGGTAAAGGAGTTGAAATTTGAAAATCAAATCACAGCAGACCAACCACTTCTAATCACATTCACTACCAACCTGAATTTTAGTCTTTACTCTTCACTCCTCACTACTCAGTAGATAGACAAACAGGTATAGCGAATCTGAAGAAAAAAGAAACAAGAAAGATCAGAGCTTTCTAATTCTAAGAAAAAGGAAAGAGTATGGAAGATGGTGAATGGGTTTTGGTGAAAAGGCCAGCAATAAAGGACCTATGGCGTCTAAGTTCAGTGGAATCTGATCAAGATCCCAAACCTTTGAAACTCACTTTCATCGAGCCTGCGAAGCACTGGACCGATGCTATTCCTATTGGAAATGGTCGACTTGGAGCTATGTTATGGGGTGGTGTTCCTTCTGAAACTCTACAGCTTAATGGTAAAGCTCAAGGCTCTTTTGGCATTGTGTATAATTTGATCAATGCCACTTGGATTTTCACCCCGATTATAAATTTTGTTTTTTTAATTTATTTATTGCGTTTTTGGGTTTTTCTGTTGCTTAGAATTATTTTCGTTGAATTTTCTTTTCTGGTTTATATGTTGTATTTTCACATATTTGATGGATTAAACAGCTTAGAAGATAGGGATTGAATTGGCTTGGCTCTCTTTGATTTGTATGTTTAGACCATTTATTTTTGGGCAAACTCCCAGTTTAAGAACGAGAATGGCGAAAATTCACTATGTAGTTTGGTTTAGGACTATGTGGCAATCAAGATTTCCTAAATCATTTACTCACCCGTAACACATAACTACATTCTGAATTTTTGCAGATCTCAATCCTATATTAAGTGATTACCGTTTATTTTTTAATCACACACTATTATCTGTCACAGTGATTCCTAGGGATGCTGAGATGAGAGGAGAGGAGTTTGAATTTTGGGATTTAATTTGTATGTTTCTATCTGTGTGGCAGTTGAAAAGTTTAAAGCGAACTTATTTGATATGTTCTTATTCTTGCAGAGGACACACTTTGGACTGGAAATCCTGGAAACTACACCAATCCCAAGGCTCCAGAGGCACTAGCAGAGGTCAGGAAACTTGTTGACAGTGGTCAATATGTTGAAGCTACGAAAGAGGCAAAGAAGCTGTCAGCAGATCCTTCTGAAGTACGAAAATTGACTAAATTCATCTCCTTACTTGAGCTTGTGTTACATGGTCGTCCTAAATTTTTGGATACATATACGAGTACATGTCTATTCTCTTCAATATTTTGTAATTTTCCACCAATTTGGAGTGTCAACTACCCAAACAGCCAAACCCAATGTCGCGTCCAACATGTTTGTGAGCCTATGTAACATAGACTTGGGCATTCTTCTTAGTGTTGCTACTTGATGAACTTAAATCTGTATTCTTGTTTCCGTTAAAAAAAAATATATTTTTGTTTTTGCTGTTTTTAATGTTTTTACATGGGCAACTTGGTTTATCAGCCAAAAGTTTCTCTTGCTCGGAAAAGTATGCCTGAAATGATTTATGGCATCTGATAAGTCGACTTCAGAAATCAGAACTTCCCTAGAAATTAATGACGATGATTACTTTGTTTGGTGAAGGTTTACCAGCTACTGGGTGACATCAAACTGGAGTTTGATGATTCTCATCTGAATTACACGAAGGAAACTTACAGCAGAGAGCTGGACTTGGATACTGCTACAGTAAAGATAAAATACTCTGTGGGTGATGCAGAATTTACGAGGGAACATTTTGCTTCTGCTCATGATCAAGTGATTGTGACAAAGATTTCTGGAAGCAAATCAGGGTCTCTATCATTTACAGTTTCTTTAGATAGCAAGTTGCATCATCATTCTGAGACAAGTGGCAAAAACCAAATTAGAATGGAAGGAAGTTGCCCTGGTAAAAGAGTCCCTCCAAAAGATGCAAATGACAATCCAAAGGGAATTCAGTTTTCTGCAGTTCTTGATTTACAGATTAGTGACGGCAAAGGGGTAATTGAAGTTATTGATAACAATAAGTTGAAGGTTGATGGGTCAGATTGGGCTGTTTTACTTCTGGTTGCTAAGTCTTCATTTGATGGACCATTTACAAAGCCTTCAGATTCTAAGAAGGACCCTACGTCTGAATCTCTCAGTGCATTGAATTCAATAAGAACTTTGACATATTCTGATCTTTATTCACGTCACCTAGATGACTATCAGAATCTTTTCCATCGTGTCTCATTAAAACTCTCGAAAAGCACCAAGGGCATTTCAAAGGAAAGTGATGGTGTATCTGTCTCAACCGCAGAAAGGGTAAAGACTTTTCAAACTGACGAAGATCCTTCCTTGGTGGAGCTCTTGTTCCAGTATGGTCGATATCTACTTATATCCTGTTCACGGCCTGGGACTCAGGTTGCAAACCTACAGGGTATATGGAGCAAGGATCTTGAGCCTGCTTGGGAGTATGTCTTTCTCTCCTTTCTTTCCCTATATCTTCTTAGAATTTTTTTCCATGAAAAGAAAAATATAGGCCTTTCACACATTAATGAAACTTAATTTTGCATCATGATTATCTGTAACAGTTGCTTATTCCACTTTTCTTATCTTTCAGTTGTGCTCCTCACTTGAACATTAATCTACAGATGAATTATTGGCCTTCTCTTCCTTGCAATCTAAAAGAATGCCAGGAGCCTTTATTTGATTACATGTCTTCTCTGTCCATAAATGGGAGTAAAACTGCAAAAGTAAGTTACTTACTGTTCCCTGCACTTTTATGTTTTGAGTTCTTAACTAGTTTGTCATACTCAGATACTCAGAAATATAAATAATTGGCTAGTTGGTATCAAACATCAAAAATGGTTGCAGTTTTCTACAAGCTGAACTATTTAGATGAGTTGATGTTTGTTGTATGGTATTCTTGTTTACTGGTCAAGTTCCATATACACATTTAATAATATGGAAAATCTTTGAACTCTTTCCACATGTAGATTTGTGAGTCAATGCTTCATATCTAATGTCTATCATTCAATGAAGCATCAGCAGTCAAAAGTTATCATAACCTTTACAGTAACTTTGTTTAATTCTGTGCGCAGTTTATCTTAATATGTTCTCAACATTTCAGGTGAACTATGAAGCCAGTGGTTGGGTTGTACATCAAGTATCTGATATATGGGCCAAAACATCACCTGATCGAGGGGAAGCAGTTTGGGCTCTCTGGCCTATGGGAGGAGCTTGGCTATGTACTCATCTATGGGAGCATTATACTTACACCATGGATAAAGTGAGCCTCTGATATTTTAATAATAAACGCAACCAGTTTTTTTATTTATTATTATATATACATACTAAGTTTTACATCTGCCATTCTGTAGTGCTGATTAACTTACTTTTGGTTTGTGACAAGGGCGAAAATAACAGTTCTGACTAGTGGCATTAAATATAAAAAATTACACAAAGAGGCTTACTTTTTGGTTGTAACCAAATGCGCATCTCTTGATTTTAGTTTTACTTTTGAATCAAGAGGTGCATTTGAAAAGTGTGTTTCTTCATTTGTTTTTTGACCAATCAAAGCCTACACCTAAGAATTGTGAGATTTATAACAATTTTCTCTTTTGGCTGTTACTTGTTATCTAAGACTCTGTCCTAATTCAAAAGTTGTAGAGACAAGCAAGTAGAATAGTCCAAATTCAAAATTTATTTTATGTAATCAATTTAAATTTGATAATTGGTAAATGACTGTTTATATTTTCTACGTAGGAATTTCTAAAGAATAAAGCGTATCCTTTGTTCGAAGGATGTGTATTGTTTCTGTTGGATTGGTTGATTGAAGGCCATGGAGGTTATATGGAAACAAATCCTTCAACTTCTCCAGAGCATAGTTTTGTTGCTCCAGATGGTAAGCAAGCCAGTGTGAGCTACTCTTCAACAATGGACATATCTATCATTAAAGAGGTTTTCTCTGCATTTGTTTCTGCTGCTGAGGTAGAGCTCCTTTAAAAAAAAAATGTGAAGGCTATCCTGCTTATTTGTAAAAGCTCTTTACTTTGGATAATAGTAATTTCCTATTGAAAGGTTTTGGGGAGAAGTGAGGATGCTCTTGCTGCAAAGGTCCGTGACACTCAAACCAAGCTTCCTCCAACAAGAATTGCTAGGGATGGTTCCATTATGGAATGGGTATGCTAGTATCTTGAAATCACAGAACCTTATAAATTCCTTTTTCTTTTCGTTTCTTCCAAGAATGTTAGTGAAGTTCATCGATGTTGAGAAGTTTTAATTAAATGTAGACTGACTGACTCAGATTCTCTGTTCATGACAGGCACAAGATTTCGAGGACCCTGAAGTGCACCACCGACATGTATCACATCTTTTTGGCCTGTATCCAGGGCACACAATAACTCTTGAGAAAACTCCAGATCTCAGTAAAGCTGCAGATTATACCCTCTCTAAAAGAGGTTTGTATGTGATGAGAAATTAAAAGAAACGTGAAAGGGAGTGTGGTTTAAGAGAATCTGCAATTTAATCTGACATGAGTTTGGATGATTTGAAATGTGGTAGCCAGTAGGTAGTTGTTGCACTCTATACAGTTTACTATTATTGGTGAAATATCCATTTTTAAGTGGCATATAGTTTTGTAGGCTTAACATCCAACTACCCACTTTTAGTTATATTATTTTATGTTTTATTGCACAAGACTACTGCTAGTAGACCTTGCATTACTACATCTAGTAGTAAACTCAAAATTGAAACACTTAATTAAAGTGTAATGTGTAATTTTGTAGTTGATACACATACATTGAACTGCACTAACTGGCTAGTGATATTATTAAGCACCTTCGCATGCATGCACTTGTTTGAAACTCTGATTTTTATTTTAATTCCTGTCACTGTAGTCTTATATGGTCGATGCCAATTAGTCTAAACTATGTAATTTCGAACAGGAGAGGAGGGTCCAGGATGGTCAACTACATGGAAAGCTTCACTTTGGGCACGTCTTCACAACAGTGCGCATGCATACCGTATGGTCAAGCATTTGATTAACTTGGTTGATCCAAATCATGAGAGTGATTTTGAGGGAGGACTGTACAGTAACTTGTTCACTGCACATCCTCCTTTCCAGATTGATGCAAACTTTGGGTATGCCATATTCCTGCATTTTTACTATGGATGGTGAATGAACTTATGTTACTTCAACTCTTCATTTTTCATGAAGTATTCGTGTTCAAGCTACATGACTTGGATATGGGTGTGGGGATTCGGACACTCTAATTTGGTATAAATTTACAAAAAATTTAGAAAAACTGGTGTGTTCGACACCCGAATACATATAAAATTTTTTTACAGCTCTAGCTATACCAAAAGTGTCTGTGTAACTTAGCGGTGGTTGAATCTATCCTTTTAAAATTCATTTGTTTCTATATTTGTCTATTCTTTCATGGAGTATCCATTTTCTTCACTTCTTATGGGCAAATATGAGATGCATAAACTGGGTTTCTGGTTTGCAGTGTCAAGTTTGTGTCATCCTTGCGGTTGCCTCCTTTTCTCTTTGTAATAATAGTTTCCTTCATCGCAAGTTTGCAACAACGTGAACAATTACAAATACTGAGTTACTGACTATGACAGTTTTTTCCATTCTCTGAATGGTTTTTGGTGTCAGATTTTCAACAGCAATTGCAGAAATGCTAGTCCAAAGTACTATCAAGGATCTTTACTTACTTCCAGCTCTTCCCCGGGATAAATGGGCAAATGGTTGTGTGGAAGGACTTAAAGCACGTGGCGGGGTGACGGTGAACATCTGCTGGAAGGAAGGAGCTCTTGATGAAGTTGGTCTTTGGTCTGAGAACCACGTGAACACTATTAAAAGATTACACTACAGAGGGACTACAGTTATGGCAAATATATCATCTGATAGAGTTTATACTTTCAATAGATTTTTAAAATGTGTGAGGACATTCTCTCTCTAAGAAAATTTTCACTAGAATCTCGGGATCAATTTCGACTTTGATGAGCATTTGTTTTGTACCCTTTTAATAAATTTATTGTGTATGTGTTTTTTTTTAGTTTGTTCTACCTTCCCATCGATCTTCATTCAAAGACCTTATTGTGGTGGATAATAACCCGGTGAGTAAATATTCCAATTGATTCTTTTAAATGGGGAAATTTGATTCGTTAGATTCATATTAGATTGATAAATTTTATAGTATAATCGATTTCAGTTTTAAAATTATACAATCTATTTGAATTTAGATAGACGAATTTTATGATCTAGATTGAATTATTTTAAATTATAAATAAATACATATTTTATTTATAATATGTTATATTTAAATATTATGTATGTTATAATTATATTAGATTATTATTTTAGTTTAAAAAATAAATATAAATGATTATAATAATTTAATAATTATATATATATATTATTTTCTTATCTTTTTTAGTTGTGATTATATCTTACAATAATTCATAAATAAATTTTAATATTAGTTTGAATTTATGTGATTTGAAAAAAAATCGAAATGTTTGGATTCAAATTGATTATATCATTAGATTTGGATTCAGATTGAAAATCTTTAAATCTTTTCGGATCAGATTGATCAAAACAATTTTGTTCAAAACAATTTTGATTTACTTTTAATCCCAATATAAAGACTTTTTAAACTGACGAAATCATATATATTTTTATTTATTTGATATATTTGTTCATGGTTTATATAGAAGGTAATACAACCATTCAAATTATAACAATTATAATGTAACAACTATTTAATCATTATAATGATAATTAATATTCTAACTAATTTAATACTTTTTCTCAAATTGATGTATAAATGTTTCACATGTTTAACTTGTTTAAATTTTTTAAAAACACTCTATTTGAAACTATTTTGATGAGTATGTTAACCAACTGATCTTCAAAACGAATCTTAGGTAATTCTACTATCTTTCTTTCTAACTTTTCCTTGATGAAAAATATGTCTACCTCGATATGTTTTGTATAATCACGTTGAATTAGATTATGTGTGACATCACATGTTGCTTTATTATCACAAAATATTTTGATAAATTGTTTAGAAAGAAAACTCAAATCTTAAAAGATGAGTCTTACCATAATACCTCACAAAGTACAAACTTTTGAATTTTGCGCCTACAATTGAACGAATTATAACATTTTATTTCTTACTTCTCCATGTCACACGATTACATCCTATAAAGGTAAAGTAACCAAAAATAGATAATTTATAATTCTTATCACTAGCCTAATCATCAGTAGTAAACCCTACTTTGATAGTCTATATTTATAGTGAATAATAGTCTTTTTCTAGGAGTAGATTTTAAATACCTCATATATGAATAACTGCATTCATATGTTGTTCTCCAAGATTATGCATAAATTGATTGATAATATTCAAAACATAAGCCAAATATGGTCTAATATGAGATAAGTATATTAATCACCCTACAAATCTTTGGTAACTTCCTTTGTCAACTGGTACCTAGTTGGACTCAACACACATTTTAGACCTTTTTCTACCGGTGTATCAACTGGTTGACATGTTGATATACAAGTATCTCGTAATAGATCCAAGACATATTTTATTTGAGATAAAGTTATTTCTTTATTAGATCGGGATATCCTAAGAAAATATTTCAAAGAGCCTACATATTTCATTTTAAGCTCTTTGGACAAGTAATTTTGTAAACCTTTCTTTCTTTAGGGTCATTTCTTGCAACTGCCATGTCATCCACATATATAATGAATGTAGTGATCTTATCCTTTTATTTTTTTAAGAAAAAAAGTATGATCTGAGTTGTTATGTTAGTCCAAAAACTTGATCGGGCAGAACCGACATCGCCGATCCTGCCGATACTTTAGTTTTATCTATTTATAAAACTCTGGCAAGTGCACGAATCATTTCGTAGAAAATGATAAGTATACTCCCAAGGTCGATCTAAGGAAGGAATGTATGTGGTTTTTAATTTATTCTTCAAACTTTTAAAAACGAAATTAAATCCTAAACATCTTGTCACGATATTTTGGGGTTTTGTGTTTTTAATCTAATAACATAAAAATAAACATAGATACAAATTCAATAAATATTTATGCAAATTTTATCATTTAAAATAGTGGAGTATTTATGGATATAATAACTAAGTTAATTATGCTTGCTCATATTATTTAGGTTATTAAAGATATGAATTGATATTTATTGATTCTCTCTTTTTTATATGAATACCACCTTTGGTGGGGTTAGATATTCTTTGTTAACTAAACAAATCAATTAACACCTATGAGTGAGGTTGATAACTAATTTGGTTAATTAAATTAATTCATTTTTCTAAGAGATTGAAAATGAACCATTTAAATGCCACATTTGGTGGGATTAGATAATTTAAACTTTATTCAAGGTGTCCAAATTAAACCTAAGAATTTAGTTATCTGAGTACTAACTTTCAAGTTTTAAAACCACTACTGAAAACATGTTGTCAATACATTTTTAGATAATAATTCTTATAAAAACTTTTGAAATAGAGCTTCACTCTAACTACCAGACGATTGTACCAACAAATAAAAGAATACTACTCTAAATTAGACCGGATAACTAAACCTTAAAATCTAATTTTCAGTTTTAAGTTTGTAATGAAAAATAATATATTTCTCTCTAACATTCTTAATATAAAATCTTGAATAAAAATAAAATTAATTCATTTTAGAGATTTTTACCTATTTAATATTTCGCAAGTATAACAACGTTATTATTATACCATATTTATAAATAGCCAGCACAGTTAAATTTAATCACAGACAAATTAAATATAACATGTAAGAATAAAGCATAAAAAATAACTGCAAAGAAAATAAAATCCTTACAGAACTTCGATGCTATTCTCGTTGCTGGAAAACCTCCAAGCGGAATTTGCACTCCCATTTATTGAATCGAAAAGCTAATAAATTACAAAAACATAACTAGTTCTTCTCAAAAAGAGAAGAACTCTAAAACTAAGAAAAACTAACTAAAAATTAAGAAAAACTAAAAAAAACTAAAAACTAAGAAATGGAGAGAAAGAAAGAGGAGAGAAGTGTGTTTTGAGGTGTGTTATGAAATGAAGAGAAGGGGGGTATTTATAGGTAAGGATAGAGAGAAAAAATGGGTGAAAAAATGATGAAAACGTGGAGTGGTGATTGCTGACGTTATTTGATGACATCAACATGACGTGGGGTGTGGCTGCGCGTGAAAATGGCACGAGATGGCAGCGGCGCGCACGGAACGGGAGCAAGGCACGTGCACGACTGGGTGCTGGTGCGCGCGGGCTGGGCAACTCCGTGCGCGTTTTCCCCCTTTTGACATTTTTGACCTTTTTGACCCATTTTGTCCAATTTTTCCATATTTGTTTACCTTTCCTCATTTATTTATTAATATATTTGTGATGCATTGCTCCCAATATTCCTCTTTGAGTCTTTAAGTTACGTTTTTAAGCAAAAATACCTGAAAAAAAATAAAAATACCCGTGATTCCGAAAAAGACAAATTTATATAAATATATATATTTTTAATTAATTAATGTGCATAAAATCATGGTAATTTTAGTGCTTTTTGAGCACTCATCAGTAGCTAAAAACAATCATAGATTTTGTGAACCTTTCGAACCATTCTCTCAGAGATTGTTTCAGTACATAATAATTTCTTTAGTTCGCATATCTTTTGATTGTATCCTTTTTGTATCATGTACTTTGGTGAGAAATCCATGTAGATTTCTTTGGATAATTCACCTTGTAGAGAAGCATTGTTCACGTCAAATTATTGTAATGATTAATCTAAATTTGTAATTAAAGATAACATGATATAAACTATATTCATTCTGGCTACAAGTACACATGTTTTTGTATAATCAATCCTATAAGTTTGAGTGTATCCCTTTCTTACTAATCTTGTCTTAAAGTGTTCAATTATGTCTTCAACATAGTGCTTCATAGTGAAAATCCACGAATATCGAACTCGTTTCTTCCTTGGTGGATGATTAACTAGATCCTATGTTTCATTTTTTAGAGATTTCATCTCCTTATTCATAGTATTTTTCTACCTAGGATCAGATAAAAAATCTTACACATTATTAGGAATAGATACATAAGATAATTGATTCACAAATGATATATTTGATTTTAAGAAATGATGGCTAGGCATATAATGGCTCATGAGATACTTTATTTTGGTAAAAAGTTCAGGTTTATATGTGAGTTTAAGAATACCTCTTGTATGACGTTATGATAATTGTCTTTTGTGTGATTGAATAACATCTTCAATAATCAATTAGTGTGATATGTTGATAAGAGATGGAGCCATATTATACAAAGCTTGGGTTCCAAGTTAAGAAGCTTTCACTTCTTCACTTGGTTGTTCATCATTTACTTCTTCAGTTATTAGGTTCTCATTGACATTTTGATCTAATGTCATACTGCTTAAATCTAGTATTATATCACTTATATTCAAGTTACTAACATTTTGGTTATCACTTTCGTCATAATCAAAAATTTGAATTTCCTTTTCGTACTCCCTTTAAAATTCAAGTTTGAAGAAATATATTGTATCTTTATAGAAAACAATATTCATTATAATAAATAATCGACGTGATGGGAATGGTAACACCAATATCTTTTTTAATAAGTGACATACCCAACAAAAACAGATCATAATACTTGAGGAGTTAACTTGGTGCATTGATTTTTGTGTAAGTGTACAAACATTACGCAACTAAAGACACGATGGCTTAAATTTGAGATAGTTGGACGAATAACTACGTCAATGAAGATTTGAAATGATGTTTTGAAATTGATGGTGCTAGAGGGAACCCAATTGATTAAATAGGTTATAGAAGTAAGTGCTTCTCCTAATAAGATAATGACATATGACATACGGGTTTAGATTAATAAACCTTGGACCACTACCAACAAGTGTTGTTCTTGTGTTCAATCATCCCATTTAGTTATGAAGTGAGCAAGTTGAGTAATGAATCATTACTTGTGTTTCTAAATACTATTTAAATTTAATTTTTTAATATTCTACATTATTATCAATACGAATAACTTGAATCTTTATATTATATTGAGTTTCAATCATTTTTATAAAACTTTTAAAATAACAAGTTTATTTCATTTTTAAATTTCATCAAAAAATAACAATGTCATTGTATTGCAATCATCATCAGTAAACATTATAAACCAACATGATCAACCCAAAATTATGACTTTAAATAGACCTAAACATCATAATGAATAATTATAAATGAAAGTATATTTTTTTCAATTTTAATGGAAATGAAGCACGATGGTCTTTTGCCCAAATATTATACTAAAAACTTAAAACATTAACTTTGACAAATATGTTGAGAAATAATTTTTTGAGATAACCCAGACCACAATGTCATAACTACATTTATTTTCTTTTTATTTCTTTAGAAGCACTTACTATCATTACTTATAGTGTATTTTTAATAATTTTTTATTCCAAATTCAAGTAATATAACTTTTTTCACCTAATATCACTATCAATCATTTTATTGATTTTGATATTTTTAAACACATTGGTCAAAAACTTATAACACAACATAAGAATAAGAAAGTGACTATTTGATAGTATAATGTAAAATAAGGTAGTGATTATTTAAGTAATCAAACAAAATTCCAAAATTTCAAAATCTAAAAATATAATGAATATAATTTTAATGTATTAATTAGAGTTAAAAAAATTTCCTAATAATTAAGGGTCAAATATCATTTACAATAAAAATAATTTTTTTAATCGAGAGTTAAAATGATAAAACTTATTTATAATCATATATCATATAATTTATTGTACAAGAATCAATTATTTATATATTTTTTTAAAATAAATATAAAAATAATTAAATTCTTACTATTATTAAGTATAATATTACCAATTTTTACGTTTGTAAATAATTTCATTATTTATCTTTTTTTTTATAATTAGAATGAAATGAGTTCTAGATAATTGAAATTTTTTTACTTATTTTCTTTCTCGCTTTTTTTAGGAAGTTGTCCTGTACTGTACATTGACATAGATCAGCATTCAGAAAGCAACAAGATTTTCTAAAGTAATATCAAGAAGTTGTATTGTACTCTACTATACATTAAGATTTTTTTATTTTTTTATTTGATTTCAACATGAGTGTTGAATTTTTAGGATAAATAATTCAAATGATTGGTTTTGATAATATATTTAAATTGTAGAAATTATATTTTTTATTCTTGTAATATGTATTTATATATGGTATATATAGAAGATAATAAAATCTTCAAATCCTAAAAGTTATAATGGAACAGTTATTTGATAATTATAATGATAATTAATATTTCAATTAATTCAACAAAAACTCATTATTATTTGGGACCGAGAGGTATCTAGATTTTATAATTTCAAAATAAAGTGTTTTATAATATGACAATTTAGTAGTAAGTCATAAGGTATGTGCACACTTTGTGTTGTCAGATATCTAGGGTGTTTGAAACCAATAATATAAGGATGAAATTAGTTTTTTGTTAGGACAAATTTGAATAAAAGTCAATAGCTGGAATAATGAATTTAGATACATCGAATTTTCACTTACTCATATAAAAAGAATAATTAAATGACTACTTACATTTTTTATGTATCTATGTAAAATTGTAACACATTATAAACGTGCAAATTTTTTATATTAATATATGTTAAATGTATTAGTTCTTTCTTGAAAAAATAAGCATTAAAATTAATAGTAATATGAAATAATATTTAATAAGAAAAGAAAATATTTTTATTACAAAGAATTTACGGTAAAAAGTACATAAAATTATCTATTCATAGTTAATCGTGTTAAAAATAAATATTTTAATTATAAATAATTAATATTATAATTATTTATAAATATTTAATAATTTTTAATAAAAATAATCATAATTAATAAAACAATTAATTATTTATAATTATTTAATAATTTTTAATAAAAATAATCATAATTAATAAAACAGTATTTAAATTATTATTAATTAAAATTGAATATATATTAATATTTATTTTATATAAATATATAATTATATTAAAATAAATACTTTGATTATTAAAACACATAATTTTTTTAATAAATATATTAATTTTTATTTATTTAAAAATATGTGTTAAATAATGAAAAGATAAAAATATTAATTATTTTAATATTATAAAAACATTTATATTATTAACAAATATTATGTTAAATATTTTAATTTTTATATTAAATATATCTTTAAATAAATATTAAAAATAAAAAGATGCGAGTTAACATAGGCAAGTGATTAGTAGTATAACAGTTAGCGCCGTCCGTAACGTAAGTTTCCCAATCCAACGGACGTAAAACCTCTCAAATAATAAACCCTTGTAGAGCCCTATCAACACTCAATACTCAACGCGCATCGAAACAAGCAGCAAAACAAAGATGGCTTGGCGCTCAGCTGGATCGCTATCTCGTTCGCTCCTCTCCACCGCTAGAGTTTCGTCCCTTCGATCGGCCCCATCTCTTCCCCGCCTTCGTCCTCCGCCTTCCTCTGCTCCTCGTCGTCGTTATTCTTTTGCTGACCCCAGGTCACCTCTCAATACGATACCATTTTTGCCCCTTTCTGTTTGGTTCACGAGAAAGTTGGTGCTTTTTTTTTTATCTGTTACATTTGAAAATATTAAAAAGAACAAAGAGAATAGCTGAAAGTTATTAATGTGTATACTGCATTTAGTTTGAATAGAGCCTTTTGGTTTCGAGATTTAGGCCGTCTTGAGGAAATATGACCATTTGAAGCTTAGAAATGTCTAACATTCTATTCTGAATCATTCTCTCTCTCTGAGTACTGAGTAGGGTTTTTAATACGTATAGATTGCTTATCATTTTGTGTCAATTGTTCTTTCGGACATTGTAAAGAACACAGCTCCATTGTAGTTTATGTAATTTCTTCAGTTTTGCTCCTAAAAAAATAATTCTCATTCCACTTGGTTTTTTGGTTTATTTTTCTTTTTATTCACCTGCCTGTCATAAATTGAACTTTTACGATTTGTTTGTGAATTCGAGTGAAATTGGAAGAATATCTCTAGAAGAAACAACTTAAGTTATCTTATTTAAACTTGTCACATATATATATTAGAAGGAATAGTGGCCGATTAGTCCTTTTGCTTTGGATGTGTCATTTAATCCTTTTAGAATTGAAAAATGGGTCATTTAGTGCTTATAGAATTGTAAGAGGGGGGCCTTTGAGATCCTATAACTTAGAGAATCAAACTATCCCTTTTCGGATTACAAGACCCATTTTTGAACTCTAAATGACCAAAACTCATTGACCCAAAGTTAATGGACTAAAGGACACATTTTTTCAAAGCTAGTGAACTATTTTGGCGATTTACCCTATTTATTAATCATGAGTCATAAGTTTCAGAAATTGATTACTGCAAACTTCTGTTTCATTCATGTTATTTCATATTCGAAGTTGACATCTGTTATTCGTAATTTATGATTTTTTTAAAGGACAGCATAGCATATCCTATTAGATCCTTTGTTATATGATAACATAAAAGTTCTTGTTTTCTGATACTTATAGGAACTCGGGACAATTGGGCTGCGCGCAATCACTTTTGTCAGGTCATGCTGCACCCTGCTTAACATCTCACATGACAGTCAACATCCGGGCTTGTTGCGAGCTGTCTCATGGTACCTTCTGCCGTACTTGTCAAGATCGCTAGTAGTCTCTTTGTGAGTCTTGCTGATTCTAGGAAAAATAAAAAAAAATGAAAGTACAGTTTTTGTTTTTAGTCTTCGAGTATGGGGATGGCCTGGAACTTAAACATAACCAAATAACTTTGCTTGTATGTGTTCAGTTTTTTTTTTTAATAAACAAGGTGTAAATTAGATAGAAATTTGTTAGCATATTATACTTGGTTGATATGAAGAAATTGGGATTGGGATTTATAGGGAGGAATGGAAAAGATGGGTGATGCGCAAGGAGTTCTCGATAATTCAAAGACAAGATTGTTGCTGCTTTGTAGGTTATCTTTCTATTCCTTTAATTAAAAATTAAAAGTAGATTTGCAAGTTTTCATGAGCTTATAAATAGTGAAACTTTTGTAATAGTAAAGTGCCAACCTCATCAAATAACGTGTATTCATCAACATTCAAATATTTTGTTTGTTAATGTGGTAATTATTCCAATTAGAAGTCTTAATCCTGTTCAATTTGCTACTAATTTTTATACATACTCTTATGTATCTTGGTTAAAAGTGTGCCTTTAATTTTTCTTTACTGAGCTTTTAATTTATCATCATACGAGGAAAACAAGTGGTGGTAGTGAGTAATTATATTAGTTGCTCTGATATTTGCCCTATGATTTCTCATGGTTAATGCATCTCCTATTTCATTGCAGGTACTTGAAAAAGCTGGAGGATTGACATGATAAGTGCAAGAATATATTTTGGGGAAGTCGGGATTAGATATATTATGTAGGACATTGTGCTACTTAATTAGGAATTGGAATAAGAAAAAGTATTGTTTATGTTATTCTCAAGATTGTGAAATTCTTTACCTTTCTGGAGTTTTTGCAGGCAATCTTAACTTTAACACTTGTGTTTACTAGTTTTAATCTGGTCTAAATATCTTACTATTTTTGTCTTTTTTTTTTCAAAAGAATATTTCATTACATTGCATCGCATCAAAATTGATACATAACAATGTTATGCTAAAAATACACCACCACCTTCACTAACTCAATCATTAGATACTGATACATAACAATAGGAAATTGTGAAGGATACTTTCCCAATTTTCGATCTAGTTCTTCTCACCTAGGTTAAATACAACACACTTATCACTTGAATGTCCATCCGGTAAAAGGAGATTGTAATCTTGGCTTTTAATGGAAAGTGATCGGGTACGAACATGAATGGTGTGTAATGAATATGTGAGTATGTATATTATAACAAATAATATAATAATAAAAAAAGATCGTTATTATGTTATTAGAAATTAATTTTTAAAATAAAAATAAAAAAATTAGTTTTTTATGTTTGTATGTTTTATGAAAGCAAAATTAAAAGAATTAAAAATAAATAATAATGATTAATTAAATTAGAATTAATAATTAAGAAGATACATGAGAAAATATCTAAGAATATTAAATCTTTTAATTTTTTAAATATGAAATTATTAAAATCAATTACATGATTAATTGAATATAATTTAACGTGTATTCATTTCTTTACACACTATATAGTAATTAACATAATCATATTTTTATGTCAATTAAATAATATAAAAATTAAATTAAATAATATAATTAAATTGAATTTATAATTGGAGTAAAGTTTTAAATCATTACATATTGAAATTTTGGTTCATAAAATATTTAGTTTAATAAATTAACTAGACATAATTTTGTTCATAAAACTCATATTTTTTATAAAAAAAAAACATAAAAATTGATAAAGAAATGATAAGAAGAAGAAATACAATTAGTCTTTTAAATTATAATACCAATATCTTTTTGAATATTCATTAAAATTGTATCTTTTTTTGATTTTTTTTTCTCAAAGAACTTATAAGTATTTATGGGACAATTAGAAGATTAAATATAATTCAGGCGAAATCTGAACAATAAGATCAACTTCAAATTAAAGGTTGAGATGAAAAAGAAAAAGTTAACAATACTAGTCAATAGAAGTGTGACACATGATACACGATATTCATTGAGCGAATCAACGCACGATAGATAACAAGAAAACTGGTCTCGGTCAACACACGCTAAGTCAACGCTACGTGGTAGGACGTGATTTGCGTTTACAAATTGTGCAGTGTCCCGCGTGGAATGAATAGACAAATAAGGTGACGACTTATGGTAAGAGCGTTGACCAAGCAACGAACTCAGAATGAATGTCATGTTAACACGTGGTTTGTTCGATCAACTATCCTGATTGATAATGCTTTAAAAATTAATAAAAACCTTTAAAGATCTCAAAAAAATATATTTTAACTAAAAAAATTATATTTTAATATTTTTAATTCAAAAATATTTTTGATAAAATAAAATGTTAAAGTATTAAGTAAGAATGAAATTACTTTCGTAAAATCATAAAGATAACCTTTTATTAACATAACAAGATAAAAAGTAAACAGAATAATACCGATCAAATATATTGGATATAATATAGAGGTTAAAATTAAAAGAAAAATAAAAACAAAACTCATATGAAATAGGGATTTATCACCAAAAGATGGGTGCGATAATCCTAATCTTCATCATCGATATGCATCTAAATCATTATTGTCTTCCTTGCTAGTCGTATCCATATTTGAAACAACCAAAAATTTAAATCAAGAAAAATTAAAGTAATGTTCACTAGCAATTACTAGGGTTGAGTTTCACTTCTAGAGATACTTAGAGGAAAGTCAGAAAGCAGAACAAGGGTCCTAAAAAGAGCGGGTCGTTGACGAAGATGAAGAAAAGATGGATTCGCGGGTGGAGATCGGCAGAAGGATGGATGGGTGGGAAGTAGAAGATGGGGAAGCAGTTGAAAGTGTGATTAAATATCTAATTAGCTTATTTAGTATACTTTGTCAATTAATAACTTCTATCAATTCTCAGTCACAATAACTTATACTTTCAGCAGTAATTAGAGATTGCTAATTTATTTTTAATCATCTCTTTAGATTAAAGTTATTATTTCCAGTTGTTTGGGATACTGCAGAGTCCTGGATGGCTATAAATTTATGTAGCCAATTTTTGCTTCATAAAACTAATTAACAGAGAAGCAAGATAAGATGAATAATAATTTAATTTAATAATATTAACCCTTAAGTGTAATTAATAATAAAGATAAGATGAATATTTCATAAGTTTTTATTTTACGAGCCAAAATTTATATTGTGAAATTGCTAATAGTTAATGGAAAGGAATCAGTCGAGCTAACTTTTGCATAATAATCCAAAGAGGACTCTATATGATATTTACAAGGAATGCATAAACAAGAAGACACATGATTACTCTTAGATATTTTATTTACCAATAAATTTAGATATATCTCTCAAATGCTTAAATTTTTATGTACAAGTGAAAAGTTTTTAAAATATTTTTCTTTATTTAATTTCTATATCATATTTAAAATTTATGTAGTAAAATAACAATTAAATAAAAATAAAATTAACTATAATTTTTTAATCAAAAGCATAAATATATATTTAAAATAAATATGATAACTATTATTAATTAAAATAAATAAATTTTAAAATTAATTATAAATATTTTTAATTAAAATCTTTGTATTTTAAAATTATTTTAAATTTATATATACTTTTTTAAACAAACATATATAAGAATAAGATATTTATTATAAATGTAATTTTTTTTAATATTATAAAATAAATTTATAACTATAAAAATAATATATCTTACCTTCATTTTATATATTTTTAATATTAAAAAAAATTAATATATCATTTTAATTAAACACCGTTCGTTTAAATTAAATTATAAATATTTAGCTCCGATAAATGTTAAATATCTTTTAATTAAAACTCATTTAATATTATTAACATACATAATAAATTTTAAAAATTTTATTTTTAATTTTTAACTTCTTAAATTTAGAGAAAGTCTAATTTAGATTCAACGAAGTGATAGATAACAAATTTATCTGTGGGTTTGGCGGCAAGTCATTGCCTTCCATGAAAATATGGTCAATGCCTCAATGGAATTGAAACAGATGATGGAAAGAAAGACACTGTAGACTGTAGTAAGTTGTGTATGTCATAGCCTGCAGCATATCATGCTGTATTTGCTTGGAAGAAGCACTTTTTTGTCATAATTTGGAGGAAGCACTTTAAGAGCACATGGAATGGATGCCAAAGGTTGGAGATAATTAATGGTCAGAGTATGAAATGCACTAGTGTTCTGTTTTGGGTACAGGCAGGATGGCCCGCTCTTATGACCTGCTTGTGACTTTGTGATTTGTGACAGCCATGAAACTCCCAAGATGTATAGTCTAATTAATAGTAAACGTGAGTCTCACCTGAGGCATTTATAAATTATTGAGTCTTCTGACATTGATAAGAGTGAGTGCTTGTTTGTTCAATGAATAGCCAAAAGAGGTTTGTTTCATGTTTGTGAAGGGCACTATTGTAATATTTCGTCAACCCTATTGGTTTCTTACTTCCACACGTTGCTTATTCATATTATTGACTTTTAACTCTTAACATTTTTTTTAATATGAAGCATTTATTTCGGTACACAATTTATTTTTAATATTTTCAAAATAATATTATTTTTTAATTAAAATATACCCCATAAATACATGTAAATCAAGTCTTAAATATAAGCATTTTTTATTTGTTCCGTGCATCTGTTTCATGTAAAGCTGTATCACCCTTTGTTTACAAGCTTAGAAGACAGTCAGTCACATCACCATCCACAAGGGATGGGCGAGTCGGGATAGGTAAGATTGTCATTATCGTCCGTTCAAATAATTGCGAGTGAGGGTGAGGTGAGTATTTTCCACGAGAGTTTTAATTTTTTTTACCAAATTGAAAATTTTACACATAAATTTTTTTAATATCGATTATATATTAAATAATTAAAATTAACGTAAAATTTTAATTATATATTTATTATTTAATTAAATATAATAAATTTAAAATTTTGAATATAAGATATTAATTTAGTGATTGAAATAATATTTTTCAATAAAATTATTAAATTTAATTATAAATTTATACAAATATATAATATTTTTTAAAATAAAAATATAAAAAAAAGGAGATCGGGAATGAGACGAGAATGAATCCTCAACTCTACCCTACTCCCATGGGATTGTGTTAAAATCAAATTTTTCCTACAAGTTCCTCCTCGTAGGGAGAAAATTAACATCCTTATCATCCACCAAGTTTTAGTTGTTTCAAATTCAATCGATTGTTATGAACATTCATTTCTTGATTTTTTTTAAAAAGATACATGTTTTTAAAATTTTAAATCAGACTATGTCCGTTTAATTTTCAACTTGAAAAACATTTTAAAAATATTTAAGTTTACACCACATTTAAAAAAAAATGAAAAAAAGGTAGGTGAGGTCAGATACAAGACACCAAACCAAAACCAACCTCTATTTTTTTAGATTATCCGTCGATCCCTAAGCTAGTGCACCAAAAGCTCAGCTCGAAACAAGGAAGAGGATTCTAAAATTCGAACCTTACACCTCACCTCCAGAAGACACCTATGTGCACCAACATTTAGTCCATCTAGATAGCACTCTAGCTCGTAAGTTTACACCACACTTGTAAAATATAAAGGAACGTCATTTTCATAACGGTCGCACTATCAATAAGAGTATTGGGGAGAACTGAGCTTCTCGATGACTTTTTGTTGAACACAAACAAAAGCACTGAATGTAATTGTAAAGTACAAGTGGTCTTAATGTACACATACATACATCAACCAACTAAATGCTTTGAAAAAAGAATATGAAGAAGCCCCAACATGAAGACACCCTTCTAGATCTCATCTTTGTTAGAAAGGTAACACTTCAAAACACCAAAAAGATACGACCCTATCTACATATCTTTTTCCTTTATCTTTGGTCCCTTTTCTCCCCCATGTAAAACCAAATTAAAAAGCAATTAATAAACTAAAGTCTCCCTACCACCACTAGCTTCCTTCCAAAATAAAAAGCTAAAATTAAGATTTTATATGAATTAATTATTCACGTAATTTTATTTATAATATTTAAAATATATATATATATATATATATATATTTTGCATTATAAAAAAACATATACATTATTTTTTTGAACATGTGAAAAACATATGCACACTGTATAAAATGAGTTTAAAAATAAAATTTCATATTAAAAAAAATTATGCTATGGAATTAAAAAAAATCCCTAAGAATTAATTCAACTAACCATAATCTAATAGAGTGATAAAAGCTTGATAACTCTTTAAAATATCTTGAGGACAAATAATTTGTTTAAAAAAAGAAAAGTAAAGTATTACTTTCATATTTATTTTTAATCAAATTACATATTAAAATGAGATGTATAACGTTGTTTATCCTTATGGAATGCAAAATAGTTGAATAAAAGTTTTTTTTTAAAGTCTATCTAGAAAAGCACTTTCCAATAATGCATGAGTAACCTCAATATTCATCACTCTCAAGCTTACCACTCACTCATTTCTCCATTCAAAAATGCAACTTTAGTTATATGGTGGGTATCATCTTTAATGCATTTGTCTAACCTAATTGATATGAATGATTTTACTTCATTATTGGCATGCCTAACCTTTTACTTCATTATTGGCATGCCTAACCTACAACATTACCACTTGTTTGCCATATAAAAGACCAAATGAGTGGCCTTCTTTCTACTTCTTTGTAAGTTTGCTAAAACTGTTTCAAGACACTCTGTATTTACAATTCTCAAATAGAAAATGAATTTAACCTTTTTTTTTTGCTATTAAGAAAATGAATTTAACTTCTCATTAACTCTATCATAAATATTTTTGTCATTATTATTTATGCTACTCTCATATCTTGCACATGACAATAATTGCTAAGCTCCTAAATAAATTGAATGGCTTCTAAGCATTCAATCCCCACACACCCCAAAGATTGAAACTCCATGCTTGTACAAGTACAAAAGTTAAGCACAATGAATTATTTATTCTGTAAGCAGGAAGTGTTACTCTTATGACATGAGTAAAATGTTATCCATTTCATATGCATGTTTTTAACTTATGTGCCAAAATATAATTGAATAATTTTTGACTCTATACGTCAACTTTTTGCAACCGGTGGATCAATCCATAGATACAAAATCAGTTCGAATATAAAATCGTGCATTTTTAGGAAATTGTGTTGAAAATATCTCAAAATCGCGAGCACATCTTGTACATAGCTAACTTAGAAATTGGCATAAATTTTCGCTTAAACTCAAAAAACAAGCGATTTTGTGACCTTAATAAAGACTCAATATAGTTAACATTTCTAGCATTTTTTTTAATAAAAAATTTCGTAAGTTAGTCAACCTTTTATATCTGCAGTTACAGAGAAAATTACATGAAAAGTGAGAGAGAAGATAGAAAGTAACTAAAGGAGATAAAAGTGGGGAATCCAAAGCTTTGCAAGAGAAACAGTACATATGACACAAGAATTGTCCCAAGTGCACCAAGCATCACAAGAGGTGGGTAGGGTCACTGTGTTAAGAGATAATTAAAAAAAAAAAAAACCCACACATACATCTAATTTCACTTCCTTTTCCTTCACAATTCTAATGCCTCCTCTCTCCATTAATCTAATGTCTCCCACTTTGATCAAACCCTTCAAAGTATAGACCTAACTCCTCCATTCGATTACACTTACTTTGATCCTCATCATCTAATCAAGAAATAAAAAAACAATGATATTCCAAGGAGAAGAAACAACAACAGAAAACAGACAGCCAATTGAGCTATCAAGCGATCAGAACATTGATGTCATTGAAGAAACAACAGAAGATGGTAATCCAGAAGAGTGGCTAAACCTAAGTCTAGGTAGGAATTTGACGTCATCAACGACAACTGGGAACTCAGACTCACAATCAAGACCTGTTTCTAATAATAAGGTATTTTCTTGTAACTTTTGCAAAAGGAAATTTTATAGTTCACAAGCATTAGGGGGTCATCAAAATGCTCATAAGAGAGAAAGAGGAGCTGCTAGAAGATATCAATCTCATAGAATGATGTCAATGATGGGTTTGCCTATGAATACTACTTCTTCTTCTTCTATGGTTAGGTCACTAGGGGTTAGGCCTCATTCACTTGTGCACAAGACTAATAGAGATGGGACCTCAATTGTGGCAAGATTTAGTGATTCTAATACTTCTGGGTTTGGAATGCTATGGACACCTAGCTTTTTGCTAGATAATGCTATGGATTGTATTTGGCCTGGAAGCTTCCGTTTAGATCCACAAGTAGTACAAGAGCAACAATCTGATTCTCCAGTTAAGATTGACTTAAACTTAAGCTTGTGATTTTATCTTCGAAGTTTCAACAATTCAACCCTTGTTTGAACTATTCATAGTCTCATAATATCTTCTATATCAGAAGTTGTATTTTGAACTAACACATGTTATGAATGAGGCTTACTGTAAAGATTCAGTTCCTACCTATTCATGCACTATGAGAAAGCTAAGGAAAAAAACAATATAACTAAATTCCACTCTAGCTTATTTATTGTGAACCTACAAATAATTTTTCTTTCAGATATATTTTTTTTACTTGGTGTCAACTGAATGTAATTTTGTTACAATTGGACACATCTAAGAAGTACTTCAACTTTTGCTGCTTCTCCCTCTAAGCAGAAGTTGAAAAGTGAAATTGCGTTCTAAGATAAGTGGATGTTTGGATTATAGTTCGTACCATCTTACCAAGTTAATTCGTGCCCCGGTTTGGTGCTGCCATTTTTCATTTTTTTAGGGGAAAAAAACATTCTAGGTTGGGTCCTGGAAAGAAATGTCAAGCCTTTTACCAATGTACTAGAAGGTGGTTGACAAAATATGCCTACCTCAGTATTGGCTACACCTTGTATCAATATGAACCACTAAATAAATGCCAATCCACAACAAAAAAATTATTATTTGTTGTACTTTTATGTTATCTTTGTTCCTGCTTTCGCTTCACGATTGATTGAGCATTACTATCTATCTAAAAACAAACTTAATAAAGTTGCAGCCATATAATAGCAAAAAGGAACCTAAGTTTCTGATTCAAAAAGTACCTGCAAAATTGAGCATATGAGAACTGACTTGCGAGAGCTCCTGAGGATTACCAAAGACTGTTTTATTTACCCTTTGGCTTGCAGCTCTATAGAATTCTCAAGCCACTAGTTCTCATAATATATACAATCTACAACAAAAGAAAGCATTGTTCAACAAATCTTCTGACCTTGGCAAAATATTTCTTTCACTCCTTCACCATGTTAACCCTATAACTAGGCATGAACTCAGACCTTCACAACAAGTCTTTCTTGTTTCCATTCTGATTGAAATCCATTATGAATTAGTAAACACTCATAAATACATTACTTATCTAACATAAGTAGAAAAGATAATATGAATGTTTAGAGAGGGGAAAAAGGGTTAAGAGACATAGACACTTTAATATTCTGTTGGAACAAATAGGAATAACTTAATCCACTTGCATGAAGACACTTTCTACAGCTTTACAAATTACCAGAAACTTTAAGCTTTTGGACCTTATGCCTGATGATGGGAAGCCTCTGGCTGATAATGCTGGGATCATTATATGCCGCAGAGTCAGAAGGGTATCCTTTCTGCACCATTCCATCACCCAATCAAAGAATAGAAAAACAAATAAACCAGTTTAGGCCCTAAATCTCTAGTATTTGGAGTTTGGGCCAAAAATTCCTAATATTGCATACAATCTGTGGACAATATGAGTAACGTACAGCCCTACATAGCTCATGTACATGCTTGCTTACAGACTGCATAATGAATACTCGTGCTTTTGGGACCTCGTCCAAATGAACTGTGAAGCTGTGAGTATGACTGTTTTTTTCGTGTTTGTTATAACTTAGCAAGATGCGAAATGGAAGAGGGAAAGAAAAAATAAAAGCATAAAGAAGAACCAATGAAAAATAAATTAGTGACTCGTCTCCTAAAATTCAGTCAGTTGTTAAACCTATTATAAGGTTACCATGAAAACATTCATGAAATATGTCAACCAAAACCAAGATATTCGTCTAAGAACCTTGACTCCAAGGAAAGATATTTTATATTTCTAACTTTAAACAAAAAATGGCTTCATCATGAAACCATATATTGCATTACTAAATGAAGCTGCAATATGAAATCCTGAATCCAGCATAAAATTCCATCAATGTTGTAAAACTTTACTGACAAATACTTATAGCAATAGTCAAATCGCATTTATCTCCACAAGGTATGGCCAAATAACCAAGCTGATTCTGATTAAGCTACAACACCCAGCAGGTTAAATTATCTATTTTTTTGGCTGTTGCAGTTTTGGTTGGGATGTCAATAAGACCAGAGAAAGATTTAGAAATTTATACATTAAAATAGTTAATGTTGCTCTAGGTTAGCAATAGGAAATGAAATATCTAGAGAGGATTTTATTTCCCTTCCAATAGGAAAAAGAACTAGTTATTCATTTCCGCACAAATCCATTTTGTATTAGACTGGTAAACCCCTCATAATTGTTTCCTTATCCTTCCACTATACCTGATGGAGTATTAAACATCAAATGGATGATTGAATATCTACTCCTGCTAAACACAATTTTTTACTTTCCTTTCTTATCTCAAGCTCTTTTTGCATTGCAAAGGATTAGAGGCCTCTCTTGGATTCTCTAACAACTAAAACAAGAAACTATAACGGACCGCGAATAGTTCAGTAAAAAAATATGATCCCTGCTAGAGCATGCCTATGAGCATGGGCAAGGACAAAAACTTACAGCAGATAAAGCTTCAAAGGTTGCTTCTCTCAAGCAGCTTTCTCGGAGAATTATAGGATTTTTATCGTCACTGAATATGCAATGCATACGAGTGTCCCGTAGTCTCATAAGCATGCCATCAACTCTAAGCTGTTAGAAGAGATCAGTCAGTCAATGAGTAGATAAATGAAATTAGGGAAATTGAAGGATGGACTCGTGACATTATGATATGTTCTTTAGATCAAACTTCCTCTAAATGATTCAAGTTGAAATTTTGGAGAATTGAGGGAATCTATCTCACCCAGAATCGCAGGAGAAGAAACCAGGAACTTGCCATGACTCTCTGAAAAATCAATAATGACACGATCAGTCCTCACCCATTGTAAAACAGTACTAAGCAGATTATGAATGGCCAGTCACAAATAGTGAGAGATTGAAGAGTTACCACTTTTACAGTTAGAAGTGACACTCCACTGTCAGCCAATTCATCTTCATATAGTACTACCTGCTCAATTAAAAGAACAGTGTTGCAAATGGTAGGATAATACATAACAGGTAAAAGAACATAAACACACAGATATGCTACTAGTTATCATACAAGGCATCCACCTCATCATAGAAGAGAATAGGCTCTTTCGACGCCAACGTGGCTAAATCAATTTGCTCTGTGCAGTCCTCCCATTGAAGATTGTAGGTTTCCTCAGAGATGTTCTCACCTTCATGCTGCCAATGTGAAATCCTCGTAATTATTTAATTTACTTTTCAAACATTTATGTCTTATCCACAAAATTAAGTTATGCAAGAGATAGAAACTAAGTCTTAATTTAATAAAGAAAAAACATTAAACAATGGAATATGGGTGGTGACAGAGTGCAATTTGAAGATTGAATGAATGTAAAACAGTTTCTGATTGTTTGTATTCAGATTAATAAATTACATGTACATCGGTGGTTTTTACAATACAGCAAAATAGAATCATAATTGAATTTAAAATAAAAAAGTATTCCTAATTAATATCCCTAATTATCATCAAAGTGTTTACAAATAATATCCCTACCTGATTTATTTATTTTGAATACTAAATCCCTGATAATTCGGGATTTTCACTCCCCCTTGAGTTAGATCATAGTTATTAATCATAGTTATTACACAAAATCATCGAAACTTTGTCAAGAAAACCCTTAGTGAAGATATATGCCGTTTGTTCTATTGTGAGAACGTAGGTCATGCAAATGATCCCATTCTCAACCTTTTCTTTGATAAAATTGTCTATCCACTTCGATATGTTTGGTTCGATCATGTTAAACTGAGTTGAGGGAAATATTGATAGTAGTTTTGTTATCACAGTAGACTTTGAGTGGAACTTCTATTTTGATCTGTAGTTCTTCCAAGTGATTCTTCAACCATAACCCTTCACATATCCTTTGTGCAACTGCTCGAAATTCAACTTCGGCACCGTTTTTGGCTACTACATTTTATTTTTTTACTTCTTCGTGTTACTAGGTTTCTCTAAACAAAAGTACAATATCCAATAGTAGATCTTCTATCTTATATTGAATCTGGTTACTCTGCATCTGTGAACACTTTTATTTTTCTTCTTTCAGTTTTTTTGAATAATAGTCCTTTTTCTAGGGAGTTCTTGAGATATTCGAGAATACTGTATACTGCTTCTAAGTGAATTTATTTTAGAGAATGCATATTTTGACTCACCACACTAACTACAAATGCAATGTCAAGTCCTGTGTGATAAGTAGATTAACTTTCCAACTAGTCTTTGATATCTATCTTTTTCAGCTGTTTTTCCATCATCCTCTCTTTTCTTTCCTGCTTCACTTGGGTGTCGCTTGGTTTACTTCCAAGCCAAGCGTACGGTCTTCATTAATAGATAAAGAAGCATATTTCCATTAGGAAACACTCATACCCTTTAAAAGAATATGACATTATGGTTAGTAAAGATTCTTTTTTTAGATGGATCATAACATTTGTATCCTTTTTGAGAAAGAGAATAGTCAATAAAAACACATTTTAGAGCTCTTGAATTGAGTTTACTTCGATTGTGGGAATGAATATGTACAAAAACAGTAAACCTAAACACTTTGAGGGAAATATCCGCAATGAAATGAGAGGTAGGAAAACTCTTTTTTAGTTTGTACAGAGATGTTTCAAAGAAAAAAACATGACTAAACATTCTATTTATGAGATGGGCAGATGTTAATATAGCATCTCCTTGTAGCAATTTTGACATATTAGGGCATGTGCAACTTCCATTAGATGTCGATTTTTTCATTCTGCAACTCCATTTTGTTGAAGAGTGTAAACACAAGAAGTTTGGTGAATTATTCTATGGTATCGAAGATAATTCCTAAAGGTATTACTAAAATATTCGGTTCCATTCTTAGTGTGCAAAATTGAAATTTGTATTTGGAATTGTGTTAGAATCATAAAATGAAAATTAATAAACACGGTACAAACATCGGTTTTATCATTTAATAAATAGCCCTAACATACATGAGCATGACCATCAATAAAAGTGACAAACCATTTCGAATGGGTATGATTCAGAGTTCGAGAAGGTCTCCTTAAATCACTGTGGATCGTGATGAATGGCTTAGAGGGTGTATATTTGGATTTCGAGAATGAGGTACAACGGTGTTTAGCAAGTTCACACGCTTCCCATTGTAAATCATACAATCATTTATTTTGAATAAGAGATGAAAACAATTGTTTTGAATACTGAAAATTAAGGTGACTCTGTTTAAAATACCATAACAAAATTTCATTATTCCTATGAAAAGATGCAGAATTACAATTTGTAATTTGACACTATTCACTCACATTGGTTAACTCAAAGTATTAGTCCCTAACACTTTCTAGCACTGCCAATCATCTTCCCCGATGATAGGTTCTGAAATATACAAGATGGGAGAAAAAATTTAACAAAGCAATATGAATGTGTTGTTAGTAGTTAGAAATTTTAATACTCTTTACCAGCAATGGGTGAAAGAATACCACCTACAATTTTCACTTTAAGATTTCCAATACAAAATAAATATGAAGAAAAAAGTGATAATCATCAATCATATGATCTAAAGCATCAGAGTCAATGACCCAATGAGTTTTAATTTAAGATGTAGTGTTTAAAAAATTACCTTAGTAAGTGAACCAGTGGAAACATAGATGAAAAATGACCCAATATTTGAAATTTAGAGAACATTTTATAAAGCTGCTACATTTGTTCTGAGTTCAAATTTTTTTCTCCTTGAGATTTCTTAGTCTGGTGATCCATAGTGGCTTGATAACCACGATTTCTATAATTTTGACTTGGTTTCCGTCCAAAGGTTTTCCATGTAGTTCCTAACAAGGGTTATTTGTGTGTCCATTTTTATAAGTGTTCACAACAAAGACCTTTTTTTGTTGATTTTGTCTGTTACCCATTTGAGGCCGACGATATAGCATGCCATTTAATTATGGCCCAATAGGCCCATAGTTATTTTGCACAAGCCCACTTGAATTAGGGCCATATCCACTCAACCCACTTGAATTAAGAGGCCCATGGTCCATTCTGTCAACTCTTTCATGGCCTATAAGCCCATTTGAATTGCTTGGCCCATTTGAGAAACCACACGTGATAAAGGGCTAAACCAGCCCTAATCGAGTCATCCCTTACCTAGTGAAGCATCACAATTTGTCGCTTCTCCTCACAGCAAACCTCCAAAAACACTTCTTGCATCGACAACAACAACTGACGGCTAGGGATCCTCCCTTTCACGTCGTCGAGTTCTCTATTAAGCTCGGCCAAAAACTCAAACATCATCTCACTTTCAAGCCTCTATTTGTGCCAAACACTATCACACACACACTCCTACTCTTCTTCAAAACTCAAGTCAAAAATTTAGAAGCAAATTCTTGTATCAAAACACGTCTAACAAACAGTTGCCCAGAAGTCTTTTGCAATTGGAAGGAAGAGGTATGATTTCCCTATTAAGGGTTTCATGGATTGCACAATCCAAACAATAACCATGGAATTTTCGGACTTTCATTTTTGAAAGCTTGCTAGATAATCAGAGGTAGGATTTTCTATTTCACCGATAAGATACCTAAACTTTCCGTTTCCATCAATTACAAGTTTAATTGACTGTGCCCACCTATGGTAATTTTTGCCATTGAGTTTATATACCGTGAGTTGAATGGACGATTCATCAACTCCTCCAAAACTCATATTAGCCTCCTTTGTTTCTATATCATTTTTTCCAGAGGGATTGGACTCTCTATTGGTATTGTTTTCAGCCATTAATAATAAGCTTAAAGTAACCTTGTTTTGATACCATGAAGGTTGAATGAATGTAAAACAGTTTCTGATTGTTGTATTCAGATTAACAAATTACATATACATTGACGGTTTTTATAATACAGTAAAATAGAATTATAACTGAATTTAAAATAAAAAATATTCTTGATTAATATCCCTAACTGGTTTATTTTTTTTGAATACTAAATCATTTCCACACAATTGGTTATAAAAGCTGAGAAAATTGAGCACAATATTTTTTCCTCGGGACATGAATTTACCAAGTTACAAGTTCTACCCTATAGGATGAGAAAATACACACCTTAGTTGGGCCCAACTCAACCATTTCACTTCCACAGTATGGTGTAGTGAATGTATAATCATAATCAAGTATCAATTGTTGGGACGGTTTGCTACAATACAGAAGATGAATGTTAGACACAATACAAGTATTTTTTATCTAATAAATATTTCAATACTGATTCATATACCAGCGAAAGGAAGTTTCTGGTCAAAAACAGTAGAGCTTATTTAACTTAGACCATTATGTAATATTCTACAATCGCATTATCCAAGAGGGCTAGTGTACTAAGAAAATATCCCAATACCTAGAATGCAGTAATGATAAAACCAACCCAACAGAAGTTTCTCGGCAAAACTAGTGGAGTTACAGATATTTAGAAGAAAACACAACTGTCTTCAATGGAAATAGCACTACTAGCTCAAGAAAATGCATAAAACAATCATATCAAAGTCAACCATAAAGTAACTCAAATCTTTTAACCAACGAAAGTGAGCTTCTGAACCAAGTATAGTGTCTTATAAAATATAAAGAGAAAAATTAGCCCAAAAAAAAAAAGATTCATAGCTTTATTTACCATCGGAATTTCCATTTTGCAGCAGCTGGAACTTCCACTGGTGGCAGGGCTTCCCGTTTCCACCCAACTAAAGCATCAAATGCATTGAAATGAATTTTGGTGCCACTCTTTAAGTGCTTCAGACTCAGACAGCTATCTCCAAATACCATCTCTGGTAAGTGAGATGTCTGGAGCTTTTCTTCCCATCTGCAACAAAATAAAACCTTAAATCAACCAACAACACCAAACAAATAAGTGGTACAACATGATAACCCCCCGTCCTCCTCCTCTTTCCCAATCTTCAATAACTTTCAAGGACAATCAAGTAAAATGAAAACAATGTAGTTTATTTGTGAAAATTCGGATAAGGAGCAATTGGGCACCTAAAAACTACGGAGTTGCTCTATTCGAGTAGACTTAGATATAAAAGTCAAACTTACGGTCAAAATTTTAGCATCGACACAAATAGTTTGAAGGTCTTTTTTCAAACACGATAAACCCTTATTTTCCGAAGGACAAGATCAATCATGTTCGTCGAATGAACAATTGGGTACCTAAAAACTAGGGTATTGGACTCCATTACGAACAAAATAAGCTATAAGGTCAAACTTAAGGTTAAAACCATCAGCGATCTTCCAAAAACTAACCATAAGTAATTAACCAAAAAATGAACTAAGAAAAGTGAGTTACAGTTTAACAGAGGAGGAGTTGAGAATAGAGCGATTGCGAGACTCGACCTCCCAGCCGTGAATTTGAAGGCCACGGCGTCCATCAGAGAGAAGCTTAGCTCCGGCAGCCTTTAGGTCCTTCTCATCTACTACCACTTCCATTTTCTTCAGTTCGATCGTCCCTAAAAAGTTAGAATGGTTACTCAACTGTTCTTACGATGATTGTTCTCTTCTTCGATTAAAGTTTAAGCCTATCAGCTATAGAAGCCTCAGTATAAAGAGTTACATACAAAAACTCTTCGAATAACGGCAATGACTTAGTGGTAGATGCCCGCCTATGCCAAACTCTTTTTTTTTAATAGTATTATTAAAATTCATAATTATAATAATAATATTTTTATGCTTAATTTACACGTTTTTATTATTAAAAAATTTATACATTATTTTAAATTAAATATAGTTAAATTAACCTCGAATATTATCTAATTGAAACAGATTTAATTTTATTAAAATATTATTTTTATTATAATAAATTTTATAAGTGTTAATTTTTATAATTTCTTTTTAAAAAATTACTGTGTAAACCCTCAGATTTTTTGAAATTGCAAAAGCTTTTTTAGTAAATTTCTAATTATTTTTTAATATATAGAATGATTATAATTATTTTATTTTTCTTGTTTTGAGGATTTTTTTTAAGAAAGTAAATAATAATGACATTTTATGGCACTTTTATCTGTTTCTTTTATTTTACTCCCCTTTTTTTAAATTACTAATTCTGGTTGCAAGACACGTAACAACTATGTACTTTAGTAAATATATGGATAAACACCGATATTTCATATATAATTAATTATAAATAAAACATTTAGGACTTTTAATAAAAAAATAAAGTAAAAATTGTATACAAATACAATAAATTCAATCTCTCTATTTGTCGTTTTTGTGCCATATTGTATTGAAAAACGTGCATATGACTTGTTCAATATAATTTTTATAAAAATATGAAAACAAATATGAAATTTAATTATTTTGATATAAAAAACAAAAAAATTCATAAAATATAAAAATTAATAAAAATAATTATTTTAATTTTATAACAATAAATTATCAAAATATATTATAAATCTTAATTCACATCCCACTTGCATAACTAATAATATCTAAGTAAAATATTGATTATTCTCAGATGTAATATTATAAAAACAATCAAAAAATTTCATATTTAATTATAAAATAAGTCTTATTAATATAAACATAAAAATATATAAATAAGACCATAAATAAAGAATTAAAGACTAATGTATGTGTTATAAAAATAAAATAAACAAAATAGAATGAAATATTTAGAAGATATTTAAAAATATATATTAATTTATTCATAATATTATTTATTAATTATTAAATCTTAAATCATAAACCTTTATCTTAAATTTTAAATTATTTTAATCTTTATATATATGTATACACAAATATGTTTATTTTTTCAAATTAAGTAATTTAATCACTTAATATGTTATTTTTATCGTTTGTACTACTAAATATAAATATTTATTATATTAAATATTTTATTCCATAAACAAATAAAAATAATTATAAAAAATCATTTGACCAATGTAATACTAATAAATAATTTTTTTAAAAAAATGATAAACTGATTATTTTATCATTGTCAATTCTCATGTATTCTATTCCATATTTTTTAAGTATATTTTTCAAAAAATTAAAATTAAATGTCATTTGCATACTCTCACTCAAATAAAATACTAACCTCATATTTAATTGACTGGAATAAAATAAAATCAAAATTGATTACTTCTAATTTTATGATTTATTTGACTGAAAAATATAAATAGAATAAAATCGATTTCTAAAAGAGAAAAAATCAAAATTATTTCTCCCCTTAAAGAATCATGATTCTATTCTCATCTCAAATTTTTTTTCCGATTTTATCCCAACCCCAAATATAACCCTAAATCCCAAATAACTAGTCAGAAAAATAATAATTTTAACCCTAAATCTTAACCTACAAATATAATCATAAATCCCAAATCTCAAAACTTTAAACCCTATTTAAAAAAATAATAATTTTAACCTTAAACCTTAAACAACAAATCCTTAAACACTATTTAAAAATAATAATAATCATAACACTAAATCTTAACTCACAAATACAACTCTAAACCCTAAACCCTATACCATATTTAGAAAAATAATAATTTTAACCCTAAATCCCAAAACTCAAAACCCTAAACCCTATTTAAAAAAAAATAATTTTAATAATAAAATTTATTTTGAAGTAATAATTATTTAGAAAAATAATGATTTCAATAATATATTTTATTTGTCGAAAAAATAATAATTAAATAATATTATTTAAACTTTAATGAATATTATTAAAAATTACCCTTTTTGTAACATCCCTAACACACATATCGGTTGATATTTCCTAGAACATCTTGTTTCAAAATCAAATAACATGACCTAGTTCAAATGTTGTAATAATTGGGCAAGACCAAAAGCCACAGTGAATTGTTGCAATTTGGTTGTGAAATTGCATGAAAATACATAAATTAAGCAGTTAAAACTGTCCATGAACAACAATCGGAAAAATGGAACTATGCACCAGAATCCTTTCAGGGTGAGGCCGAGGAATTCGATATCATTTATAAGACCAACTTACCTATGAGAGGAATAACTTTAGGGCATGCCATCCATTAACAGAAAAATGAGTTGCATGAATTTTGGAGTTAGTTAAACGACCTGAATCAAAATTTGAAGGATCAACCAACAGATTCCTTCCTTGTCCTGGTTCCGTAACCATGTTGCCGAGCTTCTGGTACAGCCGGCGATTTTTGTGCCTTGATAGTTGAATCTATATCTGATGTCTCTGGCCTAACCTTTCTTTTTCTATAATTTGGTTTAGTAGACTTTTGTTCACTACTTGGTGATTCCTTATGCTGAGATCCATTAGAAACGGATTTTTTTACGCTTGTTTGTTTTTCTGATTCAAGTGGTGTTGTTTGTGAAATGGGAGTGGCTTCTTCTGTAGTACTTTTGTTTATACCATCTTGTGTACCAGATGAATGGTGTGTGCTCCATCGAACATTTTCAAACCATTTGCTGACCTGAACAGATAAATTTTATGAAGCAAAACATAAATCTTATTCACTAAAAGTCTGAAATTCTTCAAATATAATTGAAATAGCAACAGGTCTTCATTTATGGAAGTAAATAACACCTGACGCGATGTGATTCCTAGCTCTTGAGCCAAACTTTCTTTTGTAGCTCTCTCTGGATATTGATTTTCCTTGAAGGATTTGTAGAGTCTCTGCAGAAACGAATCACCATTAGTTTAAGACGAACCTTTTCTTTGTTGCTCAAAATGTCAAGAAAGTTCCGAAAAGAAAGAATAACAATCAAGTCTGGTTAATGTTAAACATGGGAATAGGTTTCTATAGAGTTGAAATCAACTTCTTTAAGATATAATTGAGGAGCATGTATTTACTAACCATAGGCAATGATAGTCTATTTTACAACAACATTTGAAACATTTCATTTTTGAGCAGAAGAATCGTTTTCATTTTCAAGTAGTGTTCGATCAATTATGTATTAATCAATATTCTATTGATTGGTCTGAGGTTATCGACAAAAAAGATTTATCTAAGTCACTTCCTTTCTTTTTGTCCAAGTTATTTCTTTTTTTATCCAAGTTTCTTCTCTTTTTGTCTAACTTACTTCCTTTTTTCTTTGTGAGTTTCGGGAATATCCCCATTCATAGGTCCGAGATCTACATCTATGAATTGAAAGGTCCGAATGATCAACTCTGCAATCAGTTGTTAGAATCAATAGGTCTATAGTTTGATGTTTTCATTTTGAGTGGATATCTGGTTCACTTTTTGTATTTTTGTAACTATTTATAAATATAATATGATGTTTCTTATTAAAAAGAACATGTAGTAGGAAGCAATGACCAAAATGAAGCTTAATAATAAAAATGAAAGACAAAAATAATTTTACATGCGACATGCAGCAAAATTTATAAATGCTAGAAATAGTATTAATATAAGATGGACACAAGCAAAACCACAAACAAATAACACAGGCAATGGAAATTAATATGATTTAAAAACCATAATAATAAAAATATTGAATTAAATGAAGCACATTCATGTTGCTAAATTCTATTAGTGGTAGCTCTAAAATTACTTGAATTTACATCAACGTAGAAGACAATTATAATCAACAATTAGCTATAGTTACTGGCAGAAAAGACTGGGTTGTTAGCATGACTACTTATTCAGTAAGCAAGCATAACCACATATTACCTGAGTAATAGCTTCCCCGAGTCTCCTATGTGATGATGACTTGCGTTGTCTAGCAGTAGAAGCTGATCTAGACGAGCCTTTAAGTGATTTACTAGGCGACTTGCTTGAATTTTCTACGTTAGATTTTGGACGGGCTCTTCTATTAGGGGTACACTCTTTATCTTTTTGTTTATTATCTATGGCTTCAACAACAGCTCCATTCGTAACAACTGAAGCATTTGCATTTACTGGAACAGAAGCAACTTGACAAGCAATTTTATTCTTTCTTGGTGCACCAGTTTCAGACCAATCTTCGTCACTCGAGTCAGAGAAATCATTCCCATATGTCTCCTATACAAACAAGCGGTAAATAAAACAAAACATAAACAACCTAAAGCATCAAAAACAAAAGAAATTCGTGCAAAAGATAAGACATTCAAGTGAGAAGGACCACCGACAGAAATTCATTATCTACATAAACTCAAAAAAAAAAATTGTAGAAATCCCAATAGATTGAAATTCAAAACAACCAGCTGTAAATATTGTTTCAGCTAGGATATTTAGATTAAATTTTTATTTTTGATTTTGTTCACGTGTATTGTAAAAGTAGGCAAACTATGTAATATTTCTATTATTCGATTACAATCATCAGTTTAATTATCCACTATAATCTACATAATTCCTTATCCACTATAATCTACATAATTCCTTAGGTCAAGCCAGTAAAATATCGAGGAAACTAATATCAATCCTACAGAAAGAGACAACTCATCAATACAACTAACCAATGAAAAACTCAACGGGATGTATTATCATGATTAGGTACAATCAATAAAGCTGATAGAAAAGGGAAATTTGGCTACCTTATCGGTGATATTGAGAAGCCATCGACTGATAGCCCAGCTAATCTTTGAAAATGGAAGTCTGAGAACTCCATGGTCATTTCTAGTTTGTGCACTCGATGATCTCTACCATTGGAAAAACGTATCTGTTTCTTCCCACTAAGAGAGATGTGTGGATAATCGTTTGTAAGACATACTCAAACGCTAAAAACCATTCCCAGATTTATGAAATCAAAACGAAACTCTGACAAATAAAATAAAGGGCTTATGAGATCACATATTATTATATGGAAATGGTAGGCTTATGGTAAGAGTTAGATTTGAGTATCAATGAGGAATGGGAATCGGTGGGAGAATGTGTTCGATATAGGAAGAAAATTGAAGCTGAAAAGGCTTTCAAAATTTTGACTAGTCTGAATAAGGAATTGGATGACATTCGAGGTTCACCGAAGTGAGGCACAAGAAACGGAGGCCAAGCATGATGCTTCGAGAAGATGGTGAAGATTTTGGAATCAACTCTGGCTTTAATGCACTTAGCCTTAGGCCAGAGCATGATATTGGGTCGTTAGCCGGTGAAAGAAATGGACCCAATGGATTTAATGGACAAACTAGGCTTCAAGTTAGGAATAATAATTACAATCAAAATAGGCCTAATTTTTATTAGATTGGGCCAAATAATTTCAATCGAATGTTATTTCGTGGGCCTCAAATTAATAATGGATAAAATCAACAAAAGAACGTCCTTAGTGTGACCCTTTGTCGGAAAAATGGACACACGAAGGATACATGTTGAGAACCTTTAAGACTCATGGTTATCAAGTCACCTCAAATCATTAGAATGAAAAATCTCAAAATTTCAATCCCGAACAGATTGAGCAAATCTACAAAATGATTCCTCAATTTCAAACCTTGGGTCAATATTCCACTAATATCCCTTTTAGTTCACTTGTCCACAAAAATAACTTTCTACAAGCATTAAATACATCCCAATATAAATATTCATGGATTATTGACTCTGATGCATCAGATCATATGGCCGATAATTTTCATTTATTCTCTTCACATACCCCTTGTGCCTATAATCTTAAAGTGATGACACACTCTCACCCATCGCTGGAAAAGGGAATATTAAAATTTTTGACTCCATAACTCTCAATTCAGTTCTTCGTGTTCCCAAATTATCTTGTAATTTATTGTCCATTAGTAAATTAACAACACACTTAAATTGCTCCGATAAAAATTTTTCTTTGTCGTGTATATTTCACGACCTATCATCGATAAAAACGATTGACAATGCTAAAGAGTGTGAAGGACTCTACTACTTTGGGACAACCAATATGAGTGAATAGTATCAAACTATAAATTGTGGTTCTACTAATATGTGAACTTGCCAAACACCACAGAGCATTATTTCAAAATCCACGTACACTATCCAAACCATTTATTCTAATTCATAATGATATATGGGGACCATCTCAGATCATGAATCGCACATATACAAAATGGTTTATCCATTTATTGATGATCACTCTAATGTATGTTGGGTATATTTATTAAAAGATAAAACCAAATCCATACTATGTTTGTTAATTTTCACTCTATGATTCAAACTCACATTCAAATTATGCGCTCGAATAATGATACTGAATATTTTAATACTTTCCTAAGGGATTATCTTCGAAAAAAGGGGATTATCCACCAAACATCTTGTGTTTACACACCTCAACAGAATGAGATCGCTGAACTGAAAAATCGACATCTTTTGGAAGTCACACGTGCTCTAATGTTTACCATAAATACGCAAAAAATATTCCGAAGAGATGTAGTATTGATATCTACTATCTAAAAAATTGAACACCTATTCGCATCCTTTCTTTCGAAACACCCCTAAACTAATTGAAAACATATTTTCTTACCTCTTGCCTCATCTCCGACATCTCCCTCAAAGTATTTGGTTGTACACCGTTTGTTCATAATCATTCCCTAAATCGAAGTAAACTCAATCCTTGAGCACTAAAATGTGTCTTCCTTAGCTATTCGCCTACTTAAAAAAGATACAAATGTTATGATCCATCTACAAGAAATTTGTTTACCAACCTTGATGTCACATCCTTTGAAAATATATCGTTTTATAACCAACCCTCTCTTTAGGGGAAAAACATGAGTGAAGATCGGTTTGTTCATGTCAACCTCTCCTTTCCTAAAACTACTAGCCCAAACACTAGTCTTGAGCCTTGTACACCATCACATCATTCTAATGTGCTATCTCTGGGAGAAAATTTAGATACAAGGGGAGAAGTTGACGCACAAAGAAACAAAGATATGCTTGTTTATTCGTGGAGGTCAAAATCAAAGTGCGTGGAAAAATTCACACTTGATGCACTAAGAGAGTCTGAACTGGTGATGGACCCAAGTAATCTTGAGTCCTCATTTTATCCAGGTACTTCTAAATCTCCTACTAATGATTTGCCCGTTGCTCTCAAAAAAACAGAGTTGGTCTTGTACTCTTCATCCTATACCAAAGTTTGTGTCATACAACACCTTATCTCCTAGATTCCATGCTTTTACTATTAACCTTGACAGGATAACAATCCTAAATAATATTGAAGAGGCTTGGAAAATTCTCGAGTGGAGGGAAGCTATAATGGAAGATTTAAAAGCTTTAGAGAAAAATGGAACCTGAAAAGTGGTGGATTTACCACGAGAAAAAAAAAACAATTGAATGCAAGTGTGTGTTTACCATAAAGTATAAAGCTGATGGGATAGTTGAATATTATAAAGCTCACCTAATTGCTAAAGGTTTTACCTAAACCTACGGTAATAACTATACTGAAACATTTGCACCAATAGCAAAATTGAATATAATATGGGTGCTAATGTCCTTGACAGCAAACTTGGATTGGATCCTTCAACAACTAGACATAAAAAATGTTTTTCTCGATGGTGTGTTAAATGAAGAAATTTACATGACACTACCATCAAGTTTTATGTGAAAATAGCAAGGAAATAAGTCTTTTTATGGACTAAAACAGTCACCGAAAGCATGATTTGACAAGTTTGCAAAAGTAATGAAAGACCAAGGGTATCAACGAGGCAATGATCAGATCACACTATGTTCTTCAATCTATCCAAAAACGGATTAAAAACAATCTTGATTGTATACGTGGATGACATAATACTTACCGGAGATGACTTAATCGAGATTGAAAGGTTAAAAAAGATTCTTGTCACTAAATTTGAAGTGGGATCTTAGACAAATGCATTACTCAATGGGAATGGAAATTGTTAGGTCAAAAAGAGATATTAGTGTTTCCCAACGAAAATATGTACAAACCAAACGACGCTCCAATTGAGGTAGGAAAGAGAACAAAAGATGATGGAAAACCAGTTGAAAAAGATAAATATCAGAGACGACATTGCATTTGCGATGAGTATGGTGAGCCAACATATGCATTCTCCCAATACAACACGATCGAACCAAACATGTCAAATTGGATAGACATTTTATCAAAGAAAAGGTTGAGAGTGGAATAATCTGCATGACCTACATCCCAACACAAGAACAAACGACAAATATCTTCACCAAAGGATTTTTGCAACAAACTTTTGATAAATTCACAAACAAGTTAGACATGATTAATATTTATGATCCAACTTAAAAAGGAGTATAGAAATCCCAAATAATCGGAATTAATTTGAAATTCAAAACAACCAGTTGTAAATATTCTTTCAGTTAGGATATTTAGATTTAATTTTTATTTTTGATTTTGTTTTCATGTATTATAAAAGTAGGCAAACTGTGTAACATTCTATTATTTGATTACAATCATCAGTTTAATTATGTACTATAATCTACAAAAATAGTGAGTTTAAAATGGTGTTTTTAGTACCATGTTCCATTAAAACGAATGACAATGACATTACAGATAATGGCACAAGAAAAATCCCCTAAATATATGACCGAGTACATGATTATATATATCAAAAGGTCGCATTTTTCCCCCACATTTTACCGTTAGATGAAATTGGGAAGAGGCCACATAAGTCCACCCTTGATTCCTATGTCTTTTGTATGGCTTGATCGAAAAAGTTAATAAAAACAAAATTTCCTAAGTCTTGTCTCTAACTCCTTGTGATAGCTACTCTTCATCTACCAGCAGCAACATTCATGCTATAACCATAAGAGCACTTAAATGATATATTTTACTGTATTTATCAAACATGTGGAATCACAAATGATAGCCGAAAGTGGTTGGCATCGGCAGAAAAAGAATCATGGCATCATGTATTTACTATTTATGAATTATGATCATCACAAGTATGAGAATGACAAATTTTAAAGAAAAATGGAAACAGTCAATTGTATGCTTTGATGAAATAGCACATTCAAAGCATGATATAGAAAACTCACTTCAAGCAGCCTTTTGTAATCCAATCTTTCTACTTGTCTCCTCTCTAGTACACGTAGAGAACCATCTTCGCCAGAACCTGATTCTAATAGAGACAACAGCTCATCTTTCAAAGATGGCTTTTTTCCACCGCATTTAGTACTTTGTCCATTACATTTTCTGTGAGACCTTCTAGCATCTCGAAGCAATGACATGGGAGCTACATCATTTTCAGAAGATCCATTACCAACAAGAGCAGCAAGATCCTCAGAGTCCGATGTGAAATCCGAACTTGAACTTTCCTTTATTATATCTTCATCAATTTTTGGGGCATCAGGATCATAGTCATTATCCTCTGAATCGTCAGAAGGTAACCCATAGTATGGATCACCATTAGGTGGAGCCTCAGGTCCTTCTGATGCAGATGCATATTTAGATTCATCAGAACTTGACTCATGTTTCTGAATCTTTTCATCAGCTTCCAGAACATCAGGATCATAATCATCATCATCGGATTCATCAGAAGGAAGTCCAAGGTTGGGATCCTGATTGTTCCCTTCCGCTGCTCTAGCAACCTCAGGATAAACCTTCTGCACAAAGTAGAAGCATGTTAACGGACTAAAATCATAATAAAAGTATGATCAATATCTATGCTAAAAATTACGGCAAAAAAATATAAATAATTTTTATTATTATGGTAAAAAGACTAGCATTTCATTGACCTCCCAGCTGTCAGTAACTGAAAGATCTGTTCCTTGGGATTCATTAAGTAAATCAACGCAATCTACTTTGCAGTCACATCCAGGGCAGAGCCAACCTTCATCATCAGGCGGAACTGCAAGCATCAAGGAGATAAACTGAGGTTTTTATATAGAAAAGAAAATTATTTCATCTCAATGTAAAAGAAAAGGAGGTACATATGTGAAAGGTTCACATAACCAAACTAATACCCAAGGAAAAGGCAAAACAGGTAGACCAATTACTAAAGAGTAAGCACATAAAACAAGCAGCAAAAAAGCCAAAACAACATTATAAAAAGTTTTGAAGACTGTCAGATGTTTAAAGCTCCTCAAATGTGAAGCATAGATCATAAAACAGTCAAATAAATTATCAAAGAAAGAAAGAAGAAATTAATTTTAACAAATAACTAGCTTGATGGTTGGGAAATTACTTTCTTCACTTAACAAAGGCGGATTCAAACATAACTGGTGGAACCCACGGTCACAAGCACCATCGCAAAGGATTATATCATTACCAGCAGACAATTCTTTGGACCCACATTTTGCACAAAATATCTGTCCAATAAATTCAGAAAAGTAATTATTATTCATTAAAAATAGGGGGAAGTGCGAGTTCCACTCTGAAAAATATTTAAAAGAAAGAAAGGGAAAAAAAATCTCCTACATCCTCACTGTCAATCTGCCCTTCAGAATCAAATAAAGATTCTGGAAACATTCCTTGAGCACATATTGAATCAAGACGCTGAAAGAGATCTCTAATCTTCAGTTTACGCCTTAATATTTCAGATGTAGCTCGTTGAAGCTCTTTTTCTGGCTTTAACTTTTCTAGGCTGCAGCATTACAGAAATAATCACAAGTCAGAGCTCTCCATCATAAAAAATAACAAATAAAATTGATTTGAAATGACAATAAGATAATTCAATATCAAAATACCAAACACAACAATAGGGGAAAAAACAGAATAACATGGAACTTTAGATATCTGCAGGAAACTACAAACAGAAAAGGAAAAATTATCTAGAGGAAATAGCTGAAAAAGAAAAATAACAAGAAAACAGAAGATAAAGAACGAACTAAAAAGGCATAAATTACATGAAAAAACTTGAGAAGGAATGATTGAGGAGGGAGACGGGAAAAAGAAGACAGGTCCTGGGACATATTCATCATGCATTCAAATAAGGGATGGAATTTCGTATTTATTACATGAGTATTGCATCTATAATATAATGCACTAAGAGCATGTGCATGACCAACCTAGTGGGGACTCTCTTTTTTTATGAAGAGTACAGACTTATCATCAAAATTGCCACAAAAACCAACAGTTAACATTGGTCAAGCAAACCATTCATAAAGCACTTAGATAAATGCAGAAGAAACTAGTTATGTTCATGCTGCAACTTTATTGCATATATTAACCACCTGTATCCCTTCCAGCCTTCGCTAGAATAAGCATCAATCAAATTCTGCTCATAGGCTATTCGGTTGAGTAAATATCTGAGATGTTTCCTGATCTGTGAAAATTCATCAGCCATGATTCTACTCTCTCTTTTATTTTTTATCCTCTTTCTTTTATGCTCTCTTCCATTGCTCACATTACCCAAATTATTACTCGATTCTGGAGCATTGGGTTTCCCTTGGACTCTTGAGCGCAAAGCTCTGTCACTGGGTACCAAAGATCTCAACACATATTTTTTATTTATTGGTTTGCTACCTCTTTTGGCCTTATGTCCCAATCGTGGAGAATTTTTATTTTTCTGAAAGCCCTTTGTGGGTGTTTGCTGACAATGATATTCAGTAACATTTATAGAAGGTTGTTCTGGCTGTTTATCATCAATGATCTTGTTTATATCTCCCTGACGTGATTCCAGTTGTCTGGTGGCAGAAGCCTCCACCATGACCTCAAGAGAAGATCTAAAATGCTCAGTAACAACAAACTGAGCATCTGCAATGCTAGATTCCATTGGAACATTTTCTAGCAGAACAGATCCAGGTTGGTCTTTTCGTTCAGATATTTCAGTATTTACACTTCTTGAACAGAAGTCTGTGTTTTTAACTAAAGTGGACTGATGAGGGCATGAGCTGTTTTCAGCCAGGCAATTCTTGCTTGCCTCTTCAGAAGGCACTGGCACATCTAATTGTCCAGAAGATGTCAAGTTCACATTACCAGATACCAATTCCACTTCATTGTTGACAACAATGGTATACACTGCATTGTCAATTTCATCTGGTTTTTTATTAGAGCCATGATGGTTGCTTTGCTCCAATCCTTCCCGACACAAATTTCCAGCACCACTTTCATGAATCTGTTGTCTTGTTGCTTGATGGTTGGAAGACATCTCTCCATCCAGATTAGTCACATTCCCAAAAACATATTCCAAGTTACTATGTGGATAGCTACATACTGCAATTGAGGTTTGTATTGGTTCATTTTGCACATAATCTAATCCAAGCTGTTGTTCCTCTGATAATATTGTGGATACATTCTCGGTACCAAATCCTTGAGGCTGTCTAGGGCTAGGATGCTGTAGTTCTGATGGTTTAGTATATGCATGCTCTGAACCAAATTCCTGTGTCTGTTCTAACACGGTTTGTTGTGGACATGAAGTTTCTTCACTTTGGATAGTCTTGTTAACATATTCCCAAGATGGTCCTAGTTGCTGGAAAGAATTATTGGCCACGTTTGCAGAGACTAATTGCAGCTGCTCATTACCAATGTTCAACATTTCCGTGCTAGTTTTTCCCTTGTTCATTATGAACCATCAGTGGTTCAACCGGGTCCATCTGCTCTGATGGACCAGTTTCAAACATCTGTCCTTGGCGTCTGGAAACTTTTGGAGGTGAAGCATCCATATCGACATAGAAGGCTGTTATAAATAATGGAATTATTATCTGTCTGAAAATTCAATCCTAACAGGAAGGGATGACTTACTTAAAAAATTATTCTGAGTAATACGTGATCCAACACCAACCCAGTCTTCTATTGAAAAATAGTTTACAACAGACTTATCTTCAAATGTACAGAAAATCTCAAGTTTGCGAGAACAAGCTTCCCTACAAAATTGATGATTCAGAGAACACCTGTCACCTGCATATGTGGTTGACAATGTCACATAACAAACAAACATACATCCAGCAAGTTAGCAATTAGATAAATCTAAATATGATTGTCCGTCTTCATCACTGATATGCAAATGTACTTCTTAAATGCATATTATGAACTACTAATATAACCATCTAGATTCCTACAATAACTGCGTATTTAAACATCAACACTACAAAATAAATCCACAGAAAGAAAAGAAAAGGGTTCACATTGTCAATAAGGAAATATTTCAAATTTCTTTCCAAGCATTCATGGTAAAAATGCTTAAATTTTAGCAAAACTCATCGAGATTCAAATCAAGCATTCCACCAGAGAAATGCTAACTTCGAGCTATTAATTTCTCAGCTAGAACATAAGCTGAATTAATCGCAAAGGACACAACCCAATCCTGAATATTCAAGCTCCAAACCTAAAAAAAGAACTCCTAATCAACAAAGTAGCATCACCTCTTGCTTACGCGTATTCTACTTCATCGATTTAACAAAAAAAATAACCTCACAAAAGGGGACCGAGAAGCTCAGTTCAAGCATGCATATTGCTCATTGTAAGATATCGAAAACCAGAACCACAAAAATACAATTAACAAAATGAGACTCAAACTCTTATTTTCGAGCAACAGTTTCTCAGAAACGAAGACAAAATACACAAATTAATAAATAAATAAATAACAATTAGAAAAATTTACCTCATCTAGCTTGTGAATCTAGTAGTTTCTTCTGCTACTATTCCAAACACAATTAGAAAGAGAATTGGACCAAGTTGTTGTGAGGACGTTAGTGTGTGTGTGTTCCCGATAGTCTCACACCGCCGAGAGAAAAAGCGGTTCCCACTTAATCTCGGACTCGAAATCCTCTAAATATGGGCCACCGTTGCGCCTTTCCACTAATAGGAGAGGGGCGTGTGTGTTATGGGTTTTGTTGTACGCTATTTTGCGCCTGCGGCGTAAGAGTGTTCCGAATTCTGGTTTTCTGGAGCTACTGATTGAGTTGGGCCTGGTCCTGGGCCATTTCCCAAGCCGGGTTTAGTCACTTCGCCGGATCCATTACCAAGAAAAATTTCGGTTCGCTTAATTGGGAATTATGTATGGAGTCAGAATATTAATTTTTGAGATCACAAAAATAGGAAAAATGGTACTGCAATACTAATTCAGTAATTTGTATATTTACATTCACAAAATACCATTAAGAAGCTTTTTTGGGTTGGTATTTGTATAGTATTTTTATTTAATTTATTAGTATCTATTTTAATTAATTGTAATAATAATAATATTTCTAAATAATCTTGATTTATTTAAATTATTGTTAAAATTGAAGATACCAATAACTTAAATATAGATACTCTAAAAATAACAATTAAGAATAAAGCTAAAAAAATATATTTTAAAGATACATTTCTTTTTTTTATATAATAAATTGGAAATTTTTTATTAAAAGTAATATGTAACAATAGTATAAATAAAATAGAAATTATATTTTAATTATATCAATTAAAAAGATAAAAATTAGTCGATAATTGTACCATATAATCTATAATTCTTGGGTATTTTTGACCATTTTGTTATGTTTGATTAAATTAATTTACATGATATATTTTGAGAAAATATCAAACAAATATGCATGCATTAGTAAAAATATATCTAATCATAAAGGGAATTTGAACCTTTAATAAATTACAAATCCATTGTGAAAAAATGCAGAGTAATAATGAAAATAAATAGCTATTTTATTATTTTGTCTATTACGTTAACAAAACATGTCATAAATTAATTATGAATCTTAAAATATGACGAAATGTTATAAAGGTGTAGTAAATTTTATGAAATAAATATATTAATTTTATAATTATTGAGTTGTATATTAAATATTTTATAATTTTTTAAAAATAATATTATAATTTTTTAATTTTTTTTAAAAAATATTTTAGTCTCTTATTTATGAGTTAGTTAATATCAGTCTCATTATGATAAAAAGTAAGTATTTTTAATCATATAATTTATTAAAATAAATATGTCATAGATATTAATTTAAAAAAATATGATACTAAAATTTCATTTATATATAATAATGAGATTATAATAACAATTTTTTAAAAATTATAAGAGTTTAGTTCCCACTATAATATATTATGATATCAAGTTGCTTAAATTAAATAATTATGAGAGCCCTTAATTTACATAAATATTTTAATTTATTGCATAAATATTTAAGAAGATTTAAGTTAATATTACATTTACAACATAGAATCAAGCGATGGCATCATTTAATTTTCACAATAGTCTTATAAGTCTATCAATATTTCAAATTATAATATTTTAATAATATAACTTAATGTTATTCGTAAAAAATAGATATTTAGTTACACATTTAATCAAAGTTATGTTATTTAAGTATCGTAATTTAAAAATTATAACTTATATATTTCTTGTAAAAATTAAATGATAAACGTCAAAATAACATAAATAATTTATCATTGAAATAAACAAAATAACTAAAAAAAAGTTTGTTTAAGTTTTTTTCCTTCTTATTTCTTTTAAAATTTAACCAATTTGAAATTTTTTTCTAGTGTTCCGCTCATTGAAATATGATGAATATTTTTAAAAATTTCAATAACATTCATTGTGATAAAATTAAATTTATTTTCAGCACATAAAAAATATATATTATGTTAATATTTTTTATTAGTTTAAATTTTAAATTTAATTCCATGACATAACTTTCTTATATATGTAGTTTTATTTCTTTTAAAATTTAACCAATTTGAAATTTTTTTCTAGTGTTCCGCTCATTGAAATATGATGAATATTTTTAAAAATTTCAATAACATTCATTGTGATAAAATTAAATTTATTTTCAGCACATAAAAAATATATATTATGTTAATATTTTTTATTAGTTTAAATTTTAAATTTAATTCCATGACATAACTTTCTTATATATGTAGTTTTATTTTTAATTGTAAAAAAAATATTTTTTATTTTATTACATAAATAAACATATTTTTTTAATATTTTATTAAAATGAATATATATTAAAAATAAAATTATATTAAATAATTTAGTTATTTAAACAAATTTTTTTGTTTTCTAGAGTAATTTTTGATAAAAAAAATTATAAATCCAAAATATATGTTACATAAATCACTTAATCAATTCATAAATCTGTAAGATTTTTATTTAAAAAAAACTAAAAAAATGTACAAAAATAAGTAAATAATCGATCATACTATTAAACTATTAATTTATTGATTAAACACTCATTTAAGCGCGAGCTTTTGATAGTTAAGGAGATCTTATGTTAACAACGTCACGATGTTTGTCTTTTTTATCTGTTGTTTTGTGCTTTGTAATATTTTAACTATAAATAAGATAATTATAATTAGTAAAAATTATATAATTATTTATATATATTTAATAATAAAGCATATAATAGTTGAAATAATTAGATATAATTTTATTTTTATATTTTATTTAAAAATATATGTTAAATTAAATAAAAAAATTAATATAAATATTTTAAAGATTATAATAGAGTAAAAATTATATTATTATTTAATTTTTTTAAAATTAATTATATTTTTAAATAAATATTGAAAAATAATAGGTATTGTTATATTGTAAAAAAATATAGATTTATATCCGATAATTATTATCTAAATATATTTTTATTAATGCCATATAATTATTATTATTTGCATAAAGGATTAAAAATTGCAAAGGTACATTATCACAGGCGCATCTAGCCGAACAAATCCCAGAGACTCAGAGCCAGAAGCCCCTATGGGTAGACAAATGGGGTTTGGTTGGAAGCCTAGCCTCTGTTGCTTACTGATCTCTCTGTGTCTCTCATGGCGATTCACTGTTCCTCTCATTTTCTTCCCCTGTTTCCTTCTATTCCACGCCCTCTTCCTCGACAAAAATCCTCTATTTGGTTCCCTCTTATCTCCAACAAAAACTCTAGAAATTTCATTATTCCCCCACTTGTTTCCGCCTCCTCTGCCTACTACTCCTCTGACGATCTCAGCTCCAGAAACTCTTCTCATCGTCGTCGGTTCCAATCCCCCAAGGTTAGCTAACAATTCATTATCTCCGTTTGAGCTGCAGATCGTTGTAATGAGTTGAATTTTGAAGGAGTTTCTGAGATTCTTTGATCCAATCGGCTTAATTTCATTGTTGTTTTAATCATGAACACTGTTTTGGAGGAAAATTGGAAAATGGTAATTGAAATTCAATTGTATGTGGAATCAGTTTAAAATGTGGTAGCTTTTTTATGTTATATGATGGTTTTTTCTTGCTATTTTTGAGAAATTGTATTATTTAACAGCCTATATTGTTGAGAGAGAAAAATTGGGTATTGAAGCTTGTAGTTTTGCTGTTTATGAATCACACACATCTATGGTAATTAAAAATTATTTTATTTTATGAGATTACCGTTCTTGTTGTGGATACAAAATTATTATCATATTGTATGTTAATTTATTGCACTTTGAATAGTACCTTTGTAGAAGTTAGCTTTACTGCTGCTTCACTCTTATTGGAAAAATAATAAACTAGCGGAAGTTCATCCCGGTAAATCTCATTGCCTAAATGAGGATTATCTTTTCGGCAATATGAATGACTTTACAGCTTATATTTCTGTGGATGGGTCAAATAGTGCTTTTATTAACCTCATTTTTTGAACTATTCATTGTTCTAAGAATACGCAAATGTTTCTATTCTTCTAGAAATCAATTCTCACAAGTTTGATCCAAGAGATAGAGCCTTTGGATGTGAGTCTCATACAGAAAGATGTTCCACCTGCCACAGTTGATGCAACAAAAACAATCATCTCTGGCGTGTTAGGCTTACTTCCTTCTGACCAATTTCAAGTTCTTATTGAGGCTTTGTGGGCACCTCTCTCCAAGTTGTTGGTTTCTTCAATGATGACTGGGTATGTTAATCTTCTCCAGGTTACGGTGGTTTAATTCTTTTAGTTGCTGGAAGGGAAGAGTGTGGAGTCATTGATAAATCTAGATGTTGGGTTTTCTTAAGCAATTGGTATTCGGCTTAAAAGCTATTCTGTTATTTGATTACTTTACCTTTTGGTCGCCATATCTGGTTCACTATGAGATATCTTCTACCCTAACTGGCACCTGTAAAGATGTAAAGATGTTGCAACATGAATGATATTTCTTTATCTATTTCAGATACACCTTGAGGAATGCTGAATATAGACTTTGTCTAGAAAGGAACCTTGATATTAATGAAGAGAACAGTGAAAAACAAACTCTGGAAAATTCACCACTCAATGTGCAAGGAATGTTCTGCGAAGGTGCAAATATTATGGAACCACGTGCAAAACACGAGTTATCATCCGAATCTGGAAAAGTCATTGAAGAACCATCTGATGATAATGATATTCAAGGCCTTGGAAAAATTTCCTCTGAAGCTGAACATTATATTCGTCATCTAGAGTTGCAGTTATCTTCAATTAAAAAGGTAGATCAAAGCATTCCAAGGATCTCTGTTGGTAGATGAGACAGAATTCATTTTATAGAAAATCTTTCACAATTCATTTCTGAATCTAAGAATTTGCCTTTATATTGACATTGTATTTTCCCCAGTTTAATCGCAACACTTGACACCTGTTGATTTGTATTTTCCCCCGTTTTTGAAGGATCTCCATGAAGTTAAGAGGGAGAAGTGCTGCCCTACAGATGCAGCAGTTTGTGGGGGAAGAAAAGAATGATTTGCTGGATTACTTGAGATCGCTACAACCAGAGAAGGTAAATGTAGAACACTGCTTTTGAATTATGGTCTCGTTATGTTCTTTTAAGTTACAAGTATTTCTCTTTTTTTTGTTCTGTATATTTTGCCTATAACCATAGATAAGCAGTAGAAGTGGTTATTGCTTCTCTGACCCCAATCTGGTCATTATTTGGTTAGGTATTTCAAAGAATGGCTTGCCTTGCTTCGGATAGTGTCATGAAGAGTTGAATCTTGGATTTACAATCGTGTATAGAGAGTACTTTAATATTCTTTGTAAGAACATAAAATAGAACAAGAAAATGTGCAATTGTAATAAATCCTTCAATTTTGCTTTGCAGTCCATACAGGCACCTTGCTGCCCTACTTGCTATTAATTTTGTTTCCTAACTAGTAGGTTTACTTTTAAGCATAATTCTTTCTAGTAAAGATTTTATCAATGTCATATTCCCTTTTTACATCAATGGCATTAGGAACTCAAGGATACGATGGAATCAGTTTTTATATGCTTTATTCAAAATCAAAAGTATGTCTAAGATTCATGTTTTTGCAAATCATTTGCAACAAAAACATTTTACTGCCTTCACTCTTGTAGAAGAAGAGCTTTAAACCGGTTCTGCATAATTGATTAGGTTCTTCTTTAACTATTATTATTTTCACTGTGTACTGATCTTCTTATGAGTATCCAATGTTGTCAATTCTGTAGTGCTTAACTTCCTTAACCTGCTGTGTTCTTAATGTCAATATGTTTGTGCTGATAATTTTTAGTCTAATTCGTGTCCATCGATATATAGGGATAAAGTGTGGCTTAAACCGTTGGACTCTTAATATCAGGTTTCATTGGTTTCTACCTGTCTTAATGATCTCGTTGTTACCTGATAGTTCTGGTAAATTTAAGAATTTCAGTGAAGTCTGATTATTATTGCCTATGATCATGGGCCACAATTTGGACTTTGTTCTGCAACTTCTTTAGGAACTTTCTTTTCCTTTCCTTTTCCCCCCTTCTTTTGCTCTTCTTCCTCTTTAAATTCATTTTCATCACTGACACAATACTTATATGAACTAAACAGGTAGCTGAGTTGTCTGACCCTACATCCCTGGAAGTGAAAGAAGCAATTCACTCTGTTGTTCATGGTCTTCTTGCGACTCTTTCTCCTAAAGTACATTCTAAGACACATCCTTCCTCAGAGAACACCTCAGCTGGATCAGCAAATGTCGAAAATGGAGACTGCAGAAATTGTTGAAAACACATGCCTTCAATTTCAGCCTCTTATTTCATTGACTCGGGATTATTTGGCACGACTTCTCTTCTGGTTAGATAAGCTCCTTGATTTCTTTTAAAGTCCAATATTTTGTGTCATTACTTTCTGCTGCAAGTTTTTTTATAAGTTATCATAATATTTATAATTTCAAAAAGAAACATAAACTTGTTCATGTAAAAGATCTACTTATACTTCAGCAGGGATCCTAGTATCTCAGAATGTCACACGTTTTTTTTTTTTTGAGGAAAATGTCACACTTATGATCTAGATTGTTTCATCTCTCTAATTTTTAACAAAATTCTAATGCATTGTTTGCCATCAATCGAGGTGATTTGAAGCAAAACATTTTGATGTGATTATAATCCTGAATTCTATCAATTAAAAAGGCCATAGTTTCGGAAATCAATTATATGTTAAAAACTGAGATATATTGATGCTCCCTGTACATACATTGAATGCCACAGTTGCAAGTGGTGTTTCAGGTATAACCGCAATTGGGTGATAGAGAATAGATATTTTGTTGCTAGAATGTAATATTCTTTCTTAACGTGAGTTCGATAATTCTTTTGTCCTTGTTAAGGTGCATGCTCCTTGGACGCTACATCAGAGGCCTCGAGTATCGGATGGAGCTAATCGAACTCCTATCCCTATCCAGTGATTCTGAAAGTGATGCTCCTGGTGGCAAACAGGCTGCTTGAAAGTTTTGGAGCTGCTTCCATGTGTATAGTTGCAGATTAGATATTTTTGTTTTGAAAACCGTTTTTTCCTCCTTCCTGTTGACAATTAAGGATGTAGATGTTATTTCATTTTTAGTAATTGTTTATTATTTAGTATTCTTATGATGCTGTCAGCACCTCATAAAGAAAAAATAAAATAATTTGACTTTGTTTGATGGATGACAGGTGCAAAGGTTGGGTTGTTTCAATTTTGTGCCAGAATCGGATATTGAAAAATAGGAACCATACAAAGTGTAAAACCAATCCCAAACAAACCAAAAGATTTGGTATGGATTGGTTCTTGGTTTTTTTTCACAAATAACCTGTTACAGTGTTGTATGCTTCTATCACAAGTTATAAGCCTTACTCTCAATAATTTGTCTCACCGATGTAATATCTAATTAATAATGTCAATTACTATATGTATAAATTTTTAAATAGCTTAGGTATAAAATGGAATTGAAATGCCGAATAGTGGGGGGGACTTAAGGTGTACGGAACTAGGACTTTCAATTTTTGTAAGAAGCAATGAACAATGAAGAAAAGGCTAATGTAAAAGACGAAAAACAGAATCATATGACTTGGTTAGATTATGATTGACTTTTGGCATGTAAAAGCCAAACCAACTTGGGCTTTATCAATACTTAAAAATTTAAAATCAAATCAAACCAATAGTTGACATACGACTTTGGGTTGGATCATGTTTTTGAAAAATTATCTAAGGCTAGGCTCAAGGATTGCCTTAAGGTTCTTTCCCTAGTAGAATTGCATCAAAGCTAGTAGTTCAAATATTTTCTATAGTTTATGCCTCAACCGGCTGAGTCTTACGCGTCAAAAATTTGATGAAATTGAGTTAAATTAATGGGCTTTTGAACTAATAAACGAGAAAAACTAAAAAAAAAAATCAACTTCTTCACTCTTTCTTCCTCATCCTTCCAACAGCAGCCAGCAACACTTCCCTTTTTGTGGAGAAATAAGATCGGTTTGGATAGATTAGGAGGAAACATGATCATACTCGTTGGGAAACTACAAAATTATATATAAATATATTTATCTACAAAAATACTTCCAACATCAAGGAACTCACAACATGCAGCCAAAGGCTTGACTAATTACCCTCAAGCCAACATGCATGCGGCGTTTACGCTAGACATCCCTCCATAAAAGTGTACACATAGGAAAAACGAAAAATAAATAGATTGTAAACATATGAAGGTACTACTCATAAGGCAATATTAACAGAACGATCAAATAAGATTTTATTTCTGTAATAAGCTTGAAATTTATGATAAACTTAAAAAAAAATCAAAAGATATAGGATTTAAATTACAGAAGAGGAGGACAACAGCACATAGAAATGTATAGTAGGTTTTGAAACAAGATATTTAGCAAGTTGTCAATCAATTTAAGGTTTATGAGGACAAAGGCGAATTGGAAGTCCTTTAGTTGGGATCAAAAATGGATCCATTATAAGTTTCTCGTTGGGGAATACTTTGTTCCATTTGAAAGATTTCACCACATTGTGCATGAAAACTAAGATTTTTAGTTCGGCATACCCTTTTCCAGGGCACATCCTTGGTCCTCCTCCAAAAGGAATATAAGCAAATGGTGGAGGACCTTGACCTTCAAATCGAGATGGATCAAATTCTTTTGGATTGTGAAAGTACTCCGGATTTGTATGTGTGGATGACACGTTCCAATGCAACTGCATTAAAACAAGATTAGTAATCATATTGAATATAATTTGGCCATGAAGAGTAAACCAACATGAGATTCATAGTTTATAAAACCAAATTAGCTTGAAAGTTATTACCTTGAATCCCTTTGGAATTAGAAATCCTTGGTATGTAAAATCTGAGATGGCAACTCTAAAGGCTCCCAAAAATGGAGCCGATAATCTAAGCACTTCATATGCAACATTCCTTGAGTATTTCATCTTTTGCATGTCTCTCCAATTCAATGATTCTCCTTGTGCTTTTGAATTTGCAATCTCCATTTGCTCTTTATGCAATCTCCATTTGCTAAATTCTATTAGTGGTAGCTCTAAAATTACTTGAATTTACATCAACGTAGAAGACAATTATAATCAACAATTAGCTATAGTTACTGGCAGAAAAGACTGGGTTGTTAGCATGACTACTTATTCAGTAAGCAAGCATAACCACATATTACCTGAGTAATAGCTTCCCCGAGTCTCCTATGTGATGATGACTTGCGTTGTCTAGCAGTAGAAGCTGATCTAGACGAGCCTTTAAGTGATTTACTAGGCGACTTGCTTGAATTTTCTACGTTAGATTTTGGACGGGCTCTTCTATTAGGGGTACACTCTTTATCTTTTTGTTTATTATCTATGGCTTCAACAACAGCTCCATTCGTAACAACTGAAGCATTTGCATTTACTGGAACAGAAGCAACTTGACAAGCAATTTTATTCTTTCTTGGTGCACCAGTTTCAGACCAATCTTCGTCACTCGAGTCAGAGAAATCATTCCCATATGTCTCCTATACAAACAAGCGGTAAATAAAACAAAACATAAACAACCTAAAGCATCAAAAACAAAAGAAATTCGTGCAAAAGATAAGACATTCAAGTGAGAAGGACCACCGACAGAAATTCATTATCTACATAAACTCAAAAAAAAAATTGTAGAAATCCCAATAGATTGAAATTCAAAACAACCAGCTGTAAATATTGTTTCAGCTAGGATATTTAGATTAAATTTTTATTTTTGATTTTGTTCACGTGTATTGTAAAAGTAGGCAAACTATGTAATATTTCTATTATTCGATTACAATCATCAGTTTAATTATCCACTATAATCTACATAATTCCTTATCCACTATAATCTACATAATTCCTTAGGTCAAGCCAGTAAAATATCGAGGAAACTAATATCAATCCTACAGAAAGAGACAACTCATCAATACAACTAACCAATGAAAAACTCAACGGGATGTATTATCATGATTAGGTACAATCAATAAAGCTGATAGAAAAGGGAAATTTGGCTACCTTATCGGTGATATTGAGAAGCCATCGACTGATAGCCCAGCTAATCTTTGAAAATGGAAGTCTGAGAACTCCATGGTCATTTCTAGTTTGTGCACTCGATGATCTCTACCATTGGAAAAACGTGATTCTGTTTCTTCCCACTAAGAGAGATGTGTGGATAATCGTTTGTAAGACATACTCAACGCTAAAAACCATTCCCAGATTTATGAAATCAAAAACGAAACTCGACAAATAAAATAAACGGCTTATGAGATCACATATTATTATATGGAAATGGTAGGCTTATGGTAAGAGTTAGATTTGAGTATCAATGAGGAATGGGAATCGGTGGGAGAATGTGTTCGATATAGGAAGAAAATTGAAGCTGAAAAGGCTTTCAAAATTTTGACTAGTCTGAATAAGGAATTGGATGACATTCGAGGTTCACCGAAGTGAGGCACAAGAAACGGAGGCCAAGCATGATGCTTCGAGAAGATGGTGAAGATTTTGGAATCAACTCTGGCTTTAATGCACTTAGCCTTAGGCCAGAGCATGATATTGGGTCGTTAGCCGGTGAAAGAAATGGACCCAATGGATTTAATGGACAAACTAGGCTTCAAGTTAGGAATAATAATTACAATCAAAATAGGCCTAATTTTTATTAGATTGGGCCAAATAATTTCAATCGAATGTTATTTCGTGGGCCTCAAATTAATAATGGATAAAATCAACAAAAAGAACGTCCTTAGTGTGACCACTGTCGGAAAAATGGACACACGAAGGATACATGTTGAGAACCTTTAAGACTCATGGTTATCAAGTCACCTCAAATCATTAGAATGAAAAATCTCAAAATTTCAATCCCGAACAGATTGAGCAAATCTACAAAATGATTCCTCAATTTCAAACCTTGGGTCAATATTCCACTAATATCCCTTTTAGTTCACTTGTCCACAAAAATAACTTTCTACAAGCATTAAATACATCCCAATATAAATATTCATGGATTATTGACTCTGATGCATCAGATCATATGGCCGATAATTTTCATTTATTCTCTTCACATACCCCTTGTGCCTATAATCTTAAAGTGATGACACACTCTCACCCATCGCTGGAAAAGGGAATATTAAAATTTTTGACTCCATAACTCTCAATTCAGTTCTTCGTGTTCCCAAATTATCTTGTAATTTATTGTCCATTAGTAAATTAACAACACACTTAAATTGCTCAGATAAAAATTTTTCTTTGTCGTGTATATTTCACGACCTATCATCGATAAAAACGATTGACAATGCTAAAGAGTGTGAAGGACTCTACTACTTTGGGACAACCAATATGAGTGAATAGTATCAAACTATAAATTGTGGTTCTACTAATATGTGAACTTGCCAAACACCACAGAGCATTATTTCAAAATCCACGTACACTATCCAAACCATTTATTCTAATTCATAATGATATATGGGGACCATCTCGGATCATGAATCGCACATATACAAAATGGTTTATCCATTTATTGATGATCACTCTAATGTATGTTGGGTATATTTATTAAAAGATAAAACCAAATCCATACTATGTTTGTTAATTTTCACTCTATGATTCAAACTCACATTCAAATTATGCGCTCGAATAATGATACTGAATATTTTAATACTTTCCTAAGGGATTATCTTCGAAAAAGGGGATTATCCACCAAACATCTTGTGTTTACACACCTCAATGTAATGAGATCGCTGAACTGAAAAATCGACATCTTTTGGAAGTCACACGTGCTCTAATGTTTACCATAAATACGCAAAAAATATTCCGAAGAGATGTAGTATTGATATCTACTATCTAAAAAATTGAACACCTATTCGCATCCTTTCTTTCGAAACCCCCCTAAACTAATTGAAAACATATTTTCTTACCTCTTTGCCTCATCTCCGACATCTCCCTCAAAGTATTTGGTTGTACACCGTTTGTTCATAATCATTCCCTAAATCGAAGTAAACTCAATCCTTGAGCACTAAAATGTGTCTTCCTTAGCTATTCGCCTACTTAAAAAAGATACAAATGTTATGATCCATCTACAAGAAATTTGTTTACCAACCTTGATGTCACATCCTTTGAAAATATATCGTTTTATAACCAACCCTCTCTTTAGGGGAAAAACATGAGTGAAGATCGGTTTGTTCATGTCAACCTCTCCTTTCCTAAAACTACTAGCCCAAACACTAGTCTTGAGCCTTGTACACCATCACATCATTCTAATGTGCTATCTCTGGGAGAAAATTTAGATACAAGGGGAGAAGTTGACGCACAAAGAAACAAAGATATGCTTGTTTATTCGTGGAGGTCAAAATCAAAGTGCGTGGAAAAATTCACACTTGATGCACTAAGAGAGTCTGAACTGGTGATGGACCCAAGTAATCTTGAGTCCTCATTTTATCCAGGTACTTCTAAATCTCCTACTAATGATTTGCCTGCTGCTCACAAAAAAACAGAGTTGGTCTTGTACTCTTCATCCTATACCAAAGTTTGTGTCATACAACACCTTATCTCCTAGATTCCATGCTTTTACTATTAACCTTGACAGGATAACAATCCTAAATAATATTGAAGAGGCTTGGAAAATTCTCGAGTGGAGGGAAGCTATAATGGAAGATTTAAAAGCTTTAGAGAAAAATGGAACCTGAAAAGTGGTGGATTTACCACGAGAAAAAAAAAACAATTGAATGCAAGTGTGTGTTTACCATAAAGTATAAAGCTGATGGGATAGTTGAATATTATAAAGCTCACCTAATTGCTAAAGGTTTTACCTAAACCTACGGTAATAACTATACTGAAACATTTGCACCAATAGCAAAATTGAATATAATATGGGTGCTAATGTCCTTGACAGCAAACTTGGATTGGATCCTTCAACAACTAGACATAAAAAATGTTTTTCTCGATGGTGTGTTAAATGAAGAAATTTACATGACACTACCATCAAGTTTTATGTGAAAATAGCAAGGAAATAAGTCTTTTTATGGACTAAAACAGTCACCGAAAGCATGATTTGACAAGTTTGCAAAAGTAATGAAAGACCAAGGGTATCAACGAGGGCAGTCAGATCACACTATGTTCTTCAATCTATCCAAAAACGGATTAAAAACAATCTTGATTGTATACGTGGATGACATAATACTTACCGGAGATGACTTAATCGAGATTGAAAGGTTAAAAAAGATTCTTGTCACTAAATTTGAAGTGGGATCTTAGACAAATGCATTACTCAATGGGAATGGAAATTGTTAGGTCAAAAAGAGATATTAGTGTTTCCCAACGAAAATATGTACAAACCAAACGACGCTCCAATTGAGGTAGGAAAGAGAACAAAAGATGATGGAAAACCAGTTGAAAAAGATAAATATCAGAGACGACATTGCATTTGCGATGAGTATGGTGAGCCAACATATGCATTCTCCCAATACAACACGATCGAACCAAACATGTCAAATTGGATAGACATTTTATCAAAGAAAAGGTTGAGAGTGGAATAATCTGCATGACCTACATCCCAACACAAGAACAAACGACAAATATCTTCACCAAAGGATTTTTGCAACAAACTTTTGATAAATTCACAAACAAGTTAGACATGATTAATATTTATGATCCAACTTAAAAAGGAGTATAGAAATCCCAAATAATCGGAATTAATTTGAAATTCAAAACAACCAGTTGTAAATATTCTTTCAGTTAGGATATTTAGATTTAATTTTTATTTTTGATTTTGTTTTCATGTATTATAAAAGTAGGCAAACTGTGTAACATTCTATTATTTGATTACAATCATCAGTTTAATTATGTACTATAATCTACAAAAATAGTGAGTTTAAAATGGTGTTTTTAGTACCATGTTCCATTAAAACGAATGACAATGACATTACAGATAATGGCACAAGAAAAATCCCCTAAATATATGACCGAGTACATGATTATATATATCAAAAGGTCGCATTTTTCCCCCACATTTTACCGTTAGATGAAATTGGGAAGAGGCCACATAAGTCCACCCTTGATTCCTATGTCTTTTGTATGGCTTGATCGAAAAAGTTAATAAAAACAAAATTTCCTAAGTCTTGTCTCTAACTCCTTGTGATAGCTACTCTTCATCTACCAGCAGCAACATTCATGCTATAACCATAAGAGCACTTAAATGATATATTTTACTGTATTTATCAAACATGTGGAATCACAAATGATAGCCGAAAGTGGTTGGCATCGGCAGAAAAAGAATCATGGCATCATGTATTTACTATTTATGAATTATGATCATCACAAGTATGAGAATGACAAATTTTAAAGAAAAATGGAAACAGTCAATTGTATGCTTTGATGAAATAGCACATTCAAAGCATGATATAGAAAACTCACTTCAAGCAGCCTTTTGTAATCCAATCTTTCTACTTGTCTCCTCTCTAGTACACGTAGAGAACCATCTTCGCCAGAACCTGATTCTAATAGAGACAACAGCTCATCTTTCAAAGATGGCTTTTTTCCACCGCATTTAGTACTTTGTCCATTACATTTTCTGTGAGACCTTCTAGCATCTCGAAGCAATGACATGGGAGCTACATCATTTTCAGAAGATCCATTACCAACAAGAGCAGCAAGATCCTCAGAGTCCGATGTGAAATCCGAACTTGAACTTTCCTTTATTATATCTTCATCAATTTTTGGGGCATCAGGATCATAGTCATTATCCTCTGAATCGTCAGAAGGTAACCCATAGTATGGATCACCATTAGGTGGAGCCTCAGGTCCTTCTGATGCAGATGCATATTTAGATTCATCAGAACTTGACTCATGTTTCTGAATCTTTTCATCAGCTTCCAGAACATCAGGATCATAATCATCATCATCGGATTCATCAGAAGGAAGTCCAAGGTTGGGATCCTGATTGTTCCCTTCCGCTGCTCTAGCAACCTCAGGATAAACCTTCTGCACAAAGTAGAAGCATGTTAACGGACTAAAATCATAATAAAAGTATGATCAATATCTATGCTAAAAATTACGGCAAAAAAATATAAATAATTTTTATTATTATGGTAAAAGACTAGCATTTCATTGACCTCCCAGCTGTCAGTAACTGAAAGATCTGTTCCTTGGGATTCATTAAGTAAATCAACGCAATCTACTTTGCAGTCACATCCAGGGCAGAGCCAACCTTCATCATCAGGCGGAACTGCAAGCATCAAGGAGATAAACTGAGGTTTTTATATAGAAAAGAAAATTATTTCATCTCAATGTAAAAGAAAAGGAGGTACATATGTGAAAGGTTCACATAACCAAACTAATACCCAAGGAAAAGGCAAAACAGGTAGACCAATTACTAAAGAGTAAGCACATAAAACAAGCAGCAAAAAAGCCAAAACAACATTATAAAAAGTTTTGAAGACTGTCAGATGTTTAAAGCTCCTCAAATGTGAAGCATAGATCATAAAACAGTCAAATAAATTATCAAAGAAAGAAAGAAGAAATTAATTTTAACAAATAACTAGCTTGATGGTTGGGAAATTACTTTCTTCACTTAACAAAGGCGGATTCAAACATAACTGGTGGAACCCACGGTCACAAGCACCATCGCAAAGGATTATATCATTACCAGCAGACAATTCTTTGGACCCACATTTTGCACAAAATATCTGTCCAATAAATTCAGAAAAGTAATTATTATTCATTAAAAATAGGGGGAAGTGCGAGTTCCACTCTGAAAAATATTTAAAAGAAAGAAAGGGAAAAAAAATCTCCTACATCCTCACTGTCAATCTGCCCTTCAGAATCAAATAAAGATTCTGGAAACATTCCTTGAGCACATATTGAATCAAGACGCTGAAAGAGATCTCTAATCTTCAGTTTACGCCTTAATATTTCAGATGTAGCTCGTTGAAGCTCTTTTTCTGGCTTTAACTTTTCTAGGCTGCAGCATTACAGAAATAATCACAAGTCAGAGCTCTCCATCATAAAAAATAACAAATAAAATTGATTTGAAATGACAATAAGATAATTCAATATCAAAATACCAAACACAACAATAGGGGAAAAAACAGAATAACATGGAACTTTAGATATCTGCAGGAAACTACAAACAGAAAAGGAAAATTATCTAGAGGAAATAGCTGAAAAAGAAAAATAACAAGAAAACAGAAGATAAAGAACGAACTAAAAAAGGCATAAATTACATGAAAAAACTTGAGAAGGAATGATTGAGGAGGGAGACGGGGAAAAAGAAGACAGGTCCTGGGACATATTCATCATGCATTCAAATAAGGGATGGAATTTCGTATTTATTACATGAGTATTGCATCTATAATATAATGCACTAAGAGCATGTGCATGACCAACCTAGTGGGGACTCTCTTTTTTTATGAAGAGTACAGACTTATCATCAAAATTGCCACAAAAAACCAACAGTTAACATTGGTCAAGCAAACCATTCATAAAGCACTTAGATAAATGCAGAAGAAACTAGTTATGTTCATGCTGCAACTTTATTGCATATATTAACCACCTGTATCCCTTCCAGCCTTCGCTAGAATAAGCATCAATCAAATTCTGCTCATAGGCTATTCGGTTGAGTAAATATCTGAGATGTTTCCTGATCTGTGAAAATTCATCAGCCATGATTCTACTCTCTCTTTTATTTTTTATCCTCTTTCTTTTATGCTCTCTTCCATTGCTCACATTACCCAAATTATTACTCGATTCTGGAGCATTGGGTTTCCCTTGGACTCTTGAGCGCAAAGCTCTGTCACTGGGTACCAAAGATCTCAACACATATTTTTTATTTATTGGTTTGCTACCTCTTTTGGCCTTATGTCCCAATCGTGGAGAATTTTTATTTTTCTGAAAGCCCTTTGTGGGTGTTTGCTGACAATGATATTCAGTAACATTTATAGAAGGTTGTTCTGGCTGTTTATCATCAATGATCTTGTTTATATCTCCCTGACGTGATTCCAGTTGTCTGGTGGCAGAAGCCTCCACCATGACCTCAAGAGAAGATCTAAAATGCTCAGTAACAACAAACTGAGCATCTGCAATGCTAGATTCCATTGGAACATTTTCTAGCAGAACAGATCCAGGTTGGTCTTTTCGTTCAGATATTTCAGTATTTACACTTCTTGAACAGAAGTCTGTGTTTTTAACTAAAGTGGACTGATGAGGGCATGAGCTGTTTTCAGCCAGGCAATTCTTGCTTGCCTCTTCAGAAGGCACTGGCACATCTAATTGTCCAGAAGATGTCAAGTTCACATTACCAGATACCAATTCCACTTCATTGTTGACAACAATGGTATACACTGCATTGTCAATTTCATCTGGTTTTTTATTAGAGCCATGATGGTTGCTTTGCTCCAATCCTTCCCGACACAAATTTCCAGCACCACTTTCATGAATCTGTTGTCTTGTTGCTTGATGGTTGGAAGACATCTCTCCATCCAGATTAGTCACATTCCCAAAAACATATTCCAAGTTACTATGTGGATAGCTACATACTGCAATTGAGGTTTGTATTGGTTCATTTTGCACATAATCTAATCCAAGCTGTTGTTCCTCTGATAATATTGTGGATACATTCTCGGTACCAAATCCTTGAGGCTGTCTAGGGCTAGGATGCTGTAGTTCTGATGGTTTAGTATATGCATGCTCTGAACCAAATTCCTGTGTCTGTTCTAACACGGTTTGTTGTGGACATGAAGTTTCTTCACTTTGGATAGTCTTGTTAACATATTCCCAAGATGGTCCTAGTTGCTGGAAAGAATTATTGGCCACGTTTGCAGAGACTAATTGCAGCTGCTCATTACCAATGTTCAACATTTCCGTGCTAGTTTTCCCTTGTTCATTATGAACCATCAGTGGTTCAACCGGGTCCATCTGCTCTGATGGACCAGTTTCAAACATCTGTCCTTGGCGTCTGGAAACTTTTGGAGGTGAAGCATCCATATCGACATAGAAGGCTGTTATAAATAATGGAATTATTATCTGTCTGAAAATTCAATCCTAACAGGAAGGGATGACTTACTTAAAAAATTATTCTGAGTAATACGTGATCCAACACCAACCCAGTCTTCTATTGAAAAATAGTTTACAACAGACTTATCTTCAAATGTACAGAAAATCTCAAGTTTGCGAGAACAAGCTTCCCTACAAAATTGATGATTCAGAGAACACCTGTCACCTGCATATGTGGTTGACAATGTCACATAACAAACAAACATACATCCAGCAAGTTAGCAATTAGATAAATCTAAATATGATTGTCCGTCTTCATCACTGATATGCAAATGTACTTCTTAAATGCATATTATGAACTACTAATATAACCATCTAGATTCCTACAATAACTGCGTATTTAAACATCAACACTACAAAATAAATCCACAGAAAGAAAAGAAAAGGGTTCACATTGTCAATAAGGAAATATTTCAAATTTCTTTCCAAGCATTCATGGTAAAAATGCTTAAATTTTAGCAAAACTCATCGAGATTCAAATCAAGCATTCCACCAGAGAAATGCTAACTTCGAGCTATTAATTTCTCAGCTAGAACATAAGCTGAATTAATCGCAAAGGACACAACCCAATCCTGAATATTCAAGCTCCAAACCTAAAAAAAGAACTCCTAATCAACAAAGTAGCATCACCTCTTGCTTACGCGTATTCTACTTCATCGATTTAACAAAAAAAATAACCTCACAAAAGGGGACCGAGAAGCTCAGTTCAAGCATGCATATTGCTCATTGTAAGATATCGAAAACCAGAACCACAAAAAATACAATTAACAAAATGAGACTCAAACTCTTATTTTCGAGCAACAGTTTCTCAGAAACGAAGACAAAATACACAAATTAATAAATAAATAAATAACAATTAGAAAAATTTACCTCATCTAGCTTGTGAATCTAGTAGTTTCTTCTGCTACTATTCCAAACACAATTAGAAAGAGAATTGGACCAAGTTGTTGTGAGGACGTTAGTGTGTGTGTGTTCCCGATAGTCTCACACCGCCGAGAGAAAAAGCGGTTCCCACTTAATCTCGGACTCGAAATCCTCTAAATATGGGCCACCGTTGCGCCTTTCCACTAATAGGAGAGGGGGCGTGTGTGTTATGGGTTTTGTTGTACGCTATTTTGCGCCTGCGGCGTAAGAGTGTTCCGAATTCTGGTTTTCTGGAGCTACTGATTGAGTTGGGCCTGGTCCTGGGCCATTTCCCAAGCCGGGTTTAGTCACTTCGCCGGATCCATTACCAAGAAAAATTTCGGTTCGCTTAATTGGGAATTATGTATGGAGTCAGAATATTAATTTTTGAGATCACAAAAATAGGAAAAATGGTACTGCAATACTAATTCAGTAATTTGTATATTTACATTCACAAAATACCATTAAGAAGCTTTTTTGGGTTGGTATTTGTATAGTATTTTTATTTAATTTATTAGTATCTATTTTAATTAATTGTAATAATAATAATATTTCTAAATAATCTTGATTTATTTAAATTATTGTTAAAATTGAAGATACCAATAACTTAAATATAGATACTCTAAAAATAACAATTAAGAATAAAGATAAAAAACTATATTTTAAAGATACAGTTCTTTTTTTTATATAATAAATTGGAAATTTTTTATTAAAAGTAATATGTAACAATAGTATAAATAAAATAGAAATTATATTTTAATTATATCAATTAAAAAGATAAAAATTAGTCGATAATTGTACCATATAATCTATAATTCTTGGGTATTTTTGACCATTTTGTTATGTTTGATTAAATTAATTTACATGATATATTTTGAGAAAATATCAAACAAATATGCATGCATTAGTAAAAATATATCTAATCATAAAGGGAATTTGAACCTTTAATAAATTACAAATCCATTGTGAAAAAATGCAGAGTAATAATGAAAATAAATAGCTATTTTATTATTTTGTCTATTACGTTAACAAAACATGTCATAAATTAATTATGAATCTTAAAATATGACGAAATGTTATAAAGGTGTAGTAAATTTTATGAAATAAATATATTAATTTTATAATTATTGAGTTGTATATTAAATATTTTATAATTTTTTAAAAATAATATTATAATTTTTTAATTTTTTTTAAAAAATATTTTAGTCTCTTATTTATGAGTTAGTTAATATCAGTCTCATTATGATAAAAAGTAAGTATTTTTAATCATATAATTTATTAAAATAAATATGTCATAGATATTAAATTCAAAAAAATATGATACTAAAATTTCATTTATATATAATAATGAGATTATAATAACAATTTTTTAAAAATTATAAGAGTTTAGTTCCCACTATAATATATTATGATATCAAGTTGCTTAAATTAAATAATTATGAGAGCCCTTAACTTCTCTCAAAATATTCGTGTCTGTTTACATAAATATTTTAATTTATTGCATAAATATTTAAGAAGATTTAAGTTAATATTACATTTAGAACATAGAATCAAGCGATGGCATCATGTAATTTTCACAATAGTCTTATAAGTCTATCAATATTTCAAATTATAATATTTTAATAATATAACTTAATGTTATTCGTAAAAAATAGATATTTAGTTACACATTTAATCAAAGTTATGTTATTTAAGTATCGTAATTTAAAAATTATAACTTATATATTTCTTGTAAAAATTAAATGATAAACGTCAAAATAACATAAATAATTTATCATTGAAATAAACAAAATAACTAAAAAAAAGTTTGTTTAAGTTTTTTCCTTCTTATTTCTTTTAAAATTTAACCAATTTGAAATTTTTTTCTAGTGTTCCGCTCATTGAAATATGATGAATATTTTTAAAAATTTCAATAACATTCATTGTGATAAAATTAAATTTATTTTCAGCACATAAAAAATATATATTATGTTAATATTTTTTATTAGTTTAAATTTTAAATTTAATTCCATGACATAACTTTCTTATATATGTAGTTTTATTTCTTTTAAAATTTAACCAATTTGAAATTTTTTTCTAGTGTTCCGCTCATTGAAATATGATGAATATTTTTAAAAATTTCAATAACATTCATTGTGATAAAATTAAATTTATTTTCAGCACATAAAAAATATATATTATGTTAATATTTTTTATTAGTTTAAATTTTAAATTTAATTCCATGACATAACTTTCTTATATATGTAGTTTTATTTTTAATTGTAAAAAAAATATTTTTTATTTTATTACATAAATAAACATATTTTTTTAATATTTTATTAAAATGAATATATATTAAAAATAAAATTATATTAAATAATTTAGTTATTTAAACAAATTTTTTTGTTTTCTAGAGTAATTTTTGATAAAAAAAATTATAAATCCAAAATATATGTTACATAAATCACTTAATCAATTCATAAATCTGGTAAGATTTTTATTTAAAAAAAACTAAAAAAATGTACAAAAATAAGTAAATAATCGATCATACTATTAAACTATTAATTTATTGATTAAACACTCATTTAAGCGCGAGCTTTTGATAGTTAAGGAGATCTTATGTTAACAACGTCACGATGTTTGTCTTTTTTATCTGTTGTTTTGTGCTTTGTAATATTTTAACTATAAATAAGATAATTATAATTAGTAAAAATTATATAATTATTTATATATATTTAATAATAAAGCATATAATAGTTGAAATAATTAGATATAATTTTATTTTTATATTTTATTTAAAAATATATGTTAAATTAAATAAAAAAATTAATATAAATATTTTAAAGATTATAATAGAGTAAAAATTATATTATTATTTAATTTTTTTAAAATTAATTATATTTTTAAATAAATATTGAAAAATAATAGGTATTGTTATATTGTAAAAAAATATAGATTTATATCCGATAATTATTATCTAAATATATTTTTATTAATGCCATATAATTATTATTATTTGCATAAAGGATTAAAAATTGCAAAGGTACATTATCACAGGCGCATCTAGCCGAACAAATCCCAGAGACTCAGAGCCAGAAGCCCCTATGGGTAGACAAATGGGGTTTGGTTGGAAGCCTAGCCTCTGTTGCTTACTGATCTCTCTGTGTCTCTCATGGCGATTCACTGTTCCTCTCATTTTCTTCCCCTGTTTCCTTCTATTCCACGCCCTCTTCCTCGACAAAAATCCTCTATTTGGTTCCCTCTTATCTCCAACAAAAACTCTAGAAATTTCATTATTCCCCCACTTGTTTCCGCCTCCTCTGCCTACTACTCCTCTGACGATCTCAGCTCCAGAAACTCTTCTCATCGTCGTCGGTTCCAATCCCCCAAGGTTAGCTAACAATTCATTATCTCCGTTTGAGCTGCAGATCGTTGTAATGAGTTGAATTTTGAAGGAGTTTCTGAGATTCTTTGATCCAATCGGCTTAATTTCATTGTTGTTTTAATCATGAACACTGTTTTGGAGGAAAATTGGAAAATGGTAATTGAAATTCAATTGTATGTGGAATCAGTTTAAAATGTGGTAGCTTTTTTATGTTATATGATGGTTTTTTCTTGCTATTTTTGAGAAATTGTATTATTTAACAGCCTATATTGTTGAGAGAGAAAAATTGGGTATTGAAGCTTGTAGTTTTGCTGTTTATGAATCACACACATCTATGGTAATTAAAAATTATTTTATTTTATGAGATTACCGTTCTTGTTGTGGATACAAAATTATTATCATATTGTATGTTAATTTATTGCACTTTGAATAGTACCTTTGTAGAAGTTAGCTTTACTGCTGCTTCACTCTTATTGGAAAAATAATAAACTAGCGGAAGTTCATCCCGGTAAATCTCATTGCCTAAATGAGGATTATCTTTTCGGCAATATGAATGACTTTACAGCTTATATTTCTGTGGATGGGTCAAATAGTGCTTTTATTAACCTCATTTTTTGAACTATTCATTGTTCTAAGAATACGCAAATGTTTCTATTCTTCTAGAAATCAATTCTCACAAGTTTGATCCAAGAGATAGAGCCTTTGGATGTGAGTCTCATACAGAAAGATGTTCCACCTGCCACAGTTGATGCAACAAAAACAATCATCTCTGGCGTGTTAGGCTTACTTCCTTCTGACCAATTTCAAGTTCTTATTGAGGCTTTGTGGGCACCTCTCTCCAAGTTGTTGGTTTCTTCAATGATGACTGGGTATGTTAATCTTCTCCAGGTTACGGTGGTTTAATTCTTTTAGTTGCTGGAAGGGAAGAGTGTGGAGTCATTGATAAATCTAGATGTTGGGTTTTCTTAAGCAATTGGTATTCGGCTTAAAAGCTATTCTGTTATTTGATTACTTTACCTTTTGGTCGCCATATCTGGTTCACTATGAGATATCTTCTACCCTAACTGGCACCTGTAAAGATGTAAAGATGTTGCAACATGAATGATATTTCTTTATCTATTTCAGATACACCTTGAGGAATGCTGAATATAGACTTTGTCTAGAAAGGAACCTTGATATTAATGAAGAGAACAGTGAAAAACAAACTCTGGAAAATTCACCACTCAATGTGCAAGGAATGTTCTGCGAAGGTGCAAATATTATGGAACCACGTGCAAAACACGAGTTATCATCCGAATCTGGAAAAGTCATTGAAGAACCATCTGATGATAATGATATTCAAGGCCTTGGAAAAATTTCCTCTGAAGCTGAACATTATATTCGTCATCTAGAGTTGCAGTTATCTTCAATTAAAAAGGTAGATCAAAGCATTCCAAGGATCTCTGTTGGTAGATGAGACAGAATTCATTTTATAGAAAATCTTTCACAATTCATTTCTGAATCTAAGAATTTGCCTTTATATTGACATTGTATTTTCCCCAGTTTAATCGCAACACTTGACACCTGTTGATTTGTATTTTCCCCCGTTTTTGAAGGATCTCCATGAAGTTAAGAGGAGAAGTGCTGCCCTACAGATGCAGCAGTTTGTGGGGGAAGAAAAGAATGATTTGCTGGATTACTTGAGATCGCTACAACCAGAGAAGGTAAATGTAGAACACTGCTTTTGAATTATGGTCTCGTTATGTTCTTTTAAGTTACAAGTATTTCTCTTTTTTTTGTTCTGTATATTTTGCCTATAACCATAGATAAGCAGTAGAAGTGGTTATTGCTTCTCTGACCCCAATCTGGTCATTATTTGGTTAGGTATTTCAAAGAATGGCTTGCCTTGCTTCGGATAGTGTCATGAAGAGTTGAATCTTGGATTTACAATCGTGTATAGAGAGTACTTTAATATTCTTTGTAAGAACATAAAATAGAACAAGAAAATGTGCAATTGTAATAAATCCTTCAATTTTGCTTTGCAGTCCATACAGGCACCTTGCTGCCCTACTTGCTATTAATTTTGTTTCCTAACTAGTAGGTTTACTTTTAAGCATAATTCTTTCTAGTAAAGATTTTATCAATGTCATATTCCCTTTTTACATCAATGGCATTAGGAACTCAAGGATACGATGGAATCAGTTTTTATATGCTTTATTCAAAATCAAAAGTATGTCTAAGATTCATGTTTTTGCAAATCATTTGCAACAAAAACATTTTACTGCCTTCACTCTTGTAGAAGAAGAGCTTTAAACCGGTTCTGCATAATTGATTAGGTTCTTCTTTAACTATTATTATTTTCACTGTGTACTGATCTTCTTATGAGTATCCAATGTTGTCAATTCTGTAGTGCTTAACTTCCTTAACCTGCTGTGTTCTTAATGTCAATATGTTTGTGCTGATAATTTTTAGTCTAATTCGTGTCCATCGATATATAGGGATAAAGTGTGGCTTAAACCGTTGGACTCTTAATATCAGGTTTCATTGGTTTCTACCTGTCTTAATGATCTCGTTGTTACCTGATAGTTCTGGTAAATTTAAGAATTTCAGTGAAGTCTGATTATTATTGCCTATGATCATGGGCCACAATTTGGACTTTGTTCTGCAACTTCTTTAGGAACTTTCTTTTCCTTTCCTTTTCCCCCCTTCTTTTGCTCTTCTTCCTCTTTAAATTCATTTTCATCACTGACACAATACTTATATGAACTAAACAGGTAGCTGAGTTGTCTGACCCTACATCCCTGGAAGTGAAAGAAGCAATTCACTCTGTTGTTCATGGTCTTCTTGCGACTCTTTCTCCTAAAGTACATTCTAAGACACATCCTTCCTCAGAGAACACCTCAGCTGGATCAGCAAATGTCGAAAATGGAGACTGCAGAAATTGTTGAAAACACATGCCTTCAATTTCAGCCTCTTATTTCATTGACTCGGGATTATTTGGCACGACTTCTCTTCTGGTTAGATAAGCTCCTTGATTTCTTTTAAAGTCCAATATTTTGTGTCATTACTTTCTGCTGCAAGTTTTTTTATAAGTTATCATAATATTTATAATTTCAAAAAGAAACATAAACTTGTTCATGTAAAAGATCTACTTATACTTCAGCAGGGATCCTAGTATCTCAGAATGTCACACGTTTTTTTTTGAGGAAAATGTCACACTTATGATCTAGATTGTTTCATCTCTCTAATTTTTAACAAAATTCTAATGCATTGTTTGCCATCAATCGAGGTGATTTGAAGCAAAACATTTTGATGTGATTATAATCCTGAATTCTATCAATTAAAAAGGCCATAGTTTCGGAAATCAATTATATGTTAAAAACTGAGATATATTGATGCTCCCTGTACATACATTGAATGCCACAGTTGCAAGTGGTGTTTCAGGTATAACCGCAATTGGGTGATAGAGAATAGATATTTTGTTGCTAGAATGTAATATTCTTTCTTAACGTGAGTTCGATAATTCTTTTGTCCTTGTTAAGGTGCATGCTCCTTGGACGCTACATCAGAGGCCTCGAGTATCGGATGGAGCTAATCGAACTCCTATCCCTATCCAGTGATTCTGAAAGTGATGCTCCTGGTGGCAAACAGGCTGCTTGAAAGTTTTGGAGCTGCTTCCATGTGTATAGTTGCAGATTAGATATTTTTGTTTTGAAAACCGTTTTTTCCTCCTTCCTGTTGACAATTAAGGATGTAGATGTTATTTCATTTTTAGTAATTGTTTATTATTTAGTATTCTTATGATGCTGTCAGCACCTCATAAAGAAAAAATAAAATAATTTGACTTTGTTTGATGGATGACAGGTGCAAAGGTTGGGTTGTTTCAATTTTGTGCCAGAATCGGATATTGAAAAATAGGAACCATACAAAGTGTAAAACCAATCCCAAACAAACCAAAAGATTTGGTATGGATTGGTTCTTGGTTTTTTTTTCACAAATAACCTGTTACAGTGTTGTATGCTTCTATCACAAGTTATAAGCCTTACTCTCAATAATTTGTCTCACCGATGTAATATCTAATTAATAATGTCAATTACTATATGTATAAATTTTTAAATAGCTTAGGTATAAAATGGAATTGAAATGCCGAATAGTGGGGGGGACTTAAGGTGTACGGAACTAGGACTTTCAATTTTTGTAAGAAGCAATGAACAATGAAGAAAAGGCTAATGTAAAAGACGAAAAACAGAATCATATGACTTGGTTAGATTATGATTGACTTTTGGCATGTAAAAGCCAAACCAACTTGGGCTTTATCAATACTTAAAAATTTAAAATCAAATCAAACCAATAGTTGACATACGACTTTGGGTTGGATCATGTTTTTGAAAAATTATCTAAGGCTAGGCTCAAGGATTGCCTTAAGGTTCTTTCCCTAGTAGAATTGCATCAAAGCTAGTAGTTCAAATATTTTCTATAGTTTATGCCTCAACCGGCTGAGTCTTACGCGTCAAAAATTTGATGAAATTGAGTTAAATTAATGGGCTTTTGAACTAATAAACGAGAAAAACTAAAAAAAAAAAAATCAACTTCTTCACTCTTTCTTCCTCATCCTTCCAACAGCAGCCAGCAACACTTCCCTTTTTGTGGAGAAATAAGATCGGTTTGGATAGATTAGGAGGAAACATGATCATACTCGTTGGGAAACTACAAAATTATATATAAATATATTTATCTACAAAAATACTTCCAACATCAAGGAACTCACAACATGCAGCCAAAGGCTTGACTAATTACCCTCAAGCCAACATGCATGCGGCGTTTACGCTAGACATCCCTCCATAAAAGTGTACACATAGGAAAAACGAAAAATAAATAGATTGTAAACATATGAAGGTACTACTCATAAGGCAATATTAACAGAACGATCAAATAAGATTTTATTTCTGTAATAAGCTTGAAATTTATGATAAACTTAAAAAAAAATCAAAAGATATAGGATTTAAATTACAGAAGAGGAGGACAACAGCACATAGAAATGTATACTAGGTTTTGAAACAAGATATTTAGCAAGTTGTCAATCAATTTAAGGTTTATGAGGACAAAGGCGAATTGGAAGTCCTTTAGTTGGGATCAAAAATGGATCCATTATAAGTTTCTCGTTGGGGAATACTTTGTTCCATTTGAAAGATTTCACCACATTGTGCATGAAAACTAAGATTTTTAGTTCGGCATACCCTTTTCCAGGGCACATCCTTGGTCCTCCTCCAAAAGGAATATAAGCAAATGGTGGAGGACCTTGACCTTCAAATCGAGATGGATCAAATTCTTTTGGATTGTGAAAGTACTCCGGATTTGTATGTGTGGATGACACGTTCCAATGCAACTGCATTAAAACAAGATTAGTAATCATATTGAATATAATTTGGCCATGAAGAGTAAACCAACATGAGATTCATAGTTTATAAAACCAAATTAGCTTGAAAGTTATTACCTTGAATCCCTTTGGAATTAGAAATCCTTGGTATGTAAAATCTGAGATGGCAACTCTAAAGGCTCCCAAAAATGGAGCCGATAATCTAAGCACTTCATATGCAACATTCCTTGAGTATTTCATCTTTTGCATGTCTCTCCAATTCAATGATTCTCCTTGTGCTTTTGAATTTGCAATCTCCATTTGCTCTTTATACAATCATAAACCAGGAAGATTAAATGGTAAAAATTGATCAAAGTATTGCATCATTGTTGTTGCAGAGTTTTATTGAATTCCTTATTCCATTTTACTTTTTATTGCTAGCTTATTTTTACTTTTTACTCTACTAGGAAAAAATATACAATATGTATGTACTCCTCTTCTTACATAGTATGTGAGACCCACATATGAGAAGTGTGCAGGAGCGGATCTATTTGGGAGACAAGTGGAGTATTGTCCTTCTCGAATTCTTGATAAAGAAAATTTTAGATAATATATATATATATAATTATTGATAAATTACATACATAAAATAAGTTTGTCTCATCCCATCTTCGAAATTTTAATTTTTAAGTTTTTATCACTTAAAAACTCGTTACAAATTCAATATTAATAAAAAATAAAACCAATATTATAAAAAGTTATTTTAAATATTGAGATTTTTTTCTCTAGCAAGCTAAACGTAAACCTCAAATTTTACCTTTATTTTTTTAAAACATGAATAAAAGAAATAAGCATGAAATTAATAATAAAACACACAAAGTAAATCATATAAACTCTTAACTTTGTTCCTCATATATAGATTTGGAGTTACATAACACAAAACTAAAATTAAACAAAAGCTTTTGAATAATGTGTGTAAAGAAGATGGAACTATAAATCTATTTCTTCTTTCTTTCTTTTTTTAATTTTTTTTAAATATTAATGAAATTGAATCATGATTTTATAGGTAACATTTGAGGCTACAACTTCAATGAAAAATCCTAAAATGTATGACTCATATCAAAAAAGTGAAAACCTTACTTTACCACACGAAGGTATAACCTCAAAACTTATAATTATATTAATTTTTTATTATCAATTATTATTTATTATAATCATTAGATCGAATATTATAGGGACTAAGAAACAAATATTACTATTTTATTTTTTACATGGTGTACCTCCTAAATTAAGATGTTAGATCCGCTACTAGAAGTAGAGCCACCAAGTGTTATGAGGGAGTGGTACTTGCAATAGGATTACTGAAAGTGTTATCTAGTTAGATATTGAACAAATAGTTAAACCTTAATAGAATATAAATTACCTTTTAAAACCCCATCATAAATTTCAGGACGCTCAGCTAGATGTGCCATAATAGCGGTGATTGTAGAAGTCAAATTGTCAAAGGCACCAATAAGCAAAGCAAAGAGAACGTTTGTTATGTCTGATTCATCCAACAATTGGCCATCACTATAAGTTTCTGTAAGCAACTGTGACATTACATCTTCTGTTGAAACCATTTTCTTTTCCAATATCTCAAGCTTCCTCTTCACAACCATTTTCTTAATTTCCTGTTGTACTCTCTTTGATGCTTTAATTGCCCTATTGAAATTTGTTCCAGGAAAATTTATAGGAATAGAAATAAACCCACCTGATATTTCATGAGTTGCTGCTTCTATTTTAGCTACCATTTCAGGCTCTTCAACGTTTAGTAAAATTTTACATGCTAATGCAATCACATATTTCTTAGCTAGTGGAAAAACTTGAACTTCAGTTTTGGAATCCCAAAAAGTTTCCAAGTGTTTTTTGGTTGCTATGTCCATAATTCCTATGCACTTTTGTAGAGAGTCTTGTTTAAGAAATGGCAAAAGAACTTTGCGTAGTCTAATAGATTCTTCATCTGGGCTTGTTTTATCAGAACAGGAAACAACTTTTTGAAGTTGTTTGGCCACCATGATTTGACGAGTTTGTTTTCATTAGAAAACAAAAACTTATTTCCCTCTGCACTGCATAAAATCACCATGGGTTCACCAATTAATGATGTTTTGAATACTTTGTTGTTTGAGTACTTGTTCTTTCTGTCTGATATAAATTTCTCAGGAATACTCTGTTTTGCTGTTGATAGGAATTCAAGTGTTTCTCCAATGAATGGCCAACCTGTGCTTCCTGGTGGGAGGGGAAGCTTTTCATTTTTCTTGGAAGTGCTTCTACTCAAATTAAGAATCCAAGTAAGGTAATATATCAGAGTGAAAATTAGAATCAAAGAAATTATGAGCTCCATATGTTGTGTTGTGTATGCTTGCGACGACTTCACATCAGTATTAATTCAATAGTCACTGATGTTATATAGTGATTAGTTTTGCTAGTTATGAAATTTAATTGCAACATCATATATTTATATAGTGGACAACAATGTTTTTAACTTAATCGAAGGTCAACTAATAATCCATCCATTTTTATTGTTTTTGATTATGCCTGAGTAGATAGATCTCATTTGTTTAAGTGGTTATTGGGCAACTTGGTTTTAATTTTAAATTTTATTCCTAATATACGGTCAGACGAATTTTAATTAATAACAACTTGTTATTATTTTATTTATTAAAAATTAAATAAGATAATATAAAATTAATAAAATATATTATGTATGTGTTAATAATTTAACAAGAGTTTGATTGATTCAAACAATCATGTACTGAACGTTTAGGCTCCCTACAATTTTATACAATATTGCTGACACGTTGTTTTATTATAATGCATTACTTTTGATACAAAAACCATTGTTGTAAAATTTTATTTTTAAGTATTGGTATTTGTTTAAGTGAGGTAAGATTTAAGTTTTGACAGGGTTTGATAAGTAAGTTGCAAATTTTTTAAAAATTTAAAATATAATAAAAATATTTTTTACTAATAAGTAATAAATATAACGAAGAATAACTTAAATTTTAATTTTAAATAATATAAAAATATTAATATTTGATCATAAAAATAATAATAAAATAAATAAAATATATAATATAAGTTATGATTTTATAACATAAAGAAAAATATAAATATAAATAACTAAATAAAATAATTTATAATATTGTAATTAAAAAAAAGATAAAGAAAATCTAAGAATGTTAACTAAGTAATCTTAATCAATCAAATTTGATAATAAGATTGAGATATTCTACTTTTTTTTTCTTATTTATAATTTTATGAATAACCAATAGATAAATTTTAAGAAAAAACAATCACTTCAATTACCTTTAAAGTATAAACTTTAATTTATATAAAGATTATGTTTCAATGCCAAGATGTTTAAAAAGGAGACATTGGTGCTACAATATCATCAACATCAACAACATCAACATTTTTAACCCTTGATTTTTGTCCCATTTTCAATGTGTCATTATATATACCAAAAATATGTAACAAACACATGAACATATAACTATAAATACAAACGCTTGTTTGATAAATTATGAACTTTTTATATGTGTTACCCAAGCACACAAAATATCATAACAAAAGTGAGATAAACAAATTGATTCCTTGAGTGTGAAACAGACTTTTTGGATATTTTTTAGACCAAACTAAAATTCAGCCTTAGTTCATCCCACACTATAATTGGAAACAACCAAACAACACTAGTTGAGAGCATAGTGCTTTACATTGGAGCATAGACAACATCAGAATCGCTCAGCTTCAAAAACACAAATTTTGGGTTAAATTAATAATCCCGATATTATCATATTGAGGTTGGCACTTGCACGCAGCCCTATTAATGCATGTCAACAGATTAGTATCGTAATTTATTCTGAATCGGACGAGTCTGCCCTCGTGCTCCGGCGTACACTCCTGGGTTTTGCACTGGACTTGGATGCATTTAGAGAAGACTCGCCCTCGAAAAATATGACCTGAGACTTGGCTAACCTTTCCTCCAATTCCTCTGTGCTGAATTCATCTGTTCCCCCAAGCTCATCAAAGCCGACCTTGAATAACATAAGAGAATATTGTCTGTTACTGTTAAACGTTACTTAAAAAGTCTCTAACCACTAACCAATTAAGCTCTTGACATAACATACCACATAATTGTCCACTTTAGCGTTCTTTATAAGGGCAAGAGTTGGAAGAACAATGATTTTCAGCTTCTCGGCTAAATATGGACTTTTTTCTGCATTGATCTTTATAAAACGTGTCTCTATGTGCTGCTTAGCCAATGCAGCTAAGTGCTTGTCCATCACCTGCAAATAAACTGTAAACATAGGTTGTTTCTTCCAAATCATCTACTAATTTCAGAAGATATAGAAAAATTTTAAAAAAATATTGAAAGATAAACAGAGAAGAAAAATCCAGTGAATTTATAGGTCAAATGCAGCAGCTCACCACAGAGTACAAATAAAAGAAAAAAGGGTAGCATAAATCCATTACTATATATTTTAGATCTGTAATTTTTAAGTGAAACAGCACAAATCTATTACATTTACAAAAAGGTTAACAAAAGTCTATTTTCGAAAAATATGTTAGTCAAGCATTTGACACGTATTTGGCACGCGTGACTGACATGTTTTTTGAAAATGGATTTTTGCAAACCTTTCTATAAATACGGTAGACTTATGCTGACCCATTTAATAAATACGATTCTAAAATATATTTTTATTGAAGTTTCACTTTAACCAAAATCTCAGTTACCCATCCGCCAACGAATTGTTCTGAACCAAATCAGAATAAACGAAAATGCTTCTCAAGAGAGGCAATAGACATCACTTCAAAAGCTTTCAGTAAAGCTAACTAGCTCAGCAGAAGTACCATTACATCACTACATCTGAATCATAATAAAATCCCACCAAAAATTAAAAATCTGAATCATAATCAAGACAAGATTAATGTCAGCACACATCAATAAGTTTGTTTCTATATTCTCTTCCTAGCTAAATGAATAGATAGGACCGAAGTAAAGAAAGAAATTTGAGCTAAAGACAGTCTTGTTTAGCAATATAAACTTGGGAAATTCTTTTTTTTTTTAATAAAACACTTATAATAATAAAAATAACTCCAAATAATATTCAAGAGGATACCAATTGAATGGTCTTAAACATTGAATAGTCTAAATAGTTACAATTCAATTTACACAGTATTCAATTAGATGATATTTAATATGAAATAATATACAAGATTTTTTTTAATGATAAAAAATAATATTAAATGATGTCTAATTAGACAACTATCAACATTAAACTGATATAAATAATAGTAGTTTAATTTAATTCCATCCAATTGAACATGTTTAATGAAACATGATTTATTATATATTTTTTTAATAGTAAAGAATAATATCTAAGGGGACTAAACATTAAAGGAGTCTAAATAATAATAGTTTAATTTGAATCGTATCCAATGCGTATGATATAGAGATAAGTAGTGTTATTTTCCTTATCTTTTTATTATAATATATTAAAAAACAACTAATCAATAGTGTATCATCAAATGGATATCAAATATAAAAAAACACCAAATAGCTCGAATAAAACGTATATAATAATTGGCTCAAACAAACAAAGTGTCCATATCAGATCACTGTATCCAAAGTAATCTCCATATGACAATTTGATATGGCAAATAGCTCGTTTTTCAAAAAAATAAAATAAATAAAGAGCAAAGTTCAAAATTCACATCAAAATGCCTGCTCTCAAATGCATACAAAATTTGTTTTTAAACAAATATGCCATAGAACTATAATAAAAAATAACAATAATAAACGAGAAGAAGAACTGAAAATTCACATCAAAATTTCTGCTCTCAAATACATACAAAATTTGTTTTTAAACAAATATGCCACAGAACTAAAATAAAAAATAATAATAATAAACGAGAAGAAGAACTGATACCTTGCAAGGCCAGTTATCGCGATAGAAATGACAGACGACACGGTCACTAGCTTTGACGACGGAAAAGAAATCCTTCTCGGAGGGGATCTCGGAGTACTCACCATGGCCGAGCGAGATCCAACGGTTACGTTTCTCGGCCATTTTCTTCATCTGCTGGAGCCTTCGTTCTCTGAGCACCTCAATATCGTCCATGTCCAGCCGGTCTAACGCCGATATCTCCTCGTCAAGCTTCTCCTCCATCACCTTCGCCACCGTCAAAACCTGCTTCTCCAATACCTGCATCGCAAAACACCACCACCGCCATTTCTCAATTTCATAATTCATTCGACTGATCAATTGAATGCGAAACTATAAAAGTAGACCCGTAGAGATAGAGACACCTCTTGAATTTTAGGGTTTTCCATTTCGTTTGATTTGATTGAGATGCAATTGTTCAAAAAGTTAACAAATTGAAATTAGAATCAGTGCAAATATGTCGTGGTCTCTCCGTCTGTTCGTTATTGTGTAGTTGTAGGGTTATTTACTCTTCACTCTTGATCTATATTTGGGCCATGTAGGCTTCAGTTTGGGTTGGGCCTAATAAACGCGGATCTGGGTTTTATGTTCCATCCAATACCTTTTTTCATTATATAAATTAACAAATATATGAATTATAACAAAAATTATAAATAACAATATCTAATTTTATTTATTAATAAAAATAATAATTAATTATAATTAATAGCATAAATATATCAATATATCATTTTTTTGATGATTACTTTATATTTTTTATTATATATTTTATAATTATTAAAAAAATTAATAATAAATTTGTAATATTAATAAGAATTTTGTTAGTAAATTTGGATCAACAATAAATAATTCGGTAATATATTTGTCAAAACATCGATAAATTTATATCATTGATAATATTTAATAAAATAATGATAGATTTATACAATCAATAATAATTATGGTTTATTTATTATTTAAGTTTTTATAATATCATCTTTTTGTTATATCACTTAGAATAAGAGATTTGATTTGTGTTTTAATTCTTATAAGTTTTATATCTATCATTTTGGATTCAAATTTAAATCTTATTGGTTGTTAATTTTCTCTAATCAGACAAATCTTTACGAAGATTATTTAATTAGAGACAAAAATGTAAACAAAAAAATAAAAAATATAGAACAAAAAAAGAGGATCGATATTTTATAACGTGAAGTAGGATAAGAGTGAAGATTATATCTATTTTTAAAAACTATATACTTTATTTTAATAAATATATAAATTTATTTTTATAAATTTAATTATATTTAAACTTAAAATAATCATAAATAATTTTTATCTATTTTATATTTCATCTTTAAGATTTTTTATTCTATTAAAAATAAATAACTATTTATTTATAAAAATATAAAATCTTACAATTATTTTATAATTTATTATTATTACTAATTTCTAATAATATTATATCAATAATTTTTAATATAAAAATTATATATTATTGTTACATGTTACATGTTTTTTTATTTATCTCTTTCATAAAAATATTATTTTTATTATTGATTGACTTAAAATTTTATTTTTTCATATAAAATATTTATTATTAACTTATTTATTTTATAATTTTTTATAATAAAAATAAAAAATTATTAGAAACTAAAACTAATATTTAAAATATTAATTAAATTTACCTTACTTATCACAGAATATTTTAAATGAGATGCAACATAATTTTTAAAGTAGATGAAGAAAAAGGATTTCCAATCCTATCCCATTAGTCTCGTTAACAACCTCAATCTTAGTAATATATATTTTTCTTTTATTTAATGAAAAATTAGAATTAGTTATTTAAAAAAATTATATATATATATATATTTATATATCTTAATAATAAATAATTAAATATTTTATTTTATTTTAAATATAATTTATAAAATTGATATTTGAATAATAATTATAGAAATACGAGAAAATATAATAATAAAATAAAAAATTATCACAAACCAAAATGTTAAATTGTTATAAAAAAAACTAAAAAAGATAGTATTATTCTTAATATATTAAACACTTATGATATACACTCTTAATTTTTTAATTTAATAAATTTAATTAATCTTAAAAACTTCTAATATAGGTAATTTTTGGCAGCGGAATCGTAATAAGTTGATTTGCCATTTTCATCATTATTGTTTAAGAATAAGCATAAAAATAATATTTTTTTGTAACCAGTGAGAAAATAAGCATATAAGTAATGACCAATGACCCCAATGACCATTGATTAAAAAAAATCAAATAGTACTACTTGTTTAAAATTATTTTTGAGAAAATTGGTAATACTACTCATTTAAAGTTAATATTTTTATTAAAAATAAAACAATAATAATAAGATGAGAAAATTGGTAAAACCATAAAATTTATTTCATTAGACGTACAAGGAGCTTAACAATAGAGGCATCACAAAGACAATGCCAAAGATCCTAGATAAATCCCACCGATGACCACAACAGAAAAAGCTTTATTGAAAACCTCCAATTACAAATCCTAATTACTCATAATAATCCCCTTTTACAAATCCTAATTACTCATAATAATCTCTATTAGATTAATGGATTTTAAATTTCAAGGGCACTTGGGCTTTCCCCTTTTGGTCTTCTTGTCTCTATAGCAAGGGCACTCATGTTTGTTCCCATAAGTCCCAGAAGGCACACATTTGCACTCTTCGCAGCAAATCCCACAATACTTTATGCATCTATCTTGTACTCCTGCCTTTGAGCACCTTCCATTACACTTCTCTTCACAAAATGCTTCACACCAAATAAATTAAATCAACATTAATAATAATTATTATTATTATTAACCCAAAATATCACCTAATTTTTACACTCTTAAAAGAAATTTATAAGGTAGAGTAACAGTGTCAGATCTAATATTTGAAGTAACATTTTAAGCATAAATATGTTGAAACTACTGCATATATATATATATATATAATGAATTATTAAGTAATAAAAAAAATATTTAAGATAAAATGTGGATATAGCTCTATTTTATATATAAATTTATTTATAATTATATAAATATTGTATCTAAATTTTCTTTTTATAAATAATAAAAGTAGTCACGTGTCCTTCAATATTCTATGTACAGATCTGCCTCCAGTAGATGAGCTAGAAAATTTATTCTTTAAATAATGCCCCTCAAGCTTTTTTAAGAAAGTGAGAAACCAAGTAAAGCAAGAAAAAGTTCTTACGAGATATAGCCATTGCTGGGTACAATATGGAAGAGCTAAGCAGAAGAGAACAGACAATGAAAGCTGTAAAACAGAGCTTCATTTTTTCTGGGTTTGGTTAGTGATGATGAGAAAGTTGGATTGGGATGTGTAATGTAGCAAATAGAGAGTGATAAAGTATAATAAAGTACTGACTGATGAGAAACGTGAGATGCCAAGTGGGTATTTATAGAATGAGAAAAGTAAAAGTTGGTAGAGAGAAACAGGGAGTAAAAATCACTTATAAAAATTTTAAATATAATTTTTATTTATAATTATAAAAATAATTATTTTTTATATTTAATCAATTCATTTTATATTAAATATATGTATTTTAAAAATTGAGTAACGATTTTAATTTTTTTTAATTAAATTTTATTGATTTTAAATTTTACATTTTAAATAGAATAATTTCTTTGAATAATTTATATGTTTCGAGTAACATGGCATTAGTATCGAAAATTAACTGATTTCTCCTTTTAAGTAGATTCTTATCTTCACCTTTCACCTAATGGGCCTATTTCACCTAATGGGCCTAGGTAGATAAATGGTAAGTAGCAAAATAAAGTAATTAATAATAAATGGGGAACAGAGACAGCTGGAGTTGTGGGTTTCAGGGCACGTAATGGGTGGGTGGTGACTAGAGAAACATTGGGCGGTGACTCAGGTACTCTTATCACGCGGTTTCTACACCATTCTATATTTACTAGTACTTTGTTCTTTTGGCTTTATCTGCCAAAGATAAAAGCTAATTTTTAATCATAAATAAATAAAATTATGATTAATTTTATAATTTTTGATAATTTTTTTAAATAATAATAATAATAGATAAAATATATGATAAAAATAATTATAATTAATGAAATATATATTAATATTATTATATATATATATATATATAATTTTTTAATAATAAAACTCATAATATTTGAAATAATTAAATAAAATTTTATTTATTTTTATTTTTATATATATAATTTTTCTTATAAGTGTGAGTTAAATTACTTAAAATATAAAAATTAATATCAATAATTTAAATCATATAATACATTAAAAATTATATTAAGATTTAATTTTTTAAAATAAATATGATTAAATAATAAAAAAAATGAATATTGATTCATAAATAACATTTATTATTAAAATCTACCTAAAATTGATATATGATTATTATAATTATTAATGTAATTATCCCTAATCATTTTATGTTTTTTTTTAAAAGTTGTTAATTTTTTTTAGCCAATTTTTTTTATTATATTAAAAATAAATAAAATATTTCTTTTATCTTTTATATTAATAATATTTTTATAAATATTATACTAATTTTTTTTTCACTAACTCATTTAATAATTTAAAAAAAATAGTTAATTTTTTTGGAACATTTTTTTACCCAAATAACCAACTTATTTTTTTTATAAATAATCAATTTTTTTAACAAACTTAAATCATTAATTAATTTATTTATTTAATTAAAATATAACCATCACATCAATATGATATATTTAAAAAAATTAATATAATAAAACTATCAAAATGAATTAAATAAAAACAATAAATCAATCTATTTAAAAAAAATTAAAGAGATCAATCTATTTAAAAATGTTTAATAAAAAATGTAGTTATTAAAAAGTATTTAAATAAGTTACTTAGGAACAGTCAAATTAATTTTTTTTAAAATTAAATATATTAAATTGTGTTATAATTTAGTTGATATGAGTTTGATTCAATCGAAATATGCAAATTATATATGTTAGATATTTTAGTTCGGTCTCCTAAAGAAATGGTGTTGGACATGGAGCAGAGGTCGCGGAGACTAGGGATCCCGAGAGCAAAAGTTCAACAAAGCTTTCTTTTAACCCTGTGGGCCAGAAGCCTTTGTACTACGAACTAGAAAGTATTTGCAACTTGGGCTTTTTGTAAGCCTGTAACCCACTATATGATTCAATGTTGGGTTCGAATGATGCACTGCCACTACCCCCACCAGTTAAACTTAAACCCAGTCCATGCGTCTATAGTCGTGTATCGTGTGACATTTACTTCATTTTTTTTTTTCATATCGTCATATGATGAATAAAATAAATTAATAACTTTTTTCTCAAATATTAACTTTTTTTCCCTTAAAAACCTACCATTTTAAAAAAATAAAATAAATTAATAATACAATTTTGAGGAATTTATTAAAAAAAATTTATTTACTTATGGGATATAATATATCAAACATTATAATATAAACTCGTTATATTAATTATCATAAATACAAATCAACAATAGTTGCAATTTCATTTTCTAAAGGAAAACCAAAATTGTACGTACGCTTCGAACCCACCGACTCTTTACTGTTGTTGTGTGAGTAGCGACACAACCTAACACAAATATAATAGAATATATAATTAAAATACAATTAATTAATTATTTTATAAATTTAAATATTTTATTATTATTAATAATTCATGCAAGAATATGACATGTCACTTTCGATACCCTATAATATTTTATTATTATTATTATTATTATTAATACTGCATCATGCGTTGCGATTCATTATTTTTCTTACCCCTTTTTTTAACACATTCAGACGAGAGAAGAAGGTTTTCTGAAGTTACTAGAAGTACCTTAATATTTTCAAAAATAAAATAATTAAAAGTTTTCAATTTAAAAAATAAATGAACTTTTAGTGCATCATTTTTAAAAACAAGTGTATTACAATGTTCATTTTAAAAGTTAAATAAATTTTAGTGGATATATAAATTAAAAGTTAAGTTGATTCAAGTATTTACAAGCATCAATGAACTCTTACTGCTGCCTTCATCCGATTTTACATTGTCTAAAAGAAAACACACTCCAAACCAAAGTCTAAATTTGAAGCAGCATTTGATTACAAATCAACATCATGACTAGGGCTCCATCATGACCAATCAGCTTCAAATAAATAAATACGAAGAGAACAAAGTAGCTAGTGAATGAAAGTTTTTAAGAAAACGACTTCAGATGTCAACTCTCCACCGGCCTCGTTTTGGTAAAGAAAACATTCAAAAAATAAGATTAAAATTTTATATCAAATTATATTTTAATCATTTTATCAAGTATTGTCAATAAAAATTAAAAAAAATATTTAATTGAAATAAAATTATCATTTTATAATTTTATCTCTTTTATACCCTTCCATATTTGTTATGTTATCAACTGTATATACAAAATAGTTTAAAGTTAATATGTTATATGTCATATATTCAAAAAGTACGATTAATATCTATATTGTCCCTAAATATGTCACAACGGTAAAGGCTAATTCAAATAGACAATGCAATATTGGGTACGTCTTTAAATTAAATTAAATTAGTCTATTTTGAATCCAGATTTGACACTTGATATTTTATATATATATATATCCCAACATGATTAAAGGGAACAATTATCTCTGCCCCAACTTTTCTGCTTTTTTTTCTTCTTTTTAAGTTGGCTTCTTTACTAGTTTGCTTCTATATGAAGAAGAAGGTGTAAAGTTGAATCTCCATTAAAAATCTACAAATAATATGCCTACCTTTTCCCTCAAGCTTAACTACCCACCACTCAAGTTAGTCTCAATGCATGCCTTTACAGACTTTTACATGAGTCAAATTTATAATAAAAAATATATTATTCTATTAATTGATTTATATTAATGTATTTATTTACTTACCATAATCTTATTTTATATAGATATTAATAATATATATCTTTTTAAAATTTTCAAAACATATAACATGGGTCATAAAAAAAAATTACACTGCCTCAGCCTTCGCATGCCTCATCATATGTCTATCCCACGCTCAAATGTCATTACTAAATCCATTTCCAATATTTTGAGGAAAAAAAATTCTTGAACAAACATAAAAATAATAATTCAATATGTTTTTACATATTATAAATCGCGTTTTGCTTATAAAATCATAAATAACTTATTTATTTATTTTATATATATATATATAATAATATCATCGTTACGCATACGTATATTTACATACATTTTTTTCAATTTTATGATTATCTTATCAAATTTTCTTTCTAATAATTATTATTAAATATTATAATTAATATGATAATTATTATTAAATATATGTATATTATCTAATTATAAGTATTCATAATATTGTAATATATAACTTCTAATTTATCTCATGTCTAATAATAATAAAGCGGGTTAAAGCTTGAGATGACCTCCTGATACTCTTATTCTGACTATGACCTTAAAAATACAAAGTAGTGTACCGAGGAGATGAAAAAGAAAAAAAATGCCCTAACAAATTAAATTATATATATACTTTATGTGCACGGATATGAAATAAAATGAAAAATTAACCTAGCTATTTGCATTTCATCGTAAGATAATTGGGATTATAATTCAATCCACTCTTATCTATATAATAAAGTATCATTAAGTGTGATAGCCATGATGAATTTAGCAATGTTTTGATATATGGTGTTCATTTTTACAACCTTTAAAGCAGCGTTAAAATTCATAATTATTAAAATTAATTATATTCTCAATATGCCTAGTAAGAAGTCTTAAAACAATTTTTAAATGAAACCACCCTGTTAATTGCATAATTCTAAATTCTTCAGCTGTTTTGATTCATAGAAATTGCAATACTTTGGCTCATTAATTAACTAAATGGAGTTCTGATCATTAAAAGAGAGCAGCTTTAACGTTTTAGATTTTCTTCTAACATTTTTCAAATTATAAATATTGAAGCTTCTTATTGATAATAGTTTCCATATTTATTAAAAAAATTAATAATTGGGATGAAACATTTGATCCAGCTGACATTAGATGCACCTATCTACTGTATAACATAAGTATAATTTATTTTTAAAAAAAAATTATGTTACACAGATTATTTATATAGATTTATTGTTAACACTCATAAAAACACATGATCTTTAATATTATGAAGAAGATGAAAAAAAATATGTATTATATTTTTAAATATGTAAAAAAATTATATATTTTTTACATTATATATATATATAATTTAAAAATTAAAGTACAAAAAATATTATACTAAGGGTTATATTCTTTGTAAAAATATTGGTATTTGCATATTTTTAACTTTAAAACATTTATGAAGAATCACGTAAGATTAGTGTTTGTCTTGCTATTGAAGGTGTGCTAGTTGAGAAGATTAAAAAGTTGGTTTGAGAGAGTAATTTTTGTATGGTTTTTTAGGCAGAGGGAGACAAATTTTGCAGCACATAGCGTTGCTTATTTTGCTTTCAAAGGGGTGGGAAGACATATAAGCTCGACAAAATGATGCTCACTTTGGTGTTTGGGATAGAGTAATATTTGTTAGACTTGAGAGGCTTTAACACTCTTTGGCCTTGGTTGAATGAATGAAGTTGATTTTATTAAAAGAATAGAAATAAAAAACTCTAAAACTTTTATATTATTTTTATATTTTATTAAATTATCAATTTATACTAATAATAAATAATTTTTTTTTTTTTGAGAATGAAAATTAAGATCAACTAAAACCTTAAATTGTTATTAAAAATATATTTAAAGTTAAGGAAATTAAAGTTTTCTTAACACACACATAGAAGATATGGGATTAATACCACCAGCTCCCTAGCCCAAAGGGCATTTCAATCTGTGTTTTTTTTAAATAAGAACTAATATCAACCAAAATTTTAAACTATATTGTTAAAATAATAGTTGAATTTTAGAGAATTATAGTTCTATTAATACACATAGGCGATGTTGAATTAAAAAAATAAAATTAGGAGTATAAATTAATTATAATAAGAAACTTATTTTATATTATACACTTGTGTTTGACTTGTTGGCTTGACTGCTTGGTTGACTTTGGTTCCAATTTTAACAGTAGTCTATATTTTCTAAATTCCCACCCTATCGTTAATATATATATATATATATATATATTCAAATAAAAGTATTTTAAAATAAAAAAATTTATAAAAAATACATAATTATAATATAAGGTGAGGTAATATTAAGATATTTTATCATTTATATTATTTAATTTATTAGATTAGAAATTATGTTATTTAGTTCATTAATTTGATAAAAATATCTAAATTATATTATTTAATAATTTTTTATTTAAATATTTTTTTTTATCAGGTCATTAAAATAAGAGTTCTTAATATAAAATTTGATAAAACTAGAATTTGATATGAAATTGTTTAAGAAAAATTAACAATAATAATATTCAAACAAAAATATTTATTTAAATATATAGTTTTAAATTTTTAATAAAAATTAATGAAATTTTAAAATAAAACAATGGCAATTAAAAAATAATTTGTGTTACAAAAAATAATTATTGTGTGAATTTTGTATTATATTAATTATGATTTTATCATTATTTAATATTCATATTTTGATCTTATTTAATCACTGAACAGAAAAATAATATAATTTATTATTAGTTAATATTTTTTATAATACTAATAGATTACATAATACTATTTTTAATATAAAAAATTAAATGTACAAATAACTAAACTTACGAGGCTTTTATAATATTTTTTCTATAATTTATGTGCCTAACTTTGAAATATAAAATATGATTTTTGAGGGGTTTGTTATGTTTGTAATGTCACAATTTTATTTTTGATAATTTTTTTATCTAAATATCTTATAATTTTTTTATCCAAATATTTAAGTGCTATCATATTTAAAAAAATATCAATTTAAGATAATTTATTATTTAATTAAAAAATTTTTAGATAGAATAATAATATATGTATAATATTTAGAAAATATTTTCAAATAATAAATTAATTAAAGAATATTTTTAATCAAAAATATCATTTATATTTAGCATGTATATTATTGTACCTGAAAAATTATCAATTAAAATATATAAAAAATAAATATAATAATATTAAGTTAGTGAATTTGAATTCTAATAACAAAGCATAATTAAAAAATAACAAATAATAAGTCTTTTTGATAAATCTTTTTTTGTTTAATATCGAAGCGTACTTCCTTCTTTCCTTTTTTTTTATAACACTATAAACCTTTTTGCAAATTCTAAAGCAAACACTAGGCACCGCAAGTTCTAGTAAGCTTCTTAGAAAGAAAGGAAAAAGTTATATTAATGCCTTAACTAACTAAAACAACACCTCTCTCTCTCTATCTCTCTCTTATATAATTTGTTTGTTTATACTAATTTTATAAATTAAATATATTAATTATGTTTTCTAAAATCATTATACTTTAAATACTTCATTATTTAATTTTTGAATATTTAATAATTTTTATTATTTTTATATTTTATTAAGAAAAAATTCAGTGGAATTGAATTGAACAAACTGATATGTTTGAATAATAAAAAATCTCAAAATATTATAAAATATAATAAAATAAAATGATTAATTTTTCATTAATGTAATAATAAAATCATTAAAATATTTTAATTTAAAATAAGATAACAAAAATGTTTGGTTTTATGAAAGTAAAATGATGATGTGGATTTTTTTTTTGATGCTACGATGAGAATTGCACGTGGGTTGAGCGTAAAGAGGAAGGATGTTGGGACCCGAATGGAAGACCATGCAGGTCTCTCTCTCTCTCTCCCTCTCTTTGTGTATTATTTATGAATAAATAAATTATTATGATAAAAAAACAATAAATAACTTTTGTGATCTAAGCAAAAATAAATAAAAAAATAAACTATGAAATATAAAAGTTTAAGAAACACAGTATAACTATAACATGGGTGTTTGTTTTCTGCTTAAGATTAGGAGAAAAAAATAACTTATAATATATAGTATAGTACTTCCAATAATTTACATGAAGTTTTTATTAAAAAAATTCACATGAATTCCAATTAAGATATATATTGACATGGTTTAAATATTTAAAAATATTTATATAATACACATAAATATTTAAAATAAAATATCATATAGTCATAATAAAACAAAGTGTGACAACTAACGATATACCATTTCAACATATATAGTTCAACTAACATATTAGGAGTAAACTATACAACTTTCAATATTAATTTTCATATTAAACGATATTATGTAAAATTCTTAATCTAGTTTTTCATAGGTAAAGGGTATAGTAATAAAAGAATGTGAAAGTTATAATATAAAGTAGCAAATTGATTTTGATAATTTGAGGGAAATAAATTAATACCAATTAACCCATTAAAGCCCGATGTGGGTAGTTATTCATAAAAAAAATTAATATTTAATTTTTTTAAAAATAAAAATTATTATGGCATAAGTATTATTATTATTATTATTATTTTTTTCTTTTCGTTCTAATAGCATCACTTACATATAGTCTAACAGATGAAACTCATTTTACTTATAAAATATCTAAACTTTGTGTCTTAATCATAATTACATGAATAATATAATTATTTAAAAACTTTAAAAACTATTTTTAGCATACTTTTTATTAACTTAAATAAATACTTTATTAAACTTCAACAAAATCTTCGTAACACCGGTAAATTATACAAAAAAATTTGTGAAAACTATGAGAAACATATAATAAATATTTAATTTTAACCTACGAAGAATAGAATGCAAGTTGAAGTCTGTTTTTATTTTTTTCCAGCGCAAACTGTCTCCTGTTATATAATTCAGGAAACATTATTAGACATATCCTTTAAATTATATTATTTATGATGTTATTTAGTTTTTTAATTTTAAAAAAATTAATTAATTAAGAATAAAAAATATTATTTTAATTAATAAATTTTTTAAATTAAATATCATCACTTATAAATTAAATAAATTAAACGTTACAAGTAATATAACCTATAAGAAATCTCGCTCCTTAATGTTAATACTTGCAGTAGTAAAATAGTCCAATTCTGATGCATCATGATTATTAATTATGATTCAGCAGGTTCCATTTCATCATTTAAAAAAATATCCTATTAATTTTATCACTTATAATTGTTATTTAATTAGGTAAACAACATTTAAATCTAGGACCGACTTTCTATATAAACATAAAATGAGAGAAATCTTTTATAAAATAAATATAATTTAAATTACATCGTGAGTTATAGTCTAATTTTTTGGCTACTATGAATTATACTCTAATTGTTTTTTGCTAATAAACCTTAATTCTTTCCAAAATCACCACAAACTAGGGATAATATATAATAAAAATTATCATAAAATTTTTATAGCTTAAATCTCAAGTAATCATTAATTTTTTAAAAATAATTAGATTTTTTTCTCGTTATTATTGCAAAAGCATCATAAAAGAATAAAAAATTAAATATCAGTTAAATTTATAATAAAATATTTAATTAAAATAATATTATTTATGTAACGATAAAATGAAAACTAAAGCAAAAATGAATAAGATAGAAAAAAAACATGTTAAAATATTAAAGTTATTGTTAAATGACAAAAATAATTATTAAAATAATAATTTTAATTCCCTACTAACGAATTTATGTACAAATCATATCATAAATTTAATTAAAAAATATTCAAAAATTAATTTATCTTTCCTCTACTCTTTTTTAAAAAATATTATTTTGAAATTATAGAACTAAATAAATTAAAATTAGTAATAAAATATGTATATTATAAAAATTTAATTTTAATATGAGTTATATTTGTTTTGAAAGCCTTGTGACATCGTAATCTAATGCATTCTCAATGTATGTAATCCTAAGTTTGTTAGAGTTTGAAGCAGAGTATAATATCTTATAGAAAATTATTTTCAATAGTTGATATAGATGAAATTTTAATTTGGTAGGAAAATAATATAATATAAATTTATATATTTACCTTCATTTTTGGTATCTCTCTTGATAAAAGATGTAAAACAAAAAAAATCACAAATTTAGTATTTAGTATAAGAATAATAAAAAAATCACATATGGTAACTCTTGATGTTCAAGTATTTAATATATATCAATATTAAAAAATATATTTATTATATTTAGATTTATTTATACGTATACTATAAAAATTGTAATTTTAATATTAGTTCTATTTGTTTTTAACGTCTTGCAACATCATAATATAATATATTCAATGTTTGAAATTCTAAGTTTGTGAGAATATAATATCTCATAGAAAGTTATTTTCAATTTTGAGAAGTTGATATAGTTGGAATTTTAATTTGGTAGAAAAATAATACATTATAAATTTATATATTTACCTTCATTTTTGGTATCTTTCTTGATAAAAAAGTTAAAACAAAAAAATCACAAATTTGGTATATGAATAATAAAAAAAATCACATATGGCAAGTCTCTTTGTTTTTTTTTTAAAGAAATTCACATATGGCAACTCTTGATGTTCAAGTATTTAATATATATCAATATTAAAAAAATATTTACTATATTTAGATTTATTTATATATATATTATAAAAATTATAATTTTAATGGGTTATATTTGTTTTACACATCTTGTAACAATATAATATATATACAATACATTCAAGATCTAAAATACTAAGTTTGTTAGAGTTTGAAGCATAATATAATATCTTATAAAAATTATATCTTGAGAAATTAGAATAGATGAAATTTTAAATTTATAGAAAAATAATATAATAAAAATTTATATATTTACCTTCATTTTTTATATCTTTCTCAAATTTAGTATAAGAATAATTAAAAAATCACATATGGCAAGTCTCTTTGTTTTTTTTTTTAAATACTTGTGACAATGTTCAAGTATTTAATATATATCAATATTAAAAAAATATTTACTTACAATATTTACACAAATAAATTAATAAAAAATAAGATAGTAACGTACCAATAGAATATAATCACTAACGGTCAATAGAATTACTAGAGTAATGGGGTAATAGTCATTAATGAAATAAGTAATATTATTCTTAAAAAAATATATAAAAGAAATCAAACTTGACCCCACATTCTCTCTCTCTCTCTCGTTATTATTATTATTTTATATTTCTCTCTCTAGAATCCCACACTCTCTTTAGTCTTTCCCTCTTAAAGTCACACACATTAGCCCACCTTTCGAAATACGCTTCTTTTTCTCCAAGCCTGCTTCTCAGTTCTCACTCTCTGTTCAAGCTCTGTCTATGAAGGAGGCTCTGGTCTAGTATCAAGGCTCAAACTACTATCATTTGCCAATCCAAAATTTCCTTTAGCCTACTTTCAACTCCATTAATCGATCTCTTACTCTTTACTTGGCAGTTTTTTTTGTTTTTTGGAGTTTCGGAGTATTCTTCTTGCCTTCTCTTTTCCGACAAATGGAGAAGAAACAAGGCTTTTTCTCTGCTTTAAAGGAAGAAGTAGTTCGTGGGTTATCTCCGTCGAGGTCTCGGGCTGGAAGTCCAGCGAGGTCCAGGTCACCCATGTCGGGTTTGCTTCGGCGGAAGAAAAACCAGCATCACCTTCACGAGGCGCAAGCAGGGCAGTTGATTGCGAGATCCGGGAGTTTAAGGCCGGTGATGGAGGGCCCAGATTCGGATGGGGGAGAAATCGGAGAATCGAAAAGGTTTGGGTCGGGTTTGGGTCAGTGGATGAAGGGTCAGTTGTATCGTACTCCTTCTGTTACTTCAAACATGGCGTACAAGAGGTCTGATCTGAGGCTTTTGTTGGGTGTAATGGGTGCTCCTCTTGCTCCTGTTCATGTTAGCTCCAATGATCCTTTGCCTCTCTTGAGCATCAAGGACACGCCCATTGTGAGAGCCTCTCTTTCTTTGATAAAAACCTATTTGAATGTTTTTGGTTGTTACTATTGGTGTTGAACTGTTAATAGCGAAAGTTCTTCAATCATTTGTATTGTTTTTCTCTTTGGATTTTAACAAGAATTGGGTATGTTTTATTTTATAAAAAAGTTTTAGGTTGATTCTGCATTTTTTATCTCTCTAAAATTTTCTTTATTGAATTTGTTTCTAACATACTCTTACTTCGAATTCTTAAAACTTACCTAGAATTTTATTATTTGTTGCTTCTCCGTTTCTTTTATGGATGAATACCCGCTAATATGGTTTGTGAGCAAATAGAGAAGGTTAAAGGAATCTAGAACAAATTTTGGTTAAAGAAATCTAGAGCAATTTTACTTGTTTATAGCATAATCAGTTTTCAAATTTAACAAATCACATCACGAGGAACGATGCTTTATCAAGATGGGGAAAGGTACTCATATTTGCATGTAATATTGGAAGTAGATAGTTGTTGGTGAGGGAAGAAGTTGAAAGTTTCAGTGGATTCTTATTATCAATTGGATTCTGTATTGTGTTTTCTTTTTTCACTTTAACTCATGAAGTATAACTAATTCATGGTACGAATACAGGAATCTTCATCTGCTCAGTACATATTGCAGCAATATACAGCAGCATCTGGTGGGCAGAAGTTGCAGAACTCGATTCGAAGTGCATATGCTATGGGAAAAGTTAGGATGGTAGCTTCTGAGTTTGAAACTGCCTCAAAGGTGGTGAAGAATCGGAATGCTTCTAGATGTGCTGAGTCAGGTGGGTTTGTTCTCTGGCAAATGAATCCAGATATGTGGTATGTGGAGCTTGCAGTTGGGGGCAGTAAAGTTCATGCTGGCTGCAATGGCAAACTTGTTTGGCGGCATACACCATGGCTCGGTGCCCATTCTGCCAAGGGCCCTGTAAGACCCTTACGCCGTGCACTTCAGGTGAAGTTATATACTTTTTTATCTGTTGATTGGTGCTCTATGTTGGGGGTAAAATTACTTGTTTGTTATATACTTAGATTTAGACTTGGGTTGATTGTCTTTTCAGGGTCTCGATCCTAGAACAACAGCTAGTATGTTTGCAGATGCTAGATGCATCGGAGAGAAGAAGATCAACGGGGAAGATTGCTTCATCCTTAAGCTCTGTGCTGATCCTCTAACTCTGAAGGCAAGAAGTGAAGGCCCTGCAGAGATCATAAGGCATGTCCTCTTTGGTTACTTCAGCCAAAAGACAGGACTTCTTGTTCATATGGAGGATTCACATTTGACACGAATTCAATCAAATGGTGGAGATGTAGTTTACTGGGAAACCACCATCAATTCTTTCCTTGAAGATTACAGGCCTGTTGAAGGGATCATGATTGCGCACTCGGGGCGGTCAGTGGTGAACCTTTTCAGATTTGGTGAGACAGCAATGAGTCATACCAAAACAAAGATGGAAGAAGCTTGGACAATTGAAGAAGTTGCATTCAATGTTCCGGGTCTATCAGTAGACTGCTTCATCCCCCCAGCTGACTTGAGATCTGGGTCGTTAAGTGAAACTTGTGAATTCCCTCCGGATGAAAGAGGAAAGGGTGCTCTTGCATTAGCAGCTTGTCGTGCAAAAGTTGCCGCCTTGGAGAAACAACATGATGGTAGTCTTGACAATATGAACTGGAAGATGGAAATCTAACAAGTTATAAAATCTGACTAGGCAATTGTTTATACTGCTAAGCAAGTTTAGAACAGCTAACACTTTAGAAGTTATGAAGTAGATTTTCGGTCAGATATATTTTTAAAGTTGGTTTTTGCCTCTATTTTTCTGTAAATAGGAGCATAATTATTCACAGGTTTCTCTCGAGCCTTGATGAGTCTTTGTACTCTTAATACAGAATCCAACAAGGGAGTTGGAGCTTGATATTCCAGTTAGGGATAGAGCAAATAGAGGTTAGCAGTTAGTTACATTCTAAGCAATATCATAAAAGTTGGTGAAGCTCAGGTACAGCAGAACCCTTTTTGACATTTTACAGTTTCTAATTGGTCTATTTTACCGAGTGGCAGTGTTAAGAACACTCTCACAAAGCTTCATGAATTTGGTACTGATGTTTTTTTCATTAAAAATTTGAGTGTGTTGGCTTTTTCTTTATATGTTTTGATTGATTATAAGCTGTTTCTAGGTCCAGGAAAGAATTTGGAGATTTTGCTGGACCTGTGGATAAAGGGCAGAGTAAAAAAATATGAATTTACTCTTCTCTTTTAACTATTGAAACCCACATATTTTGGATATGGGTCTCTGGTTGTATTGGTTCAATGTTGTTAATTTGTGAGAAAAAATGTAACCAAAATCACTATCAGATATTAAATGATCATGAATACTATATGATCTATATCTTTCCTTTATTCTCTTTCTTTGAACATTTAGACCATGCATGTATTTATATATATATTTCTGTCACTAGCGTATTTATTTCTTTCTCTTTTCTTTTTGTCCGCACTTTTGTCTATTATAGCCCTATTAAATACAGTTTATGTAGACGTAAATGAAAGTACATTCACTATTATCATTACTCTTAGTTATAAGTAATATTTCAACATTTAAGTGTGGGACTTCATTGTAAATTGTGTTTAACTACAGTTATAAGTATTAAATACAGTTTCTGTCACTAGAGTAATGACATATGTAACGTGTTATTTATTATTTTTGAATTATATTTTACACTAATATATCGATTACCCTTTTTATCAATGTTACTTGTAATTAAAAAAAAAATTAAGTACACTGATTACTCATTTTATGTTTTGAATTAGGGTTACTCTCTCGGGTATACTTGTTTGTCTTAAAAGTACTTTCACTAAAAAACTTAGATAGGAGAATCTGCTTTCTTAGGTTTAACATAGCAATGCTTATGCCAAACTTTTCACTATTAAGTAAAGTAATTTTTATTTTTTTAGGCTTGTTTCTTTTGTTTATCTTTGAAAGGTGCTTGACAGCATCTATGGTTGGTTTGAAAGTAGAGTGGCAGTGACTTAGTGGGTGTCTATTAGGTCCCTTTTTTTCTATACCTGTCCCACAGGGGGAATGAGAGTGCTTCTTGGAGGTTACTCTTTTTCTACTTTATTGATAGAGGGAGATTATATGTTTCTTTGACCATTTGGACTCAAAGACAGTTGGTTAAACTTAAAAATTAAACTAATAATATTGGGTTAGGTTAGTTTGATGTGGAGTTTGCATCGTTTAAGGTAATATAAGTCGTTTGTGGAATCATGATTACAGCGAGGCACTGGTAAAAGACTCGAAAAAGTTCTTAATGACCCATGTGATAGTACAAGTGTATGATATGATCTTAAAGTTAATTTGTGCAGTATTATTTGACAATTTTGTGCAAGTGCAAGTCCATGATAATATAAAAATCGATATAAACTTTTGACAGTATATTTTCTCCAACTTGAGATATACATATTTTTCATTTACTTAAAAAGAAAAGAAAAAAAGATAAAGGAGACGTTGAATGTTTAGTAAATAGGAAAAACAATAAAAATTATACTTTATAATAATAAAAATATCATACTTTATATTTAATTATTAAAAATATTATAAATTATTTTATTTAAAATATCATCTAATTAAATATTATTTAAATTAAATTGTGATTATTTGAATTATTTAATATTAAATATTATTTAATATTATTAAAATATTATTTTTATTATTATAAATTTTACATGTATTATTTTTTGTAAGTCCCTTAGCAACTTTTATTAAAAATAATTTTTTTATTTTTTTTAAACATGTACGCTTGAGTATAATAAATTATACAATGCACCTGGAATATACAAGTGCGTTTATTTTTAAAAAAATGACTAAATTGCAATTTTAATGAAAGTTATGAGACTCGGAAATATTTATCTTAAATAATCAAAGTAAATTATTTGAGATGAATTTATAGAATAGATATATAGAGCGATAAATATATAGTGTGTTTTTACATGAAAAAGAGCAACACTACTATTTTAGGGAAATAAATGCTCATTTAATCATTGGACAAATGTGTAATAATACCCTGCAGGTTTATGTCATTTAATCATGAGACAAATGAGTAATAATACCCTGCAGGTTTATGACTTATTATTCATCTAAATTTTCTTTAAATCCATTAAAAATATATATATTTTAAGTTATAATATATATATATATATATATATATTTAATGTACTAAAAAAATGTTTTTACGAATATATATATATTTTTGTAAATAAAGTTATTAAATGCAATTAAAATTATTTGTTAATAAATAAACATGTACGAGTATAATTATTTAATAGGATGTTATGAGAACAATTACATAAATGAAAAAGAAAATGGAAGCCTCTATTCGTTAAAAATAATATTATAATAAAATTTATAAAAATGGGTTTTGTAATTAAAAATTTTAAAATTAAAAAATAATGATTTTTATGGATTTTCTTATACGCACTTACCAATCCTTTTTATTTTTATATATTTTATGGAAGCGTAGGCTCTTTGTAGGTGAAAGGGAAGGCACGTAACCTCTATTTGATAAAAATATTTATCTATAATATTTATATATATAAAATAAAATATTACCTCTCAAAAATTTTAAATTTTAATATTTTATAACTCAATAACTTATTATATAAATTCAATATTTTAAATATATTTATATTTAAATAAGATATAAGATATAAGATATATATTATTTTTCAATGTGAAATAAATATTAATTAAAAAATACTTAGTAATATTTATTTTATCGTGTATATAACGTTCCTCTTTACTTAAAATGTTGGATCGGCTACCGAATGGTGAATATATGTGACATGAAATTTGTCTACCAAAAAGAGTAAATGCTGTGACCAACTTCATGGGACAAAGACATCTCTAGGAGGCCTTCAATTCACTTTCAATCTTATCACACCCTGTGAGACTTATGGTATATGGGCATGCATGTGCGCATGTATTGCAATAAAATAAATTTGAAGGTCCAAATCCAACAAACAAAAGAAAAATAACTACATATAAATTTTTCAAAAAATTAAATTTCATCATAAATTTGAATATATATATATATATAATAACTTTATTCAACAATAAAAAAATAATATTATTTTATTTTACTATTTTTCAAGCTAGTCTTTCTTCTTCTTCTTCTTCGTTTTTTTTTCTTCTAATGTATGGTGAGAATTGATTTAAGCATGCTCTGCCTCTATTTTATTGACAAAACAATAACAAATTGTGGTTTTAGAAAAATAATCATATTCTATAACTTATAACATATATTTAGTATTCTTTAAATCTTATTCGAACCTTGTAGCAGCACCACCAACAACAAATAATAATAATAATAATAATAATAATAATAATAATTATTATTATTATTATGCAATTATTGTTTTATTTTTACAATAATTTCATAAAATTTACCATCTTAATTAAGCCCTAAATCAACAATTAAGTTATACCATATACTTCTAGTCTTTTCATGCATGGCATTAATTCACCCACTCAAAAAAATTGGTTGGACAGACAGATTCTTAAAAGATTATAATGCATATAATCTTTTTTTTTTAAATAAATCAATTAATAATTTACGTGGCTTATTTGTGACTTTAAATGAACATGGTAGTTTTGTACAATAACACTGCAAACACCACAATATAGCAATAACTTTTGACAACTGCATGGGTAAATAGCTTTTCACTAAAATGATATTTGATTCCTTCTACTTATTGTTTTTATAAAATATAACAACAGTACAATTATGTTTCATTTGACCAAATATAACTAGCAAGTGAGGTGTCCAAGCGATTTAGCTCGGCCAATTCTTCTAAATATTTTATTGCTGTCCAATTTGAAAGATTCGTTAATTTTGCATTAAGATGTATAAATACAAATATTTTCACTTATAAGTAACGTGCATTTGTGATACACACATTAATTATTATAAATTATATATAATTACGCTTAAATTTAAAAAATTATTGATTTTTTTTAAAATATGTGATGATTTAATACTTTAAATTAATAAAAATATAAATACCCTTACTTAATAAAAAAAATAACTAAAAATATCTTATTTAACTCATATAATATAAGATACTATCTTTTAAATTAAATTGATGTACGTGCATCATTTGTGATCATTTTCTTTACATTTAGATCATGTTTGGTTTGTAGAATGAAAAAACATTAAGAATCGTAACGATAATGAGATTAAATAGAAAGAAAACAATATTATTATTATAGTGATTAGTTTAAGTACTTAAATTAAAGACTAGATCATTATTGTAATGTCTTGTTTATATTAATTGTTATTTTCTTATTCAGATAAAATATATTATTAAAAATTATTATTTTTTTAAATAATAAATATTTAAAAATAAGGAAAAATATTTTTGATAATTTTTTATCCATATTATTTATAAAATAACACTCAGGTATTAATATACGTTACTGAAGTCATACTATTGATTTATTATATCAACACCGAATATCACATGATCAAAATTGAGAAGAAAAATTAAAATTTAAGGTTTAGAATTTAAAATTTAAAATTTGAGGACAAAATTGAAACAATGCATTTTTATACAATGAAAATGAAATGGAATAACAATTTCATGTTTTTAAAAATTGTTTCTATTCTATTTCATGTATGCGACACAATTAAATGTAAAAATATGTAAAAATAATTTAATTCATAATTCTATTCATTTTAACCAAATATGATCTTAAAGCAATTTGTAAGGATGTTTTAAATTGGATAAAAATATATGAATATATAATAGATTATATAAATATGGAAGCTATTATATTTATTTGAACATAGTAATAAGATTATTAAAACATTTAAAAAAAAATGAAAATTTTAATATACAATATACAAATTATAAAACTTAAAATACTTGAATTAAATAACCTTTAAATTTCCAGATTCCTATTAATATTACAAGTTAAAAAATGGGTACTGATCCAAGTTAATAAATAATATTAAACAATATAGTTAATAAAAAAATATTCTAGAATTAGTCAACATTATAATCGTTTTTAAAATCTTTAACCCTATATTCGGCTTCAATGTCGGCTTGGTTTTCCACGCATTAGTAAAGGGTGTGAATCGTGTGATATCTTCTTAATAAATTTAATTAAAAATTAAAAAATTATCCATATTTTTAGAACAAATTTTATTAATTTTAGAATAATATTTTTAAAAATAAAAATATTTTAATATTAAATTATAAGATAAAATTTTTAATTACTTTAAAATTAATATTTTATACTTTAACAATTAAAAAAAAAAAAAAAAGCCAAGTCCAAGAGTCATAAGAAACAATCTCAGCTAAAGAGGTTGATATTGATCTATAAGCTGTCTAGGTAATTTGGTGACACTTAAGATTAATTTAATAAAATTCAATTTTGTTATTTTATAATTTAATATCTGTCTCCAGATTTGTTTAATTATGGAAAAAGAATATATTATATTTTTTCTTAATTAATCACATCTTCCATTTTATTTCCTGGGATGTAAATGACTTGAAATGCTCAATAAACTTATTCTTTCTTTATTAGACAATATAAGTTGATACATTATTATATTTTAAAAATAGTATTTATCTCGGTAAAAAAGAAAATAAAGGGGAGAAAAAAAACATATGGGATAATTTAAAAATAGTTCCGGTAATAATGTTGCCACAATTTTAATTATTATTTCCATAGTAACTTTTGGTAATGATATAGTTAATAGTTAATTTTTTTTTATATTAATTATTATATATCATTTGTCAAAATAACTTTAATAAAAATGATGTTATTAAATTATTAAAAAGAAATTAATGTGATATTATAATCAATAATATAAGTACGAGTGTACATTTAATTTTTATTATATTAAATTCGTGATATAATATCGAATACAATTTTAAACAAAAATATTTTGATAAATGGTATAATTGATTAAATATTAGTTATATATGTGCACGTGGAAAGACAAAGAGAAGTATGCAATTATAATATTTAATGATTCGAAATATTCTATATATTTTTACTAAAATTTTATCCTTATTGTATTCCAATTTAAAAATAAATTTTATATTCTTCAAAGTTTCACACAATTTAATAACAAAATTTATGTTTATAAATTAATACAAATTAAATTAATGCAACGGTAGAGTTTATGGCTCATTGCAAACAAATATAGTGGCATCAAATTAACTAGATGACAAATTTAGGATATTTATGTGAAATATAATTATCTTATATTACTGTTAAATGAATTAATCGGAATGGTTCGAGCAAAATTTTTTATATTTTTTAAAAAGTAAAATTTTATTTATTAATAAAAATATCGGTATAATTATTATGTTTTGGTTATATATTTATAAAATAAGAGGGTAAAAATGTTATTTTTATATATATATTTTTTGTAATGGTATTATAATAAATATTAACAAATTTTTTATTAAATAAAATTAAAAATTGCTTATTTTAACTCATGAAATGTATAAATTTGCTCATTTTGATTGTGATTTAAATAAACTGAGTTTTTTTTCTTCTATTTATCAATTCAATGGATAAATGTAAGTTGATTTTAGTTGAGAGCTCGTTTCACACCTATATACAATAATACCAATATCCCTTTCTCTATTTGCGTCGGAGAAAATCTTACTCTTATTGCCCCTTTTTGCATGCAAGTGGCCTGTATTGGTTTTTGCATTCTATTAAGAATGCCAAAGCCACCTACCTACTCGTTCAATATGGACCAACTTTGTCGGTTTCAATTAGGTATGATCAAAATGTTGTGATGTAGATATTTATTAGATAATTGGGTGAAAAAATTACTCAAAATTAGGATAATTTTTTATTTTTTACCATAATAATGATAAGTTTTATTTCAAAATTATTTAATAAAAAATGAAATTTATGGTAAGGTATTAACATAATGTAAAAAGATATTGACCTAATGTTAAAAATATTATCACTAGTATTTAATGTTATGATAAGACACCAGATAATACCTCATTACAACATTTGTAAGTCTACATCAAAATTATTTTAGTAAAAATATTTTTTTTGTAAGATATTAATCTAATGTGAGAAACATTGGTGTAACGTGAAAAGGTATTAGAATGCATATAGTATTGTGGTTAGTCTTATTACGATAAGACAATGCGTTACCACAATAATGATAAACATTACCTCGAAATGGTTTTGATGAAAAAAATCTAATCCAAATACTATTTGATAAATGATTCCAATTGAATTCAATAATGTTATTATGAATTTATGTTTATACTACATATAAATTTAAATCACATTTAAAATATTTTTAGACAAAAATGTCCTCAATGACATGTATTTTCTTTTAGATTTGCAAAAAAAATTAAGTTAAGCAATTCAACTAAAAAAATACATAATTAAGAAATTTAGTTTAATAATAGATATTTTTTATTTTTTTCAAATTCAAAGAATTTAATTAATCATATTTATCATATATATGTACCGATATTTTGGTTAATTAATTTTTATTTATTTATCATATCGTATAAATTTTAAATATGATATAAAATTAAAAAAAATAACAATATATGTGAAAAGTGTGTGAGTTTTACTATTGCAATGTAATGTATCACAAGTTTTTTTTAATAACATGTAAACAGTCACACTAATAAAAACATACACATGCATGGTTCAAAGTTGTGATTCATTATTAGGTGTATCAAAAAATCGGACCGAATCAAATTAAATAAAAAAATTGTACTGAATTAGACCGATCTAAATAGTTTTATAAATCAAAGAGTTTGACTTAGTTATATTAATTTTTAAACTAATCGGATAAGTTTTAATAATATATTAAATTTTCTATATTATTTCTCACAAATCGTTGGTTAAATTTCACATATTTTAATCAAATTTATATTATTAGGTGTATCATATTTATGTATTATTAACTAGATCAAACCATTCAGTTCAATTTTTTTAAAGAATAAACAATTAAGTTTGATCTGATTTGAGTAATATAAATGATCTAATTTGATTAATGTTTTTGCTTAAAATCGGATCGAATGAGACCGTGTACACCTCTATAATGCCTACAACGTAATGTATTATAAGTTGGGACATTTTTCTAATCATTTCTAAGTAAAAAAAATATAATTATTTAAAAAGTGAATCTAGTGTCGGACTTTGAGTCCATTATTTATAATGGATATGATATTTGAATGTATAAATGTGTGTTAGTGTGTAATATGTTATTTAAAAACAAAATAAAAATATTTTGAATTTATCCTAATTAGATTGACAGTTTATATTTGGATCATCCACCACAAAATAAAAAAATGTAAACCATTCACAACTTAGATATAAGCAAATTTTTACTTTAAATGTTGTTTCTAAAGTGAAGCTCCTAAACCATCTCTTTCTCTCTTCCTTGCTCAAAGGAAAAATTAAAAATTAAAAAAATTAAAACATAAATTAATGAGAATAATATAATAGTTGTGATAGCGTGGTAGTTGGTAAATATTGGGCAAAGGTTATGGGCTGATTATAGTTTGATGGATATTGTCCAGTACCTTAGAGCAAAGACCCTAAGCCTAAACTGCCTAATGCCTGTAGCGGTCGAAAGGTCCTCTGAGCACAAAAGTAATTTGAGCATTTGTAAAGATCAGGGGTGAGAGGCTTAGTTCTTAGTGGGTTTGTAATAAGGTTGTCAACAAATTAAACTAAATTGAATTAAATTGAAAATTTGGATAAAATCAATGCAAATAGTTTTATAAATCAAACATTTAGATCCGATTTATATTAATTAAATATCTTTTTAAACGATATGGTCTGATTATATTAGATATTTTTCTTCTCATAATTTATAACTCAAATAATTAATATGTTGCATTAAATAGAGTTTTAGAATAGATAAATTTATATTAATATTAATTATCATGTATTATGTGTCAAAATAACTTTAATAAAAATAATATTATTTAATTATTAAAAAAAATTAATGTGATATTATAATCAATATAAGTACAATTATGTAACTTTAATTTTTATTATATTAAATTCGTGATATAGAAGAAAATTTTAAACAAAAATATTTTGATAAATGGTGTAATTGATTAAATATTAGTTATATATGCGCACGTGGAATGACCCATATATTAGGTCTTCAATGCTTTGCTTTACTTTATAAATTATTTTATAATGCGTATCTTAATTGCATTGAGTTTATAATTGCAATATTCTTAATGCAATATGGTAAGATTGTTAGAACATGTTTTTAATTTGGTTGACAAGTTAGCACTTCAATGAAAATGTACAAGGATAAAAGTTATATCCCGATGTACATATAATAACTCACCAACAATACGAATGGAATGGTCAAGACTCAAGATATAAGGAATTGTCGGCAAAGAGAAACTTTCTTCTAACTTGTAGAGGAAAGCCAAAGAGAAGTATGCAATTATAATATTTAATGATTCGAAATATTCTATATATTTTTACTAAATTTTTATCCTCATTGTATTCCGATTTAAAAATAAATTTTATATTCTTCAAAGTTTCACACAATTTAATAACAAAATTTATGTTTATAAATTAATACAAATTAAATTAATGCAACGGTAGAGTTTATGGCTCATTGCAAACAAATACATTAGATTAGTGGCATCAAATTAACTAGATGACAAATTTAGGATATTTATGTGAAATATAATTATCTCATATTACTGTTAAATGAATTAATCGGAATGGTTCGAGCAAAATTTTTTATATTTTTTAAAAAGTAAAATTTTATTTATTAATAAAAATATCCCTTTCTCTATTTGCGTCGGAGAAACTCTTACTCTTATTGCCCCTTTTTGCATGCAAGTGGCCTGTATTGGTTTTTGCATTCTATTAAGAATGGCAAAGCCACCTACCTACTCGTTCATTATGGACCAACTTTGTCGGTTTCAATTAGGTAAGATCAAAATGTTGTGACGTAGATATTTATTAGATAATTGGGTGAAAATATTACTCAAAATTAGAATAATTTTTTATTTTTTACCATAATAATGATAAGTTTTATTTCAAAATTATTTAATAAAAAATGAAATTTATGATAAAATATTAACATAATGTAAAAAGATATTGACCTGATGTTAAAAATGTTATCACTAGTATTTGATGTTATGATAAGACATCAGATAATACCTGATCACAACATTTGTAAGTTTAACTGGAAATTATTTTAATAAAAATAAATTTTTTTTGTAAGATATTAATCTAATGTGAGAAACATTGGTGTAATGTGAAAATGTATTAGAATACATATAGTATCGTGGTTAGTCTTGTCATGATAAGACAATGTGTTACCAAAATAATGATAAACATTACCTCGAAATAGTTTTGATGAAAAAAAAACTAATCCAAATATCATTTGTTAAATGATTCCGATTGAATTCAATAGTATTATTATGAATTTATGTTTATATTATATATAAATTTAAATCACATTTAAAATATTTTTAGACAAAAATTTCCTCAATGACATGTATTTTCTTTTAGATTTGTAAAATAAATTAAGTTAGATATCTTATTTAAAAAAAAATCCAAAACTAAGTTAAGCAACTCAACTAAAAAAACACGTAATTAAGAAGTTTAGTTTAATAATAGATATCTTTTATTTTTTTCAAATTCAAAAAAATTAATTAATCATATTAATCATATATATATATATGAATATATATGTACTGATATTTTGGTTAATTAATTTTTATTTATTTATCATATCGTATAAATTTTAAATATGATATAAAATTAAAAAAAAAACAATATATGTGAAAAATGTGTGAGTTTTACTATTGCAATGTAATGTATCACAAGTTTTTTTTAATAACATGTAAACAGTTACACTAATAAAAACATACACTTGCATGGTTCAAAGTTCATTATTAGGGGTATCAAAAAATTGAACCGAATTAAATTAAATCAAAAAATTGGATCGAATTAAACCGATCTAAATAGTTTTATAAATCAAAGAGTTCGACTTAGTTATATTAATTTTTAAACTAATCGGATAAGTTTTAATAATATATTAAATTTTTTATATTTCTTCTCACAAACCGTTGGTTAAATTTCACATATTTTAATCAAATGTATATTATTAGGTGTATCATATTTATGTATTATTAACTAGATCAAACGATTCGTTTCAATTTTTTTAAAAAATAAACGGTTAAGTTTAATCTGATTTGAGTAATATAAATGATCTAATTTGATTAATTTTTTTGCTCAAAATCGGATGGAATGAGACCATATACACCTCTATAATGCCTACAATGTAATGTATTATAAGTTGGGACATTTTTCTAATCATTTCTAAGTAAAAAAATATATAATTATCTAAAAAGTGAATCTAGTGTCGACTTTGAGTCTATTATTTATAATGTATATGATATTTGAATGTATAAATATGTGTTAGTGTGTAATATGTTATTTAAAAACAAAATAAAAATATTTTGAATTTATCCTAATTAGATTGAAAGTTTATATTTGGGATCATCCACCACAAAATAAAAAAATATAAACCATTCACAACTTAGATATAAGTAAATTTTTACTTTAGATGTTCTTTCTAAAGTGAAGCTCCTAAACCATCCCTTTCTCTCTTCCTTGCTCAAAGGAAAAATAAAAAATTAAAAAAATTAAAACATAAATTATTGAGAATAATACAATAGTTGTGATAGCGTGGTAGTTGGTAAATATTGGGCAAAGGTTATGGGCTGATTATAGTTTGATGGATATTGTCCAGTGCCTTAGAGCAAAGACCCTAAGCCTAAACTGCCCAATGCCTGTAGCGGTCGAAAGGTCCTCTGAGCACAAAAGTAATTTGAGCATTTGTAAAGATTAGGGATGAGAGGCTTAGTTCTTAGTGGGTTTGTAATAAGGTTGTCAAAAAATTAAACTAAATTGAAATTTTGGATAAAATTAATGTAAATAGTTTTATAAATCAAACATTTCGATTCGATTTATATTAATTAAACATTTTTTAAACGATATGGTCTGGTTATATTAATTTTTAAACCGATAAGACGGGATAAGACTAATTTAAATAATATATTAAATTTTTTATATCATTTTTCACAAATTATTGATTAAATTTTTCATATTTTAATCAATGGTATAACATTTAGTGTATCATATTTATGTATTATTAACGAGATCAAATCGTTAAAAAACAGTAAACCAAACTAGATCAAACCATTGAAAGGGTTTGATTGTGTGGTTTGAGAAGTTTTTATGATTACACTTATATCACTAAACCATTCATCTAAGACTTTTTTCAATCTCTTATGCAACCTAAATCTGTAATTTTCATAAAGTTTAAATTAGGTGGGATAATGCACATAGTTTTCCAATGTAACCCTTATTCTATTTTGGGTTGTTGTTTCTTAATAAGGTTAAGGTTATTTTGACCTTTATCTATTTCTTTTTTTCTAATGTGGATCAGATGTTTCTTACTAATGAAAATCTAGTAATGAAACAGGTTTAATATGATTTTTTAATCATATTTTATGCTTTAAATTTAGTTTTACTAATTATTGTGTATTATTTTTCTCTTTATTTGGAAAAAGTTTTTCATCATAATATCATCCTAATTCTTTATTTATTAAGGTTAATAGAGGAACTAATTCTTCTATGTAATAATTCGTAAGACTTATAAATTATTCTTCTAATTCTTTTCTATATTCTTCTAAATTAGAATGATAGTTTTTTTTTTCATTCATTCTTTTTTTATTCATTTATATGTATCAACAGATCTGATCTCTTAAGTGATTCGTCTTTTAATCCTACAAACGGATCAAACTTATATTCTATAATTTAATTGTATATATATATAGAAGTTTTTTTTTGTGTTTCATTTGTTTTATAGAGACTTGATGTTTTGATTATTATACCATGTCTATTTTTCTACTAAAAAAATTAAATTTTTAATTATTGTTATTCGGTTTTTTGATATGCTTGTTAGGTTTTTATTATAATATAATTTTATATTATATTGTTTGTTTTTTAATATGATTAGAATAATTATGATATCATTTTATTCTTAATATTACATCATGAACTAATGTTTTCATTTGTTTAACTTCTTATTTTAGCATGTCATATCTATTTATTTGTTTGAGGTTTATACTTCAAGATTTATAAACGTAAACCATGATATATCATTTTTTTTTGTTACATTATTTTTTTTCTTGTTATTAGAGGTTTTTTTATATGTGAGTTACATTCTTCTTGTATTTCAAAGTCTGATAATATTTTTAATTTTATTATTTGTCCAATTTGTTAGAAAGTTTAATGTATTTTTTATAAATTCATTTTGTCTATATATTTAACTATTATAATAATTTATTAATGAATATTATACTATGTAATGTATTAAAAATAAATAATTTTCTTATTTAATTAAATCTCTAATTTTAAATTTATAGACTAAACTTAATACTCGATTTAAATTCTTATCTTAATATTAATGACAAACCCAAGATGTATTATGAATATTAATTTTTAATATTATAGTTTTTTATAGATCATTTATAATAAAAAAATATTTTCTCTTTATTATTCTATTATATAATAATGTTAGTTTTATTTGTGTATTAAGTAATTTTCTAAAACGTATTTTTAATAATATATAGATCTTTCTTAAATAGATGTATTCAATTTTTCTTTTATCTGTCTAAATAATTTTAGAAAGTGTATTCATAATGATTTGTTTATCGGTTAGTGGTATATTATATATTATTTTTATTTTTGTAATACTAATACTCATTTATTTGTTATTTATTTCATAATAAAAATATATTTTTTGAAAATATTTTTATTATTCTTGAGAATGATAAATCTTTAAATCCATCTAATTTTATAAGATTTAATCTTATTTTTTGTTAATTATCATCTCTTTTGAGTAAAATTATGAGATGTTTTGTATTTTTATTTGTATTATTCTTTGATTTTTATTATTTCTACCATTTTAAGGATAATATAAAAATAATTTTATTTATAAGCATACAAATTTTACTTTTTTTTATGCTGTAAAAGTATATAAATTGTTGCTTTGTTTTATAAATTTTTTAAAAGATATAAAATATGTATTTAATTTTAAATGATGGATGTGAATAGTAATTCTCTTTAAACAAACGGAAACTCATCATAAAAAAGCCGAGCGTTTAACCCGTTGCAAGGTCCATGACTCCAAGTACATAACAAGGAGCCCTTAAAATTAAGGTCCAAAAAAGGAGGCTAATAAGGTAATTTTAATTCTTAAAAAAGCTGTAGAAGTAAATACTATTATACGCGAAAAATTAAGGCGGGCTCAGAATATACTGACTCGTCTGTTCGCAGCCTCACGAGCACAAAACTCACTCGTGTTCAGGCATTTTAGTTTCTTCCCCAATTTTATCTTCCTTATCTGAGTAGTCGACACGACCACTATGGCCATGTCTACTGGTCTCATCTCCACCTTTATCTCCGGCGATATGGCCAAGTTTGCCTTACCTTTCACCACCTCGACCAATCCTATTCATATAGTTCCTGCTAAACTACGCGTGGTGCGCACCACCACTATCTCCAACGCTTCCAAGCCTGCTACTACCACCTCCGGCAAAGGTGAGCTCCGAGGGATCATGAAGCCCCGCAGAGTCTCACCGGAGATGGAAGCCCTTGTTGGGGTTCCCGAGATTTCACGTACTCAAGCCCTCAAGCTTATATGGGCCCATATTAAGCAGCATAATCTTCAGGTTTTATCCTTTTCTCTCTCGAAAATTTCACATTGTTTTTTCAATTGTGGGAACCATTTTTTGTGATTTTGATGTGGGTTTGGCTTTTGGTGTTGAGGTATTCTTTTAGTTCTTGAGTTTGGATAAGACTCTGTATGTATGTGTATATGTTTGGGTTATGTTGTTATTGTGATTTAAATCGGCAGATTTTCTCTTGTCATTTACATGCTTGGATAAGGTTAAATTTTGCGCGAACTCAATGTCGGTCTTTTATTATTTTTTAGTTTCGTTCTTACTAGTTTTGTGGCTCTTCTTTTTCTTATATATGATTGTTGTTGGAGTCCCACATCGCACTGGGAAACCAGCTATGTGCTGATTATAAGTCTGGATAGTCCCTTTTCTGATAAGCGCATTTTGAGGGAAAGTTTTGGTTGCCCAGCTTTCAATTTAGTATCAGAGCAGGTCCCTGGGGTCCCGATGTGCCCGCTCCCATGAGTTCCCCGGTGTCTGGTTGTTGTGCTGGCCGGATATCGGTCTTTGCGGTGTCCCCGTCCGATGTGAGGGGGAGTGTTGGAGTCCCACATCGCCCAGGGAAGCCAGCAATGTGTTGGTTATAAGTCTGGGTAGCCCCTTTCCTAATAAGCGCGTTTTGAGGGAAAGCTTTGATTACCCAGCTTTCAATTTGGTATCAGAGCAGGTCCCTGGGGTCCCGACGTGCCCGCTCTCCTGAGTTCCCTGGTGTCTGGTTACTGTGCCGGCCGGGTATCGGTCTTTGCGGTGTCCCCGTCCGATGTGAGGGGGAGTGTTGGAGTCCCACATCGCCCAGGGAAGCCAGCAATGTGTTGGTTATAAGTCTGGGTAGCCCCTTTCCTAATAAGCGCGTTTTGAGGGAAAGCTGTGATTACCCAGCTTTCAATTTGGTATCAGAGCAGGTCCCTGGGGGTCCCGATGTGCCCGCTCCCCTGAGTTCCCCGGTGTCTGGTTGCTGTGCCGGCCGGGTATCGGTCTTTGCGGTGTCCCCGTCCGATGTGAGGGGGAGTGTTGGAGTCCCACATCGCCCAGGGAAGCCAGCAATGTGCTGGTTATAAGTCTGGGTAGCCCCTTTCCTGATAAGCGCGTTTTGAGGGAAAGCTTTGGTTGTTCAGCTTTCAATTTGGTATCAGAGCAGGTCCCTGGGGGTCCCGATGTGCCCGCTCCCCTGAGTTCCCCGGTGTCTGGTTGCTGTGCCGGCCGGGTATCGGTCTTTGCGGTGTCCTCGTCCGATGTGAGGGGGAGTGTTGGAGTCCCACATCGCCCAAGGAAACCAACATTGAGGCCTTTTGTTTGATGTACATGAAAGTTCGGTTTTATCAAATGTGAATTTGGGTTTGTCTCTGAATGGTCTTTTTGATACGTTATCTGTTTTTTTGAGTGAAACTTGACAATGTTATTGAATTAGGGTAAATTAATACCACCTAAAGCCAAAGTTACAAGCATACCATTTAACGTTATCATATTATAAATATAGCATTCAACCGTGATAAATCTACCACTAAACTTCTTATTATTGGTACAAATTTATGATAAAATGTTTTATTAGTGGTATAAATTTGCCATTAAACTCCTTATTAATTGGACAAATTTACCTCTAAAAAATAATGTAATTAATGAAAAAAATAATGTAATGATACATTGGTATCATTAATTATAATTGAGTGTTTTTTTTTATCATTTGATAAAATTAGATAGTATGTTTATAATTTTCACTTTAATTAAATGATATATTTGTTAGTTTATACTTTGAATTATATAAAGGTTGTTGCGAGAAGCAGGTAGTTTCTAGTTTTAGTTGATTCTCTCTAGGATTTTTTTTCTTTAAGATTACATCTTTCTACTTTATACCTTCGTTTTCAAAAGCATAGTGTCTTTATATATAATACAGATGCATTGTGGGTTGTGCTGTCAAGAGAGTTAGACCGGGATATTGGATATTGGATTTATGTCCCTCCCGGGTGCTCTTATATCTTTATAAGTATGTGTCATACGATGTTTTGCTGTGATATGCATTGTATGATTATATTGGCTTTGTATTTGGACAATTGGTCCAACATGTTGGTTTGTGTTGTTTTTTGCATTTGGATTACAGTTGAGTTGGAATATCATCCTTTTTTCCCGCCACTATTTAGCTGTTAAAGAATTTTGTATGGGCTTATGAACTTGTGTGCAGGCTTCAACTACTTGTATCTGTTGGATAAGGTTGTATTTTTTGTGGTGAAATGGCACCATTCATTCGGTTTTATGAAAAGTTTACTTCGAATCTTAAAAAAAAAAAGAACTTTTTTTTGTATATGACTTTAATCCTTTACAAGCACTCCCTGAAATATGCGATAATAGGCATGAATTTGGCTTTATCTGAAAATACTCTATTGTGGGCTAATTTGCGCACACTTTAGTCTTTAGGTTTTGTTCTTTAACCCGTAACTATTCCTATGTAGAGATACACAAAAAATAAAATAAAAAGAAACTGTTATAATTGTCTTTTGTGCGTTCATAGACTTGAGCTAATTAAACGAGGGAAAACTACCATGGTTGCCACCATGGACTGATTTGCTGAAAGAGGATGGCCATTTTTATTTAAGCACTTCTTAATGCCATAAATTGTAGAAAAACTTTAAACATCCTCACTATTATCTCATCTCATTCCATTCATACCCAAAAATAAATCAAGTGTTTCATTAATTGTTGTGGGTCCCACTTGATTTAATAATAGACTACATTATAATAACCAATAAAAAATAGATACAAAGGTAGGAATGCAACACTACTATAAACTTATAGAACTACTCGCCGCCTATATTTAACTGTCACATCACTTGTGATAATGATACAACTTGTGGTAAATAGATTTTTTCTTTTTATTTTCTTCCTGCATTTACTTGGCTGTTTTGCAAGCTTTGAACTGCTATCTAATGGAGTTACATTAAACTGTCTCGGTAGCGTGTGATGTTCCAAAAAATGCATGAATGCTGAACTGAAGATACATTGCTAGGGGTTGCAAATTTTGGTTGTACAATATTTACGATAAAACAATATTAACCCTCAAGGTTTCAGAAACCATATGAAGGTTTTAACTTGACATATCTGTTCATTTTTTTAGGACCCGGCGAACAAGAAGATTATTGTGTGTGATGAGAAGCTGAAGAAGATATTTAAGGGAAAGGATCGTGTTGGGTTCCTTGAGGTTGCAGGATTGATCACTCCTCACTTTCTTTGATAGAGAACTTGTGCTAGAAAACCAGTGGTTTTGGGGGATTTCTATAAAGCTAATGTTTTGTACACTGCGACTTGCTTTTTGATGATACTTGTGGAATTCAGAACTATATTTTGCAACTTGAAGCGTTTAGTCCTGTATTAACTATATTCCAGCTTTTTTTAATTTTGCTTATGAATGTCATATGATGTAGTTAGGCTCTTTTAAGGTAACAACAATAGTGACTATGGGTTCGTTTGTTTTGTATGAACACTCAGTTTTGGTGAAAATAGTTTTATTTGATTTCCTGGTCATACAGATTTTGCTGAAGCAATTAGTGTCACTTTGTTGAATTTAGCAATGCCATATTCAAAGAGAATGGTTAAAAAGAATTAAATTTTCGATATGTATTAACGTTTTGTCATAGCATAAAATTCCGTGGCAAAATCTTTTGTGATGTAAACATGTATACAACAAATTATTTAAGTGACCAATGTGACTAAATATTAATGTCAATTTATGGCTATACCTATGACTAGAACAAACCTAATGAATGTGTTATTTAACCAACCCTTTTTAGTTATTTGTTCCGTCCTTCACCCATTTTCTAATTGTTTAATATATTTTTATAAATAAATAAAAAGGCTATTGAAATGATTTAGTTTTTCTAAGAGTTTTTTAAAAAAATGTGATTTTAATTTTAGTTTATTATCACAAAACAAACCTAATTAAAAGAATACTTTTTTTTAATAAATAATTAAAAATACTTAATGATGCAAAATTATTCTGAACAAAAAATTATCAAAAAGGGCAAAACCATCTACCCTAAAACCTTACCCAACGTATAAATTGATGTCAGTCTCTTTGAGAAGTTCCATCTGCTTCCTTGCCTTGATCCCAGGTAGAGCCACTTTTGCTTTATGCTTCGTCCCTTATGCTACGTTTTTTTACTATTGTTATTCACGTGATATCAAAATCATTAATTTTTATAATTAAATTAAGCACGATGCCCCTGAATAGTAATCTCATTAGCTATAGGAATGTTTTGAATCGAACATAAGAGAGTCTAGTAGAAGAGGCTAGTCCTTTGCTAATATATGTCTTACATAACAGAACACGACAAGAACACAAATAAAAAAATAATTATAATTTATCAATAATTTTTTATGTCAGTTTTGATATTATAAATAGAAAATAAAAATTAAATAAATTTTCATGTGTTAATTAAAACTAAAACACGACACGATTAATAATTATAATTAATATGATACGATTTTCACCTCTATTAATAAGTTTTGGTTTTAAAACATAACATATAATAATGAAAAATAACAAAAAAAAAATACTCTTAAAACTTATATTATAAAAGTATCATAATTTATAACCAACTCATATATGTCAATATTAAAAAAATATGATACGAATTTATTTAAATTAAATTATAATTATTTAAATTCATTTAATTATTCAATTGAATCTCGTTTAATATTATTAGAATATATATTTTTTTATTTTTTGATAATTTACGCACTTGAAAGGATATCCAGATATGGTCAACTTAATTTGGTTTTTTAGATGGGAGGATATTTTGAAGTTTTTTATAACCGAAAAAACTACTGATATTTTACATTAATTATAAAAGAGAGCATAATTGCATGTTTGTTATATTAAAGATTTTAATTGTATAATTTTTATAGAATTTTATATTTGATTATAAAGTGAGTTTATATTGTATAGAATAAAAATTATATAATTATGTAAAAATTTAATAACAATAATGAATATGGATCTATAGCATATTACATATTTTACTTAATTTATTTAAAATCTTAAGTTTAAAATTATATATTTTTATTTAAAATTAAAATTTATTTTTATTTTTTAAAATGTAAAAAATATATATATAAAATATCTATTTAATTTTTTTATAATGAAATGATTTTAATAGATAATAAAATTACATAAAAAATTAATATTATCAATTTTATCAAAATATATTATATAAGTTATCATCGAACAGTTTACAAAATAATTATAATATAATTTGATTTAAAATATATAATTCAATCTAATCTAATTATACTTAAACTTTCTAATATAATTTACCAAATTAAAAAACCCTTGAGAACTGCAAAGAATGCGTCCCTAGGATTTAGTATGCAAATATGAATACTCTTTATTGGGCGTAGGAGTAGGAAAATAAATGTAAAATAAAACAAAATAAATATATATAATAAATTTATCATAATTTAAATAAAATCACATTTTTTTATTGGAAGTAATTTTGTGAATATGAATATATTTATTAAAAATATTTTCAGATTATTAAACCCGATGTGTTTGCCTTCACTACTCTTTGGTCTGGATTTAAAAAAGCAAAAAAATATCAGGGACAAATCTATTCTGAAGTGAGGAAAAATACGTGTCTCAATATATGGAAGGAGGCAACTGGTTTGAAAAACTAACGAGATTTTGAATTTCATAAATGATTGAAAACCAAGTCATAGACATAAAAATTTATTTGATATATATTTATATAAAACAACAAATTAATCTAGACTTATCATATCATTTATCCTAAATAACACACTTATGTTATAATACACACTTTTTATTTCTTTAAGATAATAACACAAATTAAATATATCGATGAAGTTTAGAAAGTAAAAAAAAACATAAATTAAGGTAATTCTTTGTCAAAGAAATAGATATATTGAGTCCTTTGAAGTTGTATGGGCACATGTAGTATGCCAAGTGCTTTTAGGAATAATTATGATTATGATTATTATTTTATTTTATTATTAATATGCGATGAATTTTTAAATATTTCATTCGTAATAAAAATTTCATACTTCTCACACATTTCATGAATATATTAAAATATATTTTTTTTGTATATTTATATAATAATTTTTTTTTCACTTTATCAATAGTAAATCAAATATTATCTTAAAATTAAATTTTTTGATATTTTAAAAATCTCGATATTTTTAATCATTGTTTCGTATATTTTTGACAAAATAACTGTTAAATTAATAATTATTAAAAAAAATTATAAACATGAATATATAGTAAAATTTGGTATATTAAATTAAAAATCTGGAGGACAAAGTCGAGAAGAGGCCTTGACAAAAGTTGAAATGGAACACAACAATCTTTGCTCCTAGGATCTGCCAAACTCCTACCCAAGAATGTGAGAACCATTGCTCACCAGCTTTAATTTCCTCGTATCGTAAACTAAGAAATTTAGACAAGTCCTTCTCAAAGCTTTCAGCCACATTCAGAGGGCTAGCTTGATTCATCATTGTATATTTCCCCCTTGTTGTTTTCTATCCCATCAGGAACCTAGCACCAATATCAATATGTATATTAGGTCGGTCACTTGGGGTGTCACATTAAGAAAGCAAATGAAGATTATAGAGTTTAATAAGTGTTTAAAATACTTGTTCCATATATCAAATTAACCTTTAATTGTGAATCAAGTTTTAATTTGACATATGGGCCATAAGCCCACTTTCCTTTTTAAGCACTAAGGAAATATCACCTCCTCTCTCTCTCTCTCTCTCTCTATATATATATATATATTGAAATATTAGTGATGTTTGGAAGGGAAAGAATTCATAAAACCTTGTGTGTAAACCAAACGTATTGGAGAAGATGATAGAGATTGCAACGAATACTAATGGCATGTTATGTTAACTAAATAAATCTGGGAATCGGATTTTATGTTAAACTAAAAATAAATCTGAGAATTGATTTGTAACTCAGGTAATATAACTTCCCAAGTTCTTGTAATGTTTTCTTCAACTAATTAAAAAAGGGAGGATTTTAGTGCCTCTAAGAAATATGTTTTGTTATTTCCAACAAAACTTTCTTGTAGATCTATATGACTTCCCACTACTATTTCAATAATCCAAAGTGAAGTAAATACGTATACAAACTCAGCTATTATTCCTTCTAATGCATCCCACTTTTCAACTCCATACATGTTCTTCAACTAAACTATTGATTGAAATTTGAAATCCTCTAAACCAAACAATAGTTTTCTTCAGAAAAGTCTCATTATCATACCATATTTGTTATCTAGTCTCGTACAGAATCGTCATTTTCATCTGCTCCTAAGGAGAATATGTCGAAAGACTCCGTAGTGCATCCAACTGAATTTTGCTTGAATTTACTACTTCTTGAAGATGGTGAGCGTTTACGGTGATCAAAATAAACTACCACAACTGTAATATCATCATGATAATTACGTCTTTTTCCTTTCTCAATTTTCCTCAATTCATCGTATCTCATCTCCCTCTTCTTAGCAGTCTCTTTAAGAGCAGCTCTCACCAATCTCTTTGCAATACCCTGCAAATTTTTAACCCGTGCAACAATTAGTCACATAGATTTTTGTCAAATTCTACTCTAGATATTTAATTAGAAACTCATTATGCCCTTTGAAGAATCCATTTGTTCCATTCGAAATGTCTCAAAAATGAAAGATTGTTTACATGTAAAGATATCCAACGAGTTGATTCTGAAGTATTTGATTGGATTTCTTTATTCAATCCAATGGAAGGTGTAAAGTTGTCAAAGTACATAGCTAAGAAGTAAGCGAGTAAAGAAAAAAAAAAGGGGAAAATATCCACAAGGCTTCCCGAGGTTTGCCTAAATAACAAAGAGCTCCACACGTTTGAAAAACTACATACATTAGATTTAACACTTTTATGGCAGTATTTTTAAATTTTAAATAAAAGGAAACATCCAAGTGTCTAAAAAGTGCTAATGTTAGCACCATAAGGGGTCTGTTCTTTTTTAATACATATGGGAAAAAAATTTCTTTATAAAAGCAAATGACGTAGGAGTCTTTTGAACACAAAGGTAAATGAAAACCTAAGCTAAGGAACTAAGCAACTATAGCTTACACCAGTAGTATTCAGTGAACGAAAGAAGAATTCCAAAGAATTCGTTACAAGATTAGAAGACAAAAAGTGTGTGCTCTCTTCCACAAGAGAGCCTACTTAAAAGAGAAAGCAGTTAACACAGTTTTGGGTAACAAATAAACGAAGACGAAAAATAAGAAATAAGCAAAATAAATAAAACGACAATGTACACAAAACTCAATGTACAGCTTAGCTCCTGTGCCATTATCCTTCTTGATAAACAGACTCAGGAATATAGTATTCATAGAGATCCAAAATGTTAGATGTGGAAGACACATTGAGTCATCAGGAAGGTTCAAAATGTATGCATTGTCTCCCAAATTATGCAGCACTCTAAAAGGTCCCAATTTCCTGTCTTGAAACTTGGAATAAGTACCAGTAGGAGTTTTTCCTTTCCCAAAATGTGCCATAACTAAATCTCCCATTGTAAATTCTTTAAATCTTCTTTTTTTATCAACTGTCTTTTTGTACTTCAAGTTTGTTTCCTTCAAATGTTCAGTAACATCCTTCAGCATAGTTTGAACCTTTAGAGGCCTTATAGCTGAAGTACTCTTGAAATTAGAAAGGATAGTGATATTAGTTAGAAATTTGAGAGGTTTAATATAGACTATTTCACATAAGATTTTCCCAATTGACCTGTTAACCATTCAATTAAGGCAAATTCAACTTGGGATAAGGCCAAATCCCATTGCTTTGGTCTACAACCAAAGAGGCACATGGTTAAATTACCAAGGGTTCTATTGATGGTCTTAGTTTGGCCATCAGTGTGTGGATAACAGGTAGAACTAAATTTAAGATGAGTGTCAAACCTCTTCTAAAGTTCTTCTCAAAAGTGACGTAAATTTCATATCTCGATCAAGAACAATTGACTTTGAAACCTCATGTAGCCTGACTACATCTTTAAAAAATAATTGAGCCACCAAACTAGCATTGGATGTCTTTTTACATGTAAAATGAGCCATTTTTTAGAATATGTTCTTTTAGGGTGTTAAAACTGGTGATTGATTCCTAACCACAGTCATTAGCATACCCCTTCTACTAAAGACATTGGCTGCAATGCTGTTTTTTCCAACTTTGTGCTTGAACACAGTTGAATTTTTGTAAGAATAGAGCCCACCTAGAATGCATTCTACTCAATCTCGTGTGAATTGATGTACTATAAGGATTTATGATCATAATGTAGAATGAAATCCCTCTAGATGAGGTAATGTTCCTAATGCTTTAAAGCCCTCATCGCATAGAACTTCTTGTTCATATGTTGTCCACTTCTGTCTAGCTTCATTGAGTTCTTCATTAAAATATTCAATAACCATTCTTCCTTGAAGTAGAACAACCCTATGCCAACCTCTGAAGCATTAGTTTCTACTTCAAACACCCAATCAAAATTTGGTAGAGCCGGTACTGATGCACCTATAAGCTTTTTTTTAATCACTCAAAAATATTTTCTTGTACATGTACTCAATGAAAATGACCATTCTTCATGCAATTGGTGATAGGAGCCATTAGAGTGTTGAAGTGTTTGAAGAATCTCTTGTAAAAAGTAGCAAACCCAAGAAAAATCCTAACATCATGTACATTTTGAGGTGTTGGCTAGCCAGTTACAACTTGAACATCTTCGGATCCACTAAAATACCCTCAGAGCTAATCATAAATCCCAGGAACACTTAATGATTAGTTAAGAATTTACATTTCTTGAGATTAAGGAATGGGTCGCTTTCTCTCAATACCTCCAAAATATATCTCAAGTGATCTACTCCATTCTCACTGAATACGAGGATATCATCAAAATAGACAACCATGAGCTTTCCAATAAATGGTTTTAAGACTTGGTTCATTAATCTCATAAACGTAGTAAAGGCATTACACAATCCAAAGGGCATCACTTGCCATTTATATAGTCCTCTTATCTTGAAAGCGGTTTTCCATTAATCTCTTGGATTAATCCTAATATGATGATAACCACTCTTTAAGTCCAGTTTAGAAAAGATTTGTGAACCCACTAACTTGTCCAACATGTTTTCAAGTCTTGGGATGGGAAAGCAATATTTGATAGTGATCTTATTGATGGCTCTACTGTCTATATACATCCTGTAACTTCTATCATTTTTGGACACAAGCAGTGCTAGTATAGCACAAGGGTTTGATTTGTGTTTTGCCCAATAGATCTTCCACAATGGTCTGAAGCTCATCATGTTCTCTTGGACTCATCATATAGTGTGGCAAGTTAAGAAGTTTTGAACCAAGCACAAGGTTTATCTTGTGTTGTATGTTTCTTAGAGGTGGTAATCCTGTTGAAAATGGACTAATATCCTTGTATTCTTCTAAGAGTGAATACAATGATGGATTATTGCTATAAGTAATGGGATGGTTTTCTTTTAGAACAAATACTTTGGAATGCACTTTGTAAGCTTTCTGTCATTCAAACCTAGAGATACTTGAAACCATCAAAGCTAAATGATTACCACCAATTGTTCCTCCAGACTTTCCTTGCTGGAGCATTAGTACTATTTTTTTACTTTTCCACACAAAGGAGTAGGTATTCTTTTTTCCCTTGTGAATAATATCATTGTCAAATTGCTAAGGTCTTCTTAACAAAATGTGACAAGCATACAAATCTTAGTCACCTTAGTATCAAACCCCTTTTTAATCCACCTTACCTCATAAGGTTGAGGGTACTTCTATGTGCTCAAACCCGTTGCAATCACTAGGGTCTTGACACCACATTTTCACTACTTCTTCCATCCATTACGACATCCCACACATTTTTGTTGATGGTGCATCTTGTCTTGAACAGGGTATACCCCTGAGGTTGTTTTTCCTCCTTGGAAAACAATAATAACTTCTGTATAATACAAGTGAACCTATCTCCTTCATTACCCACTATAAACTCAACTTCCTCCAAATTATCATTATCTGCATCTTCAAATCCATCCTCCAAATCCTCTACTCCATCTACAATGTTGACAAATCTCCTGAAGGGACACTCATGGGATCTATGTCCAGGTTGGTTACATTTAAATCATTTGCCACTTATAGGTTTGGAATAAGGGTTGGGTTTAGGGTTAGTAATAAGCTGTTTCTTGGGATTTTTGGGATAATTGACAAGGTCAGGGGAAGGTTAATAGGGTGATTTGGTAGCATTTATGTTAGGAGAAAAAGGTGATTTATCTTGGTTTATTTCTGGGTTCATTTTTTTGAATGAAAATCTAGATAATCTATTGAATTGATTTTCATACCTTGTAGCAAGTGTAATTGCTTTAGGAAAATTGGAAATGTTTCTTACATCCGCTTGACTTCTTATGGGTTCACGCACACCAGTGATATATCTCAGCACCTCCTTGAGATTCACTCTCTTCCAAGCCATTACGAGCTTGTAATTCTTGAAACTCATCATTATAGGTAGCCATACTTTTCAAGCTCTTGTTGACAATAATGATATTGTTTAAATAGAATCTGTTGATAGAAAAGGGGTAGAAATTGATCATGCATGAGTTGTTTCATCTAGCTCCATGATCTGATTGGAAGCTTACCATGTCTTTTCTTGGTAGATTGTATGCAATCCCACCATGCACTCGCAATCCCCTTCAATTTGTATACTACCATTTTAACTTGCTTCTCTTAAGAGATTTTCATATATTCTAGAAAATTGTCAACAACTTAAATCCAATTTGAGAAGTCTCAAATGTTAAGTTGTCCAACATAGTAGGGAATTTCATTTTTGGTTTTGAAATTTGGATATTTATTGGAACGTGGTCAACAGGGTGTGGGTAACTGAAAATGAAGACCAGATTCCTCTAATGGGTGATTACCTAAACTCTGGTTGTTGTTAAAGGACGGTCGACGAGAAGAGTTGAAAGTTCCACCACAATCACTAACCTTACATAGAGTTAACGAAAGTTGATTAGGTGTAATCAAGATTGAGGAATGCTTGGATTAGTCGAAATTGAGTAGGTAAGTGTCTGAGTAGGTTGTTTCGAACTACTGGAGGGGGAATCCCTGAGTTCTTTCACTAACTCAACCCAAAAATGGGTAAGAGTTTCTCACAGATCATTGATGAAAACTCGAAAACAAGCTTCGTTCTTCTGATCTTGTTCATGTAAATAAGCTATCAAAGCTTTCACGACAGACCATGCTATGATGACCACCATCGACTTGCTTTGCCATTGGAATTCAGGAAATTCCAAGAACTTTAATACCAAATTGACGTGGGAGTCTTTTGAGTAGAAAGGTAAATTACACCTAGGCTGAGGAACTAAGCCACTATGGCTTAGACCATTAGTATTTAGTAAACGAAAGAAGAATTCTAGAGAATTTGTTACAAGATTAGATGGCAAAAATGTGTGCTCTTCCACCAGAGAGCCTACTTAAAACAGAAAGCAGTTACTCAAAACTGTGTAGTTTTGGGTAACAAATAAACAAAGAAAATAATGAAATAGGCAAAATAAAAGAAACTATCAAACCACAAGCAAATAAACAAAACGACAATGTAAATAAAACTAAATGTAAAGCTTTCTTGTGCCAGCAAACCTCGGGAAAGATATTTGTAATTTGATCAAAAATATATTCATAAATGAAACCATATTACTACAATGTAAACAAACATAATAATCAATGTAAGAAGTGAAATTTGTGCACTCACAGCTCTAGGGTTGTTGTAAACAATATCCACAGCTTCCTGATCGCTTAATAGTTCCCAAAGGCCATCTGACGCAAATATCACGAATAAGTCTTGCGGTCTTAGCTCTCTAGTAACTATTGAGGGTTCTGCTGTCATTATAGGTCGTTTTAGAGCATTTGGATTTCCAAATTGCAAATACATTGAGTCTCTAGAGAACTCAGGTTTCTTTAAGTAAAAATCACCAACAGACCTTGATACCTAAAAGCAAATAAATCATGTTAGAATTATCCATCATATTACATTTAATAGTTAGATACAAATGTTTAAAGCAAATGACAATAAAGAAGCAAACATTTGCTTCCGTTTTATACACATCAGTACATACAACACTAGCTCAATCATGCGCTAAAGAAGCAAATGTTTATAAAAAGGAATGATGCTTTGAAAATATAAGAACATGCTAGTACTAAAAAGGAAGAGAAACCTTCCTAAACACAGATCAAATATGGCTAAAATGACTCAGCATAATAAAGCAAGGACTGCTAGACAGTGACATAGCTGGATTGACTTTCTGTATTAATACAGAAACTCCATTGCATTGAAGCATATAACAAGTAAAACGGAGAGAAGTACATGAATTTTCATTTTCATTTGTTTTAAAACCTAACAGTGTTATCAATTAGAAACAAAAAAGAACAAAAGAACCATCTCTTTTGAAACCAAATCAATAAGCTTCACATTAACCCATTGCAACTGATCAAACTAAATTTCATAATAACCCTTTCTCTTCAAAACTTTAAAATCAAAATTTGAATGCAAAACACATTAAACCATTTAAAGCACATCAAAAGAAGCAGCCAATACCTGAATTATGCCCTTTATTCTCCAAACTCCGTGAGTATATACCACAACATGTGCATCATCTGGATGGAGTGCTTCAACCTCCTTCCTTACCTCCTCGACTGACACATTATGATCAGCGGACAACCGGTGAGCCACTACTTCCATTTTATTGCTTTTGGAACCTCTGCTTCCTAGAACTGCCCTCGAATCCCCAAGGTTCGCCACGTGCAAAACATTGTCAGAAATTGCACCAACAAGGCAGCAAGATCCCACTGAAGATGTTTGTGGCCTTTTCTGCACAAAACGCAAGAAACCCTCCTCAGTTGCACTAAATGCCCTCTTGATAGTATCTTCTGACAACCCTTCTTCTGTAGCAAATTCTGCAAATTGAACCAAATCACTCTGTTGAGCAGATTGTTTACTTGCCAGGCAAAACAAAGAAACTTCTGCCTTCAATTTATTTGTCAAACATTAATATATTTATAACCTAGCTGATTTCAGCCTCAAACATAGGTTCCTACTTCTCAAATTACGATCAAGAAAAAAGCCCATGAGGCCATGAAATAATTCCCCCATAAACGAAAATAGACACACACACACACACACAATCAATTTGAATCAGGGTCATGACAAGTCAATCGAAATCTCACAAAATTCACAGCTTTTTAAACCCCATTTCTTCCTTCAAACTAAAAACCCTAATCATAAATTTTTTTTTCTTAAAAAGACGTGAACAAACAAATTGGACAAATTGATTAAAAAGAGAGAAAACTTACTATGTAAAAAGGAAAATAGATGTTTATTGACGAACCGAGAAGCTTCAGGACCACCATGACCATCAAAAACACCAATATAGGTAGCCAATGGAGATGTGAAGACCTGATTTTGATCTTCAAGATTAGAATTAGCTTGTACAACCGCGATCGAGTACTCACCAGAGGCATGAGGCTTCAAATCCGCATGCCACATAAGCCCATATCCACTATGTCGACCAAAGCACCTCTCTATAGGTCTATAAAACGATCGTAACAACGTCATCTTCTTCTTCTTCTTCGAATTGGGTTTGTTTTGTTTAGTTGGCTTAAAGGTATGAATTTTGAAGGGTTTGGTAGCTGAAATATAATAAAATTTGGTGAAGAAAAAGAAGATCAAATTAACAGGTCAGAGAAAGACAAAGAAACCGTGTGAACAGTTATGATAGACACAGAGAAAGACACCGGGTCAAGATCGACGAAAAGAAACACAGCTCTACTCTATTCGTACACAGTTGACACTCCAACGTATTTTACACATAATAAACCAAATGGTAGTTGTTGTGTTTTTTTATCATATAAACTGTACTACACTCGTAAATTATAATTTCTCTGTCAATGCATTGTACTATTATTTTTGTTTTAAAAACAAGTATCAACTAACAGCACATTGGTTTTGCCACACTTGAATCGAAAATAGGAGAAGGTAATTGAGTATTTTCCAGTATTTGATCATAGATGATTATAATAATTTAAGTTTTGATATATTAATACTTTTCATTATTTTTCACTCAATTGATACGAACGGTTTCTATATACTAGATATTTCTTGATCACCTTAGCTTTATTTTTAAATGTTTATAATTTAAGTGTGTTTTAGCGACAAACATGAATTCAGAAAACAAAGAAATGAGTAAGCAAATGGGAAAGAGAATGTCAGAGTAAAACTGGATCAAAACTTGGGGAGGTTTAGGTTATTCTATCCTATGAAGCCACATGTATCGAAACTTGATCAAGGTATTCAACTAATATATTTAAATTAGAAAATTTGATTGAATATATAGAATTAATATGGAATTATATTTATAAATTTTAAATTTTGATTGAAAATTATGTTTAAATTCAAATTAAAATATTTTATAATCCGTTGTATCCAATCCGGATCGAATTATTATTAAATTATAAATAAATACATATTTTATTTTATAATATATTATATTTAAATATTATGTATAACATAATTATATTATATTATTATTTTAATTTAAAAATATTTATAATAATTTAATAATTATATAGATATATTTCTTATTTTTTGTTTTTTTAATTGTGATTATAAATAATAATATTTGTTATAAAAATATCAATTTAAAATTTATTTTTTTATATATTATGTTTTATATATAACAATAATTTATAAATAAATTTCAATATTATACACCCCTATCTCTTATTCTTATTTTCTGTGTGAATTTGATATATTTGTTTCATTTTTTATAAGGATTTCTTAAATCATAATTCTCACACAAAAAATTATATATATATATATATTAATTTCATAACATAACACATTTTATTATGGATGAAAAAAAACCACGGGTTCAGATAAACGTACCGTCGATTTTTATTTTTATTTGATAAATTTTAAAGATAAGTATGATTTTGAATAAAAAATGAACATGAAATAATAAGTACATTTATACTAATAATTGTAACTACAAGTATCCAAAATTAATTATATTTATTTATTAAATTAAATTAAATATTAATTAATAATTAAAGTTTATTAAATTAAATTAAATATTAATTAATAATTAAAGTTTATTAAAGAATTTTTAAAAAAAAGTTTTTTTGTATCTTTTAATAACTATCTTGAATCGTTATCCTCGGATAAAAAATTATTTCCCAACCGTAATAGTTTTTGAGCGATTTCGAGTACAAATTTTATTTGATTATGAGATAGTTTTATCAATAATTGTTCTCATTTATCCCCATGACCATTCATACCTTCAATATATAGTTTTAATTTTAATTTTCTCTACACGCACATATTCTTTTTTTAAAAACTTAAGTTTTTGCATGTTAAAAAATACGGTATATAATTTAAAAATATATTTTTTATTAAAATATTAAAAGTAAAATTATACAAATAATTATATCATCTAAAAACTCGAGGTTTGTTTTTTTATAATTAATTTAATATCTTAATCCATTTTGTTTAAATTAGTTGATTCCTGTAGATGGATAGGCTGATTGGATTAAAGTTGAAGAGGAGGAAAGGAAGCAAGTTCTGGCTTCGTTTGCGTGTTTAAGGCTGAAACTAAAACAAGAAAAGCCATGGTTTTGATTTGAATGGTAAGTTACATCCAAGTATGCCCTTGTATTTTGCTTTTACTAACCTATATTAAAAAATTAAATAATAATTACTGATAAGATATACTTTTATCCTTATAAATAATATTACAAACATAATTATAATTATTTAAATATTTTAAATATTTTTTAACTCATTTCATATATCATATACATTTTAGATATGTTTTTATCATGATAAATTAATAATATTACTATCATAATTGTAATTACTCAAAGTTTTAGATATTTTTATAACTCATTTTATACATTATAAATATAAAATATAATTAATCCATATCTATAAAAAAAACTAAAAATTTGAGAAAACTCTAATACCCTTTATTATTATTTTATTTTCGTTAAATTTACGATTAAAAATAAATTAAATATTTGTAATTAATTATCATGAGTCTTACTGAATTTATGCATGACATTCAATAATAAATAAAAATATTAATAAAAATACAGCAGTATTACGTATCCAATAAAATTCCTCAAAAATATGCCGTCAAAATTAAGGATTAAATTAGAACATTTATAAAAATAACTAAAATTGTCTTTGAGTGTGCCTTTCACCTCCAACCAGTAAAAGAAAACTAAAAATTAAAAAAACTCTAAATACCCTTTATTGTTATTTTATTCTATTTAAATTCATACTTAAAAATAAATAAAATATTTTTAATTAATTATTATGAATCTTATTGAATTTATACATGATATTTAATAATAAATAAACAAATTAAGAAAAATACAGCCCTATTATGTATAGAATAAAATTACTCAAAAATATGCTATCAAGATTAAATTAAAATATTTATAAAAATAACTAAACTTGTATTTGACTGTGCCTTTCACCTCCAACCAGTAAGGTTTCGGTACCTTATAAATATTTTAAGTTAATAAATTGATATCTTTAATATATGTTTGGTGTTATTATTTTTATTTTATTTTAATATATTAATTTAAGTATTAATAAACCTTTTAGTTATTTCAAATAGTATTTTCCCCTTTTTATCAAATTTAAGCGTACATCTTACCTATCAAATTGAGTTAGAATATTTATAAAAATTTAAGAAAATAAAAAAATCATACCAAAAAATAATAATTTAATTACTAAAAAAGGTTATAATAATTAAATTGAGGTAATAAAATAAAATATTTTAATAATATAAGGTATAAAAAATACCAATATATTAATTAAGATATTTAACCTCACGTAACAATTAAAATAATAATTTAAATTTAATGTTTATTTTTTATGTCAGTGCATTATTATTATTAATCCAAGCTTAAAAAACTCCAACAAAATGGCATAAAAATTTAAAATAAAAAATTCAAATTATTAACTTTTTATCTCACGAGAAATATAGTTGTAATTTTTTTTATTTCCATTGCCATTTTTTCCTTAAATTTTCATGCCCTTGAATAATCTACCATATAATACACGTGTAACTAATTTTGATTGAAAAAAATACTATTTAAAATTATTAAAATAATTTTTTTTAATAATATTGGATAAAAAAAATAGCAATGCATTAATTAGATGTCTCTATCTTCGCATCCCACCACCACTAGACTTCTCTTCCTAAAGTTGCTTTCTTTACTTGAAAAATGCTATGAATCACACGACTTTGCTGTAAACATGACTTTAAGGGATACTTAAAATCAAGCAGTATGTAACCATATCTCTCCCTCTTTACTTCTTTGGTTACGTATCTCTCCGATTAATTTATTTTTTAAAATTTAATAAAATCAACAATAATTATAATTTTTTATCTAAATCCTATTAGATATTTTCTCAAATAAATTTAGTCTAATATAATTTAAACATCCATGTTTTTGTTTTTATTTTAATACGTTTTTTATTTATTGAAGATGACATAATATATTAAATCAATAAAATTGATTTAATACGATTATACTTAATTAATAAAGCAATTCTCGTAAAAAAAACATTAATGAAAGGGAATAATATAATTGCAAGCTCTAAAATGATCAGATGATTACATGTTAGTATGTATATGTATTATATTTGATTATATATTTTAATTATTCATATATCTTCGAATAAATTAATAAATTTATTAAAAAAATATTCTTTGATTGGTTCCCATTCCACTTCAATAGTTTTACGAGTTCAAAGTTTAAAAAAGGAGGCCATAATGGGGAGGCAATTAAGTATATACTGCGTCATTAATGACTAAAAAATCCATAAAAAAATATAAATTCTTATTTTCCTTAAATTCTCTTGATAATAAATGAAGAAGACAAAAAGTAGAAAAATCACTACGATCAGAATGCATTATTGGTTTCCTACTACCTTCGACGAAAAGAAGAATGAAAAAATGAAATCTATAAGAGGGAACTAGGAAGTAAGTTAAGACCCAACCTTGATAATTAAGTGGCATAATTAAGCAGAATGAAAAAGACACCTTTATTTTGGTTGCTTGTTTTAATACTTACTGTTGTACAAGTGTCAGGCCAATGCCCAAGTGATGAGCGATCTCAGTTGCTACAATTGAAGAAGAGCCTCAATTTCTCTACAACTGTATCCGGATGGAATCAAACCTCAAAGGATTGTTGCACATGGACAGGTGTGTATTGTGAGGAGGGACATGTAACTAAACTTACTCTATATGACGGAATAATCTCCGGTAGCTGCTTGAATTGTTCAAGCAGCTTGTTCAATCTAAAACATCTCAAAAGACTTGATTTGTCTAACAACAATATCGATTGCTCTACAATCTTATCATGTATTTGTAGTAATCTTAACAAGTTGGAATTTCTGTATTTAGAATTCACATACTTAATAGGTCGAATCCCATCTTTTCATAAGTGCAAGTATTTGAAAGAAGTTGATCTTCGTAAAAATTTTCTCAATGGAAGTATCCCGTTATCTCTCTTTTCACATCCATCTTTGCAAACGATATATCTTTCTGAAAACCAGTTGAGTGGCCAACTTGGTGAGTTTTCAAATGCATCATCCTCAAGATTGCAGATTTTGTCTCTACATGGCAACAAGTTGGAGGGCCATGTTCCCATGTCCACCTTCAAACTAATGACACAACTTCGTCATCTCTCTTTATCTTTCAATAAATTTAACGGCACCATAGAACAAGATGTGACTCGAGGGTTTGCCAATCTTAAGTATTTGAGCCTTTCATACAACAATTTATCAATCAAGTTAACAAGTGAATCCTTTCGTAATATTGAAGGGTTAGAGCTTGCTTCTTGCAAATTGGGAAAATTTCCTCCCCTGAAGAATAGAACAAATATGAATAAGTTAGATATATCAAACAATGAAATCTACGGGGAGATACCCAATTGGATTTGGGGAATTGGACCTGGTCTGAGTCTAAATCTTTCATGTAATAAACTGGTGGGCTTGCAACAACCTTATTCACTTGCAAATGTTATTTTCCTTGACCTACACAAGAACCAACTCACAGGAAAGATCCCTACACTATCTCCAATGGTGCTTATAGATTTGTCATACAACAAATTTTCTTCTTCCATCCCGATGGACATCGGTAGTATGCTCCGTGTAGTTGATTTCTTCTCTTTATCAAACAATCAAATCACAGGAGTCATTCCTGAATCCATCTGTGGTAGTCCAATGATGCATCTACTTGATTTGTCTGACAATAGTCTTAGTGGCCAAATACCATCTTGTATATTTGACTTGTGGCAACTTAAGGTACTGGATCTACAACGAAACAAGTTAAGTGGTCAAATTCCAGATATTTTTTCAAATGGTTATGCATTGAACAGTTTATATCTCAATGGGAATTCAATTGAAGGACATATTCCACCATCTTTGGCCAATTGTTTGAATTTGCGGATTTTAGACCTCGGCAACAATAAGATGGTTGGTTCCTTTCCATGCTTCTTGACGAAAATATCGACCTTGCAAGTCCTTGTTTTACGGTCCAACTATTTTAACGGGAGAATTGGATGTCCTGCAGACACTAATGAAACTTGGCCCATTGTCACGTCCCGCTCAAAATGTCCCTAAAAATCCAAATAAATAGTGGTTGCCTAAAGGATCTAGGCTATTCTACATGGAAAGTTCTAGAGTTGCCTAGAGAAGTCTAGAAAGGGCTAGAGTTGGACGGACTCAACTCAAGCTTGAAGACCCTAGATTGTTCCAGAGCACACTGGAGGGTGCTAGAATGGGCTGGAACGTTCTAGAATGCGCCGGATGGTTCGGGAAGGATGTGGAAGCCGCTGGAAGCTTACGGAACGTCCCGGAAGGATGTAGAAGGCTTGGAAGCTTACGGAACGTCCCGGAAGGATGTAGAAGCTAGACAAACCTAGAAGACTCTAGAGTTGGCTAGAAGATCCTAGAGCCTTGTGGCACATTGTACATAAACCTAGAACCTTCTTGTATATTCTAGGCATAGAATTATCTAGAATGTGGTGGCATATTCTTAAGCTTAGAAGCCACCCTATAAATAGACCACTTGGTCTTCATTTGCATTGATCTTGGAAAATCCTTGGGAATTCTTAGCATTTGTATCATAAACTCTCTCTAGAGCAATACAAAGCATTCTTTGCAAACTCTCTTGTTAATCTCTTTGGAGTTACATTTTCGGATTCAAAGGCAGGCTTAGTGCAACGGACGGTGCTAAGTGCCGCACGATCGATACTTGAAAGATTAAGGTCGTGACACCATGCTTCAAATTGTCGATTTAGCTCACAATAATTTCAACGGTAAATTGTTGGGAGGTTTCTTCAAAAATTGGCAGGCCATGATGGTTGAAACAAAAGTTCCCCATGTAATTTCGGTCTCATCAATGAATGGGAGTGTGTCTTATCAGGATGCAGTGGAAGTAATCCACAAAAGTCAAGAAAGAGAGTTGGTGAAAATTCTCACCGCTTACACTTCCTTCGACCTTTCGGGAAATAACTTGGAGGGACCAATACCGGATGAACTTGGGGAGCTCCAAGCATTACTTTTCCTCAACTTGTCACATAATTCTTTTGGAGGACCAATCCCTTCATCTTTGGGTAATTTGAAACAATTAGAGTCCTTGGACCTTTCAATGAACCAGTTCAATGGAGAAATCCCAACGTCACTTTCAAAACTTAATTTTCTAACGGTTTTGAACATGTCAAACAACCAATTGGAGGGAAGGATCCCAACTAGCAGTCAACTCCAAACATTTTCAGCAAATTTCTTCATTGGTAACAAAAGATTGTGCGGGCCTCCTTTGACGATGAACTGCAGCAATCCTGATGATTCAATTGATGATGCTTCGGGGGCTAACATAGATTGGAATGTCATTGCTGGTGTAATTGGGTTCATTTTTGGGTTTGGAATCATCACTGGACCGCTCTTGTTTTGTAATAGATGGAGAAAATTGTATTTTGACCGTGTGGAAGACGTTGTTTATCGAATTGTACCAATAGCAATTTTACGCAAGTGGTGGTCTTGGAAGACGCGTTAGTCGGAGAAACTTAGAGTGCATTTGAGGAGAAATTAACTATATAACAAATAAGAGATATCTTATTCTATAGAATATAAGAGATCATTTTATAATATCCTTATTATGTTGTTAATGTAATATTATTATGTAGTTACCATAATGATTCTAAGATTTCTTTTAGCTAGTAAAAGTAGGATACGTGTTTTATTTATTAAATATACAGATATATATTTTAATATAAAACATCAATAAAAATGATAAAGATACCCAATTAAAAAATACAACAATATACTAACCCCAAGATTAATCAAATATATGTTCTAAATTTAATGTTTGATTACTTTTAAGATTTAATATTAATCATTTTTTTAATTTATTATATAAATATGTCAAGATAATATATCATTTAAATAATAATTATTTATCATTGTAATACATATGTTTTGTAAATAAAATATTAATATTATTTTAAATAAAACTATAAAGTTATAATGTGATTGTACAATTTTAATAAAAAATCACAAAACAATACTGAATACTTATATTACTAATTCAAATTTATATTTCATATAAAATATTTTGAATAAACAAAAATTGAAATTGATTCATATGAACTAAATACCTATGATCAAGTAATGGTTCAAATATTCCAAAATGCTCTTCCTATGTGACTGGTCACAAAACATCAAGCACTATATACAAATAAATGTGTAAAGTAACATTTTCAATCAATGTTCTTAAGAGCTTACAACCACGTACACATTCTATTTAATAAATTGTGTAGTTTATATTTTAACAATACTGACCTTTCTATTCTTGGATGAATTATTCCTTTTACCTTGCTTTTTACTAGTTTAAGAATAACATTCATCCACGTGAAACTTGAAAAAAATTAAAATATGGAATGAAATGTTAAGTTAGTTTTAAAACCATGTCATAAAAAAATCATTATTCAATAATAATTATGCATATGCACACTCATTTTTAAAACCAATTGAAAGAAAACATCATACATTTTTTTATCACACTTTCTACGCACACACAACACACATGTTTTACACAGAAAGGTAATAATTACACTTTTACACACTTTTTGTACACACACAACATACACACTTTTCATGAGCTATTTCCACAACACACACTTCCATAGTGCACACACTGCACACGCATTATCACAGCTACCAACACACACAACACAAACACTTTTCACAGCTACCAACACACACAACACAAACACTTTTCACAGCTACCAGTATGCACATACATAACAGTCACTGCACTTTTACACACTTTCTGTGCACACAAAGTACACACACTTCCACATCACATATATTACACACGCATTATCACATCTATCCGTACACATAGTTTTAGCACACTACACATCACACACACTTATAAACATTGGTTCACAATTTACACAACACACATCACTACACTTTTATACATTTTTTGTGAGCACACAACACATACACTTCCACAACACACACATTGCGCACGTATTGTCACAACTACCAGCACATAATTTTTGTCCAAACACACCATACACATCACACACGTAACATGCACACTTTTACACATTTACACATTGGTTCATAGTTTACGCAACACACATCACTTCACTTTTACACATTTTTTGTGCATACACATTTTACCCAAGTTCATCAATAATCTCTTTTTCCTCAACAACATAAATGTTGATTGTCTTGAAATAATTTATTGGTAAATAATAGACTAACATTCTAACAATTTAATCTCCTATTATTTCATGTAATCATCCCATATTCTAGGAACACGATAATAAAAAACTTTAAGGAGAAGAAATCAACCCCTAATACTGCTTTAATAATCTTGTAATAATAATTTTTTAATAAAGAAAAATGTATGTATTTTTGTATAATATTGATTAAATTTTGAGCATTTTAAAAATTGTTTAACAAAATATAAAAAATAAAAATCCTAGATAGCTTAGCCAAATTTCTTAAAATAATTCAAAAATATTTATTGTAAAAATTTAATAAAAATTAATTATAAATATGAGTAGACAAAAATATTTCTTTAAAATAAGTAAATTTATATTAATTTTATAATTATTTTTAGTTAATTAAAAAATTATTTAATTTAATTGAAAAAGCATTATGGAATAAAAGTTAAATGTATGGAAAATCTACGAATTGATGTGATTTGAATTTTGAAATGAAAAATATTGACCCTCAAAGGAATCGAACCGACGCAGTTACACTAATCAATCATCCCTTAAAGTCACGTTAAAATATCATAATTAATTAACATAAGGATCACATATATTTATATTTACTTTTGTTTTTATTACTTAAATTTTAATACATATTAATATTATTTAAAAAAATTATTTTATTAATTTTTTAAAATAATTATAAAATATTAATATTATATAAAAAATATGTATAAAATTAAATGATATTAATATTAGTTAAAAACAGTGTTTGTTGGAATCAAGGTGAAACAAAGTTAGAAAATTAAAAAAATAATATTTTTAAAATTTATAAAATAAAAATATTATTTTAATAATATTAAATAAGATTATTTAATAATATTTAATATTATATAAATTTAAATAATTATAATTTATTTTAAATAATATTTAATATAAAATAATGTATCAAATTTTTTATAATAAAAATAAATAAATTAAGTATGAAAAATATTATTTTTATCATTATAAAATTTTTAAAGTTAATATTTTTATTATTTTTTTCAAAAAACCTGCTATACATTAGTGTGAATTTGGATGAATATTATTCATATAAGATACCAATATAAAAAATAATAATATTATTATAATTTTAATTATTATTGTTACAATAATAATTTATTAATGATTATTTTATTGAATAATAATATCATTAAAATTTAATTAATAATAAAAATAAAATAAATATTTTATATATTTTTGTTGTTATAATAATAAAAATAATTGTGACAATAGTATATTTTAAAAAAATTGTGAGTATTTTATATTTAAATTTATAAAATTTTTATCAATATCGTAATATTATTTAATAATTTTTTATTAAAATATTAATTTTTCTGTCAAGTATTAAAACCGATGAAAATACAAATATTTAACGATGATAAAATTATAATTAATATAAAAAAATCATAAAATATTTAATTAATTATTATTATTATTAATTTTAAATAATTTATCATTATTAAATATTAAATTTTAATCAATTTACATAAAATAATATACTTTATACTTAAATTTTGATATAATTGATAAATTAAATGATATTTTTTAAAAATTTAAAGATTAAAATGAAGTTTAATCCATATTATATTTAAAAAAAACTAAATTTAACGATTACAAACTACAATCATGAGAGTTAGGTATATTGATTCTTTAATTTACATGTTAGTGCACTTTAATGGTACGCAATTGTTGTTTTTAAAACTCTAAAACCTTTCTCTCTTCGTTCAGTAAACTTGAAATTGACACGAATTTCTATTGATGACCAAACTAATTATCGAAAAAAGAAGAAGAATAAGATATTTTCTTTCACCTTTTAGAAGTCTTTTTCTCTCTTTTTTCACGGTAGCCTAACAATCAAGTGGCGAAAAAAATCATTATACGCGTAACAATCAAGTGGTGAGAAAATACTTATTGACCCCTATATCTCATCTAGAAGGTCCCCAGGTCCAATTGAACATGGAGAAATTATTATGAGTATAATTAATGTGGTAATCTAAATTTAATTAGGTGTTTAGGCGTAAGTTAAATTCTTTTTTTTTCTTTCAAAAAATACAATTCCATATCCCTTTATTAACAGTCAACCACTAAAACTAATAAAAAATATTATTTCTCTGATTTTAAAAGTACTGAATAAGATATTAAAAATATTTAAAAAAAAACAAAAGATAATTTGGTAATTCTATATTATTTATTAGTTTTTTTTTAATCTTTTTCTCCTGTTGTTTTTTTATTTTTTCCATCTTTTTCCCTCTTTCTTACGTCTATATCTAAAATTGTATAAATTATCTTTAGTTTCTTTTTCACTAAATACTCTAAACCTTTAACTCAATAAGAAACAATAAAAAATAGAAAAAAAGGAATAAATGAAAAAAGAAAAGGTGAAAAACGACGCTCCTTGTTTCTATTGTACTAAATTTTGAACAATTAATTTATTTTTTTACTTTAAAAAAAATGAACAAAAGTTTATCGTTGTTTCAATGAGATGTTTAAATACAAATATATATTAAAATAAAATAATAAAATAATTTCTTAAATATTAAAAAAAATGTGAGGGTGGACATAAATCAGATGTAACAACAGTGACATAGTCTTCAAGTTATCAAAGAACTAATTCCACCACTTTATTAATACCAACTAGATGCATTTATTTATCAAGATACACCCATTAGACTTCTCTTTAAGTTAAGTAAAGAGGTGTAAGACAATTTTAGAAGATAAATGTTTTTGATCTCTATCGATAATTAAGCTCCATCAATGCATGCATGCATGCTAATTGAAATATCTATTGTTAAGTGTCATGCACCAGTATTGATGACAACAAATTTATAAATTAGATTGTTAACGTTAACAGAGAAAATTGTCACTTGGGCAAAGAATAGGTAGAATACTTGATAAGATAATTAATAAAATGATCGTTAGGGAAAAGTTAAATTCACGAACACTTAGATATACGTACTCATTTTGAATTTATTGAATTGGACAATATTACTCCATATAAAATGATATTAATTATTGGAAACTGTCTCTGAAGAAACATAAGTTATTGAATTTACAGGATTTAACATTATATTAATAAGTTTGAGTTTGTTATTTTGCCAAGTCTGTGTGAGCTTAGTTTACTCTTTTGTTCGATACTGATGTACTATTACATTGATATTTACAATCAATGGGAGCTTGGAGTTCCTTTCGCTTTTCATGTTCATGCATGTTTCAAGTTTTTTTTCTTTTCTTTTCAAGTCTGAATAAATTTTAACTGAGTTAATAGCCAAACTCATATATAACATACAATGAAAATGAACGCCTTACTAAGAAGGCTGCTCCAATTAGTACAAACCGACAATTACCCTAATAGTAATTGCCGGCTTGATCGACCACTCTCAGTCAGGTCCACTCATGAGCAATTCATGGCAAAATGAAAGCCATGAAACCAAGTAAGTCCAAATACTCCAAACAAGCAACAAGAGTCACAATTCCACGAACCGTAAGTTTCTAACTCTATTACCAATTGTATATAGAAGAAAGAGAAAATTGTTTATTTTCTTTAGAGTTTTATATTTTATGTTCTAACAAAGTCAATTTTATTTAAAGTTTTTTTTTATTTATTACTTGAGTCTTATATATAAATTTTATGAAATATTTTAAGAAATTTTGAACTATATATAATTAAACCATTTCATTATATAAGTCATCTTAGAAAATAATCAATTTATATATATTAAAAAAGTTATATTTTTTTTCTTCTTATTCTTAATATTTTAGAATTAATTTTTCATTTTTATGTTTTAAAGTTGAAGTTTTCTTATCCGTAAGATAAATGAATATATTTAACTTAGTCATACTTTAGATTTACTAGAATATTTGTCAAAAATATAAATAATATTATTATGTTTGCCTTATTCTAGATTTATTAGAGTACTTGTCTAAAAAATAATTTTCTTGTGTTTGTTTTATAATACAAATATGAGGATCTTTTGTCAGAGAATGAGTCTAGTTAGTCTAAAATTTGCTCATATATTTCTTATTTCTTAAGTGCTTCTATATTATTTGTGCATTTGCATTTTATATGTGAGGTGGTATTAGAGTCAGGTTTAGCTTGAAAGAATGGAGTATAATCAAGTGATGCGATAATAATATCAATAATTTCGTGAAGAGATTTGACACAAAATGGAGGAGCTTAATGTGGTCATTGCTTAACTAGCATTAAGAAAGGGTCAAACTAATGATAAAAATAGGCCTCAAGTCTAAGCCCAAAAAATAATAATACACATGAAGATAGGATCGAGCCAATATTGCCTAGGAGACAAGTTGAAAGATTATCTCTAAAAAGACTTGTTGATCAAATACCCTCAATAAGACGCAATGTCCTTATTGATAGTTCTAGTGATGAAGACTTAGAAAAAGAATATTTTGGAGGTTGAGCTTCTAAAGCTCTTGTGAAAACACTTAAATTAAAAACTGAACCATTCATTACCATATCAAATTGAATGGATCAAAAAATGATGAGAAATATGTTGTATGCGATGTTGTTGATATGGGTGCATGTCACATACTGTTAGGGAAACCATAACAATATGATGTGAATACAACCCACAAAGGTAGAGATAACATTTATCGATTCCATTGAGGAGAAAATAATATTACTTTAGCTCATTTACTTGCAAAAGAAGACGTACCAAAATCTTCTAAAGTGGAGGAAAAATCATTCCTTGCGATATCTCGAGCATCATTCTTTGCACAAATGAAACAAAGTAAAGAGATATTTACCTTGGTAGTCAAAGGAGAAGACATGTCGACTTTAAACATTCCTACCCATGTATAAACAATCTTTGATAAGTCTAAAGAAATCATGCCAAAAGAACTTTCAATTAGGATACTATCAATGAGGGATATCCAACACAACATAAATCTCATTCCAGAAGCAAGCTTGCCTAACCTTTCTCATCACCATCTAAGTCCAAAAGAGAGCAAAATTCTCCGTCAAATGATTGAGAAGTTAATTCGTAAATGGATGGTTCAAGAAAGTATGAGTCCATATATAATAGTATCCTTACTCGTTCCAAAGAAGGATGAAGATTGGCATATTTGTATGAATAGTCGAGCTATCAACAAGATAACAATAAAATATAGGTTTTCAACACCACATCTTGATGATGTGCTTAATATACTTTATGGAGCAGTGATATCTTAAAAACTGAGTTGCGTAACGAATATCACCAAATTTGAATTAGACTTGGAGATGAGTGAAAACTACATTCAAGACAAAAGAATGATTGTACAAGCGATTAATGATGCCTTTTTGATTATCAAATTCATCCAACATATCCATGTAACTCATGAACCATGTCTTGAAGTCATACATTTGTATGGTTGTAATTGTTTACATTGATGGCATCCTAATTTATAATCGAACACAAGGACAATTGGAACACTTGAAGAAGGTACTCATTGTTTTGAAGGAAAACAAGTTGTACATTAATTTGAAGAAATGTAGATTCTTGATAAAAAAATTGATGTTCTTGGGCTTTGTCATCACTGCCAATGGAATTAAAGTTGTTGAGGAGAAAGTACATGTAATTCAAGACTTGCCAACTCTCAAAACCATAACTAAAGTTTGAAGCTTACACAGGTTAGAAACCTTCGATAGGTTCATTAAGAACTTTAACACTATTGCTAACCCAATCACCTTATGTCTAAAAAAAGGAAAGTTCAATTAGGGAGAAAAAGCTAAAAAAAGTTTCTAGTTATTAAAAGAGAACCTGACTTTTGCACTAGTGTTAGTATTGTCATACTTTGATAAGACTTTTCAAGTGGAATGTGATGCCTCAGTAGTAGGAATTAGAGTTATTCTATCTCAAGAAGGACAATCGGTGGCTTATTTTAGTGAAAATCTCAATAAAGCACAATGAAAGTGGATTACATATGAACTTGAGTTTTATGTAGTATTTTGCATTTTGAAATACTAGGAACATTATCTCATCCAAAATGAGTTCGTTTTGTTCGCTGATCGTGATGCATTGAAGTTTATCAACTATCAAACCAAGCCCAACATAACACATGCTAAGTGAATTTCTTACTTGTAAAAATTTCCTTTTATTCTAAAACACAAATTTGGTCAACATAATAAAGTGGTTGATATATTGAGTTGTAAGGCAACACTATTGGTCACTTTAAGCATTAAAGTTGTAGGGTTTGAATATCTCAAAGACACATATACTGAAGATGAAGATTTCAAGAATTTTTGGGGAAAATGTCAACTGAAATAAGATGCATGAGACATGAACACACATAAGGGACACTTGTTTTGAGGTACACAACTTTTTTTCTTTAGGACTTCACTAAGAGAGAAAATCATTAGATTTACTATTGAAAAGAGATGTTAGCAAGTTTGTCCAAAGGTGTTATGTGTGCCAAACATCCAAAGAATGAGCTCAAAATACTAGATTAAACACACCTTTACTTGTCCCTGAAACCATTTAGGAAGACTTATCCATAGATTTTGTGTTAGAACTTCTAATAATTCAACGGGGAGTAGATTTAATTTTTATTGTTGTTGATAGGTTCTCCAAAATGACTCATTTTATCCTATGTTGCAAAACTATAGATGCATCAAATATTACAAAACTCTTTTTCAAAGAGATTGTTCATCTATATGTAGTCCCACAATCAATTATTTCATATTGACACACAAAGTTTCGTTGTCATTTTTGGAAGATATTATGGGCAAGCTTTGATACGTCACTCAACTTTAATATAATGTACATCCTTAATTTGATGGTCAAACAAAAACAATGAACGAAACACTTGGCAATATGATTTGTTGTCTTTATAACAACAAACCAAAGCAGTGAGACCTCACTCTTGCACAATCTAAGTTTACCTTCAATGACATTGTTCATATTTCAACTAGCAAGGTTTGATTCGAGGTTGTATTTATGAAAACCCTAAAGCATATATTGGATTTGGTTAATCATCCAAGGGTTTATGGGAAAGCAAAGTTGTTGAAGAAATCATAAATAAGATTCAAACATTTCATTCAGAAGTAAAACAAAAGCTTACATAGTCTAATGTCAAGTATAAAGCAACAATAAGTATAGAAGAAATAATTTTTTTGACGTGTTTTTGTGAAAAAAATGATTTCTTGTTAGCATATACAACAAGCTAAAGGATAAAAAATATAGGGAATGTCGAATATTGAAAAAGATCTATGATAATGCATACATAGTAGACTTACATAAAGATATGGTCGTCTCAACAACGTTCAATGTGTCAAATATTTATGATTACCATTCACCATAATCATTTTATCTAGAAAAAACTCGAAATGAGTTTAAAGCATATGAAAGAGCTAATATCAAATGAATATAGTAAGAAAATAAAAAATAATTTATTTTATCTAAAATTCTTTTTTTATGTACTATGAGCGTCTCAAATAGAATTTTTTATTTAAAGTTCTTTTTTTATGTATTATTAGAGTGTTATATAAAAATTCACTACTCTATAAATTTTTAAACTATATATAATTAAGCCATTTGCTTGTATAAAACATTATAATCATTTTATCTAGAAAAAAACTCGAAATAAGTTTAAAGCATATGAAAGAACTAATATCAAATGAATATAGTAAGAAAATAAAAAATAATTTATTTTATCTAAAGTTCTATTTTTTATGTACTATGAGCGTCTAAAATATAATTTTTTATTTAAAGTTCTTTTTTTATGTATTATTAGAATGTCATATAAAATTCGTTACTCTATAAACTTTTGAACTATATATAGTTAAGCCATTTGATTGTATAAAACATTATAGAAAAGAATCAATTTATAAATATTAAAAAAATTATCTTTTTTTTCTTATTTTTAATATTGTAGGAGTAATTCGTCTTTCTTTATTCCGAAAGTTGAAGTCTTATTATTCTTGAAATAGAAGAATATTTTAGGCTAATCATATTATAAATTTACTAAAGTGTTTATCTAAAAATAGATAATATTACTAGACTTGTTCTATTTTAGATTTATTGGAGCGTTTGCTTAAATAATAATTTCATTGTATTTGTTTTATAACACAAATACGATAATTTCTTACCAAAAAATGAGTCTAATTAACCTAAATTTTGCTTATCTATTTCTTATTTCTTAAATGTTTCTATATTGTTGGTGCCTTATACTTTCGTTTTGTGTCGAACTCCTTTCAAATTAAAAAACACAAAATATTTTTATAGCATTGTTACACCACTTAATACCATTTAAGATTACAATTTAATAGTTTTTTTATATTTTAATAAAATCTAATAAATAATCATAAGTTGATTTTATCTTAACGTTATAATATTTAAATTTTTAATTAATATATTTTAATTCTTATATTTAGGATAACATATATAAAAAAAATTAGTAAACATAAAATTTTGGGATATATATATATATATATATATATATATATATACGAATCGAAAATTTAAGACGGAAAGTATTTCAAAGACATACCTTATGTCACCCTTACCATTTATTCTCACTTCCATTCCACACAGGCGCTTTTGTTTGACTTTGACTCTGACTCTCATATACTTTACATTTCCTCCGTCTCCACTATTGATTACCTTCTTCCCCTAACTTTTACTTGTTCAAAGTTCTGAGCTTTCCTGACTCCCAAAGAAAAAAAGTTCCAGCCTTTGCTTTTGTTTTCTCTCTAATGGCTCTTCTATCTTCTCCTTTTTTTCTCTCCTTCCTCTTCCTCCTTTCTCCTGCCCTTTCCACCAACTCTGAAGGTATTTTCTTTTCTACCCACAGTTTCTCTGAACCCCTTCTTACCTTTCAACTTCTCTTGTTTGGTTGCTCAGAAACCAAAGAGGGAAATTTTCTCATTTTTTTTGTTATGGAGTAATTCTGTTGTTCCCATGTTTTCGTTTTTATTTTATACTCAGTTCTTTAATCAGGTGGGATTTGTGAAACTAATCGTGATTTATTTTCTTCTTTTATTTATTGGGTTTTCTTCTTTCAGGAAATGCTTTACATGCTTTGAGAAGCAGACTCAGTGACCCCACCAATGTTCTACAGAGCTGGGACCCAACTCTAGTCAATCCTTGCACTTGGTTTCATATTACCTGTGATTCCAATAGCCATGTTATTCGCTTGTAAATTCCTCTCTCCCTTTTTGGCTTTAAATTTGGGAATTGATATTTACAGAGCAATAAACACTATTGCCATATTTATTTTTAAAAATGGAAACTTTGCTTGGAGTTTTAAACGGTTGATTCTAGGTTTTCACTATTCATTTTTATTTTTCTTGAATTTCAGGGATTTGGGAAATTCTAATATTTCTGGGACTTTGGGGCCAGAACTTGGCCAGCTCAAGCACCTTCAATACTTGTATGTATTTTTCTCAAAACCATCATTTTTCGTCCATTGAGCTGTATTTGTTTGCTTGAATTCATCAAGTATATATGAATTTATATCTAGAATTGTGGAAATTAAAGTTTAGTTCTTGTAATTCAATCTATCCAAACTGGTACAACAAGAGGGACTCATGTTTTTGTTTCATTAGGTCTCACTTTGAGAAAGAAAAACCTTAAAAATTGTTATATTTCTACTTTTGCCAAGGGTAGTTGGACTGTTTGGAACTGCTTATCATTTGTGCAAGTGCTTTCAAATGGACCAAAATACTTATCATGGTGTTTTTCAATTTACAAGAAAAGCAATTTAGAAGCACAAATAGTAGTTTTAGGAGAAGTAATTGCTAAATTGCTCATCTGGAGCGGTTTACCCTTTAGGTTGAAAGTGCTTTCAAATGGACTAAATCATTTCTAATGGTATTTGGAAACTTCCATGAGACGTGCTTTCAAAAAAGTTTCAAAAGTACTATTAGTGGTTTTAGGTAATGAAATAGCTTTGCATGCATGCTTCGATCCTAAGTACTACTTAAAACCACTTTAAATTATACCAAACATCAGAACACTTTTTTAAAACCATTTTTAACCAAAACACTTCTAAAATAAGTACATCTAATGAACTTGAATTTTAGATCTTTCTCATAAATATCGACAAGAAATTGTTTCATAGTTTGTAGTTGAGATCTGCCAATTTTTGAAGTAACTTAGTTAGAAACACTTTTGAATGGTTTGCAGGGAGCTTTACAGGAATGAACTAAGTGGAAAAATCCCCAAGGAGTTGGGCAAACTCAAACATCTTGTCAGCATGGATCTCTATGATAACAGCTTTGAAGGAGAAATCCCAAAGTCTTTTGCCAAGTTGAAGTCACTGAGATTTCTGTGAGTATCTTTAAATTGTCTGACAAGTAGATTTTCTTTTGGGTAGGAATGTGTCTTTGATATGATTAAATTCATTATACAGACGGCTAAACAACAACAAGCTAACAGATTGTATTCCAAGAGAACTGACCAAGCTCTCTAATTTGAAAATCTTGTAAGTTTTGAATTTGGAAAAATTTCGAGTTCCGAGTTTATTTTCGTGCTGAAATCATGTGATTGTCTACTAGAGAGCTTATACATTTCTATTTTATTGCAGTGATGTTTCTAACAACAATCTATGTGGAACAATTCCCATTGATGGTCCCTTCTCAACATTCCCAATGGAAAGGTAACATTGCTATCATTAGCTTTTCATTAGTCCTCTCAGGTTGATGCACATAATGTAGATAGATCAATTAATAGACTGACTTCCTATTGATGAATTTGTGTCCCTTAGAACATTGGAGTATCATTTGTATCAGTCTGCTACCTTTCGTTCTAGATTTGCGTGATCCTTGATTCGTATTCTCAAAAGAAAAAGTGCACTGGGTTACTTTCATTTCACAATTTGGACACATTTGTAACCTTACTTTAAAAATAATATACTTTAGTCATTTTAAACCAATTTGAGTGATTTTAATAACTTTTTTTTTCCAACTTTTTTAAACATTTTTTTCTTCAACATATATCAACTGTTAGTGGGGTTCAATTTGATCCAACTTAAGTTTTTCTACCAAATAGATATTAAAAAAAAACCACAATTGGCAATAAATGATTAAAATGTTCAAAAATGCAATAATAAGGTGACTAAAGCGCACAATTTTTTAAGAAAGCTGACTAATGTGTTTTAAGACTCAACTGTCTAGTCCAGGAAGTTTGAGGTCATTAGTTGCAGTGTTAGGCTAGCAGTCATTTCTCAGCCAACATAAAAAAAATTTACCGTAGGTGTTTTCTGGGCTCATAAAGCTCATTATATGTTTCTATCAGAAACATAATTCTTTCTAAAATCACTTTTCCCGACAACATCTTTTAGTTGAAACCACTTTTAGCATAAACATAAACAAACATACCTTAGACATGATTTACAACCGAATTGGATTGAACCAACACAATCATTGCATAAACTTGTCCTGCATTATGTTTCCTAGGGAGTGAACTCTTTTAAGTTCTTCTTCACAGCAGTCCTTAACCTTTTAAGATCCTATTCAAACTGCTCAGGAACCATTTGAAGAATTTTGACATGGATGCCGTAGTCTAAGCAAACATTTTTTATTTCCATGAATCGAGTGTTTAATCGTGTAACAACCTCGTGTATTTTCAGTTACGAGAACAACAGACTCAGTGGACCGGAGCTGCAAGGTCTTGTGCCTTATGACTTTGGATGCTGAAAAAGGGTAGAAATATAGAATTAGTGGATCATCATTAAGAAGTATAATATTATGTGACAAAATACATCTCTATGATTATAATTAACTTTTTTCATATATGTAATAATGGAACTCTGTTAAACTGTTTGGATATCAGATTAGCGAAGTGAGTGGAAATATTACCACTCTTTTATCTTTCTTTTTTTATCTTTTTTTTCTTGGCTTATTGATCGACTGAAGTTCTTATATTATGTAAAAAATTATAATAATTTTGCGTCTTCCAATCTCATAAAGGTTAAACTTTATTATAATATCGTATTTTATCAAGGTAACCTTCATTTTTTTGTAACAATCACAGCACAGATATAATTCACACATGAACATGTATACAAAGTCTACAGTAACTCTAAATGCCGGGATCGTAAAATGTAATTAAGCCTAAATTTTGATTAGTCATAAACTGAAGTACATGCTAAGATATTTTATGTGCATGGAATCACTTGATGGTTAACGGACTGAGAAGAAGTATTATGATAGAACCCACCATTACTTAATCTTTTTACCTTATTTTTTTTACCATTAAATTGGTACCGAGCGTATTACTTGCCAAACACAACGGATATTTTAGACATTTCAATGAATTTAATAAATAAATAAATAAAATCAAAAGTTCCTACGGAAATATGGAGGGCAGATAAAGTGGCAAGTTAAAGAAAGAAATCAATGCTATAAAAAACTACTTCGAAAAATATCGAACTCTCCAGCTTGTTGCTGTAAAAGAAACTTTCTAAATCTTAGTTCCGGGTCGGATCTCCAACCATCTTATCCGGACCCTAGTTCAGTCTAGTCCTTACAATCGTTTCACTCATTTTCTCAGGAAAATCAAGGACTATAATCTCTCTCCCTCACTGTTCTTCTTCTTCATCGGCCTCCATTGCCGCCAAAGAGGTGGGTCTTATTGGTTGGTATTTGGGAATGATCAATTGCCGGCCTGTTTCTTACCAAGACTATCACTTCTGCCCTTATTTACATTGCTGCTGATTTGTCTCTGGTAACGTGGCATCAAATTCTCATCAGACTATTGCAAAAGAATCATTTGATTCTTACCATCATGTGAGAACATTACGTATGGCTGGATATGGGACGCTAATCTTAGGACCAATACTGCATTTTTGGTTCAACTTCATGTCAGAACTCTTCCCGAACCGTGACTTGCTTTCTACGTTAAAGAAAATGGCTATGGGGCAAGGGGCTTATGGACCAGCAATGACTGTTGTTTTCTTTTCGTTAAATGCACTTTTACAAGGTAACTAGACGTTATATCCTCTTTTTTTGTTAACCACAATATTGATGACCATTGCTTCCTTTTTGTTTATACCAGTACACTTCAATCGAGCATTATATGGTGGGATGCAAACAATTTCTTTGTTAATTATTATGTACATTTTACTCAATATTTTGGCAATAAAGCTCTCAATTTAACATGAACCAGGCCAAATTGCAGTACGTTATTCTGTTCATTCACTAGGCAATTTTAAATTGGCTCTGTTTCACATGAACTCTTCTTGTTTCTTGTCGCGCTATCTCATTTAGAATCAGTTCTCCAGGCAAAACAATTTTTACCTAGTAAGAAAACTATACTTGTTTATAAAAGAGCTCAGTTCTCAAATAATTAAAGTAACCGCGAATGCTGTTTTAGTTGTCAGTCCATGATGTCTAAATCCTTGTTTCCTATAATTGCCAAACTCAGGTGAAAATAGTGTTGAGAACATTGCTCAATTGAAGCGGGATTTGCTTCCCACAATGTTAAATGGAGTTATGTACTGGCCTATTTATGATTTTATCATCTTCGAATTCGTTCCAGTTCATTTACAGGTAAGCATATAGACTTTCCGAATTTTGTTAGATCTCACTACGATGAAAGTTTGCTTTGTTCGAGTTTTTTTTCTAGTGCAGGACATGCTCGAGTATTGCTCCGTATTATTTAGGAAAATACTACTTTCTTAACATTTTGGTGTTGTCTTTTGACAGTCACTGGTGAGCAATTCTTTTTCGTATTTATGGACAGTATATATGACATACATGGCAAGCTTGGAGAGAGCAAGCTCGTCTTCTGACTGATTTCCAGATTATGCCTAGTCAGTATGGCTCTTCTCACTACCAAGATGTGAACTTTTTTCTCTGCACAGTCCCACGGCCGGAGATTTCTACTGGTGAAATTCTCAGGAGTTTGGTATTATTATTTCAACAAAGATATGCAACTTGAATGATTGATTCCATTCTAAATTTGCTTGAGTGGAATTGGAAAGCTTTTCTTAATCTTTGCAATTCCCGCGGTGATAATTGTAGAAGGAGTAGTCAAAGGATGTGTAAACCCATGTTTTGATATTGTTGAGAAACTGTTGAATACAATCATTAGTTGGTTTTTTAACTTTGAGTAAATATAATTCTAAAATAACTATATTCAATTATATTATAGTTATTATTTATAGTATTTTGTATATTATAATTGGATAAAATTAATTATAAATATTTTAATAAAATAATTTATGTTTAAAACAATATTTATTTTATTTTACTTAATTATTTAGTTATCAAAATAATTTTTATTATATTACAAATAATAATAAAAATATTATTATAATAATATTAAATGTATTTTAATTAAATGATATTTAATATTTAATAAATTTAAAGAATATAATTTAAATAATATCTTATTAAAAATATTTAAAATAAAATATAATTTAAAATTATTTTTATAATAATAAATTTTATTGTATAATTTTTATTCCAAATTTTTTATTTATATAAGGTGAGAGGCAATTAGGTCTGAGGAACAATATTATCGCCGATCAAAGAAAACAAATTCCTTTATTTTGTTAAGATCTCGGCTTTCCACCTTCGACACTATAGCCCATCTCAGGTATCACAAAGCAAGGTGTTCTATTTACGGTAGTGTTACTCGGTTGAGTTCACGTATGTCATCTTTCTCTCTCTCTCTCTCTCTCTCTCTCTCTCCATAAAGTTTGCTCTTATCATATTCTGCTCTCGCTGGCAATCATTGTCTGCGTGCAGTCCGGTTCCATTGGGGTTGAGCCAGCGTATAAGTTTAGTCATTCAAGCGCTGACTACAAATTCATATTCGTCGATTTCTAAAATTTACAACATTGTTGACAGTTGAAACCACGAGTGATTCTATTTGTACCAATGGGTCACAAACTCCATCAACATGTCAATTTTATTAAATGAGAAATCAGAGGGGACTCTCAAGTATTTATGGAACATGTGGTTTATTTTTTGAGTGAGGATGGATGCAATTTTAGTGGTGATATGTAGATTTTTACTGAAACCACTGCACATGAATTTGAAAGTAATCGAAAAAAGGAAAGAATAGTCGTAGAGATTGGGTTTGGGAGTGGAAGTTAGCGAACTCTATGTCTCTATATTACTTTTTTATTATGTTTGGTGGTTTTGTTTTAAAATATTGGTTTTACGAGTTTATTTGTCTGTGAAGTAACTACTCAATAGTAATATTTTAATTTTTCTCCAATTTGATCTCTTTTGCTAATAATTGCAACGTAGCATCAACATTTGGGAAGAGTGCTTCCTTGCCGGAGTAGTCTGATTGGTATTCTGTTTCTTTGATGTTGTTTATGATAAATTTTTTTTCTTTAGGTGACGTTTGGTTTGTTTGGAGTGAATGGAAAGGAATCAGAATTGATTCCTTTTATTTTGTGTGTTTGGTTGGGCGGAACAGGGGATGAAATGAAATCGATTACTAAAAGAGAAAGAATTGTGATTCCTTCTCCTCTTTAGGAATCATAATTTCATTCCGATCTAAACTTTTTTTTTCAATTTTACCCTCAATCAAAATATAACTCTAAACTCAAATCCCAAAACCCAAAACCCTAAATCCAAATTCTAAAACCCTAAACCCTAAATCCAAAATCCCAAACCCTAAACCCTAAATCCAAAATCCCAAACCCTAAATCCCTAAACCTAAACCTCAAATCCCTAAACCCCAAATCTCAAATCCAAAATTCCTAAACCCAAAACCCTAAAACCTAAATCCCAAAATCTTAACCCTAAACCCTAAATCCTAAAACACTAAACCCAAAACTCTAAACCCTAAACCTTAAACCTCAAATCCTTAAACCTTAAACCCCAAATTCTAAATCCTAAATCCAAAATCCCAAATTCTAAAACCCTAAACCCTTTTTAGAAAAATAATAATTTTAACCCTAAACCTTAACACACAAATATAATCATAAACTCAAAATCTTAAATCTTAAATCCCAAATAAGAATGTAAACGTGTGACTTGTAACCCATAAAATAATATATTTTGTTTATAAATATTAAAGGATATAATAATTTTAAAATTTATTATTTATATTATATATTTATTTATGTATATGTATGTTAAATCTTATAACTTCGTTAAATAAGAATGTAAACCTGTGACTTGTAACGAGTCAATTATCCTAATTATATTTTTAAAGTATACGTTTTCTTATAATTATAAATGAATATATAGATAAGAATAATTTAATTTTTGTCACCGTACTTTCAAGAAGTCCCTTGCGAGAGAAGAAGAAGAAGAAGAAGAAAAAAGAAAAGAGAAAAAAAAAAAACTCAATCCATTCGATTCGCATAGCAAATTTCTCTCTCTCTCTCTCTCTTCCTCCCCCTGACAGCGCCCAGGCCAGTAATCCTCTACAGCTCAACTATTGCATTTCGCTAAGCTCCATTGCCACAGCCAATAGTCTCCACAGTCCACTCTCCCGCTCTCTTGCCATTGGCCGTTCTCCATCAGTCTATCTTCTCTCGTAATATGTAAGATACTCAGTTTCTGATTCTCAAATTTGGGTTTACAGCTGGTCGTTTGAAATGATTTCTTTGTCGTTATCTGAAGATAGTTTTCGTGATTTATTTCAATTAAAGAAAATCTATCAGTTTCATTTAGAATAAGGTTATCGCTTTCGCTTTTCTGCTTGGTTGGGTTTTAGTAATAGGTAATTATTTTTTTTTATTGTAAGTTTTAGTTATTGGAATGGATGAAAATAACTGGGCTCTGTTTTATCAAGCTTCTGTTTTTATGGCTTCAGTTTTGTTCTTTATGCTTAGATTTGCGGACCTTGTATGATCCTGTGATATATTAGCTAGTTTAACGATTAGTGATCTCCTTTATGTACTTTGAATCTATGTTACATGGACTCGACACCGAGTATCTTAAGTTTTTGGATACGGATCCGTGTATCGAACTCGTCTATTTTTCAATTTTTCTTTAAATTTCTACAAATTTAGAGTGTTGAGTAACCACACACATATCCATGTTGTATCTGTTAGACACGGTTACTTCATGAAAAATAAATGGTTCATGTAACACAGCTTTGAATCACTCAAAAGTGTTGTTATGAACTTTTTAATACATTTGAAGTTTCTTCTTATGGATTTGTTGAATGCTTGAAATAATACTAATTAAATTTTGTAAACTGAATTTCTCAATTCTCACCTTAATTTCCCCCTTACTTTTTTCATTGTTTTTTTGAAAAATTTAATTGACAAAAACTTAGAATGCAAAGGTCAAAAACAGTAACAATAAAAACTCACTAAATAATTTAAGGTTTAGGGATTTAGGGTTTAGGGTTTAGGGTTTAGGGTTTAGGGTTTAGGGTTTTGGGATTTAGGGTTTAAGATTTTGGGATTTAGGTTTTAGGGTTTTGGGTTTTGGGTTTTAGGGTTTAGGGATTTGGGATTTGGGATTTGGGGTTTAGGGATTTGAGGTTTAGGGATTTGGGGTTTAGGGTTTGGGATTTTGGATTTAGGGTTTAGGGTTTTAGAATTTGGATTTAAGGTTTTGGGTTTTGGGTTTTGGGATTTGAGTTTAGAGTTATATTTTGGGTGAGGGTAAAATTGAAAAAAAAAAGTTTAGATGAGAATGAAATTATGATTCCTAAAGAGGAGAAGGAATCACAATTCCTTCTCCTTTAGTAATCGATTTCATTTCATCCCCTGTTACGCCCAATCAAACACACAAAATAAAAGGAATCAATTCTGATTCCTTTCCATTCACTCCAAACAAACGAAACGTCACCTAAAGAAAAAAAAATTTATCATAAACAACATCAAAGAAACAGAATACCAATCAGACTACTCCGGCAAGGAAGCACTCTTCCCAAATAACCCAAATGTTGATGCTACGTTGTAATTATTAGCAAAAGAGATCAAACTGGAGAAAAATTAAAATATTACTATTGAGTAGTTACTTCACAGACAAAGAAACTCGTAAAACCAATATTTTAAAACAAAACCACCAATCAGAAAACATAATAAAAAAGTAATATAGAGACATAGAGTTCGCTAACTTCCACTCCCAATCTCTGCGACTACTCTTTCCTTTTTTCGATTACTTTCAAATTCATGCGCAGTGGTTTCAGTAAAAATCTACATATCATCACTAAAATTGCATCCATCCCCACTCAAAAAATAAACCACATGTTCCATAAATACTTGAGAGTCCCCTCTGATTTCTCATTTAATAAAATTGACATGTTGATGGAGTTTGTGACCCATTGGTACAAATAGAATCACTCGTGGTTTCAACTGTCAACAATGTTGTAAATTTTAGAAATCAACGAATATGAATTTGTAGTCAGCGCTTGAATGACTAAACCCATACGCTGGCTCAGCCCCAATAGAGCCGGACTGCACGCAGACAATGATTGCCGGCGAGAGCAGAATATGATAAGAGCAAACTTTATGGAGAGAGAGAGAGATAGAAAGATGATATACCTGAGCTCAGCCGAGCAGCACTACCGCAAATAGAACACCTTGCTTTGTGATAACTGAGATGGGCTATAGTGTCGAAGGTGTAAAGCCGAGACCTTAACAAAATAAAAGAATTTGTTTTCTTTGGTCGGCGATAATATTGTTCCTCGGACCTAATTGCCTCTCACCTTATATAAATAAAAAATTTGGGATAAAAATTATACAGTAAAATTTATAATTATAAAAATAATTTTAAATTATATTTTATTTTAAATATTTTTAATAAGATATTATTTAAATTATATTCTTTAAATTTATTAAATATTAAATATCATTTAATTAAAATACATGTCAAGCTTGGAGAGAGCAAGCTCATCTTCTGACTGATTTCCAGATTATGCCTAGTCAGTATGGCTCTTCTCACTACCAAGATGTGAACTTTTTTCTCTGCACAGTCCCACGGCCGGAGATTTCTACTGGTGAAATTCTCAGGAGTTTGGTATTATTATTACAACAAAGATATGCAACTTGAATGATTGATTCCATTCTAAATTTGCTTGAGTGGAATTGGAAAGCTTTTCTTAATCTTTGCAATTCCCGCGGTGATAATTGTAGAAGGAGTAGTCAAAGGATATGTAAACCCATGTTTTGATATTGTTGAGAAACTGTTGAATACAATCATTAGTTGGTTTTTTAACTTTGAGTAAATATAATTCTAAAATAACTATATTCAATTATATTATAGTTATTATTTATAGTATTTTGTATATTATAATTGGATAAAATTAATTATAAATATTTTAATAAAATAATTTATGTTTAAAACAATATTTATTTTATTTTACTTAATTATTTAGTTATCAAAATAATTTTTATTATATTACAAATAATAATAAAAATATTATTATAATAATATTAAATGTATTTTAATTAAATGATATTTAATATTTAATAAATTTAAAGAATATAATTTAAATAATATCTTATTAAAAATATTTAAAATAAAATATAATTTAAAATTATTTTTATAATAATAAATTTTATTGTATAATTTTTATTCCAAATTTTTTATTTATATAAGGTGAGAGGCAATTAGGTCCGAGGAACAATATTATCGCCGACCAAAGAAAACAAATTCCTTTATTTTGTTAAGGTCTCGGCTTTCCACCTTCGACACTATAGCCCATCTCAGGTATCACAAAGCAAGGTGTTCTATTTACGGTAGTGTTGCTCGGTTGAGTTCAGGTATGTCATCTTTCTCTCTCTCTCTCTCTCCATAAAGTTTGCTCTTATCATATTCTGCTCTCGCCGGCAATCATTGTCTGCGTGCAGTCCGGCTCCATTGGGGCTGAGCCAGCGTATGGGTTTAGTCATTCAAGCGCCGACTACAAATTCATATTCGTCGATTTCTAAAATTTACAACATTGTTGACAGTTGAAACCACGAGTGATTCTATTTGTACCAATGGGTCACAAACTCCATCAACATGTCAATTTTATTAAATGAGAAATCAGAGGGGACTCTCAAGTATTTATGGAACATGTGGTTTATTTTTTGAGTGAGGATGGATGCAATTTTAGTGGTGATATGTAGATTTTTACTGAAACCATTGCGCATGAATTTGAAAGTAATCGAAAAAAGGAAAGAGTAGTCGCAGAGATTGAGAGTGGAAGTTAGCGAACTCTATGTCTCTATATTACTTTTTTATTATGTTTGGTGGTTTTGTTTTAAAATATTGGTTTTACGAGTTTCTTTGTCTGTGAAGTAACTACTCAATAGTAATATTTTAATTTTTCTCCAATTTGATCTCTTTTGCTAATAATTGCAACGTAGCATCAACATTTGGGTTATTTGGGAAGAGTGCTTCCTTGCCGGAGTAGTCTGATTGGTATTCTGTTTCTTTGATGTTGTTTATGATAATTTTTTTTCTTTAGGTGACGTTTGGTTTGTTTGGAGTGAATGGAATGGAATCAGAATTGATTCCTTTTATTTTGTGTGTTTGGTTGGGCGGAACAGGGGATGAAATGAAATTGATTACTAAAGGAGAAGGAATTGTGATTCCTTCTCCTCTTTAGGAATCATAATTTCATTCCCATCTAAACTTTTTTTTTCAATTTTACCCTCACCTAAAATATAACCCAAAACCCTAAATCCAAATTCTAAATCCCAAATCCCTAAACCTCAAATCCCTAAACATCAAAACCCTAATCCTTAAATCTCAAATTCCAAATCCAAAATCCCAAATTCTAAAACCTTAAACCCTTTTTAGAAAAATAATAATTTTAACCCTAAACCTTAACCCACAAATATAATCCTAAATCTCAAACCTCAAAACCCTAAACCCTATTTAGAAAAATAATAATTTTAATAATATATATTTTTTTAATTAAGGAATAATTATTTAGAAAAATAATGATTTCAATAATGTATTTTGTCTGACGAAAAAATAATAATTAAATGATATTATTTGAACTTTATTAAATGTAGGGGTATTAAGGTAATTTACAGTTTTTTCATTCCATTCCAGTGGCAAACCAAACACTGTAATTTTGGTTCCGAGCTTGATTCCAGTGGTCAAACCAAACAACATTATTTCCTTTTCATTCCATTCCATTCCGATTTCATTCCACGAACCAAACGCCACCTTAATATTTAAGAAATTATATTGTGCATTGTTAGTGTATTCATTGATGCATCCATCAATTCACTTGTCAAAATATAATATAAATGGTCCCACAACTATTTTAAGATTCTACATCCCATCATTACTTCCAATTTCATACTGACATGACATATTGATGTATACAACAAGTTGATACGTATAACATTGCTTCTAATGTGTCTTCAAGGTTTTCTTCAAGCCCCTTAAAAGCCTAATTGACAACATCTGCAGTTTTTTCTTGTCCTGATGATTTTTCACTAGTTTTTTTAGATGTTGTCATTGTATTCTTCTCTGTTAATGAAATTTCCTTTTAAAGAAATTATCTTTATTTGCTTGGGGTTCGGGGGTGAGAAAGAAGCCAGGAAAATATGTAGGGAGTGGAGAAATTGAGGTTATATTACTATGGTCTTGTATTGGTTTGATTTATGTGTTATTGAATTTTTTTCAATATTTTTTTATTATTAATGGCATCATTGACGTTTTATAGGTCAAAAAAGAAGTTAAGCAGCCTTTTTAAAACAGATTAATAGAAGGTCCGTTGCCAACATATAAGGATATTTTGGGGGTCTTCAGCCTGTATTCCTCCTCAGAATCTCTATTATCTACCCCTCATTCTCTCTTTTTCTTGGGAGAAATCCTTGTTTGCTATTCACTTTATCTACCCCTCATTCTCTCTTTTTCTTGGGAGAAATCCTTGTTTGCTATTCACTTTAGGGACAAAAAATGTGAGTATATCAATTGTATCACTTTATTGTTTTTTTTTTTGGGTACAATAGAGAAAATGTTCATTTTTCCCTCTCTTTGGACTTTTCAATATGAAACTTCTTGTTCAACTTAGCAACATTTCTGATTTTTGTTCCTTTTTACATATTTAATTTGAATTCATTGAGCTTTTTAATTGAGTGTGTGAAAAAAAAAATCACTGAAATCATTAAGCAATATTGCAATTTTGGTGATTGTGTGCTATGTAGGTCAAGAATTTGTGTGAAGAATTTGCCAAAATATGTGAAGGAGGACCGCCTTCAAGAATTCTTCTCTAAGAATGGAGGAGAAATTACAGATGTCAAGGTCATGCGGACCAAGTATGATCCCTTATATTTTTAATTCTTTGCATTTCTTATACTCATTTTTCAGTTGTTTGCCTTTTATCACTGATTCATTGTTGATGATTGGCTTAATTAATTATTGGGATTATCTAGGGAAGGCAAAAGCAGGCAGTTTGCTTTCATTGGTTTCCATACAGAGCAGCAGGCTGAGGCAGCTATTCAATACTTCAACAAATCCTACCTTGATACTTGTAGAATTACCTGTGAGGTATATGCTTCCTTATTTTCATTGCGCATGATTTAGTTCTTTTTATCACTAAACTGGAGCTCTCTTCTTATGTGCTCTTTTTCTTATATGAGTGACTAGTTTTGTTTCATGCGCATATGCTTCAGTAATGCAATCTGCTCACAAGTTCTTTTGAATTGCATAAAAACCTGTCGAAATCTTTAAGACGGGTAATTTATGAGAAATCTTAGCAAACTTATAATCTGTAGCTGATTCTGTTATGCGGTTTGCATTTTGAGATTGATGCAATGTAGCTTTGTTGATTGACTTTGGCTGAACATATATAGTAGATGAGCAAGGGGTAAAGTCATCCAATCCCATACGGGCATGCACACATTCTCGCATGAGTGCATGTGAATGTTTTCAGCTTGAATTTAAAATTACTTCCCTTAATCATTGATAAGCTGTACATAGAAGATAGACACTGAAGAATGATATTTCAGAATAACTTTTAAGTTTTCATTTTTTTTAACGTAACCAAACTATATTGTCCTCCTTGCTTTAAAGCAAACATGCTTGTTTGCACTTTCAAGACATATTCAGTTGCACAAATTATCAGGGAAAAAAAAGACCTATTAACTTACATTCATTTACAAATGTAAGACTAAATTTGATCAACTTTCAGATTGCTCATAAAGTTGGGGATCCAAACATTCCTCGTCCTTGGAGTCATTATTCTTCTAAGAAACAAAATGAAACAGCTGAAGATGGTGGAAAAGTTGCTGGAAATAAAAAATTGAGTATTTTGGGGTATGGAAGAGAGAGAGAAACTCACGATAATGAGGCTTCGAATGATGACCCTCAGCTTCAGGAATTTCTAGAAGTCATGCAGCCACGGGTTAAGTCAAAATTGTGGGCAAATGACTCATCAATAGCTCCCGTGGCTAATAAAACTGGAAAAACCACAGAGAAGCAAACTTTAACAAACAAGAGAAGTACGGATGAATTGTTTCCATTGTTTGTGGAGTCAGATAACGAGATGGAAAATGAGTTGCCAAATGAGCTGGAAATTAATGAATCTGAAAATCTAGTTCGAAGTGATGTCATGTCAGATATGGATTACTTCAAGAGTAGAGTGAAGAAGGACTGGTCTGGTTCGGACAGTGATGACAGAGATGATGAAAAATCTTTAAAGGGAAGCTTAAATGGCCAGGATATTCAAGGTACAGTTTCGGATCGACAGCCTACTGCCCCTACAAAGGCTATCTTTCAGGGTAAGGTTCATGAGGAAGATCCTGAAAACCCCAGCAGTGATGTGCTTCACGTAGGGAACCCATTATCAAGTCTGAAAGAAGAGAATGTTGATGTTCTTGAGACTGGTCGTCTTTTTGTTCGTAATCTTCCATATACGACTACGTAAACATCTTCTCCTTTTAATGCAGCAGTCTCTTTGTTTACATATATAGTTTATTATTTTTTGTGTATGGGTGTAACCTATGTGTTGCAAAAATTATGCTAAATGGTATTTTTGATAATTATCTGGTTTTCTTTCTTGCCATAATAATTTAATTCTTAATCTAAATTATTTGATCAGGGAAGAGGAATTGGAGATGTTGTTTAGAAAGTTTGGAGAAGTCTCACAAGTCCATCTTGTCCTTGATAGAGATACAAAACGATCCAAGGGAATTGCTTATGTTCTCTACACTATTCCAGAATGTGCAACAAGGTACATGGTTTGGCTTTAAAATCTAGTATTTGTTTCTTTATTTTTATTTTTTGGAACAATTTTTTTTAAGGATCCTGGTCAATTAAAGAACAATTGTTCTTTTCTTGTTGATTTGGATACGATGGGTATCTTTCACATTTTTAATTTTTAAGGCTTATGATAATGAGCATACATGACCTCTTTTTCATTTTGTTTGTGTTCATTGTTTTGATTAAACTAATATGTTTCCTTGTTTTTACTTTCTCTTCTGTCTAGCTTTTTATTCATTCATTGACCAAATTACCTGATGACATAGAAGGGTTGAAGTATTATTGTTTCTTGTCAGTTGCTCATTTATCACGTTCCGCTTTGAGGGTCTTGTTTCTATACATATCCAAGCATATATTCCATAATGTGTATAATCGTAGTATTTTATTTTCTCTTAAACATCAATCCTCTTAACAATTTTTCGGTTGATTTTTCTATTGGAATGAAGGGCATTAGAAGAGGTAGACGATTCAATTTTTCAAGGAAGGTTGTTGCATGTTATGCCAGCAAAACAAAAGAACCCATCTGAGAAGCAAGGGTAAGTACTATTATCCTACATTTTTCTCTTTTCCTTAAATCAAGTTCACCATTTCCTGAGAATTTCTTTTGTCAATACCGGTCTCATTCATACTTCAGAACAAATGCCTCAGGCATAATAGAACCCGTTTAAGCATGGATGCTAATTTCTGAGGGGTTGAAAGTACACCATTGATATCCAGTGGATTCCATATGGTTTGCATGTGTTTTTTTTTGTGTTAAAATCATTGTTTAGCAGAACTAGAAGTCAAAAACTGTAGAGAAAATAACCAACAGTTTATATACTATTATTCAACCGAGACTTCACATTAAAATATGAAAACTGGTTATTATATTATTGTTTGAAGGTGAAAAGTTCCAAAAAAAATTTATTCCTCTCCTGCTCCACATTGGAGGCAATTTTAAAAATACACCGAATTGTTTTTTCCAAGATGTGCTACTGACAGTGCCAGTTGCATTAACTACAAGGCTAAAAGGGTAACCACGGAAGGGAAAAGAGTGAAGAAGGTGGGATGTTATATCTGGCATGGATGATGGAAAGAAGCTGTGGTTACATCATTTTGATCTCAAAATATTTGCATGCTTTGCTGTAAAGAATACCTAAAGATCTACACCTGTTGCAGTACATTTTTCATTTCTATGAACCTAATTTTACAGATTTTAGATTTTTATTTATTCTTTGCATCTAAATATGCAAAATAAATGCAATAATTTTGTTTTGATTATTCAGTCAATTTTTAAGAACATTTTCCCAGTACCCACATAATAAGCATGGATGTGACATTGCTTTACTATAGGACTGAGACTTCAGTGGACCAAGGTTTAAAAACATTTAAGCAACGGAGGGAAGAAGAGAGGAAGGCAGCTGAAGCTAATGGAGATACAAGAGCATGGAATACTTTTTTCATGCGCTCTGATACTGTAAGTTCCAAATCATCATAAATAAAGCAGTTGAATATAGTTTCGTGACATTCCATTGCTCAACTTTTGAAAAGCATTTGAAGTGTTTGGCTTGTCTTTTTTTGATCATCATGTTACTACATCATTCCTGTCTTAAGAAGGGCCTGAGTTTTTGTATCTGGAATTTTAATTCGTTAAATTTACGTAATTGTATTCTGTATTGTTGAGGTCCTACTAATTTTTCATGCCAGATGATTTCTGAAATTGATACTGATTTTCATTTTTTGTATATTAATAGGTTATTGAGAACATTGCAAGGAAGTATGGTGTGAATAAGAGTGACCTCCTTGATCCAGAAGCTGATGATCTTGCAGTGCGTGTTGCACTGGGAGAAGCTCAGGTGATTGCAGAGACAAAGAAGGCTCTTACAAATGCTGGAGTGGATATAGAATCCCTGGAGAGCTTTGCTGATGGGAAAACTGATGGTATGAAAAGAAGCAACCATGTGTTATTAGTAAAGAACTTGCCATATGCTACATCTGATGGTGAACTAGCTAAGATGTTTGGAAAATTTGGGAGTCTGGACAAAGTCATTCTGCCCCCAACAAAGTCAATGGCCCTGGTATGTTCTTATGTCGGTCATTTTCTGCATGTTTTTGGGGCATAGAGTTTGAAGAAATAGTTTGATTAAAAGAGCTAATTATTTGTCTCCAACTAATGCATCCATTGATTTACTTGTGAGCTAATTATCTGCCTACAACCCTGAAGATAGTTTCCTGTAATCTTCAAGATCTCAACTTGTAAGATTGTGACAAAGATTCAAATATTTTGCTTGATTGGTTGGGGAAGGGAACGCTTAAGGTTGAGTAGGCATTATGCTGTGTTATAGTTTGCGCTAGGCCTCTAGGCAGAGAACTACTTCATGTTGCAAATTTTTAATCACATGTCCCAATAGTCCCTGTCGTTCTTTATTTATGCAGTCTTTCAGCTGAATCTCATCTTCCTCTCTTCAACATTTGAAGAATAATGTATCATATATTCTTTCTTTAAACTAATGTTATCAGTTTAATCCCACTCTATGAGCATTTTAAGTTAGTGTATTACGCTGTATCCTCTAAGTTCTTTCTTTGTGGGACGATCTGTTAGGTCATTTTTCTTGAACCAGCTGCAGCTCGTGCGGCTCTTAAAGGACTAGCATACAAGCGGTACAAGTAAGTTCGTCATAGTTTCCTTTTTGTATTACTGGTTCAAAGTCCCCATGACTTGCATATGCTATATTTTATGCATAACATTTGCTTCAGCTATTTGGCCATCACAAAGCTCGGATTGGTTTAGTTGAACCAATTAAAAATGTGTTGAGCTTACTGGCTATTCAATTGCTGCATGTATTGAGAAATATAACGGTTTCAAAATGATAAACAAATGTTTTTAAAAAACAGGGGGGGGGGGGGGATTATTTGGACTCACTCCCAGAGCATCCGTGACTTAAGCAATCTCAGCAAATTGGCTCTGAATTCTGTGTATGCTCTTCTTTTTGTGTTTTGTTTTGGGTCACTCTACATGCTTGTAGCATGAAACTAGTGTCAGAGTTGATAAACTTTTGTTGATAACATAGGGATGGACCATTGTACTTGGAATGGGCTCCGGCCAATGTTATTTGCACATCTGGTTTAGTTGAAAAGAAGAATGCTATTATCGGTGAAAATGAAGCCAAAAGGGCCATGTCAGAGCAACATGTTCAAGGAATATCAGATGAAGATGTTGATCCTGATAGAGTAGAGGTATTTCCTTCTATGTGCATATGCCATTGCCTTTAATTTTATTTATTTCTTCTTGTTCTACAAGATTAGTTTGTATGCATGCGTAGTGTTTTTTAGATGATGACCTCTCTCCATCATGCACTAGCTGTTGATATGACCATCAGCTAATAACTTGATAAGTTTTAATATCCACGCATTCCCAGCTAGAAGGTAGTTTTAGGCTTTGCAAGTCTCGAATATAAATTGTATTCTACAATTTTCTTTTTCTTGTAGTTTGCTTCTGGATCTTGTTTCAGAATATTGTGTGAGATCAGATACATAAATAATCTCATGATTGAAGTAGAAGTACTACACTAGACGATAGGGAAAACATATTTTCTGATTAAACATCAACAAAAGCATTAATTACATTGCTTATTGATCATTAGTGGACGGGGAAAAAATTACTCAGATGACTTGGTAATGGATAGAAATATTTGACTTCACCTCGAAACAAGCTGGTTTGGCAAGTCTTATAGATAGCAAGCATTAAATATAAGCTCGATTTGTAACTTTTTAAAAAAAATTCAAAAGCTGCTCCAGATTCATAATCTGTGCCCTTAGAAACCTCTTCTGATTTGTGATTAAATGACAAAAAACAATTGAACAGTCTTTAATGTATAGACCTGATCTAGAGGTGATCTATTCTTCAAATCCTGATGTTTTGCTATTTTATTGTGTATAGAATTCTTGAATTCTTAGTTATTGTTTAGTAATGTATGTTGTTGTCTAATGTTTTCCAGTCACGGTCTCTATTCGTCAAGAACCTGAACTTTAGGACATCTGATGACAGTTTGAAAAAGCATTTCAGTGATCACATGAAGCAGGGAAAAATTTTGAGTACCAAGGTACAACTCTTGGTTGATTATATTTTTTTTGGCTGATTCGATTGGACTTCCTGATAATTTAATTGATTAATTTTTCTTTTCTATACTGCAGGTAAAGAAGCACTTAAAAAACGGGAAGCTTGTCTCCATGGGTTATGGTTTTATAGAGTTTGATTCTTTGGAGACAGCTACAAGTACTTGCACAGATTTACAGGTAAATAGACCAAAAGCAAATTCATGTAGGAGAGGCTATGGAAGTTGTTCTAACATTGAACTCAAATGCTTTTTTAACAATTTTCCAGGGAACTGTCTTGGATGGGCATGCTCTTACCTTACAACTTTGTCATGCAAAGAAAGATGAACAAGTGCGGAAAAAAGTAGAGAAGGACAAAAGTTCAACTAAATTGCTTGTGAAAAATGTAGCTTTTGAGGCAACAAAGAAAGATCTGAGGCAGCTTTTTAGTCCATTTGGCCAGGTGACTTTTAAATTTTAATTGGTAGTTATTTTAAAGGGTAATTCATAAGAGGACAAAGCTGTATAACCTTAAGGAAGTCAGGAAAATAAATGTAGGTAGGTAGATAATAAGTAATGTTAATAATGGTAAGAAATAGATAGCATATATTATCTTCTTAGCCAGGTGATTGTTAAGTTTTAATAAGGATATTTGTTTGAAGTTTTCAAAAAGTTTGGGACTACTAAAGCGGTTAAACCTTGTATGACTTGCTAGATATTACCTGTAATATTTTTTGCATTTAGAATCTTTGTTATTTTGGCAGCTTAAAAGCTTACGAATTCCAAAGAAATTTGGAAATCATAGAGGTTTTGCTTTCGTGGAGTTTGTTACAAAGCAGGAGGCAGAGAATTGTCTCAAAGCCCTTTCAAGTACCCATCTATATGGTCGACATTTGGTAAGTCATAGGGTCATTAATTTCTTTTTATTCAAATGCGCTTCAACTCTCCTAAAAAATATATCCATAACTTTCCACTATAACATTCAGGTGATAGAGAGAGCAAAAGAAGGCGAGACGTTGGAAGAGTTACGTAAACGAACAGCTGATCAGTTTGCTGATGAACATAATGGATTTCAAGATCCAACCAAGTTGTCCAAGAAGAGGAAACAGATGGCTGTATTGGATGAGGGTAGGATGAAGTTTGAAAGGATTTCAGATTATTAACATATCCAAAGGAAAAATTCTATTAGGAAGGTTTGATAATTCAATGTCTCTTACCCATTTTAGGCCTGTTAGTTTATGCAACATGATTTATAACATTGTGGTTAAATGTTTAACTTATAGGCTAAAAGGGATAGTAATGGGCATGATGATTAGTGGTAACCAAAGTGCATTTGTACCATACCGTTTAATTACGATTGACATTTTGATAGTTCACGAGCTCCTCTATATTATAAGATTGAAAACCTAAAGCTTATGACCGGTTGAAATACCTTTGTTGTCTTTACTTCAAACGTTGCCAAGATGTCTTATTCAAAGTGGTGGCTTATCAAGTTAAAGCTGAATGCCCAGCTTTGTGTTTATGGGTAGAGGCATGAATCGGGCTTTTAGCGTTTTGAAAGATGTCTTATTCAAAGTGATGGCTCAAGAGACCATTTAGAACATTTTGATATTGAATTTCATCCGATTTGTTCTCTGTATAATATATATTATTAGAATATTATTACTGTTATCAATTTTAGTGAGGGAAGGAGAACGAATATGCTAATCATTATGATTACCTTACATTGATTTCAAGTAATTTTGGGAAATAATAGTTGTTTATGACTTGTGAGGAGGTAAAAGTTCTCACAATTTTTTAGTATCTATTAAAATATAAATGGTTTAAAATAAATAAGTATAATATTTACTTCACTAAATTAATAAATTATTTAAAAAAATTTGCACTAGTTTTAATTCTTTTGGATATTTTACACATTATATATATATATTCTAAAGTGATTTTATAATATAATTATATTTGTAAAAAAATATAATATTAATATATATTTAGTTTTCATAATCCACGTATTTATAATTGTAATAACATTCTTACCCACACCTAATTAATTATGATTAATTTGAGAAAAAATCTTCTAATTTTTATTAATAATCATAATTTCAATTGTAATTTCCTTTCTTATTTTTAAATAGATATCGCTATTTGAATTAACAACCTAAAACACAAATTCAATCCAATATGTCACCAATTATTTTTTAAGTGAAAATTAGGTGTTTACTTCTATTTAAAAAGCAAAGGTATTGGTGGTTCAACGACGTGGTTGACTCATTGTTTTTTTAATTAATAAATCTTAAAAATTTAATTTTTAAAGTATTATTTATATATTATTATAATATCAATTTTTTTAAATATAATGCTATAATGACATCAAGGCTTAAATTTATACTTTTAAATATCATTTGATTATATAATTATGATTAAATTTTTATTTAAATTATATATAAATTATTTTTTCCAAATACTTAAATAAGTTTTATTTTTACTATCTTTGTTACTCATTTTTAATAAATAAAATATATATAATTATAACATGAAAACTTAAATTACTATCTTTGTTACCCATTTTTAATAAATAAAATATGAATAATTATAATATCAAGATTTAAATTTATGCTTTATGTATGACATTTACACTTATCATATTACTATAAAGTTATGATCATATTTTTTTGTCTAATTCATATATAAATTAAATTACACTTAAATAATTTTTTTTTGTCATAATTGTAGTATCTTTTTAAGCAAAATTTATACTAAATTTTAAAAAAATTGATTTTTAAGTTAATAAATTTAAAAAATTAAATTAAATTTTTTTTACATAATTATAATATAAAGACTCTTAAATTTATACTATAAATTAAAAAATTAGATTTTTAAATATAATGTGTATAATTTTATTATAAAGACTTAAACTTATGTTTTATATATGACACTTTACACTTATCATATTAATATAAAATTATGACATATTTTTTATTTTAAATTATGTATAAATTAAATTATAGTTAAATTTATTTTTATAATATTATTATTTAGATAAATAGTTATTTTTTTGAATAATTAAACATTTATATTCATACACGTATATTTTATAGGTGTGATTAAAAAATAAATTATACTATAAAAATTTATAATATTAATTTTTTCCCTCGCAGTCAGGTTTAGTGAGTCCAAAGACGCCTAAATAATTTATGTTGTTATTTTAAATTTTATATTTGTATTAATAGTATTATTTTTATTAAAAAATTATTTAAAATATAAATTAATTTTATTAAATAATTATGTAAAAACAAATTATATAAATTAAATTATCATTTCATTTTTTTTATTTTTATTGACACAACATATATTACATAAAATAATATGTTTTGTTTATAAGTATTAAAATTTATTATTTATATTATATATTTATTTATGTATATGTATGTTGTTAAATCTTATAACTTCATTAAATAAGAATTTAATCATGTGACTTGTAATGAGTTAATTATCCTAATTATATTTTTAAAATATACGTTTTCTTATAATTATAAATAAATATATAGATAAAAATAATTTAATTTTTGTCACCATACTTTCAAGAAGTCCCTTTCGAGAGAAGAAGAAGAAGAAAAAAAGAAAAGAGAAAAAAAAAAAAAACTCAATCCATTCGATTCGCATAGCAAATTTCTCTCTCTCTCTCTCTCTCTCTCTCTACCCCGACAGCGCCCAGGTCAGTAATCCTCTACAGCTCAACTATTGCATTTCGCTAAGCTCCATTGCCACAGCCAATAGTCTTCACAGTCCACTCTCCCGCTCTCTTTCCATTGGCTGTTTTCCATCAGTCCATCTTCTCTCATAATATGTAAGATACTCAGTTTCTGATTCTCAAATTTGGGTTTATAGCTGGTCGTTTGAAATGATTTCTTCGTCATTATCTGAAGATAGTTTTCGCGAATTATTTCAATTAAAGAAAATCTATCAGTTTCATTTAGAATAAGGTTATTGTTTTCGCTTTTCTGCTTGGTTGGGTTTTAGCAATAGGTAATTATTTTTTTTATTGTAAGTTTTAGTTATTGGAATGGATGAAAATAACTGGGCTCTGTTTTATCAAGGTTCTGTTTTTATGGCTTCAGTTTTGTTCTTTATGCTTAGATTTGCGGACCTTGTATGATCCTGTGATATATTAGCTAGTTTAATGATTAGTGAGCTCCTTTATGTATTTTGAATCTATGTTACATGGACTCGACACCAAGTATCTTCAGTTTTTGGATACGGATCCGTGTATCCAACTCGTCTATTTTTCAATTTTTCTTTAAATTTCTCCAAATTTAGAGTGTTGAGTAACCACACACATATCCATGCTGTATCTGTTAGACACGATTACTTCATGAAAAATAAATGGGTCATGTAACACAGCTTTGAATCACTCAAAAGTGTTATGAACTTTTTAATACATTTGAAGTTTCTTCTTATGGATTTGTTGAATGCTTGAAATAATACTAATTAAATTTTGTAAACTGAATTTCTCAATTCTCACCTTAATTTCCCCCTTACTTTTCATTGTTTTTTTGAAAAATTTAATTGACAAAAACTTGGAATGCAAAGGTCAAAAACAGTAACAATAAAAACTCACTAAATAATTTAATTAAAAAACTAAGTCATGATTAATTAAAAAAATAATTACTAATGGCACATTTGTTATTTTTCCAAAAGTAGGGATATTATAGTTATGCTATTGATTGATACGTTTATATAGCGTTTATAATTTTATTTATATTTAGATGTTTTAGATTAGAATAATTTTTGTGCTTATTTTTAATCAAAATTAATTTTAATTAATCAAGGGCTTTATTTATATTTCTCGCTTAGGGCCTCTTGAGCCGCTCTTGCATATACTTATGGTTGTTTCCAATTTCCAGGTGCATTATCCTTTGTGGTTGTACACAGCACTGATGTTTAGAAGCAACAATGTTGCTGCAAGGATTTTCGAGCGCCAAATTTACACTCCTCCTGCTGGCACCAGTGTACCCTACTTCTTGCTCTTTTAAGTAGAGAGACTTCTTTATTTTATCTAAAGAACTCTCTCTACTTTAGAGAGATTCTAATTTGATAAAATTTTGCTTCTTTTGTTCTTTAAATCTATTAGCTTATAAGACAAACACTTTCATGCTTTGGCTGCAACTTGAGGCCAAAACTATTGTTCCTCAACTTTGGTCCTAGTCTCATCTTATTTTTAAAATTTAAAACTGAGTCCTAACATATGCACCAGCTGATTTCATATTTCTTAAAAGAAATGGAAGAAGCAAAATTAAAGATCCACCAATGTTTTGTATGCTATTTTGATGATTGAAAGCTTTCTAGGGAAGATAATGTTAGTGCATAAATGATAGACGCTGGAGCAGAAAATTAAACAATTATTTGATTTTTCCTGAATGGTGAAGCTTAAACAACTATATGATTTTGCCTGAATGGTGAAGCTTAAGCCATTGTTCCTAAACTTTGGTCTAACACTCAAATCTCACTTTCTTGTATTTTAAGCTAAAATTTGGACACTTCACTCAAATTTTAAGTTTAGATCCATATCCTTGGATAAATGAAGGGTAAAATTAAAAAGCTTATTCAACGCTTGCAGGTCCATTATGCTAGGCAATTTTATGAGAATTTAGTTCCCAACTGTACCATATATGATGTGGAGTGTCCAGATCATTTATTTCGCAAGTTCACCGACGATGGCCAGTACCTTGTTTGTTTTAGTAGAAATCACCAAGAAGTGATTGTGTATAGACCAACCTGGCTTTCATATTCATGCAAAGAAGAAGATTGTGATATTCATGGTCTTCCCTTGAAAGCAAATAGGTTTGATAGCTTCTTCACCCGACTATATTCTGTGTCACTTGCTTCCAGCAATGAGCTTATATGCAAGGATTTCTTCATTTACATGGAGAGTAAACAATTTGGATTATTTGCCACTTCTACTACTCAAACTCAAAATGCACCTGCTGTTGGAGGAGCTATTCAAGGAGTTCCATCAATAGAGAAAATAACTTTTCACGTCTTGAGGTGCATACCCTTAATTTCACGTAGTTATTAATTTTTGAAACTTAATAGCAATTTGAGCATGTGAAATACTATGCTTATTTATGGAGGCATCTCTAGCACTGCTCAGCAGTATTCTAATTCTTTCTTTTATAATTAGATTCGAAGATGGCATTATACTAGATGAAAAAGTCTTTGACAATGATTTTGTTAATTTGGCCCATAATATGGGTGTCTTCTTGTACGATGATTTACTGGCAATTGTATCACTCCGCTATCAAATAATTCATCTTATTCAAATTCGAGACTCTGGAAACCTTGTTGATGTTAGAGAAATCGGAGCATTTTGTCATGAAGATGATGAGCTTTTTCTCAATGCAAATGCTCAGGTTGGGTCACTTGTTTCTCTAGGGTTTGATGACATTTCAGTAACTGTAGAAAGCAACATATCTGTCTGCACCTTGCATGCATGGCTTGTCAACCTTATGTTTTTATTTGTAATTATTTTAATAAGGAAACTATATTCTGAATTTTAAAAAAGGAAAAGGGAGATCATAGTCTTTTCAAATGAGCAGTTTTATCTACATTTTTGAGCTTGCGTCTCAATTATAGATTGATGTATGAGGTCATTTTAATTAAAACCATTCAGACACCTAAGCAAAAGTGCAAATTAAAAAAAAATACTGGTTTATTGCCCAGCAAGAGTCAACTCATAAAATTGCAAGCTACTATTTCCTCCAAACTACTTGTTCATCATGGGGTTCGAGCTGAATAATAGTTGCATATTTCTTTATTTTTATTTTTAGTTTTTATCATGTTGTGATGTGAGGTTGACGGGTGGTTTTTGGTACTAAGTTAGCGTAGGAGCCTGAGCTTTAATCTGAGGAAGAAGAAACTTCCCAGAAATGGATAACTATGATTCTAACCAGAAAGTTGCATAAAATCAGAGAGTACTTTTTCAGTACAAAACTTGAGCAGCAAACCAAAACTGAATTCAATCTACCCTCCTCTGCTGCACTACTCTTCCTATTTCTACCAAAGTTTGTTATGCTAAAAGACAGAATAATAAACTTAAGACACCTCAGCTAAAAGCATTAAAAAAAAGTAAAATAGAGAGCAAATAAACAAGGCATTTGTAGGGTAAAATAAATGCTAAGTGGGGAAACTAAGCCCCTGCATCAGAAGTACTGTTATCATCTAAGAAATGTTATAATTCATGAATTAGAGGGTCAAAGGTTGAAAGGGTTAAATAGCCATTGGAGCAAGATTTTAGTCACTTTAGTAGTTTTAATGCAATATCATTGTTGTTGAGTAATGCTTAGTAGAATAATAGCTATGCTTTTTTTTTCTCTCTCTCTCCTCTTTTCTCTCCTAAGTTGCTACACATAATTAAATAATTAGAACCTTGTTTTTCTCTATCACGCGTTATAATTTATTATGTATTTTCTCTACCCTTGAAACATATTTTTAGTATGTTTAGCAAGAAACTAACAAACAAATATGTTTTTAGTTTCAGCATATATATCCAACAGGACTTTCATTGTTTAATTGTTGATAAAGCTATATAAGTTCAACTCTTGGTAAACTCAAGCTTAAGGCAAATGACTTTTATGCGACTAGATTAATGATTAGGGTCATAACTAACCAAGAAACCATTGAATTATGATTTCATTGTAGACAAATCCATATTTTCTAGTTTATGTTAAATGCAGTGGAACTATCAATCATCTCATTCAGCATAGTTTGGCAACTGCTGGTGATTTTTTTTATTTTTTTTGTTTACCTCTTAACTGACAGATAATATATTGATGGCAGTCTGTGGCTATTCATGATAAAAGCATGCTACATCAGCTGCCTGAAAATCCTATTGAGAATGGTTTGCACCAAGACCTGCTTAATTCAGACAATTGTTTTCTCACTGGTATAAAACAGCGTCTGCTTTCATTCATATTTCAAGGAATATGGAATGAAGAAACAGATCCTGCTTTGGTTAGTTACTTTACCTTCATTTCCGTTTTAGTTTTCGGTTCTTATCTTCTTTTTAATTTATTTTTTTTATAAGGTTTATCTCTTTGTGGGATACTTCTTATCTTCTATAGCATCAATAGTTCTGAAGAGTAGAAGCTAGGATAAAGAGAATAGCAGTCTGATGGGATCATTGCAAAAGTGAAGTAGAACTAGGGTGAGCAGTGGTTCAAACCAACTATGTTTCCCAATTTGAAACCAAAACCAATCCTGAGCGAATTATGAAACTCAAACTGAGACTGAACCAAGAAGATTATTAATCTTGGTTATCTTGTTGATAACATGCTTCTTCGGGCATTCTTGTCCAAACATAAACTATACAATCTTGGATATCTTGTTAAAAGATAAACGCTATCCATCCAAGAGTCCTAACCAAGGCATTCCAGTGTCTCCTTTACTATCTATCAATCTTTTTTCAGTTGAGTTTACTCATAGGCATTGCCTATTGCTCATCACCAAAGAAGATTGGCGAACTTGAAGTTTTGCATGTTGTTTTATGATTCCATTGGACAACTCGTCAGGAGTAAATTTTTTCTCGCCTGGTGGAAAGAGTAACAAGGGACATATTAGTAATTTATTAGAATTTTAGAATAACTAGAGTTAGTGTAATTAGTGTAATATAGATCAATTTCCTGTGAAAATTTTCCTCTAACTCATTTTTTTTAATTGTTATTGGATTATATGCTATTAACCTATGCAAACTCCAAGTTTGTTTCAGTTCTATTGTTGAGAAATTTTGTTTAATCTGCAATCTTTTTCACTCTCCAGAGAATCCAACATCTGAAGAAGAAGTTTTATTTCCATTTTCAAGATTACGTTGACTTAATTATCTTAAAGGTAGGTCTAAGCTTTTCATTTTATATGTACTTGTATGAATTTTTCTCTCCACATGAGTCAAAACTTCCCTTGCATGTTCTCAAGATTTAATTTAATTTTGTGTAATACACATCAAATACAACAGTTAACAAGGTGGTTCTGTCCCAACACTTTCAACAGGTACAATTCTTGGATCCGCAACACCTGCTTATTAAGTTTGGCAGTGTAGATGGAGGGGTGAGAATTTTAGTTATTTTACTTTGTGTATTAATATATTCAGGTTTGATCGATCAGCTTAACCTTTTTGTGTTTGTCCCTAATAGGCCACTGAAAGTTATTGCTGTCAACTATTGAGTTGCTTTCTGGAATTGGTTTCATTGATAGAAGCAGTTTGGTTTTCACTATTTTATTATACTTGATCTTTGTTGTTTCTAGGGTCTGCTATTTTGGGAAACCGCATGGTTTAATTCATATTTGTACGTTGTATTGTCTCCTTCATCTTGTAATTTGAAGCTGATCTTTTTGTTTGTTTATTTTCTCTTGGGGAGAGATCCTTAATCTTTGTTTGATTGCTTTGCCTGTTTTCAATGCCTTTTGGGACACTGCATGGTTTAATTCAATATTTGTACGTTGTATTGTCTACTTCATCTTGTAATTTGAAGCTGATCTTTTTTGTATTCTATTTTCTCTTGCTGAGAGACCCTTAATCCTTGTTTGATTGCTTTGCCTACTTTCCATGCCTTTAGAGATTCTTTGGAGTTATTAGTATTATAATTTAGGATTTGAGCCTTAGATTTGTATAAATTAGTGATTTTGTGATCTGCATCAGCATGATCTGTATTTTCATTATATATATTTGAAGCTTCAGGTATCACGAAGTGCCGATCACCACCCATCATTTTTTGCCATATATAACATGGAGACAACTGATATTGTGGCCTTTTATCAGGTAAATTCTATGAACTCCATGTGCTGTTTTATGTGATATCTCTTGTGCTGCACAAATTCTGATTTTTCACTACTTGCAGAATTCAGCAGATGAGCTTTATCTCTTGTTTGAGCAGTTCTGTGACCACTTCCATACAACACCAAGAAACTCTTTGTATATGAATTTTATATCTTCTCACTCAAATAATACTCATGCCCGAGAGCAACTTAGGTGTGTAAAAGTTAAAGCAAGTAGATCTGTGCAGGTGATGCTTTTCCATCTTAAATAATTACTATTCAATTTTATATCTATACACTGCATTGCCTGGATAGATCTTTTACTCTGTATTAAGGATAATAGCAATATTTATTTATGGCTCTTACTACGGCATAATTGTCATCGTTCAACATCTTTATTCTTATCAGCTGGTAATTTCTGCAGTTTGTGAAGAAGATGCTGGCTTCTCTACCCATGACTTGTCAGTCACAAAGTCCTTCCCCCTATTTTGATCAATCCCTCTATCGGTTCGATGAGAAGGTTGGTTCAGAGTTTTTTTTTTTTTTTTGTATCTCTCCCTTTAATTATGCATTTTACCTATACTAATTCAGTCACAGTTTTAGATGAAAAAATATATGAATATATATTACTGACATTTTTCTTCGTGCAACATGCTGCATTTAATTTTGATTTTGCTGCTGAACCTTTTTTTCCCTAGCAGTTTTGGCGAACCATTTGTTTTAGCTTTATCATTTGAAGTTCCTTTTCTTACAGCTGATATCTGCAGTCGATCGGCATAGGCAGTCAACAGATCATCCGATCAAATTCATTTTAAGAAGGAGACCGTATGCCCTCAGATTTAAGATCAAATCAGGTATATTGTTTTTCCCTTATTATACAAACAACGCTATTAGATTGGGAGGTTTCTACTAGCTGTAAATCTTAACCTGTGAAGGATAGTTTCTTGTAGTTAATATTTGTTTTCCTGAGGTCATTATGAGAACCATTTAGTTATATGTTTTTTCTATTAAATTTGAATCAAAGTTTTGACTGTTATTCCTGTTATATATCTCTAGTCTTGAGCCAAGCATAAAGTTGCGCTCTAGAGAGAAGAATGCTGTAAATAACAATGTAATGATGTTTGGACTTATGAATTAGGTCCCGAAGGTGGCAGCACAGACAATCGAACTAAAAAGATTTCCTCCTTTCTTTTCCATCCATTTTTGCCACTTGCTCTCTCCATTCAGCAGACTGTTTTTTTGCAGCCATCTGCAGTGAACATACACTTCCGTAGATGAATGTTGTTCCTCATCATTTTTGCCTGCATCTTTGGTTAGAGTATGAACTTCTGTGACGAAATTGTAATTTGTCAACTATATCACTTTTATGTGTCACCTAACAAGGAGAGAAAACGAGAAAGATATTTATATTCTTTTTGTTTTAGTTTATTGTCTGTATAATATCATCAAGGATTATAAAAGGGTGATTCGTTGTGTGGTGCATTATAGGTTGGGAAGCTTTGATTACACTATCCTCAAACACCTCTTGGCTTGGCTCATGCTGATTATGGAATGGAAATGTGGTATGCAAAATTTGTAGTGCGGATTATTCCTCTGAAAATGAACTGGCAACTCAGCTTGTAAAAATTAAAATTTTATGAGATCTAAATTTAGCTCAACAATGAGTTGGAGTGAGCTTCTCATTACACTTAAAAAAAATTATAATTTTGTTTAAAAACAAAAATGTTAGTATAAATAATATATTTTCATTATATTTTTACAAAACAATAACAAATATAAAATAGTACATTTTAATTGCGTTTTTTATAATAATATTATTATCATCCTAAAAATTATATTGTTAATAAAAATATTTTGTTAAATAAACTTACTAGTCTCTCATAAACTCACTCTCTTGAGTTAAAAATGTGGGATTTTTTAACATAAGAACTCATTAGATCAACCGGGCTACTTATTTTACACTATTCACATGAATGGAATCAAATGGCCGGCAGCCTAGAAAGAGAGTTGTGAACTTGAAAACAAATCGCCATAAGAACCACATAATTAGGAAAAACGGGTAAGACGTTCAAAATATGTCTCCTATGTATGATTCTTCTACTGAACGCATATCCAAGGTTTGATGAAATAATGTTTTACTAAAGCATATTTCCCTTAAATTTAGTTTATCCATTTTATAAGAAATTTTAGAAATCACCTTCCTCAAAAAAGTTACAGAAGAATAATATTATAGTTTTTCAAAACCTGAATTATGCTTTGCTATTTATGTAGATACCACTATGTTGGATCGGTCAACTAGCTTTGCATCTTGGACTTTAGTTTACTAGCTTTTTCCTAGTATCCTAAAGTTCATTACATTAGCAAAGTAGAACTTTAGATGTCCATGGATAGTTTGACTAGCATTGACTTGTAGAATACATCCCTAATTTTTCTAGTCAACTTCTAAGTTATTAAAAAAAAAAAAGGCCTCCAACCTGCCCAACTTCCTGAAATCCGAGAATAGTTTTCCCTCAAGTAAACTAGAGGTATTAATAACTCATGATATGTAGTGAAACCAATAAAATGAGCATATAAACTAACAACAGTGAGCTGAAATTGAAGATTCACTAAGATTTGACGACACAGAGTAGCATTAAATAAAAAACTTTCTGCAGGAGCTATTGTAAACACCATCTACCGCTTGAGAAAAAGCAGCAAGACTTCTAAAAGTGTTTCCAAATACAAAGCTCTTTCTGATTATACTTCCCAATAAGCTAAATAATCCTGAAAGGCGGAGCCTCACCAAATTTCAGAATATAAGCCGTTTCATAAACCGGACGCAGTTGCAGAATCACTTGAGCATCTAAATAAGCATCACAGCAGAAACACCAAACTGATAGATCACTGTTCCCAAAAGTTTATTCAATCCCATAAGTCCTAATTTAAGTATTAAAGAAATAAATCCAAAAAAGAATTTTAAATAAAAATAAATCTAAGTTGCACCTGTAGCTCAGAGCAATAGAATGATTGGTGGATTGATAATGCCTCAGCATATGTTTGTTCACAAAACGGCTGCATAGGACCTCTTTGCAACACAAACACAACCAATTCTCATCTGGATGTTGGCATCTGTCGTAACAAAAATTGTATCTACAAAGTTCAGGTTGGAAACAAGAGGAATAGTACTAGTTTTTACTCGGTTTTACAGGTCTGTTTGCTATTATCTGTAAAAACTAAAAAGTGCTTTTATATTCCTTATAGAAGAACAAAATCTTGAAAGTGCTTTCTCCTAAAACAACTTTTGACTAAAATTACTTTAGAAACATTATCACCAGAATGGTAAGTTATGTCTTATGAGTGCAACTTGATGAACATAGAATGGAGAGACTACAAAAGTGAGTTGAAAACTGAGTGCAAATAGAATTTCACAACAAAAAAAAAAAGTATGCTCCATTTATCATGTAAACCGTTCAAAACTATCCGCTTTTACTTTTGAGAACACGTAAGAGCACTTCTAAAAGGGGAAAAAATGCTTCCAAACTAAGGATTTGTTTGAAACTGCTCTTCCATTTGGTTAAAAGTGATTTCATATGATTTAAAACACTTTTAGGGATATTTGACAATCTCTATAATAAGTGGTTCCAAATTTTTGAGAAGCATTACTTGTGCTTTTAAGAAAAATAAGTAATAAGAAGTAGTTTAGGAAATATATACTTATCCTAAATTAATTACTAAAGTGCAACTTTAAATCACTTCTAGCAATTTTATGTCAAATACCATAATGCTTATTTTTAAACCACTTTTAACCAAACCACTTCTAGAAAACTCACATCCAAACGGCCCTAAAATTTGCTAAAAATGCTTTTAGGGCTCAGAATGCTTACAAATTATGTGATTCTGCCTAAAAACATTTTATTTCAGACCAACTTATGACAAAAACTATTTCAAACTTAAGCACAAGCAAACTGACGAAAAACACAAACAGCAACAATGACAAAAAGTCTCTCTTTCTTCTTTTTACCCTTTTTTATAATCATCCAGTTTTATAATGCAACTTCTGTTCGAGTAAATGGGACTGAAAATCACATTAATCAATTACTTGACATTTTTTTTTCATATAAGAAGAGAAAAAGGTTGAAGAGAACAGTAACATAAACAAAACAAATTTCAAGTTTGAAGGTAATAGAAAAAAATTCTAAGTTTGAATAATTAAGTCTAGTGTTTATATATGTTCTATCAAAATAATAATTAATCCCTAATATAGCTAACCTGAGACAAGGTGTATTAGGATCGGGAATGTGAAGGAGATCAGAGGAGAGAGAGGGCAAATGATCACAGGAAGTGAGAGCATCTACCCATCCCGATTCTGCTCCATACAACAAATCTTCTTGATCTTCTTCTTCGTGTGAATTGCTCTGAGAACGATAAGTGATTCAGAAAAATAACCAAAACAAATTTGAATTTGTATATGAAGAATTTGAAGATTATTATTTACCTGAGGAGCTGAAGACGAAGAGGCTGGGTTGGCCATTGATGGACACACAATAGAAAGAAACAGAGAGAAAAGGGTCAGTTGTATTTAAATCTTTCTCGCCAATCCTTCGAGTCCCCTTCCCCTCCCATTCCCCTCCCCTTCCTTCATTTTAACAAGTAACGTATCGACTTCTGAGTAAGAAAAAAATAATTATAATTCTGAAAAAAAAAATCCCATTTTTCTTCTTCTACTTTTTTTTTTATTTAAAAATGAAATTAAGAAACCATGAGCATTTGTCGTAGTGGGTTTAGTTTTATTTGAGTTGGATGAATTTATTTTTTTATGTTATTAATTTACGAATTTTTTTAATTTTTTTCGTGAGTTCAATTTTTAATTTTAATATGTCACTAGTTTATTAAATTTTCTCTTTATTTACAAAACATATATATATAATATGTTTATGCATAAATTTGTTACTAAATAATATATAATTCATTTAGGTTTATAGAATGTTATAATTTTAATTATAAATATATAAGTAGTACAGTTATTAAAAACATAATATATATCCTTTAATATTTAAAATATATTTTAATTTTTAAGTAAAATATTTTATTTATATTTATTTTTTAAGATGTAGGACAAAAATTCTATGTTGATTATTGATTATAAAAATTAAAAAATAGGATAATGCATAAGTTATTTTATTCAATTTTAATAAATATAAATAGATTTATGATTTATTAGATTTAATTGATATCATTTATCATTTTATTATCATGAATTCTAATTTAAATATTATCTTATAATATTTATTTATTTAATAAATAACATAACTTATTAAATTTTAATTATAATCTTATTGGATTCTTTAAAATTTAATCACATTATCTATCATTTTTTTTTCTTATTTGTGAATATAAGATTTATGTACTATAAATTAAAAAATAATATTTAATAAATAATATACTTAAATGTTAATGTAAAAAACCAATAACATCTTTTTCTCATTTTTTTTCACATTTTAATGACATAGTTTCATTTTGAAACAAATTTAATTTAATATGAAATTTTCAGCTAATTAAAGGTAACTTGTTATTACAATTGTACATTCATAACAGCTATGAAATTTATATAATTGCATAGTTGAATATGTTTAAAAATAAAGAGTAACTTTTATTTGTAATCAGTGAGATATTAATATGTTAATTATGTATTAGTTTTTAAAGTGATATAGAGTTTTCATGGAAAAAAATATATATTTGTTAATTTCCTGGATATTTTTCACCATAATAAATTTAGGTGGATGGAAATAGAGTTTGTACACGAATCTTACTGGGTCGGCCCATAGGCTGGCATGGTTTATAGACATATCATCAAAAGTTAGGGTTTTCAGTCGGCGTATAAATACACACTTGCAATTATCTTCGAATACATCTGTAAGTCTCTCGATTTTTTGCCGTTAACTCCTCGTGACGTCGATCTTCGTCTTCTCCGAGGGAACCAACAAGCAATCATGGGACACTCCAATGTCTGGAACTCACACCCCAAGAACTATGGCCCTGGTTCTCGCACCTGGTAATGAATTTTCTTCTCCTCAACTTTGTTTAGTTTCTGAGAAAAGTTATTAAACATTATTTGTGTGCACAATTGAAGTAGCCTAATGTATCCAAATATTATTAAGTTTTTAAGAGTTAGCAAGTAGCATGTTATGGTAAATATTGTTTGGTTATCGATTATGTTGTTCGTTTGTGAATGTTCCAGTTGAAAGGAGTCCTCTAGTCTTTGAATCACTGAAGATTGGATTAAATTTCTTTAGGATAAACATTGCTATTTTGGTTCTTTTTGTTATCTTTAAAAATTTCATGGAAGTAGCTATGTAGTTGAGGTATTGAGAGTCAGAGGCCAGGGTCTGTGATGTGTTGCTAATTTACTTTGACATGTTTTATAAAGCTTTACGTGAATGTGATGAACTCATTTCAACTACACATTGAAACAATGTGATGAACCTGTTTTTTTATTTTTTTGTTTATGTAATTGACCCCATTTTGGTGCTTGTTTAGCTTACTTGCACTGTCATACTAAACATTTGTTATTGATGTTATAAAGATTAATAAATTGACCCCAGTGTGTCTTGTTTGAGTCAATTCTATTGTTCATTTTGTATTCTAAATTTGTAAATGAAGAAGTGCAATGATTTTAATGGATTCCTACTCGGGAACTGGATTTTCTATTAAATGTTTATGCATTATGGGTACATATTTAAAACCCTTTGATTAGCTATATGATAAATTTCATCTGATTAGTGTTTAATTTTCATGTCCCTGATTGATGATTTGATCGTTACTTGTTATAGCCGTGTCTGTGGCAACTCCCATGGTATAATCAGGAAGTACGGGCTTATGTGCTGCAGACAGTGCTTCCGTAGCAACGCCAAGGAAATTGGCTTCATTAAGGTACTTCCCTTGTGAATTTCTACTGGGATTATATTACAATTCCATCCAATAAAGTTTTGTATTTTACTTACTAGTTCATTTTTGAACTTTCATTGTCTTCTTTTTTGCAGTACCGTTGACTGCTTCATCAACTTCATTAAAACGTGCAAGGAGTTGACGTTCAAGCAAAAGAATGAAGTTTAGTGTGTTTCTTCTTTTTTAAAAAAATATTTAGATAATTTTCAAGATATTTTAAGTTGATCTATTGTTTTGAACCTAAGTATGGAATACCTTGCTTAAATTATCTTGCTCTTTTCTGTAGCCTTCTCTATGACTTTGAGCTTTCATTTATGTCATAATTTTTCTACTACTCTTTTGAAATGATTGTGTTACTACATTCCTTCAGAATTTCGCTGTACTAAGAATTGTACTTTTATTGCTATGATTATATAGGCAACAAGTAACATGGTAAAAGTTACGGACTATTTTAAGTACAAATTTTAGGTTGGTGAGAAACTAAAAACTAGGCAGATTATCATTACAAGAAGAAGAGAAAAAAGGAGAAGAAAGGGGTGGGGTTGGTGGTGGGGGAGGAAAGACAATGGCGGCAACAACTGGGAAAATTACTTCTTTTAAGGTCGTACCATTACCAAAGTATCAGAGAACCTGTATTTTCCTTCTATTTTAGGAAAAATTGTCATCAAAATTTTAGGAAAAATGGTCTCATATAATCATTAATTTTTAAGGATATATATTCTTATTCTTTATTTCAAGAGGGTCTGTAGAAACACAAAAAATTAAAACTCTTTTTTTGTGAAATTATTATAAAATTTTCACATATATAATTAGAATATTATTATTTAGGTTATGATAAAATGTTAAATTAAATTAAAAAATGAATAGATAGGAGTATGGAATACTGTTTATTTTTTAAAGAATATTTGTAATGCTTGAATTTTGACCAATAATTCTTACAATTAAGGGCCATTAGACAAAGTCATTGTTGAATGATAGAAATAATTATTAAAATAATAATTATATTTTTTATTAATAAAGTTACGTGATAAGTTTAAATAAAAAAATGTTTAACAAGTTTTTTTTTTCTAAAGTATTAAGATAAAAATAAGTTATTTTTAAACTACAAAAAAATCACCGTATACATTTTAACTTAGAAGTCATGACTAAGGTTTGCCAATTTCTACTCTATAGTTTTATGGCTTGATAATTTGATGCCACCCTAATAATCACTTGTTCCCAAAAAAAAAATTGTTTTGACTACAAAATTTCATGTTTCTACAGAACATTAGTGTAATGAAAAACTTATGTATTAGTTAAGTGCTTGAGGATGTAATTTATTGAAAATTGTAAAAATATATTGTTGGTATTTATATAAAATAGAGCTCTTTTATATGTAAGTAAATGTATACACGTAAAATAAGAAATGAAAAATTATTCATGTGATTCATAAATTTTACTCATATAAAAGTCTCTTTTAGTATATGACATGCATGCAAAAACACGAAGACTATCACTCCTAAGGCCTTTTCACAATTGAATCAAAACTCAGGAAGATTAGGTGAGGGGTTAAAACAAAGAGTGTAAGTTGGCCAATTTTAGTTGGGTAGTTAATAGCAATAGACTTTGCTCCCGTACCCTAAATTTTTTTATATTTTTTTATATATAGATATAGTTCTTATACTACTAGTAACCGTGGCAAACTCCAGCTATCAATGTTAATTTGTTAATGTGAAAGTTGTGATAAGACTCATAATATTGTGGTAGGACACAACATTTAAATTGAGTTGTGTGTATTTCACAACTGCGTTTTAACTCAGTTAAATAGGCGTATAATCGAATTACATGTCTATGTAACTCGGTAACTGAGTTTAAAACTAATTCCTCAACTTATATTGTAACATCTGCAACTCCAAACTTCTAGAACTTTAAAAAATATGATATTTTTACTACGTATTTTATGATGCTTAATCTTGTAGTATAATAGTTACTAGTTAAATAGAAATTTTATTTTCAACTAACTTTAAAAACCACACAACTATCATTTTCACTCAAACATACATTTTGCCTGCAACATTATATAAAAACTGAACCAAAATTTATAACCTGAAGGTGTCAAAGATGAAACTTTATAGTTATATTTACATTATGAATCAATATAAAATAGAAAAAAATACCATTTTTATAAGTGTAGGGGTGGTCACACCCCAATCCAAAGGGTAGTTCCTTCTGTGGAATTATACTTAAAACAACTATTAAAGGAAAAATAAAAAATATTAAGATTTTTTTTGTAACGATTCTAATTTATGATTTATGATTAATATTTTTTTAAAAATAATTTATATATTTGATAACATTTTTTATTTAATGATTTTAAATAATCAAAAATCAAAAATCACTCCAAGTTTTTTTCTAATAAAATTCACTCTCAAATTTTTTTTCTAATAAAAATCACTTATACGTTGTTTGCTAATATTTTATGTTTTTTTATTCTTTTCGAAAACATAAAAAATAAAGAAATTTTTCTGTTATTATTTATACATTTTATGTTTTTAATCATTTTTACAAATACTTATAAATATAAAAGTTATAAGATTTTATTTATTCTTTAAAAATAATATTTTATAAAAATGAAAAAAAAATATAAATCAAAAATTTAATTGAAATTTTTTTTCTAAAGATTTATAAATCAACTTATATTTTATTGATAATTATTTACAAAAATCAAAATCAAAATTAGAAATCATTACGGAATATGCTTATTATTTTAGAAATCTTCTTCTAAATAATAGTACAAAAGAGACGGTAACTCCAATTAATTATTAATTTAGAACATGCTTATTATTTTCAAATTCTTTAACAAACATTATAAACTCAAACTCTGCTTCTCTACCACCTTCAGGTCCCAATTAGTCACGTTTAGCCAAAACAAAGTCAAGAATAAAATTAAATAAATAATAATAAAACACCAACTAGTCACATATATATAAAAGTTCATTATAACTTTAAAAAGAAACCAACTAATTTGGTTATCCAATTAAAGAAACATCTCAAAAGTTTACTTTTAGATCACCAATTACTCTATGGAGTGTAACTCAAGTCACATACCTTGAAAATTTCAGAATTGTCATTATTATTTCATATCCATTGTAGCTAAACCAAATAATTCTATATGTACTTACAAATTTTATCTCTACTCATGCTAATTAAAAGAAATTAAATTATAACAAGGGATCTATTGATGTTATATGGGAACAAATCAATCAAACAATCAAATATTAATTTTTAAATCATTTAAAAATAATAATAATAATAATAACGTGAAATTGGTTCGATTTATAAAAAGATAAAATAAAAATAAATTAAAACAATCGATAAAATATGTGAATTTTTTAGAAAGTTCATATATATATACGATTACATGCATAGATATTTATTATACAAAATAAATACATTTATATGTGTTAAGAAAATATAAAAATAAAAATAAGTATATTTATATTTTGAGGTCGATCACCATATAACTCGAGTTGTTGATCGACTCTTCAGATATCAAAGCTCCACAGGACATGTCTCTCCTACAAACAGAAACAGATTTTTAAAGATGACTCATTTCATGATTCAAACTGTATATTGGACTCAAATTGTTAAATTATTCAAATTTCAGATCCATTTATATGTATGAACAAATAATAATAATCTTTAAATAAAATTGTAATTTTTAAAAGGAGAAAATAAATACAAAATATGAAAAACCAAAATAAGGATTGTTAATTAAAAAATTATTTAAAGTTTTAAAACTAATTAAGAGAAATTTGATCTTGGAATAATTCTCCTTGGAGTATAAATCGGAAATTATACACAGCAATTAACTAAATTGGCTAATTTGGAATCTTTCGGAAGTTAGATTGTTCGAATTTATCAGTTTATAAATTAAATGGAGCATGATTGAATCAAACTAGTTTTTATATCTACTCCCATGATCAATGTCGATTGAACTAAAAAAATAATTGGGCTAATTATCCGTCTTACTCTACCAGTAAAAAAATAATTAGCCAAATTATCCTTCATCCTCCACGGGTAAAAATATGATACCTAAAATCTGAGTTTAAATTCTTAATGTGCTATCTCATTTTTTTTTTTTTTTACAAATGAAATAAGGAGACATATTATATGAGAGAATAATAAGATAAGTATAGATTGAATGTGGAAGATAATTTCCAAGAGAAAATGCGTGGAAAGCAAAGTGACAACTATAGATCGAAAAAGACTGAAAGAGATGTGACATCTTATATTAAGAAACTTTGTTTACAAATGGAGATATAACTTAGCTTGCAAAAATCACAACAAAGCAAAGTGTTATCAATGTATTAATTCTTTCTTTCTTTTTAATTCATATATTTTTTCCTCTTTTTCATTTTTTCATTTTTTCAAGGCATATTTTTTTCAATATAAAAATATTATTAATTATTCTTTTAATAATTTAAATTTTTAAAAAAATTGATTTTTTAATCATTTTTAACATGATATCAAAATTAAAATTCATATATTCAAACTTCATTAACCCTAATCGTTAAACTATTTATATAATGTATAGAGCTAACACTTGTGTGAAAGTGATAAATATATAAAAATAATATTGTCTATATTTTCAAACAGTTTAAGATTTTGATAAAGTTGATTTTTGTAACAATTTTTAATACTCTTTTTTTTTAATAAAAATAAAATGAATAAACATACAAATTTAAGTAACTCTATAGATTTCAAGTAAGAAAAATAAAACATATATAAATTCTAAAGCAGATTTCAAGTAAGAAAAATAAAACATATATAAATTCTAAAGCATATTGTTGTAATAAAATTTTAGGTAATGATACCTAATAAAAAAAAACTAATTAATGCAATAAAGTTGACTTTTATGGACAGTTTCATAGGTATGCTTAAAAAGAGCAAGGAGTAAGTGAAACACGAAAACATATTTGAAGCATTCTAATTCCAAAAAGTGAGATATGAAACTTAATGTATCAAATTGTATAACATACAACTTATAAGAAAAGAAATTGCCCGTAAAATTTGTGCAGCTAAAATCGGTAAATTTAATTACTCAGTATTGTCAAGCTATATCTTCCTTGTACTAGTTTGCTTGCTCCACTTAATATATGGTTCTAATAAAAAAAACGATTTTTTTCTTCATTTATCTTTAATATATATATATATATATATATATATAAAGTAGTAGATTAAAAAAATTTAATTACACAACATAGCCTTATTTCATAAATAAAATTTCATTATAATCTCCCATACAATATACATATATTTTTTCATATAATATAAATAATATTTTTTCATGTTCAAAAATATGTTACACATGTTATTTTTTATATAATGTAAAAATATATATTTATTTTAGATAATGAATAAAAGTAAAATTATATAAATAATGACTGATGAGTTGCAATGGTTTCATTTTATGTCAAATTGGTTGTTTTAATTTATTATTCTTGAATTAGTTATTATATTTCCTGTTATTATAAAAAGTGAATCATAATTATTAAAAATAAACACTTTAATATCATAATTATATAAAATTATGTACTTTAGTACACATTAAAATACTATATTTCATAAATTAGTGGATTAAATTGATCCATCTATAAACTATAAGACTAAATCAATCCATTTTACATAATAACTAGACTCTTAAATTTTTTATCACTATAAATAGTTAAGTCATGTAAAATTAAGAGGAAACAAATGTAAAGACTCTGTAACTAATCTAAATTGATGTTTGAAGTACATCACAAGTGTATATTTAAAGATAACATTTTAACTATTGATAATTGAAATTATGATTAATTATATAAATTTGATAATTTTTAAAAAAATAACAACAACTGATAAAACATAATACGAGAATGATTATTACAACATTGAAACTGTGATTAATTAAAATCGAACATATATTAATATTATTTTTTATATACATATAATTACATTGAAAAATACACTTTTAATAATAAAATATACAATATTTGAAATAATTATGTTAAATTTTATTTATTTGTATTTTTATACATTTTATTTTACTTAAAGATATATGTTAAATTAGTTAAAAAAATAAAAATTAATGTAAATATATTTTTAAATAAATATTAAAAATTAAAAAACTTAGGTAAACTATGACTAGTAACTAATATTTATTATTTAAATATATTTAAAATTAATATAAAATGATTATGATAGTTAACATAACTCCCCCACAGTTCACGTCTAATGTTACGTACACCCATTACTTTATTAGCTTATTAATTAACTCAGTGTATGTTCAACGAAAAAAAGCTAACTCCGTTGAAAAAAACTAAATGATATTTGAAATATATATATTTTTAATTTTTTACCTAAAGATATATTTAATTAATAATGTAGTTAATATAAATAAACTATAACTTAATAATATAAAATTTATTTTAATACATTAAAAATTCCAAAACTTGAGTCACAACCATATATAATTATATAAATTATGTTGTATAAAAAAAATTAAAAAATCAGTTAACTATGGGATCCAAATTTTTTAAGAAACTTCTATATTTTTTAATAAGAAAGAGATGCCACTAAACCCAAATTAGAGGACACGAAAATACTAGTTCACAAGTAATAACAAGTTCATATTAATATTGAAGAACACGTTATGGATGTTTATATTTGAATCGTAATTATATGTTTTTAATTAATCTTACTTACATGGTAAGCAAAAAAGCAAAAACAATAATAGACTTACAATCATAAATATCGTAAACTACTTAGAAGTTAAAATTGTCTTATTTTACTTGTAATAATTTTTTAAAAGTAAATCATTTGATGCTTCTTTCTATCCTAAATGGAATCATAGAATGCAATTTCAATGATCTATTGACATTCTATCATATTCTATATATATAAAAAAAAAGTCGATAATGATGATACACACAAAATAAAATTAAACAAATTTTGTCATGATTATTATAAATAAACAATAAATATATCCTACTGTCCTTAATTTACTTCTTTAAATATAAAATAAAATGAATTTTGACATAATTACAATTTATTCGTGTTCTACAATTAGAACATTACTACTACGACTAACAAGTCAAAGTTAAGTCTATCGAGAAAGAAAAAAAAATATAACTTTAACTAGAAATAAAAAAAAAACTCAATATACCAATTATTTATATAGTTTTAATTTTAATTTTTTAAAAAATATGATTTTTATACTATATAAAAAAATATAAAACACAAAACACATTTTTTTTATTTTATATATAAAAAATATAACTTTAGCTAGCAATTACATGTAAGTTACAACATAAATTTTGTTTCGCTGAGGAATTAAATTACTTATTAATTAACAAAAACATAACGTTCCCCCAAAGCTTCACAAAAACGAAAACCCAAAAGCTCACCTCTCGTGCGACACTCTCTATACGCTCACAAATCTAAAGCTTCCTTCACCTACTCTCTTTGAGCACCCACCAACAGAGAAATCAACCAGTACTATTCCTTCCATTTCTACAAGAAATGCTGAATTACTCGAGAACCCACCTAAAGATTTCACGCTCATAGGCAAATTATTAAATCTGCCTTTCGTTTTTCTTTTATGGTTTAACTAGCTATGGAGTAAAAATCACTGTGATTTGTGTGTAGCGGCAAAAATCCCATTTCTCTTATAGGCAATGTGAGGAGGATTTAGTGAAGCTTATGATGGTGGCTGCCATTTCTGAAGCAGCTTCAACAAACACACCAAACCCCAAGACCTCTTCTCAGCAACAAGGCCTTCAAAACCCTTCAAGACCACCTCTTTTACCTTCAGAGAAAGACAATGGACTTGTTGTTCCAAGAAGACTCAGAGGAAGACAAGTATCTTCTAGATACATGTCTCCTTCTCCTTCTACTTCTACCTCTACTTCAACTACAACGACATCTTCCTCTTCTTCATCTTCGAGACGATGCCCATCTCCATTAATTTCACGTTCGAACAATTCCAAAATTTTAGCATCTACCCCTTTGCCCTCTTCTGTCCCTAAACGGTCCCAATCAGTCGATAGGAGGCGTTCTGCGACTCCTCGTCCAACAACCCCTCTTCCCGATTCTAGACTAGGCAATGCCGGTTGTGAAGTCTCGGCAGCAACGAAGCTTTTGGTCACATCGACGAGGAGTTTATCGGTCTCGTTTCAAGGTGAGGCATTTTCACTTCCGATTAGTAAGACTAAGCCGAGCTTGACTGGTTCTCGAAAGGCTACCCCGGAGCGTCGAAGGTCTACCCCATTGAGAGGAAAAAGTAGTGATGGTGGTGGTTGTGGAGATCAGGTGGAGAATTCCAAGCCAGTTGATCAACATCGTTGGCCAGCGGCGAGAACCCGGCAAGCGAATTCGCGTTCAAATGCTTTGGCAAGGAGTGTAGATTTTAGTGGGGATAAGAGGAAGCTCAGTGGAATTGGATCTGGGTTGGTAATTAGGTCATTGCAACAGTTTACAATGGATGAGAGTAGAAGAGCGTCGTTTGATGGGAGATTGAGTTTGGATTTAGATTTGGGCAATGCTAAGCTTTTCAAGGCTGTTCCACAAAACCCAGATGCTAATTCAGTGAGTAAAACTTCACCGTCATTGCGTTGTGATCTAACTGCTTCTGATACAGATAGTGTTTCTTCTGGTAGTACTTCAGGTGTACAAGAACCTGGTGGAGTATCCAAAGGAAAATCAATGCCTCGAGGCATTGCTGTGTCTGCAAGGTTTTGGCAGGAGACTAATAGCCGTTTGAGGCGTTTGCAGGACCCAGGTTCGCCTTTACCGGGTAGTCCCTCGTCCAGGGGTACAGGGGCATCAAAGTTGGTTAAAAAATTTGCTAGTTCCAACCCATTATCGTCTCCTAGAGCTATGGCTTCTCCTATTAGGGGAGCTACCCGGCCTGCATCGCCAAATAAGCTATGGACCTCTTCTTCATTATCACCATCAAGAGGAATGTCAAGTCCCTCTCGAGTTAGAAATTCAGTCGGTTGTTATTCTAGTGGTGATAGTACTCCTTCAATTCTCAGTTTCTCAGTTGATATTCGGCGAGGGAAGATCGGGGAGGATCGTATTCTTGATGCACATGCGTTGAGACTTCTCTATAATCGTTATATGCAGTGGCGCTTTATAAATGCCAGAGGAGATGCTACCTTTATGGTACAGAAACTGAATGCCGAGGTATGGTTATGGTGCTGTAGAATTATTTCTTCTTATTTTAGTATCCTGTCATATACAGTTTTACTATTGCTTATATTCTTACAGTTTTTTGGTGTCATGATTGACGCATAGTTCATCTTATATTAGATCATTGCATTGTCTTAACAGATTGCTCAATCACAAAGCATGTTGTCTTCCATTATATGTGGGCAATATATACTGTTCTAATAAACTAAAGGGCATTCATAAAATAATAAATAATAATAATAAAATTGAAGGGCAATATTTACTAAGTTTTTCTGTTCTAATAAATTTTTCTTGTCATCTTTATGAAAATTATTGCTCTCCCTTGAGTATTTCAATGTCAAAGATGTTCTCTTCTTAAGGTCTAATATGAATTGTATGTGATAAGTATGGCATCAAATCAACCATGCTTGTTGTCTCTTTTGTGACCAAAAGATAGAAATAAGAAGACAACCATGCATGTTATCAAACTGGAAAATCTCGAAATTCCTTCAATCTAATTTGTATGAACTTTTAATTCATTTAAGCAAGATGTGTGGATAGTTGGGAACTAGTGGAGTGTATTCAGAAATAAGGACCTACATACAGTTTATGCTGTTTTTGAGAGGGTTTCTGTTTTGTCTAGTTTCAAACTACATCTTGCAATGAACAATTGACAGTATTGCCCGCCTGTACTGACACTTAAGTAGTGTCCTGAAGTGAGATGCAAACCGTGATTCACCAAAGAGTTACTTATGCATTCTATATCTTTTAACTGCTGAAATGTTGAGCTTAGATTTAATCTCTCTCTCTTTATTGAGAAGGATTCTTCACAAGGTTATTTGCTGTCTTGAAGTCAATAAACGCTTAGTTCAGTAATATTGATCAAACCAAGATTTTCTTATACATATTTTTTTGTTATCGTTGTAATAGGATTGTGCTTCAACTTTATTGTGGAAAAAAAATGCTAAAACTTTACTCATTTTGTTGGAGTTAAAAGACAAAAGAGAGAATGTAATTGTAACTTTTCTGGTAACTAGTTCAGTGATTGGGATTGTGCTTATCCTTTGCATGTATATGGTAAGAGACAAAAGCAGATTTTTTTCTTTATAAGAAACAAAAATTTAAATTTCTACTTTTGCATCTTATCATATATTAAATTTGAATAGAAAAGTTAAATTTTTATTACCAAATAATTTCTAAATTTCTCTTTATACGGATGGAGTTTAAACATCTCATTTTCAGTTTCTTTAATTGTTGTTGTCTTAGACTCAAATATTGAATCCTCCGTTTTGATAGTAAACAATGTTTCAGTTGGAAAGAAAAAAGGGTATGAAGGTGGACTAGAGGTACAACTGATTGGTGAAACTACAAAACATGAGAACAGTAAGGTCAAAAGACAAAAATAGATACATTGAAAGCACTAAAATTAACTAGATATAAAATCCTAAACTTTGAACAATATGGAAAGATGGAAAAAGTTGGCTCAACGACACAGAAAAAAAAAATATAATTATCTTCTTCCTAATTACCTCTTGCTTTGCTTACTCATCTTCAAAATCCATTTATTCCTTTCATCCTATATGACCCAACGGAAAATTAATACTGAATTTTTCCACAATAATCCCATTCCTTGGATTTTCAAAATTACTTAGTTTTTGAATTTGTTATGCTTGTTGTTTGGCAGTGAGGTGTGTTTCTTAACAAAGTAAAAAAGACAAACATAATAAGAACAATATAATTCTATGTATGCTTCAGGGGCAGGAAATAAAATAATATGAGAAGGGATTTATCCCTTGGTAAACTGTGAGGATTCAGTTGCTGTTTGTACCATTGGTGTCCAGTATAAGCCTTGTTTCTATGCCTAGCTTTTTGTTTTCTTGACACCTTCCATGTAGTAACTGCTAAGGTCAAGAGATATTTGTCTGACTCTACTGCATTTTCTAGCCAAGTACAATGTAGTGAAGCAACTTAGTCTCTAAACTTGTAGGATAGTTACAGCTCTGTTAAGTTTAATGGTCCACTGATCTTTCCTTCTATTTATTTTCTTATATTTGGCTTTGGTACCAGAAAAATCTATGGGATGCATGGGTAACAATCTCAGAACTTAGACATTCTGTCACACTCAAAAGAATCAAGTTACTGTTGCTGAGCCAAAAATTGAAGCTAACTTCAATCCTCAAGGGTCAAGTAAGATTTGCAGCTTTGTATGTCTATCAATCAATTAAGTCCTTTTTTTTCTATAGTAAGTATTTGACTCTGGCTCTTCAGAAGAGATAGATATGTGCACTTCTGTACCTAGAGCATGGCATTTGATGATATAAGATATATTTTTTATATGGGAATGTCTAGAATAAGCAAACGTGTTTACTAGCACCGTATTTCTATTAGATGCCAAAGCCTGAAATTGAACATTTTAAATAAGTTTTATCTTTTTTTGTTAACTTAGAAAAAGTGGTCATGCTGGAGTCATAATAGTAGTCTCTTTAAGGCAATGGACAAGTATGAGTAACTTTCTAACTTTGTATGGTCTGCCTGGAAATAAAGATCAAAATGGAGGTATTTAAATCGGTGTCATGTTTGTGCTATGTTGCTCTTGTTTCTGGGTCTAGCACAGTGGTTTACTTTGGACCTAAAGAAACAAAAGGAACTTTAATGTTGATTTAGTTTTAAAAAGTACTTTTGTTTTTTCATTGGATAATGTTGGTCTGATATCCAAAAGGCTTGCATTGGCATTAATTTGTTTTTGGGGAAAAATCACAATATGAGTTACTTGGTCGTGTAGCTGCTTACATTGTGAAATAGTATATTTCGTACTACAGAAATTTTTTTCTATTATGCTGCTGCTCATAGGGACATAATGCATTTGTGTGGCCTTCTATTTCGATGGAAAAGATTTAAATTTTATGCAATGGGCTGGCTTTTCTGTTAACAATTATGACAATTCTGTATCTTTGATGAACGTGTTTACTTGGTGAATGATGAATGTAGATTGCTTATTTGGAAGGATGGGCCCTTCTAGATAGAGATCATTCTGGTTCATTGGAAGGAGCAAATGAAGCCCTGAAAGCCAGTACTCTCCGTCTTCCAGTTGTTGGAAAAACAGTAGTATGTCCTTTCTCTTGTATGTTATTTATTTATTTATTTATTCATAACGTGTATTGTGAGCTCAATACTGCAATTAAGAAACTTATTTTGCTCCCTTAATCATATCAGGCAGACGTTCAAAATCTAAAGGATGCCGTAAGTTCAGCAGTTCATGTGATGCAGGCAATGGCATCTTCCATATGTTCTCTTTCACTGAAGGTAAGAAAAATGCTAATCATCCTAATTTGGGACAATGCCAATACATGGCCTTTTCTATGTGTGGTCCCACCATTCCAGTAATATAGCCCACAATAAAAGCATATCAACCATTTAAATCTCGCCATGTGGATTGGGATAAAAATCCCAATTAGGATATATAGCATAGCTCATTACTCTTAGGTCCGTCAATCATTTGTTACTTTTGTAAATGGGCAAAAAGGAACATGACTCCCATAGATTAGGGCTTCTTTTCTAAAATGCGTAACAGTCTGTAGTTGTAATGAGTTACTGGCCTATAGAGCACTACTATATGTCACTAATTTGTAATGAATACAAATATGGCACCTTGTAATTGGAGATCATTCTGCAGGGCCTACCATGTTTATAAATAACAAGTTGCCACCTCATTTGGGATAGATTTTTCCTTTTCAATATTAACACCATCTGTCATTGACAGGTAGAGGGCATGAACTCACTGATGGCCGAACTAGTGAAGGTAACTGCGAAAGAGAGATTTATGCTTGAACAATCCAAAGCCTTTTTGTCCTCTTTATCTGGGATGCAGGTGAGATTTTCTTCTCTAAGTTCTTCCCATATAACCTATGTGTGTGCCTTTTTGTACGAATAATTTTCTTGTCTTGATCATTCTATCAGGTCAAGGATTGTAGTTTGAGAACACATATAATACAACTAAATCGTGTACCGACTACCAGCAGCCACCTGACAACACATGTGTAGAACTGATCTTATTTTGACAACTCACTCTTAATGCTAACCTTACATCGATATACTTTTCCACTGCATGGAAGAAGCTTGGAGACGCAATGAGAATGGATTAAATAGCTGGTTTTGGCTTCTGATTTAGATTTTTTTTTCCTTTCTGGAACTTGTGATTCTCTGTCATCTATCTGATATATCTTTGCATTGAAAGGGGGGGGCGTGGGAGCCTTTTACTCACCAATTAGCTGTAATACAAGTACTCATTCCTTTCAGGTAAAAAGGAAATGTATATGTATATAATGTAATGTCCTCGCTCCTAGTGACTCCTAATTGAGTAGTTTGTTTCAAAATTGTTTATTTTCTTATGAATTATGTCTCTCCACTGCTCTCTGTTTCCACAAAATGGAAGTCTGATCAATGTTTGTAGTTATAGAGCTCTTATTAGATTAAAAATTGAAATTTACAGTACATGCTCTGCTTTTATAACCTATCAATTCAAGAGATCATGTTATTATGTTCAAGTGCCAAAGGGTGAAAGAAAGCAGCTTTTTCTCCTGTGTGAAACTGTAATCCTTTTTGGCTTGAGGGATTAGTTCCCTATCATGCACGAGGAACATGGCTACTTTTCGTCACACCTAACATTTAAAAATAATAACTAAGGATCATAACTTAAAATACTGTTTTAAAAAAATATCCATAAAACTTGTAACAATAAAAATGGTGTCTTTATAATCTATCAATTCAAGAGGATGAAATTATTTTTTTTGTTACTTTTTGAATGTTATTTTTCTTATGAGTTTTTGAGGTGTTATTTAAGATTATTTTTTAGTTTTTATTTTCTTTTTTACTAACAAATTCCCAATCAAGCAACTATCAAAATCTAAATGTAATATTATTAGGGTTTGGATGAACTTTCATTGACATTTTTAAGATAGATAATTTAATCAAAAATGGTGTGGTGACATAAAAAGTATTAGAAATTTTTATGGTATTTTAGTAATTATTTTAAAAATGTAACATATTCTCTTTGAATTATTCAAGTACCAAATATTATTTAAAAAAAATAAGAGTATATTTTTTTAAACTAGTATAAAACAACCACTAAATTGCTTAAGCCTATTAAGATGGCCTTTCAATCTAATTAAAAATCAATGTTAAACAGGCTCTTGTTTGTTTGTTTGTTTATTTGTTTTTTCCTTGTATAAAAATATCCAAATTTATTCAATTAGATGAACCCCATGTATCTTATCTATATGTTGATATTTGCATATAAGTACAAGAAGATGAACAGCATCGATTATTTACCACCAACCAATCTTATAAGCTATGCCAACATTTTTGACATCCTCAGGCTATAAAAACTGATATAGAGTAGCTGAAATTTAATTAACAACTCATAAAATTCCCAAGAGCATATCAAATCGCCTCAATATTCCTCCTACCATTTTCACAATTAGAAGACACACATGGCTTCTCAAATTAAGCCCATTTTACCAATTTTGCTTCTCACTTTGTCATTGATGATGACCTACAATACAATGGTTGTTCTTGGGGCACGGTATCTGCTACAAGTAATACCACCGTTGCCTCTAGTACCCAAACTTCCCATTCCTGAAATTCCTCTAGTACCCAAACTTCCCATTCCTGAAATTCCTCTAGTACCCAAACTTCCCGTGCCTGAAATTCCTTCTATTCCTATTATCCCCCCAATTTTGCCTAAGCCTGCATTGCCAACTCTTCCCCACCTCCCAACTTTGCCTTCTGGATCAAAACTTGATGTTCCTAAGGTACCTGAAGTCGTTAAAGTGCCTGAATTGCCTGCTTTGCCAAAACCAGAAGTTCCTAAAGTACCTGGGTTGCCCAAACTTGAAGTCCCAAAAGTACAAGAATTGGCAACTATACCAAAGCAAGAACTCCCAAAAGTACCTGAATTGCCAAAACTTGAAGTTCCAAAAGTACCTGAGTTGCCTACTATTCCAACACAAGTCCCAAAAGCACCTGTATTGCCTAACATACCAAATCTACCAAAAGGATCAAACACTAGTCCTTGAATCTCCTTGAAGGATCTATCATCTATATTATACTTAAGTATTTGGTTTTATTGAATTTATGGCATTCCCTTTTACTAGACCCAGGTGTGAATTTGGGTGTACTTTCTAAGTATGTTTGTAGTGGATTATATTCTACTAAGATATTTGTACTACTGTCTTTGTCACATGTATAATATATTAGTGTATTTTTAATGTTTCTAGTAGGTTTCAATATCTGATTTGTATGTTGCAAGTTTGATTATCATTCTCAAGCTTAATTTTCTTACTCAAATTTCATGTCTGAAACAACAGAAAATTCTCATCAATCTCGGCGCCTATCGAATTCTCCCAAACATGATCGCATCTCACAACTGAAAATTCTTGTGAACTGAATAAGCTTTAGACTAAAATCCAAAGCACAATATCATCATTTTGATTCATTATGACTTTTAGTAAGTACATACAAACCTTCAAGCATTCACAAGTAACAATCTTACCTTCTCTTTTTAGTATATCCTAACAATTGAGAAGACGATAATTAAAGCCTTCTCTTCTACTTTAATTATATGTACTTCAGATTGTGCTCAAACAAAATACATCAGAGTTCAGTGGTTAAAAAGTCATAAAGAGGAAACCTAATGGAGGAAAAAGAAAGAGACAAAATGAGGATTCAAAACCTATTTTTTGGTCCAGTAATTATTCTAAGATACTGAATACCTCCTATTTCTATAAGGAGTGAACTTGGCTTCATCTGGTTTGGCAGAAACAAGACTCTCTGAAGAATCCGATCCGCTATTCTCACCCGGTCCTCCTTTGCTTGACCAAATCTTAGTAAAGATCTTCTTGGATTTAAGTAAACCTCTCATTTTACTAATGGCAGCTTTATCAACAATTCTTTTATTATATCCACCATTACTCTCACTCACTCCCACTTCATTGCTTAACCTTAAAGATGCTAGCTCCCGCTTTAAGGCTTTGATCTCCTCAGCAGTAGCTACTGCATCCCATTCTTCCTCAGTGTTTGTTGTTGCCGATCTCGAACTCCCATGAGATGCACTGTTTAAGTCCTTCATACTTTTAGAAGGGTCAGGAGTGCTACTTCCTGATGATGCAGAGGCCCTCATTTGCTCAAAAAATAGTATTTGCACAACTACTCGCATCGGGAGTCTCTCATTTTGCACTGCATGCATGCAAGCATCAATTGAGAGCTTCTTGCAGTCCATCAGTTTGCATATCTTTTTCTTCTCGCTCTTGCTGATACTTGGGTGTTCCTGCATTAAAACGTATCAAACTTTACATCAACAACATATTCAACCATATGCACCGATATAAGTCACACAAAACACTTGTAATGCATATAGGCATATAGGTAGTACTTAATTTTGGAAAAACCAGCATAAAGTTGTTAACAGTGCCATAATTTGAAAATGGTATTAGCCACTTACCTTGAGATACATGTCAATGGCTCGATAAATGGCATCATGAGCTGGCCGAGAGATACAGGAGACTGTATTTGCAAGATCAAGAAACTTTGTTACTGGTAAATTGAGATCCTTTGCAATTTCAGCTAGATATCCATCTATAAGTTTAGCCACCATCAACTTGGAAGCATCTGACAAGATCCCTGGCCTAATCCTCTGAAGCTCATTGTAAACTTCCACTGATTCAACCTCAGCATTTTTATCATGCCTCAGAAACTCTTCTACAATCTTTTGCACTGTAGTGACATCATATATCATTGGTTCCCCTTCGGAGGCCCGTAGTAAAAGATCACTCACGGAAGCCTCCTCAAGCTGCTGCCCTATTCTTCTAATTAGTTCATCCTTTACCATGTTTTCTGAGCCTACATAAGTGGCTGCCTTCAACAACTTTAGCAAGAAACTACAAGATACACTCCCTTTCTCTGCAGGCAATAGCCAAACAATTGAATCCACTATGGATAGATAATTTACCATATCTCCGGAATGAATCATGCCCTTGATGAAACCCTGCAAATTTCTGTAAGCATAAGCCTTCAAGGCTTCTCCAATGACTTCACCAGCTAGTTTTTCTTTGGCTTTTACACTCACAAGAACTCGCTTGTAAAAATCAATTTTGAGCTCACACAAATCCTCAACCCACCAGTCCTTTGGCACAGAACGGATTATGACACCATTACAGTTCAGTTCGTTACCACTTTCCTCTGGAAGCTTCTTCCGGTTATAGGAGTATGACCAGTCAACTTTGGAAACATCAATACAAGCCTTGGCAGCTATAGAGTCAATGCATTGACTAACCAATTTTGGTTCCTCCAATATTGGACATAGAACATTTGTGGTTTGAAGAACAATGATAGAATCCTTCCAACTGCGAAAAATGCTCGAGCTAAGGAAAACATCTATCTTGTAAATAAGGTTTCCCTTCTCAATAGTTTCATGCATTCCCAAGTACTCAGCCGCACAACGAGCTGTGACAACATTGTAAGCATTCAGGGTGACAGCCATGCAGTAACAAAATTTGGCACATATCTCAAAGGCAGCAGGACCACCAGGGATGTCAGAAATGTAGATTTCATCAGTAGTTTCCTCTTTAGTTGAATCAGCCAGCTTTTGCAAGTAAGCACTCTTTGATAGAAGAGGAAACTGCATAGAAGAGTTTTCATTTTCTCAGTAATAGAATTTGAACTAATGAGGCTATCACATGCAATTTTAAGATGAAAGTTAGCTGAACTAAGATAAGAGCCTTCTCCCATAGCTAGAATCTGAAAGAAGCCTGACTCAATTCATATTAGGGAGGAAAACGAGGTATGAACTATGCTAGGATGATTCTTGAAAAAACTTATTTATTTGAATAAAAAAGCCTTTTCATCTCAAGTTGTTGTGTGTTACAGTTGAGATGACACAGAATGATAGGTGAAAGACAAGCGGACCATTTTTTTTTTTTGGGGGGGGGGTAATGTTTGCCACATGAATCATCTAGTACTATTCAGTTTTTTTTTTCTTGGTCCTTGTAAGATTAGAATAGTTTCTTGATTTGTATCCTTATGTTAAACCATGCTTTTATAATTGGAGCACTATAACATTCAAACATATGTAATCATGCTGAGTGGTAGCAGATTACTGATATCTTAGTGTTGAAATTAGTTATGGTAACGATCAAACTATGAGAACTACAGAAAATCTTAAAGAATCACTTAAAAGGAAATACTAAAGATGCAGAGCATGCATTTACAGCATATCATGAACATACCTTGTGCAGGCAGAACTTGGCATCCCCAACATTAATAATTATATCCGTCGCCAACTCACTTGCAACATATCTGCACGAAGAACAGTTTTTTTCTTTAATTGCAGGTAGAAAGCAGGTGTAGTATGCCTTCAATTATAATGGTGAGCATAGATATGAAGACATGCAAAACAACTTTAAAGTGAATATGGATTCCAAATAATAGTTCCAGCCAACATAAATCAAAAACCCAATGGCCCAACGAAACCAGAATAGTCTTCAACTAATAAGCAATAAACAGTCAGTCTTATATTAAATATCATCAGTCACATCATAAGTATTCAATCAATACTTGCCTGGAGAATAAAGATCTATTCTCAGTTCATTTCTATCTATTGAGAGCATGGTAAATTCTCAAATAAACAATGAGTAGGAAAGACATCTACATAACCACCAGCAAGTATCAGCCATATGGTTTTCTATACTGAGGTTGAACGTGTGACTACTGTAATTTAAGCCATTTAAGAAAACATTCTTGCTAAGAAGTCATCGCCCTCTAACCAACAAAGTACCACTAAAAGTGTGAATCCAGAGAAAGAAAGGAAATTTCATTTAAAAATTTGAAAAGTAAAAATAAAAAGCCCCACACACAAGCATTAGCTTTGATTTGAACAGTACATCTGGGCACAATTCCCCAAGAATACAACTACAAGAATTTTAGCTTCCCAACCCATCCTTGTCCCGAAAGGGACATACACGCAAGTCCCAGAAATTTCAGTGAGCAAAAATCCTTCATCATTTAACTTACTTCTTAGTAACTAATAAAAAGAAAAAACAAAAATGCAAAAGATCAAGTGATTAGCAATCATCAGCACTAATATGAGCTGAAAAACCATCAGTATAAATTGATAACAACCAGTAATATATTAAAAAGCAGGGGGGCAAGATAAACTAAAAATCCATTAAACCAAATAGCCAAAAGATTAAATGAAGTTATTGATCAAGATAAACTCTACAACAGAGAAAAATAGAAGACTCGACCAAGATCTCACCTGGCATTGTTTCCATCAGTCAGGAAAGTGTCTGGCTTTGATCCAAGTTTCATAAACTTCATCTTACCAACAAAATAGATCTGCCCCTTAAGTTCCTGAAAACAAGCCTTACAAGCTTCTTCCCCAATATTCAAATAATAACTGCTAAATCAGAGACTTTAACAAGACCACCATCCATCTCCACTATAATGCACATCCCATATGAGGAAAAGATCCTAGAAATGGAAATAAATACACAAATCTAGGGTGGGGACCAAATTTCTGAATATATATCTAAATTTCAGGGTTTGAAGAAACAAACAAGAAAGTAAGATCTCAAAGAGAAGATGGATATATGCGTATGCAGGCAATGACCGAATCTCTACAGAAACCGAGGTAATGAGTCTGAGTAAGAGAGAGAAAGAGAAGATGGGTGGTAAGCAAATTTTAAAAGGTCCTCTTAAATGGCAAGAGAGCCAAAGAAAAGATTGTTTCATTGGTCGGCTGCAAAGCCCATAGAGAGCGGGCTCACCAAGTTAGCTAAGGAGACATAGCCAACAGACTCTTTAACACTAAAATAATTCCCAAACCAGAGATACCCACAAACACAAATCTGACTCCACTGCATTTCCCCACTATTTCTTTATCTTTCTAATTACTATGCAAGGTTTAATTTTCTTTATCTAAAAGTTAAATTAGCATTCATGCCTCCTTGTCTTCTTTTAAGTCCTTTATTAAAGCTTAAAGTTCCAAAACCCAATAAGTATAAATCATAACTTACACATTTTTTTAGTCCTATTTTACCATTGTAAGTTTGAAAAACCTGCAAGGGAAAAACAGCACCTTGGTATCAGTTGATTAAACCACCAAAACGGTAGACAACAAGAATCTTCCTTGTATCTTGGCAAAAGTACAGGAATAAATGAAGAGGATCTAGATTTAAAATAAATGTCATTATAATAATGAACAATCAAACAACAACTACCAACAAAAATCACTACAAATTGAAGTGAGATCTGAGGAATCTCTCAAAGAATATTATCATTTAAAAACTAATAGAATAATAAAGCTGAGATCATTTTATCATATATGACGAAAATCTCCAAAACCCACTCTCCGCCTAAACCCCCAACAGAACCGAATAAACCACCTAGAAACTGTTGGTTTCGCAACTTGTTAAAATGTACTAGAATGAGACAAAATGGAACGAACCCATTAAGATTTTGATGGCAATAAACTAAAATCAATAATCAAAATAAAACCTTGATGTCCAAAAACAAAACCAGCTTAGAAAACAAATGAGAGACAGGAAGCGCAAATTGCCAAAAATAAAAAAATAAAAAAAAAACTCAAGTCACCCAAATGGTTAAACCACCGTTCCCGTCAATTTCCTTCAAGGATCAGAAAGAGTTTAGTGGAACAGAAACACAACTACAGAGGCTATGAATAAGCATTTGAACCCAGAGAAAAATACTTTTAGAGTATTTTTTATTTTTTAAATAGTTAAGTTATATTATTATTAAAAATTTATTGCATCAATAAAACTAATTTTTTTGCATTTCATTCTTTTACTTCTAAAAATCTGTTAGATTGGAATTATTTTAAATTAACTAAATTAAAACGAAAAGAATTAAAGAAAAAATAAATAGAATAAAAAACATAAACAAATGATAATTTATTTTATTACAATCACATTTTAACCCCAAAAAAACAAAAAAATAGTTATAAAATTTAAATATTATTTTTAAAATAAATATAAAAATTTTAATATCATCATTCGAAATAAAAATTACCAATCAATGCCGCCACCAAACAAAGTTGCACAAAACCCACCAAAGGCTAAAGAAACAAATCAAACAACACCGAAATGAAAAGAGGGAAAAAAAGAAAAAAATCATTTATCAGAAATTTGCTATTTTGGAGCTAGAGAATCCAATCCCAAGTAAAAGCGTTTTGAGAGACGAGCGAAATAAGACTAAAAGCCAACCTGTTACGAAATGTAGTCGCAGTCTTGCTATTTATTAGTGGCAGCAGCATGCTAGTACTTAATTACTCAAGTAAACGATTACTATTTCTCATTTTTCTTTTGCAAATTATTTCACTTTATTTTATTATATCATTTTATGCAACTTTATTTTCCTTTCTAGGTTGCCTTTTAGTATCGGGCAGAGAAAGTAGAGTAATGATGATTCAATACTGAGGCATTAAATTTTAATTTTGGAAAAAAAAATTATGACAAAAAATATTAAGGTTTATAATTATTTTTAATATTTTTTTATTATAAAAATATATAAAATATTGAATATTATTGTTAACTAAAATTATGATTAATAAAATTGTTGTTATTTAATAATAATTTAAGAGATTATATCGATAACAAAAAAATATTCAGATATTAAAGAAAAATGTTATTTATGGTGATTTTAATAGTAATACTTTATGTCACTGTTTTTTCATAATTATTATTAATTTTTTTAATAATTTTAACAAAATAATAATAATACAGAATCTAATTTTAAAATCATGCTCACTAAAATTATTCGACATTAAAAAAGTGAAGGACAGTGTTTGACCACTTTGCTCGGTAATGCACCCCAAAACTGAGTCTTACGAGAGATATAATTATAATTTTTTTTATATTTAATTTATCATATATGATATATGTAATTAATTTTAATTAAAAGAACAAAATTATTCAAAATAAATAAAAAATATAAATACTTTAATTTTGTTATAAAATTCGAAGAATACTAGTTACTTGAGGTACTATTTATTTTCTTTCTTTTAAGATAAAGTTGCCATATCAGAAGGTTTTTTTTTTTTAAATAAGTGAGTTTAGGAAATGATTCTCTTCCTACGTAGACAAACAGACAACTTACAAATTTAACATGTTACAATATATTTATGGGATAATTAAAGTTTTAAAACTTATATATTGATATTTAATTGAACTTTTATATATATATATATATTATAAATGAATATATTTATTTTTAAATTTTAGAAATATATATATTAGATATATCTCATATATTTTTATATATTTATAATAATTTAATTTTAATTAAATAATTATATTAATTGAATATGTGAAGTAATTTATATTAATTTTCTCATATATTGAATTTCAAATTAAATTTATCAAATTTACACAAATAAATTAATCTAATATTCTCTGAGTAATATTTTATAAGTTAGTTTTGGTGTTTAATTTAAAACTAAAAATTAACATATATGGCTAATTTTTTAAAAAAAAATTATAGTAAATCAAGAGAGAGAGAGGAGATTAAAAAAAACAGTACATTGTTGATCACGATTAATAATTAAATATATTGTAAAAGGTAAATAATAATACACTGCCTCCTAATTCATTCTCTATGAAAAACATTAAACAAAACTATTTCTCTTATTGATTTTCATGAATCGACATTGATAGATTAAGAATTATTGTTTAAATAAAAATACTAAAAATAAGGAAAACACAAATTAAGGAAATCTATTTATTATTTATTACTATGAATTGGTTAAGGAAGTTTAAATAAGGAAAAAAATTATGGAAAGCAGGATTGTGACATGGAATAAAAGCAGGATTATGACATGGAAAAAAAATTCAATTTATTACTATGACTTGGATTTTTCTGCAAAATGACCAAAATATATATTGGAGAGAATCCAAGTCCAATTTTAATACTATAAACTTAAGTAATTTTGCATCCCGCCATAATAAAGTGTTGAGTTACCCTTACCCACTATTTTATTATATTCAACTTTTTTATAATATTAAAATGTTTGATAACTACTTTTTCCAAAATTTATAAGGTGATGTTATTGGCTTATTTTTCATATTATATTTATTATTAATTTTAAAAATGGTTGAAAACAACTTTAACAAATTTTAATTAGCATACAAAAAATCTATTAAAATAAAAAATATTTTTTTTAACTATTTTTGAAGTTACTATAAAAAAATTAAAAATAAATTTAAATTTATAATATAATTTTTTATATATATAAAATTTAATTTTTAGTTAATAAATTATATATATATTATGTATTAATCAATAAGATAACAATAGAAGTATACATGGTTCCTTGTGAAACAATTGATACCTAATTTTTTAGAGGGAAAAGTCAAAATAAATAAACCCATTGAAACTAGCTACCTATTAACCTACTGCTTATTTTGAGATAGCTAGCCGGTGCTCATCTCACCGTTGATTGTTTTTTTTTTTTTTTTGCAGAAAATGATCATCGATATGTAGGGGTGTTCCCGATAAAGATTAGTCCGTGCACAACAGCACAACATTCTTATATTTTCTCGCGGAATTTTTTGAAGTAATTATTTTTACATTAAGGTATTGTTTAGTAATAATTATATAATATAATTTGATAATTTTTTATATATTATATAAGTTGTTTTATACATATAACAATTAATCAACCTTTCACATTGCACAAATCCAATATTTATTGAGTGAATTAAACACATAGAGATCGATTGTCATCTAATAAGAGAAAATATTCAAACTGAAATTATCAAAACTTATCATATCTTTACATTAGAACAATCATCAGATATATTTATTAAATCCCTGAGTTTTTCAGGGTTATCAAGCTTACTTGATAAGTTAAGAATAATTAACATATATTTCAACTTGAGGAAAAATGTTAAAAGAATTTGAGATCCAGTTGGTGACAACCAACACACCAATTAGAAGCAGTCACTGACAGCTTGGTGGGAAAGGATAGGCTGTTCAAGAACATGTTTATCTATAATTGTGTTTATTTTTAAATATTATAATTTTGTTTTTCTTTTGTATAAATAGGTTGTAAACATTCGTTTATTCATCGATCAATAAAAAAATTTCTTTCGGATATATTTAACATTATTTTAAACTTATTTTATTATCATAGAATATTTAACTTAATTGTAATAATCACAAATTAAATAGTGAAATATTGTTTGTATTATGGAATGTTTGACTGGGAGTAGATTTGAATTATGGTAGCTTATATTTAATAAATTATTTATTATTTTTGAATTATATTATTACATATTAATTTATATCATTAAAATTTAAAATTAGTGTAAATTTTTTTAAAATAAATAACTATGTAATAAAAAATCGAGGTAAAATAATATGATGGGTAGAGATTTAATCATTCTGAAAACAGTAAATAATACGTGATTATATGGTTCTAACCTTGCCTGCATTACTGCAATAACAAATTTTTTTCCCCTCCTTTACCAAACAAGGGGATGACTAGCTTAAGTTATGATTCGTTCAAATATGGATTTCTGCGTTTATTGCGTTTTTGTTTTCTTAATTTTGAAATTTTTTAAAGATACACTTTGAACAGCGCAGAGACAATGTCAAATAGTCGGATACATAATTCTAATTTTGGATGAAGTAAAGCTAAAATAGTGGATAATCCATTCATTATAAGTTATAATATTATTATAATTAATATAACAGTAAAAAAAAATTAAGGTTACATAAAGAATTATATTTTAGAAGATCTAGTGACTAATTATTTATATTATGAAATTTTTATTCATTGTTTAAAATTAAATTATTCAAATACTCACGTTAATGCAATTTAAAAAAACAGATGGTAAATATTACATTAAAATCAGTTGAAATTGATTTCTAAACCCATATTTTATATATGTGTTTATCAATTTTAAATGAGAAAAAAAATAACATTTATGAATTATTATCACCAGTTCAATAAATTTTATATAAGGGTTAAATACAATAAATAAAAATATTAAAACTATATTAATATAGAAGATTAATCCTCTTAAACAATTATAAAAAATTATGATATTAAAATCAACATTCAATCAACTTTGTTTTCTTTTACTAAAGATATAACAAATATGATTTTTTTGAAAATAATAGATGTATAATTTTATGTAAGAAATCAAAATTGAGAAATAAAAATTAGAAACAGAAAATATATAATATATTAATTTCTTTTACTTATTATTTTTTATTTTAAATGTCAATTTTGTTCATATATATTTTTAGATTTTATTTAGATATTAATCTTGAGATAAAATAGTGCAATGGCTCCCTTTAATTATACTTAAGTTACATCCTTGATGAAATAATTAATCTTATAATTTTAATTAATAAATATTAACAAATCAATTATAATTATATTATAATTTATAACATAAAAATATATGAGAATGTATACCTTACACTCCAATTATGAATTTTTTTTATTGAAATCTACATTTGATAAATATAATAAAGAATAATAGATATTATCAAATTTTATAATATTATATTAATTAATTAATTATTATATATAATATTTATGGAAAAATATGACATGAATATATTTTATAATCAAATTTAATTTTATATTTTTTTTAAATAAAAGGGTGATTAAATGTTTAGTTGTATTCTAACCATATTATCTTATTCAAGATTATTTTTTTTAATAGATGATAAATATCTTTAATATATTAATTCATTTATTTTATTATTACGTTGAGTTAAAATTATTTATTTAATAAAATATAAAAAAAAATTAGATTTTTTGAATTTTTTTTATAATTTTTACGGATTTTTAAGGAATTTTAAGATCAAGTGTATTAACCTAGAAAAATTTATAGATATACTAAAAATGCCTAGTCAAGTCAGTGTCCATGTAATCAGTGCGTTCCACGTGTTGTCCACCAATTGTGCCACATTTTTCTTAGCTCAAGTCAAGCGTAAACTGTGTTCCGCACTCACGCGGTTCACGCGTGTAATGCACTATACATCCATTCTCTTGCCACATTATTGCATGTATAAAACTCTCCCTCCTTACGTGTGAATTTATCCTCTAAACACGATTTGATGAGTTCTGACACTTTTGATCGTTGTACACATTAATTCTTTCTCATAATTCGATTTCTTTATCTTATAAATACAAAATGATACCCTAAAAATATATATATTGTATCATAATTAATATAAACAGTATCAAAATTATGCAAACTAGTAAAACTTTAAATTTTGTGTAATATTAAAGGATCCTTAGAGGAAGATTAAGAACAATTTGAATATTTATATTTTTTATTCCTACAACTCAAATAATTCATCCAAATCATATTATTTTTCTAACATTTATTTTATAATAAAATATTTAATTATTGTTATATATTTAAATTTTTTTATCTTTTATTAAATATTCAATGTGATTGTGAGTGATTTCAAGTATTAAATTATAATTTAATTAATTTAATACCATAAATATTTTTAATTTTGATTCTTGATTATTAATGTGTTTATATTAGAATTTCAATACTATGCATGTTTATGAATTATAATATATAACTATTTTTTTGTATTAATAAATTTATATTTAATTTAAAATGTAAATATATAATCGTTAATATTATTATTTAAAATTGTATTTTTGGATCGCTATCACAAGTAGGATTGAAAGCTTATATTAAATGTTAAACTATTATTCTAATATTGTATATTTTAATTGTTATTGTTATTTTTAAATTTTAATATAATGAATGAATTAAATATAATAATTATACTTATAAGTTGTTCAAGATTTTGGTTGATTCATAAATGACATTTAATCAATTACATGGTAAAAATATATTAAGTATAGATAGATTTCTAAAACTAAAATTAAAAATTAAACAATGATTTTAAATTATAAAAGTGATTAAGAATTTAAAAAAAACTAATTTATATTTATGACATGTTTTATTAAATTATGAAATAATAGTTATGATAGTTTTATTATCACACATCTCTCATAATTATTCTGTAATTTATTTTTATTATTTTATGTTAATTTCTTTAAAAATAATCAAAAACCTTATTTTATTAATGAATTAATGGTTAAGATCACATATTATTAACAATTTTTATAGATACGATAATTATAATTCTAAAATTATTTATCACTTATATTATTATATATTGTGTCAATAAAAATAGATGAGGTAGATTTTAATACTTAGTAAATGCATCAATTATTATCCGATCTAATCTTCTAGGTTCATCTAGTAATCCATTCGCCTTTTTTCAACATGAGAAACTATAAGGTCTTTGTTGGTGGGATGTTTAACATTAAGTATGAATGACTCGTAAACATGTGAATCTTTGATTTATTTATATTATGTTTTTAATAATAAAATAAAAAAATAAGAATATCTCTCTTTTTACTTCATTTTTTTATTTTTTTGTAAACACAACCTTATATTTTAGTAGGAGATTTTTTAAAATAATATTTATATATTAACGTATTCATATACATAAAACTCACACCTTACATTGCAAACCATAAGTATATACTATTATATTATAAAATAATTGATAAATAATTTATTTGATACTTAAAATAGATTGAAAAAATAATATTATCTGATAATTAATTATAGATTAAAAAATAAATTTTATGATTATAATAAATAATTATTTATCATATTAATTATAATAATATTATAATTTATAATATGAAAAAATACTCGATTTAATTTGGCTTTTCAGTGGGCTGTAAATTGTTTTGATGCAGTGTCTTGCACGTAGTGAGGTGAACCTAGTATGTCGGCCACGATGGAATTTTGACAGGGTAAGGGTGTAGATACAAAATACAAGTAAGTACGTTTCTTTTTCTCTTTTTTAAGCATTAAATTAGGTATTACAAATACTTTTTTTTCCCTTTACATACAGGGCTTTTAGTTGTATGATTATTTCTATATATTATAATTAATATAATTATATATATTTTTTTATATTTATGAATAATATTATACTATAACATTTTATTTAGGTTAGCTGTTGCAATCAAAATCAATGATTCATCTTCCTTTAAACATCTTTCATTAGCTAATCAATTGTTAAAAGAAAATTTCTTTTATGTGCAATGGAAAAAGAAAAGGAAATAAATTATTGATAAATTTTAACAAAATAATCTAACTTGAACATTTTTATTAAACTTATTTTAATATAAACATTTTATTTATATTAAAATAAAATAGTGTAAGAAAAATGATAAAGTTAACATATTCTCTCATTTTATATGGTAAGTATATTGTCAGATTCCCCAACAAAAAAAAATCAAGTAAAAAATTACATATAACCATAGAAGAGTAAGAATAAATATGTCATTTTAATATATTAAAGTTTACATAAGACTTAAACAAAGCATTCTTGAACCTGAAAAATAGGTTTATCTTTTTTTTCCTTTCCTAAATTGAAACACAATTAATACTAAACTTTTAGGACTAGGATACTTCGCTTTTATTTTTGTACTCTTTTTTTTTTTTGCTTTCTTTTGTTGGATCAATTATTTTAATTGAAAAATAACACTATAAAAATAATATTATTTATTTTGTAATTATTATTCTTATTAAAAAATATGTTATAGGTATTACATGTGAATATAAATATGTTAAAATTATTAAATTTATAGTCATTTTTGATTGATAAAAGCTAAAAATTAAAAATTAAGAAAGAATAAAAACTCATTTGATATATTAAATTTTTTAAAAAATTTAATAAACATTAAACTTAAATTTGTTGATATCAATAAGTGAGAAAGAGTCGGTATCCCTCCTTGCTCACAGTTTCTTTATATTTATTTAAATTTTAATAGTATATTTTTATAATTAATATGTGTTGAATTTAAATTTATTAATAAAAAATAATATTTATTAAATTAATAATAAATAACTTAAATTTAATAAGTTAAAAAAAAAAGCTTATTCCAAACTCTCTTTTTTGGACAACTATCACTCAATAGCTATACCATCCGAGAGAGATAGAAAGAGAATCGTAAAAGAGGAAAGTGGTCATCAAATTGAAGATCCAAAAGATATTTTGGAGTATAATCCTCTCACACGCTATTAAGTGATAGTTGAAGTATAGTGAGTCATCGTAAAAGAGCATATAGTGAGTCATCGTAAAAAGCCTCTTCAGCAATGGATGTTGAAGTATAATCCTCCCACACGCTATGACATAATTAAGGTAATTTTCTCTGTAACACAATTAAAGGACGTCGATCGTTAAAGGATGTCGATCACATATATTTTTTCATCCACCGGATAAATACATTAATTGTATAAATAATTCAATTATAATTTACAAAACATATGTTCAATTATAATTTACTAAAAATAAATACATGTTTGTTTTTTTTAATGGATTAAAAATAAAACTTATACCATGTAATTAAATTTATTTTTTTCTTTGTTCAAATTTTTTTAGCATTATAAAATATAAATTATTTTTAATTAGATTATTTATTTATAATGATAAAAAATATAATATTTTAACAAGTAGAAAAAAATTAATGATTAATTATAATTAAAATAATATTTTGTATAGTATTACTTTTCTAAATTTTAGTACAAACTATCATTTTGAACAATTAAAGATATTTTTATAGCAAATATGATCTATAAATATCATATGTTTGAATTTGTCGACCATTTGTTAAGCGTATTAAAACACTTCATTTAAGATCAACTGCCAAACAAAAGAAATTAATATAGCATTATAATTTAGGGGGCAAGGCCGGTACCTTTTATTTATATGAAAAAATGTCATTCTATTTTCTACGTTAAGAATTTATTTTTATTTTAAGAAAATGTTAAAAGAAATTTTTTAAAATATATCATCATACTGTTTATTATGTAAAATAGCATTTAAATAAAATATTTATTAATATTACTAAAAATTTTATGTAACTTATTTTGTTAAATAAAATGTTTAATAATTAAATTTTTTATAAGTAAAAAGATTAATAAATATATTTTTTAATTTAAAAAATTAAATAGCAATTTTAATTTAAAAAAAAAAAGGACCAACGCATTAATCCCTATAATTTATTTGCTTTGTATTTTCCAATTAGTTCCAAGCTGTGGCCAGGAAAGGTAGGCCGACGAGGCAGGCACTTGATATTCTTTCCCTCGTATCCTTAATTAATTAACTTACTTTTAGATTTTAATAATAATTTGGACAGATTATTCCAGAGAGATAGAACTTAACTTAGATTATGAAATTGTACATGTTATATCAATATTTTTTATATTATATCACATACAGTATTATCTAATCTAATCTAAAATAAATAAATCACTTTTAAAATTTTTTAAAATAATTCTAATACATTACATAATATAAAAATATGATAAATGTATTGGTATTTCTCTTACTCATACAAGTTTTTGTACTTGCATTAATACTCATATATATATATTTTTAGGATAAGTACCAAATTTTAAAGCTAGCAATCTATATCTGTCAAGACCGCGTTTGGAAGAAACACGCTTTGGTCACACGGTACGCATCTTCTTCTCACTGTGATCACGCTATCTAAACTTAGCTTTTTATTATTAGTTATATTTTTTAAAAAAGTTAGCCTTATACTCAATGATATTATACTATGTTTTGAGTGAAAAATAAATTCAAATCGAAAATAAAAGGGATTACTATATATATATATATATTGGCCCTTGATAAGGCCGGTTACGGTGACATGACCCAATAAATAAAAGGGCCATGTTTGGGAGTTGAATCAGTCCAACTAAGAGAGCTAAATACTGTAATCAACGTTCAAAAATGATACAACCTCCACTCCGTCAATCGAGTCGGGGAAGAACAAAGACTGTATTATTATTTTTAAAATAATTTATTTATTAATACTGATATATAATTAAAATACGAATAAAATAGATATTTTATAAATTTTTATTTTGATAATAATAAAAATAATTATAATAATTTTATTATTCCGTCCCATAACAAAATGTTTTTTTATTTATATGTAGCATAATTTAATAAACATTTTGTTAATGAATAATATCATAATTACTCTATCATTTTTTCATTATCTCACAATTTAACTTTACAACTGATTAATAATTTATATATAATTTGTTGCATAGATACATTTGTCCAACTGGGCGTGAGCTGGATACTCAATTAATCTGTCCAACTCCGCCTCATTTATCTAAGAACATTTGTGTGCAATTTATGTGTGTAATTGCTTTTCTTTTTTCCTATCTCAGGAAGTCAATTTTTTTTAATCAAACAGTAATAATAAGTGAGTATATACTTTAAAAATATGAATAAGAAAAAATCTTATATGTCATAATTTTAGATGAATCCACCATTTCTTGGTTATTATTTCTCAAGGGAATTAATTTTTTCGTATCATTCTCATTTTCATAAATTTTGTAATGTAATCCATATATAAAATCAGAAAATTATGTTTACCAATTATTTAATATTTATTAAGGGTGAGAATACAAAATATAAACAATAATGTGATAAACATGATATAATATTTAAAAGATTAATTATTTTTATTCTTCATACTTGGATCAGTTTTACTAATAAATACTTAAATTTTTTAAATATATAAAGTCTTTAAATTTTTAAAATTTTAAAAATATATCTCTAATATTTTAAATCTTACGGTTTAATTTTAAATTTTTTAAAATTTAATGGTTAAAATTTTAACTTGATAACACAATTTAAAAATTTATGAATGGATACGTTAAATAATAAAAAAAATTAATTAAACCAAGCGTTTAAATTTTTTAAATAAACATTAATGTAATCCAAATTTAAAGACTAATAACATAACTTAGCCGTAGTCTAATGCCTCCTGCTATTTTGCTTCATTATTAATGTTGTAAATGTCAAATAATTATATGTAAAACTATAAAATTTTGTGTGTGTATTGACAGTGTAATTATACGTAGAACTATTATAATTAAATATACGAATAAAAGTAATTGAAAATATAAATATTTTATCTACGTATTTATCGATCATTAATGATAAAAAAATAACGTATTAAGTCAATTGATTTTAAAAATAATTTGAAGGTAAAAAGAAAAAAAGAAAAATATATTTGGTAAGATCAATTAAAAAGATAACGAGTGTCTTAATGGGTTAGGAAAATGATTGTGGATTGTGCCCACATGTGCATTAGAGGGAATTAGCCACATGGGAAGCTGAGGTGTTGTGTAATTTGAAAAGAGAAATGTAGTCTCTTACTTTAAGCAGGCAGTTATATGGGAACACTCTGGTTCATTTGGTTTTTCAATTTTCAAGCTTACACACAATCCCCCTTCCTTAATTTGCTTGCTTGCCTCCTTTAATTGCGATATTTCCGCTTCATTTCCACCACTATTCTTTTACTTTAGATTCGTGGTCAAATTAATTGAACTAAACTATTCACATGATTTAAACCTTACATTTTTCATGTTGACATTTGAATTAAGAACACGGAAATTATAAAACTAATTAATATCATTTAATTATATTTTATAAAACTTTAAAACTTCCAAAACAAAAAAAAAAAAAACAAATTAACAAACTATGCCCATTGTACAAGACTTTGGCTCTTGAACCAAATGAATTTAACTTGAAAAAAAACAGAAATACTTATCGGCATGAAATTATTGATTCTTTATTAAAGTTCAAGCTTTTGGGCTCTGAACAAAACTCGGCGAAATTCCTTCAACTTGTGAAGAGAGAAGGTGGGAAGGGAAGCCTCAGGGAAATTTAGTCGATTACACTAACATCAAAAAAGAAATTTGAAGGGGACAAGAACATCAACAAAAAAAAAAAAAGTGTCAATTTTTATTTGATTAAGCAAGGAGTTACTCTACGTTCAAGTATTCAACACTTGTGAGTTTTAATGATCAATTGATAATGAAAATGGATCACAAGGGGGTAGGGAGAGATTGATCCTAAAAGATAAGTATTGATGGAAAATATTGACAAATGTAATTAATAATTCCCATTATAATTAATCGATAAAATAACGAATTAATGCCCAATAATTGATCAACTATAAACTAATAACTATGAGTTCACATGCAATCAATATGTAACAATGAAAAAATAATAATTTTTCTGTACAGAAACAATCTTTGAAGAAAAAAAAAACAATTACAGAATCACTAAATTCAAATTAAATAGCTAGAATTCAATCTTGAGAAATCACTGCAACCACTTTATCATCATATTCATGACCGAACAAACGTGGTCTTTTACTCTTAGTTGCAGGCAAGGGACTCTCCACCTCTTGATCCACCGGCGGCAGTTGACCCGACCAGAACTCCGGCAAAGCCGGCAAATTCAAATCAAATCCACGCTGATGACTCAAACTAAGCCCCTGGCTTTGGCTCTGACTCGACCCACCGCCTTCAGAATTAGAAGTCACATTAGTAGTACTATTCCCACCATCATAGTGACATCTCTTATGTCCACCTAAAGCTTGTCCTGTTGGAAAACTCTTGTGACAAATCGAGCACTCATGTGTCTTCCCACTAGTGATTAAAGTGGTGGTCGTGGTCGTTGTCGAGACACTCGATGTCGAAACGTTGTCGTTTGCAGCCGCTGCCGCATCGGACGATTTGCGGTGGCTGGCTTTATGCCCACCGAGTGCTTGGTAAGATGGGAACTCTTTGTTACAAACACTACACTTGTAAGAGAGCTTTGGTGGAGGTGAATTTGTTTGTGGTTGTGGATGTGGATGTGGATGTGGCGGGTGCTTTGAAATAGCGTCCTCCTTCTTGTTGCCGCTACGAGCTAACATGATGAGACAAAGAGCGAGATACTCTTCTTCAGTTGGTGGGTCGTCAACGACATCCATACGCTGTCGTTTGGATCTCTTGTTTCTCTTTATCCAAGGCTCGTGAAAGTTGAGAGATGATTCTGTTGTGTGATCTTCTCGGATCAGTGAAGAGAAAGGAGTAGCTGTTGTTGGGGAATTTAGAGCTTGTAAGGCCATATTATTGTAAGAACAAGATAAACAAAAGTGTTTTTGATTGCTAGAGTGGTTATCGATAAATTTATAAGAAAAGTGTTTTTGTGAGAAGAAGTGAAAGTGTTTGGGTGTATTTATATTCGATGTGGGAAGTGAAGTCGGTCAACTAAATAAAAGAGTGGAGGCGGTGGAGACTGAGCTTTTTTTTTTTTTTAGGACTTCTTCCAAGTCAAATCTAAGGTACGCTTTCTTCCATGCTTCCTTCCTTCCTTCCTTCCTTCTAGGTTATATGGTTGTTATTGGTTTATTGATATTTCTCTATTTTAAAAGCTTCAAGTCTTAATTAAACCATCGACGTGTACTTTTTGTTTTTGCAAGGAACAATCAACGTGTATTTTTCTTTTTGCTAGGAACAATCAACGTGTATTTATTATAATTATATTATTAATAATAATAAAATGGTGGATTACTTACCCAAATGGGTCTTATGGGACGTGTAGGGCACGGTTTCTTTGGTGTTATTAGGATTACTATGTAAAGTTTTGACTGTGCAGGTTAATTACTTGTGGTCAACTACGCCTCTGTGCCTTTCTTTAACACGTTTGATATATTCTCATATATGGTATTTCCGTCTTTTCTTCTTTTTTTTATAAGATAAATAGACAATAAATGGATCGAATATTATTTCATGTGATTTTTTGCTTGAATATATATATATATATTAAAAATTAATTGCTAGGATATTATTAAGTGTGAATTCGATTATATCTTTTTCTTTGTAATTATCCAAATATAAAACATGGATACTGTGCAGTGTGCACCGAGTAGAGTGGCGGCTAATTGACTAATGCTGGATGACGACTATAAATAAATGGATACTTTTTATTTTTATTTAATTTAAAAAAATAAATTAAAATTATTATTATTCGAATTAAAACAATTTGTTGTTCAAAAAATAAAATATAAATATTTTTATCCTAATGCAATTTGAGATTTAAGTGTGAATTTGCAATAAGCATGAGACTTTAACAATATTTTCCCCCTCATTAAAAATTTTAAAACTTTTATGTAAGGAATACTACTACTACATAATCAAGTGGAGATAAATAAATAAATAAAGAGAAGGAACTTTGAAGTCACTAAAACGTGTCATAAAAGTTTAACAAAAACAATAATAAGCACGTACATATCTCCTCATATAATAAGCCCATAAATTTGAGTATTCCACGTCTCAAAAACTTATGATAAATACGCAAAGGGGTGATCAATTGGTTAAGCCTTTCATTCAATTTTTACCATCTTCATTTTAATTTTCTCAAATTCTAGCTAGTTTTGCTTCTACAAAATCCAAAATTTTGTTCAGCAGCGAATATACTTAGCTTGTATCTACAGTTATAATGAAAATAATAATAATAATTAATTTTTTAACTTAAAAAAAAAGTACAAAAGTCCTTTAAAAGCGTGTAAAATGTGTATTTTAATAGAGTACTAGCTAGTTAGCTGCCATTTTGTCTACGACTGACTAATAATTTCTGTATTGGTAGTTTATGAATGGTTGGCTTTTTCCAAAGGCAGCTAGCTTAAGCTTTGGTTAGGAACATTGAACATGAACCTTCTTATTTCTCTTATTATATATCCACGTGTGTTATACCAAATCCCGTTATTATCTACTTTTTAGTTTAGTCTAGAAATAACAACTTGTTTCAAAAGTGGAAAAGGAAGAAAATAAAATTGAGGCCTTCCAAATTTTTAACTTTTTTTTTTTATATAACTTTAGATCTGTGAGTACGCTTAGTCAAAATGCAACTTTTTTTCATTTTTATATACAACTAAAGTATTACAGTTTAGGCTAAATTCCATAGAAAATTCTATGGACATGGAGGTAAAATTGTGGGTGATATATTCTAGATAATTAAGACAGTGCTAAAGATATATTTTAAAAAAAATCTTTAATCTGCTAAAGACACTTAATATAATATATAATATACGTTATACACTCTTTAAATTAAGATATATTGAAGTACATAAATGATAAATAATTTTTTATATATATATTTTACACTTTAATTGTTTTTTTATAATCTTCACCCATTATTCTTTAATTTCCCATCAACTTATATTTTTGCAATAGTTTAATAATTTATATTTTAATTATCTTACTTTTTTTAATAATATATATTTAATTTAAAATTAAATCTTAAATTTTTAAGCAATGATTATAGAGATTCACTATCTTTTTAAAATATGATACTTAGATACATTAATTTTTCGTAATAATAATTTGGTTCATTAGTTTTGAAACAGTGACATCACATGTTTAATTGATAATTTTTTTTTTGTGATTTTTAAATTTTTTATTTTAAAATATGCTTAAATAATTATTTATATTAAAACTTTTTTTCAAATTTAGTTGAAAATAAAGAAATTATAATTATTTTTAAAAATCTAAAAATTAACTATTTAAACGTGTAATGTTCGTGCTATTTTTTAAAATTAAAAAATTAAACCGTTACAAGAACATATAATAAATTTAAATGATCTAATTATAATATCTATAAAACTATTGTGATACTTATTTTTAAAATTTTAGATTAAATATGTAAAAATAAAATACAAAATGTTCAAATTTATCTCACATATATATCTCAAAATTTGAGAGTAATTTGAATTGAACTTGAACGACTACAAAAAATGAAGAAATAAGATGTAAAAATTGAAGATAAAAATATTAGATATAGTAATTAAAAAATAATTGATCAAATTTAAATCTCTCCACTCTAAACGCAAAAGGGTACTTTCGTAAAAGAAAATCAAGTGTGCTGAGAGTAGACTGCGTAGTAACGGGGTAGTTGAGTGTAGATTTATCACTAATCTATCTTCACCGAAGCGCAACGTATTGCCAACCGTCAAGCAAACGACACGCAAATGTATTTCCGTCACTAGTTGGATGGCATGTGGCAAGCCTGTAACCTTTCGGCTTTCCTTAGCAAATGCACTTCCTCACTATTTGGATGGCACGTGGAAGATCTGTCACCTTTTGGCTTTCCTTCGCAAATGCTTTGGATAACCGACAAGCAACTTATAATATCTCATCAAAGCCGTCCAATTTCTTGGAGTCTCTCATAATGTGCCACGTATAATATTACTGTACCAGTAGTCCGCCACGTGTTACTTATTTTTAGTTAAGCATAAACTTCCACTCTTGAGTGTTCTAGTGGATCTCAAACTGTTTGATAGAAAACCTAATTGCTTAATACTAATACCTGCTTTTCTAGACAATAATGCATTATTCGTATAAAAGTGATTTTTTTTTATCGGTGATCCTCTCACTCAAGCAAAGTTAACACGTAAAGCTGCTTTAATTTCAGATGTATCAGCTTGATCTACATTTGATTTAAATAAATTTCGGTGTTTATTTTATAAAAAATAATAATAGAAAGCAATTTTATACCTCATATTTATAATTAAAACTAGTTTAATGAAAATAATGAAAATACAATTTTATTTAAAAATATATATTTTATATTTGTTTTAACAGTATAATATTAAAATATTAAAGTAAAATTTATAAAATTATAAATAAAATTAAATTAAAAATATTTTTTTTATTTTTAAATAAAATTAAATGATAAAATAATAATAAATATTTATATAAATATGTAAAAAAATAATATATTAAAGCGTATTCATGGGAACTACTATTCATATTATTATTAGAATGTTTAATATTTTATTAGAGATTAACAATAAAATAAAATATATAAATATTTTAAATCATTTATATCATTTTCAATTAAGTATGAACTTAGATTTTTAATGTTTATTATACTTAATTTTAAAAATTAATAAATTTAAGAATAAAATATGACTAATATTTAAATCACAAACTTTTATACACAAAATATGATAGACTATTGATAAAGATATTAAACTTTTTAATTTAAAAATATATCCATCAATGACTAGTACACGATGAAAAATACTTTTAGAGTTTATAGTAAATCGATCAACAAATTATCTTAAAAATTCAAAGATTTATAATAAGAAATCTGAGTAGTCTACGTTGCTTTTAGGTTTGGAATTTAAGTTGTTATTTTAATAGTAAAATATGTAAATTAATCCTTTTGATTGTAAAAAAAAAAATCATAAAAATATAAACTTCTTGATTTAATGGTTAATTCAATAATTTATGAAACGAAGGCTTTTGAAATTTACTTGTAAGGATATTTTAATTATTTAAATCCATTCTCTTTCCAACCGTAACTACTCTTTTCAACAAAAATAAAATAAAATAATAGAAACTTTAAATGTCAATTAAGAAGCAAAGAAACAAGCAATTTTCCCCTATCTGTTAATCTCTCTGTCAACCTTTCTTTCTTTCTTTTTTTCTTTTTTTTGCCCCCGTCTCGGCCCGTGGTTTTTTTTTTAAATTTGAATTTTTAGATTTAAATTCATATTATTTTAATATAAAATATTATGATTAATCTGTATGATTTATATATTCAAAACGATGAAATAAAACGTAAATGTAATATTCTGAACGGGAAAGATATGAATATTAGACTGTAATCCAATAAAAAGTGAACACGTCATGAAAATTTGGAATTTAGGTAAAGGGATTGGTACTAAACAAGGGAGACGTAAGTCGTTTTGGTTGAGGTCTAAGTCTTTAATTGAGTTTGGCACAATTAATATGACGCAACACAAAACTAACAAGTTAAATAGTAGTTTGCGAGACTGTATAAGCTAGTTTTCGTTGAAGGTGCACGACGTTAGGCTGCTGAAGTCATCCCATACATAATGCTTCCTTCACAATTCAAACTGTGGTTTAATTTCCTAGTCCTTTCTACATATTATAAGTTTTCTCCGTCTTTTATGATCTTAATACTTATACTAGTAGAAAACAAAATATTTGTTTCTCTATGGGGAAATTTCCATCTTTCGTATTCTTATAATTATTGTAATGAGAATACTTAAATCATCAAATAATAAAGTCCACTTAAATCATCTAATAACAAAGTCCACTTAAATCATTCACAAGCGCTATATGCGGCACACCTAACTTTAGTTTAGGGTAATATAATTTTGGATATATTAACAAATTTATAAACCTTTCTTTTAACTATATAATTTAAAAATATAATTAATAAAACAAAACTATCATAATTATGATTTACTATCAAATACTAACAAAAATCATTCACGTGATAAGAATCACTTGTAATAATTCAATCGATAAATTTATAATTTTTAAACTATTTTGACGATTAATCAATAGAATAATGTATTTAACATATTAATTATATTTTAATAATATTTGTATGATCTAATAATATTAAATTACATATATGTGATTATTTTAAATTCAATGATACATTCAATAATTTAACAATATCATTATAGAGATAAAAAAATAAAAAAATGAACATGTATGGGTGCAAAACTTTAATTGCCATCAATCAGGTAGTAATTAACACTATTAAAAAATTAACTATAATTACGAATATTTAATTATAAAATAGATTTCTCGTCGATTTTACTATAAAAGTTTGTGATAAAAAACCAAACCATATATCTAAAAACTCAAGTTCAAACATCACATATTCTTATAAATTTTTGCAGCAACTAAGCATAAAGTTTTCTAACAATTTTTAGATCATAGTTCAATTTACCATTCATATATTTTCAAATTAGCATAAAAAATTTACTTACGACTACTCATAATTTCTTAACTGCGTGACTATAGCTACGAATCTATTATGTACGTGTTTTGTAACTAAAAAAAATTATTCTCGTTTTTTGGTAGGGTAGCTAACATCCTCAAAGTCATATAAACATGTAGTTTTTCCATGTCCAAGATGTGGCTTCTACATCTTCTTAAGCACCATGGGATCTGGGTTCCAAAATCCATGGTAAAGAAAAAAATGAATATCCGAAAACATTACTTTTATAAATTAAATATTTTAGTTATTTTATTTTAATATTTTTATTGTTATATTTGTGAACATTTTAATCATTTTATGTCAATTTTTATAATTTTTATAATTTTGATAATTTTAATCATTTTATTTTTTTTATCTTTTTTAAAATTTTGAGATATTTTTATCTTCTAATATCTATCTAACTCCTTTTGTAAGTTTCAATTCGATAAAATTTAATTTTTTTTATTAAAATATCTAAAAAAAGTAAAACTAACAATAATTGACTAAGTTGTCTAAAAATGAAAATAATATAAAGTGATTATATAATACACTAATTTTAAGAAAAAATATATTTAATTTATTAAATTAAAATAAATTATTATAATGAAAATAAATGACGATTTAAATTATTATACTAGGATAGAGGGAATACTTTTGGTAAACAAGTTAAGAATTTTAGCCTTTCTTGGAAAAAGATAGAGCAAATGTTATCTTATTTTTTTATTTGGATTTTCTATTAATATATTTTTTATTATTTAATTTTAAATTTTAATCTTCAAAATGATATCTAAAGGTACATATTATTCTTAATTTTTTTTATAAATAAAATTTAAAAAAATAATCATTAATTAAAAAAATCATTAAAATATCTACCTCCATTTTTTCACAAATGAGCCACTTAAATTAAAGATACCAAATGTCTTCTTAATTATAATTATTTTATTAATTTTTGAAAAGTACAAGAAAATAAATTTAAATACCATAAATTTATGATATTATTTAATGTTAGAGTCTCAATTCAATCCAGAAACGTTCATAAAATCATATGAACTCATAATTTAAATGCAGCGGAAACAAAATTGGATTGAAAACATACCTCCTGCCATTGATCAATTTTCAGCACTTACACCTGAATTCCAATGGATTTTCTTTGATGCTTTCACCGGGTTTCTCACACTTATTCTCTCAGTATTGATGGTGTAATCAATTGTTATGCAATTAATAGTGAGAGGACCCGAGACTTTATTAAGGTTCTTCCATCAAGAACCTTGTTCGTTCTGAACCGACATAATGCTCCTACGAAACCGGTCGCCACCACTGCTTCACTAACGTTGCACCACTTTGATTTACATTTGGTATTTTGTCTGATGGTCTTTACTGCATTAATTTACGAAATAATGCCACTCATAACGCTATGCATGTTCAAGCTGGCACTAAAAGGTGTATTATTGACGATGACTCTTCTACGTTATGGCATAGGAGATTAGGACATATCTCCATAGAAAGAATTAAAAGATTAGTGAAAGATGGGATACTTAGTACTCTTAGATTTTATCGATTTTTTGAGACATGTGGATCGCATTAAGGGAAAGCAGACTAACAAGTCAAAGAAAGGTGCCAATAGGAGTTCAAACATATTAGAAATCATACATACTGATATATGTTGTCCGTGACATGGACATTCAAGGTCAAATATTTTATCACCTTTATTGATGATTTTTTCATATATGTATCTCTATACGCTTCATAATAAGATGTTTAAGCATTGGATGCCTTCAAAAGCTTTAAGGTTGAAGAGAAACAACGTGGAAAGCAAATAAAGATTGTGAGATCGATACAGGTGGTGAATATTATGGTAGATACACCGAGAATGGACAAGCACTGTCCGCTTTGCTAAGTTTCTTCAAGAACACGTGGGATACGTTGCCCATACACTACTCGGTTCACCGCACTTTAATGGTATAGTAGAAAGAAGAAACCGAACACTTTTGGACGTACGAGTATGCTTAGCAACTCCAATCTTCCTAAATCCTTGTGGATCAAGCTTTAAAGACGGCCGTGTATATATTAAACCGAAGTTCCAACCAAGGCCGTCTCAAAGACACCATTTGAATTATGGAAAGGTTGGAAACCGAAGTTTGCAACATATGCGCGTTTGGGGATGCCTGTCAAGTCGATTTATAATCCACAAGAGAAAAAGCTGGACCCAAGGACCATTAAAGTGGGTATTTCATTGGATATGCTAATGGTCTAAAGGTTATAGATTTTACCGTCCATCTCACAACACTAGGGTTTGTGGAATCAAGAAATGCAAAATTTCGAGAATTACTTGATTAGTGGAGCGATCGATCCCGAGCATTGGTTCTGAGAAAGATCATTCGGGGATGCTCAATATGTCACTTCAAGTAACCTGGCGATCGTTATTGTTAACAACATGCCTCGAGTACAAATGCATGTTGAAGAACCGCCTTAGAAGTACCACAAGTCGTTGATCCCGATCCAAGGATGTTGAAGTTCAATGATGCCTACAACTCGTTGAACAACCAATGAACAACACATCTTGCTCCTCAGAGAATGTCGATGCAACATTAAGAAGATCTACTAGAGTAAGGAAATCAAGAATTCCTAATGATTATGTTGTGTATCTACAAGAATGTGACTATAATGTTGGAGCCGAAAATGATCCCGAGACGCTTTCACAGCTACGAGTTCGAGGTTTCGAACTTGGTACAATGCCAGCGAAAGAAGAGATGGATTCTATGGCGCCTAACCGAGTCCGGGATCTCGTCAAGTTGCCCGATGGTGTGAAAGCCATTGGATGTAAATGGGTCTTCAAAACAAAGAAAGACTCAAAAGGCAACATCAGAGACATAAGGCAAGACTCGTTGCCAAAGGATTCACTCAAAAGGAAGGAATCGACCACACCTGAGACATTTTCTCCGTATCTAAGAAAGATTCACTTCGTGTGGTCATGGCATTGGTTGCCCATTTTGATTTAGATTTGCAACAAATGGATGTGAAAACTAGCTTTCCTTAACGGTAACCTGTAGGAAGAGGTTTATATGAAACAACCTCAAGGATTCTTCTCTAGCTGATGGTGAGCATTTGGTTTGTAAGCTTAATAAATCCATATATGGATTAAAGCAAGCTTCCCGTCAATGGTATTTGAAATTCCATAACGTCATCACTTCATTTGGTTTTGAAGAGAACGTTAATGGATCAATGTATATACCTGTAAAGTTAAATGGGAGTAAGATTTGTTTTTGGTGCTATACGTGGATGATATTTTGCTTCGTCACTGATGATAGGGGCTCATACACGAGGTAAACAATTCTCTAAAAATTTTGATACGAAGGATATGGGTGAGGCATCTTATGTCATTGGCATTAAGATCCATAGAGATGAACTTCGAGGTGTCTTGGGTTTATCTCAAGAAACCTATATCAACAAAGTTTTAGAAGATTTCTGATGAAGGATTGTTCACCAAGTGTTGCTCCTATCAGAAGGTGATAAGTTCAATTTGGACCAATGCCCAAAGAATGATTTTGAAAGAGAACAAATGAAAACCATTCCATATGCTTCGGTTGGAAGCCTGGATGTATGCTCGCCGCACTGACATTCTGACATTGCATTGGATGCTATGGGAGATATCGTAGTAATCCGCAGGGTGTTGACCATTGGAAAGTCAGAAGAAAGTGATGGTGGGTACCCACAAGGAACCAAGGATTATATGCTCATGTATAGACGAACCGATGAATTGAAGTAATTGGCTACTCCGACATGCGACTTTCGGGCTGTATTGATTCACGAAAATCAACATCTCGGGTTACATTTTCATGCTTATGGAGTTCGTGTCTTGGAGGATGCAAAGCCTGATCGCTACTTCCACCATGGAGGCCGAGTTCAGTATCATGTTTGAGGCCACATCGCATGGTGTATGGTTAAAGAGTTTCATTTCCTCGGCTTAGAGTAGTTGACTCTATTTCTAGGCCATTAAGATTATCGTGACAACTCGGGGTCAGATTATGGCTAAGAACAACAAAAGTGGTAGTCGTAGTAAGCACATCGACATTAAATACTTGGCCATAAGAGAACGTGTTAAGGAAAAGAAAGTGGTCATTGAGCACGTAAGCACCGAAGTTGATGATTGCCGATCCTTTGACTAAAGGCACGCCACCAATGAAATTCAAGGATCATGTAAGAAAATGAATTGGTTCCACTTTGTAAATGTATATATACAATTTATTAATGAAACTCTTATATATTGTGATATTTTCTCATATTCATGCACCTTAATTTATTTGAGAAAATATATATCTTTTATTGGACCAAGAATAAATATAGGATTTATTCATTAAGTTTAGTTACCACATAAAGTATAGTACTTCGAAACTAAATACATTGTAATACATGGAAGATAATACTCGCCTTCAGAGGACCTATCGCTATGATCTACGTGTTTTTGTTACTCAAGAGAATTTCGCTTAACGCTTGCACCAAGGGAGAATGTAAATCAAAGTGGTGCAACGTTAGTGAATCATGGTGACGATTCGGTTGCTCGAATCAGATGTTTGCCTGAACCAACAAGGTTCTTGATGGAAGAACCTTAATAAAGTCTCGTCCTCTCACTATTAATTGCATAACAATTCGTGATTACACCATCAATACGCCAGAGAATAAGTGTGAGAAACCGGTGAAAGCATCAAAAGAAAATCCATTGGAATTCCCGTGTAAGTGCTGAAAATTGATCAATGGCAGGAGGTATGTTTTCAATCCAATTTTGTTTCCGCTGCATTTAAATTATGAGTTCATATGATTTTATGAACGTTTCTGGATTGAATTGAGACTCTAACATTTAAAGGGTGATAAATTATAATTAAATAATACAATTGAGTTTGTAGAATTGTATATAATATTAATTATTATTGTGTTAAATCTGTAATTTACAATAAGGCTGATTTTCTAGACAGTACAGGAAATTATACAATCTCTTCATTATCCCCTGATTCTAACAATATAACTAAATCTTTAATGGGATTACATATATAGATCAAGTTGACAATGAAAATGCGTGTGGTGTATGACTGTATGTGCATGTATAACACTTTATTAGAGAAATTATATGGTATATTCATATATAACTTACATTTTACCACTTATCATGTTTTGTGCGTAGTTATTTAATTATTTTTTTATAATTAATTAAATATTCATAGAATTTAAATTAATTTATTTAAATCTAATAACTACAAATAATTACATGTTGAAGCCATTTTTTTTTGTTAATATCAAATAAGATCATATTATATGAATATATAAGATAAAATAAATTATTAAGATTTTGAACCATTTCCTAATATTTAAGTTAATAATAAAATGATAAAGTTAAAAAAATTTAAATCTCATTCTGTTATTACAATAGAAAATAATGTTTGACTATAAATGTTAATTATAACACGTATTTGAAGATGTACATATGTTAATATATATATAAAGAATAATTAATCTAATATATATCTTTTATTTATCTAAATAAACTTGCAATAATATTGTAGGTAATTCTCCTTAGTTATGTTTTTAGAACGAATAGAAATTATAGATACTTTATTTTTTTATTAAAATTAAATTAAAATTATATTTATTCAATGACTCAATATTTATTAAATTTATCTTATAAAATTATTGATAATTGAGTTGGTTGTTTGCTTGACACCTGAGGTATACTATATATATAATTCTAGAGTTATTGCATTTTAATATATTATAATACCTTTATAACCAACACATAAATGATTTAATTGATTCATTTTTTTTCTCTGAGAGATTAAGACTGAATTAATGAACACTGATATTTTCATGGATGAGTTTTTCTTTGTCTTAAGTGCATTTTACAATAAAACTAAACTAATTTAAGTATACTATATTATAAATATATTACAATTTTAATTAATATAATAAATATTTATTAATAATAATTTTAAAATTATTGATAATTAGATGTCTTTTGTAAATCTATAATATTTTTGTCCAACTTATTTTTTAATCGATTGATATAATATATAATATGATACGTCACTTATTTTAAGTAAAATTATAAAAATAATAAAAAATATATAATTATCTATAATGACCATAAGTAACCATAAGATAGGAAAATTTTAAAATATAACGGAATGAGATGAGATTTAAATAAAACTAGATAGTTTTATTTCATAGATCTATTAAAATCATTAAAGGTATGTTCGTAAAGATTCTAACTATATAATTTTTGTTTATTCATGAGTTTGATTATAAAATCATATAATATCATATAATATAAAAATAATATAATTATATAGAAATTGAAAACGATTAATTAGTGGGTTAAGACTGTACTGAATATTTAATTTAATTTATCTAAAATTTTAATTATAAAATTATGTATTTTGATGTCTTTATTTAAAATTAAAATATTATTTTTTAATTTTAAAATACAATAAAAATATGAAATAATTTAAATAAATTTTATAATGAAAATTATTTTATTAAAATATTTATAATTAATTTTATCTACTATATTATATTACTTATCATAAAAAATTATATCAAATTAATTATAATATAATTTAATATAATTATACTTAAAATAACTTTTATGATATCCAAATATATCATAAATGAGATATAAGATAACTTATTTGTCATCTTTCCTCTCATTATAATCATTGTTAATGTTATGCAATTAATTTATGTAACTTCGTATAATGTCTTAATTTATATATAAATTAAACATCACTTTCTTCCCAAAACACAAATATTGGGTTTATTAATAGAAATTAACACCTCTAATTTAATATAAATTTGGGATACAATTTTTCGAACTAATGTGGCTGAAGAAAGCTTAGGAAAAAAAAAATGGCTTAAGAAAATAAAGAAAAAGAAAGCCGTAAAGTTTTGTTTTTTTTCATCTTCTCGTTTCTTGAAAGCCCTAAAGCATGAGCAAATATTGAATGTACGGACAATCATCTTAATAATTATAATGTATTGTTTTTAATAGTTATTAGCATATAGCAATTTTTTCAAGATTTAATTATATATTTTTTAATATTTATTAAAAAATATAAATAACTGCTTTAAAATCTATAATCATTAAGATAACATTTTTTATATCTATTTTATATATTTTAATTATTGAAAAAATTATGTTATATTATTTCATTTTGAATTTTTTCTAATTAAATGTTGTTAGATTTTTTCAATATTAAATGTCATTTAATTAAAACATATTCAATATCATTGAAATATTATTTTTATTATTATAAATATGAAACGTGTTATTTTTTATAATTTTATAAATATTATTTAGTTTAAAAAATTAAATATTAATATAATTATTACTTTATTATATTATTTAAAATATTAGTATTAATTTTCATCTTTTAACTATTTAACTGGTAAAATAAAAAAATAAAATTCAATGTAATTAGTTAAGATATTATGTATTATATTTATATAAAAAAATAATATTAATATATATTTAATTTTAATTAATTATAATTTAAATATTATAATAATAATTATTTTTTATTAAGTATAATTATTTTAAAAAATTTATTAAATTTTTATAAATAATTATAATTATAATTAAATTGTTAAGTAAAGTGAGTGAATAGGGGCATTACTCATTATTCCTCTCACTCCGTTCGAAGTAGATTAACATTAGTTGTTAAAATAATACTTTAAAAAATAAAACTAGGAATTTTAAAACTTAAAACCACGCCCAAAAGCACATATGATAAAATCTTAAAATTAACATAATTTATATATTTTTATTATTAAAAATATTAATTTATAATTTTATATTATATGTTATTAAACTAAAAATAATTTAAATTAAAATATTATTAATATTAAATTCTATTTAACTTAACGTACTTTAATATTATTATCATTTTATTTTTATTTTTCTATGTTTTAAAATATTTTGAAAGATTTATTTTTATATGTTTTAAAATATCATAATCTTTCAAAAAAATTTAAATATGTTTAGTTAAATTGAATATAAATTTATCTAAATATAATAATATTTTTAAAAATAAAAAAAATAATATGATTAAAATTTAAAATCTTAAAAATAATAATCTTTATATTTTTTTTATATTTTTTTTTCAATATATAAAATATTTAATTTATATTAAATTATTTAAATTTATTTAATATTAAATTTTATGAAATATTATATTTAATATGATTTTTATTATAATAAGTTTTGTTGTACTAATATATATATATTTATATTTATTTATTTATTTTTTTAGGGACAGGCATTTAACATTTCTTGTAGTTCGAATATACACAACACTAAGCCAGAAAATCTCTCTCTGTCTCTGCCGAATTGCCTCCATGGTAACTTCTATAACCACCACTCTCTCGGCGCCACTTTCGCCGTCTAGGGATTGGGTCTCCAAGTCATCTTTCCTTTACGGTACCAAGCTCTTCTTCCCTCAATCTTATGTGGCTCAAACCACAACGAACCTTATCCGAAGATGCTTTGTTTCTTCATCTGCGAAATCCCTGGACCATATTCCCAAGCAGTTCAGGAAAGATAATCTCAAAGATGGATGTGGGTTTCTTTCTTTTACCATTTTTTAATTTATTTTTAAACAATACCCATTTATGATTTCTGTATGGAATTTATTCATGTTACTGTTAGCTGGATATACGATATCGACTTACTTTAGGCTTTTATTTATTTGTCCTGTAAGGATAGGAAAATATAAGATTTTGTTAATTGCACATTACCAACAGCTTAAGATGTTAAAGGGTACTGGGATAGAGGTAATATTTGTATAATAGCTTAGACTTGTGTAAGTTTTTGCTTGGCTAGGGTGAATTTGTACCCTTTCTTTTGCAAACCAAAACCTCATTTTGCCCTTAATTGCGTTCTTCTATTAGAATCTTTCATGTTGACTTAGTAGGGGCCTGTGAATAAGTATATATGTTGTTGCCAATTTGATTGATGATTGATCTCGTGATGAATATCGTTTAGGCTAGAGAAGTCAATGGCGATTCTAAGGTTGTAATGTAAAAGGAGCATGTTAAAGGTGGTATCGTAAGTAGGTAGCAGAGAGTAGCCCACTTTGTATGGTGTATAAGGCTCCCTGTCCCCATTTCAAGTCAGTCACGGGTTGTTCAAATTACACAGGTTTGAACCACCCAATTACCGTTTTATCTAAAATGAGTAGGCAGCTGAGAAATATTTCTTGGAAATGAATTAAGATGGAAAAGAAAGATGCAAGGTTGCAATTGTGTTTCAATTTTGGAAATCTTCATGAAAATTTTGGAAATTTTTGAACCACCCAATTACCGTTTTACCTAAAATGAGTTGGCAGCTGGGAAATATTCATTTGAAATGAATTAAGATGGAAAAGAAAGATGCAAGGTTGCAATTGTGTTTCAATTTTGGAAATCTTCATGAGCATGGTGTAGTTAATAATGGGTAACAGTCATGCATGAGAGGAGATGCAAATTGCAAGGAATATGATTGGGTTTATGTTTATGATCTAATTAAACTTAAAATGGACCAATCTATGGTTGTTTAGTATGTTTGTAATAGCCTCACATTGAAATGGCAAGACTGGTTTGGTAGCTCCTCTTAATCCAAAGTTGTAAATGAGCTTCATTCTGCAAATTTGTAACATCAGATTCATCGGAAGGCATGATGGTCTCTTCATAAGCACGAAAAAGTTGATGGTATTTCCAATAAATCATTGGTCAGATTGATTTTCTATTAGCATGTTGTGCCAACATAGTGTGAATAGCGGTTCTATAATTGGTTATGTTATATACGATGTATGAATTTGAGCCAAATTTGACAGATTCTTAGGCAATTTAGTTATTTCCATATTTTGGTTACTTTATACACCTATATATTATGCAGTAGTTGAATTTACACAGTTCTATGTGAAGTCTGAGTTGCATCATTGGAGCCAAGTCCAGTGTTAATGTAGCTGTGTTGGTCTTTAAATGTAAAAAACAGAAAACTTAGGGTACTTCACCCATAAATTGAGCTTAAAATACTAAGAACTAGATAAGGACAATTGCACAATTTGTTGAAGTCAAGTGCTATAACTAGTGCTTGCAAAAAAGCATCAAGTAATAATCATTTCAGCTCAAACTTTGTTTTTCCTGTTGGCTACTAAGATTTGATGGTTAGATGCCAGATAAATTTCCAGTGGACCGAGCGAATTATAATATTGTTTTAGATTAATTTTCGTTATTCCTTGCTTATAGAATTTTGATGACTTCAGAAAAACTGGGCAGTGTATTTACTTACTAAATCATTTGGAAACTTTGAAAATAGAACCTTTTATAGCTTATTCAAATGCTAACCATGTGATTTGATTGCAATGGCCCTTTCTGAGTACATTTGTTTCTCTCTTGTAGTTGCATTATAGTATTCTTTAATTCACTTTGTAAATAACATTCATGATTCAACATTAGAATTCACTCATGATTTGGCTTCCTAATATAATCCTTAAGGCCTAAGCGTTAGAAAATGGTTCCATCCAGAAAGCAGGGTAAACTTCCTAATCGTATTTGTCTTCTCTTTCATAGTGATGGAGAATTATAAAAATGTTCCTCAGTATATGTATGGCCTTTCTCCCTCCCAAATGGACATGTTCATGACTGAAGATAATCCTGTTCGACGTCAGTCAGAAAGCGTCACAGAGGTTTACTCTCTATACCTTGATTTTTTTTCTACTTGGCTTGTGGTTATGCAGTATCATAAACTTTTACTATTTAAAACACTTTTCCTTATTTTTCACTTTACATCTTCAAGAATCTAAGAACCTACATTATTTTGCAATATAATTAGTTAACTAGATATTTTTATTTGTTTTCAACTGCTTATGTTATGTCAGGAAAGTATTTCGTCCTCCCATAATTATTTAAATCGTGGAGGGATGTGGAGTGTGTCAGGCATGCATGATAATGGTCCTTCAAAATACAGTATGAGTGTAAGCATGTATCGTGGTGGAGCAAGAGGATATGGAAGACCCCGAACTGCCCCTCCTGATTTGCCTTCCTTACTCTTAGATGCTCGAATCTGCTATTTGGGCATGCCGGTAAGACAATATCATTATGTCTAAATTCCTCTATCAAGGCAAAAAAACATTCTGAATTATGATTGCAATTCGTGCATATTTGATGTTTTCTTATTTGATTGTTCTAGATTGTACCAGCAGTGACTGAGCTTCTGGTTGCTCAATTTTTGTGGTTAGATTATGATAACCCTTCTAAGCCTATCTACTTGTACATAAATTCATCTGGGACGCAGGTTAGTGTTTAAAGTACATGCTTTTGCAAATAAAATTTCTTCTTGTATGGTTTTTCATCAACTGTATGTATCTAAGATGGTTCCTTTTCCAATTTAGAATGAGAAGATGGAAACTGTTGGATCTGAAACCGAGGCATATGCAATAGCTGATATGATGAATGTAAGTTTATCTACCTTACAAAGAATTGTTAAATATTTAATATATATATTTTTTTGACATTTTTTCTTTAAGTTCATCATGGAATATAGAAAGATTGTCTGTGATAAGCACTCTCTCTTTAAAAAATAAGATTAGTTTTAAAAGTTTAGATTTTGTTTTAAAGTCCTAATAAATCTATATCTCCGTGCTACACATTATTTTTTCTCCACTTTGTTCCTTTTTATTTAAAAATAAAATAAAATAAAATGATTGCCTTGTTTGTATATTTTATGCTTATTTGCTTATTACTTTGTTAGCCAATTGTACAAGGGCAGTTGATATTTCGTATGTATTTCTGTCCACACAAAAAAAGTTACTATTTCATACCTGGTTTAATGTATCAATAAGGAAAATGACTTCTTGATTTAATATCCTAGTCATTGTTTAGTTTCCCAGAAAGTTGATACTTTCTTTGTTCAATATGTGTCTGTTTCGTGAAGTATGTCAAATCAGACGTGTACACAGTCAATTGTGGCATGGCATATGGTCAAGCGGCAATGCTTCTAGCTTTTGGGGCAAAGGGTTATCGTGCTGTACAGCCTAATTCGTCAAGTATGGCCTCTATATAAAGTTTAGCTTTCTTTTTACAGATCGTATTTTTTTGTGAAGCTGCACATAAGTTTCTCCTTTGGAAATCTGTGCTGCATTATTCTTTATGGTCTTATAATTTGAAGAAATAATGCAGCCAACATTGCACTACACCCTTCTCCACTAGCTGTCAAGATGTTTTATTTATATTTCTATGTTGCTGACTTGCTGACTTGCTGCCTTGCATATTTATAAATAAGGATGGCAATTTTTTACCTGTGAACGCAATATGTTGCATATTTACCATGAATTAATTCTTTTGTACATTCAAATTTACTACTATTCTTTATTATTATAAATAAATAAAAAAGCTAACTTCCACAGAAGGGGCAGATTTTTACATGGCTCTGAAGGGGCACGTGTCCCCTTCATTTTTTTACGAAGAAAATTTAGGTGCAATATCTATAGAATTATAGACAAATTTATGCATATAATAGAACTATGTCTCCCTTGAATTTTAAATTTGAAGTTTTTACTACCTTGAAAACTCATTATAAATTCAATAATTTGAATATGTTAAACTCAAATGAAATATATATAGCATATTTATTCAACGAGAAACAAGCAATAACTGAGAAACAAAGTAGTATTATTTTTTTTTACTGTTTTTATATTGCCCCTCCCGAGTTCTAATCCTAGCAGTTGTCGCTGCTATTTATAAGCGACATTTTCCACTTTCTGATGGCTAAAACATTCTATTGTATTTCAGCAAAATTATATTTGCCAAAGGTTGACAGATCAAGTGGAGCCGTTATAGATATGTGGATTAAGGTAATTTTATTCTCTCTCTCTCTCTCTTCCTCCCTCTCACACTTCCCTGCAGTTTCTTAACAATCTTATTTCAGGCTAAAGAACTGGATGCAAATACTGAATATTACATTGAATTACTGTCGAAAGGCACTGGAAAAACAAAGGAAGAACTTGCAAAAGATGTCCAACGACCTAAATATTTTGGAGCACAAGAGGCCATAGATTATGGTCTTGTAGACAAAATAATTGATTCACAAGACCTGGCATTTGAGAAACGGGTAAACTTTTTTCTAAAAAATTCTCTCTGATTCAAATATGCCTTACTACATTACCCATGCATGTCTTAATTTTTTCCTCCCCCTATAACTCCTTTCCTATCAGAATTACGATGAGATGCTTGCTAAATCAAGAGCTATGAGGACGGCAGCAAGAGGCAGCCCTCAAGCAGCTCCTTCTGGATTTAGGTAATATCAGTGCAATCATGTGATGGCAAAATATGTACTGGAGGCTTGAGCTTATACCTATTACTACTATGGAGGAACTTGCTTTTCGAGGCTGTCCTTCAATCTGTAGTTGTAATGAATATTTTAACAATGTCCCATTTTGCTACCATGTAGCACGTGGCCTGTTCCCTTCCAATGTTATACATATCATATCCATCCAGAATACATTTAGTCTGAAGATGTGTTCACCTTTTTTGTTAGTTTTGGTTATGCTACCATATGCTACCAATAATATATTGTACATTATGCTCTGGTGGTGTTAGTTTCGTTGGTATTGAATGTTGACACAGTATGTCAGCTTCACAAGGCTGCTTATCAAAACTTTTCGTCGTTATAAATTTTTGGAATGCCAATAGCCTCATTAGTCATTAGTAGTATTTCTAACCTTTACGAACTTTAAAATGTGTCGTAAACCACCATTCCGGACTGGTTGAGCTGTAACATGGAAGTATTGTTTATGGCTTAGTTCTGCAAGCTGCCCTTCCTTGGCTACAGTTGTCTAACTAATCTATGCCGTCTCTTCAAGATAGAAAAATCACTATCATCCAATCTCTTGGCTTAACACCTCTCCTCATTCTCTTGGTAAAATTATCTCTTGGTTCTGAGCTATTGGCATTTCCAAGTTGGTGCAAGCTCTGTGATAAGTGCAAAATGTTTTATCATTGTTTGATGCATATATTAATTCACAAGGTACAACCTAATTGGTTTACTGATAATAATTAATCTTACAATAATTATTTTACGACATTAGTTTTACATTTAATAATTAATACGTTTTGATGTATATAATACTACACGTGGTGAGTAAAAACTTGTGTTGAAATGCTAATTTTTAAAAGTTTGGACTTGATTAATCCAAATTTTAAATTACTAGATGAACTAACCAAAGTAGTTAGAGATTAATGTATTGATTATGTAAGTTACAAAAGTAAATGTACCAAAACGCCTTGTTTGCTCTAACATAGAAAAGACAAATGGCTGCTTCAAAGAGTTTGCTCCGAGCTTGTAACGGACATTTTTGTTGTTTCATAGAACTGTATTGGTTACTTCTCGTGGTTTGTGCAGATTTCAAACCTGCCTATTTGAACTTTGCTCTATGAATGGTAGAGATTGAGGAAAAATAACAAATAATATTTTTAAAATTTATAACCAAAAAATAACATATTTTATAATCGTTTAATAAATTTTTATTAAAAAAAAATAAACACATTATTTTATTTTGAACATTGTTCAGATTAAAGAACAATCATTTAATCTCTTTCAATGTTAAATACTATCCAATTAGACTCGTTTAATATTATTGAATTTATATTTTTATTATTATAAATTTTAATAATATTATTTTTATAACTTTTCATGATTTATTTGCATAGCAAGTGCACATGTTTTTTGCATGCACACATGTTTTTCTTTTCATATAATGTAACAAAAACATTTTTGGCATGTTCAAAATGCAACATACATATTTTTTTATTACCTAACATAAGACTTTTTTAGAAAGGGTAGAAGTAAAACCATGTAAATATCATGTAAAAAAAAACCAGAGAAAATATTAAAAGTGAGGAGATATAAATATCAAAATACAAATTTTTAAGTAACATTTGGTTAAAGAGAATGAAAAAGAATCATAATTGATTCCTTCCATTTGTGTATTTAGTTGGACAGAATGGAAGAGACAGAATGAAATCGATTACTAAAGGAGAAAGAATCACAATTCCTTCTCCCCTTTAAGAATCATGATTCTATTCCCATTTTTTTTTTCAATTTTACCCTCACTTCAAATATAACCTTAAACTCAAATCCCAAAACCCAAAACCCTTAATCCAAAACCTTAAACCTCAAATCCCTAAACCCTAAACCCCAAATCCACAAATTCTAAAACCCTAAACCCTAAATCTCAAGTCCTTAAACCTTAAACCCTAAACCCCAAATTCCAAATCCTAAAACCCTAAACTCTAAACCATAAATCCAAAATCCCAAATTCTAAAACCCTAAACCCTTCTTAGAAAAATAATAATTTTAACCTTTCTTAGAAAAATAATAATTTTAACCCTAAATCTTAACCCACAAATATAACCCTAAACCCTAAACCCTAAATCGCAAATCTCAAACCTCAAAACCCTAAACCCTATTTAAAAAAAAATAATTTTAATAATATATATTTTTTTAATTAAATAATAATTATTTAAAAAAATAATGATTTTAATATTGTATTTTGTCTGATAAAAAAATAGTAATTAAATGATATTATTTAAACTTTAATGAATGTAAGTATTAAGATAATTTAGAGTTTTTTCCATTTAATTCTAGTGACAAACCAAACAATATAATCCTGATTCAAAGCTTGATTAATGGTCAAACCAAACAACATTGTTTCTTTTTCATTCCATTCTCATTCCCATTTCATTCTGCGAACCAAACGTCACCTTAGTGACCGAGCAGGACAGGTTTTCAAACCGTATTGTCAGACAATTCATTAAATATATTATGACTGATTAGTAATATAAATGAATATCCAAACAAACGGAATATTCAACAGTGTCTGACTGTCTGGACAAAACGAGTATTTTATGATTGAAAAAGTAAAAAATTGTATACTTCCAGTTAAGTAGGAGGATTAGGGTACACTTTTGGCTTTGGTTTGACCTCTATCTCATTTACACTGCGTACGAAGATGGCATCTGGTTCATGACTGCAAAGTGAATAAATCAGACGTTAGACATTGGTTATTTGGTACGAGGGAGAGACGCAGATGAAGAAAAACATATATTAGTTCTTACGGTTTATCTCCCTCCTCATGTGTATAGCTTGAAGCCACAGCTAACAGTCGACCATCTCGACTAAAAGAAAGTGCTGCAATGCTTGATGGGTATTTCGAATACTAAAAGAACATAAAATTAAAATTTTAGTACGTAGTTATAATAATGCTTAATCAGTGATATCAGAATGAAAAGGAAGAAAGAAATAAAGCAGCAACTTGTCCTAATGTTACCTGATAAAGCCTCTTTTTGTTGTTGCCATCCCACACGTTCACAAAACCATCACAACCTCCAGTTGCAAATGTACCATAGCTGAAAATTGAATTTGGAAGAATAAACTAAATTAGATGCACACATTGAGCTGAAACAAACTGCTATGCCACTAGGTGGAAGCTCACAAGGCACAAACTAAAAAGTATCCTTCTATTAGTGAACAAAGATCCAATCAGCTATCCATCTACATGAAAATAGTACAACGTTGATTCTTCTGTTTATGATATAACCACGCTAGATGAATCTAGAGACATTTTCTATATGACTGCTATACGAGCAACAACGATGAATTATCAAACCATCTGGCACGTCTAAATATGCCTAAAGCATAGTTTAAAGCGTAACAGCTCGTCTTCGTGCAAGCAATAGTATAATTTCCCAGTTGACATGCCTATTATAATTTGCGGGTTTCCTGTAAAGTGTTGTATCCCATATCATGGCATCAATTCAACTCAAATTCTATAGCTGATGATACACAAAGTTCAAAGTTTTTTCTTTCTTTTTCTCTTTCTTTTTCAAATAAACTTTTGACCCGTAATCATGTCCCTGTAATTCAACACAATGCACGTATTGCTGCAACTCAAAGCAGTTACATTGGTGCAGGAATAACATGAAACTTACATGGGATGGAACGCAATGGCATTTACTGGATAGACAATGTCCCTTCCAGCTTCTGTTTTTCTGTGACACTTAAATGCATATCTGCAAAAATCTTAAATCATTAGAAAGTATCAATGAAAATTGCCACAACGATGACTGCAATTTCTATCAAAGGGCCTTGATCTTGTAACCAATTGACCAGGCATACCATGGAGTCATGCTACTTATGTAAACGATAAATTGTGATGAACTGACAGAATCACACTTCATGTAGATAATGGCAGACCCTCATTTGTAATGCTATTATACAGAATCAACCCATACAAGGAATGATAATATATTTAATCCAAAATGCATCCTGCCATCACCACCAATCCCTGGTGTAGGTTTTTTGCCCGAGAAATATGTCAATATAAACAATCACCGAGCATAGTCAATAGCAACCAAAAAAAAAAAAAACTTAAGATAGTAAAATTGAACATTGGATTGCTAGGTAAAGACATGCTTTTTGGCTTGGCTGGCCTCTGAAAGATCAAAAAACTCCATGGCGACCCGTCCTTCAACAGAACTAAGAGCATATCCTACAAACAATAGTAAAACGAATTATCAGAAGATCCAATAGAAATATAACACAAGATTCTATATGTCTCATAAACAGAAAAGATAAAAGGAAAAAAAAGGGAAAATAAAAGGAAAGAAAGAAAGTGAAGTCCTGTTAAGGAGAACTGTATAATTAGAGAGAATAAAAAAACCGTCAGGAAAAACCGTGGAAAATACAAAATTCAACCACAGTAACTCTTTTACTGTATCCTGCACTTTATAATTTATAGAGAATAAAAAGAAGAAGTGAAACAGCTTAGTAGCAGGTAGCAGCAATTTCCAATGCAAAAGAGACGACGCATCTGAAGACCTTGAAACTGAGCAAATTATTTGGTAATAATCAAGGGACAACACAAGCCATATATGTATGATTAAATCTTTTGAAACCATTCAAAAACCATCAAATATCAAAAGTACCTGTTCCATTGGGATAACAACGCACACATCGAGTTTGATATTTCAACGAGGACTCCCTTCGTTGTTCAGGTTGGGCCATATTTCTCAAATCATATATATTCACATGTCTTCCAGCAGTTGCCACTACTAAACGATTTCCAACCAGAGAAAGAGAGTAAACCCGCTCAGGTTGTGGGTATGTCCCAACTAGAGTATGCTCCTTCCCACTTGCACCCCTAGGATCCCAGCATTTTAGTGTTTTATCCCAACTACCAGTAACCAATTGCCCTTATATCATAAACAGACAAGAGACAACATCACACACCAGGACCTTCCAGTAAAACAAAATAGTTTGCTTTAAAGTTTAAATTAAACATTTATCCAATACAGCGTTAACTAGTAATAGTATATTAGTACCAATTGTGTTGTAATTAAATAAGAAAAATAAGGATCAAAATTTGTTTTTAGTATTATATTGCATATTTGAAAGGCTTTCCCTTAAGCTGGATGGATAGTCCACATAGCACTGTAGAAATCTCAAATGGGTTGTCTTGTCTCATCCCATCTCATGTCTCATTGCATGTCCCTAATGAGTTTATGAGTTAAATTTGTCCCATACCATTTAAATCTCATCCATCCCATCCTATTTAAAATTGTCCCTAATGGACTCATGGTCATTATAAACGCTGTACCATTCAAAATTTACAAGAGAACACAGCTCATCCATTTCTGAAAGAGGGAGGTAACTACTAAACATGAAAATGTGTAAGTTGTTAGAATTATGGAATATTTCAAGTGAAGGATAAGGTGAGCAGCCTAAAATAAACTTAGATTCTTACAACTAAAAATAATCTTTAAGATAATTTTCAGTCTAGAGAATTTGAACAAAGTTTTACAGAAAGCACTTCCAAATTTTAAACTGTACATCATTAAAAGCACTGCCAACTTTATGCTAACAAAATCAATGCTCCAACTAATTCCCCCAAAAAGAGGAAAAAATAAGAATTAGAAAAGAATCTCATTCATTGGAAGAAAAGAATTTTTCACATAGAGACATAAAGCAAAATGAGAATAACATCATAACTGGGGAAGGGGGAGAAAAACCTGCTGCGAAAGAGTATTCGACGCAGCGTACAACTGAATCATGCCTTCCCAAAACGTCCTCTTTATTAGAGCTGAAATCAAGCCTGAAACATTGAATGGATCTTAAGCTTCATATATATTTATGCTAGCAATTCTGAACGAGCAAGCCATATGCAAACATAGGAGCTAATTATGGAGTCTGCTAGATTTCATATTACATACATTGAAACAAAACGGAAACTATCTAAAACAGGTTAAAAGTTTAAAGTTCCAAGAAACTCCACTCCACTTTCCTTGCTCACATTCTTCAGCTACAAAACATAATATTCAAGCACCAGACAACTAAATGTTTCTCAACATCCAAACAAAAGAAGTACACGAATAACAAACCCTAACACCAAAATCCAAAAGTCTAATGCTGAGCTTGAAAACAATGATTCGAAATTCCTAAGCTCATACTTTATCACCAACCAAATAGAAATTTAGGACAAGAAAACAGATTTTTACCTTCTGACAATATGATCAGCGCTGGCACTGAACCCGGATGAATCATCATGGAAGCAGCAATCGAGCACAGGACCACCGTGCATGAACTCACCTCGCAGCACATCGGCGCTGGCATCATACAATCGAACACTCTGACCAAATTAATCAATCAATCAGAAAGCACATTGGAAATGAATGGAGTTCATTGAGTGAAATAAGGACCCACTGATGAACAAGTACAGCATCAGATGACCAAATAAGAGATATAGAGGGCGTACCTTATCCCAAGACGAGACCAGGAGATGATCACTGTGACTGGAGAAGCATACGTTTGAGATGCCGTCGGACGGCGGGTTCGACAGCTCTCGGCCCGGTGCCGGAGATGGAGCAGCTGCCATCGCTAGATTGGCTGCTTCTGCTCAAGTTTCAGTGTTATAGAAATAGGGTTTTACAGAGAGATAGGGAGAGTTGCAGATGAGTGAGGGAGGGGAACAGCGAGGGAAATGGATTTGAATAATGTAGGGAGGAGAAGGAGTCGGCGAAGCTTTTACGTGAAAGCTCCAAAAACAGCGTAGTGTGTATTCAATTTCCAAATTATTTTTAAATGAGTAATAATATTTTGTTTTTGCTCATGGTAGAAAATAAAAAAAAAATGAATCCAATATTACATATAACAGAAAATGATATATTAAGATTTAGTTCACATAATTTTGCTCTATATTTATATGAAATATTTAATCAATTAATTTTACTATTTATCGGCAATGTCTTATAGTTCAGTTAAGATTTTACTACCATTGGTAAAATTCCAAGATTTAATTCTCCCCAAATTCGAAATATGTACTTACTATTTGAAATATATTTTTTAATTATTATTTATCAGGGATATGTTTATAATTTAAGGATGTGTTAGAACGGACCGTTGTTATTAATTTAATAATCTATAAATTTTATTAATATTTTTAATTATAATTAGTTAATTTTATTTATATCCAATAATATGTGAACTTAATTTTGAATTATTTTTATTATTAAATAAAAAAAAGAACTAAAAGTATTGTGAATTTAATGTTTAATAGGGATCCATACAATTTTATGAAAATATATTAAGTTAGATTTATTTGTTAAGATATTAAGTATTTAATAAACTCATTTAAACCGGTACAAAGCCTCTCTCTCTCTCTCTCTCTTTTAAAAAAATTTAGCTGTGGGTTTTAAAACTCAAATTAGGCTAGTACCTAGTGTCAAGTGGGCTGACCCAGGCCCAATCTAATTGATGGAGTTGGAATGGGAGTCCATTCGAAGTCTGACTCGCGTTACTTTGTTACCGAATACACACTCATACGAAAAAACGGAGAGTAGAAGAGAAGAGAAAAGGGACGAATATTATTAACACACAAAATATGAATATAATAACTTTTTCAAATTGTTCGGAAAATGAAACTGAAAATGAATCACTACGGTAAAGCGCTGCAAATCTAGAGAAGGTTTCGTTGCAGCAGAGCTCAAAAGAAAGCTATCTCAATTAATTGCAAAACTCTCGCTATCTTCAGTAAAACCCTAACGAATTTCGTTCACAGATCTACCAGAAATTTGTGTAGGATCTTCAAATTGATCCAATCCGGTCAATGCAATGGTTGTCTGCAAATGCCGTAAGGTATGCTTGTATAGAATTTCAATTTTCATTATCTCGATTCATTTTTTATTTAGTAAATGTAGTGTTGATCTACTTGTTTATGGTCTAGATCGGATCGATTTCGTAATTTTGTTTTATAGTTTGATTTTGCTATCTAGATTGTGAATTAATTCATTCCATTGCATCTACTATTTGATCAGTAGTGAGGACTCGTCATTGTTTAAAATTTTCATATTATTGTTTAGAATTCTCCGTCGGTGATCTCAACGTGTTAGAACGGAACGTAAAACAGCATATTAACTTAACACGATTGATTACTTTTGGTTCGTTTGATTTATTCTCAGTGCAGCTTTGGAAAGGGATTAAACACTGTTAGATGTTAATCGCAACTCGAGCTATATCTTTTCCCGTTTGATCTGTAGGCTTAGAGCTTGTTAGTTGCTTCTCACTAGTGTGTAAGTAACTATGTGCCGTTTTTTGTTTTAGGCTACGAAGTTGTACTGTTTTGTACACAAGGTTCCTGTTTGTGGAGAATGCATCTGTTTCCCAGAACACCAGATATGTGTGGTGAGCTTTCTGTATTTCTTTCCTTTTAGTATAATTTTGGTCAGTGCATTGTTTGTTTCATTTATTACACTTTGATTTTATCAAAAATATTTTTATATATTATTTAGGAGTCAGATGATGGGGTTCAGTCTGTTATACCGTTAGTGAAAAAACAATTATGAGGCAGACTGAGATTCAGTTTATTAGAGTCCTGTGTGAAGTTTGGACTCTGTGTCAAATGAAAAAGGACCTTCAGAGTTCTAGGCTTAAAATGCATATGTGCATGTGAATATATGTGACATGTTACATGCGTGTATATGAGTACATTTGAATTCTTATAAACATGCAATTAATTCATTTGTGTGCGCAGGTACAGATGCACATATTTGTATAGTCTATTAGACACGCACACACATTTGTCTCTTTCTTTGTGTGTTTGTGATGTATAAAACATAAAGTATCTCACATGGTCTTGCTCTCACTTTTTCTCTTCTGCTTACTTATTTGGTTTTATGCAAGCACTTTAAGCCTATTATCAATATTTCACTGCAGTCTCTGGGCTTAACCTGTTTTTTGTTTTCAATTTGTTCAGGTGCGCACCTACTCAGAGTGGGTAATAGATGGAGAGTATGACTGGCCACCTAAATGTTGCCTCTGTCAAGCTGTGCTTGAAGGGACTAACTCTGAGACTACTCGACTGGGTTGTTTGCGTATGTAACCACTGTTGTAGTTGTTACCTCTTAAAAGTCTAGATAAGGAAAGTTTATTCAACTCATTCTGCAATTATTCACCTGTGCGTTTTCTTTATTCTAGATGTTGTACACACAAGTTGCCTTGTTTCACATATCAGGAGTTTCCCTTCACATACTGCTCCTGCTGGTTACGTATGTCCTTCATGTTCCACACCAGTAAGAATACTTCTAAAACTCAGAACACATTTTATCCTTTAAATGTAGGGCACTTTTGTTGAAACTTTTAGATACGGGCACGGTGCCTGCAAAAGAAGGCATTATTTCATTTTGCAAGTTTTGGTTCCCCTTAATTGGGAAAGAAAACCAAAACTAAGATAATATTTGACGCTTTCCAATCGCAACCCCATTCCCCAGGGAATAATGTCTTCTGAAAATATTTTCCTTAATCACATTTGGGAATTTGTTTTCACCATTCCGAGAACATGAAGCAACCAACTTACTGTTACTAATCAGAGAGTATGAATATCTTATCTATGAATTTGGTTTATTTTATTTTTTTAAGGATTTAAAGCACATGTTGTTCCATCATACCATGTACTGAAATAAATTATGTCGGTATTGACTGTAGTATACCTTGTCTGAAAAAAAACTGATTATATTGATGTCTCCTATAACTGGGGTGGCATGGGTGAAAGAAGTTAGAAAATCAGAAGCAAGTTGGAAAATTTATCGGTGGTACTGACTGAGGAAGTGAGGTGTAAAACCAAATACTAATAGTCTAATGCATGAATGAGAAGAAGGCATTGGTAAATTTAGTCATAGGTAATTCTGTTTCTATTTCATATGACTATTGTAAGATGCATCCGCTAGTGAATTTTGGGTACTCTATTACTTGTTGGTTTGGTAAGTTGTTTGCTGTTTCTTTTTACGTGTTGCTTTCATGGTGCAGATATGGCCTCCCAAGAATATAAAAGATTCAGGATCTTGTCTTCATTCAAAGTTGAAGGAAGCTATAATCCAGGTGAGTTCCATGTCTGACTCACAGAATATGATGCATTTAACCACTATTGGTCTACTATAGTATTCTCTAGTGTCTTATAATTCATTTGAATATACAAGTGATGTAGCTTAATGTGATTACTATCTGTTAGTCTTATCGTCGTGGAAGTCTTCCAAGTTTTCTGCCACCATGAATACAACTTGTTATCCCTGTTAGTTGCATGTGACTTAAGAGAATTAGTAAATGACTATATGGATGGTTTATATTTATTTATTCTTTGAGATTGGTTCCTTCTGGTTTTAAATGAAGAATGCTTAATTTTAGTGTTTTCTTAATGCAAAATAGGGAGATCCTTTACCTTTATGACATAATAATTGGTATGTATTCACTTTACTTCAATTCCATTTTAGACGATCTCTGTGTCGCTGTGTGCAGACTGGCCTTGAAAAAAATTTATTTGGAAATCATCTAGTTTCATCACCATTGACAGAGTCACGAGGTCCTCCTCCAGCATTTGCGTCAGATCCATTGGTTGCTTTATCATCTACTGCTAGCAGGGAGAATACTTTAAGTTCATCCTCTGTAGCCAAAGATGGAATAAACATATCAGATATTGTGGAGATAGAAAGTCCCAATTCAGCAGGAGATTTTATGAAAACCTCAAGTCCTGTAGGTGTAGGGAAATTTCCTTTATTTGAAATGTTCTCTGCTTACATGCGAGGAGTGTGAACTCATGTTCTTTAGTAGATTACCGCTTCTTGTATGGTGTTGCAATATTTAGGCATGTCTGATGCTTTGATTTCATTTATTGCCATGGAATCCAGCCTGGTGCAACTACGCGAAAGGGTGCAATACAGGTGGAGAGGCAAAATTCTGAAATGTCATATTATGCTGATGATGAAGATGGGAAGCAAAAAAAGTATACTCGAAGAGGTAAGTTGGATTTTTATAGTTTCGTGTTGAATTTTTCTTTTCATTGTGATCTTGTGAAATATATATATATAAATGGTTTTTCTTTAGAAACCAATTCCTCTGCTTCTGTTTTATGCTGTATCACCAAGTTTAAATATATCAGGAACCTCTCTAATGACCTAGTGGTTCGCCTACTGCTAGTTCTCTTTCATCTAATGAGGTCTCACTATTGTGAATCGTTAGAGGGACATCTTTATGGAAAAATATTGAAAGGGTCAAGATTGAATGTGTTTGTACTTTTGTACCGATATGGACCATTACTGTTTGTTTTTGGCTAATGAAACTTTTCATTTATCAATGAAAAATGAGAAAGAAACAAGAAAAATATATTTTCTTGACCCATCCTTCTTGATTGTAGGTCCATTCCGATATAAGTTTCTTAGAGCATTGCTTCCATTCTGGTCAACTGCTTTACCAACTTTACCAGTGACTGCTCCCCCGAGGAAAGATGCTATGAATGGAAATGAGGTCCCAGAAGGTCGTTTGCGGAATCAAAGGCCATCACGGATGGATCCAAGAAAAATCCTTCTTGTTATTGCAATTATGTAACTATGCTTATTTTTCTCCATCCAATATTTTTTTCCCAATCCATTCTGTTCTTTAGTTTGTCATTAGTTTGTCCATTGTGGGAACTAGATCTCCTGACATCTTATATCTCTGAAGGCTGAACCTGTTCATGTTAACAATAAAAATAATGCAGAATAGAAGACATGGGGGCTTGGGGCATATGTAACAAGACTATTACTAAATATCTATAACCTAACCCTTCCTCATTGTATCTTCTATTTTTCTGTGTAGGGCTTGTATGGCAACAATGGGCATTTTGTATTACAGATTAGTGCAGCGGGGTTTTGGCGAAGAGCTGCCTGAGGAAGAGCAGCAGTGATTGTCATACATGTATGTTTTGGTAATTCTGTAATTGAAACAGTTTAGCTGTTGCTGGTGCCTCTGGTGTGACTGGCAATGTTGCCAGGCATCTGAATGAAACATACAAATAGACAGTTGGAAGTTTTTCTATTTGTGTTCACCGACAGTAGAACTTTGGCTATAATCTTCCTAGCCATTTTCCCCTTTACTGTTGTTTTTTAAATCCTTCTGAAGTTAAAAATGGAGATAAAAGGTTACATTCTATTTTTTGGGGATCAGTCTAGATTCGAGGCTTATTCTATCATGTTAACAAAAATTGTTGGTGAATGTTACCTAAATAGATTAATGAGTTAATGGTTTCTTTATTATTATTTTTTAATTATTTTTTGGATTGGGTATGGAGCTATCATTCGTTCGTGGTCGTTCCTAGACTCTACTTCGGCTTTATTCCTTTGTACTGTTGATAAAACGGTCAATTTTGGTTCATATTATTGTAGCCAAATAATCTCCCCATAGAATCAAGTTAAATTTATTATTGTTATTTTTTTTCTTCTCCAAATTGTGATTTTAAGGATCAAACATGGTAGAAAAGAATGCCAACGAGCTGACTCAGTGGAGTAAGCTCATTTGGGTATATAAAAAGTCTAGTATGAATCTAGTAATAGATGTTTCAGTGTTTTGCTTATTTCAAAAAAAGAAAAAATATTGTACAAAAGATTGCCGAGTTTTTATATGATATCACACTTAGCAGAGTTGGTATAGCTTTTGTTTTGGAACATTTTGATAATCTCCTAATAATTTTAGTTTGGCATGCACTCACTCAAGGGATATTATCAAAAGTAATTCGGTGCATATATCATGACAATAATTTAATTAGTTATTCAACCCATCTAACGAGACTGTTGATCCATACTTTTCCTTCCGAGGGTACTCGATCAACTCGATCGAAGTTTGGTTGAGTGTCCTGTATTTACTCTAAATACACTTTTTATCTATTTTTGTCCATTTTGTTTACTGACATGTGTATAATACAAAATAAACACATAAAATACATATATAATAATATTTATTATAAATATGTAAGAATTGATACATAAATATTTGTATAAAATAATAATGACCAGTCTCATAATTATTTAGTTATTTTAAATTATTAATTTTATATCTAATCAATAACTCTTAAGTTAATTGATATATACAACTATATATATTTTGAAATTTTTCCAACTTGAGGTGTCGTTAGCAAAGGTTGTCTCTTTCTTTGTCTTTTTTATTCAGAGACTCAGATCTAAGTATCAATAATGAGGATATTTTTTTAAAAAAATATAAACGGTTTTATGGTTGGAGTTTTGAATCGAAATATTCTTGGAAGGGAATTTAGCGAAGTTAAATAGGCTCATATTCAATTGAAACTTACTCCCTTAAGAAATAGTTGTCAAAAATGCTTTATCTTGTTGGAGATTTTTACAAAATTACTTAATTTAAGTAACAAAACATAAAGCAAAATAAATAGCTTAATTTAAGAAACAATTCAAGGAATCATTAGTAATTCGAGTGAATTTTTCTATAAATAGATGTGTAATTGTAATGAATGAATCATCTTTCAATTGAGAGAAAAACTTTTGTGAGAGAAAATTGAGAATAATTTTTTTGGGTGTAATTAGGTCGTGAGTTGTGCGTTGTGAGTGTTGTAAACATCTTGTGTAATTTCTCCCCTTTTAATAAAAAATCTACAACAGGTCAGGAGACGTAAACAAGATTGATCGAACTCCGTTATTAAATTTATGTGTTATTTTTTTATTTTTTCTTTCTCATAAATCTAACTTATCGAAAATTTGTATAATTTTTGAACATATCTATCTATGGTGTTTTGAGAGGAAACAAATTCATGGTCATTACTAGTTCCAATTTTGAGAGGAGTTTTTATTTTATTATTTTTTAATTTTTAGCTTATGCATAATCTAACATTAAAGTCAATTATAAATAGATACTGTTTGGTGTTAACCCACTTAAGCTATTAGTCAATTAAGTAAAAAAGAGCTTGCTTGTATATATATATAAATATAATTCTCTCTTGCTCACTTCTACTAAAGATTCTAGTTCCTCATTTCTTGTATATATATCGCTTTCACCTCTAAAGTTGTGGGCACATACTTGAGTAATGTATTATAAATTATGCAGAAACACACCATATAAATGTTTGAAAATTTGTAGAAACATCTTTTTCAATTCTTTCACATCTACAGAATATTACATTGAATTCTTCTTTCACCTCTCCAAATATCTATTCAATAATTAGAGGCATATAAGCTACTAGTGTCTTGTTTCTAATTAGACTAAGTACTTAACCATGTTTTTTTATTAAACCATATTTAAAAGCTAGTTTAAAATATAGTCTTGTTTTGTATATTTGAATAAATATTATTTTTTTATGTTCCCATAGCAATGAAAAGTTACTCTTTAGCAGCAAGCTAAGAGAGAGAATCATACACTTCATGACCCATTTGCATTTGCATTTGCATGGCTGGATTAATCAAATTTAAAAAATTAAATCAAAATTAATCAATTATTTTTTTCATATATTTAAAAATATTGTTATCTCTTATTATTATAAATAAGTAACATAAATAAAATTAAGATCTAGTTACAATACGAATACGATTGAAACAACAAGGGTATCACCCTTATTAAGAGAGGATTTCTTGTCTCGACCCAATCCTTCCATTATTCAAAGTTAAATAAAACCAATTTATTTGTATTGTAATTATATATGCTATTTGTGTACATTAGATTACGTGCGTTCCAACTCTAGTTTTATATATATATATTTGTGGGTGTATGGATATGTGAATGTTATTTAAAATAAATAAATAAATAAATAAAACCCTGTGCATTTTTTATTAAGGGAAAAAAAAACAGAAGACCATCTCTCTACTTATAATATTTATGCAAAATATAGAATGGTACTATATATTGAAGCGGCATGAATAATTGTGCAACAACTATGTGAAGAAACATTATAAATGAATTGAATGAAGTCTACGAAGGTTATTAATATTAATTTTCACGTCTTTGCAAACTAGTCCAATCTTTGGTAAAATAAATCCGTTCAAAATAGAAAATAAAATAAAATTACAATCGGCAAGTTTGAAAAGAAATAAAGAAACCCAATAGTACAGAAATTAAATTATTTATATTATGTAATTTTTTAAATTAATTTTTTTGTTATTTAATACTTTAAAAATAATAAAGTTACAATTAATATAAAAAAATTTACAAAATATTCATTTTTTTTAATATTTGTTAATTCTTACCATTTTATTTTAATACTTTATTAATTTTTAATTTTTTTAAAATTAAAAAATATAGTTAAATAACTTTGTTTGAATTTTTTTTATTTTTTAAAACTATTTCATTTTAAATTTAACTTTTATTCATATTAAAAACTTATATTTAATAATGCTTTAATTAGTTCATTAAAAATAATAATATTTTAAATAAAAAATATTAAAATAATATAAAATATCCTTATTTGATTATTTTTACAAAATTAAGAGTCCAAATGATACTATTTTTAATCTAAAAGACTAAAATTATAAATAACTTAATATAAGTGACTTTTGTAATACCTCACTTCAAATAAAAATACAAAAAAAATATAACTTCTTTTCCTCTATGCAAAATTAAATTAAAAAAATAATTCAAACAAATATTGTGTTAACTTACCTTTGATTTAAAGAAAAATGTAATAAGCGTAATCAACTCTTTTCTTATTTTACTTCTCTCCCAATTTTTTTTAACAGTATACGTAGAATCCATTATATACGTACATTTCATTACACTGTGCTAATTTTTTTTAAATAACAAAATTAACATATTTTAAGTCCATAAGTTATAACTATAAAATAACACATTTTATATCTAATTCATTCATTTTTATTATTAAAAAAAATTAAGTACATAATCTTATATTAAACGTTATTTAAATTAAATTACGATTATTTGACATGTTTATTATTAAATGTTATTCAATTTAACTCCGTTCAATATTATTAAAAGTTATTTTTATTGTTATAAATTTTAAGATATTTTTTCGTAATTTTAAAATTTTATTGACTAACATAAAATTTGTATCCCTCACTTATAAATAACAATTAAATTTTCATATAACACAGTATGTGATATATGTAACAAATTAAACTTGCCTAAGTAATATTATTTTAGAAAAAAAAAACTTGCCAGGAGCCTGTGTGATAGTGATTTTGATTTTAAAATTTTAATTTTTTATGTGATTTTTTAATCAGGTATATCTAGTTAGGATTTTTAATTTTTTTAAAAAATCGTTGCTAAAATATGGAATGATTTATAAATCTTTAATAATAAAAATTTTGAATTATATTTTGAATTTTTTTTCATTTTCATCAAATATTTTTTAAAGAATCAATTAAGTCTTATGACTTTTATATTTATAAATATTTGAAGAAAATAATTGAATTATAAAATTTGTAAATAATAAAAAATTATTTATTTTTAAGTTTTTAAAAAATATCAAAAAATATAAATTATTATCAAATAACTTATAAGTTATTTTTTATTTTTTATTTTTAAATCATAATAAAATTATTATAAAATATATTGATGATTATTTTTATAAAAAATAATAAATTATAAAAGTAATTATTTAATCATGAATAATAAACCAATTCCTAAAATTTTCTTTTAAGTAAACAAAAAATCAACAAAGGCATAACGTTTTATTATTTAATATATTTTAAGATTGCAAACGAAACCTTTTTTAAATAGAATAAAAAAAAACAAATGTACAGAAAAGCAAAAAGCATCCATCGCTCGTGGAATTTAATTAATAAAAAAAGTAAAAGGGCGTGCGCTACGGAGATTTCCTTCTCGTGTGAGCTGTGACTTGCTCGTGCCGAGCGCAAGCATAAAACTCCTAATCACTTATTTATCTCCAACTATAAAATGTAAAAATATTATGATTAAATGGAGTTTAATCAGAGAATTTAAATTAATTAAATTTAAATAATATTTAATTTGATGATATGTAAAATACATTATGTAGATATAGAGATGTTTTTTGGTATTTACAATTTTTAAATGTTTTATTTTTTTTAAATATCTTTTGTAAATTATGTAAAATAATATATTTAAATTTTATAATGATAAAATATCATTCCAATAATAACCAAAGTTTAACGTTGAATTTATCTAATTAATTAAAATTTAATTTAAATACATCTAATTTAATGTAAAATTGTAAGTTTTTCTTTGTAATAAATATGTATTAATTAGATATAACGTGTGTTATTTTTTTGATTAAATAATTAAAAGGTATTATAAATTTTTTTTTCAATACTTTTTCATATCATTTTTTCCTTTTTTTTCAAATATTCTTTACAATTTCTTATAGTTCTATGACTTTTAATTAGTTATTAATTGGTTGCACAAAGCAGTCTCCCATTTAAATAATTTATCTTTAAAACGGCAAACAATAATAATAAACTATTTCTTAATTTCTTCCCTACTCACTTCAAAAATATATATTATTAAATAAAAGTTGAAATTAGAATTAAAGATTTGGAAAAATTACAAATTTTCTAAACATATTTAAAAAATGCATGTAAGGGCCAATCAAATACTAATGCCAGTTGAGTTTGTTGTTTGTTTTAATAAAAGGCTACACTCACGTATAAACCAGGTTTTATGTTTCATTTAAATGTTAATTATATTATATGGATCACTAATAATCATGTATTTAGAAAAATAGACAGTACCAAAAGAATAAATAGAAATGAAAAATTGTGGTTTTAAATGTTAAAAAAAAACATGCATGTTTGGGGTTTAAATCCAACTTTAAAAGTATCCACAAAAAATAATTAAGTATCATTATAATACAAAACAATATATTAATTAGTGAGACACTTATGAAACGCGTATTAATTACTTGTATGAAATTTTTATAATGCAACTAGTTGTTTTATATCATTAGAAAAAACTAGGGTTTTTTTTTATTTTCTTTAATACAATAAATTATATGTATGAAAAAGCTAAACCAATCCTAGCTAATTATTAATATATTGAGGAATATGGTACGAAGTTCATAAAACAATTATTAGAATATTATGATGTACTTACTTTTTTAATCAATGATTGTATCATGCTTAGTTGTTGCTTTTTTCCCTATTTGATATTAAATAAAAAAATTCTTAGCTGTTTAGTAGTACTATTTTTTTTTCTTATTTTTCTGCTGACTGTTCGTGGCTTCTTTTTTTTAATAGAAAATTACAGTAGAAATTCATTTAATTAATATCAGAAGAGTTTACATCAGATTGTATTACACCAAAAAGCCAATTAGGATCGAAACAAAGAACTCCAACAAATCAATTCAGTACATTTCAAGGCATTTATACTATGTTATTGTTAATTTAAAACTGTTTAGTACTATTTAGGACTAATTAAGGAGTACTAATTAAGGGGCAATTATTGTTAATGTAGTTTTTTTATGTTGAAAAGACATTAGCGATGATGTTACTAGTTCTACCTCAAGTGTCAACTTTGATTCATAACTTGTAACAAGAGTAGACCTGATACAAATTATATTTTATTTAAAATTGTTAATTTATTACGTTGATAAATATATTAATTTATCTTATAAGTTGAGAAATTAAGTACATTAACTATTAATTATTTGAGCAATTCAGCTCACTTATTTTGAAAAAGTGAAACGGAACAATAAATGGTATTTTTTAAATATTTTTATTCATTTTTCTATAACTTTATTTTTCAATTGAAATTAAAAAAATAAAATAAAATAAAAATTTAGCTACTTACCTTTATCATTATATAAAAAGACTAAATTGTTTTGAAAACAGCTAATAGATCTAACTGTTTCAGTTACAATTCCTAATGAATATGTCCAGTCAACTTACCTTATAAATAAAAAATTTAACAAAAAAAATTTAAATTATATATAATATAAAAATATGTTAATTTGAATTAAAATAAAATTATAATTTTGATCCCATTAAATACAGTATTTTTATTAAGAGAATGATCTAAGTGTCTTTTGTAAAAAAGAAAATCACTATAATGTTTTAGTCATATAAAGTAACACATAGGATACTTAATCATTTTTCTTTATAATCAAAATAAATGATATTATTTTAATAATTATAAGTTTAAAAAGATGTGATAATTATTTTTAATTTTTTTTATTGATAGTAAGAATAGTGTGAAGGGTGGATTTTGATAATTAAATTATTTAAAAAGTGTATATTCAATTAAGATTTTTAAAGATTTTGATAGATTTTAAATTTTAAAAAATTATAGATTTAATAAATTATAACCGACTTCAATATATATTTTATTAAATTTTTAAAAATTTAATTAGGATTTAAAGAAACATCGATAAATTATAAATTATAAAAAACTTACAAATTTAGTAAACTTTTTAAAGATTTTCAGCATATATTTTATTATACTTAATAGTGGAGTTTATCTACCGGAGACTTTCATAAAATTTAATATATTTTAAATTTGATCATATTCTCAAATTTTTACTATATTTTAATTATCTTATAATTTTGTAATGAATCTTTTATGATTATCAAAAAATATTCAATATGTTATTATGTATTTTATTTAAAAATTTAATAAAATTTATACTCTTATTTAAACTGTGAAAGTATTTAGAGTGTTTATAAAAAAAACAAAGGCGGAGTTACATTAATTAAAAAGAGGCATATGTTCGACTTAATTTATGATAAAAATTATTATTCTGTGATCGAAAATTATATTAAGAAAATTATTTCTTTTAAGTTAATACATGAGAATTGTAATTAAATAAACCATAGAGAGAGAAAAGATGAAAAGGGTTTGAGAAAGAATTGATCAATTTATTCTTGATCTTTTGTGAAGTCTATTATTTCTTTTAAGTTAGTAAATGAAAATTGAAATTAAATAAACCATAGAGAGAAGAAAGATGAAAAGGGTTTGAGAAAGAATTAATCAATTCATTCTTGATCTTTTATGAATTCTATTATTTCTTTCAAGTTAGTAAATGAGAATTGAAATTAAATAAATCATAGAGAGAAGAGAAATGAAAAAGGTTTGAGAAAGAATTGATCAATTCATTCTTGATCTTTTCTGAAGTCTATTATTTCTTTTAAGTTAGTAAATAGAAATTGAAATTAAATAAACCATATAGAGAAGAAAGTTGAAAAAGGTTTGAGAAAGAATTGATCAATTCATTCTTGATCTTTTATGAAGTGTATATAGCTCTTATTTATACAACCTCAACAAATAAAAATTAGTTACAACAACATTTCACATGGCATATTGCATGGTAGTAATAAACTATATACTACTACAAGCATTGCACCTAAATTCACTTACACACATACATTGTTCATAATCATCCTCTACGCTCAAGTTCTCTAAAGAATTGTGAGCTTAATTTTCAAGTTCTAAAATTGTTGAGAATGGAAGGAATTTGTCATTATGATAGCTATATGTTCCTTACTAGAAACATATTCAACCATTAATTCACTAGCTTGAATCTTTTCCATTAAAAAATGGAAATTTATTTTCACATACTTGGTTCTTGATGGAAGGAAAGGATTTCTAGCAAGATAGCTAGTACTAATGTTGTTAAAGAAAAGAATCGGAGGGCTAAGCAAATTGACACAGATTTCTTTTAGTAGTTTTACCAAGCATGCTACCTCAATTTCTACTTATGCCAATGATCGAAATTCAACATCAGTTGAGGACTTGGACACCACGTGCTACTTGCCAGATGACCATGATACTAGGGAATGACTCGAAATACACATAAGCTACTAGTGCTCCTTCAATCATCTGGTTAAGAAACCTAGTCTGCATCAATGTAGGCATTAAGTTGTAGAAGGTTACTCGTTGGCCATGACTAGAGGTGCCATTGAGGTATCAAAAAAGATTTTAGAAGAAGACCAATGCACATAAGTAGGACTTTGCAAAAAATGGCACAATTTGTTTACTGAATAGGTTATATCTGAGTATGTAAAAGTGTAATATTATAGTACACCAATGATAGATCTATAAAGAGAAGGATCATCTAATGGTTGACCATTAGTTTTATAAATTACCACTAGGAAAAGGTGTATTCACTACTTTTGCTTCACAAGTTCTCCCAACTTCAATGCCTAAAAACAAAGTGAAGCATCCCAAATCCTTCAAGACAAATATCTTGTGTAACTTGTTAATCATAGCTTGTATTAGCTTCTGGTTGCTTACAATAATGACAATGTCACCAATATGCATTAAAAATATAACCAGATCAGACTATTTATCATACATTAGTATAGAGGTGTTAGAATGATAACTGAGAAATTTTGATAATAGAAAACGCATACTGAGCTTTGTGAGCGAAGCTCTTAGAGCCTACTTGAGTCCATATAGTACCTTGTGTAGTTTGCATACAAAATGGGGTCTGGATTGTTCAACAAAACCAACATGATGAGTCATTTACACATCCTTTTCCAAATCTCTATTCAAAAATGCATTATAAATATTAAGTTGTCTCACCAACCAATTATATGAGAAGGCCAATGTGAAGACTAATATGATTGTTATTGATTTTATCACAGAACATCATGTGATTGATCATAACCCTTTGCAACCAGCCTACTTTTGTATCTTTTCAGACTTTTATCAGCCTTCAACTTCACCCTAAACACCCATTTGTTGCTATAATCTTAGCATCTTGAGATGGACAAACTAGTTGCCAACTATTGTTAGTAACTAGGCGTAATACTCCTTCTTCATAGAATCATACCACTCATAACATTGCAATGCCTTAGAGATAGTCTTTGGTTTAGGAAAAATAAGTTGCAAAGTTAGGACCTTAGGCTTGACAATTCCATGATTGGCTCTTATGGTCATGGGATGCATATTGGTAGGTGGATTTGAGATAGGTAATGGAAGTTCTTGACTAAGAGAAGGAAATTAGATAGACAACTTAATGCCATTATTATTAAAAACTTGAAAGTCAAAATTTGATAATATATGCAAGGATGAAAAGGAATCATTTTGCAACACAAGATGGTCTGAAGAACAAGGTATAGGGAGAGAAGGAGACACTACATGTGGTTGTAAAGTAGAAGATGAAGATGGTAGAGAAAAATTCATGTGAGCAAAGGAAGGTAGTGGAGAATGTATCTCATAGTCAACGAGGATAATAGGTGTAGGTTGAGAGAAAACATTATAGGAAAGTTTAAAAGAAGGTAAAGTAATAAAATGAATAGTTATAGGGTTAAAAGTGTCAGAATTAGATTGAAATGAGGAAGGTAAAAAACTAATGGTAAAAAAAGGGAAAGACGTCCCATGAAATACTATATGAGTGCCAATGTATACACGTTTTGTCATAGAATCCATGCACCAATATTCCTTATATTGAGAAGGGTAACCTAGAAAGTCACATGGTAGAGACTTAGGTTGTAGTTTGATAGAGTTGTGAGGCATAAGATAATCATATTCAGGATGCTTATTGTATAACAACTCAAAGAGGTTACTGTGGATTCAAAAATTTTGAGGGCCTTTTGTTTATCAAATTTATAGCACACTTAAAGGCATACTTCTACTAGTATAATGTCAAGTCAGCTATAATAAGTAGAGAAAGACCAATCTCTGTGACATACCTATCTTTGCATTCTACCACACCATTTTGAAAAAGTGTGTAAGAGCATGAAATTCTTTTCACATAGCCTTCTTGAAACAATTTTTTTTTTAAGAACTTTGAACTCTTTACCACCATCTCTTCCTTATGAAGGTGTCCTAACCTATCATGCCAAAGTTTTTCATATACTACTTGATTGTGATGACATTGAATATGTGATACATAGGGATACATAATACTAACATTCATCTTATGTTGAGTAATATCAAAGAGAAGATTATAAATTGACATACTAGATATGTGACGATATAGAACTCTTTCAAGTAATTTGTATAAACCATTATCAATATCACCAACTAGTAAGAATTTTTCATGCTATAGTTTTATGATACAAAATGAATTATAAAACATAATGCATAGCTTCAAATCCTTATCACCAGTTTTTAGAGTGTCATTTCTCAAGGAAATGACGGGAAATTTTTCTCATTTCTTAGCATAGTAGTTTCAGGACCTATGTATTTCTTACGAAAAAGATGTTATTGGTGGTAAAGCTTATTTGTACATAAAAATATTTAAAATCTTCAAAAGGTTTTGATTAATTGAAGTTTTTAAAAATAATTGAAATTTTAAATACATTTAATACTTTTGTAAACTTTTAAAAAGTAGTATTTAAATACACCTAAATTTGTATAGACTTTTATAAACTTTTAAAAAATCCTAAAAAGTTTTAATTGAATAATCTAAACTTTTATTAACTCTCAAAAAGTTTTAAATAAATACACAAACTTTTAAAATTTATTAAGTGTAAAAAAATTTATTTGAATACATCTTGTAAAATTGTTTTCAAATATCTAAACACTTTATTTTTTTATTTTTATGCATTTGACAAATAAAAATAAAAATAAACAACTTTTTAACTTTTAAATAAAATTACAGAACCTCCCAATAACTCGAATAAATCAATATACAAACTTATAATTAATCTTAACTTACTTAATAAAAAAATTAAATGTCAACTTTGGAAGAAAAAAGAAAATAAGTGTCAAATATTTATTTAACTTAAAACATTTTGACCCGTCGACTAAAATTGATTTTTTTTAAAGTCAATATTGCTAAAGTCAAACTACATCCCTACAAAAATATAGAAAGAAATGAAGCGTAATGAAGTCAACTTATTTTATGCAGTCCAAGTGCTGCATTCCTTTAGAGATAATAGTAAAGAAAGAAAGTTTAGCAAAAGCAAAAAATAATAAAAGAGAAGAAAAAAAATTCACAATGTCAACTAATCTAAACTAACAAGTCCAATCTTTCTCCCCCAAAAAAGTTAATTGTATTTATCAACCTTTTTGTTTTTAATATTAATTGAATGCGTGTCAAACTTATATATGTAATTAAAGTTTCCTTTTTCTTATTTATCGGAAAATTGAAAAACACATATATTCAATCATGTAAAACCAAACTTTATTTCTCAATGCTAACAGAAAGGGTAATAAAAAAGAGAGTTTGAAAAAATGTAAAAATAAAAATAAAAATTATGCCTTTTTTAATATGGTTTTTCTCTTATATTTTGGTGTTGCATTGTAGTAGCTAAAAAGAGGAGAGGGGAAATTAACTAATCATGAAATTAATTGATGAGGTAGTCGGTACCAATTACTATAGGTGAGAGAAAGTCATGAGAAGTATAATGAAGAGAGAAAACACATAATTCATCCTACTGATTCCATTTAGACGAAGTTCTTTCCTTTGCTAAGAATCTGAATGAAAATAATAACGTAATTGAATAAAAAAAATAGTATTATTATTATATTGTTTGATTTTATCACTAGAATCAAATAATAAATTAGTATTATAATGTTTGATTTATAACTGTAATATAATGAAAAATATTATATATTACCTTAATACTTGTATATTCAATAACGTTTAAATAATATCATTTAATTATTATTTTTTCGTCAGATAAAATACATTATTGAAATCATTATTTTTTTAAATAATTATTACTTAAAAATAAATATATTATTAAAATTATTATTTTTTAAATAGGATTTAGGATTTTGAAATTTAAGGTTTAGGGTATATGATATATGATTTTGGGTTTTAAAGTTTTGGGTTATGGGGTTTAGGATATAAGGTATAAAGTACAGTGTTTAAGGTTTTTGATTTTGAAGTTTTAGTGTATAGAATTTAGTGTATAAGGTTTAACATATAGGATATAAGGTTTATCATTTAAGTTTATATTTATAAACTGGGGTAAAATTTTAATTAAAATTTAACATTAAAATTGAGTCATGATTCTTTCTTTTTTAGTGATTAATTTCATTACATTTCAAATTTATAGTATAACCAAACATATAATTATAATAAATCAATTCTATTCTCATCATCATTCTTACCAACTAAAAATAACATTAGTTATTTCCTATGTATTAGTATATATGTTTAGTTCAAAATCAATTAATATTTTTTCTCTAAAATGTGGAAAAAATGGTAAAAATAATAATTATAATTGTTTATTAATTTAATTTTATTAATAACTCCTACAGTAAAACACAAAATATAATATATGAATTAAAATTTGATATTTTTTTACTTATAATTATATATTGAATCAAACATTCAATCCTAAAAAATAATCTATTGATAAATAAATAAACAATTTTTTTTTCCATAAAAAGAGAAATGACGAGTGATGAAGTTTCTTGAAGAGTCGATTTTTCCTTCAGCCTCAGCCACACCATCATCTTTTACGTTAATCAAAAGATGAAATTGTAGTTTGATTTGTTATAGAGAATTTGCTTATCAATATTAATAATGCTATAAATAATGAACATATATATAAAATCATAAAAGAATTCTAAAGGTTCCACACGATCATATTAATTTATGTTATATATAGATCACATATCTTATTGTGCATATGTGCAAGAATATATGAAACATAATTGAGTTCATCTATTATCAGACTTTGAATATATATATATGTCGTATTTATGATAAAAAAATTACTTCTTTTAGTTCAATAGGTAAATATATTTTTACTTAAAAAATTACATAAAATTAATATAATTTGATCATATCTTATTTATTATTTTTTAAAAATATTTAAGTTTTATTTTTTATTATTAAATAAATAAAATTTAAATTTAAATATACAATGATCAAATGAAAAGTTGTTCGAAGTAGAACACAAACCAATTTTTAACAATATAAAATACACTCAATCAATTAAATTAATAATTTTGATCAAATAATATTTTTTTTAAAACTAATTTTTTTTTATAATTTAAACTTATGAATTAAAATAAAAAGAAGAGTATGTTTTCACATCAGATCACTAATCGAAACACATTAAATGATATTTAAGTGAGATTAATATTTAACAAAACAAATTTTCTTAAAAAGTATCAAATATTTATCATCTCAAAAAGGATAATTGCGAATATACTAATTAGATTAGCTGATTATGGTAGGTTGAGCATTTATACATAAAATGTAACTGCAGGCATAATTCTACAAGTGATCGCATCATAAAATGTCTAGTCTGTAGGTATTATATTATGCCTTATTTATCTATTATGCATCTAGATGCACGTCATATACGATAAGATATTTGGTCTGAACGTGACTTAAATTGAAAGGTATATATATAAAGATTCTCTCAAAATTTACACAAATATTAAAAAAGTCTTTAAGTTTAAAAATAATACCAATAAATCTCATTTTAACACTTTTTAATTAAAAATATTAAATATGAAAATACAATATTCTCTTTCATATATATTAAAAGAATAATTAATAAAATAATTAAAATTAGAAAAAATATTTTAAGTAAATATTAAATAAATTAGTTAATAAAATAAATCATATCCCTATCTTATTCATTTATAATTTCTCCGTATTATTCATATGGATTTCAACCCCCTTTATTCTATCTCTCATTGTTAAAAATGGAATTGATATTTTCGTTGAGAGTCCATAATTTACCATTTCGATAGATATTCATTTTCATTATGTTTTTAGTTATATTGGAGGAGGAAAATAGTAGTCGATATTATGGACAGGAAAAATATCTAAATTGTCACTTTTTTTTAGTTTAAATGTGTGTTTAATCTATTTGTTTATAAAAGAAGTTTTTAAATCTTTTTTTTTATAAAAAATGTGTCATTGAACTCTATTTAATTGTAAAAAATATGAGAAGTAAGAATCACTATTACAAAAATGGGTATTTAAGTCGATACGTAAAGTCAATTTTTAGAAAAAACCGACTTTAAATTGGTTTAAAGTTGGTTCGGTGTAGAACCGACGCTATCCACGTAGGATGTAGCGTCGGTTGACATGGTGAACCGACGCTATCCACGTAGCGTAACGTCGGTTGACACTTGGAGCCAACGCTATCCACGTAGCGTAGCGTCGATTGGCACGTGTAACCGATGCTATCCACGTAACATAGTGTCGGTTGACACGTGAAACCGACGCTACACACATGGATAAATTCTTTTCACTTCTTTCTTCCCAGACAGAAACTATTTTCAGCGTTACAGAACTCTAAAAAACCGAAAACCTCCTCCACTTCACCTCTACTCTTTCTCATTTTTCGGTCACCTACGACTACCATTTCCAACATCGGTTAGTGAGTTTTCTTCCTCTTTAACTAATCTTTTAGATCTACTATTATTCATATTTTTTTCTGTTATTATGTGTATAAATTTTTGTATTATATATGTAGGTTTGTATTATAACATAAGGAGAAGAATATGATGATCTTGAATAAAATAGAACAAACCATGGTAATTTTTATGCTATTAATTAATATTTTACTTTTCAAATATTTGTATTATTTAAACTATTTACTAAACTGATTTTGTTTTTTTTCCTGCTCGAATACAGGTTTTTATTTAAGTATAACAGAAAATGAATAAATTAAAAAAAAATTAAAGTCGATTCACTGCATGAACCGACTTTAAATTGGTTTAAAGTCGGTTTTTAACCGACTTTAATGCCCCTTTTTGTAGTAGTGAATAAAATTAATTTTTCATCTAATTTTTTTTATTAAATAACGAAATAGCACACGTCTCATATATTTGTTTATATTTTTCGATAATTATATACTTAAAAAATTATTCAAATTTTTAAGAAATTTTTTTTTTCAAAATTAAACAAAAAATTTATTATCTAATATATGAAATTATACATTAAATAATAAAAATTTAATTTAAGTTTAATCGAAAAATTTTGTTAAAAAATTTGACTTAATTTTAAAATAAAATTATTTCATTTGATATATATCTATTGAAAAATAAAACACATATATGTCACATTTGTTATTATGTTATATTTAGTAAAAAAATTAAATAAAAAATTAATTTTATTTTTATTTAACACATTTTCTAAACAAATAGGCTAAATAACCCCTAAAACCTAAACAAAATGATCTTCGTGACACTTTTCGGATATTAATATATTCATTCAATCATTTTTTTATATTATTTAACATTTTTTATTTTTAAATTATGTTTTATTTATATTTAACTATTTTTTTTTACTTTTACTCATAAAGTTCTATTATTTTTTGTATTATTTTATTTTTTTATATAGCTATTTGTTGAGCTTGAGTTCTTTAGTATTAAATTACATTTTAAGTAGGGATGTAAATTGGTTCCGTATGAGGAGAAATCCGTGAAATTTTTTGATTTTAGCACCAATAAGGAAGGATAACGTGGGGAGTGAGGTGGAGGTAGGGATGACCATCCCGATCTTGCTCGTTTTTCGATCCCTATTTTCTTATAATTTGTTTTAAAATATTACACATTTATATAAGTTTATAATTAAATATAATGGTTTTATTGAAAAATATTATTTTAATTGTAAAAATATAAAATTATTATTTTAATGATGGTTAAAATAATAAAATAATTAATTTGTGTATAAGTATTATTTTGTATTTAAAATTTTAAGTTTATTATATTTAATTGTATAATAAATATATATAATTGATATTAAGTTTTTTTTTTGTTATTGAGAAATCCGATCCTAATAAAAAATCTGAAACTCTGATGAAGAATTCCCCGCCCCACCACTCTACGGTTCATTAACATCTCTAATCTTAAGATAGTTCATTTATCGAAAGAAAACTATTTATGAACTCTTTACTATTTTCGAAAATCTCGTAGATTTTTATTGATATTACCCATATATCTAAATATAACACAAAGTAAACTGCAACTTTGTCAATTGGCTAGAGCAGGGAAATGTTGAGATAGGTATGTAAAAATTATATATGAATAATATTATCTATATATTAAAAAATATTATTTACATTAAATCGAGGACTATATGGTTCTCTAATTATTATAAATTCAAATTTTTAAGTTGGTTATTAATTTACTTAAAACGTGGAGATTTAAAATTTAAAATTGATTTACGAGTTGAATCGATTTTAAATTTTATATTTTTTAACATATTTTATGTATTTTTTGTCATTCTTATTACCTGTTTTTAATCACATAGTAGCATAAAAAGTCAAAAATATGTTTAAAAGAGTTTTTAAATAGTACAAATTATTAAAAAACTAAATATTAATTAATTATTTGATAATTAAATTTATTATAAAAATAATAATTTATATACAATACATATATATATTTAATTTAAATTACAAATAGATTGATTACGTCTCTTTTGTCATAGATTTTGTAATATTTGATTTGTTACTTAAAATCACAGTTAATATCACATTCATAATGAACAAAAAATTCTCCAATGAGATAAGATGAAGTTTGGGTAGAAAAGAAGATTCAAACAATAATACATTCTCATGAACATCTATTAAACAAACTCAAATTTCAGAGACACAAGAACATAGAAATTAAAGCATTAAAAAAAGAATTCCTTAATTATTATAATATTTATCAAAACATCGTATAAAAATAAATACATAAAAATCAAATAATTAATAAACTCATAATTCAGACTTAATTGCTCATTTTTGTAGTAGTATTTTTAATGTTTTGCAGCTCTGTCTAAAGTTGTATAAGCAAATATAATCTCGTCGTTCATAGGATAAAACAATCCAAAATCTTTTTTATATCTTAGAGCTTTATTACAGTGATTGAGTTCAAAATGTTATACCTCAAAATTATTTATGTTGATCGAAAAAATGAAAAAACAATTTTAAGTAATTTTTTTCCTTAAGTTTACTACGAAGAAGAGTTCTAAGTATCCTTAAACTAAGAGCTACGCTCTTATTTTTATAACTTAAAAAAGATGAACATATATGTCACTTTGTAAAGAAAATATTGATCCAATAATAACGTTACATAAGATTTGGTCTGAGTGGATGGAAACAGAATGAAATGGTAAAAAAAGAAAACGGTCACCTCTAAATAGACGTAGAAAAGTAACGTGTGAAACCTTTTTAGAGAATAAATTTATGCAATTTTTATCATATTTTTTTATATATAAATTTATACTATTTTCAAGAGAATTCAATCTACAATACATTCAAAAGTTAGTTTTTGGCCGGCCAAGATGAGAGAGATCAGATTTTACAAAGTTCCTTTTTTTTTTTTTTTGCTAAATGCTTTTAAATTCTTAAACCTCTGATTCAGAAATATATACGATAATATTATTTATATTTCTACACTGTGTTCGTGCAAAAGCTGGCAATAAATATGCAACAACACGACATATTTAATAAGAAATTAATAACAATTTACTCCTATTATATTACATATTAATATCATTATTATTAATAATAAATTATTTAGGTTTTGATGATACATATCATCATTATCATTATCATTATTATTATTATTATTATTTTGGTATGAGATTTTACAAGAATCTTTTTTATGTTATAAAAAAGGAATTTCCTTGTTTGTTATTGTTAAATATTTGGAAAAAGAAGCGCCAAGCTCGCCAGAATCTCAGGTGAGAAATTTAGAAAATTTGAAGGAATGGGCATCGAAAGAATTGGTATACTTACTTTAGCTTATAATACCAATTTTATATAATGTTGGCATTAACATAAATTTAGGCTTTATCCAGCAGGGCCTTTTATGGTCTCAAATTGTGAGCATGTGACCGTGAATCAACCCTTAATTGAAGTAAAAGATCTAAACTTTGGAGTCGGCTGATCAATGAATTATATGATCACTGGCTCATAGCTAATTTTATACTATGACGAAAATTTTCATTGAATCAGGATAATAAGTTGGTTCTAATATACTTTACTCTATAATTATTGTATGACTTGTATTAAATACAAGGATTAACTATTTAAAACTCAATTTTGTTTTTCTTAAAAATTTGCTTAGTTATATATATCTATAAAAATATGACAAATTAATTATTTTTTAAATAATATAATATTATTTTATTAATAAAAATCTTTTACATAAAAAATAAAATATATTTAATAGGATATATTTATTATTTTAAAGTTTTTTTTCCTTTAAATCCAATGGGCGAATATGATTTTTATCCATAAGCAGCATCATATATATACTAAAAAATGATATTAGTTAGTTTTTAGTTATTATTTATTTTTAATTAAAAAAATATTATTTATATCTCATTTTTTAGTAAAAATATATTCAAATTATTAAATTTTTTAAAAGATATTTAGTGTTTAAAGCATAAAATTTAAAATTCGAATATAATTCAGTTTTATTTTATATATGTAATTTTTCTATAATTTTATAAATATTACACTTAATAATTTATTTTTCTAGAGTGCACCTCTTCCTTGTTTATACCATTTCTTCTTTTTATGATTCAATTTTTGACTCAATTTTTTCAATTTTAAAGTTGAAAATATCATCATTTTTAACTAAATTTTTTTCATATTTTTTTTTCAATTATTAATATTCTTCCATAACTTAAAAAAAAAAGTGAACTACTATATAGTAGCCACCATAACTGAAAGAGAAAGTGACTGATATATTGTAGTAAACTTTCATTTTCTAACAAAAAAAAATGGGTAAGGAGACTAAAAAGATAGAAAGAATGAAAGAGAAATAGACTTTCATTTTCTAACAAAAAAAAAAACAAGGAGACTTAAAGATAGAGAGAACGTAGCTAAAAGATGTTAATATTTTCAACTTTATGGGTGAAAAATAGAGTCAAAATTGAACCATAAAAGAAAGATAGGGTATAAAGAAGGAAATTAAAACTTTAAAATAATAATTTTACTCTATTAAAATATTTTATTATTATTTCAAAAAATGTATTAATAAAATAATATTATATTATTAAAAAAGTAACTATTTTGTTCTATTTTTATTAAAATAATGATTTAAATATAAAAATATAAAAATAAAATATCCACTTAGCACCAATAAAATGACATATAGGCCATACTCATACAACTTGTTTTGATAAGGAGACTAGTTATAGTTTGATCACCCGTTCTCGTATATATGTAATGAGCAAATAATGTTTTCAAACCTACAACTTTTCATTTGTTAAAAATTTGTATATATTTGAGTGTACTTTTGTACAGTGTCCATAATTATTTTTACAATTTGTAGCAAATTTTGATGCTGAGAAGAAGTGCAGAACAGAAAAAAATACAATAAAGGGTAAAAATGTAAAATCAACCTCTTAATACGGTAACGTATCGCTATTATTGTCAAAATGTAAAAAAAATTCCCAAAGCGCCTCTATAATGAGTCATCAACTCTAAATTATAAGCAACTTCATCTAGTGATTTATTAGGTTGAACAATACTGGCCATTGAATCTTTAAAAAGTAAGTATTAGTCATCTATCTTTTAAAAAATATAGTTATATGATTTATTAAATATTATATTTTAATTCTTTATTTTTAAGATATATATATATATCTAAAGTCTTATATTTCTTTACAAAATTCAATCAAATTTAAATAATTTTTTTAACGATAAATTTAGAATTTTAAAAAATGAAATATAAAAAGTAATATATTTTAATATATATTAAAATTTTAGTTTTTTAAATTAAAAAAAAACTTAGATTTAAAATTAAAAAAATTAAGGCATAATTTAAAAAATTAAAATTCATAAAAAAATTTAGAAAATTCAAAAAAAATATTCTTGGAATAATTGAATATGTTTTTATTTTTAGTTTTAAAATTTTATTTTTTATTAATTTTAAAAAATTTTTTTTTTTCTTTTTGGATATTATTTTTCAAAATTCAAAATTTATTGTTGAAAAAACTATATGTACATGATCAAAATTTTAAAGAATTAGAAAACTTTAAATATATACCCTAAAAGATAAAGAATTAAAATATATATTTTGATGAATTAAATTATCCTAATTATACATTTTGAATGATAGATGAGTAAAATGTATCTTTATAAGAATTATAGGGCTTCTATAAACCTTGATCTTAATATATTACAGGAAAAATTAATAAAAACTCTTGATGTTTTTAAAAATTGTAAAAATACCTTTTAAATTTGGAAAATAAGCAATTACATTCGTTTAGTATTGTTTTGCTAAATATCTTCATCTAAATTTTTTTATTTTATAGAAAATATATTAATTTAAAAAACAATAAACAATGAAAATAATGAATTTAGTTTTATTTTTTAAACTATTGATTTTTTTAATTTAAAAAAATTAAAAAGAGATATTTATAATTGAATACGAAAGAATTTCAAATTAATATAAGGTCATGATTGACAATAATAAAAATAGTAAAAAAAATGATTCAGGTTATTTTTACTTTTGGTTTGATTGTTAATTTGTAATGAAATGTGAAATATTTCAACAATGGTAAGAATACTAATTACTTCTACACCCTTCAAGAATATACTAAAATGTTCTATTTTTTTTACACATTTATATAATCATTTATTATTTTTTACATTTTATCTCATTTAAAAATTAAAAAATTCTTATTCTATAATTTTACATCATTATAATTTTATAAATTATATTTTAATATTTATCATTATTTTGATTTTAATACTTGAACAAATAAAATAATAATGATATTTTTTTCTTTGAATTTTATTTTTATTACCATTCTCGTTTTCATTCCATTTCTTTTTTACCAACCAAACATCTACCAACCAAAAATGGCATAAGAATCAAACTCTTGGCATCACACAAAAATTAACGGGTGTTCCTATTATGTTTGTTGTATGACGCGTATTTGTTTTAAGATAATCACTTGGAGGGAATAAAATCCAATCATTAGAGATTTCAGTTTATGTCTTGTGATCAAGTGTCTAAAATGTCTGCTAGGTTAACCTCTTTTGGTGCTTTTAACTTAAAATAATCCATGTTCTGTCCCTTAATAATAATCTCTGTTATGTCCTTTTCATGAGTCTTTGACTCTCAAATCCTGGGTCCCCCTCTTAGTTGTAGAAGGCATTACCTGCAAGCCTCAGAGTCTAGTTCAACTTCATATTTTGAAAAGATATTTTTGACCTTTTCTCTTGTTTTAATGATTAGTTTGTACTTAATAATTGATTAAGAGATACTTCAAGTCCATCTCTCACTATTATTGTGTATAAATATGCTTTAATCCATTAGACACCTGAGCATAAACAGAGTTGTTAAGAGTTTCTCCTCCTAAAGTTGATAAAAAGTTGAAGTTATGGACACTACTCCAATGTTAGAATGGAACTCTATCAGTGGGTTATACTCTACAGCAGAGGAAGCTGATTTAATGGTTCCAAATGATCATCAACTAAGTGCTTTTCCAAGGTTTGGGTTTCCATCTACATTTTGGCCTGGCCATGAATCTACTACTGAAATAACATTTACAGGCATTAATGAAAGTTCTCATTATTCTTCAGAATTTGCTGATAATCCATATGGTGATTATTTTCAACATGACATTAATAGCTACAACGAGGATGGTAGTGATCTAATTCAAGCTTCAAGCTACCAAAACTACTTGTGTGATTCTAATCCAACTTTCATAACAAAGAAAATAAGTTCTCTTGGTTTTTCTGTAAGGGATGTCAAGGATACTTACTTGTTTCTCAATACTGAAGGCGATGAATGCCTCAACCATGAAGCATTCAGCAATGACATGGAAAAATGTGATGGAAGCCAATCTCAAATGCTGCTTGTGGATCCCAGAAATGATTGGCAGCTCAATTCAGAATCTGCAATCGAAACTAGAAATCAATCAGCTGGGACTGTTCCTGCTAGGAAAAGATCAAGGAATTCAGGGGAAGTGAGTACAAATTAAAACCTCTTTAATCAACATGTTTCTTCCTTTTTCCTTATTAAACCCTATGTTACATGGAATCTTCATTTTTATGAAGTACTCGTATCCTTACACCATATGGACATTGATATGGGTACTTGACACTCTAAATTGGTAAAAATTTAAAGAAAATTGAAAAAAATAAACGTCGGATACGTATCCAAAAATTTAAGACCCTAAGTATCCTAAAACTAAAAGAGTCCATGTAACATAGATTAAACATTGTTTTAATAGTTATTTAAACAAGCTTGTTTAATCAATGCAATAGGTTGGTAAAAACAAGGGGGTGAAGAATGCAAAATTGGTCCCAGCAAATGACAATGAAGAGGAAGAAGGAAATACCAGCAGAAAAGGACAGACCTCAAGCAGTTACAGCTCAGGGGATGACTCACATGCTTCAGTGGGTTCAAAAGGACAACCAGCTATAATCCAGAATGGAAAAGCAAGGGTAACTAGAGGAGCAGCAACTGATCCTCAGAGTGTGTATGCAAGGGTAAATCTGTTACATGTCAATATTGAATCAAAAGTTAATCAAGTAGTATTAGATGGGTTACTGAATCTGAAATGTGTCTTGCAGAAAAGAAGAGAAAAAATAAATGAGAGGCTAAGAACTCTACAGAATCTTGTACCAAATGGAACAAAGGTAGAACATTAGCACAATTAGGCAGCAATTATTGATGTCTAAAGATCACATTGAAATTCTTAATTAAACTTTGCAACATTGCAGGTAGATATCAGCACAATGCTTGAGGAAGCTGTGCAGTATGTCAAGTTCTTACAGCTTCAAATCAAGGTAAAGACACTATCATAATTTTCTAATGAAAATTTTCACTTTCCTCAAATGTGCCAAAAAACTAATTATGCTTATACAATGTTATAATTATCGGTTTTGTATTTTGCAGCTCTTAAGCTCTGATGAACTATGGATGTATGCACCCATAGCTTATAATGGGATCGACATGGGACTTGATTTCAGAGGCTAGCCACTCCCAGACAAAGACAATGGTGGAAGATAACATGGTCATGGACTCATGGTTGATGTTCTTAAGAGTGATTTTTTCAAAGTTGATTTAGGAGTACAATTAAGAGAGCTAGCACTGTCAACAATTTTCTCTTGAATGCAAGCACCGGATAAGCTCAATGTATTATTTTTGTATTTATTCTATAAATCTTGAGGAGGGACTACTAAATCGTTCCATAGTTGAATCTGAGATAAATTTTTACTTATAGAAAAGTGTAAACGAAGTATAGAAGACTAATGCAATGACTGTCAAGAAACTAGTTAATCTACTCCTCAAAGTAATCACTTTTCACTCCTATGACAAATTGGTCATCATTAAACATAACATGGTTCTTCAAGCCAAATACGTGGTGTTTGCTTGATAATTTTGGCTAAAAATTCAAGAAAAGAGTCTACACTTCCAAAAAGTGTTTATAATCTCAACTATCCCTTCACAAAAAGTTCCTCTTCTTTTCTGTCTAGTTTATCTGAAATTCCCATTTGAGCATTTGCAAGGCTATTTGGTTTTACCCAGCATCAATATATAAAAATTTTGATTGCTACAATTACTCTAAAATGTTTACAAGGGTCCAGTTTTAATATATTTTAACAAATAGGATAATTTACTTGAATTTTTTGAAGTAGAATTTGGCTTCATAAAAAAGAGAAGTTAAATAGTCAAATAATTTTTTTTTCATATACTTGTATAAAAATTCCAAGTAGATTTGTAACGCGTTACAAATGTAATCTATGTGTTAATTGTGTGAAAATAAAAAAATAAGAAAGTGAATAATAAAATGAATTATGAATAAAATATATTTGTTGATTCAATTAATAATAAATATTAAAGTAAAATTTATAAAATTATAAATAAATAAAAATTAAAAAATAATTTTTTTGATTTTTAAATAAAATATAAATAATTATATAAATATGAAAATAAAATAAAATATATAAAAAGAAAATAAATATTTAAAAAATATCTAAAATTATTTTTATTTTAATTATTATAAACCAATCATAACCATAAGAAATAGTTGGAGCGACTTAGGTTTAGGCGGAACGGCGTAAGGCTCTGCAAATATTTCCTTCACGTTTTCAATTATTCCTGATTAGAGCCATAATTTTTTGATACATTAGTTGGTAGATTTAATCAACTAATTTTTGGATAAATTATATTATTTGACACAAAACTCTGATTAAATTTATACACATTTTCAAAAAATTTAAAATATATATTAATCTTTAAAATTTTAAAATCTTACACATAAATTCTTAAAATTTTAACTCATATAATTTAATCACCAAAATTTTATATCATAAATATATATTTTTAAAACTAAACTAAGTTTTATAAGTGAATTTTTAAAAATTTAAAAACTCAATTATGTTTAAAAGGTTATGTAAATTTTTAAAAATTTAAAATTAAATCATATATTAGTTTTGCTCTTTCAATAAAATTACACTTAAAGATTGTTAATTTTTTATGATGAAATAAATCTCTACGAGAATTATCTAATTAGAGATAATAAAAAAGATAATAAAATAAAACATGATAAATGAGAATTCTTATTTTATAATATGAAATAAAATAAGGATAAAGATCGTATTTTTTATCCTATTTTTTGAAATTATATACTATATTTTAATAAATATATAAAACTTAATATTTTAAGTTTTTTATAAATTTAATTATATTTAAATTTAAACTAATCATTGATAAGACATTATATATTTTTATTTTTTATTTATTAAAATATCAATAATTTTTTTATATAAAAATCTAAAATTTTATAATTATTTTATAATTTATTGTTATTATTTTACATTAACAAAAAATTATCAATGTTATTTAATATAAAATAATTATATATTTTTTATTACATATATTTTATTTTCTTTTTCGTATAAATATTTTTTTATTTTTTATTAATTGATTCAAAATTTTAATTTTTTCAATGTAAAATATTTAAATATTAACTTATTGTTTTTGTAAATTTTCATTTTTAATAAAAATATAAAATTTTAAAAAATAAAAATAATATATAAAATATTACTTGAATCCCGATTTTCTATTTAAGGATATTCGTTCTCCATTAAAAATCCTTATGCCCACAAAAAATTTAAATAAAGATAATAGTGAACTTTTAAATTATAGACTAAAAATGACCCTGTTGAGAACCCTATACACATAGCTAAGTTTGTCGTCGGGATTAAAACAGGAGGCTGGATCCATAAAAATGCACCTTTATGTAGTAGGACTTTGTTTGAATTGAACCAGTGCTCAGAAATACAGTTTTAAGGAAGTTTCACTTGGAAATTTCCAGATGCAATGACCAAAATCCTTTTTGCTTTTACCCAAAATCAATAAAAAAAATTTCCTTTGGTTCAATTGAACAGCATATAACAGTCCTAATAAATAACATGACTTTTTCTAATCTGCCTTAGATTATTACCAACATATATGTTACCATAACTAATAAGAGCCGATTCAAAACTCCAGACCAGAGAGAACAAGATATGTATCACGTTACACATCCAAGGTTTCATATAAAATTCTTGGAAAACAGAACCTAACTACTAATTCTTTCTCATGTACGATCCTCGCCGACATGATTTGGAATTTCTGCTTGGCTGTCCAGAGGCATATACTGCGCCATTATAGCTCTGATTTCAGAATCCATGTAAGACTGCAAAAGCAACATCAAAACATGAGCAAACTGAAAAAATTTTAACCCATAGAGAAGAATACTGCATAAGGTCTTTACTTATGTTCTAACTAAAGTTGGTCAACACTAAATTGTCATTTCATATCAAAAAAATGGAGGGTTGCCGAAACCAGCAAGCTAAATGGATTTGAACTAAAGCCAGCTTTAACCGTAAGAACAATCAAGCCCACAAAAACACTACCTATGGCAAGCAAAGCAAACAAGCATATGATGCAACACACCACGTAATATGATGTCCATGAAAGCTTAACCAAGACAGCCTCAACAAGAGGGAACTCATATCATCTCATTCATGTCAACATGAGGTAGTGTGCAGAAATCCAACAATGTGTTCTTACATATCCATATTTAATTGTTTTTCGTGTAGTGTGAATGATAAAACAGTAAATAGATATAATAAATGGGGAGGGGTAAAAAAGGTAGAATCTTCAATTCTTCTCACTAGGTAATTTCCCTGAACTTTGTAGTCAAGTTAATCAGAGTTTTGATTCAGGAATTATACTTCAAATTGGAATCAGACCAACTTGATTACAAACTTTTAACCCTGGGACAAATTGACTGAAAATTTTATTTTCAGGGATTAATGTGACTAATATATGTAATTTAAGGACTAAATTGACCAAGGATGACACCTAATTTGGACGTTTACCGTAATATTTAATAGATGAAATCTATAATTTTCATTCTTTCACTACTTTCACCTGTCAATATCATAGTCTTCTAAAATCATGCTCCTAGCAACAAACTTTGCTTATTGATAATCAATCATATCAACTACAAGTCTACAATCAACAAAATAAGCTTAGGCACAAGTCATTGATGCTTGGCAAATCTCAAGCACCAATGTACCAAAGAGCCCGGTGAATCTCAAGCTAAAGTCAATATGTACAAAATTTAAACATATTCCTCTACTTTTAATTTTATCTGATTGCTTTTCTGTTCATGGTCCCGAGTGTTTTATACATCCATCTTTTCCAGAGTGACATTTAGAAATTATTTATGAGAAAGAGAAGTTTACAACAAGCAATGCACAACGCATTTAAAGCAATCAGATTCACAAACAAAATACAGAACAAAAAAACTTACCCTTAATCTGTACTTGTACACAAGATATGCTCCACCAGCAGCCATAGCCAGGCCTATCAAGATGACCCAAACAGCAGTCCAAGCAGATCCACCAGACCCACTATCCTTTTTACCTGCAATTGAAATAGGATGAACATGTAAGAATAGTAAGCAGAGAGAAAAAGAATAAGAAACAAAGATGGCGACACAAAAATACAGCCCTAACAATAATGCTCTGGTTGATAGGCTTACTTATGCAGGTATCATGGTCTCGAATATACAATAGATCTCCACTGCAACTGCAGTCATAGCTTCCCCACGTATTTTTGCAGCTGCATTCAGAGCACTGGCAAGCTTTTCTCTCTTTGCATTCATCAATATCTGTTTGAGGAAGACAAGCCAATGTAACAGTAAAAAATAGGCATGGTAATCTCGAAAGTTTTTCAAAGCCTTCAAAACTTCATGAGAAGGCACCACATACAATTCTGCAAGTAAGCCATTATTATCACCAAGCAAATTTTTTGGTTCCATGTGCCAACACTTGATTCCTTAGTTTTTATTAAGTCAGTTATGTTTCCAACAATACAAAAGCCTACCAATGAATCTAGTCCATTGCCTCTAAAAACACAGCAAAATGGGATCTAATCTAGAAGCCATTACTGCTTACTTAAAAGGCTTGATCTTCTAGTTACCTTCATGAATATTTTTGATAACCACATCAAAATCAAATAAAAATATTTCCCACTTACCCACACAGCTTTTGATTCCATCACCTTTAAAGCCAGGTGGACACTTGCATTTTATCTCCCCGTTGTCCTGCTATATGTTTTTAATGCAACTTCAATATATTATTGATGATGAGAGGAAATTATGGATATTCAAAGAGAGAAAAAGCAAAAGAAACAGTTAGTTAGGGAGAGAAAAAGTGACGCACAGTACAAGCAGAGAATGCGTGCCCATCTCTCGCTTCATGCCAACAGCCCCCATTATTTATCTTGCACCTCCCAGGGCCACTTGCTGAAAACAGAGATTAATCAACAAGTAAAAACCATATAACTATTTGTTTGGATAGACTAAGGATCAGTGTCATTTTTTAAATGGCATCTAGAAATTAAGAATGAAATAATTAAGGTACGTAAAGTTTGAATCATATTGGTCTTGTCATTTAAGATCTAGGCAAAAAAAATTTTGCCATGAACCTAAACCAATTTACATACAGAAAATACAACTTTGTCTGATTCAATATTGCAATATTTACCGGCCCCAAACGCCACAATTGAAGGGGATTGAAAGGGGGAAGAAAAAAAAAAAGGTTGAAAATAAAAAAAAAAGGAAAATTTTAAAAGAAGCCAATTCTCAATGAACCTTGCAGAAACCATCAGATCAATGATGACAAGGTATCAAATTTATTTCTAGCATGCATACCACTATTACTAGGATTTCAGATCTATATATAGCTTAGAACACCCTCTGATGGACAATAGGTAAAAACATCTTTCTGATATTTATGAAAGTTTATTATGAAGCAGAGATTCTCTAGGCATTACTCAAACAAGCAAGTTTCCTTTTTCACTTTTATCCCCCTTTCAGAATATTTGTTTAAAAAGCTTAAGCATATTCTACCTTCGCATCTAGTATAACCATCTCCTTTGAACTGCACTCCGTCAATCAGTGGGCACTCACATACCCTACCACGAAATGTGTCCTGAAAAATATGCTACACGTCAAATAGAATAAAAGCAACTAGAAAACTTTTGAAATATGAACAACTAAAACAAAGGTTGATTGTAACAGATACAAGCATGGTGAATTTTAGTCTTACCTTGCAGGCAGTGAGATTAGCTGTTTTATCTTGCCAACAGCCACCATTGTTATCCAAGCACTCATTTGTCTCTACATCTGCAATATTAAAATATGAAATCAACTCAGAAAACTTGGGTTAAAGACAAACCATAAATTGTAAGATACTACTGATCCGATTGAATGTACAACACACAAACAAAAACATACCACCACTTAAACAAACAGCTGGCTCAGTAGTTTCTTCAAAACCAGAGCAGATGGCCTTGAGAACAGCACCCTTTGCCAACTTCCCTGCAAAATCATAGTTTAGATAGGGAAACCGGGTGAGTATCTAAGGAATAGAAGCTCAAAGACTAACCTCGATATTGTCGATTATTGACGACGAGTGTAGGCAATATGGTTACATCACCCCTTGATCCTTTTCCAACCTACAAAAGAATTTTAGTCAGAGAGGCCTCACAACTTAACAAATATAACCAAATCAGAGAATGGAAGTACAGCTGTAAATAATGTTTCTAAAATCATTGACATCTTAATAAGAAATAAGTACTTGAGCATCTTGCTCTTTTTTCAGGACAGGGTTTTCCGCGTCTGCATTTGGGTCTCCCATGCAGTTCTCAATCCTTTTTATATCAAGCCCTGACAAATGTCATATGAAAACTCATATTTCATTAGTTGAGTTATTAGCCAGTTAATAATGACCTTAGAAATTACACACACACACACATATATATAAAAGTTACAACTGATGTACCTAAGGATTTAATGACAGAATAAGCACATTCTTTGTTGTACTTTTTCTCCTTCATGGGACACCTAATTTGAAAATCTGTAACATAGTCCCAATAGACCCAAGGCTTTTTAGTTTCATTAGCAACTCTAAAAACGCAGAGCTGCCGCAAGTTTTCAACAACCACCTCTTTTCCGTCATAACCAGAACTGAAGTCTTGTTCAGGATCGGGAGCACAGTATCTTCCATGATTGATACACTGGGACTTGCACTGTTTGCTCAGGGTAAATGCCTGGGGACAATACCAAGTTATATAATGGGGTGTGAATTGAGTATAACCACCTTTCTCAAGAATCTGAGCTGCACCCTTAAAATCCTTCACAAATTCCATCAACATATCACATTTAACACCACATTCATCATTGCTGTTAGTCCACAGTTCATACTCCACACGATCATCTGGGTGAGGAACAGCTTCTCTCCAGTCAAGATTCACATTGACCATATCCCCAGAACTTATTGCTTTTTTTAATGTTTCACCAAAACTTTTCTCGATAAGTGCAGAAGGAATTGTGATGTTCTCAATGTATTTGGCAGTTGAACCATCCTCTTCAGGAGTATCCATTGTTATTAGTGCTTCTTCGACATCATCGGAGACAAGAACTGCAGAAGCACCTGCCTTCTGGGCATTCCAAACCTTCAAAGCAAAGAAACAATCTGCAAAGCAACATAGTAAGTGCTAAAAGCAGTTATTAACCCATAAATCAACTAAATTCACAATACTATAAGCTCATGACATATTAAATAAGAAAAAGAAGCTCCCTCCAATCGGTTAAATAAAGTAAAACATCTAATCCTACTGAAATGTAACTACAGACCTGATAGGACATACCACAGATGTAAAGAGAAGGAATTGAAAGCAAAGTTTGCATGGGAAAATTAACAAACTGACGCCTTCTCACTAATCAATACTGAACAATGAAACCCAATTCTCGTAAAAGCCCAATCAATTTTACATTTAAAATTTACTAATTTAACTCAACCAGAAAAGGAGTTGAGCAAAAATAAATCGATTCAAGTGACTGATAGAGTAATTCGAAGAGAGAGAAAGAGAGGAAAGGAACTTAAGAAAAAGCACAAATTGAACTTAAAGATCCATAGTAGGCTAGCAATCAAATTCGAAGAAACTACAAAAAGGTACCTCCGCGATCGAGCAAAACAAAGGTTGGAAGAGCTCCGGGCTTAGATTCGAACTTAACCCCAAAGTCAGAAAACTCTTTGCAACCCTTTTGATTCTCTTTTGGGTACAACACAGCCCCAGCCATACTACCTCCATACTGTGGTATCCCAAAGTTACCAATAGCACTATCGTAGGTACCCTTAATTTTATCTGGAGATGTCACCCTCAAGCTGTTCTTCTCCACCACAAATCTCCCATTGCAAAACGGAGTCAACCACAGTATCAAAAACCCTAGAAAGAGTCTCGACACTGATCTTCGAAGCTCCATCTTCGGAGGCCACAGTCCACAGACAAAGATTGTAACTTTGAGAGAAAACCGAAAGTCTTCTTTGGAATCAATATCAGAGAAAAACCCTTCTCCGTTTATCGAGGCATAATTGACGAGCAAACAATTTCTTCAAAGACCCAAAACAAACACAAGAAGATAGTTGTGTTTTCTATTTTTGATTTTGGAATTATCAAAAATAAGAATAAGAAATACAGTCAGAGTATCAGATAATGGGCTGGTTCTAGTTCTAGTTCTAGTTCTACTCAGATAAATTGCTTTTATTTTTGTTTTTATTTTTGGGAAATATGATTTTAGGAGATTTTGATAAATCCTCGATATAAACTTATAGCTAAAGCCAAAGACTAATTAATACGTCGGTACGAAAACTTGAAAATTGAACGTATATATAAATCCGGGTTTTGGGTCCTAATTGAATTCAATTTACCCATTAATGTTGCATCTATTAAAGAAAGTCTATGTAGTCACGTAGTTTCGTATTTAGATTAAATTAATTAAATTTTTTTAAAAATTATTTTTATAAGACTGAAATTAAATTTTTTTTTATTTTAAAAAACTCTCTTTCTTTCTTATTTTACTAAATAAATATCTTATCCTATCATTTTTTACTAATATTTTTCATCGTACTTTTAATAAATTAATCAAATTTACGTTAACATCATAAAATATCACATTAGATGAAACTATTTATATAATATTATTAAGCCACAAGTTTATTCTGAGACACAAGAAAATGAAATTTTTTAAAAGAGTTTTATGCATATTGGGAGTTCGATATTTTAATAAAATTGAGTAATACGTAAACTTCTAAGAAGTAATATTTTTCAATTATGATTCTAATTCTGTATTCACCTAAACATAATTTTATCATTTTTTTTAAATAAGTGAATATGATATTTTTTTATTATTCTAAAACATTCCATATAAATAAAAAATATAAATCGAGTACTTATATTAATATAAAACCAATAAGAAAGGTTATAATAACTTAATTTAGAGATTAAAGGTATTGGTGATTTGAATTGATTAAAAAAGAGAGATAAATTTTATAATTAAATAATTAAATAAATTAGGTAATATTAAAATTAGTATGAAATATGAAAATATTGTACAAAATAACATTACTTTTATTTTAACTCATTCCTACTTTCATATAATTAAAAATATTTATTTTATATGAGTTTGAAGATAAAAATAATAATAATTAGTGATCGAAATATTAATAAATTATATTATATTTAAAAATATTTTAAATATGTGTTTTAATAAATTTTATCTTTCATTAATTTTTAATTTTTGTATATAAATTCATTGAGGTAAAATAAATTAAAGCTTACAAAAATTATAAAAAAAAACTCATAGAAAACTATTTATACATTAAGTAATGATGTATTTAATTTAAATTATTAAAATTATAAGAGGTATCAATTATGAATTAAAAAATGAATTATTTCTATAAATATACAAAAATTATTTGAAATAATACTTTAATAGTATTTTATTTAAAAATATATTAATTTAATACAATTTGTCATTTAATTAAAAAAATATTTACTGTATAATAATACACATGATATTTAAATGATATTTTCAGATAATTAATCAATTGATTATTTTAAAATATCTTTTAAATATCATATATGTATTACTATACATATTAAAAATATTTATTTAAATAATAAATTATATTAAATTAATATATATTTTTAAATAAAATAACACCTTAAAAATATAAATAAAAAATATCAAAAATAAAACTATAATATTATTAAAATAACTAATCCTAATAACACAACTTATATTTATCAAAAATATATACCAACACAACTATTCCACAAATTGGTACGTAACATGAAAATATTGTACAAAATCATTTATTATTTTTATTTTAACTCATTACAACTTTCATATAATTAAAAAGATTTTTTTAAATATACATTTAAAAATAATAATAATTGGTGACCAAACTACTAACAAATTATATTATATTTAAAAATATTTTAAATGTGTGTTTTAATAAATTTAATCTTTGATAAATTTGTAATTTTAAATATAAACTCATATGAGCTAAAATAATTAAAGCTTACAAAAAAATATTAAAACAAAAACTCATTAATAGAGATAATTATTTTACATGAGGTATTAATGATATATCTTCTTTAGATTATTAAAAATTATAATAGATATAAATGTTTGATTAATAAAAATATTATTTTTACAAATTTAATATAAAAATATATCACGATAAAGTTAAAACTACATATCTTATAATTTTAAAATATAATAATATAAATTTATTTTTATTAATATCACAATTTTATTTTTAATATCATTTTTTATTCGTATTTTTTAGATAATATCTTAATAATAATTTATTTAAAAAAAATTATAAATTTAATACAATTTATTATTTCATTAAATATTTTTCACATATGTAATAATACATGTACGATATTTAGAATATATTTTTAAATAATAAATTAATTATCCAAAAATATTTTTTAAATATCTCGCCTGGTACACATATAAAACATCATTATTTAAAAAAATTAATATTTTTTTAAAATATAATATCACTAAAATATCATTTAAAAAATATAAATAAAAAAACTTATAATTTTATTAAAATAACTGACCCTAATAACACCCCTCGTATTTATCACCTTTATAAACCAACGCGTTAAAAAAGCCACATGGCCATGACTGCGTCGACTTACCGATTATTTTTCTAAAATTTATCGGTGGCAAAAGCGTCAAAAACTACCTAACAAATTTTCTCCTTATAATTTGCAATTCAACACGTTTGACCATTTTTCTCGGTTGTTTTCAACAAAAAGAAACATTAGTCTTTGAGATTCATTTAATTTTATTAAAGGATACGACAAATGTTTTGTTTGTATTTATATTTTATGTATTCGAGTTTTTTTCTTTCTTTCCGAACCTATTTGAATTTAAACTTTAAAGTCAAGTCTTTAGCATGTATATGTATCGAGTGTCATTGCCATGACTTGGAGTCTTTGGACTTATAATTCACTCGATCAAACTATAAAATCTTACATATAATATATTAAATATTTTTATTAATATTAATTTATGATTTCATCTTCATTTCTTATATCTTTTACATTTTTATAAAAATCCCGTACTCTTATTATTTTAAAGATTCTTTGCCTTCACAGGCACCTCCGTTAATTTCTTCTTTCTTAAGAATTGGTGGCTTGAAAAAATTAACAAAAATCTACAATTTGACCAAAATTGTGCTGTAACTATGACGGAGATTGCTTTTGAATGTAACTTGTTAGGAAATTTGGATCAAATGTTATAATCACAAATTTCCCCTTCCAAGATCTTTCTTAATAGAATATTAAATAACAGAGAAATAGATAATACACAACACAAGAATTATAGTGGAAACTCAAAATTAGAGAAAAACCACTTTCGTTGTCAAAAGACAATGAGAAAAATTCATTATGTAGAAAATTGTTACAACCACACTCGCATTTTCTCACACACCCAAAAGACAAGAGAACTACAAGCTTCCAAAGAGAATTTTCCCACAAAATTCTCTCACTCAAGAACTTCTCATACAAGTTTTTCTCTATTTTTGGGATGATTAACAATGAAGAAATGAAGTCATATTTATAGCCTTCAAGTTCTCATTTCATATGCCAAACATTTCTTTATTCAAACAAGGTTAGGCACCTCCATCTTTGACAATATGGTAAACCACCTTCCATGAATTTTCTTCTAAATTAGGCACCTCCTATTTTGACTAACAAACCTAATATTATTTTTAATCAATCATAACAATCTCCACCTTGATTAAAAATAAACATGGTTACCTACTGTACAACACTGCCTATTCCAATGATGCATAATTCTACACCGAGAATTATCATACTCCACCATAAAGAGTACACCCGAGCTTAGAATTAATCATCAATTCTAAGAATTTCATCTAGCCATGTCGAAAAAAAAAAAAACTTCTTGAAATTGTATGGTGCAACTCTACACTTGGTTTTCCCGAGAGTTCATCGCCCATCGACATCCTTTCCACCACACACCTTGCATCTATACCGGCCAATGCCCGCAGTAAACTTGTGGACCCGCCACCAAGAACACACACTCTTTCATGGTAATATTTAGAGACTAGCTTACGGCACCGAGGATGTACACGCTCTTTCAAAGAGCATCACTATAGTTTTTAAAACGAGGCAGACATTATTAAGCGTCCAGTATTTGAGCTTCTTTGCCGATCGCCCACCACTTGGACAATTTCTTTTGAGGTGCCCGTGATTGTCCACACCCCAAAGACACTATCTTCTTTTTCATGAAATTGTTTTTTTTTTCGGTTGTCGCCTACCAATCTTTGAGTTTTCGTGCGCTGTTCTTCCACTGTTCAACCTTTTTTTCTTCAGAAAACAACTTGCTAGTAACTTCGAAAAATTATTTTCTCCTTTCCATGAATCAAGATAGGTTTCATGTGATCATAAGAAGATGGAAGAGACCAGATGAGCCTTAAAGCTATATCTTCATCATCAAGTTTAACTCCAATGGTTTCCAGTTCAGAGACAATACCATTGAGAACACTGAGATGGTCAGACATAATAGTTCCTTCATTCATACGCAAAGTATGAAACTACTCTTTCAAATACACCCGATTTGAAACGCCTTTTGCCTGATACAATTCTTCAAGCTTTTCCCAAAGTTCTTTGGCCATAGATATTCCATGCACATTTGCAAGAATATTTTTGGCCAAACAAAGCCGAATTGCACTTGCAGCTCTTAGATTAAGATCTTCCCAATCTTCATCACTTATATTGGTTTTACTGGGCTCAATACCAATAACAAGGGCTGGTTTCCCCTTTAACGCCTTGTGTAACCCATATTGGATCAACAAATCTTTGACTTGTACTTGCCACAAGCCAAAATTGATTCTCCCATCAAATTTCTCAATGTCAATCTTGACTCCTGACATTTCTCCTTCTTTCTTTGAAATTGGCTCTGATACCAGTTGTTAGGAAATTTGGATCAAATGTTATAATCACAAATTTCCCCTTCCAAGATCTTTCTTAATAGAATATTAAATAACAGAGAAATAGATAATACACAACACAAGAATTATAGTGGAAACTCAAAATTAGAGAAAAACCACTTTCGTTGTCAAAAGACAACCAGAGAAAAATTCACTATGTAGAAAATTGTTACAACCACACTCTCAGTAATTTTCTCACACACCCAAAAGACAAGAGCAACTACAAGCCCAAGAGAATTTTCCCACAAAATTCTCTCACTCAAAAACTTCTCATACAAGTTTTTCTCTATTTTTGGGATGATTAACAATGAAGAAATGAAGTCATATTTATAGCCTTCAAGTTCTCATTTCATATGCCAAACATTTCTTCATTCAACAAAATTAGGCTACCTAATTTTCCTATTTTTTATTCAAACAAGGTTAGGTACCTCCATCTTTGACAATATGGTAAGCCACCTTCCATGAATTTTCTTCTAAATTAGGCACCTCTTATTTTGACTAACAAACCTAATATTATTTTTAATCAATCATAACATAATTAAGAATAATTCCCAGTTTCCAGTTTACTCCTCTTTTTTTTTTTGGATTTGAAGTTTACTCATTGTTAAAAGACTTGAATGTCTACATGTTAATAATCAGGCACAAAGAATTTCTCACTTCAAAAATTATTTATTTTTGGGTATCATAAACCAGGTAAGTTTCAAGAATTTCATGATTTGGGATTATTTATTTTTAATATTTACCAACTTCTTTTAAAATTTGAGATCAATTTAAAAATTTAAAAATAATTATATTGTAAATTGTCTCATACCATAATAATATAGAATCTAAGTGAATATAGTTCAAATATCATCCCATGTAAAAGGAGTGTTGAGTGTATAATATGTTATTTAAAAAATAAAAATAATGACACCATATTATAAGAAAAAAAAACTAATTGTTAAATTTTTTAAAGATAATTTTTATATTTCAGCCAAATATCTTTCATATAATTTTTTTAATTATTATTTATCATACTATCTTGCTACACTACTTTCAGAGTTCAGTTCGAGTTTTGGGTTTTAGATGCTTCCAAATTAAATTAAATTCAAATTTGATTTTTCAAGGACATGCATGTAATATATATTATATGCTTCATTTGGAGATCGGATCGAGTTATGAATATGATTGTGTTTATGCGTGAATTGGATGCAAGTTTTGAAGAAGATGTTGGACAAATTTAACATAATAGCCTTCAACTATTTTGTTCCTTTTAGCATAGCTTTATTATCAGTCCTACATTCTTATCAGTCACGTATTGATCACCAATTTATCAAATATTGCACGTAACTTTCGCTTCATAGTTAAATGAATATGCATTTTTCGAGAATGAAGATCAAATGGGCTTTGTGTCTTTGTGGGATTCGATAATGGATCTTCTTCTTATTAATTTTTTCCCCATAAAAAGGGATTTTGGAGTGTCATAATCCCTTTTTTTTTTCTAAGAATATCACTAGATATTGTTTACTATAGATTGTATCTAATTGGGAATTGGGGAAGGGGATTCCAATGCTCGAACTAACACCCGTCTAGATACCGATAGTGGTTATAAATTTACAACCCATGTATATTGCTTCTAATTGAATTGCGCTCGCACAAATTAAAAGCTCTTTCATCCAACATAAAACTCTTAACGGCCGAAACACGAGCGAATCGTATCAACACTCCTACAAGTTCCAACAATCTGCAGACTGACATGTTATCCGCTTTACGGCAATTTCACAAAAAGAAAAGATAACAATAAAAACCACTTATGAGCTACCAAAGCCTTAAAAGGTTTACCAAAACATGGGGAACGGATTTCAAAGAGAGATCTTGTAGTTAAAAATCCCTTAGTCCAGAAAACATTAATGCTTCAACAGATGAATGACAGAAGCTTCAGATAATCGGTCTTAAAGCAACCACATTTCTATGATGCCAACAGTTCTTCCACCTTTGCAATTTGATCCTCTTCATTCTTTGGAGTAGGACTTCTATTAGCTTCTTGGTATAAATCATGCTTCCATTTCTCAACACGACTACCACCAGCACCATACCCTGTCCTTCCACTGAATCCATCTCTTCCTCTATAATTCACAATGTCATTCCCCTTCCCAAACCTTTCTCTTGGACGAAAACCAGACCTCTCTCCATCTCTCCTATTTGGCATTCTGTCTCCTGCAAAAGGCTTCTCTGATCTATCCAAATGGCACCTATTGTGATCTGCCTCCTCTTTTCTTTTACCTTCTGTAAGACGGTCAGGATTACTTGATTTTACAGTATCTCTTGCTACTTTATCAGCATTATCAGAATCCAACCGAATCTTCTTCTCTCTAAATGCTGGTCTTTTCCTGCTACTGGTAGTAGGTGGGTCAACTTCCAACTCGTACAATCCATCATGCTTCCAGCTGTCCTTTTCACCTCCCTTAGCTCTCTCAACTCTTTTTCGTTCATCTTTAGTTGCTGTCTTGTCTTCCGTCTTTCGATTCTTTGAGTCGTTCCACCATCCACGCTCTTAAGCATTAAAAAATAAACAATATTAATGAAGAAGGAAATCATATACAAGCTCAGATCAGAAGAAAAGGAATATGTATCTAATATATCTTCAAATGATAACAAGGAACAGGAAAAAATGTTTAATCTTGAAGTTAAAGACAAGGATTTCTCACCCCTTGCTGCACCTTGACCAGAGCTTCGACCAACTTGCCTGGCATTACCGCGCTCACCATGCTGTTATAAGACATGCACAGGCAAGCCTAAGATTGTTATATACACAGAAGCCCTTGAAGAAATGGGGCAGAACAACAATACCACTACATCAGCCCAGTGAAAAGATTACCACACAGTAAATAGGAACCAGGTAATTAATTTAGAAGTACTTAGTTTAGTTCTTCATCGAGCAACTATCAATCTAGAGGGTGGAAAAGTTCTCAAGCTAACTAGGAAATGAACTTAAACATGGTTACATCCATTGTGTTTTATGTCAACAGACTACTATCCATTTAAAAGAAACCATATATCATATTTAGATTACCATTAAAATTTATATAGTGGCTTCAGAAGAAATTAATAGAAACAGGAAAAAAGACAAGGGTTGTTTTCTTACTAATCTGATCAGTACCTCACAAACTATATTTGACCCATACGTCATTTATACTTTTCAGCTTTTGCTTCTTATATTTGTAAATTGTCAAAAAAAAAAAAAAAAAGAACATAAAACAGAGGATAAATTCTAAACCTGCTAAATTACAATTAATGACAGTTAAACCAGGACAAAATGAAGGAAACATATTAGTTCCCAACATTGGTTACTGAGGCCACAAAGTGCAGTACTGGTGGAGTAATGATTAAGCCATTCAAATCAACAAACGTTGCCAAAAATTGCATTTAAACTCTCATCAAGATGCCTATCAAGCACATAAAATATTGTTACCCAAGAACCAATAAAATTTACAAGTTCTCCAGTAAAGCCTTTAGTACTTGTAATAAACCATTCAACTTGAAACAAACTATTAAAGATCTAAAGATACTGACAAGAACATGGATGCTTGAAATAAACAAACTACCAAGTTAAGTAGCTACCAAAAGTAAAGCTATAAAGTTGATCACATAATAAATGTAACATACCACCTCAAAGTAAGATTGAGATCGTGGCACTTCACTTGCATTAGATGAATGTTTTATTTCTTCACAATGTGCATTAGATTTTCTGTCAGGTTCTTTGCTCACAGGTGATCTTTCTATCTTAGAATCGGATGTCACACGTGGCTCATGTGGTGATCCATCTCGCATCTGGTGGCAGTGTTTTTTATCCTTGTCTGCCTGATTTTTGATATCCAGTTTAGTACTGCTAGGCAGTCTTTCTGGTGTCATTTTTCCATCCCTCTTAGAGCGCTTAGGACTAGACCAACCAGTGACAAATATAACCAAAATTATACTTGGAAATTACCGCCATATGGAAGCCAAAACTTCAACACTATTTTTCTTTATGTTTTAACATGTTGGGAATAGAAAGTATGCAATTCATGAACATCAAGCACAAATTAGGATTATATTTTTACTTTTCCATATCTCTTCAGGGTTTGGAGGTTTATTCATTTTTTCCCCTAACATCGAATAGTATGATATTCACACATCACACATGTTAAAACACCGACATAGGTAAAAGCTATATTATAAGAACCACTTCTCTCTAATTTTGAAAACATTCAATTTCATTCAAATGAAATAATTATTACATAGATGAAAGTCGAAGAGGCTACATTAAACCGAAACAACCCAACAGTCACTTGGCTAATGATACATAAACAAAACGATGAATTAACGAGATCATAAAAAGTTCACTATCATTAATTACGAAATTGAGAAACTCCAAAAACTTCATTCATAAATCTCAAAAATCTCAGTTGAAATCCAACATCAGTGGATACAATTCAGAAACGAAAGTATGTAAATAATGACGCAAAGAAAAATTAAGGTACCTCGGTTCCCTATCGAATCTAGAACGACGTCGTCTGGAGTCAGAGTCGCGTTCCTCTCGACGTGACATTAGGGCTTCACCTTTTTCGTCTCCGTTCACAGGCTCAACGACGGAGAAATAAGTGAAGAGTACAAAGTCCTATAAAGCAGAAGTCTTTTAGGGCTGGTTGCTTTCTTCTAAATTGATGAATTGCCCGAAGTAAATTTCTTTTCATCAGTTTAATGAAAAAAAAATTAGTGGCTGAATTTATTTTTAAAAATGAATACATTTATTTTATTTATATTATTATATATAAATTATAAAAAATATCAATTTATGAAAAGATAAGCATAGATTCAACTAATTTTTTTATTTTTTATCATTTTTTTAAATATTATTTTTAATACAACAATCTCATATTTATAAATATCTTACTTTAATTTTTTAACAAAATAAAATAAAATTTATAAATTTATATGTATTTATGTGTTTAAAAAAATAACAATAAATTAAAAAAATTAATTATTTTTTAATGATATTTTTGAATATAAATTAAAATATTTTTTTAATTATTTTTAAAAAACAAAGTTATTTAGATGAGACAATCAAAATAATTTTAATTAAAGTGATTAGTTTATGAAAAAAATAATTTGACGTGCACTTTATTTATTTAAAACTTCTATTTAATTATTGTCTCACAATAAATTATGTATAAATCATGTTTTTGTTAAGAAAGTTAATTTTATTATTTTTTGACCAATAAAATAGCCACATAAATTATTAAGAGAAAAGTTAAAATAAATAAAAAATTTCTATAACTTATGCAGCAATAATATTAGATAATATTATTTGCATTTTTTCAGACCAAGATAAAATGATAACCGTAAATACATTGGGAGTTTTTTTTTTCTAACTTCTAAAATAACATTTTTCATGTATAACATTAAATTTCTCCTTTTTGAAAAAAAATAACTTATAGTCTTTGTCGCTCCCACTATCCCCTCTTCTTATAATTTCTATAAACTAATTAATAAAATTTGATGTTTTAAGAAACTAGTTTAGAACGTGTGCATTGTACATCAATAGTTATCTCTCTTTTAAAAAGATTTAACTAATGCCTGCACCATACTTTAACTATAAAAAAAATAGAAACTAATTAGTAAAATAAAAACTTAAAAATATCATACATTTTTATATAAATTGAATGATACATAAATTTAAAATAGAATATAAGGGATAAGTTATGTTATCATTTTAAAATATAATATTATTTGTAATTTATATTTTTATATATAATATATATTAATAATATAAATAGAGGGAAAAAATGCGATGAAGGTTATTTTTAAATAAAAGTATTATTTAATATTACTTTTCATTTTATATAAGGTAGTTTTTGTTGTTTTTTAATGAAGAAATAGTATGCAACCTTTTGTAATTAACCTTTTTCAAATATTTTATACTTTTTTTTTTATCTCCTTCGTTTCAATTAACGTAGTTAAAGAAGTGTGATCTATGCCTTATTATATGCATTGTTCCCGGTACGATGGTAGTTTATTCTGAACAATAGTAAAACAGTTATTTTAAAGAAAAACGTGTCAATAGTTAAACGGTGAGTTTAAAAAAAAGTTTTTTTTTAATTAAGTTTCGTTCAATTAAAATAAAAATACATTTATATTATCTAAATTAAAAATATATATATATCAAATTATTAAAATTATCATAAAAATCAAAATAATAAATCTCCATTTAAATTTATCTCTTCTAATTAATAATATAATAAATCTTCAATAAAATTTAATATTTAATAGTTTAAATTATTTAACTTTTAAATTGCAATAAAATTTTAATAATAATACTATATTCAAATTTAGATCTGGAAAAAAATTGACAAAATATAAAAAAAGATCATGTCTAATGTCACACAATTCATATTTAGGCGAAGAAATTACGATACTAGAACTAAATCTATCTGAAATACAAAAATCACATAATAACTTATGATATTTATTTAAAATTTAAAAATAAATAACAATTAATCTATTAGAGATAAAGTTTTTATTTGAAAGAAACTTCCTCTCCTATATTAAGAAGAAGAATGATTAGTATTTTTCAAAAGAGTTAAAAATTGAATAGATTATTCTAAAATAATGTGTTATTAAAACATTTTATTTTTATAAATTAAATAAATTTATCATTTTATTTTAAATTAATACATTTTAATCGTATTATTATTAAATTTGTAACCACTCGATCATTTTAAATCAATTTTGTTCATTTTAATTACTTTATTTTTTAAATTTTTTTAAATTTTTAAAACATTTTTATCTTCAAACATATATTATGCCTTATTGGTAAGGTTATTCTATTCAATTTAAGTTTTTAACTGCATAAATAATTCAAAAAAAATAAAATGTTTTAAAAAAATAAGAATAAGTCACTAAAATGCACCAACCTTAAAGAAAAAGATTACTAATATGTTTAATTTTTAAAAATAAAATGATTAAAATATCATATTATCTTTGATAAACAAGAAAATTCTTCGTATGCACCATCCACTACTAATTATTTTTCACATATTTAATGGTAATTTTAATTTTAATAAAATTGAATCAATAGCAAATTACCTATCACCTAAATGATATTAGTGCATGACCCGGTAATACTATATAGAATCACTTGCTAAATAAACAATTTCATTCAAATTTGACCAAACAAAACTCACCCCATTGTACTCTGCATTTCTTCAATCAGCTTGTACATCGGAGAGGAGAATACTTACAAGTTACAACAGTGTCTAATGGGTTCTAATCTTACGTTGCACAACGGGTTATTCACTGAGTGTCAATAAATTTTTTGAACAGTTAATGCAAATGAATCAACCAACAATCACTTTTGAGATTTAAACCTGGTGCACCATTTAACTAAAAGCTGTTCTAGATTGGCAACCATTCGCGTCCCAACTCCTCCCCAGACCAACATATGACCAAAGTCTCCAAATGAAGAACCGGTTACCTCATGCTCAACCTTGAAACCTATTCTTGTATAAAACCTCACTAGCTGCATTATATATAAATCAACATTTATTAAAAATCTTCTCACCAAGAAACAAAAAAAAAAAAGGAAAACATATGCTAACTTAATTCTTTTTATTATTTTTCTTTCAAGGTGTGACCCCACTTGCCAATTGCACATTTATTGTATAAAAAAATAAGACAGATTATATTAACTTATTTTCCAAAAAAAAAAAGAAGAAGATAAAACTTAGTATTAAACTTCAAAATTCCAAACTCTTATAGTTATATTTATAGGGAATGAGCAAACCATTGTTCAACTAAGCATATATTGGGAATGAACAAACGAGTCCCATGTTTGTGAAAGTGGAAAGAATTGGCCATACAGCGGAATTAACCAACTGCTTTAGACCTTTTATCAAATCCAAGTCCAACTTGTTCATTCAAGAACTCATTCTAAATTAAATCCAAATTGAATATTTAATAAAACCAAAGCCATCTATTTTGGTTCAATGCATCTTCCAAAACATAAATAAGGGTATTTTTGCTTGTGCTTTTGAGATATATTGTAAAAATGCTTCTTCACTCAGAAATTAAACAAGGACGGACATCACAGAAGCAAATATTAAGAGAAATCAAAGACAAAAAAGAACCAATAAGTAGCTCCTGAATTGAACAAATAACAAATGAGTACCTTGTGATGGTAAAGATCAGAGTCATTAATTGCCAAAAGTTGAGCACTTTTACAACCACAGTCATACCCATATCGAATTGCAACAGCTCCAATGAACAAACCAATGCCAAAAATTGACTTCTCCATACCAAGAGTCTCTCTTTGCAATCTAATGGAGTCCAAGTGAAGAATTTTCCCACCAAACCAGACCCTAATAAGACCTTCAGCTCTTCCAAGCTCTTTTTGGGTTTGTAAACTTATGGCTGTGATTCTGAAAAAGGGTCCTAGTTTTTGGAGCTGAATGTCAAGTTTCTGAGCTCTCGAAGATTCCAAGATATCAGACATGGAGGGTACAGTGGCTTCAAAGCTCTCTCTTTTATTTTCAGTTGAGATGGTTTCTTGGTGGGAGCTCACCAATGGTTTTATAGTAATTTTGCAAGAATTTGATGGGTAGAGTAATAATTTTTGGCGTTTTGGTACGATAATTGAATGGGTTGAAGCTGGAATTATCAGATACTCTGTGGAAGGTCTAAAGCTTCGAATCATGAATACCATTCCCGTTATCTTTCTTCTTCTTCTTCAACTAGTGGGATTTAATAATTCTTCAACTTCCTAAAATTGGTTATTGGAAGATTGCAGATTTAGAAATTAAAGAGATAGATTCATTGTCGAGGGATGAAATAGACGTGGCAGATAAATCACCACCAACAAGACCCTACTACTAGCTATCTGACTCTAATGATGTGTATTTTTAACTTCATAAATTATTTGTAAAAATCCGACTAATTTTTTTAAAAATAACGTAATCGAGATTATTAAAATATTAAAATTATAGTTAATTAAAATTAAATATATATATGTATAAATGTAATTACACAAAAAAATATTTTTAATAATAATGTAATATTTTAAATAATTAGATTTAATTTTATTTATTCTTATTTTTATATTTTTATTTTACTTAAAAATTTAAATGTTTAAAAAATAAAAATTAATATTAATATTTTAAATAATGTATTAAAACAAAAAATTCTAAATAAATATTAAAATATAAAAAACATTGTTAGACAATAAAAAAACTACTATCTTTTCATAAATTATAGTTATTAATCGAATTCAAAAGAAATCATTATATGCTTCCCACACCCTTTCCCATGAAACCTCAAACTGAAAAATACTGAAAAAATAAAATAATAACAGTAAATAAATATTTTTACTTGTTAGAAAAATACTTCTAAACTTTAAATTATTACCAAACTTTGTTACATAAGTATTATTAAGTTAATTTTTTTCAAAAGCTAACAAAACAAAGCATATAAATAACATTACCATCAAAATACTTCCATTATTTTTTTGAAAAAAATATTTCGGTTATTTTTTCAAAAAATTTAACAGTAAGTTTAGAAGTAATTTTATAACAATATAAAATTCAGTAATACTTTATGACTATTACCAAAATTAAGGGGTAAAAAAATATATTTATCCAAATAGTAATGGTAAAACCGAGGAACACGACTCCATAATTATCAAACTCAAGATGTCTTATCTAAATTGCTTAATAAGGTAGCTTCAAATCATAATTTGCATCTTCAAACTATATGCCCATTGATAAGGAAAGGAATACATATTCAGGATTTTTATTGACACAATACTTTATACGTACACTATCACATAGAGACGCTTGCAACCTTTAATACTACATAATTTACATTTTAAAAAATGACAATTTTGAGCTGATTACCCAAATTGGCTGACATAAATAATCATATACACAAATATAAAAATATAATTCTAAAAGTTCTGACCGCTCTTAACAAAAAATAGATCGATGGGTATGTATTTGCCTTCTTTTGGAGAGGACTTGACCTTCTTGCGTTTGCTTTGGGACGATGTTGTACGATTCTTCTGATTTTGGACAAGTCTGAAAAAGGGGGTTCCAGTACAGTTTATTACTACAATAAATTGCAAAACTTTGACTAGGGCTACAAATGTAAACATAAAGAATGAAATCAAAGGACAATCTCCCAAACCAGCATTCTATGTTAAGCTATAATGAGTGCTGACTTAATCTCGTATCAGTAGTAATATGTACTTATGACTCAAAATAGGCTGGAACTCAAAGAAAAAAGGTTCAGGTAATATGGAGAAAATTTAATCAAAATTATATGATTGAATATGAGGTTCCAGAGCTGATCGATACAAGCTTATGACTAGATATAAAATGTTACGAAAAGGCTATATCTATAGGCTGGAACACAGTCGTATCCAATAAAAAATTTATTAAATTTTTTTTATTTTATTCTTTATCAGCATATAATTCATTAACATGTCTAAAAATAAAGATACTTGCGTGGAGAAGAATATGTTTGGGACTAGTAGCACCATAAAGGAAATATATAATACCTCTGTCTCATTGTAGAAGTTCCCAAGTTATTGCCAGATTCCTCCTCCTTTTGAAGCTTCTCAGCAAGATGAAAGTCATAGTGATCTTGTCTTTCCTCCACAAAGTTTTCCGGCATTTCCACCCCACATATTGAACACTTGTAACCATTCACCCATAAAACTAGCTCCTCCTGGGTGCATGAAGAAATTATTTCTCCCTTTGGGACTATAGCTCTGTTCTTCCCCTTCTCCAGGCAACTTCCCTCAAACGGCACAGAGAGAAAATTGTTTGCTCCAGACAGTTGAGGAACTCCATCCTGCGTATTGTCGCTCTCAATCTGTGTAGGAATTGAAACTTATTAGTTTGGTGAAACAATATTGCAAGTATAGCAAAGCATTCATGGGTTTCCAAGCAGTACAGCAAAATCATGTAACAATTATCAGTACAGCCTCTAAACTACGTGGAAATTTAAACATTTAAACTACAATTATCTGGTCAATATGATCAATCACCAAACATCTTTGATCTGCAACCACCTTGTTGACGACAGTGGTATTTCTGGTGGGACAAAGTTTCTCCATCTGACTAGCATTATTGCTGAAAATGCAATTATTCTCATCCAGTTCAAATGAATGATTGTCATCCAAAGGGCCCTTCAAATTATAATGACATTTCTCGTGGCTGCCAATGGAGAAATCAGTTTCTTCATGTTTTGAGAAGTAATTATCACTGTTGTCCAAGCTCAAGGATGTTTGATCACCCATATCTTTACTGGGAGCATCTCCAGATATAAAGAAGTTGGTAAGGATTTTTTGGGTAGGATCAGGTGGAGTACCGTTCCTGTCTTCATTGAAGTGAGACATTCTAATGCCTGATAGAAGACACTACTAACGCTTAGTTATGGCATAAGCATTAAATTCAAGAGTTATACTAATATTGCATACCATGACTGTTTACATATTCAATCAGGTTTGAAATGAATTTATGCATAAATGCATCATGCATCTCACCTATCAGTCTCAAAGAAACAGGAAGTTCTGCCTTTAGCAACTTTGAAGCATGTTTGAGGATATCTTCACTTGTGCTAATATACTTTTGCAAAGTCACGGCTCTGGTTCTGATCTGTAGCTCAATAGTTAGTAAACTTTACTGCAAAAGTGACACTAATACATCTTGAAGCAAGGTAAAAGAAGGCAGAAGAAGAAACTGGAAAAATAGATAAATGATAACAAGAGTCTAAAAGATAATTCTATCTTCGAACAAAAGTAGTTAATTATAATGATACAATCACATTAAGAAATCTGAAGATAAATCATCAGTGATACCTCAAAACTTGCAGTTTTTAGTTTAACAGTCAAGGTTCTCCCACATAGACCCTCTTTTTGCATATCAGCAGATAGCGACTCTGCAATTTCCTCTGCCAATGAACTATAAGATAATTACACTTACCCTCCAAGAGGATTCAGACATGTTATTCCGGACAAAATTTTGAAACATCATGAAATTAAGAACAACTAGATGATTTCTTTAATTCAAACTTGATACATTAAGAATAAATTAAAGATTTTTAGCATTTGTTGCAAACCATGAAGACACTATTTGCAGACGGTAGCCAAAAGCTGGGTGACTTGAACTCCACTCTTAACCTTTGAAGTAATAGCTTAGCATTCTATACCAACAAATGGTGGTTTCACGTAATTACAGCTACAGTTCAATAATGAATTCCTTGCTCTCTTATAAGTCTATCAAGTACATATTACTCAAATTATTTGGCTGAAACAATAAAATTCATTCAAATAGGTATGTAATATGATGATACATCTATGATGAAACCACCTAGTTATGAAATTACTAAAGTAGCAGTTAGAACACTTCATTTAAGAGACAGAAGAGCAACCATTATGTCAAACTATTGATGAAAATGACAAAAGAACCCCAAAAACTAATTACCTAATTTATGAAAAAGAAACAATTCATCCGCCATGGCAGAAAATGTTCTCTCATTGCTTATACTTTTTCGTGACTTGACTTCAGGTGTATCTGTCCCCCCAAGCCCGAGTCCCACAGAGAGAAAAAAATCTGCAACATATTGGAAAAGTGACCAACCACTAATATGATAATGGAACGAGTATTCAAGGCCTTAGGAATGGGAAGTAAACAAAAGGAAAGATAATGATCAAAGGACTGCAGAAGTAGATTGTAAAGACAAACAGCAAAAAGCTCCAATCATTTGGCATAAAGAAGGCTCCATTGGTAAGAGTTAAGAGAATCAAAAGATGATTCATAAGAGCGCTTTTCAAGTAAACAATGGTGCTAACCTGCTGTAGAATGAGAAAACAGTGCACATATAAGACTGCCTTTTTGCAGCATATCCTCACATGTACTCATTCCAAGGGCATCCCTTAAAATATGCTCAGTGACTTTACCAATGCCTCCTATCTGCAGTGACAGGTTGAGAAAAAAAGAAAACGAAAAAAGATGTTATCAGGGAATCATACTTCTATGAGAGAATGCAAAGTTTCACAAAACAAATTAGTATTATGGAAAATGCATACCTTTCGAATAGGAAGTGAGGATATAAATGTTATCACAGCCATTCGGTCATTTGGCAAAACAAACTGGCCATTCGGCTTGTTTATATCTGAGCAAACCTGAGAAACAAAATATATATTCTGAATTCACAATCTTGTGTGTTATGCACACAATAGAATAGATACATTTATTTAGAGATTTTCGCAACAGAAACACAAAAAAAATAGTTAAACATGAGCTATCTGCATAAGTACAGTTTAAAATAAAAAAAACTAGAGAAGACACAGGAATATGTTTTATACATGTGTATTAACTTCTGGCTATGGGTTCGATCTTCTAACAAGCAGATACAAAAATGAAAACACTAGAAAATTGTGCTCATACAACCTTCCATCTAAGTTTTAACGCCTTCATTCCACAGATTACTCAAAACATGAGCAAGATAAAAACCCTCTCGCTGGTCATGTTTAGATCTGGATCATGCTTAACATGTCACTAGTACAATTTCGTAAAACCTGGGACCTAGCCTCTTCATTTGTAGACTGTCTTCATTATCAAAATTCCTATTCACTTGTAGGCTTTCCACTTTGGATTTTAGATTTGACTTCTGAAACCTCATTTGCAAAACTTAATTTTTTCTGCCTGGAGCAAATTCTTATTTTCATAAAGTTCAGTAATTTGTCTTTTTTATCATGCGAGCAGGCTCCAGTATTCATTCCAAAAATATCTCTTCAGTAATTTATTAATTACAATCATAATAAAAATCATGAACTCTTTAACAAGATTGTCATACTAATTACCCTCTTTTTGCATCGCAAGTAATGCAAAATCTAGATTTTGTTGACCGGATAATTTTATTGGAGAAATGCATTACTTCTATAATATCTAATGCCATATCTGTCAGAGTATGTATATTACGATTATATCTCAAGCATAACTTGTAAGACCTTGGCAAGTAGCCGGTTTGGTGCCACTCCAGCACTGCATGTAAGACCAGTCTCTTCATACACACTGGATCTGATTTCTTTAGCAACCTTCAAAAGAAAATCCATCACATGAAAAATAAAAAAAAATAAAAAGCCTCAAAAGACCCCAACCTTTAAAAATTTCACTGCCAAACACTTAAACCAGATTCATATTTGCTTACTTCTTCACCAGTAATGCCCCTCTCTTTGCAGACATTTGTTACATTGAGGTAGGCTTCATCCAAACTAGTAGCGATGAAGTTGGGATCACAATTTTGGAAAACTGAAAAAACCAAAAACGATTAAATGGTAAGCAGACCTTTCAAGTTTCAACTCAGCTTCAAAATCATACAACCAACCTTTTCTAGTTAAATCACTGTAATAGGTGTACTTTGTGAAATCTGGGGGAACAAAAAGCAACTCCGGACATAATTTTCGAGCAATAAAACCAGGCATTGCAGCACGAACACCAAATTTACGAGCCTACAAAATGACGTAATTATTTCTTGAGACACATTTTTCATGTCGATTACAGGTATAGTGAACCAGCCCCTTACAATTGAGAGGGACAGTGACTGGTTCAAACCTCATAATTGGCAGTGGAGATCATGGACATGCTTCCAACAGCCATGGGCTTGCCCTTCAATGAAGGGTTGCTTAAAGTTTCAGCAGCTGCATAGAAAGCATCCATATCTACATGTACCCAAATCTTTGACAGATCACGCATAGCTTCTAGCTCTAAAACTCTTTTATCTGCAACCTGGAATGGCTTAACTATTGGGAACAAATGAAAGAATACAATATTGAAAACTCATAAAATGCCCAGCAAAGATAATGCACAGAAAGAAGAAACTGCTTCCACATCAACCTGTTCCTATTGTGGGATTTTATTACTCTTCTTCCCAAATGAATAACATCATAAGTAGCTTAATGCTTTAACTAAAAAAACTAATAACGTCCTAAGTACATATTCAGGCATATAAGGATAAAAAAAGAAGTCAAAATCGAAATTGTTTCGTATGATTAAAAATGTAAAGTGAGCTATCTCATCTCATCTCATTTAGTATCTCTAATGGACTCATGCTGAAATATAATCTCATTTCATTTAAATATCATCCCATTTAGATTTTATCCCTAATGGATAAACACATGTATCATTTTTCTTATTAAACTTACATTACATTATCATATTTTTTATATTTTTATTTGACTTATTTAGACCCATTAAAGACAAATTATATCTCAATTAATATCTTATCGTTACCATCTCATCTTATTAAAAATTAAATGGGACAAAATGAGATAGTTTTTGAAAATTAATAGATTTAACATCTCATTTTAATTTACAGTAATTACAAAATTTTCAGCATGATTCTAGCTATACCATAACCAAATGGCAGCAGTATGATTTACAACTTATTAAACAAACTTCGATAAAATGGTTTACCGTCTGATAGTGAGATATATCAGCCGCACTGAGCTTTGCAGATCGAACACGCATATTATCTATCTTTTGCCTTATAAAAGCCTCTTTACGTTCCTCGTTCTCGAAATACTTGGAACCTTTGCTCATTTCATACACAACCCTTTGCACTTTCTCTTTGTCAACTCCATCCATACCTTAAACAAGATTAATAAAAGGACTACGATCAACCATCAACATCCGCAATTTGAAATTAAAGAAACTAATAACAATGGTTCTGGACCTTAATTAATTGAACACATTAACCCTAGATTTTTATTTTCAAAAAATTCTTAGGCATTTTTGTACGAATGACTGAGATGAAAGTAATACCAGCTTTAGCGTTGGTGTAAACTGTGTGGTAAGACTGCCATGGCCGAGCACTGTTGTTGCCATCTTCTATGTTTGCCATGTCGCCTCTTTTCCAATTTTAGTGTTTGAAGAACTTGCAGAAGCGGGAGAGAAAGCGCCAAATTTGTAAGGTGGGGTAATTATGTAAAAGGGTGAATATCATGATGAATGAGGATTTCAATGATATACTAATTAAGAGAAAAGTATACAAAAATTTACATTATATATCCACTACTTATTGAAAAAAATGTACCAAAATTTTAAAATTATAAAAAAAAGTTTAAAAATAAAATATATAAACACAAATGTATGTATTTTTTAGTTATTATGTATTTTTAAATCAATTATTATATATTTATATATAATTTGTAAATGTATATTTATGTATTTTATTTTTGATTTTTTAAATTTTTTTAACTTATAGTATATTTTTAAATATTTAATAAATTTGTAATATTTCACTTAAAAATTAATAATTTTTTATATAATTTTATATTAGTGAAATATTACTACTATTTTTCGTATCATAAAACTCCAAAATTTTGTCAAATAATAAAAAAATAATATATATTATATAAATCATGGTTTTAATAATAATAATAATATTCCATATATGTAAAACTAAATACATAAAAATTAATTATTAAAAAATGATTTTTTTTAGATTTATTATTTTTAATTTTATCAATTATTTATTTATTTTAAAGTGTAACTACCTCATTTTTATTTTAAGAAAATATTTTGAATCATATGATCTCTTTTTTATTTATTTTTATAAATACTTCTTTAGATAATATATATAAATATATATAATATTTAAATATAAAATAAAATATCTATTTATATATAATTTAATAATAATTCACTTTAAATTAAATACAACATATTATAAAATCTATCGATCTGAATCTTAACAGATTGTATAATTTTCAATCTGAAATTAATCTAACTATAAGATATATTAATCGAATCTGATTCAAATTTAATGAATGAAATAAGATTTTTAAATTTAAGTGAATTAATAGGATTATTTGCTCCATTCTAACCATTGGGTTATTGCATGCCATTTTTTTAACCACTTTCACAATAACTAAGCAATTTTTATTTTAAGAAAATATTTTGATATATATGTACTTTTTTATTTATTTTTATAAATACTTGTTTAGATAAAATATATATATCTAAAACTTGAAGATATTAAAAATAAAATTACATTTATAAAAAAATTATGTTATACAATTAAACTATATTTTTAATATAAAAATAGTCTCATCAAATCATATAAAAAAAATCAACTCAAAAATAGTTGTATGGTTATAAAATAAAAAGTTATTCTTAAAAATAAATGAAAATGTTTGAACATATTTTTATAAATTATTTTTAAAATTAAATTGTTTTGAAAACTTAAAATTAAAGAACATCAAAGACCTGTTTGTTCAACCAACTCAAAAATGTTTTTTTTTATTATAAAACAAAATTTTGTTCTTAAAGACAAATAAAAGTGTTTGATAATGTATTTAAAAACTATTTTTAAAAACATATATTATTTTTATAGCTTAAAATTTAGAGAACAATTAAGAGTTATTTTCAGTAATTATAAAACATCTATAACTAAAACATAATAGATATCATAATTATCCATTAAATAACATTATTTAAAACAATTTGACCAAAATAATTAATTATTTTTAAGAACTATAGAAAATTATTTTAAGTTATGATTTAAAAATAAAATTTGACTTAACTAGTCAAATAGATCCTAAGAATCCCGAAAATTATAGGTATTATGCATAGAATTGATGTTGTATGAAAAACAGATTCTATAAAATTTAGTTTCTTCCATGCAAAGTTAATAATAAAATAGACTAATAGATAAACTTGTACAATAATTACTTTTGAAACAAAAAAGAAATACCAAGGATTTTAATTTTTTTTATCGTATTATGTAATCTATAATTATTGTGTAATATAACTAAATTTAGATTAGTAATTAATTTGACCTAAAATATTCCAAATACAAGAAGAAAATTAATAATAAGAGAATTTTTTTAATAAAATCTTCATAAAAATTAAAACAAGCTATAACATAGCTTTTAATAATTATCATTAGAGGTAAAAAAACTATAAAAGGAAACAGAATATAATAAAACTATAGATTAATTATTATAAATCCAATTTTAAAAAATACATTCATTTTTCTAAATAAAACTGTATATTAATTATCAAAGTTGCACTGGGAATGAAAACATTTAAGAGTTACATTTAGCGAGTCTTCTTGATTATTTTGTTGACACGTAATTAACTAATGTTGAGATTAAAGAATATTAAAATTGCTACAAATGATGGACATTAATTTAGAAGTATGTTATGGGTGTGTTGATACACACTTGCTTCCATAAAATTGTCGATTGGGATACCGAGTGATCAGGTTTGGTGAACTATTGCGACAACACATTAGTATTATTATTTTTATTCTAAACAAAACTGTTTGGTTAAACAAATAATTACAAATTATTGAGTCAATTAATCTACTTAATTTACAAATATGTTTTGCTAAATTTTATTATTGCTAGAGGTACAATTATAAGATTTACAAAAGAAAAATAAACCAGCCATGATAGCAACTTAAACGATTCTTCAATTCTCATATATAACAACTTTTTTTCTTTTTTGTTGTTCTTTTTTGTCTGTCAAAATCTGTCCAACTTTGTATTAAAAAATATTAGTGCAATATGCATCAATTAAGTGACATATATAATCCAAAAATATTTTTCACTGGGACTAACTATTGTTTTTTTTTTAATTATTATATTCTACTTAAAATTACTGTTATTATCAATTTAATTGTAAATAGTAATTTTATATTTAATTTTATAATTGAAGTTTTTTTTTGTCAAAATTTATCTAAAATAATTAAAATTTATCAATTAAATTATTTAATATTATTTTCTAGTTATCATATCTATAGGTACATGTATCATCATTTTTCTCTCTTAGAATTAAGAATATGAAAAAAATTCATTTGATTTGCTTTAATTTAAATAATAGTTAAAACAAATTTAAAAAGCATATTCATATATATAATTATGAAAAAAAAACGAGAGAAAATATAGGATAATAAAACTTACATTCTTTTTTTATAAATAAAGCGAAAATTTTCATTATTTTTAATTTTTTAATTTTTTTCTTTTTAAAAAACAGAGAGTATTATCTATGTTTTCTTTTTCTGACCTAAAAATAAACCTATAAAAATATTATAATTGAGATGTAGTAATTAATTTATTGAATGACTAATTTAATATTATTTTAACCTCACACAAAAATTAATTAAAATTACTCTAACTTTTATATTTGATTAATTTAGTATCTTAACCTTTTTTAATTTGATAAATTTGAGATTATTATTATTTCTTCAATTTGATTATATTTTTAATTTTATAATTGGTTTTCTTTTAAAATTTATAAATATTATAATAAATTAAACCTACATTATATGTATTCTTAATAAACGTTACACTTGATTAGTTATACAAATTTTGTATTAAATATTGTACTTTTTCTAGAAAATTTGAGTTTAAAATTCTATAGAAATAAACTATTCAACATATATTTTAAAAAATAAAACAAAAATAATATGTAATAATATGTAAGCAAGTAAAATGATAACATTATATACTATAAAAGTGTGGTTGAATTAGGAATTTATTTTCAAATAAACAATATTAACATTCCAAGTTAGTATTTAGTTATTCATACTTTTAGTTTTTAATATCTTGAGTAACCTATTGGTAAGGATAAAATCATATTTTTTTCTTTTTCAAATTTTCCCTTTCTTAATAAAATTATGTAATTATTGATTATTATTATTATTTAATAGAGAAAAATATTACATACATACATCACATCAAGTATTTTTTATTAATTTATTAGTAAATAATAAAAATGATAAAAATATTAAATAAATAATTAAATTTTTATTATAAAACTATTAAATAAATAAATAATAAAATTTACTATTAAATGAATAAATAGTAAAATTTATTGCATTCTATAAAATATAAGAGATTAAATAATACATTTATATAAGAGACTAATTATCACAAATATCATAACATAATAGATCTTTAAGACACCTCATCTTATTTAATGATATATAAATAAATTATACCTTTATCTATATTTTTTTATAAGGAAATACACTCTACATGTATTAATCATATATCCTAAAATTAAAAATACTTTTTATCCTAATTACATAACTCAACCATTTAATTAGTATCAAGATCTCGTATATTCCTAATTATATAAAAACATCTCCACTAATATTATATATCACTACTCCCGCAAAACTGTTTCAACTTTTGATCTTCCGTTTTTTTTTTATAGCCATTACATAACAGTTAAGCTTCTTCTAATTTTATATTTTTCTTTCTCTTACTTTCCTTCTCGGTCTATAATTAAGTGGCTTCTTATAATTAAAGAAATTAAAAACAAATAAAAAACATTAAATGGCCAAAAAAAAGAACAACTGACTGAAAGAATTAACGTAAAATGATTACATTAATTATAAGAAAACATAAAGCACACTTTAAATGAGGAACGCCCAACGGTTTTTATTATTTTTTCAATAAAATATAAATCTAATTCACTAATTATCAACTTAAATTTATTAATTTTATAACAATTATATCATATTTAACATCGATAACTTAAAATTTAAACATATTATAAATTTAAAATATTTTAAGCTTAAATTTTGTGTAAATTAAGTTGTTTTCAGTTAAAATCTAATTATATAAAATCCTACATTTTAATATTTATTTATTTAAAAAAATTTATTATTAAATTTTTATCAATAATATTTAATTTATTTTTTAATTTATAATTTTTTACCACATTTAGGATATGTATTTTAATTGGTTAACCAAAACCAAATATTTATTAATATTATTTATATATATATATATAATTATAAAGAAAAAATACATTCTTAATAATAAAACACATAATATTTATAATAATTAGATTAGATTTATTTATTCGTATTATTATATTTTTTATTTCACTTATAAATATATACTAAATAATTAAAAGATAAAAAATGATGTAAATATTTTAAATAATATAATAAAGTAAAAATTATGTTAATATTTTTTTAAATTAAATATTTTTTTCAATAAAAAAATAAAAAATATAGTTAAATTATAATAAAACTACTACCCTTTCATAATTAAAGTTATTATTAAGATATATTAAAAATCAGCACATGGTGGTTATATTTACTAACTTAACCATTCCTACCCATCTCTACTCACGTTCCTACACTACATAACTTAAAACATATATTAATAAATATACTTTTCATATTAATTATTAACTAATATTAGGTGAACTTGAAATCTACACCCACAACTAATTATAATCACCTATTTTGTTATCACTAATTATACATTTAAATAAATTTTGTATCATTTGTATAATACTTAAGGACAACGACAAATAAAACTTGTAAAGCGTGAGTGAATCGTTATTATTGTCGCCAAAAAAGAAAAAATTAAAATTACATAAATTTTATAATTATTTTTATTTAAATTTTTTATATTATGATACAAGATATGATTGCTTAGAAAAATGGATCATTTTGAAAGCAGTATTTGTTGTTGAAATGTTATGTTTCTGTTAAGAGTTCTGTTAAGAGTTTGTTACAGATTAAAACAAACTTTCCCCTCTTGAAATCTACTATAAATATGAGAAGGATCTACATCTCTCAGTAATTTTTGAGAGTTGATTTTTTACAGGAAACTTATTCAGTTTATGTTTTCTTTCTTGGTATCAGAGCACTAATTTTTTTTTCTCTTCCGTCTTTCTGTGAAGATTCTTCTCAAGTCCTAATTTTTTTTTCTTCTCTTTTTTGCTGAGAAAGATCGCGATTTAAAGATTTTGATCAAGAATCTTTCTTATCTGATCTTGTGATGTCTATCACAGCTACTGGATCGACTACTTCGTCTTCATTCTCAGATTCCATTGGAGCAACTCAGCTTTCCTCCTTTGCTCCTGCTTCAGGTTTGCAATTTTTCAATCATACGCTTCCTGTTAAGCTTGACAGATCAAATTATGTCATTTGGAGATCGCAGATAGATAACGTGATATATGCGAATGGATTTGAGAACTTCATCGAAGGTTTATCAGTTTGTCCAGAGAAAACTGTTCCTACTACTGGTGTTATCAATCCAGAGTTTGTAAATTGGCATCGTCGGGATAGATTGATCCTAAGTTGGATCTACTCCACGCTCACTCCTGAGGTAATGGCTCAGATTGTAGGCCATACCACGTCAAGCTCGGCTTGGAAAGCTCTTGAGAAGATCTTTTCATCTTCCTCGCGAGCTCGTCTTATGCAGCTGCGACTACAGTTGCAAACAACTAAGAAAACTTCAATTTCAATGATTGAGTTTATTATGAAAATTAAAAGCATTTGTGATAATCTTGCAGCAATATGAGAGCGTGTAACAGATCAAGATCAAATTATGAATTTGTTAGCTGGTTTAGGATCTGACTATAATGTTGTAGTCACTTCAATCAGTACCAAAGACAATCAACTTACTCTTGAAGATGTTCATAGTCTTCTTCTCACCTTTGAGCATCGTTTGGAACAACAAAACTTTGTTAATGAGACTGGAGTCATGTCTGCTAATTTTGCTCAAAACAATAAATATACAAGTGGAATGAGCTATAGCAAGAACAATCAGAAGCCGCCTAACTATGGCACTGGACATGGAGCAAACTCGAATTATGCCTACAGAGGAAGAGGTCGCAATCGTGGAGGCCAGGGTGGAAGAGTCAACAACAATCAAACAAAACCTCAATGTCAACTTTGTGGTAAATTTGGACACACTGTTCAAAATTGTTATCATAGGTTTGACATAACTTTTCAGGTTCAATCCTCCACTAACAACAATTAAGCTCAGAGTTCTATGTCAGTAATGCTAGCCATTCCTAACACAATTGTTGATAACTCATGGTACCTAAACTCTGGAGCAACCCATCACATGACTCAAAATACAGTTGGTCTCTCCAACATCACTCCTTACACTGGCTCCGAAAGGGTTACCATTGGTAATGGTAAGCGAATCCCCATCTCTCATGTTGGTACTACCTCTCTTATTTCAGATTCTTCAGTTCTTTGTCTAAACAAAGTCTATCATGTTCCTTCACTCTCCAACAACCTCATCAGTGTGACTAAACTTTGTGCTGATAATAATTCAATGATTGAATTTTATCCTAACCATTTTGTTGTGAAGGACAAGTGTTCAAAGAAAACTCTAGCTCGGGGCAGAAATGAGAATGGCTTGTATAAGCTTCTAGTTATCAACTCACAAGACTCCAGGCATAATAACTCTTTTTCTGTGCACAATAACAGTGTATCAGCTTTCAATTTCACATGGTTTTTTTCCTCTGCAGACTAAGGATCAAGCTTTAAAAGTCTTTATTCAGTTTCAAACTATGGTTGAAAATCAATTTCACAGCAAAATAAAAACACTTCAGTCAGATAATGGAGGGGAGTTCAAGATGTTTGCTCGATATCTTCAGACCAAGGGTATTGCTCATAGATTCTCATGCCCCTACACTTCTTCTCAAAATGGGAGAGTTGAAAGAAAGCATTGGCATGTAGTAGAAATAGGGTTAGCTCTCTTGGCTCGGGCTTCTTTACCTTTAAAATATTGGCTATATGCATTTCAAACTGTTGTGTATTTAATCAATAGAATGCCTACTAAAGTTTTGGATTTCTCCTCTCCATATTCTGTTCTCTTCAATAAAATTCCTGATTACAATTTGCTAAGAATTTTTGGCTGCTTATGCTTCCCATTTATACGTCCATTCAATAAACATAAGCTGCAATATAGGTCCATTGAATGTGTTTTTATGGGATATTCAACTATTCATAAGGGATACTTGTGTTTAGACTACCAATCAGGCAGAGTCTATATTACACGTCATGTAATCTTTGATGAAAACAAGTTCCCTTTTGCCTCACCTACAACTCCAGTTGTTCCTGTTTCATCAGACTCTAATCTGCTATCTACTGATTTACCACCTGCTCTTATTACTCCTCCTTTGAGACACCCCGTCCCTGCATCCAACTCTACTTCATTCATTCCAGTTCTGTCACACACTTCTGAGCACTCAACTGATGAACTATCTGAACACACCATCTCTCAACAATCTGAACACACCATCTCTCAACAATCTGAACATACTCTTCCTCAAGAGCCTATAGCAGCAACTAGAAGGATGGTGACCAGGTCTCAGAATGGAATAGTTAAAAAGAAACAATTATTTCTAGCCACAAGACAGAAGGAACCAACAACTATTCGGCAAGCAATGAAGGATTCAAACTGGGTAACTACGATGCAAAATGAAATAGAGGCTTTACAAAGAAACAATACATGGGAGCTGGTTGATCCTCCTTCCTCTGTCAATGTCATTGGGTGTAAATGGATTTTCAAGCTTAACTATAAGGCAGATGGGTCTTTAGAAAGGCATAAAGCACGATTGGTGGCAAAGGGCTATAATCAAACTCAAGGGTTGGATTTCTTTGACACTTTCAGTCCTGTTGTGAAGCCAGCCACGATAAAAATAATTCTCACTCGTGCTCTTACTTATGGTTGGACAGTAAGACAATTGGATGTACAGAATGCATTCTTAAATGGAGAACTTGAAGAGGATGTATACATGTCTCAGCCACCAGGGTTCTCTCATCAGCAGTTTCCTCACAAGTTATGTAAACTTAGGAAAACTTTATATGGCTTGAAACAGGCACCACGAGCCTAGTTTACCAAATTAAGCCATGCCTTGCAAGAATGGGGCTTCCAATGTTCTAGGTCAGATAGTTCCATGTTTGTGAAACTTGGTAGAACTGACACCCTTATTGTTTTGGTATATGTGGATGATATTCTTGTCACTGGTAGTTCTCATACACAGATTGAAGGCCTTATAAAACAGCTCAACTCTGTTTTTGCCATGAGGGATCTTGGTCAGTTGTCTTATTTCCTTGGCATTGAGGTAATTTATGATGATCAATCGATTCATTTATCTCAAACCAAGTATATAGCTTGCTTGCTTGAAAGAACAGAAATGCATGACTGTAAACCAGCCACAACTCCGGGTGCTACTGGCAAAGCTTTGTCTCAATATGATGGAGAGCCTTTTGAGAATCAAACAAAATATAGAAGCATAGTTAAAGCATTACAATATGTCACTTTAACTAGAACGAACATAGCTTTTGCAGTTAACAAAGCATGTCAATTTATGCACAATCCCACAACTGCACATTGGCTTTCTGTTAAACGTATTCTAAGATATCTAAGAGGTACAATGCAGCAAGGCTTACGCCTCAATCCTTCTACTCATCTTCAAGTTCAAACTTATGCAGATGCTGACTATGCTTCCACTCCTGATGATAGACGGAGCTCCAGTGGGTATTGTTTATTTCTTGGCGATAATTTGGTTTCTTGGTCTACAACTAAACAGAAAGTTATCTCTAGAAGTAGTGTTGAATCCGAATATCGAGGTCTTGTCATAGTAGCAGCAGAGATTGTATGGACTTTGATAACTGTATTTTATATAGTTATTTTCATCAATTTTATTAATGATAATTGTCATGTTCTTGACGTTTTTGTTTAATTTTAGTTAAATAAATTAATATTTACCTTTTATGTGTTAAGAAATACATTTTTAATAAAATTAAATAATTTGTATCGAAATAGTACTTAATTTCAAATTTATGTTCACAAATATAATTTCAAATAAAAAAAGTATTTAATTGCAATTTATAAAAGTTGAAAATATAATTTAAATTAAAATCGGGCTTAATTTCAATTATTAAAAGTTTAAAATTTAATGTAAATTACATAAAGGGCAATATTGTAATTAAATAATGTTTAGAATGTAATTTCAAATATATTTGTGGGTGAAAATTAAATTAATTAAAGTATTTTGTTGTGCAAGTTAGAATACGCCACGCACCCTAATCCAAGCGCCCAATGTGGACCGTCCGATCAAAAAGGTAACGGCCAGATTTGCGCATCATTAGCACACCCGACCAAAGAGAGTGGGTGCAAGTCTCTATTTTTCACGCGGCTCGGTGCCCGAGTAGGGCCCACCTGCCGCGTTGGCGGGCGTGCAGGTGGGACCCACTTGTCTAACCCCTTGCAGACCCTGTCCCCCACATTCGCGTGCCATTTTCCCATGCGGTCGATCCACGTGCTCCCGGTTATTCCACGAACCATAATATGCCACGTGTCCCACTTAATATTTCAGCAAATTATATTCCGCCACGTGGTATGTTACAATGCGCGCAAAAGCGCAGGAGCATGGACGCATTGTAGCCGTTTTCTCCCACGTTCGGCGTGCCATTTTCCCGTGCATCGTGCCTGCGTGCAATCGATTTGTCAAGCAAATGAAATGCCGCCACCTATCTCTATTAATTATTCAGCCAATCAGAGATTGACACATGGCATGCGCATTAAATTTAAAACAAAGCAGCACGGCGCCCTCTGTTTCTGTCGTGCACGCGTAAAAAAAATACAATATTCCAATTCGTACGCGTGTACGTGGAATTTAAGAAAAATGTCTGGTTTTAATTTCGATACAAATATTTTACGCGTATTTAAAAAATGTATTATTTTGGATGTATTTTTTAGCTATAAATAGGAGATAGTTTTTAGTTTTAAAAGATTTTTTTTTTAGTTTTGGAGTTTTTTGGAGTAGAGTTTTTGTTTTTGTTTTCGAAAGTTTTTTTTAGAGTGTTGAAGATTTTTTTGAGTTCCTAATTTTAGTATTGTTTGTGTGTTGGATGCGGAACACGCAGAAGCCATTTTTGGCTTTTGTTGTGTTCTACGTGTGCCAAATATTTGTTCTAAGTGTTGTTTTAATTTTCCTTCTTATTCATCTTATTTTTCTCTATGTGTTGTAATTTTAATTTCTAATTTATGAAGTAATTTAATTTTTCTAGGGTTGCATTTGATCTAAATTTATGAAGCTTTGATTTTAATTATTTTTGATAGATTTATAAGACGTTCGATTTGTTCGTTCTATTTTGTGCTTAATGCTTTTTGATTATTTACGAATCTTATCAAAACGATCTGTGACACATAAATAAACTTGGAAGAGGCATTTGTGTGTATATTGCTCGTAAATAGAATGACATGTATGATGAAGGATAGAAATATACCCTAATTGTATATGTGGCCGTTTGAAAACTTAGAACTTAATGAATCTTATTAAATTTAATTTTTATAGAGATATAGTGAATTAATTTAACGAGGTGTGTTTATACGGAGCTCGGAAGAGATGTATGAATAAAAAAAGAAGTTTTCGGTTGACAAATTAAATGTACTAAAAAATATAAATCAAAAGAAAATAACATGATTTGAGTGGATTAGTTTGGTGAAAAATTGCAATCCTAAATTTCTTTTATTTTCTTATTACTTTTTTTCTTAATCAACGATTATTTTGGATATAATCAGAGAGATACAATTTTAGTACTCGATAAACTATAGTAACAAATCTCCGTGGGAACGATCTTTACTTACAAATATTATTACTTGTGATCGTGTATACTTGTACATTTTTGTGTGTTGTAAAACACACAACAGACTTTATCCCTTTTACAAGAGCTGTGCATTCCTCAACAAGAAGTGCTTGTCCTATGGTTTGACAATATTAGCTCCAGCTATATGGCAACCAATCCTGTGTTTCATGCTCGGTCTAAACATATTGAAATTAATATTCACTTTGTTCGTGACTTAGTGCTTAAAAAGAAGCTGCAACTCTGCTATATTCCAACAGAAGATCAACTAGCTGATTTGCTCACCAAGCATTGTCAAGCTCTAGGTTCGACGTCTTGAAGTCAAGACTTTGCATTGTGCCTCGACCCTTCAGCTTGCGGGGGGATGAAAACATTATTTGTTGTTGAAATGTTATGTTTCTGTTAAGAGTTTGTTACAGATTAAAACAAACTCTCCCCTCTTGAAATCTACTATAAATATGAGAAGGATCTACATCTCTCAGTAATTTTTGAGAGTTGATTTTTTACAGAAAACTTATTCAGTTTATGTTTTCTTTCTCATTTTTATATTTTCAAAATAAGTTGATCATATATCATGATATAAATAATTTTGATGTTAAAATAAATAACAAAAATAATACATTTAAACTTATAATCACAAAAAAATACATCATATATTTACCTTATATATTTTTTATTAAAAAAATAACATATCATTTTATTTAAAAAAAAACAATCTAATTGGATAACGTTTTAATCGAATTATAACCATTTAGGTTTTTTAAATTTTAAATATTATCCAATTGTATACCATCCAATATTATTATAGTATTATCTTTATTTTTATAATTTTTTTAAATAATTATAAGTAGTAATAATTTGTTTTTATAAAACATTACTCGTAATCATATGTTATGAAAGATAATAAATTTTGATAAATTTAATTATACAATTTATTAAATTTATTAAATTTATTTAAAATAATAGTTTTAATAATAAAAGTAAACTTTTATTATTTTTTAATTATAAAAAAATATATCTCCCTCCCTCTCTATCCTATCTTATTCTTAGTATTTTATCAAACAAATGTATTTTTTTTATTAATCTTTCTCATCATGCTGCAAATAAACTAATCAAACTTAAATTAATGTAAAAAATTATAACATTAAATAAAATTATTGATGTAATATTATTGATTCGAATGTTTGTTTAGAGATACAGTAAACCTAGCTACAAATGTGTTGGGTGAGTTTTCTGCATTTAGGGAGACCAAGGTTTTCCTACAGAGGAATCATGCAGTATTAAAAAAAAGACGAAGAATTGAAGCTCATTCTTCTATAATTACAAGTAAACTTTTGAGAAATTTTTTTAAAAAAAATTAAAAAAGAAAAATATAATTTCACATCAACAAAAATATTATTTTAAAAAATATTAGATTAACTTAACTCAAACGTCTATTTAAAGGATTAAATAAATATATTTTAATAATATCATTAATGGTATGTAAATTATATAAATTTACGTGACCAGACACAAAACACCACAAGAATCATAATTAACTTTAAGCTTAAGAACGTTAGTGGAATCGGGTGCGACGCAACGGTTATCCCACCACTTGTTTAAATAATTATAGGGATAGGATGGGGATTATTTATCTGAGTTTTGGATTTTTTACGGGGATTGGATTTCCACTAACGAAAAAAGTTAATATGAATTAAATATTAAATAATCAAAAACAAAATAAAATTTTAATTATATATATATATTTATTATTCAATTAAATATAATAAACATAAAATTTTACATACAAAATAATAATTATACTTAAATTAGTTATTTTAGTATTTTAACAATAATTAAATAATTATTATTTTATATACTATTATATTATATTTTTATAATTAAAATAATATTTTTTTATAAATCATTAAATTTAATTATAAATTTATGTAAATATATAATATATTTTTATACAAAATATAAGAAAATAGGAATCGGAAAAATAGTGCTAAAATTAGATTTTTCCTACGGATTCCTCCTCATCGAGAGCAAATAAACATCCCTGTTATGTCGTCCCACATCACCTTTATGATACTTATCTTTCTTAGCTTGTCCCACTAAAGTGTCGCACGTTTTCCATAATTAGATACCAACCCACACTATAGATCTCATAAATAGATAATACACCATCCGATTTATATATATATATATATATATTTAATTTTTTTTTAGAACTGAGGTTACTTCATTAAAGCTAAAAATATTATAAGTAGTGTTGTAAGATAAAACATTAAAAGTCTTAAAAAATCAAGGACAAATTATCTGATAAGAACTATTACTCATAATTAAAATAATATGATATATTAAAAACATTTAAGATATTGTAACTCTCGTAATTAAAAGTTAATGAGCTTCTTCAACTTATAGGACGATCTTGTTTTGAAACAACTTATCATTCTAAGATTTTTAAATTCTTTACCGTCAAATAATAAAGTTTTTTAATTTTAAGATATTTTCATTAGGTCATTCATCACATTATTTCCAAAGAATCTTCGTCCAATTTTGTATGTTAAATACATCCAAAGGAATTAATTTTCTATATAGTTACATCTTTGAAATAAATTCAATAACAAATTTACAATACACTTGTGAGTTTTTTGTACCCTCATTTTTCTAATGATGTAGGGAGTATAAGGAATTAATTTGCATTCCTCTATTAATGAGATTCATATTAAAAGCTAAAGCATAATTTGCACATTTTCAGGTAAATGAATTTATTTTAATGTGAATATTTAAGGATAAAATCATGTTTCAAAAACTTCCATATTTGCTACATTGATCTCTGTAGGCTTCCACCCCTAGCACTCTATCATTATTTTCTTTAAACAATAAAGTTCTTTTACATTAATTAATTATATATATAATTTTATTTTTAATTATTTAATATATATATAATTAATTTTATGTCATACCAAAAAAAAAAATATTATTTCATTTTGAATAAACAACGTTTTAATTGAATTACAATAATTTAAATTTTTTAATATTAAATATGTTCGATTAAATACCGTATAACTTTTTAATATTAACGTTATTAAATATTATTTTTATAATTTTTTAAATAAATATAAATTTATATCATCTTAATAATTTATTTTTACAAAATATTACTCTTAATCATATGATACTAACAACAAGAAATTTGGGTCCATCTAGTTATGTAATTACATATTTGTGTCAAATTAATCAAATTCTCTTAAAATAATATATTTGTAATAATAAAATTGAGATTTTTTCTTTTAATTATAAACTCCTTCATCATCTATCCAATTTCTACCTTAATATTTTATCAAATAAATGTATCTTCTTTTTATTTATTAATATTTTTTATCATGCTATCAATAAAGTAATTAAATTTAAGTTAACAAAAATTATAATATTAAATAAAATCATTGATTTAATATTATCCAGTCCAAGGTTTGTTTAGAGACATGTTAAATCTATGAAATCTTTTTGAAGAGTTTTATGTATTTAAGAAATACAATTTTTTTCTAAAAAGAAATCATTATTAGAAAAAAGAAAGAATTAAAGCTCACTCTTCTTTAACTACAAGTAAGCCTTAGAGAAATATATTTTTTAAAATTTTAAAAAGAAAAATATAATTTCATACTACAAAATATTATTTTTTAAAAATATAAAATTAACTTAACTAAAATATAAAATTAAAAGATTGAATAAATATACTTTAATAATATCGTTAACGATACGTAAGTTATATAAATTTTCTTGACCAAATACAAAACACAACAAGAATCATAATTAGCGTGAATTCTAACGTTTAGAGGGGTCTAGTGGGACCCAAAGGTTATCCCCTTTTAGATAATTGTAGGAGTAGGGTGGGTATTTTTTATCGTAGTTTTGGATTTTTTAAGTATCAAATTTTTCTATTAATAAAAAAATTTAAAATTTTTAAATACAAAACTTATATTATATTTTTTAAATTAAAATACCGACAAAAACAATATTTTTTAATAAATCACTAAATTTTATTATAAATTTATGTAAGAAAATAGAGATTGGGTAATTAGTAGGTGCAGAAGGTGATCCCACCACCCTTTTCTCCACTGGGTAAGTTTTTATTGGTGTTAAAATTAGATTTTTACTACAGATTCCTCCTCATATAGAGCAAATTAACATCCTTATTATGTAGTCCCGTTTTAATCACGTCACTTTTACGGTACTTATCTTTCTGAGTTTGTCCCACCAGAGTGTCACACGTTTTGCATTAGACACCAACCACACTGAATCTCATTAATTGATAATACTTTATTTGATATATATTATACTTTCATTAAAAGCTAAAAAAAATTATAAGTAGTGTTCTAAGATAGAGCATTAAAAGTCTTAAAAAACTAAGGATAAATTATCCGATGATATCTATCACACATAATTAAAATAATAGTGATGTTAAAAACATTTAAGCATATAATTGCAACTCTCATAATTGAATATTAATGAGTAGAATAACTTCTTGATATGATTTTGTTCAAAAACAGCTTCTCGTTTTACGGGTTTTAAATTTTCCACCATAAAATAATAAATTTCTTTCAAAGATCTTCCTCATCATATCGTTAATCCCATCATCTTCGAAGAATTTTCATCCAATCTTCCATGTTAAATACACCCAAAGGAATCAAATTCTCCATATAGTTTCATGTTCATCCAATCCGTGATTATTTTGTATCCTTATTTTCCTCGTGTCATATAGGGCACAAATAATTAATTTGTATTCTTCTATTAGTGAGATTTATATTAAAAAATAAAACACAATTTACACGTTTATCAAGTGAATGAATTCATCTCAAGGATAATATTTAAATATAAAATCATGTTTTAAAATTTATATATTAAGTATCTTTCTCACACATGGATTAAAAGCAAGACAATAATGTTATTTATAAATTTGGATAATATTTAACTTAATAAGATCTTATTGAATTGAGTTAGACTTAAGTTTTTAACATGATATCAAAGTTCTGTTATTAGTCTTTATGTACTTAGATCTTGAGTTTTAACACAATCTATATTTGTTTGTCGTGTACAGAAGGTTATTAAGTATCTTTATCTCATATCATGTAAGAACAAGACAAAATATTGTTTATAAGTCTGGACAATACTTAATTCAATGAATTGAATTAAATTAGGTCTATATTTCTAACAATTTCATCATTGTATTCATAACTACATTGACCTCCTTAACACCCTTTTCTTTAAACAATAAAATTCTTTTATATTAATTAATTATTTAAAATATATATTATAATTTAAATTTTTAATCATTATTTTTAACATACATATATTATTTTTATGTTATATATAAAAAAATATAAATTATAATTATATGGGATTAAAATAAATAATATTATATCATTTAATTAAATTTAATAAATATTAATTTTCGCAAAAACAAAATAAGTAAGAAAAAGCCAACGATCACATTTTTAGCAACGACATCGTATGCCGACAAACTCTCTCAACCACTTAATTAATGATCACCTGTCTACCACCTCTCAGAACAATGTTCCCACGTTCCATTTCTTCACAGCATCACCGCCAAAATCCAACCCCAAATATAGTCACTGTTCGTTAGTGTTTTACTTATCCCACTCTCACAAGTTTTATTGTATTTTTATAATTATTACCATCGTTATTGATGAGATATGATTGCTATTAGAGGGAGAACAGTATCTGGGTTATCTTCTCCGGCCACCGACAAAGAGAACGGTAGTTCTTCCTCGCCGTCGAAGCGAAACTTGGTGAGCTTTCCCACTGGTGGTGCTTTAAATAAGTTGGGACTGAAGGATTCGTTGAAAGTTAAGGCCATGGATGGATCCAGAACAGTGAGTTTAAGCGAAACGGACTTCCATACAAATGGGCATGCTTCAGATTCGGGTATTATTATCTTTCCTAATTTTGATTTTGGTTTTTTTGGATTTTTCTTTGCTATGGATTTTGCATCGTATTTTGTGGCTCATTTGTTTTGCTGAGCAAGTGGTGGGAAAAATTGAAGCGTTCGCGCCAAATTTTATGCGAAATTGTAAAATTTAATTTTTTTAGAGGTTTATAGAGTATTAGTTGAGACTTTGGAGGCTAATTTCATATGTGGTTTGCTTGATTAGGTAAAAACCAGAGCATGTTGTCCAGCATTGGAAAATCAACCAACATTAAGTGGCATGAATGCTTAGTTTGCAAAGAAGATAGGCAGAAATTGCTTCAGCAAAAGGGTTGCGTTATATGGATCACTGGCCTCAGCGCTTCAGGTTTGTTGATTTTTTTTTTTTTAATTTTGAAATCCGATTTGTTAGGTTGATCTGTTATGCAGAGAGATGTTGACATCTTGAGCCTTGACCAATGCTTACCTGATAGTATTACTGATGTTGAATTGTTAATTTCTGAAGAATAACAAAACCCAGATGTTTATGCGAAGCTCATATTGAAAATTTTGTGTATTATGATACTTTATATGCATTGCTCCACACATTAAAATATGATTTACATTTTTAAATTTTAGGGAAGAGTTCTGTAGCATGTGCTTTGAGTCATATCTTGCACCACAGAGGGAAGCTATCATACGTTCTTGATGGAGACAATGTCCGGCATGGCCTGAATCGTGATCTTGGGTTCAAGGCAGAAGATCGTGCTGAGAACATACGGAGGATTGGTGAGCCTTAATTTAGTGATATTCAATATTCATTTCCTTTGTGAAATTAGCTGTCTTAGTTGAAGTATTTTCCGGAAGATAGGATATTTGGAGGCAAATAATTTCTTTGCCTTGTTGGAAAGGAGGTTCGTTTGTAAATTTCTCTTTTTAAGTTCTGTTTTGCAGGTGAGGTAGCAAAGCTTTTTGCAGATGCTGGAGTTATTTGTATTGCCAGCTTGATTTCTCCATATAGAAGAGACCGAGATGCTTGTCGTGCTTTGCTACCTGATGGTGATTTTGTAGAGGTCAGTAATTCTTAAATTTTCACTTTTGGAAAGAGAAAAAAGAAAAAAAAGTGTAAAATATAGTTTAAATTGATATGTTGCTGGTATTAGTGTATAAGAACTGTATTGTGACAGGTATTCATGGATGTTCCACTACAAGTTTGTGAGGCAAGAGACCCAAAGGGCCTTTATAAGCTTGCGCGTGCTGGAAAGATCAAAGGTAATTTAAGACTCTGGTGTTATTCTGGGTTGATTACTAATTACTAGTTTGTAGATCTTGACAGTTGACACCTTTCTAAATGATAACATATTTTCAGTCATTATTGATATGAAACTTGCCCAATACTTTTTGTTTAACTGGAATATGTATTATCTGTATAGTGGTCTTTTCAATTGGGAATATTCTTCGACTTCGAACAATTGGAACATTTTACATATTTATCTTTAGTTATTTAGCTAAACCATTTCAGCATTGTGTTTCTTAATTTCTAATTTTAGGTCCTATTCTTTTTTCTTGCCAGTTCTAGTCCATATCATTTTTAGTTATTTAGCTAAACCATTTCAGCATTTCATTTCTTAATTTCTAATTTTAAGTCAGATTCTTTTTTCTTGCCAGTTCTAGTCCATATATTAATTGTTTCTTGTGTTGTATCTATCAATTTGCAGGTTTTACTGGCATTGACGATCCGTACGAGCAGCCTTTAAACTGTGAGGTATTTGTGCTATTTCAGAAAATTACAATAATGGGACTTTGAGTAATGGCATAATGCTTAAATGTAGCAGCGGCTTACCAAGAATTGATAAAACTGCTTGCGCTACTTGTAGGAAGTATTATATTTGCTAATTTCTTATTATTTTACATAAGTGATTATTTATCCAATATTTACTCCATTGGATTGTCTTAGGACACAAGTGTGGCAGTCGTCCAATTTACCTGTGATACAACGATGTGGTATGATTCACGAAAATGTTGGTTGCAACCAAACAGGAGCCATTAGCTGTGTTTTTCCTGGCATAGAAGGATCCTAAGCTGAGATTATGTCAATTTAAGAATCAAACCGTCTTTGTTTGATCATAAAAACACAAGTGTCTCACTAATTTCAAGGAACTTTAATAGATAATAATATAATGAAAGAATAACTTGTCGTTGTTTAGAATTACATTGCTATCAACAGTCCCTTGAAATAGCTCCAAAAGCAAACTATTGTCTGTATATTGAAAAAATACAAATCTTGTTGGCAATGCATAGCAAAGGGACATATTAGTTGAATAGGGATCCTCTTCACTGGATCGGTTGCAAGTAAAATTCTTTTCCAAAGATGATTGTGTTTTGAAACATATTAAACTATTCTTCTGATTTTGTTATTCCTGAATTGTTTGTTCTGCCATGTTCTTACTAAATTTATGAATTCTGTTCAAAACGGGTAAGCTTGAATTGATGTTCTCTTGGTTGTTTTGACACAGATAATACTAAAGCATCAAGGAGATGTTTGTGATTCACCAAGTGAAATGGCTGAAGATATAATTTCTTACTTGGAAGAAAAGGGGTTCCTAGAAGCTTAAAATTCTAGTACTCAGGGGGTGGATTTACATGGAGATTAGGAGAGGCATCTTTCCACTCTCAATTTTTGAAAAAGAATATTTTAATTGTAATATCTATAAAATTAAAGACAAATTATATGTACCAAATAGAATTGTATTTTTTCTTAGATTTTAATTTTTAAATTTTTATCGTTTAATAATTTTAACGTATTTATCCTTGAATAAAATAAATATCACTGAATAATATGGGAGAACTAAGTAATAATATATACATATATATTTGCCAAATTTGCCGTTGATACGTTGGAAAAAAAAAAAACTCCCTCCACTCTTGGAAGATAGACCGAGAGATTGTGGGGAGGAGTATACGTAACATTTGAACTGAACAAGTTAAAGACAAAGGTGAATGTTTTAAGGGTTATCAAAGGGGTGGGGCACGGGATGTTCTCGGCGTTCTGTCTCCAATTTTGTATTGTAGAGATATATTAGGAATTCTAGTAAGAAATAAGGATTCTTAAATGAAAAGGAAAATTTAAATGTTATTTTAAATATTAAATAAAAAATTATAAAAGAAAACTAATCAATAATAAATATTTTATTGAAAGAAGGGAAAGCAAATTTCAAGTAAATAAAATGATAAAAAATAAATAATATTTATGTAAAATGAAAAGAAATAAAATATATATAACAATAAATATAGAAATCTTCTATATTATAATATTGATGGAATCTTATTATAAGTTATTTTGAAGTAATAAAAATTAATTATGAAATAATTATAAAATTTAAATAATTTTTATAAAAGAAAAATTATGGATGTTTTTAAAAAATAAAAATTAGTTTAAAAATAAATGAATTTTAAAGTAACTATATCTATAATAATAAATAAAATTATATATTTATTAAATAGGGTATTAGTTTCAGTAAAGGACGTAGGGAATGTAATATTCGTTTTTATCCCACATGATATCATTTTCTCTAACCGAATAATCTTTAAGAAGATTTGTCCCATAAAAAAGTTGATAAACATAAATATTTTTTTCATCGCTCAAATTTCTAATCCATGTATACGTTCTTTCTTTCTTTAAGTGAAATATGGCATATTATAAAGTAGAATTCATATCCATGTTTATAAAAGATATTTTTAAGTTCTTTTATCGGTGAAGAATGCATTAGTAAAGAATAAAATTAATTTTCCATTAAATATAAAATAAATTATTTATATATATATTAAAGTAATTTTTAATTTAAAAATATAAAATACTAAAAAAAAAACTTAGAGAATTTTAATTTCTTCGTATCACAAAATTGAAAAGGTAAATAATATATTTGATGCTGATTAATATTTGTGTAATCATTGCAACAACAAAAACAGAAGCAGCTCATGACTTGTTGAGGAAGAACAATAACAAATTCAATATGGTTATTAACTAATGTTATTAGACAAGACTTGTTATTAGTAAGTGTACAATATATATATTAATTGAAAAATTATAACATACAAAATTTGTACCAGTTACTTAGAAGAATAATTTGTATCCTTAATCCATATTAGCAATACAAAAAAATCTATATATTCAACCTTCCTTTATTGTACATGGCCAGAATATGTATTTAAAAGAATTTAAAAATATATATACTATTTAAAATAAATCTTCATATTCACTTTTTGGTTTCTGTTTTTTTTCTTATTTCTTCTTCAATCCTATATATTATAATGAATCTCTTGGGTCATGTAATATAATTTTTTTTTTTTAAATACAGTTGAAAAAGAACAACTATTGAACGGAGATTTCAACCCTATATATTATAATGAATCTCTTGGGTAATGTAATATAAATAGCTTGAGTGGAACGCAAAATGCAATTAATTAATTAAATCATATATTTCATAACAATAATTAAGGATGTTAATATGGTAATGTAATAAGTTTAGGATTACAATTTCATAATTAATTTGCCAAAGAATATTCTATGGGTTAAAAAATAAGAAGTATTAATAGTAATTTAATGTTGACCAAAATAAATCATCTTTTTATTATTTGAAGTCAATATTATTAAAGAAAATGACATAATAAAAAAGAAAAAAAAAATTAATATTTCACACATCACATTTAATTTGTTCTCTATAAATACATAGAATATCTACAGTTAATTGCTTCAACAAACATATTGCAATTTCTTCTAAAGATGCATCTACGGCGTTGTGTCTCTTTCCACTGTATCTCTCTTCTTTATTTATTTATTTATTTATTTATTGTATATGTATGTGTGTTAGTATGAGTTTTTATTGGTTAATTGATTTAAAATTAATGGACTTCAGGATTTGAAGATATCAAGTAGCCAACAATGGAAGCCGGGTTTGAATATTCAATGTTGCTGCTATTTTGTATTCTCATCTATGCAGGTTATATAATTTGTGTTTATATATATATATATACATTTCATTTGCAAGAAAATTAATTAAATATATTCCATTCGAAATCTTTAATTGCATTTGGATCAAAAAAAGAAAGAAAGAAATAAATGTTTGGCACAAGTTTATAGGTTTATATCAACTTGTAGTTATAATGTAAAAAAAAAAAACTTTATCTAAATAAGTCACGTAAAAAAACCATTATAAATATCTGTAATTAAAAGTTTGATATAACGATAAATCATCAAAATTAACTCTACTGTTATGCTATCTTAAAAGTTTTTTTTTAATGTTTTAGATTATATATTTATAGCTAGAGTATTTTTCCTCTAAGAATAATTTATTGTTATTTTTTTATTTTATACATGTGTATAAATTTTACAAATATTTATAACTCGTTATATAAGTGCTTAAAAATTCTAAGCCTTAATGTGATAATGTGAAGACTTTGGAAAACGAAAAATCATGAATAATATTATGAAAAATGATTGAAATATATTATAAAATGTTATTAACTTTTGAATATTAGTATAATTAAATCTCTTAATAATATATTAACAAAATTTTCAGGATTTGAAATAAATGCATTACCGTATGATTACACGGGCAGTATAGAGGTAAGTTTTATTTTCCCATATCATCCTATAGGATCGCCCATATATATGCTTATATATATGAATACTATAATTTATAAATTTCAAAGCATTTTAATTATTTTAAATTTGTAATACTGTGTTTTCAGTGTTTGGCAAAACCTCATAAAGCACAGTATAATGGGGGAATAATAGTAAACCCAGAGTTGAATAAAGGCCTAAAAGGCTGGACCACATTTGGTAAAGCTCAAATACAACTTCGAGAATTACAAGGCAACCAATTTATTGTGACTCATAGTCGATATCAACCTTATGACAGTCTTTCTCAGAAGCTTTACTTGCAAAAGGACACTCTCTATACATTCTCTGGTATTTCATACACTAATTTAACTAGTCTTGTTTCAATTACTTTACTATAATTATTTAATTAGATGAATTCCATCTAATTTTTAGAGTATTAATTGTTTTTGAACAATTAAATAGTTGATTTGGCTTGAAAATTTTAAATAGAAGGACAGACTAATTGCAGAGTTAGTTTAAAATCATCCCAATTAGAAAAAAAAAACCAGGTGGAATAAAAATAACAATAATGTGTTTTTAAGTGTTTGTCATAATTTATATCATTGGTTACCCAAAAAAAAAAAAAAAAACCCCTTAGAACAAGATCTTGATATCTAAAAAATGTTACACAATGGTCCGTTAAAAATTATCTTAATTTACAAATTTAGTGAATTTCTTAAATATTATCTAAAAAATAATGGACTTAAGAAACCAACTTATCTAATTTACGAAATCAACCGATTCCATGCCCTTAATTATATTATACCACCTATTCTTTTATATAAAAATGGACCCAAAATTATTGTGGGTAAAAGGAAATTATCATTGTATTTGGTTATGAATAATTAATGCAGCTTGGATACAAGTTAGTGAAGGAAATTATATCCAAGTAGATGCTGGTTTCAAGACAACTAGAGGTTTTAAAAATGCTGGTTCTATCATTGCTGAGTCCAATTGTTGGTCTATGCTCAAGGGTGGTCTCACTGTTGATGAATCAGGTCCTGCATATCTCTATTTTGAGGTAGGAAAATGTTTGGTAACATGTTCAGTGCTATGACTTTATTCTGACTGATTTTATATATATTTTACTATTTTACTTTAGTTTTAAGCTTCTAACAATTTTTGAACTCTACAGAGCAAGAATGTATCAAGTGAAATTTGGGTTGATAGTGTCTCTTTACAACCCTTTACTGAAAAAGAGTGGAAGTCTCATCAAGATCAAACTATTGAAAAGGTGATATTGGCCATCATAAATTGATAATTATACATGCTCTCTAGCTTATCTGTATGTTCACACAATTAAAAGTTCTTCTAAATCAAATAAAACATTCTTTTTCAGAAGTGTTTTCAATATTTAAAAATCACATTTTCATTTCAAGACAAATATAAATTGTTAGGATATACTCGTTGGTCCCGTATTCTACCGTGAGAGGGTTCTTAAACTCTATATCCAATCCGAGGTACGTTAATGAGTTTCTTTTGCCTTCCTCAAGCCTCGAACCAAATACCTCAGGTTCTTAGAGGTTGGTACCAATTGAAACAGATTGAAAATGAAGTCTAAGGATCCTCTTACGGTAGAATACGAGACCCACGAGTATATCCTAACACAAATTATATAGTCTTTGAAATCACTCTCGCTTAAATCACTTCTAACATAATCACAAACAAACTAACTGATACTTAAGCTATATTTAATTGACAAATAAATTGATACTTAAGTTATATTTAATTGAAAAAAATATGAATGGTAATTAAAATAATTTAAGATATTTCAAGAATAGAATATAAGCATCTAATAGTAAAATTCTATAATATATTGGAATATTTTATTTTTTTCTTCAATTTATCTCATTTACAAATAAATAAAAATTTAATTATTTTATAATTTTATGTGTTTTATTTAAATATTATCATAATCTTAATTATACTACTCAAATAAACATTGTAATAGTAATAATAATATTGTTTCCATTTTCATTCTTATTTTCATATATTATGTTAACAAAACATGAACTTAGTTATATTATCCTGCAATGCACACAATTATATTTTTCAAGTTTTATATACAAAATAACAATTAACTTTGGCTGCAGGCAAGAAAAAGAAATGTTAAAATCCAAGCAGTTGACGCAAAAGGCAATCCGCTAATAAATGCAACAATCTCAATCCAACAAAAGAGTAATGGTTTCCCATTTGGATGTGCAATAAATAAAAATATTCTTAACAACACAGCTTATCAAAATTGGTTCACTTCAAGATTTAAAGTAACAACATTTGAAAATGAAATGAAATGGGACAATATAGAAAGGTCTCAAGGCAAAGTAGACTACTCAGTAGCAGACTCAATGCTTCAATTTGCCAAAAAACACAATGTTGCAGTTAGAGGACACAATGTGTTTTGGGATGACCCAACTTTCCAACCTTGGTGGGTCAAGTCACTACTACCAAAACAACTTGGTTTGGCTGCCTTTAAAAGAGTCTTCTCTATTATGTCAAAGTACAAAGGCCAAGTCATTGGTTGGGATGTTGTTAATGAAAATTTGCATTTTTCTTTCTTTGAGCGCCGAGTTGCGCAAAAAGCTTCTTCAATTTTCTATAAGTGGGCTTACCAAGCTGATCCAACAGCTACTTTGTTCATGAATGAGTATAATACTATTGAGGATAGTAGAGATTTGGCTGCTTCTCCAGCTAAGTATCTACAAAAGCTCAGAGAGATCCAAAGCTTTCCTGGACAACATGGACGTTTTGGGATTGGACTTGAAGGCCATTTCTCTACACCAAATCTACCTTACATAAGAGCTTCACTTGATACTCTTGCTGCTACAGGATTGCCCATTTGGATAACTGAACTTGATGTTAATAGCAGTCCTAATCAGGTAACATATCTACATACATTCATCACTTGACTTATGCTAGCAACTTTTATTATCTAAATTGGACTATCTTAAGACTATCTAAGTGGCATGTTTGCTTGTGCTTCTGGTAAAAGTGGTTTCAAGAAGGAAGAAACACGTAAATTTATTAGCAAGCATAAAATGTGATTTTTTAACCCCGGAAGCGCTTCTGATAATTTTTATCATGTTTGGTCCTGAAGCGCTTTTATAGGATCTTAAAAGCAGAAACAAACAATTCTTACGTAGTACTTTGTATGGGATAAGATCTTTTGATTACAAATTATTATACAATTATTATCCACAGTTAAGATTTAAAGAGATAATTTTCTCTCTCCACTCCATAACAAATCTCAACTGTTTGTTTAAGTTAAAAGTGGTCACAACACAAAGCACTTTTAGGAAGAAGCAAGTTATATGTGCTTGCGTTAGAATGCACAAAATGTGCTTTTATGAGCCTTGAAATCACTTCTGAGCAAATGTTACCACAAGCGTCTACAATGTCTCAAAAATTGACAAACCTTTTAAATGTGGTTTACAAGGGCAGGCATGGTACTTGGAGCAAATAATAAGGGAGCTACGGTCACACCCTAAAGTGAATGGTATAGTGATTTGGGGAGCATGGAGTCCAGGAGGGTGCTGGAGAATGTGTCTAACTGATAACAATTTCAGAAACTTACCAACTGGTAATGTCGTCGACAAATTGCTACATGAATGGGGTTTGAATGCTTTCATTTCTGGCAAAACAGATGCTAATGGTTTCTTTGAAACTTCCCTTTTCCATGGAGATTATGAAGTCAAAAGTAGTCACCCACTACAAGCAAATAATGTTTCCTCTTTGGTCTTCAATGTGTCACCAACTACCGGTACTACTACCACTACTTCAGCCCAACAAACAAAACCGCTACTCCAAGTTTATGCTTGAGAGCTTAATCCTCAGTCCACAACTAAATTAATTCATCTGTATGAGATTATCAAATTTCATTTTTTTTAATAAAATTAAAGTGGTGCTTATACTAACTAATTAGCCGGATTGAAAGAAAGATAAACCAATTAAGGATTAATTTACTTTCCATTTTTCATATAAAGACAAGAAAAATGTTAAGAAGTTATACAAAATTAAACAAATCACTTAAAGAATAAGAAAAAAATATTCAAAATATGTTATGATAAGTTTAAAATGACCATTAGTCATTTAAAATAGAAAATAGTTTTTTTTTTGTACTCTTGGTATTACAAAATATGGTACGATAGGTTTAAAATGACCATTAGTCATTGAAAATGAAAAAAAAAGTTTTTTTTTGTCCTCTTGGTATTACAAAATAGTCAAATGGATCATATAATGATAAAATGTCAAATTTTAGTGAAATTTATAATAAAATATTATTATTTGATAAAATTGATTGAATATTATTATACATACGAGGATAAAATAGATTTTAAATTAAAAAATGAATAAAACAGTTAAAGAATTAACACATTAAAGTATTAAAATTATTGTTAAATAATAAAATAACGATTAAAATAACAACTCTAATTTTTATTAATAAAATAATTAACGAAAAAGAAATTTGATAAATTTAATAAAATAATTTCCTAGTAGTAGTGTTGTAGCAAACACGACCAAAAATTGAACAACTCCAAATGAAGGGATGTCTTTTTCTTCGAGTAACATAAAATATCACATTCAATTTTGAAAACTGTATTACATAATAGAACTTAAAAGCAAAATTTATAAAACTAATATGAACGAACATACAGGCTTTAAGTAAAAGCAAATGAATATTTTTAATCAAAAGAAAATGTATTTTCAATAAATACATTCGGGGCATTCCGAGAATCGAACTCGGGACCTCTTGCACCCAAAGCAAGAATCATACCACTAGACCAAATGCCCGTTAAAATTTTATGTAGTAGATAAGATGTAATGGATAAATTTAAAACTTAGAAGACACCTTACAATAAATTTTAAAAATAGCAGTTGTTTTGTGTTCTGTGTTTCGTTTTTAAAATATTATTATATTTTGTTTAAAGTATTAAAAATTTATTAAACTCATTAGATTATTAAAAAATATATAAAAAAGGGAATTTGTTAGTGTTCAATGTTCAAAGATTGCTAGCTTTTTTTTTTTTTTTCATCTCAACCACTTGATTCTCCTCTCTAGCTTCAATGAAAAGGCAAGAAATAGTCTACAAGAGATATAGGGGAGAGGATAAAAAATTGAAGAATAAAAAGAATCTGTGTAAACAAAAACAGAGAAGGGTTGTGCCTTCTAGCATTTGGCCTTCAATTTCATATATTGATCATCAATTGATAAATATATAAATATAACTATAGAGAAGGCATGACCAGCTTTTTGGGAGAACCCAAAAATGCAGTCTTAAACTCTTTAAGCAGTCATTACTGTGGAAATGCACAATCTTAAACTCTTTATGCACAGTTTATGTAGTCTTAAACTCTTTTTTGTGTAACTCTTCCCTATTTAATGTCAATCAATATTTTTAGAGTAGTTTATTGTGTCTTACATCTCTATAACTCTGATGTCATGCAACTACTATATAGGGAAGAAAAGAAGAAGGAGAAGAAGAAGAAATTGTTAATCTAAAACTTAAAAGCAGAGATATAAGCAAAAGACCCATACATAAAAAAAGTGGGGAAAAATGCTATTGGGATCTGGCAGGCATTTATTTTTCCCCCTGTAAGATAGTGTAATCCAATATATAGTTTATAAAGAGAGAATTTAATCCTATAAATTTCAAAAATGAAACACCGTGTTAAATTTTAAAAACAAATTGTCTCAAATTTTGGTAACAGAATGTCCTTGTTGTTCATTTTGGAAACTTCTAGACTAATGGCCATCAAGGATTATAGTGTTCACAGGACAATACAATCATCGTACCCTTTTACAGGGTATTTTAAAAAAAAATTAATAATAAATATAAAAACTTTACAAGAGACTTAATATAAATAATTATATTTAAATTTAAACGAAATTTAATATTAAATGATTTATCATATTATTTTTAATATTAAAAAAATTAGCTAATAATAAAGGAGATTATTTTTATAATTAAAAATTTTTAAATTATTTTTTTTGTTGTTTAAACAAAAATCAATACAAGTGTTTTTTTCCATGATCAAATGATACTCAAATAGGGAAATGAAAATTTTTAGAAGTTATTTGAGTGTCAGGAATCTTAAAATGCACTTTAATCTTTTTTTTTTCTTTTAACATGTTTATAAGTTATACAAAAGTAAAGGACTCTATATGCACTATTCAAGTACTGTGCACTTAAAATTAAAGAACTGTCATCATAGACTACTAATTATTGCACTTATTAACACTATATCCATTAATTATTTTTGTAATTAACTTAATCCTATAATTTTGAAAAAAATAAACTATTTTTATGTTTTTCATAAAAAAAATTATTTTTATTTTAAAAAATACTTAAAATAATTATTTTATTTTCAATTTTCTTTGTCAAATGCACTTAGAAAAAAAAAATGACAATTGATATGAACAATTGAAGCTTCCGTGCAACACCACGCATATTTAATGGTGAAAATGACTGGCTAGCGATAATCATATTTGAATGATCCAGTTTATTCAGGCTAAATGGAAGTCCCAAATAGTAATGCAAAAAGCAGGTAATTGCTGTCCTATAAAAATCACAGGATGATAAATTAAGTAGCTAAGAAAGCACCAAAATGATTTTCATTTCTTTATATGGTACAATGGGAAGGGGAAATATTTATAATCTCGCTCTTGCATATTACAATAGGAGTTTTCTCCACTAATGAGACAATCAACATGTTTTGGATATTCGGCTAGATATTCCCTTATAATTAACAAAGTAAATGACCAGACACGGCCAATCTAAGTGTCCACCCACCGTCAATGCAATCAGCATATTCTCATCTTTCCCCATTCCATAAACACGTTATCATTTGTTCTCAGCATTAATAGATACCACCTTAACGCCAAACGGATAGAAATGACTCGGAATCTAATATCATGAAGCACTTTTACCGATGCAATCCTTCAATAATTGTGCTGCAATTATCAGAAGCTCCACCATCTCAAATCCAGCAGCAGATACAGAATCCATCTTCTCATTGCTGCTTCCTTGTACATTGCCTGGCTCATTGCTGATGCTTTCACCTTGAGATCCTGTCTCTGCTTCTGCTGACCAAATAACTGGCAGGGAGCTTCTCAGCGCAGTCTTTACGAGTATTGCTTCGTTAATAATCTCAGCAAGAGATTCTAAAGTGATGGTATTTGTACCTTCTGAAGTCACTGACTGTTTCGTCTATTGGCATAAACAAAGAATATTAAACAAATATATAATCAATGCAAAAAGAATAAGGCTCCTTTTCATATATAATCAGATTAGGATTCATTTCTAACATATGTTCATATATTCAACGCATTTTCAACATATATTCAACGCATTTTCAAATTTATTTTCAGATCTAAATATGTTTTCTTAGCTATACATATAAATAAATATTCGTATTATATGAGAACATGTGTTCATAATATTATATAAATTTGATAATATGTTCAGTACTAGGAGGGTTGAAAATGAAATTCTACCCATGAAAAGAGTTATACTATGATGCACTTAAATCAAACAATAACAATGTTTAAAAACATATGTAACTGAAACGTGCTTTAACAAACACTCTTGTAGACTAACCTTCGAAAGATTCAGTCGAAGCCTGTGGACTGATGTAGTTAAATGCTCCATACTTTCCATGCTCTCCTTAAGAGCTGCATTTTCAATCTTAAGTCTGAAAAAGACGAGAAATGAAAATAGAGTAATAGTAAGAAATAAGTGAACATGGAGAACGGCCCATCTACATAAACAATCATTTGAATTCATAGAACCGCCCATCTACGTATACATATGATGCAATTCAAAGTAAACTATTCTTTCTCAGACCTGGCAATATCCATGCTGTTGGACCTCCTACTGAATCCATCGTCTTTTGCTTGAACTTCAGATTCATTTAATCTGAAGTCAAGTGAACCAACCCAGCGTGTCAAATTTGCTTTCTTCAGCAAGTTCTTTAACCTTCCATCTCTTTCGGGGGTAACGAGTCTTTTATCCTCAACATCACCTGTTAATCTTTCATCATTGATTTTCTTACTGATTTTCCTGCTCATGCATATCATTTTAATACTACTTTTGAGTTTCAAAGGATTTGAGAGGAAAACATCCACATCCAAAGGTGTATAAACTTTTCAAGAACTCTTACTCTTTGAGCTGTAGATGTTCCTGTTTTAATTGTGCCAGCTCCATTAAAGCTCTCACTTTTTCATTGGTAACCTAAACCAATAAATTAAATGCACCATGAATAAGTCTATTTAGCTGACAACATTATTAATAGATGAATAAACCCCAAAGAGCATGTATAAATATTGGAATGTAAAATTGGACCATGGCATCCATGGAGTTACACTCAATAAGATACCATTACCATACAGAGCCATTGATCGACAACACAATCTTTAAAGGGCAAATATCTGAAACCTACTCTATGGTTAGGAATAAAATCTGTTATATGGTTATTAGTTAAAACATCTGTTAGACCCTTAGTTCCTTTTTCATACCGTCTAAAATTAACTTTGCAAGTTTAGATCATTTTAGATAATTTTTTATATGATTTTACGCCAGCCAATTGTCCTTGATCATTAATTCCATGTATTAGTTCATTCTGATTTTTACATCCAACATTCCAATTAGAAGAACAATGGAAACAAGGAACAAAGAATCTACCTGAAGTAAATTTCTCTGGAGCTCTTCAACTTTTCTTTGAAGAGCTACATTCAAATTTTGATCCAGTAAATGTCTTTCATCCTGCTGTGATAAAAGTAATAATGTTGCAACCTGGAATAAAATCTTACAATTAATAGGACAAAGAAGAACCAGTGACACATATCAAAAGCATGCATTGCATATCACAAAATATAGTGTTAAGAAAATTAGGGGGTGGCAATTGTATCATGTTAAGTGTGTTCATGTTGTGTCAGTGTAGTTAACACATGAAAAAGTTCACAATATCTTTGATCATGTTGTCTATTCATAATCATAACAGTAGAGAATATTAAGACCATTAAAAGTATAAACTACTAGTCTTTGGTGTATGTAGTGCATCAATTATCTATAAAGTAGACACAGACCAAATATGACTCAGACTTTGATAAGATGTAAAATACTAAGATATATGTAATCTCCAACAGAACGAACAAAGTTAACCAAACTGGTGATTTCAAACAAGCTAAACCTAATAAAAGAAAAAAGGGAAAAAAATCAAAATTGTATAATGGACGATACCTTCTCTTGTAATGCCTGTGCAAGAGCTTCGGAAGTATTACCCATTCCAACAGCCATGAAGTCTGAGGAGCTCGGGTTAACCTCCTGTGAACAGTAGCACATAATTAACAAGAAAAATAGAGAAGATTTATGTAATTTCAAACAGAACTAACAAAATTAACCAAAGTAACACCATCAAGAAAGATTAAAAAAAGGAAAAAGGCAAAAATAATCAGAATTGAAAAACAGAGGATACCTTCTCTTGCAATGCTTCTACAAGTGCTTCAGAAGTATGACCCTTTCCAACAGCCATGGAGTCTGAGGAGTCCAGGCTAACCTCCTGCAAGTAGTGGAACATAACTAGCGAGAAGATGAGAGAAGATTTGCAGAGAACAAGTTTACAGATAAGCAAATATAGAAAACTTTAAACTTCAATAAGATATCTCATGCCCTTCATCTACATCATAATTAACTACCTACTTATAATTGAGTTTGTTGAACAAAGAATTTTTTTAAGTAAAATGGTGACTAAGAGCATAGAGCTCTAACTCAATTTTTCATTGTACTCACCGGACCTTTTTCAAGTGAGGTTAGTACCACAGGCAATCAATAAAAAGAGAGAGAATAAAATAAAAGAAAAGAGGAGTTCCATCCTTCATATAAGAACTCGTTTGGTTGTTAGTGTAGCTATCTTTAATGTCTTTAACTCAATCACATTGAGCTCAAAATCTATTTCATAAACTGAAAACCATCATATTGTTTCCCATGTGCAAGGAAATTGATATACCAAAAAGAGACTTTAAAATCACCAGAGACAAATGAGAAACAGCAAATCCTCTTTTGAGTAGAGAAGGAAGAAGGGGCATGGAAACCCACAGATACATACCTGAGATGGTAAGTCATAGTGTACATCAGTACTTAGATGCAGATCTCCACATTCTTTTTCTTCTTGATTTACTTCTCTCAAAGAACGCACCAGATATTGTTCCCTGCTCTCATCAAAGTGCCCAATCTTTTCCTCTATCATCTTAGTAACTGATTTAATATAAGATTTTCCATCATCAAGCAAATTCAAGATGTGAACCCTATGCTGAGAATGGTAATGACATAAGCCAGCAACCCCATCTTTCATTATCTCAACAGCAAGGATCTGCACTCAAGCCAATCAGAATTGAAGTGAAATAACTAAGATGGGAATTGAGCAGACATCTCTAAAGACAGAAGTACTCACTGTCTTCTTTTCAAGTTCACGAACTTTCCTCTTTAAATGCTTTTCGATTTCTAAACTCTACATGCCACAAAAATATCAACTCTTAGAAAGAAGCGATCGATTCAATTGAAGCAAATACAAATAAAAGAAATAATTAAACAGAACAAAATCTTAGAGAAAAAGAAAAGGTCCATACCACCATAAACTTATTTTGAAGATTATCCAGAGAATCCCTCACTGACTCCAGCTCTTCCTCTAAAGCACTCTGTCTGAAGAAAAGTTAATTGATTGCAGGTGGAAAATAGAAACTCAATTCAAAGACCATCTACTAAGTCAGATTAGCATAGCTGTCCAAGCAGGCAAGTATTTCAAATAACTAATGTTACTTCAGAACTTTCAACGCAACATCCCCACTGAAAAAATGAGACTAGGTAATATACTTTCAATTTGCAACAACATATGCCTGAAATGCACGCACAGCCCAAATTTGAATCAAAGTACATTTTTAAGCTGGCTAGGTTAAATTTTACATGCATATCTTAGAAAGCAACAAGAACTGATAGATTAACATTCTTTCTCATTTAATCCAATCTTAAAACATATGATAATGTTACTAACCATAACAGCAAAATCCTAATCATGACATGCCCAATAGGCCAATACAGAAACTAGAAATAGATGTTAATTTATAAATAAGCTTCAAAACAAAAGCAATATGTCATACAAATTTTATATGATACGTCCCATGACACAATGAAGAATTTGGCATATATCATCAGGCTAGCAGCCTAGCTCATCGAAGTCCAGTAATATAATTTATCATCATTAAGGCTACAGCTGTATTTCCGATCTTACAAAAAGAAAACGAAATCAAGATATCCCTGCACAGAGCTCCAAAAACACATTGACTATAAAACTTACAACGTATTTAGCTGTCGATGTATCATTGAAATTCCACATTTCTACAGGATCATGCAAAAGGCATGCACACTTATCATCCCAACTAGTATCCTCAAATGTGCGAAGAGAATGTTGCTTGATCTCATAAAACTTGTTAACAACCTGTAGCAAAGATAGTTTCTTATGAATCAAAGCAATAAAATGATATCAGAGTTCAGTATAACCAAAAGACAGTGAAATATCATCAAAAATTCAAAAGCAGCACAAAGTTCAACTTGATATAACATATGGGATATCTAAAGCAACCGGTGGTAGATAGTCCACCTTTCTTATGATATCACCCAAAGTTATGGTACAAAAAGCATTAATTACGTGAAATAATAAAGAGGAATCCACAGGCAACCACCTTCTTGAAAGCCTCATTCAACTCCTCCTGCTTTGCTAAATCGGTCTGGAGTTTATGAGAACTTTTCTTCTGTTCCGAGCAATCTTCCATGAGCTCCTCCACCCTGTGTTATCAAGAATAGCATGCACAACCAATGTTAAACAAGTCTTCTAGCAATTAGAATCATATCTGTGGTGAAACATGACCAAACATGACAATTAACATTCAGAAAAGAATGTAAATATTACAACTCAATGAAATAACGAAAGTGTATAATGAAAAAAAAAAGTTTCATATTTATACTAATCCGCATTTGATAAGTGCATGCGTTCTCAAGAAATGCTAAGACTAAAACTAATTTGCACCAAAGGATCACATAGGAAAAGTTCTATGATCCAGTAGTAAAACACACAAAACAACCATGGACATACTTTTTCTGTAGTTCATAAAATCTCTGTGCCATGAACTCCTCTTTCTCTTTAGCCTTCTCAGCCTATTACAAGCACTGTAAAATCTTCAGAAAATTACAATGAATGGAAAACTTTTTAAAGCATTGCATGTAACAAAACATTATTAGAGTATTATAAATTTTGGGCTCAAACTCGATAATCGTAACCTCCATTAATGCATTGTCTCTTTCAGCAAAAGCAGCAGCAACACAGCTTTGGAAAAATTTGACCTGCTTCTCTGCTTCCGCATTCTAGAAAAGAAATTGTACAAATTAGACCCACATATATATGTAAATGTCTCTTCAAGACCAAACAACCCTAGGGAATCTTAAAACATCTACCCCTACTGAGCTTCAAATTTATCATGCTTTCGACATACCAGAGTATGAATCAACTACTAAATGCATACAAGTTCGTCTCCTTATGATGACTATCTATGATACTAGATGAATGGGTTACAAGCATAATAAATAATGAACCCTTATTTTTTACTGAAGGCAACCAACAACCATGCACAATTTGTAACAAATAGAATCCAACAAATATTAAATAGATTCTAGGAGGCTATTAATTTTTTCTTTTTAAAAATAGCTCTTATCTACACCTGGAGCAATTGCGAAATTTTTCTTACTTGTATTAAGGTTATTGACATTGTCTATGTCTCTATTTATATCTGCTAAAGTTCAATTAGAGCTAATAGCTATAACTTCCACACAGGAAGTTGTATAATTTATCTAGACAAATCAAGCTTCGAAATCTAAGGAGTAGAGAGGACAGTGAAGGGAATTAGAGAGGGAGAGAGAGACCTTTGCACATTCTGCATTGTGAAGACCAGCCAGTTGGCTCTGGAGACAGAAAAGTGGAGACATTAGGTTGTAAAAATGCTTACATTACCAGCAAGATAAAAGACTTGAAATCTCACTTTGATTCTGTATGCTTCAGACAACTCCTCTTGAAGATTCAGATTATCTCTTGAACAAGCAGCTAACTTCTTTTTCAAGTTCTCAATCTCCTGTTCCAAGCCAGCTGTCCTAGTGGTCGAGGCAAAATATCAATGATTTCTTCAGAAACATAAACAACAATACCTCCCCCTGACACCCACCTCCCCCATGCATGCACATGCACCCTGACCCACCCACTCAAAAGAGAGAGAGAATAAGAAAAGAGAGCATCACTAGACATTAAAGACCAATGAAATAAAGGAATAAATAGACAAGTTATACCTTTGAAAATGCATTTTAGTAGCCACAGCTAGGTAGCTAGGCCCAGCTTGCTGCATACACAATTGCTCAATATCTTTGTGCAATTCATCACGCTCTGCAATATATTAAAAGTACAATCAAGGTGAATTGCTGTAGCATATGGATGAGATGAGATATCAGGCAAATTAAGACACATTTATTGAATAGTCATGGACCAAAAAAATAGTAACTTTGGAACCTAATAAATTAGATGTTCCCAAAGCCCATCTGAAAACGTGAGACTTTCAGTTGCAAATATCACTTTCAAAATATCTGACACAAACCTAACAACATAACCAAGATAAGCATTTGTTTTTGTGCCCATCGACTATTCTCAATTTATTGTCATCACATGTATGTGCAGGCAGTGACTTCTGTATTCATGAGGCCTTCACATATTTTGACCCTATAACATACTTTTTTTTTCCCCAACTCTCTCTTTTTCTGAGTTCTTTGTCAAATCTAGAGTAGAAAACATCTCCTATTGTTTATTATCCAGCAACAAAATAACTCTCACTTCCAGCATTATTGCTAGATACTTTTCCCGCGCCAAATGCAGCAGTTCTAATATTTCTTATTGAAAAATGTTTTAGCACGAAAATATTATTAAAAGGTTAACGAACTTCAATAAGTTCAAATAAGCATAACACTACCAAACATCACTGGAAACTAGATAGCTTCATGAGTTCCATCTTCTTCCTGTTCAGCAATCCAAATTCTTGAAATAAACCAATACTTTGCACTGTAAATGACCTTATTAAGTTCATCCCAATTTCCAATACCACTACATCCAAATACAGTAACAAAAGTGATGAAAAAATGTCTTTGTTCTTGATCTCGCATTACATCACAAATTTACATCCTAATGCCTGTCCTTAAAACAATGGTGTTTAAAGTATGAAAAAATGACCATCAAACTTACAAGTAAAAGTTGCTATTGTACTCTTTTAAGATTACAAACAGAAAAATTACCGATAGCCAAAAGTGTGAAACATTTAACACAATATTTGCAACCATGGAAAAAGAGCACATACCACGTTCCAGCTGTTGGATGTGAAACAGCAAAGACTCAGAATCAACTACGTTTCCGTCCATGCCTGTAATAAAATCATATCATAATAATCAATCATGGAAATATGGAAACGCAAAAACAAACAGCAGACATATAGAAAGCTATTGTCGTGTAGCTAGTAAGACTTTATCTTCTTTTTTTGGTCAAAAGTAAGACTATCTAAACAGTGGGGAAAAAAACAAAAAAACGAAAAAAAGTAGAAAAAAGAAATTGCCTAAAGATGTGCACTTGTTCCTTGATTGAGACATGAAATTAGGAAAAATAACCACTTAGCTACATATTTCATTTCATGAGTTAGCTAGACGTTGTGTAGATAAGTATGGGTAATTAATACAAATTGAATACTTCAAATAAAGACAGCTTAATTCAGGTTAATAATAGTAGTTCATCATCATTCTCCCCCTACCCATTGCGCTTCTTCTAACCCTCCAGTTTTAATTTGAATATACTTTTTTTCTCTAGCTTACCTGCAGCTGTTTTTATGTATTGTTACTACGTTAGTAAACTCTACCCACATGATATTTTCGTAAAGATTAAGTATCAGCAAGTACTATGCATAATTTGTTTAAAAATAAGAAGAAAATTTTAAAAAAGAGAGGGAAAAAAATCTCCCGGTGCGTATTAACCTTCGTAAACTATGCATCAGCATACGAATTGGTTGCTGGTCATATATGATTCCCAAATTAAATAGATCTACAAGTATGTATTACAGAAAATTTCACTCATGAATCAACAAAAGAAGGGAAATTTTAGGGCAAAAAGAGAACAAACGAAAAAAAAATAGAAAGATGAAACGTAATAATCGGTTACCTGAATGAAATTAAAACAAGATAGTGAGACAAATCTCGCGGCGCAAATCCTCAGGCTTTAGTCGAACGATTTGAAGGAAACAACAAAATTGAACTTTGTTTTATGAGTTGGAGGGAGCCATCCCTCATCAAGTGGCGCGCGCGCTCTCTCTTTCCCTCCCCACGCCCCAGCTAGCATGTACTCTCTATAGAGTCTGTATCCTAGAAAACCGGCAATTAAAGTTTTTATAAGGTCCCTATCCGTTGCCTAATTTAGGTTTTATATCTATTTTTATTTACACTGTTTTATAACTAATTATTAAGTATTATATATATATATATTTAAATCACATTATCACCTATTTAATGTAATATTTTAATTAATTAATAATAATAATTGATGATGTATTTATTTTATTTTTAATATTGATTATACTATTCCTATTTAATTAAATTATCATTAATAAATTATTTTTTGTAACAATAATAACTTATATGGTAAAAATATTCTAAAACCTTCTCAATTATTATTGTTAATTTGGAATAACGTGACTAGAGTGCTTAAAATTTATAAAGACAGAATTATATTGATTTGAGTTTTAGATTGAGTTGGCTTATATTTTTATAAAGACGACTTATATTATCTTAATTTAATTTTTATTTTTTAAAATCTTAAAAATTAAACCAACTCATATATATTTAATTTTACATTAATCATTTTATTTATATATGTAATTTTTTAAAATTTTATTTAAGATTTTATTCCCCTTTCATTATTTTTTTCTATTTTTATATAAATATCTCACCTTTCGAACAATTCATCGTTCTCTACTTCTCACCAATTATTTTAACAATGTTCTAACTCATCGAATCACATATAGTTAAGTTTTTATGATTGATATAAATAATAAATTATTAATAATATTTGTATATTTTTTATTATTTAAGGCATTTAAAAAGGTTTAATATCTTAATAATATCAAGATTTTACTTTTGGTACTCATTTTTATTTATATTTTTAGGTAATATATTAGTGGTATATACATTTTAAAATATATATCATTAATGTAATTTTTTATTTAATTAACTATTTTTCATATTTATAATAAAATACATGTGATATTTAAATTATATTTTTTAATAATCAATTAATTAAAAGATGTTCAAATGATATTTTGATCTGATCAATTGATTGATTATCTAGAAACACCTTTTGAATATCACACTTCTATTATTACATATATGGCAAATTCTTAATTAAATTAAATTTTTTTAAATAAGTGTCATTAAGATAATATCTTAAAATTCTTAATAAAAAATAATATCAAAAATAAAATCGTGATATTAATAAGGTAATAAATCTATTTTAAAATTATATTCTAATTTTAAAACTTTATATTTTAATTAATTAAAATTAATAATATTAAGAAATGATTAAAATCAAAAATATTATAATTAAATTAATATTAAAAAATAATACACTATTTAAAAAATTAATAATCAAAATTTATTAAAAAAATGAATATTCCAAACTAAAAAAAATGGTTCTACTTGCATTAGTTTTTCAGACTTAATAATTTAAATTAATTCTCATTTTTAGAAAATCCATCATATTAATTTAATTTTAACTTTTATTTAAAACAAAATCCAACTCATATGCGGGAACCTAGTCAATATGTCGTTACTCTGTCTACTTTCTTAAATGAAATGAAAACACGTGATATGAATAACTAACAATTGGAGTAAACAGAAGCAAGAAGAGGGCATACTGCAAGGTATGAATTCACGCTTGTCGGGTTATTTGGAATTTCTTTAAATTAATTCAGTTTGTATTAATTGAATTTTAATTTTAATTTAATTCATCTAGTAAATTATTAGTTCTATTTCAAACCAAAAACCAGTCTAAATTAACTTGAATTGATCCAAAATTTTATTTATATGTAATTATTCGTAGAAAATTATAAATTATTAGAAGGATCGTAAAGAGAGTCAATCTCGTCAAATTCATATATATATATATATATATATATTATCCTCAAGTGTCAACACTCTAATAAAACGATTATATTTGACTTGTAGTTAAATCTTTTGTCATATGATGAGATTATATATGTGTTTTCTACGATTCATTTCTTCATGTCTTCTCTTATCAGATCTTACACCTTAGACGCCCTATTAGAGTCATATATCTAGGGCAACTCATATGCTATAATCATCTTGTGTGAGTATACCTTAGCCACATGAGATACCTGATATGCAATACTAAAACATTAAATCCCTTTTATGAATTTTTGTACGTTACTATCTTGTATTTATGCAAGTAATTCTACTTCGATTCATTTAGAGAATTTGTCAATAACTATAATGAGAAAAATTTTATGGGCTATAGCGACATGAATAAGACTTCCTATGTTTAGTCCTTGTGTTTTGAAAGGGCCATGGCTTAATAATAGTCTTCATTTCATGTGCAGGCTTATGAGGTACATTGACGTGTCTAACATCTATCACACCTTCGAGCATGATCGATGCACTCTTTTTACAAATTAAGTCAATAATAACCTTATTTCATGATCATTTGTGCGAGTATTATTCTCTCGTATATGCACCACAATGACCTTAGTGTAACTCTCTTGTTATGAGTAAAGCTTCCAAGGTATAAAGGCACTTAAGCCATGGTTTTTCAAAAAAATTGACAAAGAATTCCTTTTAAGAATAGTGTAATTCTTGGACTTCATCCATGTTCTTTCGTGCTTCTTCCTCGTTTGTGTGAAGATTTCCTTCAATAAGGTATGTGGTCATCCATGAAGCACGTTCGTAAATTTAGGAAGAGTAGGAGTAACGAGGTATATCTTACGCACATCGTGTGGGTGTATTTCGAACACATGGAGTATCTTAATATACAACACACAAGCAATATTAATTTATCTTTTTTACCTTATTTAATTTGAAATGTTATGAATTTTCTTATAATTTTTAATCTAATTAGAATAATAAAGGTTTTGAACAAAATTAAACGTACAAATAAAAAATTTGTTATAAGTTTTTACAAAATTTAAAAGTAAAAGTTTCAAAGCCATATAAAACATCCCAATGAATCATTGCCTAAAATTAAAATAAATGAATGTTTTAAACTTAAACTTCATATAATTGTATTTAATGATAACATAATATATTTACACATATAACTAAAAATAATAAAATTATAAGTTAATTTAATAAACCTACGAACAAATCAATAAATTTATCATAAGTATTTTATATGAAATTATTCATAAATTAAAAAAAAACTAACATATCTCAATTTTAAATAAAATTAAAAAACGTTCATATAACCAATCATCTTCATTGTTGATAAAATACTACGTAACTATTATCAACAAGTGATTAAATGAAAAAAAGTTATAATAAATATAAATATAACAAATATTTCATGACAATAATTAGTAAACTTAATATATAGAAAAAATTATAATAATAATATACAACAATAATTATAATTTTTTATTTTGTGTGTTACCAAATTTAATTTGTTCATGTTCGATTTATGTTTTTCTATTTATATTCGATTTAAACAATCAAATTGTAACATAAATTATGACCCCAATCTTAACTACTTCACACCATTTCAAGTATCTTTTATCAATAAATTGTAAATGTGTAATATTTTTTACACAATTTAATCATAATTCTTAAATTTTAAAATTACATTTAACTTACAAAATTAATATAATATTAATTCTATTAAATTATTTAAAATATTTAAGCTATTTTTTATTATTTATTTATTTAACATATATTTTAAAATAAAATAAGGATAAATATACGTAAGAAGAAAAAATTTTAATTTAATTATTAAAAATATATGTACTTAATATTAAGATTATATTAATCATTAAGTTTAAAAATTAATCAATTAGGTTACTTTTTAGATAAAAACCCTCTATTTTTAAATAAAGTCACAATTTTAATTATTTACTTATAAAACATTATTCTTTATACAATACAACTTTTAATGCATTTATTAAATATCATAACTGATTTTTAAGGAGGGTCTTTAAAAGGTCTTTATGTATAAAAAAAATTAAAATTAAATTAAAATTTCTTATAATTTTTTAACAATAATATTATAGAATTAGTGACATGTTTAGTTGATAGGGATGAGAATTGAAATAGAATTGATTCAATAAATTTTTATGTTTAGTTATTTTGTAAATTATAAATGAAATGAAATTACTTCTAAGGAATTCATTTCTAAACAATAAAGAATAATAATTCCATTATCTCTTCGTAATGTTTATTTCATTTTCATATTTATTTTTATTTTTAATTTTGGAGATATGTAAATTATATGAAGGCAAATAATTAACAATTAGATGTTATTTTAATAATAATTAAAAAATAAATAATTTTAAATAATAATTATTTAAGAAAAATAATTTTAATAATAATTTTAAAAAATAAGTAATATTAAATAATATTTTTCGGTAATAATAATAGTAAGAAATAGAGATTGGTAATAGGAAAGAGAAAATGATGGAGAAAAAAAAAGGAGATGAAAGGCAGAAAATTGAGAAATAATTAGTGAGAGAAGGAGAAGAAAGAGAAAAATGGTAGAAAAATAAAAATAAAAATATTACTTTGTAATTGTAGGAGGTCAAATGAACTCGTTTTTATAGTTATAAAATTAAATAGTATAAATTCTATAATTATAATACCAGTAAAACTAAATACTCTATAATATATATATATATATATATATATATATATATATATATATATTAAATTATGTATTTTAATTATTAAACATTATTTTTATAGTTTTTGATGTGAGGATTAAATAACCTGTATCTTATTCACTATCAGCATTCTTACAATTATGACTCACATAATCTTCTGGACTGGACAATCACTTCCCCACCTACCAACCACATGAGTTCGTATTCCCTGTATTTGGATACAACTATTGCCGTTAAATCTCATAATGGTGGCTAAACGGTAATAGCTGGTAAACGAAATTTTTTTATACAAATTTTTTTGGTTATCTATTAGGAGAGAGATAGAGATATAGATAGACAACAGAGACTTAAAAAAAGACAGAGTTACCATGATAATAAATAACATTAAATAAGATACGGAAAAAAAAAATCAAAATGAAACCTGGTAGCCTAGTTTTCTCCAAATACAGTCAATGTCAGAGATATGCTCAGATTGATCAAGTGGTTTACATTATTGAATGTATGTTACATCATTATGTAACTTAGAACGGTTCATAGATGGTGAGATTCATGCTACAAATTTTTTTTTCTTCCTTTTTTCTTTCACACTATAATTAATCACTTTTTCCTTTAATATATATTTTTATATTAATTAATTATTCTTACTTCGAGGATTTTCTAAATTTACTAATAAAAATATGAAATAGATTTTATTATTATGATATATATATATTATTTAATATTTTTAATAAATTTATGAAATTAAATTTGTTTAATCTCATCCTTTTTTAAATCGTTTAAAATTATCTTTAATAATTTTATATTTATTATAAATAACTATAATTATTTTACATAAATATATTTCATTATTTCTATGATTTTATTCATCATTTATGTTTATTAAAAATAAATAATATATTGTCAAAACATTGTGTTTTCTGATAATCATAAGATGTATTCCATTATTATTTCTGTTCTGTTTTTACAAGAGTTTACAATGTATATAAGGAAAACGAAAAATTAAACAATAACCATAAACCCGACATCCAGGCTTTTACCCACTAATATTATCACCGCCCATGTTTTACTCCACGAGACATTTGCCTGGCCACAAGTTATAAGACACACCAACACTCCTCCTCAAGTCGTGCATATATGTCTCTTATGCCTAACTTGTCAAGTTGAGCTGTAGGTTCCTCGCATACGATTTTGCGGAAGATATCACCCAATTGATCTTCCGATTTAACAAATGGAAGCTTAATAATCTTTTCTTCAAGATTCTCGTTTGATGAAGTTCCATCCACTTCAACGTGCTTCGTGCGATCATGTTGAACTGGATTGTGAGATATGGCAACGGCCGCTTTGTTATCACAAAATAAGTTCATTTCGTGCAGTTGTGAGCAACACCACTTTCGCTAAGTTTTTTCAACCAAAGAGTCATATTCCTCGACCATTCCTCGAAATTCAGCTCAAAGACCGGATAAGGCAATTACATTTTGCTTCGCTTTCTCCACGTGACAAGATCATTTCACCTAAAGTAAAGACCCAAATAAAGAGATTTCCTATCCTTCATATTCCCCGCCCAAATCAATCAGATATCCAAGGACTTCCAATCGACCATTCTTTGAAAACATAAGTCCTTTCCTGTGAGGATTTTAAGTAACTAAGCATTCGTACGATCGCATCCATATGGTCTTCACTGGGCAAAGGTACGAATCGACTCACACACTCACAAAGATAAGCAATATCGTGTCGAAAGGCGAGATAAAATATACGAGTTTACCTACTAACCGTTGATATCTCTCACATCTCACGGTACTCGTCCACATATTCTCCGAGTTTATGATTTTGAACCATTGAATATCGACAAAGTTTACAATCTAAGAAGTCCCGCCCGCAAGAGTCCGCAGTATATTTCCTTCGGGGAAAGACATATGCTCTTGTTTTGATCTTGTTACCTCAATACCTAAAAATATTTGAGCCCTCCTAAGTTCTTCATTTCAAACTCATTTCGACAGCTTGTTTCTAAAGCTAGAGATTTCTTCTTTATCATCCCCCGTAATGATCATGTCGCCTACATAGACTATAAGTACGTCATATCTTCCCTAATCTATGTTTTGCAAAAGAAAGATGATCGTATTGCTTTGTTGAACCCATATTTCTTCATTGCCGAACTCAACCTACCAAACCACGCTCGAGGTGATTGTTTTAGTCCATACAATGCTCGTTGTAATTTACATGCAGCTTTTTTTCTCGATGTAACAAGATATCCCTGGATATCCATGTAAATCTCTTTCTTCAAGGTCGCCATGGGAAGGCATTCTTCACGCCAAGTTGGTGCAATGGCACAATCTAAATTTGCCGCAAGAGACACAAAACTCTCGCGCTTTTTAGTTTAGCCACAGGTTTCTTGATAATCTATCCCATGTTTCTCGTGTATATCCTTTGCTACAAGCCTCGCCTTGTAACGATCAACTAACCCATCCGCTTTATACTTAACGGAGAAAATCCACTTTGCATCCTACCATCTTCCTCCCTCGAGGCAACTCGCTTAACACCCATGTGTTATTCTTCCGTAGAAGGCCTCAAATTCCTCTTTATAGCCGAGTCCATTTTTGGATCGATAAGGCTTCTTCAATGCCATTCTTAATTTGACACGATGGCAGTGCTTTCAGGCAAATGCCCCGACAGGTTCGATAACCTCGAAAGAGATACACCTACATTATCGATACTGGGTTGTCGTTCTTCTCTTCTCGGGAGTATCGATTCGAGTGTTTACCTCGATTGTCTCGAAAGGTAAAACATAACCAACAGATGTATCTATAGCATTACCAGAAAGCGTGATAGGATAGCTTACCTCCGTGAGTTGTTCTCACAGAGGATCATCGTGGGTACTAGAGAATGGTGAGGGTACATCAACCACTTCATCTTCCTGAGATTCAAGTACTACTTCGCCTTCCGCCTCGAAGTTCAAGCTCTGTTCAGATACTGCTCCTCCATATTATTGGCACGATCCGAGTACGTTGACTTCAGGTTCAATATTTCAACATCAAGCCAATTTCGTTCTTCACCATAACTCTCTCCCGAAGAGTGAATTGGATACCTGTGATGGGAAAAATATTCTGATTCGAGGAAAGTGACATCCACGTGTAGTATAAAGGTCTTTAGTAATTGGATCATAACATCTATGACTTTTTTGTACACCATACCCTAAGAATACACATCTGACAAAGACACTGATCCAACTTAGTTCGTTGATTTTTAAGAGGTGGACAAAACAACACATCCAAAGATTCGTGCATGAAGCATCAAAATAGTAGCAAAGCGAAGGATCGATAACACTTTAACGGAGTCCTAAATTGTAAGGTCTTTCAAGCGGCATTCGATTCAAGAGATACACACCGTAGTAAAGATCACTCCAATATTTATTAGGCATACGTGCACCGATTAGTGTGCCCGAGTCAGTTTCTAAAATATGCCGATTTTTTCTCTCTCACAGCCCCATTCTCACATGGTTTCATGAATACGAGGTTTCACGGAGAATAACACGGTTACAAAGTATGTCCGGACTAATTGTTGATTAACATATTCCCTCCATTATCGTGACCTAAGTATCTTAATTTTTTCGTAAAAATCGTGTCCGAACCATGGTGTGAAACATGTGAAATGTAGCAAATACTTCATCTTTATGTTCGAGCAGTAAGCCACGTCATTCGTGTGTACAATCATCAACAAAAATAACAAACCAACGATGACCCGATGACGTAATGACCGGGGAAGCGTCCCCAAACATCGAATGTACCAAAGCAAAAGCGAGTCTACACTTTTATTCACAAGCTCATAGGATAAGACGCCCTATGACTTTCACAGATACAAGTATCACATTTGAAATCAATGTGTGATATTTGAAAATAAACCGTGGGAGAGTGTGCTTAAATACCCGAATGATGGATGCCCAAATCTACGATGACATAGCCAAACTGCTGTCCTTGTTACCAACAAGATGCTGTACGTGATCGCTCTTCCCGAACCGAGGTCATCCACATAATATAGCCCTCCTCTCCTAGTACCACGCCTAATGATCTCCTCGAGAATATCCCGTAGAAGGCAAAAAGTGTAGTACATCAATACTACACGCTTAAGGTCTCAAGGACTCGACTGCACATTAGCCTGCCTTGGACAGAGAAGGTACTAGAAAAGTATTAGATAATGATAATGAAGGAGATAAGGTCACCGTCTCAGCCTCAGTAATCTGGATAAGTGACCCCATTTTGCATTGGCAACACGAATCCGTCTCTGGCAAGTTGTATTGATAGATCGTCAGTCAAACGTCACGTGATCTCGTAGCTCCGCAGTCCGTAATCCAATCCTCTTTAGCACTACGAAAGGTAGAGATGTGAAATGCTTTACTTGAAATACCCGGATCTCCGGGAAGATTCTACCGGTAGCGAGGATAGTGAGGCATTATCGGTAGCCACAATGCCGCCCGCCGTGTCCCGTTTCTTTCCGTGCTTGAAGATCATTCCACCATTCCGATACCATGTAGTTTGAAACAATTTTCACGGCGTGTTTGGAGTTTCCGCACGGCCACATTTCATGTCAAGAGATGGTGGATTTCCCGTGATTTCTTTGCTACCCACAGAAGGTCCCTTGCTGGCATTAGATTACGGTGTCCTCGACCCCTTTAAAAGCCATAATCGCTCCGGTGTCGTATCTACACCTCGTGATCATCACCGTCTCCGTCGACTCCTCTTCCTCATGATGAATCCACAGCTTTGCTCCACCCGTAGGAAATGGTTTTATCTCAAGCACATCACTTCGAAGCCTTTATCCAATCTATCATCAAGTCCATCGAGTGGGTGCATATACTGATCTTCCCGTACGAATGAGGCTGTATTTTTCAGATATCAATCGCACACTCCATTGGATTGGACGACGGAAATCAATTTCACGCCACAACCCTCAGGTCATTCAGAAGTATTTTTCAATGATCCACCTGCTTCTGCATTTGTGCAACTCGACGGCCAAGATCATACACTTCGAGACGTGTCTCCGTACCACATCACAAGAGTGGTGGCAGTAATCCCAAACTTGTCTGCAATGGGAATCGAATAAAATTCTGCAATCGGCATCCATCGACCGATCAACCATCCTTTAACAATGGCATTTTCACAAGGCCATCTCCGAACGAGGGGCTCAAGCCAAAGCAGGTCGAGGAAATTTCATTGGATATATCCGCTATGTCTTTGCTGTAGATATACATCTCTACCACCTGGACCACAAGGCATAGTGATCCTCCCAACTTGATACTAATCGCGCCGACGTCGCCACGGAGGTCGAGACAACAGCTCGTTGTAACTTCCTATTTTCGTCACAAGTCTTCCAATATGAAATCGTAGTTAAATCTCTAGATTCCGCCATGAAATCTAAAATTTTTTTTCTTCCTTTTTTCCTTTTTTTTTACAAAATGTGCACTATATAAATTGAAAAAAAAAACAATTCTTAACCCTAAACCTAATTTCTTCTCTCAACGGCGCCTCTTCTCCTTCCTACGCGATTTCTGTGAGATGGTCGAAAGCCGTTTCTTTCAGCGCCGAAAGTGCTCTTCCTCTGCTTCTCTCAAGGCTGCCTTTCGTTCCTTGGTGCACGGGCGCCCTTTTCCTTCCCTCGATTCTCAGGCGACCGACGCTTCTCTCCTATCGTATTCATTGAAATGGTGCATTCAACAAGGCGAGCTGCAGAGGTTCGTAAAGTTTTACTCGTCACATGCTTTCCTCGCGAGCTCTAGCCGAAATGATAGTTTTCTCTCGGGAAAATAGGTATCATTAATGCTCCTCTCTCTCTTTCCTTCTTCTTCTTCTTGTTCGTTTCTATTCTCGATTTTAATCGTGGAAAACGTCTCTCTTTTTCCTCTTTTTTTTCAATATTGCAACTAATTGGTTTTTTTTTCAACCCTATACACAAAAACAACGATTCACGCCAATGAATTCCGCCTAAAAACACCGACTTGATTTTTTTTTCCGTAATCCACTTCTACTACAGACAACACCGTTAATCAATCTCTGTGATTCATTTTTTCCTTCAAGGAATTAGCTGGTACAAGCTTTCACGAGTAAACCAGGATCGCTTACACCGTAAATCGAGATAAAACGAAGGTAAAGTGTAAACTTAATGGTTACACCGTAAATCGGAATCAAATTTTCTCGAGAACAAACAAGATAATAGGTAATTCCATACCTGGCTCGATACCATGTCAAAACATCAGGTTTTCTCGATAATCATAAGATTTATTCCATTATTATTTGCCTCGCTTTTACAAGAAGTTTACAACGTATATAAAGAAAACTAAAAATTAAACAATAACCATAAAACCCGCACATCCGTGTTTTATTGGCCTCCACTAATATTATCGTCTTCCACGCTTTACTCCATTGAAAGATTTCTCCGCCACCATATAAGACACACCAACATATATTTCATCTCATTATCATTCTAATCTATTAAAAATTAAATTGAATAAAATAAAATAAACTTACAAAATTAATGAATGATAAATATGTTAATAAAATATCCTATATCAATTTATAACTCTAATTACATAAAAAGCGCGTTCCCATATAAATCTTAAACTTATAGTCTACCAAACTAAAAGCAGTACTGAACCCAGCCATCATACTACATATAACGACAGTATATTAGGCCAAAAATTAGTCAAACACAAATTGCTTTATTATAATAACATTTTTATTAAAATATATTTCTTACAATTAAATAAAATGCAATTAAAGTGTGAACATGTTTAACATAATAATTCTGACAATCAGCTAACTTTAGTTTGTTTTTGGTTGAAGACTTAATAAGATTGTAGTCGCTACAGAACTAGTGGCAGCAAGAGAAGGAATTAATCATGACTTATATATTTGCCGTCCAAATGGGATTATATGGACAGTAACTCAGTGTCCACTAAAATTAATGATAAATCAAAAATATTATACCTTTTATATCATGTCATGTATATGTTATAATTATTTAAAAACCAAAAAAAGAAATTCACTTTTTAAATAATACTGATTCAAAACACAGCTTAAAAAAACTGAGTGCAAAAATAAATTTAAATTTGTAAGATACTAATAATGTCACCGTTGTTTGTCTTTGTTGCCTTCAAATTTTCATTATAGTTTAAGTAGAGAAAGTAGTCTGTCAGCCTCAATTGTCAGCCTGTCATAACGTGCTTCAATCCAAGAGATCAAAATGCAAAAAGCAAATTTCTATGCACAGAATATAAAAAAGGGAAGATTCTTTGTCTCTAATAAAAAAGATATAAAAAACAATAAACATCCATCGATGGTATCCACAGTCACAAGTTTTTATCAAAACTAACGACACAACAAATAGAGAGGAACGAAAAAATAACATCGAAAACAGAGAATGGAGATAGACAATTCCAACTGACGATGGAGACCACAAATCGGCAGACATACTCAACTTCCCATCAAAAACAGGCTTCGAGTAGACAACAACAGCAAAGAGCCGCCAAGCTGCAGTATTTACAAAATAATAATAAAAAAAATCAGAATCAAAAATAGTAAAAACATCATGATTTTTCCCAGGAAAATATAATCAAAAATAGTATTAAATAGGTATAATACTCAAATTATTTTATCTCTACTTCCTATTAAATATTATTTTTTCATAAAAAAAATTACACTAATATTAAATTTTATTAAAATAAAATACTACGATTTTTTTTATTTAGATAAAGGTAGGTTATAAAAAACTCTTTATTACCTAAAATATAGGTTAATTTAATCTTTTTATTAATAAATAGTTTAATTTAATCACATAACTCATGAAAATAAGGTATTTTATTAAAAATATATATTTTAATTTTAATTAATTATAGAATTAAAATATTTATTTATAATAATTATAAGATTAAATATATTTATTTTTAATATTAATATAATTTATAATGTCTAACACAATAATAAATTGATTCATTTAAAAAAATAAATTAAACCTATTATGTCCTTCACCCATTTTTTTTTTCTTATACACAAAGTGTTCTCTTCATTTTACATTTTGCTATTTTTTCTTAATATTTAATTTCCTCACTTTTAAATTTAATAATTTAATCCAACTCAGTTATTTTTTAATTAAATTTAAGGCATATTGTTAAAAATTTAACTAAACATTCTCCTAATTTTTTTACTCATTTTAAACTTTGATCCCCTACCTTTCACACATTCTAAACTTTGATCTTTGAATTTTATTCATTCTAAACTTTAATCCCTTAATTTTTATTCATTTTAAACTTTGATCCTTTAATTTTTTTTTCTAAGATTTGATTCTATCCTTTTAAATTTGATAATTTAAATTTTAATAGTTAATTTTCAATCAAATGACTCATGTATGAAACACATGATATCCATTTTAATTATATTTCTTTTGTGAAAACTAATATTGTATTAATACAATATTAATATAGCTTACAAAATAATACAGCTTACATACAAAAAAAAGCAATATTAAATCACATTAATATTGGTTCAAATTTAATAATTCAAATTATTAAATTAATAAGAAAAAACTACAAATGATTTTTAAATTTTTTCACATTCTATGCTTTAATCTATTTATTATTTATTATTTTATAATTTAATCACTTCACTTATTATTTTTCACATTTATTTTAAATTTGAGACCAAGTTGAAATCAATTTTAAAAGTATAAAAAATAAAGAAACTAAGTGTAAACACTACAAATTAAAAGAATTAAATTGTAAGAAAAAAAGTAAGAGATCAAAAGGTAAAAATTAAAAAAATAAACAATTTTTTTAATCAAAGTATAGAATATAGAGAAAATTTAAAATTTATTTGTATAATTCAACCTTTTAACAACATAATGATAAATTTGACTAGAATATATGTAACTTTTCTCGTATTGGTATTATTAGTACACCACAAAATTATTAGTTAAAATAGCTACACGTGAAGTTTTAATACCAAACGTTATATTTAATTAAAAATTCACAATTTAGATAAAAATTATCAAAATTAAAAAATTAGAAATCAAATCTTAAAAAAATAGTTTAAGAATCAAAGTATAAAATGAATAAAAATTAAGAGACTATTTCTGTTGTTTAATCAAGTTTTTAATATCAGAAATTTAATTTAATTAAGAATTGATGATTTGGATGAAATTTGTCAAATTTAAAAAGTTAAAATATTAAATTACTTAAAAAATCTACGTGTAAAATGAATAAAAGTTAAAAGAGGTAGGATGTTGTCTACTTTTTTTTTTGCTTTTTTCATTTTTATCTTATTCCCTCTTCTTTAGATAGTTTTTAAAACATTCCAAATGGTTAATCTGAAGCTAAAACTTTTTTTTTATTTGCTGAAACTAAAGTCTAAAACGTTGATTAAGACAAAACGTCCAAAAGATAAAACAATGCAAAAGCTTCATATCATTATTTATTATTTAAAAAAATTGGAATAAACATCTGACTTTTTTAAACTATTGTACAATCTTAAAAATACAGCATATTTTCGTTGACACAATCAATATAACTGCCACAGGCTTCTCTTTAATTTCATAAAAAGGGTAATTCTGAGAATTTCATATAATCAAATCCGCCATCAAGTAGGTTGGCAATTTTCCGAAAAGTAACGACGGAGATAGTAAAATAAAAAATAAAATATGTATTTTATAATATAAAATAAGATAAAAAACGAAAATGATTTTACTTCAATAAATATATAAAAATATAATTTAAATTAATCATAAATAATATTTTATATTTTATAAAACATAAAAAAAATTATTAAATTCTAAAAATTTAAAATCTTATAATTATTTTGTAATTTTTTTACAATAAAATTAAAAATTAAATAAATACTCGTTCATCATTAAAAATTCTTAATATATTTTTAATTTTTTTTTAAATAAAGATAAAAAAGATAAATTTTAAATTGTGAATGATAAAGGTAGAAAAAGGAAAGAAGAAGATTGCCGATTACGTCCCCCGTTCATAAAGAAAAAAAAGAAAAAAAAATCAAATTAAATATATAAAAATCTGAGTCATCAATTCATCATATAATCCAACCGAGTTGGCTTTTCTAAACTCAGCGTAAAACCAGATCGACTTAGATCTGAGTCATCCATCGAGTTTAAACCAATGAGATACTAATAAATACCGAGAGAGAGATAGAGGGAGATAGAGAGAGAGCATACCAGCCTTCCATCATACCAGAGCTTTGTTTCTGTTGCTGAGGAGGAGGCTGAGCGTACTGTGGGGCATAAGGTGGCGGATAACCTTGTGGTGGATAACCTTGTGCTGGATAACCCGCCTGGGGTGGATATCCTTGTGGTGGATATCCCGGTGGTGGATAAGCATCCTTAGGTGGTGGATATCCCTCCGGTGGATAACCTATTTAATCATATCCAAACAAAATCAGAATCAAAATTTCAAAAAAGAAAAAGTCAAAACTATTCAAAATTAACCAAAGCAAGCATATTTAATTAAAAAAAGAAAATTAAAAGGCATCAAGAAACAGATCTAAGAAACCTTGTGGAGGTGGGACGCCAACCGGAGGTTGTTGCTGATTGTAATAGCTCATTGGTGGTTGATTTTCTATTGACGGAGGTTTAGAGAGAAGAGAAGGAGAGAAGAGAAGGAGAGAAGTGTCGTTGGTGTTCCGTGTGAGGCAGTTTATTATTATATTTATATATAATATAAAAGAAAGAAACTGAAAGTGACTTACTACCGGTGGTATGAGAATGCAAATAAAATGTAATACTTGTCTTGGGTAGTGTCCTAACAGATATATTTACTATAAATATTAATAAAGTTTTACGGGAAAAGTATTTGTACTTAGTTACATACCACTTTTTTCTTTTTTCGTTTTCGTTGTTTATTTAAAAAATAAAATAAAATTTTATACTAGTTAATTTGCATATATATATTTTTTTTCTTCTTTTATTTTTTTATCACGTGATCGCAAAGAATTCGTGATTAATTAACGACAAAGCGACAAAGCGTGTAATACAGATAGACATTGTACATTCTACCCCCACAATATTCTCCTAGCTAGTATATATTATTTTAATGTGTTAAATTTGGGTCTAATTCCATCTCAAAACTTAAGTTGTGAGATGAAGGATTACCTTTATTTATATGCTCAACGTGGACGCGATCCCTAATCGATGTGGGACTTTAACACTCTCCTTCACATCGACAAGGGTTTGTCCCAGGCAAGCGGAGATGTTGAAAGCTTATGGACACGTGGCAGAATCATCACCATGCGATTTAAACAATGACCGATAACTCGCTTTGATACCATGTTAAATTTGGGCCTAATTCCATCTCAAAATCCAGGTTGTGAGATGAAGGATTGCCCTTATTTATATGCACAGCGTAGACACGATTCTTAGTCGATGTGGGACTTTAACATAATGATTGAAATCTTGCTTATTACCAAACAAATGTAAACAAAATTAAGTATAATCTCACCTTTACTTACGATTTAATCACAGGCACGCATTATTTGTCATGTTCATAAACATACACAAAACAATTCGACAAAAAAATAAAAAAAAACTTTTGCACATGAACACTTAATACCATATAGTTTTCTAAGCTCAAGTAGACATGAATCACGAATCTTGGATGAAAACAGAAATAGAAGGAAAAGGTCTACTATCAATCTCTACTTTTGGTTTGAGAGGCTTTAGTTATTTATCTTATTGATATGTTTTAATTGCTTCTAATTAAATATTTATATCTAAAATAAACAATAAAATTATCTATCATGTATTAATTAAGATGACGTTATAGTTTAATTAATATGTACGAAGATATAGTTTTAAGACACTTGGTAGATAACATCAAAATCGTTCTGTTACGTTTTCACAATAATCATGGTGAGTTGTTATAGGAAAAATATAATATTTATTGAACTAAATTAATAATTTGAAATTATACCATTACTTGTATACCTCTGCATATCTTGTTAAAAAAAAAAACTTTTATTTTTTAAAAAAATGATGTCATTGCATACGTGAAAATTACTCTAGAAATATAGTAGGAATGTTCATATGACATTGAATGCCCCCGTTAGCTCAAGTAATATTCACCGGGACAATAACACCATTTTTTCAATTTTATTTATCATTTTATTGTTATTTTGGATTTAATCATCACTGAATATAAAAACTAATGCACTACGAATCTCATTTTAAAATTAATGGATTAAAGTATCACTAAATAAAAGAGTATAGAGATTATAATGTCAAAATAACTAAAAGATTAAAATATCCCAAAGATGAGGACGCAAGGGTTCTTCACCGAGTACAATTTTTGGGTTGGAAATCCTAACTAAGTGGGTTTGATGATGTTGAATCTTTTGCTAAGATGTATTATAAAGTTGTAAATCAGTGTCAAATGGAAATTTTATCTTCAATTCTACGGTTATCACAGGATATGAACAACTTCTAGTTGCCACATTTGAGGGGTGAATGAAACTTTATGCAGCCAGCTTTTGTGAGGTTTTGAAACAATATATAAAGTTTATAAGTTGAGATGGATATTGTAGTTAACATCATGCTGCATGATAGTGGTTATGTGCCCTCTGCATAGGGGTGAACAACAGATTTAAAGTTATCTATCATGATAATATCTAAGTTGAATTTGAAGATTTTTAATTCGAATTCGATCCGATAATGTAATCAATTCGAATCAATTTGAATTCGAACATATCGTATTTTTTGAATCGAATAAGATTATATTGATATTGAGATTTACTTATTAATTATTATCATATATAAAACACAATATACACAACATGTAAATTTTTAAATTTGTATATTTATAATAAAATTTATTATTTATAATTATAACTAAGAAAATCAAAAGAATACGAAACATGTTTATATAATTATTAAATTATTATAAAAAATATATATTTAGTTTTAAACTAAAATTATAATCTAATGTAAGTATGATATATATAATATTTAAATATAATATATTATAAAATAAAATATGTATTTTTTATAATGTAATAATGATTCGATCCGAATCAGATATAATGAATTATAAAATCTGTCAATCTGAATATAAAATTTATTAATCTAATTCGATCCGAATCCGATAGATTAGATCGAGTTTCTCAATTTAAACGAATTGATGAAATTATTTGTTCCCTCTTATCCCTCTAGTTCATCCTCGTATATACTAGGGATTTTTGTTTTTTTCTCGGTATATCAATTTACATATACAGTGAATATAGCACTACTTTTTTTCTTCGAAAATCACCTGGTATGGGTTCCAGATCATTGCATGAAGTTCACAAAGGCATTTGAGTTAACATTGCTCCAACCTTTTCTTCCAATTGTTTGGATTTCAAAAAATTTGCGATCATAAGACTGAATTTTTTTATTTATTTTTTGCTTTCATACTCCCATATTGTTTATCTATCTGCTGATTCTAAAAGATGAAATACACACTTTCAACGAAGAGTCTCAGAAGAGAGGGACACAAATTACTTGGGAGTATGCAGGCTACTCTCACATGGATATTGAAAAAGGCAAAGACTTGGTAGTAACAACAGATTTCTGCCAATTCAATGATAACTTGAAAGCTACTTCAGAACCACGGCAGCATTTCTCAAAGCCAGATAACGCTGCACATACTCATTAGGGAGTGATCTCACTTGCTTGAACACCTCTGCGCTTGCAAATCGAAGGTTGGTCCTAGGGTCATAATAAGGTGCCTGTACAATAAACATAAGCATCTCACGTAGTAGCAAAAGGTTTTAAGCATCATCCCAGACCCAAAGCCGTAGAAAAAAAAGAAGAAAAAAAAAACTAGTTCCCAAGTTGAAATCTTCACAAATTCAGCAGACATGCTTCTGTGCGCTAAAAGTCAAACGATATTTTAAGGTTATATCAAATGCCATTGGAATGGAAGACCATTTAAATTATCAACTTGTCAATCAATATACTCGTCCTAGAAGGAGGGAACAATAGAATTTGATTAGCATCAAAGGATTAGCCAATAGAACTTAGAGAGAAATAAAAGCTGGGTTAAGGGAAAAATTTTCTATGAAACCAGGGCACCGATGAGCCATACATATTTCACCACCATTTTATGCTTTCCGGACTTTGCTGACATTTTAGCTTTTAAAATGATGTGGGGATGATGTGCGGCCTATGTTACTAGTATTGGTAGCCACACTTCACATAAGTATCTCTTGGGTTAAAAGGGTCAAAATTGCTTCATAACAAGAATAAACTTAAAATCAAGGAAAGACTATAAAAGGGGATAGGGTGCAGTTATAAACAGGTTATTTGTCATCTAAGTGCAGGCACATTTCCAAGGTTTCAAACAATGCAATATTCAGATGTAAAAAATGCTTTCAGAACTTAATGGTTTAAAGTGTTAATAGATTGGTTGTCGACTTTCCCTGAAAAAAAATGCAAAAATAAAAATAAAAGCATGCATGTACTTTTTGGGAGATGGGTTTGGAGAGATGTCTTATATCTTTGGAACTAAATATAAGATAAGGTGGAAATAGAATTAGTTTATATAAAAAATGAGGTAAGAATGATAAAACTAAAAATACGGTTGATTGTTTCCAAAAATTAATTGCGAAAGCATACCTCAAATCCTGTAATATCACAGATTTTTTTGCAGGGATGCATAGAGGGCGGTGACTCAATGTTAACATCTGCAGACCAGACACAATAAGGTATCAAAAGCTATAGAGCTCAGCGTTAAACATAATACTTTACAATAAAGAATATATAAAAACAAAAAGACAGCATATTTGTAAAACTATGACATGTATTACTCTTTCAAAAGTGCATTTACAAATTGATTGATGTCCGACAAAAAAACTGAATTCATACAGGTCTCATTCTTTAAAATGTATTCAATTTTCTTAACAAATCATTGAGAGAGAGTTGAGTGAGCTCACAGTTTGGTTCATCCGGGGGGTAATTCTGGTAGTTCTCAGCTTGAATGATCTGCTTGAGGTGTTTCCAATGCCTGCTTCTGGATTGGCCTTTTGGATACTTTTCATACATTTGAATGTGTTTGAAACTCAAATGGGTTGGCAGCACCATCTCTGCTTGTATAACCTCTGGCTCCATTTGCTGCTACTACAAATAAGCCAAAAACACTACCCTCTCTTACCATCAATAATATCAGCAAATATAGATCACACATAACCATCTTATCAACATTCCTACCTTCGCTTTTTTCCGTTTCCTGATTTTAATTTTTGGTCACTTAAATTTTGACTTCAAGACATAAAACTGGAAATCTTTAACCGACTTACTCACCGAAAAATATTGGTTTTAATCTATAGTCGGTTAAATTTCTTTCAAATGAATTCATGAGCACTATAATCCTTAAATAAAGAACAATAAGACGGCTAGGTATTACCAGGCAAATAAACTCCAAAATCCATCATACATAAGCAAGAAGTATCATGATAAACCTTTATAATTGACAGATGATAAAAATTAACTCTAATAAACAGTTTGCCAATCAAAGAAAACCATAGCTCTGTCCAAGATATAATATTGAACTAGGAGTAAATCTACAAAAATACCACCAAGTTATTGCATTGTTTCGTTCATACCACCAAATTATTTTTTTCTCATTTATATCACCCAAATCGTAAAAAAATCCATTTATCCCATTCAATTAGAATCCGTCTAGGGTTTTTGTCTATAATAGCCATATCCCACACAATAGTTTAAAAATGAGCAATAAGTGAGATTTTTTTTAAAAATAGTCAAGATCTTACCTTAAACTTGAAAGCAAAATTTTTAATCAATTTTATTTAAAAAAAGAAGATATATTAGTTCCATTTTGTAAAACATAATTATTATAAACATAAAAAAATATTAACATCTTATAAATTTATAATTAATTTTAAATACATAATTTTTTTTATCATATCATATATTAAAAAATTTATTTTAAAAAATAAAAAATAATTTATTTTACAATAAAATAAATATAAATTTATATATATATTGAAAATGATATGCTAAGTATTTTGATAATTCATAAATAATATAATACATTCTTCTTCTTATTATTATTAAATATAATTATAATTATATTTAATAAATAATTATAATTATGATATAAAAATAATATTCATAAAAATAATTAAATTATTAAAAAATTTATAAAGCCTCTATATCCAATTTTTTACAAGATACAATACAAATATAGAACATTATATCACAAATTTTGTGAGAAAATATTATATAATATAATATTATTATAATTATTTTTATTATTAATATAATAAAATATATAAATTATATCAAATTAATTATATTTTAATACTTAAATATAATTATTGTTAATAAATATTTGTTATCTTAGTAATAATTAAAATTATAATAATATTAGAGATATTTGTTACAACGTAATCTATTTTTTAATTTTTTTAATCTTAAATAATTTATTTTTTTAAAATGTAAATAATTTTTCATAAAAAATATTGTAACTATTTAGTAAAGTTTTTAATAATTAAAAATTTTATAATTTATTATTATTATTATTTTTAATTATTTTATAATAAAATTTTGATAAGTTATTTGTTATAAAAAAAAATATATTTTATTATATAAATATAAATTATTTTATTAAAAGTTAGTTTATAATTATATTTTAAGAAAATGAGGTCTTTGGAATTAGGGAAAGAGAGAAAAAAAAAGACAAAAATATTTTTTTATTAAAAAAATGGGGCTACTGAAATTTGTGGAATGAGAGTTAGAAAAAGACAAAAAAAAAAGACCTAAAAAGTGTTTAATAGGTTATGATTTGATTATTTTTAAAATAAAACTTAATATAGTCTTTTTTTAAAGTATGGAATGGGATATGCCCATTATAGACAAAAACACATCCGTCTAACGGCGACACACGTTAGTAGTAAATTTAAAATGACTCAAATAATTAAGTGATGTTGGAAATGAATTTAAATAAAAAAAATATTTTTATTATTTTATGACCATTATTTCATAAATTATGTAACTGTTATTTTCATAATTATATGGTCATTATTTTTATGACCGTTATTTTCATAATTATGTGGTCGTTAATTTTATGACCGTTATTCTGATAATTATGCGACCGTTACTCTTATGACCGTTATTTTTATAATTATGTGGCCGTTAATTTTATGACCGTTATTCTCATAATTATGCGACCGTTACTTTTATGACCGTTATTTTCATAATTATGTGTCTGTTATTTTCATAATTATATGACCGTTACATATATTTTTTCCACTATAAAAAGAGACAATAGCCCTCAGTTTAGAATATAACTTAACAACTTAAAAACAGTTCTATGGTTTTTCATAGCAAATCAAAGAAAAGAAAATTCAGAATAATTTTCTTAGATTTCTGAGCAACATAAATATTTAAGAGGTGTAGTATTCTAAACTTCATCAGTGCAGTGAAGTTTCGAGACAAAAAAAAAGATTATGGGCTGTTTTATCCTGGGGACGACGAGGCTGTGTTTGCTTGCACAAATTTGGGCAAAGCCGCGAAACGTCTTAAAGAGAGCGACCTAGTCCGCGATTCAACCCAAACAGTTCATTTCAGGTTATCAATAATATTGTTCCAATACTATTTTAACATACTTGTCCCAACAATTTTAAGACTATTTATTATCTGCCATGTCTACTGAAATATTAACTGTTGATTTCAACAAACCATTTTGTTTTGAGGAATTACACTTTAAAAAATGGAGACAAAAAATGTTATTTTCTTAACCATGTAAAATGTCGTTTTTGTTCTTATTATTGAAAAACTAACACTGCCTAATTCTCATACTAAAGCTACAACAAAGGATTTAAACACCTGGATAAAAAAATTATTTTCTATGCAAAATATTTTATTCTTAATGGATTAGCTAATGACTTGTATGACTATTATAATTTTGATAAGTCTGTTAAGGAAATTTGGGAAGTACTTCAAAAGAAGTACGATACTGAGGAAGCTGAAACTAAGAAATATGATGTCAGTAGATACATGAAGTATCAAATGATTGATGACAAATTTGTGGAAACTCAATCACACGAACGGCAGAAGATAGCACACAAAATAACTTCTAAAGGTATGACTTTAATTGAACAATTTCAAGTAGATGTTATTATAGATAAATTGCCCCATGCTTAGAAAGACTTTAAGAATACACTTAGACATAAAACTAAGAGATTTTCTTTAGAAAGTCTTATAACCCGTTTAAGAGTAGAAGAAGAAGCCCGAAAATAAGACCAAAAAGATGAAGTACTCGTTATCTCAAACAATAGTACCAATAAGAAACCTTCATCTACAATTTTGAAACCTAAAGATAGAAATATGAAAACTCAGAATCGCAATAATAACCAAAACCGTAACCACCAGAATAGAAACAAAAACTATCCTCTACAGAATGAATGGACCTTAACCCCCTTAAGGAATAACACATTCATGTGTTATAGTTGTAACAGACCTAGCCACTTGGCTAGGAACTGTCGGAACAGGAATCGTTCTGCCCCACAGGCAAACCTTACCGAAGATCAACTTATTACTATGATATCTGAAGTCAATTTTGTTGGTGGATCCGAAGGGTGGTGGGTGGACACTGGTGCTTCTCGCCATGTTCGCTATAATCGAGACATATTCAAGTCCTACTCTGAGTCTGAGGATAAGAAAGTGTTGTTGGGCGACTCTCACTCCACTAAAGTTGTTGGTACTGGTGAGGTGGAATTGAAGTTTATCTTTGGAAAGACTATCATCTTGAAAGATGTCTTGCATACTCCAGAGGTGAAAAAGAACTTAGTTTCGAGATATCTTTTTTACAAAACTGGGTTTACTCAAACTATAGGGGCTGATTTATATACAATTACTAAAAATAATATTTTTGTTAGGAAAGGGTACGCCACTAATGGCATGTTTAAATGAAATGTTGAGTTCCTTTAATATTTGACATGCTAGACTTTGTCATGTTAATAAATGCATAATCAAGAACATGAGTAGCTTAGAATTAATACATTATGACATATGTGAACTTGATGAAAATTTAACAAGAAATGAGAAACGTTATTTTATAACTTTTATAGATGACTGTTCAGATTATACTTATGTATATCTAATGAAAAATAAAAGTGAAGCGTTTGACATGTTTAAAATATTTATGACTAAGATTGAGAATTAACTTAACAGAAAATAAAAAGGTTTCGAAGTGATAGAGGTACTGAATATGATTCCAATATTTTCAATGATTTTTATAAAACTCATGGAATCATTCATGAAAAAAAATTGCACCTTATTCTCATGAAATGAATGGCAAAGCTGAAAAAAAAAATAGAACTTTTACTGAATCAGTTATTGCAATTTTATTAAACTCTGTCGCTTTCACTATGGTGGGAGAAATTTTATTAACTGCTTGCTATGTGCTATATAGAGTGCCTAAATCTACTAGTAAAATTTCACTATCTGAAATTTTGAAAAATAAGAATCTTAACTTATTTTAAAACTTGGCGTTGTTTAGTCTATGTTAGGATTCCTGATCCTTAAAAGAAATAAACTTTCTAATAGAACATACAAATGTGTATTCATAGGATATGTTGTGAATAGTAAAGCTTATAAATTCTATGACTTAAATGATCATAGTTATAGAATCAAATGATGTTGACTACTGTGAACATAGGTTTTCATTTAAATTGAAGAATAGTGGGGGCTCATCTTCTAGTTGTTTACCCAAACTAGAACTAGTAAACAAAATGAGGAATTAAACACTAAAATTAGGAGAAGTAAACGAGCTCGAACCCTTAAAGACTTTGGGTCTGATTTTTATGAAATTAGAAGAAATAAACGAGCTCGAACCCTTAAGGACTTTGAGTTTGATTTTATGCTTATACCTTAGAGGAAGATCCCCAAACTCTTAATGAAGCCTTATCTTCTTTAGATGCCAATTTATGAGAAAAAGCCATAAATGATGAAGTTGACTCTCTTGAGTATAATAGAACTTGACATTTAATCAACTTACCTCCTAGTTGTGAAACCATAGGATGTAAATGGATACAAAAGAAGAAATTAAAACTCGATGGTACTATTGAAAAGTACAAAGCTCGTATTGTAGTTAAATGGTATAGGCAAAGGGAAAATGTAGATTTCTTTGATACCTTTTCACCAGTTATACGAATAACTTCCATACGTGTACTTTTCTCTCTCGCTGCTATCCATGATTTAGTAGTACATCAAATGGATGTTAAAACTGCTTTCTTAAATGGTGATTTAGAAGAAGAAATTTATATGGATCAACCTGAAGGTTTTGTTATCCCAAGTCAAGAAAATAAAGTTTGTAAACTAGATAAATCTCTTTATGGTCTAAAACAAACACCTAAACAATGACATGAAAAATTTGATAATCTAGTTATCTCACATGGATTCAAAATAAATGAAAGTGACAAATGCATTTATTATAAATTAGAAGATAACATTTGCACTATTATATGTTTATATGTGGATGACATGCTTATTTTTGGATCAAATATTCATGTTGTGAACAATGTGAAAACTTTGTTAAGTGCTAATTTTGATATGAAAGATCTCGAAGAAGTAAGTGTAATCCTTGGTATAAAGATAACTAGGTCTGAAAAGGGAATTTCTCTAGATCAGTCTTACTACATTGAGAAGATCTTAAAGAAATATAATTACTATAACTGAAAACTTGCATTTACTCCTTATGATCCTAGTGTAAATTTGTTTAAGAACACCGGAGACGGTGTTAGACAAACTGAGTATGCGAGCATCATTGGTAGCTTACGTTATGCTACTGATTGCACTAGACCAGACATAGCTTATGTTGTAGGACTACTATGTAGGTTTACCAGTAGACCTAGTGTAGAGCATTGGAATGTTATTGAAAGGGTTATGAGATACCTTAAGAGAACTATATACCTTGGATTACATTATAAAAAGTTTCCCGCTATTCTAGAAGGATACAGCGATGCAAATTGGAACATGTTATTAGAAGACTCCAAATCAACTAGCAGTTATATATTTAACATAGCTGGTGGAGTTGTTTCTTGGAAGTCTAAGTAATAGACAATATTGGCTCAATCTACGATGGAGTTTGAAATGATAGCACTAGCTACTGCTAGTGAAGAAGCAGGTTAGTTAAGAAGTCTGTTAGTTGAGATCCCTTTATGGGAAAGATCGATACCAGCTATCTTGATCCATTGCGATAATACCGCGACTATTGCAAAGATTTAGAACCGTTATTACAACGGCAAGAGACGATAAATACACAGTACTGTTAGAGAATTTCTCTCTACAGGAACTGTAAGAATGAATCATATATGTACTGATGAAAATTTGACTAATCCTTTGACGAAAGGATTAACAAGAGAGAAGGTTTTCAAAAACCTTGAAAGGAATGTGACTAATGCCCTTAGAATGAAGAGTCACTCATGATGGTAACCCAACTTATAGACTGAAGATCCCAAGAAATAAGTTCAATGGGTAATAACAAGTCATGAAGTGATATGAGATGAATCATGCTATTATGAAGTCACATTCTATATTATTAGAAGCATGAAGTCCGAGGCGGCGAAATGATGAGTTAATTATTAAACTCTTAATGAGTTCTATACTCTATGTGGAGTGGAGTACATAGCTATAAGAGTACTCTTGATAGACTCATCTATGTGAATGTGGAAGTGTGGCCACTTCCTATGAAATTTTTGGGCAAAATTTACTAGAGCATTTACTATACTAGGATACATGTGCATGGTTGTAAAGCATGGGCTTTTCGAACTATACCATGGAAAGGTTGTGTATGTAATGTTGTTAAAGATAGAGTTCAAAACTACGAGTTACTCTAGTATATTCTAAAGCATCAACGCTATGCAAAGGTTCGAGTCGATAAACACCTTTTGCTTATGCACAATCTTATACTTTTAATTGATCGGTTGCTCGATGAAATTATTTTTATTTAAAATTCAAGTGGGGGATTGTTGGAAATGAATTTAAATAAAAAAATATTTTTTATTATTTTATGACCGTTATTTCATAAATTATGTAACTGTTATTTTCATAATTATATGGTCATTATTTTTATGACCGTTATTTTCATAATTATGTGATCGTTAATTTTATGACCGTTATTCTGATAATTATGCGACAGTTACTCTTATGACCGTTATTTTTATAATTATGTGACCATTACTTTTATGACCGTTATTTTCATAATTATATGACCGTTACACATATTTTTTCCACTATAAAAAGAGGTAATAGCCCTCAGTTTAGAATATAACTTAACAACTCAAAAACAGTTCTATGGTTTTTCATAGCAAATCAAAGAAAAGAAAATTCAGAATAATTTTCTTAGATTTCCGAACAACATAAATATTTAAGAGGTGTAGTATTTCGAACTTCATCAGTGCAGTGAAGTTTCGAGACAGAAAAAAAAAGATTTTGGGCTGTTTTATCCTGGGGACGACGAGGCTGTGTTTGCTTGTACAAATTTGGACAGAGCTGCGAAACGTCTTAAAGAGAGCGACCTAGTCCGCGACTCAACCCAAGCAGTTCATTTCAAGTTATCGGTAATATTGTTCCAATACTATTTTAACATACTTGTCCCAACAAGTGATATATTTGAAACAACAATGACTTATGACACAAAATGATATAAATAGATTTTTTTACAAGTTGGGTGGTATAAACGTGATGAAAAATAGTTTAGCAATATGAATGAAACAAACACAATATTAGATGGTATTTTTGTAGGTTTAACTTCAAATGGACTCAACTATAAACCCATCAATCAAAACAAACAAGTAAACAACATTAAGATACAGCCAAGTAACATATCTCAGTCCAAGCCCAAAACTTCATATCGACTCCTAAAATTTAATGAGGAACAAATAAAGCCATTGATTACAATTATCAAAGGATATTCACCATACCATAGCATGCCAATTTTTGCCCTATGAATTATAGGCTGAAACCATATTATCAACTCACCTAAATGTTAACAGCCAATTCATACTAATGCTTCTTCATCAAAGAACCTAACGTTTTCATTATCTTCACCAGAATCGTAAACATTTGAGTGGGGAATTTCATCAAACAGTAAGTGTTCATGTCAAAGTTAAATGATCAGGGTGAAATCAAAAAAAGAATAAATCAAAAGTGAGAGTAACTAAGGATAACAAACAGAGAGGGAAGAGGAAGTAACCTGAACCTTATTGAGGTAGCTGAAAGGAGAATTAGTAGCTTGGGTCGAAGGTTGGCGTTGAGTTTCTGTGAGCTTTCAGCTATGCGCTTTATTTATTTATTTTGCGAAATACTCTCTCTCTCTCTCGTTTCGAAATAAAATAAACAGTCGTTAGGGTATTTTTGTCTTTTTTCGCTCTAAATGTGCACGTACTCTTCGTGTTTCACTGAAATTGCCGTGTAAGTTCATTAATTCCAAATCGGAAAGTTTGTATTTTGATAATCTTCTGGAGATAATCGACACCGTCCAACCAGTCATCTAGGCCAAGTTTTGTTCCGGCGTCTCTATAGCCATTGTTTCGAGCTTTGGTTTTCTATAACACAGAGGGTAAATCAATTTCGTCAAAAATACGTAAATTTCCCCATTCTTCAGAAACAATCTCAATGTAGAAGTCTATACACTTTTCATAATTAATTTATTGGCATTTTAGATGTGGGAGTTTCTCTTCAATTTCATATCGATTTGTAGGTTTTACTTGGTTTAGTGATGAAAACATGTAGTCTTTAATGGATAAGGAGGTTTTGCCGTCATTATCTCTTCGTACAAATTGCCGAGGTGAACGAAATTATCAAAGCTCGCTATCTAAAGGTAAGGAGTTTGCATCTTTCACCTGCTACTGTTTAAATTGTTTTTGGTGTTCTTTCTGAGGAATATTGGGATCAAAGGGGAATGTTAAATTTACGTAAAGAACCCTCTACATAATTGTTATCTACTTTCCAAGGCATAAAATTCACACTTGAAATTAAGTTAGTTGCTTTACTGCAATCGCTCTCAGAAATTGCTGACTTGAACTCACAAGTTTCTGCATTTCCAGTAGTAAGGGCTAGTGCTTTTGCTTCAGCTACTTCATTTGAAGCAGCTGCATGAGTAATAGTAGCAAGAGCTTCATTTGCATAGGAAGATGCATATTGGGCTTAATCAAATGTTGTTATGGTTCTTTTTCATCCTAATATAAGCTGAATTTGGTGCTAATCCTGATTATGGAGTTCACTGAACTTCCTTCTTGTTCTTCTTCCCTATTCTAATTCTGGTGTAATCTCGCTGAACACCAGGTTGTTCTGACGTTGCCAAACCCGCTGCACTGTTAAGACAATAGCCAAAATGAAAATATCCTTAGATCAAATTGGAAGACTAAGTCTTTATCTATTTTTATTTTTCCCATTACATGAATCTTTGCATACTCTTTCTGAGTCTTGATTGTAGCATTGCTCTTTGGCTTATGAATAGTTAGTTAGTTTTCTTTATTTATAAGAAATGCAGTTACTTGATGTGCTGGTTGTGTTGGTTCAGATGTAGAGAGGGCTTTATTTTCTCCAGGAAGGGTGTCTCATGATTATCCAATAAAGATTGTATGGAAGAAGGGCTTTATTCGATTGGTTCTTGTAGGCGGCATCTTGTGGATGTTGTTAGTTCTTATAGCGTCCTTGTTTCATATCTGGTCCTGCCAATCTTCCATATCGTTCCTTTCAGGTATCTTTTCATGTTTTTATCATCAAATTGTTTGGTTACTCGTATTCCAATTTATAAACATCAACCTTCCATTTCTTTGCTGAACAAATTACAAAAGGACATAGATAATGTGGCATTTAATCATACATGTCACATGTTCTATCATCCTAAATGTTAAATGACTTAGTCCCAGTGTGAAATATGTTTTATGTTGATCCTAGAAATTGATAGGTAAATAGGTTTGAAGGTACTTTCATTTTGTTCTAGTACATATTTACAGCAACTAAATCTGGAATTCAACATTTTCGACTTAAAAAACCTTGCATTGCATTCCATGCTGTTCTTTGCAAAGTAGAGATAACAATGGCTTCATTTTGGTTGTGAAATTTGCATTCTTATCATTCCGGAATAATATCACTGGTGAGGAAATAAGCAATGTGTCATTAATAAATTTAACGTCAAGAGCAATAACTTTTCATGTTTTGTTATTTATTTATTTATTTATTTTTGTCATGCTTTAAATTAATTATTATGTGAGACAATATTGTTGCATATTTTTTTGCTAATTTCGCTTGTAATAGCAATATTCTGCTTTACATGCAACAACCTGTAACAAAGACAGCAAGGTATTTTCTATGTTGGATACTATGGGACTTGTGCCGAAAACACAACCACAGCACCGTAAGATTTGAGGCAATGTTTTGTTTTGAAATATCAAGTTCTTTCTGGATTCTTTTCTTCACATTGATTATGTTTATGGTAATTAGGCTGTCCTATCCCCGTTGCAAATGACCCTCATAAAATAATTATTCCAGAGGGGAGAACTCCCAATAAAATTGCCAAAAAGTTATCTTTTGTCACAGAGGATGAGCTTTTCAAAAATGGATCTAGGTCTATGCCACTATTTGGAGGACATGAAAACTGGTGGCAGAGGGAGGAGAGTTTTAAACTAAAACCAACAATGAAGGCAATATCCATTACTTTAATACTGTAAATATTAAGTTGTCATTTTTCAGTAGTTTTCAAGTTTTTGTATGAGAATGCATTTTTCGTGTTCACTGTGAATCTGAATTAGAACAATCCTAGAAGAAATCTTACTATTGATCTTCGAGTCTCACTTTTCTTTGTGAGGTTTATATCAACTTTGATGTATCATGACACATTGAAAAAAATGTAGAAGCTTCTCAGTTTTATGGCATTCTTGTATATCCTGGTGGTATACTGTAACATAAATACATATTCTGGCATCTTTTATTGGATAGTGGATGTAGGTAATTGGGGAAAGTGTACATTGTATTCATTCAGAAGATTGATTTCTTTTTAGATTTTTCCTTTTCCCATAAATGTTTAATATGTGTTTTGTCCTTCAGGTTCATTGTGGATTTATTCGAAATGGTGGTGCTGACATGGCTCCTGCAGACATTGAATATGTAAAAAAATGTAGGTTTGTGGTTGCATCTGACATTTTTCACGGGTATGACATTCCTCATCAGCCTTCAAATATAAGTCGTCATTCCAATAAGCTCTTTTGTTTTCTCATGGCGGTGGATGAGATATCCCAGAATTTCATCAAGGAAAATGTCACTATCAGAGAGGATAAAGATGGGGGAAAATGGGTTGGAATCTGGCGACTTGTTTCCAGTTAAGCATCCACCGTATGACGAGCCAAGAAGAAATGGAAAGGTTCCCAAGATAATAATCCATCGTTTATTCCCTCAAGCACATTAAAGTATTTGGATTGATGGGAAAATGGAGCTCATTGCTGATCCTTTTCTGATTCTAGAAAGGTATTGGATCAGATTAGATGATCTTAAAAAGATGATGTATGTATTTTGTTTGTATTTGCAACATACGTACGTGCAACATATCATGAAGCTCTTAATTTAAGTATATTATTTGATTTGCAGATACTTATGGCGGGAAAGCATACATTTGCCATTGCTCAGCACAAACATCATCACAATATATATGAGGAGGCCAATGCAAACAAGCGGAGGAAGCGATATGCACGTCCTCTTATTGATCTCCCCGTGAAAATTTACCATTACGAGGGATTGGAGCCGTGGAGTCCAAAGAAGAAAACAGTTAGTGGTAGGGGGAAATATTATATTTCTGAGTTTATTGCCATACCAGTTTTGTTTCTTTATTTGTCAGTTTGGGTTTACATCTAAAAAGGTTTTTCTTTTCAATTTCTTTTTTGCTGGATATCAAGCTTCAGGATTATGGCATATAACAATTTACAGTATCACGAGTGCACTCACTGAAATATGCATTCTGCTCTCAAAAACTATATTTTGTGCTTAGTAACAATAGTATGATATACCTTTTATTTCAATGCATTGATGGAATTGCAATTAAATGCACATGTGCTTGAGGGAGCCATTATCATACGGGAGCATACAGCAATGGCTGATTTGTTTAGCTGCTTGTGGTTCAACGAGGTTGATCTCTTCACACCGCGAGACCAGCTGAGTTTTAGATATGTTGTCTACAGGTTGAAGGGTATGTTCAAGTTCTTCATGTTTCCAAATTGCGAGTACAGTTCACTGTTTGTGTTGCATCTGTATTTGAGAGAGCATTCTTCTCGTATAGAGTGGGTAACAAGTTGGAATCAACTCAAAGGGAATGCTACAATTACGAACATGGGTAAAGATTGGAACCAGCTAATGCAAATAAGGGAAATTTAATAGAGAGTAGGGGTGGCTTATGCTTGTGGACTCCATATCCAGCAAACCACAGTAAGGTTGTCCTGCCTCCTGTAGAGAGAACATCTAAAGCTGGCTGATGTTCAATTTATCATTCAGGCTATTTTTTTTTTTCATCTCTAAAGAGGCTTGTGAAGTATCTGAAATGCAGAGGAAGCATAAGAAAGAGACGGCTGCTTCATTTTACAGATACACAGATGTAGTCAAGGATCAAAACCTCATATGAACCACGAAAATGAAATACTGAAGTCACATTGCTTTTAGCATCAGTAGTTCGGTCATGGGGAAAGAAGCAGCATCTAAAAGAATGCAAGTGAATTGTCATTGCTTTACTTAGATTTTCTAGAATCATTTCATCATTATGTGTGCCCCATAAATATTAAAAGCTCTTTTTTATTTTATTACCAAACGCATAAAAGGGGCTTATATCTATTGCATCCAAATGTGCACTATCCAATCTGCATCTTGAGCTATAGTCTGCCATCTTTTTTGTTGGCTTGGTAACTACTCAATACAAAACTATGGATGAGCATTCATAATTTCTATAAATTTCTTGTCCATATGTTAAAATTTATTAATACTTCAAAAGAAAGTGCTTTTAGAATCGTATCACCTGAGTTTTTTGTTTTTGGTTGTTGATGAATGAATCACAAATATACATACAAAAGGAAGGGATTTGTGCTATTGTTACTAAGCACAAAATATAGTTTTTGAGTTAGAAAAAAAATTTAAACAAATTTTTTTCCCTTTCTTTTTATATGATTCATAATAGTCTTGTCAAAAAGGTTTGAAATATTGATATCTGTTAACATATTGAGATTTAAATTTTAAGGATATCAAGATATTATCATTATTGATAGAAATATTGAAAAAAAAAATTCATGAAAATTATATACTAATAAAATTATGAAAGCTTTAATAACTTTTAAAAATATTAAAATAATTGATAATTTATTTTTTAAACATATCTTTTTATTTAGTATGTATAAATATAAATACATTTTATTTTTATTTTGACCAATTAAACAAATAGTTTATAGAATATATAGTTAAAATGTTTAAAATAAATATTTAAATTAATAATTAAAAAATAAATAATTGTGTAAATTAGTAAATTTTATTGACAAAATAAAAACTCTAAAACTAAATAAAGGTATTTAATTTTAAATTATTTAAAAAAAGAGATAAAGTTAATCAAGAATGTCCTAATATTATTATTAATTATTATTCTATCAATGTTTTTTCGATATTATCGCGTACAATGTAACCTTTGTAATGTGGATATTGCTTACGATGTTAAAGACATTTTCATCCTAAATCATAAACAAAAATGCACTGTTCATCTTTCATTGCTACATTTGTTCAAAGTGAAAACCGTAAAAGTATTGCAGCAGTTAGTTTCCTGCTCATTTTGCTTTGACAATAATACAATACAAGTTGATGTACTCTCTTCCTATTTAATATTATTTTTTGTGGTTAGCCGTTGAAAAGGGGTCGATCCATGGTCAATTCCATGTTATATAGGGCCCGAGGTTAGCCTGAAAGCACCCAAAACATGGTTTGCTCAGATGGTGGCCTAAGTGAGCTGGATATGACCTTATATGATTCCACTTCATTCTTCAATAAATGGAGATAGAGGGAAGAATTGCTTAATTATTTTGATTTTTTTTTACTTGATATAATATCTTAAATATCCAAAAATAATAATTATATACAATAGGGTACGAATACACGGTGAAATATAATTATTTTAACTTTTTATTATATACAAAATAAAAAAATATTAAAAATAAAAACGAAATCAACCACTAACATTAATAACACTAAAATTAATATATAATATATAATATAATTGAATATAACTAACGATTCTAATACCACATATTTTAAATAAATAAATAACTATAAAATTGAATATAATCAATAAATTTAATATTATATGAAATTTGTTTATTTCAATATTTTGTTAAATAATATTGTGTGTATTCACGATAATATAAATTAATTTTACCATTCATTCACTTTCTTCCTTTGGTATATAAATTAGAATAAAGATTTTTTAATCTAAATTCGATCCGATGATATAATCAATATGAATCAATTTGAATTTAAACAAATCAAATTTTTAGATCGAATAAAGTTAGATTGATATTGAAATTTATTTAAAAATTATTGTTATAAATAATACATGATATATACAAATTTAAATTTTAAATTGATATTTTTGTAATAAATATTATTATTTATAGTCATAATTAAAAAAACAAAAGAATAAGAAACATGTATGTACAATTATTAAATTTTTATATTTATTTTAAAGCTAAAATAATAATATAAAATAATTATGATATGAATAATATTTAAATATAATATATTATAAAATAAAATACTTATATATTTGTAATTTAATAGTAATTTGATCTGGATCGAATATAACAAATTATAAAATTTATAAATTATAAAATTTATAAATTCAAAATTGATTCAAATCTAAAGGAATTTTTAATTTTTAATCCAATCTATCTAACAAAAATTTATCCCATCGAATTTTTAAATTAAAATAAATTAATTGAATTATTTAATAATTTTTAATAATATTATATATTTATAATAATTAAATATTTTATTGGTACATGCTGTAAATGTTACATCTGTCTTGTTGTACAATTGTACATGTTACGACTTTCATGTGTTGTGAACTGTTGTAACCTGTACAACAACGACATTTTCTGCAAAGTTAGAAAAGATTCGGAAATTCAAGGAACTTTCAAAAACCTCAAAAAAAGCAAATATATATATTATAAACTATTTCTTCTTTTCTATCTGTAATTAACTAAATATATATAAAAAAAGAGATTTATGATACCAAGTATCTTTTATTAAAATGATAAAATTAATTTTTTTTTATAAATTTATGATTCTTTAAATGAATCATAATCTTGTAAGTCTCTAATCTTAAAGAAATAAAATATTCTAATTAATATTCTAAAAATATATTTATTCTTATTATTATTTTTATGGATAATTAATATACACGGTTAAAATACTATTTTTTTTGCTAGTAATAATTATGCCTCGAAAAGATAGGTGTTTAATTACAAAAAAACTTGTCACTTGATTCAAAGATACTGATTTATCAAGTGTGATAATATTGTGAGTTATAGTGTTCAACTCCTTAGAAATCCAAGGAATAGATATCATTTAAAAAAAATTATAGCTTGTGTTAACCTTTTAAAATTACTTTATATTGTCTAAAATTGAGAGCCAATTATCTTCTATGAGTATTAACACAAAAACTTTGCATCTCTTTTTATGTAATTTTTTTTGTAATTTTTGATGAATGCATGATCTATTAATGCATTAAAAGCTAAAGCTTTTATAATATCCATAAAAAAATAGTGAATAAAGGATTTTATAGTGTAAGTGATATTACTTGTATAATATGAAATTAGGAATCTAATTACCTTATGACCATTTGTTTCAACTAGCATAACATATCACTACAGATTTCAATGGAAGTTTCTAGTTTAGGAAATGTAAACTATAATATCATCTTTTAAATAATTATTGCCATGGTTTTTATCAAGTAAGATTTTCTTTACTTCTTAAAATTCTTAAAATCTTGAATTGATGAAGACTAGATGAAAATTGGGGTTTAAGTTGCTATTATTAAAAATAATCTAGTTTCGAAGATATCAGATTTGCTCAAGTAATATTATGACTAAAAGAGTAAAATGATGGTGAGGTATATTATGAGGTAAAAGTGTTTTGGATGAGCTGGGTGGGCTAAGTATCATGTTGATATATGAAAAGATATCTAATTTTGTTGCAAACTATCAAAAAATATTTCATTTTCAGTATAACCACCATGATTATAGGATTTCACATCTCATGAAAGATGTTCGTGATCTTCCAACGATGAGTGACAAAGTAGACAATTAATGTCAAAAAGATTTATTACTTTCTTAAGGATACTTTTTGTAAGCAACGTACCTTTTAATAGTTTCCATAGGAAATTTTTTTGTCATTCGAGTAACTTAGTTTTCCATAGTTTTTTTTTTAATCTAAATGATTATAACTAACCTGTTGTTTGATAAGGATGAGCTAAGCATCTTTAATTAAGAAGTTTTTACCTATTCTATCAAACCATTTTTAATTAGTCTTTTTTGTTTAAACAGGATAATTGTAAAGTTTGTATAAAAATAACCACAAAGGGAAATAATTATTGATTTGAGATGAATTTCATTTAATGTTAGGGTTTCAATGACAAAGTTCATAAGGATGAACTAACTTATAATTATGATTGTTTTGTAAAATAAAGGGAGTTTCTGATCAGAAAAACCTGGTATCCAAGGATCTTTCCAAATATTTATGCTTTGACCATTACCAATGTCTTAATAACTACTTTTCATAAGAATCTCATTTTCCTATTGTAGTCCTTTCCAAATGTAAGAATAAGAGGTTCTAGGATTCACCCTAAAGAAGTGTTGGTCTTTTAAATACTTATTACTCATAATTGACATCGATAACTTCTGAGGGTTAATGATAAAATCCCATGAGTTCTGAGGTTTTGAATTTATGGTACAATGACATGAAATAAGAGATAGATTCTATGGTGTTTAACCGAGTCTGAGATCTCATCAAGTTTCCTGATGGTGTAAAAGTCATTGGATGTAAATGAGTCTTTAAGACAAAGAAAGACTCACAAAGAAACTTTGAGAGGCATAAGGTAAGACTCGTTGCCAAAGGATTCATTCAAAGAGAGGGAATCAACTGCATGAAGACATTCTCTCTTGTATCTAAAAAAGATTCACTTCGTGTGATCATGACATTGGTTATGCATTTTGACTTGGATTTGCATAAAATAGATGTGAAAATGGCTTTCTTTAATGGTAACATATAAAAATAGGTTTATATGAAATAACCTGAAGGATTCTTCTCTAGTAATAGTGAGCATTTGGTTTGTAAGTTTAATAAATTCATATATGGATTAAAACAAGATTCTCGTCAATGGTATTTGAAATTTCATAACGTTATCACTTCATTTGGTTTTGAAGAAAACGTCATTGATCAATGTATATACTAGAAGGTCAATGGGAGAAAAAATTATTTTTTGGTGCTATATATGGATGATATTTTGCTTGTAACCAATGATAAGAGTTTGTTATATGAGGTGAGACAATTCCTCTCTAAGAACTTTGATATGAAGGATATGTGTGAGATATCTTATGTCATTATCATTAAGATCCATAAGGATAGATCTCGAGGCTTTTTGAGTTTGTCTCAAAAGACCTATATCAATAAATTTTTTGAGAGATTTCAGATGATGGATTGTTTACCGAGTGTGGCACCCATTGTGAAAGATGACTAATTTAGCTTAAATCAATACCCTAAAAATAAGCTCGAGTGGAAACAGATGAAAACCATTCCATATGCTTTAGCCATTGAAAGCTTGATGTATGATCAGGTCTACATTAGACTTGAGATTGCATTTGTTGTTAGGATGTTAGAGAGAGATCAAAGTAACCCAGATGTTGACCACTAGAGAGTTGAAAAAGAAAGTCATGAGATACCTTCAAAGGACAAAGGATAACATGCTCATATATAGATGAACTGACGATTTAGAAGTGATTGGCTACTCCAATGTGGACTTCGTTGGTTGTGTTGGTTCACAAAAATCAACATATGATTACATTTTTATGTTTGTCGGTGGAGTCGTGTCTTGGAAGAGTGCGAAGTAAACCTTGACTACTATTTCTACTATAGAGGCCGAGTTCATGTCATGTTTTGAGATTACATCACATGATGTATGGTTGAAGAGTTTCATTTTTGGGTTTAGAGTAGTTGACTTTATTTATAGGTCATTGAGATTGTATTGTGACAACTCAACTGTTGTGTTTATGACCAAGAACAACAAAAATAGTAGTTATAGCAACCACAACAACATTAAATACTTGGCCATAAGAGAACATGTTAAGGAAGATAAATTGATCATTAAGCATATTAACACTGAGTTGATGATTGCTGATCCTTTGACTAAAAGGTCTGTCATTAAAGAATTTCAAGGATCATGTTGTAAGAATAAGTTATGGTGCATATGATTGCTGATCATTGTACGTACATATGATATTTTCTCAATAATTTTATACGCATATTTTGTTTTTTCATATATTTTGAAAAAACATACTTAAGTTATGGACTTCGAATAAACATAGGGTTTATTCATTAAGTTGTATAAGCTTGAGATGCATAGGATCTATATCCATGATTCATGTGTCTTGTTTCTCATAAAGTTGAATGATGAAATATATAGACGAAGTGAGAGAATGTCAGTTTTTCTCATGTTTTCTTGGTAACCAACCGAGAAGTTAACAAGAAGTTAGTCCATAACTTCCATCACTTCATCACTTCATCACTTACGTTCTTCATCCCCTCAATGCATGTTTTATTGTTTTTTGATGGACATATCATTTGAGACTTACCTATAAATATATGGTCTGATCCTTAAGCTTGCTATGTGGAAAATTGAGAGAAAATTCAAACAATCTTTAATTAATTGTTCTATGTACCATCGTGATAATAGAAAAATGTTTAAAAATATCAAACAAAAAATCCATTAAATTCTCGTGATAAGTGATTAAGCTTAATCAATGACTGAAGGTATATTTTAAATTTCTTTTTTACTTTCATTGTGTTTACATGTTTTTGGATCGAATTATGATCTTACATACTAAACCATAATTACACTACTATTAAACCTACCCATGGTTGCCATAGAAGACTAAACCATAATTACACTACTACTAAACCTACCCATGGTTGCCATAGAAGAGAAGGTGTGTCAGGGATGGAGAGTTTTTTTTTGAGTTTTTTGCTTTTTTAATTCAACTTTTATTTATTTATTATTATTTAAAGATTTTCTATTTTACCTTTAAAGAAATTCAATTTTTTTTAAATTTAAATTTTATCGATATTTTTAAAATTACATAACTAAATTAACGTATAAAAAAATTATAATATCAACGTGGAATATAATCTAAACTTTTGATTTTTATAAAAAAAGTAAAAATTCATAAAAACAATTAGAAAAAATCAACTATTAATATAAATAATAAATATAATATTTTTTCATAATTATATGATAATTTTGACAGAAAACCCAACTGACAAAATCTTCTAAAATATATATAGAGCATCGATGAAAAATGAGACATTTATGTCCATTAGCTAAAGAATTCCAAAATTGAAGGTATGCACCGTACAGTTCAATCTGGATGGGTTTTGAAAGCAACACTTGAAGTAGGGTGAGTAGCTGTAGTAGTACCTTGTTTGGATCCATCTGTTCAGAATTCAGATTGGCTACTAACAATGAGCGGCCCAGTGGTGTAGAGAGCACATGGGTCTTTAGTTTCTCCCACCATAATCTCGCCACTGTTTATTGGTGGGTCTTTTACAGTAAACCTTAATTTACTGCTCAAGTCTATTTTCAAGTTGATATTAATATATTTATTATTATTATCATAATAATTTTATTTAATAATAATAATATAAATAAAATATATGTTTTATGTATTTTTTTTTGAGATAATAATAAAAATTATTATACAATATCATTACCCTATTTTAATTGTACCATTATTATTTTTTTACATATTTTACCTAACTTTTTCAAATTAACATAAGCTTACCCTATTTTGTTTCTCATAACGAAAGCAATGTCATGACAATTGAGACTAAAAAAAATTGTAGTTGAATTTACTTTTATTTTTATTATTATTAATCAAATGATAATTTGTGTTATTTGGAATATATAAATTGGAAATGAGAATTATGAATATTAAGCAAGTTGCCATCCTCACAAATTTGTGATGAATATATTAACTCTGAACCTAAAGTTCTTTTTTCTTCTTTCCCAATGTACTATATTACTATTATTACCATATTAGATGAAATGTAAACGTAGAAATTATTGAAAACACATTATTATCCAATTACATGAAAGTACAGAGTTATGACAACATAATACTTTTTACTTTTTGATGCCTTTTTCGAGATAAATAGAATGATTCAATTGTATTTGGTTTCATCGGTTTTAAACTTACAATGCTTATGATTGTGACCATCAAGAATTTGCAAACTATTTTTGCTCCATGCAAGAACATGGTATGTGTGCGCTTGTATGACACTAGCTACCACCAACACATGCAACAAAACACTAATAATTATGCTTAACTATTTTATCCCTACTCAAACATTGATCATTTGTTACAATTCAAAAAATAAATTAAATAAAAACAAATTATTTTTTATTTATAATTAACTATTAATTATTTTATGTTTGTTTCTTACTATTATAAATAAATTAATTAATTAAAAATTATATATATGAATTTGGACCAAAAATACAAACACATATAATTTGTACGAATTATCATCATTAATTTCATTCACATATTCCTAAATTTTTAAACATGATTAAGTTTTGAAGTTTTTAAAAATTTTACGAATAGATAATTAAATTTTTAAATTATATAATTTAATTCTCAAATTTTTAAAATTTTATAAAGAATCATAATTTAAAAATTAAATAAAAATATAATTTAAAATTTATAATATATATTTAAAGTTTCAAAATATTGGAAACTCAATCATATGATTTAAAGTTAAAAAAATTATATATCACTTTTAAAATTAAATACTTATTTGTGAGGAAAAATTTGTGAACAAAGAAATAATTTAGTCTTAAGAGAGAATATAATTTTTTTTAACATCTTAATTTTAACGAAGATGTTTTTACTATATGTGTAAATGTGATGCATTAAACCATTGTAACTGTGTTATCTAACATGAAAATATTATATATCATAAATTTATAATAAATTATAATTGATATGATACAGTGTTATAAATTCATATAATTACATTCAATAATAAATTAACTATCACCTCAATTACAATTGTAATATAATTATGTTATATAAAATTGTTATATCCAATAACAAATGTTCTAAATTGTGAAAACAATAACATATCAAGTTAAGATAATTATTAAATATAAAAGTAAATATTGTTAATCAGCATTATTGATATATATATTTTTAAATAGATTAGATTAAATTTGGTATTTCTTAAAATAAACATATATATAAACACTCTTGTATACAATCTGTACATTTTGTTTCGTGAATTTTTTAATTCAAATAAAAATAATTATTTCCAAAAAGTAGATAACATGCATCTCTTACAGAAAATGAGGTGAAATACATATTCCAACTTGCTAGTTTCCTACCTATATTTTTTTATTCTCTATAAAAAAAAAAGTCATAAAACAGGGGAAGGGAATTAAAATCTAGATGAGTATAAGAATTGATAACAAATATATTTTTATGGTATACGGATAAGTATACGTATGCTATTTAGCGGGACACTCCACAGTCCACATGCCTAATAACTTTGTCAGATGTTTCATTTTTATTAATAAACTTGATTTTCTGTACCATCACATATTTTAATTATTATTGTTCGTTTAATTGTATGGTATCAAGAGTCATTTTTTGTCCATTTATGATCGTAAGTAGAGGCATAGTCATTGAAATTTATTAGGAAGTTGAAAATTAATTTTTTTTATGTCATATTACAATAAAATTAAAAATTAAAATTTTTATAGTAACTTATCATAAAAATTATCTAAAGTAAATAAAATATAAAATACAATAAATTTCATACATAAATAAATTAAATTAATTAATTAGATACAATGTTAAAACTAAAAATTAAAAAGTTTAAAATAAAAGATATAACTTAGGTATTTAACATAAGATTATAATTAAAGATGTGTCTTGTTTAATAATTTAAAATTTACAAGTAAAAAGAAAATGGATGAAGAAAAAACTATTAAGGAGAAAAAATTAAATTTTTTATACAAAATACTTCAAATAATTAAAAAGATTATTGGAATAAGATTTTGAATAATATAATGAAAACTTTTGATATGAAGAAAAAATAAATAAAATTTTAATATTATAGATTGATCAATAATTAAATATATAAAATATTTTTTATTTTCACTATCATAATTCAAGACTTAATAAATATTTTGTTATTTATATATATTTATAAATAAAATATATGTATTTAAAACTCAAATATGAGAAATTATTATATTTTATCTACATATTAGTAATCATATTATTTTATTCACACTTATTATATTTGTTAATGATAAGAATTAAATTCTACTAGATGTGATAATATTATATTTTATGTAAGATTATCTCTTAAAAGATATATATATATATATATATATATATATATATATATAATTTTTTATGTATAATTAATAATAAACATAATTGTAAAGATGAGAACAAAAAAAAGTAAAAAAATGATTTAAATATGTATTAAAATTTTAGTGGCCAGTAACACCTACAAAATAAAATGATGTGTCCATTAAAATAACTTTTTGTAAAAAATTCAGCACTAACACCTTTGATCACAAATTGTAATAATTCCTAATTTGCCCTCATCTCCTCTCTACTATCATGGTAAAGATTTGATTTGATAATTCCCGATAAAATACCATGTCCCAATTCCCAACCGCAAGTATACTTTGGTTACCAAAAATTAGAAAAAATAAAAATAAAAAAATAATGCCATTTAAAATTTATAACCGAGAATAATGCCTTTATATTGAATTTTTACTATTATTTGAAGAAGAAGAACATAATTTTTATAATTAAATATTATTTAAATTAAATTATAATAATTTAAACTTATTTAATATTAAACATCATCTAATTTTTAATTATTATTATTAGAACATTATTTTTATTATTATAAATTTTAAAGATATTATTTTATGTATTTTTTTTAAAAAATTATTTAGTATTATATCTTTACGTTATTTTTGAATTTAAGATTTGTATGGAAAAAAACAGTGAAGAAAATATATATGGAGTAAAAAATAAGAGAAAATGACTGTTAAAAAAAATGTATGTACTCTTGTTTTTCGTATAGTAATCAACGTAAATATTATATTATATTTCTTTTTTATCCCCCTTTCCCCACTATTTTCAAATACAAATATAAGATACAACCATAGCCTTAATAATTGGAGTTAAGACAGGCCTCATGTGAGCTTAAATTCAGAGATTTTTGTTTTTTTGATAACTTTTGAAGACTTAGCCTTTTCATTTGATTGATCACTTTAATTTTTTAATAAAGGAAAAAAAATTTCTTAAATAAGTTAGGTTAGGAATTAGGGCAATAGAAGAAAAGGACTCACAACAACTCTAATCGGAATTAAACTTCAATCATGCATGTTGTAGGAGAAACATATATCACATAAAAGTTTCAAATAATTTAGATCATTGTGGATGCCAGGTAGTATATATTTATTAATTAATTAATAAATATAGGGGTGAATTGAAATAAAAATTGAAAAAAGTGTAGAAAGAAATATTAAGAAGCTAGGGAATAACTGAGCATTGAAACAAGTAGAGCAAAGTTCACAAGTGACAAATAATTTTTTAACAGCAACTTTTAGAGAGACTAGGGCAAAATTAGGTGGGAGTTCGTGTTCACGTGCATACATGTGTGTGAATGTGTAAAAACATATGCACACGTGCCCACATGTATTTGTTTTGAGTCCTCAGTCAGAGACTCAGAGGTAAAAAAGAAAATTTCCTAAAATTTCTCAAGACTATATAGTCATGAAGATGAGTGAAGAGGAAAATTAAACATATAAATGTATGAATGTGCTTGCATGTGGACTTCACAAAATCTCAGTCAACAAGCTCTTTGTCCCAAGAAATTTCTACAGCACTCTTTAGTGTTAAACAATATCTTATATCTTTATATAAATTTTCACATGCATATGAGAATAGTAGAAGACAAATATAGTATAGTACATCACATTGATTTGCTTTATCCTAACACAAACCTATAGCTCTACCCATCTGATCAATACAAAACATGTGCTAAGATCATGCCCAAATATGTATACTACCAAGTATTTTTCCTTGGAAAAATTGTATCAAATTACCAAGTATTGATTTTTTGGTATTACATTATTGTGATTTTACCTAGTGGCTTAAAAAAAATTAATGTAATTTTGACACTGCTTGTAATAATAGCTAAGCCAATTGATTGGTCTAAAACACCAATATATACTTGGATATTTAAGATCATCTAAAACATAAGAAAGTTCAACGAGTCATTCCATTATTTTGTAATGTGTACATTAAATTAGAGTACCTAGCTATATAACAAAACATTAAACTCCTTCATGAATACTCAAAATAACCTGACCAACTAAAACTAAGATTATTAGCCCACATATATGAATGGTTAAGTAGAAAAAAGGTAAACTAAAACAAAATGCAAGCTCACTAGAGTGAGGAAAGGAGGGGGGAGAGAGAGAGGTGTTTTGTAGAAGAGGATAGGTGTGCATATGGTGAGTAAGAGGAGGAAATGGACGTGTAGTCGGTTTTGTTAAGAGAGTACATAAAGCCTAGCTGTCTAGCATGTGAAAGGGTTCTGGCTTTGTACTCTCTCTTATGCACCCACTATAACTCTCCCAACTGGCACTTTTGATTCATTCACTATTTCATATAGTTAGCAAGAGACCCAATGAATGGGGAGGATAGAGATTAAATAGAGAGTCCGGACAAAACTAGTCTAGGATTTCACTCCCATAAGTTTTTGGTTTTTTCCCAAACTCTCAAACTCTACTCGACTCATTTCTCACCTTATAACTTGGTGGTGAAACCCAAAATTATAGATACATTCCCTCATTACAGACCTATGAGCCAACACTAGAGAAAAAGATCATTTTCATCTATTACTATTTATCTTTCTTTCTTCATAAAAAGCAGACTCACACAAGAAAATCCCAACTGGTTTTCTCTAAGAATTAGCTAGGCAGAAGAAAGAAAAAAGTTGAAGCAAAAGAATGAACGTTTTGGCTTCAGAATGCAGTAGTAGGTGTGAGTCTGGTTGGACTCTTTACTTGGAACAATCTTTTGTTTCTCCAAATGCTTCACATAAGGGTAATGAGTTCTTTAACAGAAAGAGTGATATTTATGAACATGAGGAAGTAGACCTATCAATGGTTTCTGATGCCTCTTCTGGACCTCCAAATCTCCATGACGATGAAGCCTACTTCAATGAAGATCACAACTCATCCTTTTATACTGCATCAAAAGATGTTAAGTTTTTGAAAAGTAGTGGTGGTGGTGGTGGAAAAAGGAAAAAGATTAAAGAAAGAAGATGCTCTGTAGACCAAGAGCAAGAACAATCATCTTTTTTGGATGACACTGCTAGTTCTCCTTTATTTAACTTGTCAATGGTAAGTAGTAAAGATTACTGTTTTTAGTCAATTTTCGCATAATACTAGGATGAAAAGTATAGCATTAGCATGCATTGTTTATGGAATTAAACTAAAATTGATGGATTTTATCTCATGATCTTATATAGCAGAATGGCTTTACTCTGGCCAACAATAATCAAGCTTCATTAGACAGTGTCCTAGATTTTTCACAAGGTTTCTCGGCTACTCACTTTGAGGTACTCATTTACTTCCTTTTTAAACGATGTCTGATCATTGACACACACAAATTAAGCATATAGTTAACTATTTAGCTCTTGCAGGGGAGATCCGCCTTCCAAGACCCCTTTGGGTTCTTCCAATCTTCTGTATCATCAGGAAACCAACTTCAGGAAAACCACTGAGTGAACATTTGTTTACAATTGCTTCTCATTGTATATTATTTACCCTACTATATATATGAACAAAATGTTCTGAAAAATCAATATGTTTTTAATCTGGTTCAGTTCCTTCCTTCATAGGTGGAAAAGGGGATAAGAATGAGGTAGAAAGACATTCACCAATTGCTTCTCTTAGTATTCCTACAGAAACAGCTCTCTGATTGTTCGTTGAGTATAAGTTGTTGATACTTTGTCAAAGTAAATGGAATTGGCTTTCCAATGATATCTGTTTCCTCTCTCTCTGTCATTTTTTACCTGGAAATGAAATGGGCAAAACCGTGAGAAGAAATGTTGGAAATAAAGTTTTTTTATTTTTATTTTTACTGCAGATGTTAGTTTTGTCGTCAATGAAGTGTGAGTACAAATTAATTAGAAGAGCTCCTTTTATTCAGTATGAATGACGACACTGAAATCAAACATTGAATGACAAGACACAAACTATAATCTGATAGCTACAAATCATTGCGACTTTTTAGAATTAGATGGCTTCAAATTCTCTATCCTAATTTCATAATTTTAAGGGAAATCTTTTGCACGTCATTGGAGTGAAGTAATGAGGTTTAGGATGATTATAAATTTTTCTTTAACATCATATCTAAATACTCAATATATACTTTAAATATTATTCAAAAAATTTAAATTATTGTAAATCAGGTGATTAAGGATGTAAATCAATATCCCAGAAAATCACATATAATACCATCATCAAAGAAATATTATATATATATATATATATATAGAGAGAGAGAGAGAGATGAACTCTGCAGACTAAATCATGTAATTCTAAAATGATGAAATAAATCTAGTAATATGATTTTGTTAATTCCTCGACCCCTAAATCTATTTCTTTTTGAGCAAAATAGGACAAATTAAGTAGCCACCTAACTTTGCCGGCTACTCAATAAATTAATATCCAAATAAAGCTAAATCAATCAGATTCGATTAGGTGGGATTCAGTACTCTATTCGTATTAGAAAGCATGCTTGATCCGTATATGTAGAAACCAAATCTTTGAAAAAGGAACTAAGGCAATTAATAAGGACAAGACTTTAATGTCTCTAAGAATTCAGACAAAGCTTCCTCTTATTTTATTGTTCTAATTCTCATAATAAACCTAAAATTTAGACATAAAAATCGGACAAGATGATAAGAAAAAATGTTATTGGTTATGGGCATTCTGAATTGAGTTCAGAGATGAGAGGGAAATGCCAAACTTAGTGTTGGAATATTTCATATGCGTCTTCATGAACCTTTTTAAGCCCAGGAGATACTGCCTGTGATCTTCCTTACCCAAAGAAACATGCTCCCATTTTGTTTAATATTTCCTCTTTATCTCATTTGGAAGGATCTTAATATTTAAATAATTTTAACATGCTATTTATTTATACATATTTTACTACCTTCAAGTTTGTCTGCTGTGAAGCTATCTTTGAAATTGATGTCATACACAATTATGTCTTTCTGCTATTTGTTTATTCAACTAGCTACCTAAAAAGTATATACAAACGATAGCACTTGGAATTTAGGATGCCAAAATTCTGAAACCTAACCACATGTTCTTTCTTCATATTTAAATCTCAGGATCAGTAAAGGGTGTTTTTTATGCACTAAAAAAAGTGGGAAATAAATAAACAAGAAGAAAATTGAATAAAACACTACAGACGATACTTAAAAAAAATATATATATTAAAAAAACAATTGATGCTCATTTGTTTAGACTTTGGCTTGCCTCAAAGCTAGCATTCAATTATATTGGATAAGGATCAAAGAGGTATGGGAAAAACACCCATTGCCCTTCCAACCACAGCCAAAACAAAAACTTCAATTCCTGCAAAAAACATAAAGAGGTGAAGGAAGGCTTTATTATTTGATTGTTTCTCCCATGTGTCTAATATCACCTTCTTCAGCTGTTCCCTACTATTTAGACACTCATTGTATTTATTACTCATCAAAGAGATGCACGTTTAAAGAACCTGTATATATCAGCTGCTACATTAATAATAGGCATGGTAATCATTTTAATTAATCCTAACAAGGATTTAGGGAGCGGAGCTTAGATATTAAATCCAATATGAATTATATGCATAGCTTTAAGGCTTCCAAAATATAATATAATATATATCAGATGTTCATTTCAAACTATCTCAAAGTTCAATTGCATTAGAGTCTCGGTGAAAATGAAAATTCATATATGCATGAAGATGAAAGATAACTAACTAGCACAGCAGTCAAATTACGAAAGATGAAAACAACAAATTAGGGCTAAACAAATGACTGGCATTGATTCATATCCTTGAGATTTTCCATTGCAACTCTTCCAGGCCCCAAAATACAATAATTTCCTCCTAGAGAGATCCATTCCAAAGAGTCGCTGTTTCACTCTCAGGAAATCCTCTGGGTTGCTTAATTGATCGAATCAATAAGCTGATGATTTGAAACTCAGCTTGTAATCTAATTAGGGAAAAACTCAGAGACTTGGTTTCTAATCTCTGCTATTTTCTTAGCTACTTGGAGAATTAGGAATTTGATCCGACAGGTGACCGAGACCCACCTGTCGGATCAACAATATTGCAAGGAAGCTTACGTAAAGCTGCGAGAGTTATGGTCCGTTTGCATATAGTTATTCCATGCTTTTTACCTTTCCTAATATATATATATATATATTATTTTAGTTTAAGATGTAAATTTTAAAATTTAGAATTCAGGAATTAAAATTTATATGCTGCAAAAATTAATTCCAACATTTCAAAGACAAAACTTTAAATATTTCTCTTAATTAACTTCTAACTAAAATTAAGCACTTTCTAAACTATGTTTAGTATAAGCAATTTAAATGTTTGGACTCTTAGAACTGTTGGTAACTTGTCGTGACGAGTAAAAAGTTTTGTATGAATCTAACTCATTAATATGACAGGTGCTACATGTTAGCAAATGCATTTATACAAAATAATAAACTAAGAAATTCTTCGTTACACCTATCTCCCGTTGTACATGTTCAGCAATTGTTTGTGTTTTGGAGGAAGTGTATCAAAAGTTCAAGCCTAAAATGGGAGGATATTCCTGTTAAGTAAAATTTAAAATACATAATTCTAAATTTATTAATATTATATCAAAATAAGTAAACAAACTACTTGTATTATATCCATTATAACACATTTTAAAGACAACTCACAAATTGAAGAGAAATACAAACACTAAAAAAAAAACTCTCAACTCAAACTCAAACTAAGAATACAAAGACTTATTTGTTTTTGATAGAATGATTAAACCAAATGCAAGGTAAACTATTTATAGTCTTCACCATGCAATCTACACCACACAAATATAAAAATACGAAAAAATTCTAACCACACAAATATTATCTACACACTTCTCTTTTCTACATCCTTCAACCACTTTATTTATTCATCATTCAACCACCCTATTTATTTCTCTACATCTTTCAATCACTTCATTTATTTTCCTACATCCTTCAACCACTTCATTTATTATGTTGGTGTTGATTTTCAACACTCTCCCTCAACACCAACTCTCATTATTTTTACTGTGTCAAGCTGACGGCGAAACATTTCGAACTTACCAACGCTTAAGCTTTTTGTGAACAAGTCCGCAACTTGATCATATGTCTTGATTTACCTCATCTCAATTTCTTCTTGCAGAACCTTTTCTCTGATAAAGTGATAATGTACTTCAACATGCTTAGTTCCTACATGAAAGAACGAATTCTTTATCAAACAAATTATCGATTGATTATCACAGTACAACGATACTACATAATCTACTAGTTGATGTAGATTATTCATTAGTTTTATCAACCATGTACACTCTTGAGCTACCATTGTCGCTGCTCAATACTCAACTTCAGTGGTTAATAATGATACCGTTGGTTGTTTCTTGCTACACCAAAAAATTATTCCGGAACCCAACTTAAACACATACCCAGTTGTTGATCTCCTGGTGTCATGATCTTCTGCATAGTCTACATCGCAGTAACCAACTAACTTATAGTCTCCACCTTTCTTGTACAAAAGACCATAGTCAATTGTACTCTTCACATATCTCAATATTCGTCGAACTTCTTCCAAATGAGGCTTCTTTGGATTTTGCATGTACCGGCTCATTATACTAACTGCATAAGAAATGTCAAGTCGAGTTAAGGTTAAGTAGATTAGACTGCCTACCAATTTTCGATACATTGTCGTATCTTCCAAATCTTTTCCTTCATGTGCACACATTTTGGCATTTGGTTCCATCGACGTCTAAATCGGTTTGCATTCAAGCATTCCGAACCTTTTTATCAAATATTTGGAATATTTTTGTTGGAAAAGAAATATTTCTTCTTGTGTGTGGTCAATCTCTAGTCCAAGGAAGTGCTTAAGTTGTCCAAGTTCCTTCATCTGGAAACGGACTGATAAATTCTTCTTTGTTTGAATAATTTCTACCTCATCATCACCAGTTATGGTTAAATCATCTATGTACACTAGTACAATAGTTAGTTTTCCTTCATTGGCTTTGACAAACAAGTTGAAATCTACAAGTGTTATTGAATAACCACTTTGTGTTAGAAATTTAGCTATCTTACCATACCACGCTCTGGGTGCTTGTTTCAATCCATAGAGTGCTTTTTGTAGCTTATACACATATTCAGGATTATCTTAGCTCTAGAAACCCATTGGTTGGATCATGTAGATCTCCCGATCTAGCTCTCCATGAAGAAAAACATTCTTCACATCCATCTACCACAACTTCCGATCTTTGTTGGCTATAAGTGCAAGTAGGACTCGAACAGTTGTAAGTTTCACCACTGGACTAAATGTTTCATCATAGTTTAGTCCATACTGTTGAGAGAAACCATGAGCTACAAATCGTGTCTTGTACCTCTCGATTGACCCATCTGGATGAAACTTTATCTTGTAAACCCACTTGTAGGATATGGGTTTCACATCTCTTGGCTTTGGCACGAGATCCCAAGTCTAATTTTGCTAAAGTGCATCGATCTCTTCTTTCATAGCTATCATCCACCAAGAACTCTGCGATGCTTCTTTGAACGTCTTAGGCTCTTTTGTTTCTTCAATTATGGCTGCATTGGCATATTTAGGATTTGGCCTTCGTGTTCTTGTTGAACTTCGGAGTTAAGATTATGGAGTTGATTCTTTTGTTTCACTAGGCCCACCTTCTTCGTTTGGTTGTTGATACATGCCAATTTTCTAAGGATTCTGAGCCATTCTTTATTCAACATTATCGCCATTTGGTTCTCCTGATTCATCTGAACTTGGTTGGAGTTGGATAGTATATTCCCCCATCTTCTGCTGCAACTTTTCTCCAAATTCTCTAAAGTCTGGTAGCACCTCCTTCTCTGAGGACCACCAAGAATATGCTTCATCAAACACCACATCTCGTGAAGTGTAGCATCTTCCACTCGTTGGATCACAACATTTCCACCATTTTCTCTGACTGTCGTATCCCACAAAGATACATCTAACAACTTTCTTGTCAAATTTGCTTCATAAATGATCAAGAACAAATACATAACATACACAGCCAAATACTCAAAAATAGCTAATTGTAGGTTTCATGTTCCATAGTTTCTCAAAGGGTGAAACAAATTCTAACATTGGTTGAGGAAGTCTATTGATCACAAAGGCTATAGTCTTCATCATTTCAGCCCAAAACCTCTTAGGTATATTCTTTTCATGTAGCATACTTCGACAAATTTCTGCAAGATGTTAGTTCTTTCTCTCTGTTACACCATTTTGTTGTGGCATGTTGGCACAAGTGTACTGATGACGTATTTGACATTCCCTTAGGTATTGAGAGAACTTGCCTGAGCTATATTCTCCGTCGTTGTCTGTGCGCAAACAACGGATCTTCTTTCCAACTTTTCCTTCAGTTGACTCTCTAAACTCTTTAAACTTTGAGAATACGTCAAATTTTTCTTCCATAAAGAAAACCCACACATACCTTGAAAAATGGTCAATGAATATCATTATGTATCACAAACCGTTGATGGTTGCTTAACAGGACCGAATACATCAGAGTGAACTAACTCCAATGGTTCTTTTGCTTTAAAATTTGATTCCTCATATGAAAATTGGTGAGCTTTACCATATTGGCATCATGCATAGATCGTGTCTGTTTGCATGTCTAGTTGAGGAATCCCTTTTAAGCATCGACTTCTTCACCATCACACTTAGCTTGGAACAACTAACGTGACCTAACCGTATATGTCATAGATCTGCTGTCTCATTTCTTCTTGTCTTGTCTACATATGCAGATTCTATTGACATCACGTAGACTGATTCCAATTGTTGCCCCTCTATTGTCAGTGTTTCTGAGATTTTGAGATCACGATACACTTTCACATCTCGGGGATCGAACAAGACATAGTGTCCTGATGATGTTAATTGAGCCACAAATAGCAAAATTTTCTTCATTCCTGGGACATGATAAACATCTTGAAGTGGTACTTGGTTAGTACTATATCGAGGCGTAACTATCGTCTTACCAATGTGGGCTATCGGTAACCTTGAGTTATCAGCTATCACCACTACATGACCTCCCTTGTACCCAAACATGCTTTCCAACTTTTGTTTATCACCTGTCATATGATTTGAGCATCCTAAATCTACAATACAATCATTCAATAGGCTTTTTCTTACTCCAATAATCTTTTGTCATATGATCCATCTTTCTGTAGTTGTAACATTTACTGTCAAATTTTCTATTGTTATTGCGGTTCTTTCAAGCTCCCCTTGGACGAAAGCCTCCATTTCCTTGAGGAATTTTTCCTTTGTTGCCATCATTTTTATATCCATTTCCATTATACTGCTTGAAAGTTCCTCTACTTTTGCTAGTGTAAAGCGCTTCTTCTTTACTCTTCAGCGAGACTCTTTTCATTTGCTTAGCCATAGCTTCTTGATCGGCCAGAAAATTCTCCAACTCAACAAGAGATGGTTGTGTCGGCCATCCTTGTATAGTGGTAACAAACCCTCGATATTCGGGTCTCAAACCATGAATAATTATTCTCTTTATCCTTGTTTCCCCAATAGGAGCTTTCGGATCTAACTCTAAAATTTCACTACATAATGACTCTACCTTGTGAAAGTATTGGAAAATCGTCATGTCACGTTGCACCATCAATAGCAACTTGTTCTCCTGAAGTTACAATCTTGTATCATTTTTCTTTGAAAAGAGTGTAACAAGAGTGACCCATGCTTCCTTTGGTGTTTTTGCATCCCGAATGTGCTCTAATATTTCTTCTTTAACTGTGGTCTTCAAAGCAAACATCGATTTGCCTGCTTTAATTTTCCACTTCTACAAGATGTTGTTTGCATCTTCCACTGTTGGTTGTGTAACTTCATCACCACCAATAACCTCCCACAAGTCTTGACCTTGTAGGTAAGACTCCATACATGTTGCCCATGTGTTATAGTTTTTGTTGTTGAGCTTCTTGATTCCTCCAACTACTTGAAGATCACCCATCGTGTCGGCAAGACTTCGACTATACCGAACAAGCTTGACTAATAAATTTGCAAAGTACCAAACTCCTAATGACTCAAGATAGCTCCACTAAGAACGATCTATGACCGTCTTGCTCTGATACCAATTGTTGAGTAAAATTTAGAATACACAATTCTAAATTTATTAATATTAGATCCAAACAAGTAAATAAACTACTTGTATTATACCCACTATAACACATTTCAAAGGCAACTCACAAATTGAAGAGAAATACAAACACTCAAAAAGAAAGCTTTCAACTCACACTCAAAAAGAAAGCTTTCAACTCACACTCAAATTAAGAATACAAAGACTTATTTGTTTTTGATGGAATGATTAAACCAAATGAAAGGTAGGCTATTTATAGTCCTCACCATGCAATCTACACCACACAAATATAAAAATACGAAAAAATTCTAACCACACAAATATTATCTACACACTTTTCTTTTCTATATCCTTCAACCACCCTATTTATTCATTCTTCAACCACCCTATTTATTCATTCTTCAACCACCCTATTTATTTCTCTTTATCTTTTAACCACTCCATTTATTTTCTTACATCCTTCAATCACTTCATTTATTATGTTGGTGTTGATTTTCAACAATTTCAAGGTTCGAACCTTATACCTCCCATTAGATCCGAAAGACACCTTTATGCCCTATCATTCAGTCTATTTAGAATATGCTCAAGTCGATAAAAATAAATAATGACATTTGAATATATAATATTATATGTTTTTATCAAGCTAGAAATGCATTTAACTTTATATTAAAATGGATGCTGCAGTGTACATCGTATAAGCAAATATAAGCACTATATATGACTTAAATCTTAAGAGTACCTTCTTGCTTCCTCGCTCTTCTTATCAAAGACCACGTTATATATGTGGTGTATTCGAAAAGCTACATCGTAAGATGGATCTAACTCAAAATATATGATGAATTTTAGTAAATCTCAAGCCTATATTAGACTATTACCATTTTTTTAAAATCATTGTTATAAGAATCGACCTTTATCTTTTATTTTGATGAATTTAGCATTTCCTCAGAGAAAGTAGTAATTTTCATGTCAGATAACAGAAAAGAGAAGAAAAAATACTCCCAAGTAATTATATTGCTTACCTTTTGTAATTAAGGATTTGCCATTTATGTTTTTCAAGAAAGTAAATGCACCAAGTTTGTATTTTACTAGCTCGAAATTCCACATTATTTATTCCAAAAATAATGAATAATTTCTTAGTATAAGAGAGAGATTCTTCCTGAAACTGCATTAAACTTAAGCTCAAACATACAATTTATTTTATTCCTCGAATACCATCCTTAAACTTAGAGTAAAAGTTTCTACATTTATTTAAAACAGAAGATGAAGATCAGAGTTTTATCTAAATAAATAATCTCTCTGTATTTTGTATGTGTGGAGTTTCCTATACAGTTAAGTAGTACCGACTACTCCAATAAGCGTCTCCGCTTGTACCAGGAAATAGCAACAATATATAAAAATAGTGTCCCAATTGTACTGCCAGCAACGGTCCACATGAACTCTTTCATTCCTGCTTTCGTATCATCAAACAACTCAATTGTAATATTCATTCCAAACACACCAGAAACTGCAATGAAGGCACTTAACACTAGTGTTGCTGTTGTCAACATCACCCCCATTTGCAGCAGATGATTCTGTTTATCATCCAACATTATGTTTATGTAATCCTCCGTGTCATCGACATACTCTCTTAGCTACCAAGAGACAATCGACAGAAACATGTAAAAGATTAATAAAGGCAAGTAAAAATAATATCTACTTCAACTATGCTTTTAGAATGTAGCTAGCACAAAGTACAAGAGGACTATCAAGAAGGGCTAAAGTTATCAACTATACTCAACTTAAAGAATCTGAAAATCAAAGACAATTGACAGTCAAAAGGATTTAGCTTACCGTGGATAGTTTGTTCAATGTGCCATCAATTTGCACAAAATATGCTTCCAAAAGCATTTCAAGTTCTTCTACGTCAAGGTGTTTACTCATGGAACTATGTCTGGAACTCGAATGTGTCCCATGGCTGCCTCTACTAAGTGCCCGTTGTGTTCCAAAGAATTGTTCCTGTGGTTTATTAGTATTTTGAACATCTCCTTCATAGCTTGTTGAACCCCCACTAGCTTCCATTTCAGTAGGAACTCTGCTACAAATGTAATGGGAGATTGAAGGTATGACTGTGAATCATCAACAAACTAAAATCTCATGACTATATGAAAATAGATATTAGATTATCGAAACATGCCTGTCATACATGTCTGATGTAAGAACTTGATCATCAACATCATCTTTTTCATTCATAGAAGAAGTGGTAGAACTTTCAAACTGTTGCTGCTGCAACTTGTCAGTCAGATACATCTCAGCCATATCGTCATCATCATCAAGTAAGTGCTCGAGTTCATCTCTTACCTAGAAAATCACTTACCATGCAAAATTAATCACGTCATGGGAGAAATCTCGATATATGTCTGTTTTCTTTTGCTTTTGAGACCCTATAAAAGTCCTTTTGACATAAAACACTTATGAAGCAAACAAATGGTGTGTTTGCTTCTGCTTTTTGTTAAAAATGGATGCAAAAAAAAAAAGCACTTTCAGGAATGAGCACATTATTTGTGCTTGTGTTGGAAAGCACAAATATGTTTTATTTTTCTCTTTGGTTCAAAAAAACTTTTAGGGACCCATAATTTTTATTTTATTTTACCAAAAGTGTTTTCATGACTCAAAAAGGAAAGTTGTGCTTCCTAACATCAACACAAATTATATGCTTCTTCCTAAAAGCGCTTTCTTTTGAAATTACTTTGACTTAAACTAATTTTAACATATACATAAGCATAATCACAACTAATTTATTTTCTTGTTGCTTATACCGTTTTCTCAAATGCTTTGCTTTATAGAAAGCATGGCTCAATTGCAGATTAAGCAAAAACTATAGTAGGTTTAAGCTGACTCAAATTTCTAAAATTAACCAGCCAACCTTCTGAACACGTCCGGTTATTGCAACCAAGCGACTCTTGATTTGACGGACACGTTCCAAATTGAGAGTACTAATCTTAGAAGTCAATTTATCCAAAGCAGGGTGAGCCTCTAACTCCAAAGTTCTTGCCTGGTTTTAAAACATAAAACAAAAAAGAAGAAGAAGAATTGGAATGAACACTGAGAAAACAAAAGAAATGTAACAACATAATCAAACAGATTAAGCAAAGACTGAAACATGAAATTTGAAGAATTACTTCTTTGTCTAAGCAACTACAAGCTGCCTCAAGACAGGCCTCCAATGCAACAAACTCAAACGGTAGAACCTTAAAACCACCTTGTTTCGCATCTCCCTTGTTTTCTTCTTTCTCATGGGCTTGTGCTTTCAATTGAGGATCTTCTGTATCACACATACTTTTCCACTTTATTGAGTCATCTCCCTACATGAAAAAATATTAACAAAAAATTATAGAAACAAAATTATGAAATTAAACAGAAAATCAAGACTACTAGATTTTGAGACTCTGGAAAAGCGTTTCTTGTAAACATTAAAACAATTTCCTTGAGTGTTTGCAAGACTCAAAAAGCAGATTTTATGCTTCCTGACACAATTCTTAAAAGCATGCACTTCCTCCCAAAACTGCTTTTCACTGAAATCATAAAAAGAGTTTTAGCAAAAGAATAAGCAAATAGGCCCTATTCCTACTGATTCCCTTCAAAAGTAAAGGGCAAGCTCACAAAAGTTACACCCCTCACAATTTGTATAATCAACAAAAATTAACAAGAATTCCCAAGAAGTTATAAACCCTATTGCCAAAGTGCAATCAAGCTATAGCAAATGTGAATTTTGAACTGAGATTAATCCAAAGAAAAAATTAGCTCCAATTGGGGTCAACGACAAACGTCAAAATAAACCCATACTCCCATAACACTTCCCATAAACCAAATTTCACATTCAAAATCTGATGACAATTCAGAATTAATCTTTTTATTTTATTTAGGGATTCATGTTATAAACATATCATGTATATCAAATTATAAAAACCTTATATGAAAAAATAAAAAAGTAAAATCTGATCAGGGAAAAGAACCTGAGCATTGGTGGCATGGTGGTGACGGGTGATCCTACGTTGAAGCTCCTCAATAAAAGGTGTGACAAAGGGGTCCTTGGAATTAAGCAGCAAAACCTCCTGAGCAGTGATAATGGCCTTAATCTGTTCAAGGTTTATGACAATGGCTCTCTCCCGCCCCAAAACCGTTGATGGGTATGACAAGAGCGGGTCAAGGATGCGAAGGTCACGAGCTGGCAGCCCAGTTCGCTGCATAATGGCATGCTTGCCGGCTTCCACGACATCTGTTATCCCCGTGGATTCTAGTATGAGCCATGCCCGGATACCCGTGCCTTTCTTCCTGATGCCCAGCCCTACGCCAGGCAGCCGGACTGGATTGGATTCGTCGTCCGGCATAGCCAGACCCAGTTTGGAACCACTTCTCTTCATAGCTTGTCACGCACTCCCTTCCTTTCTATGAGTTATATATAGCTTCTGACTCTGAGGTTGTTACATTATTTATAATTCTTATAATTCATATGTTTACGTGTGAATTATTATTAATAGAAAAATAATTTATTAATGATATTTTTATTTAATAAAAATTATATAATCTATAATAATATTAAAGTATAATTAATATTCTAAAAATAAATATATATAATTTTTTTAAAAAAACATTAAACATAAAATTTTGTATAAAAAAATTATAATTAAACCTATATTTATCTATTCTGAAAGTTTTTACTCCAGTTTTCTTTCTTTTTAATAAATTATATAAAAATAAAAACACTACAATAACATAACGTCTTCAATTCATTAGATTTTAATATTAAGTGAATTTAATTGATAGAATTTTAATTTAACAATATCTAATTAAAAGATCAGGTTTTAATATTAAGTAAATTTAATTGATAGAATTTTAATTTAAATATTATTTAATTAAAAAATTAAAAAAAATTAGACTTTATTTTTATGAAAAAATATAAAAATTAAACATAATAAATATTATTTTTCTAATTAAAAATTTTAATATATTAAAAATATTATTTTTAAATTATTTTTACCACATATCACTCTCAAAAACTGAATTTTTTATTAAAAAAATAAAAATAAAAAAACTAATTATTTTAAAATTTATAACCACAAAAACAATATTTTTATACATTTTTACTATTATATTAATATCTGATACATTATTTTATTTTAAACGTCATCTGATTTTATACCGTATTAATTAAATTACGATCATTTAAACACGTTTTATATTTAATGTTGTCTAATTAGATACATTTTAATATTATTGACTTTATTTATGTTATTATAAAATTTAAAAGTATTATTTTTTTAATTTTTTATAAGAAAATAGTTAACTACTCGATAGTTTTTCCGTCCAAAATGTTTGTAATCAATCGGAAAAGGAACTAAAAAAATTAAAAGAATCTATAACTTGTAAGTTACTAGATTTTCTGTTCACAATTTTTTTTAATGCTATTGTATATATATTTTTTAAATAATAATAAAGATGAAAGATTTTATTTAATCTAAAAATATTTTTAAGATTTTTTATTTATTATAAAAATGATACTTAAATATTATATTTATTTTTTATAATGATATATTATTATGAAAATTTGATTACATAAGGATAAATATAATTTTAATTTTAATTTTTAATTTTTTAATTACATTAGATATAAATTATTATAACTTAAATAAATAAAGACTTAAAAAATAATTAATTTTTTTTATGTAATCAATTTTTCACACTAACAAAACTAAATTATTATAAAAAATAAATACGGAACTAACTTTTAAAATAAATACATGAACATCTTTCCTTCATTTAATTATTCAACATAAAAGAGTATAAAATGATATAAAGTTCAGATTTTAAGATACATCAAAATTTTAAACAAAGCCCTGTTTTAAAAAATATAAGATATTTGTTTGATAAAAATATTTTTGAATATAAATTGCGAATAAAATACTAAAATTACATTTGTTTTTAAAAAGTATTTAAGGATTATTTAACCACATAATCATAAAAAGATCTTAAAAATTATTTTTAAATCGTAATTCAAAAACAATTTTCAATAGTCTTTTAAAAATAATTAGGAGTTTGGTTAGTGTTTGTAAAAATTATTTTTAAAACAAAAAATATATATAATTATTATATTATTTTATCAAATTATTTTAAAAAATTATTTCAATAGAAAACTTTTTAATATTAAATTTAGTATAATGATATTACTATAATAATTTTTATTATTATTACACTAAATATATATAAAATATCTATTTAATCCATCGTATTAATTATATCTTAATATTAAGATAAATTACAATCAAATATATTTAATGTAAATAAAAAATTTATCAATCAATTATACTTAAATTAAAAATAAATTAGAAAAAAGTAAGCAGTGATTAAAATAATATAATATATATATGTAATATTAAAATATTTGTAATAATTAAAGTAATTACAACTTAAAAAAACAAAACGGAAATATATATATATAATTCAATTACATGAAACAGCAAAAACAAGAAAAAGAGAAGGTTAATGACTTTTCTGGAACGAAGTTACGGCTTTACTTGTTTTTAGAAACAGTAAAAATATGTCAGCTATTCTTAATTTTTTTGTTTTATAAAATAATATGTTTTATAAAACAATAACTAAAAAACATAACCAAACACCATAAATTATTTTTAAAAATAATTTTTGATTTTTAAATACAGAAAACAGTTTTTAAATTATGCAACCAAACAAGCACTTCAATGTTGTTTTTCATGTTCTCTAAAGTTTATATTCAAATATAAACTAACTAATATCTTAAAAATAGTTTTTAAATCTAATAACAAATACAAACTTAGATTTAAATTTATAAAATTTCAAATACAACTCAAAATTTTAAATACTTTTCGAATCAAGTGATTATTTTTAGAAATTTATTTTTTAAGTATAAACAAAAGTGACCCTAAACATCTCTTAATAACACCTTTAGAGAGAGTGAGAGAGACTATAACAGAACATCAAACTAGGATAAGGAGCAACATACTTTACCACTCCATTCCAATTAATAGAGAGATCAAATTATCGATCCCATATTGGGTCGAGCACATTGAGCACTACACGATCATAATTAAACTTGCACCATGAAGCACCTGAGAAATACAGTATTCTACAACTGTTGTTTTCAGTTTTTCATGAACACTGTAGCACAAATAAAATACATAGAGATTATCTCTTAGCTATTCAACCAAGCGCCTCCGCTTATACCAAGCAATAGCAGCAACATATAAGAATATAGTTCCGGCTGTACTACCAGCAACAGTCCACATGAACTGCGGCATTCCAGCATGTTCGTTTTCAAACAGTTCAATATGAATATTCATACCGAATATACCCGCCACAACAATGAAGGCACTCAACACAAGGGTTGCTGTTGTCAACATGACTCCCATTTGGAGCAGATGATTCTGTTTGTCATCCAGCATTATGTTGATGTAATCCTCTGTATCATCAACGTACTCCCTCAGCTTTCATTACATGATCAACAAAGAAGTCGGTCGTTATTTTAAGTTAAAAACTGCCAATGTAACAAATAAAGATAATAGGGAATCATTTATGATGTGAAGATACAAAGTTTCTAAATTTATTTAAGATCTAGAAACCAATGATTTTAACCGATACATCTAACTAATCATATCTGACCGACTGAAAGTATTGAATGGTGAATTTACTTGATTTTCCCTTTATTTTAGAAGTTATTACCTAATTTTTAAATTTCAAATTGTAATAACATCTGCATTCATTGGTAAACAACATTGATCTCTGATCCTATCCCTTTATTTTAGCACAGAAGATCATGGTGCACAAAAATAAAGCTATAAACCAGTTAATGGATTGCCAAGGGAAAATTTTGATTACAAAATGACTGCACATATCAAAAAATTAATACTTACTGAACCAACCAACCATCAAATGTGAAGCAAACTTTCTAGCAAATCCAATCTACTTATTTCTTTCCTTCCACGTAGAGCAATTCATGTTTGGAGAAAATTTGGTTTAGTAACTCCAGAAAATGTTAGTGTGTTTTAATATCTCAAATTCTTATCCAAGTCTGGCAAGGAAGAAAGTTCAAAAATGTGATTAATCAAAGAAAAAATGATGAAAAAATTGTTCAAGAGTTCTCCCAACCCAAGAGTTCATGGCACGCTGTGAACTGGTTCCATCCAGATTCCTTCAACTTTAATCACAGATCATGTCATGCATTAAGTGATCTGAATGCTTGGGTTTAAGGTTTGAAAATTGATCTAAACTCAATGACCAAGATGCATAGGTAGAGAAATAACTAGATATAACTCGATAAAAGAGGAAGCTTTCCATCGTTGTATTCATCATAACTCACAGTGAAAACTGAAAACGAAACTTCAAGGACAGTTGGACACTGTCTACACTAGTTAGATTAATATAATAAATAATAAACCAGCTCCCCTTCAATTAACAACACGAGAACAACCATTAAACAGTTATACAACAAAATATATGCATTGGCTTATAACATAACCTAAAAGCCACTGAAAAAATGGTTAAATAGACTCTCATAGCAGCAGCAGCAACAACAACAACAACAAAAACTGATTCAATAAAGTTGCCTACCGTTGATAGTTTGTTTAGTGTACCATCAATTTGCACAAAGTATGCTTCTAAAAGCATTTCAAGCTCTTCCACGTCAAGATGCTTGCTTATAGCACTATGACTGTGAGTAGTACTTGTATGAGTCCCGCGGCTATCTCCTCTACTAAGAGACTTCAGTGCTCCAAACAATTGGTCCTGATGGTTGTCAGGGGCCTGAAGTTCACCTCGAAAGCCGGTGAAACTTCCACCACCTTCCAGTGAGAGCTCGGTAGGAACCCTGACACAAACGTAATAGGCCATTATACATGAGGGTGACGTCAAGTCAACTACTAGAAAATGACATGTACAAGTGAAAATGATGGTTAAACCCAACATGCCTGAGATTCATGTCCTCTCTATTAACTTCATCATCTACGTCCTCTCTATCGTTCATAGAAGAACTTGAAGCACTCTCAAGTTGTTGCTGAATAAATTTGTCTGTTAGATACATCTCAGCCATATCTTCGTCATCATCCAGCAAGTGTTCAAGTTCATCCCTCACCTAACATAGAAATGTATTCTCCATTACTCAAAAACAATTGAACATATATCAAAGAACTAGTTATAAAAGTAGAAAGCAAATGATGAATTGTGAGTTCTGACAAAAAAAATGACAAATTAGAAGCAAAACTTTCATGCTGATGCAAAAAATATACCATATTAACAAAGACACAATTGTAAAACCAGCAAACCTTCTGAACACGACCAGTTATTGCAACCAAGCGGCTCTTGATTTGGCGGACCCTTTCCAAGTTGAGAGTACTGATCTTTGAAGTCAACTTATCCAAGGCAGGATGGGCCTCTAGCTCCAGTGTTCTTGCCTGGTTTAGAAAGACAAACAAAAAGAATGGGGAAAAAAGATTTAAGAAAAAGAAGGGAGATAAAGAAATTATAAGTGCTAAATTGAAATGAGATAGATTTACTTCATTCTCTAAACAACTACAAGCTGCTTCCAGGCATGCCTCCAGTGCAACAAACTCAAATGGTAGAACCTTTAGTCCATCTCGATTCTGAAGACCTTGTTTCTCTTCTTCCTTGCCTTCTTCAGTTTGGCTCAGCAAGGGTGCTCTGGGAGAATTTTGATGGCTTTGAGATCTTGAATGAGGCTCTCCCAAGTCATACAAATTTGTCAGGTTAGGATCATTACCATTGTCCCCCTACAAGATATAGAGTAAATCAGACTTCAAAAGCTGCACCAGATCCACAAAGTAAATGTTAACTTGATGATTGACTCATGGCTCCAAGGTAAAAACAAAGGTATAATCCTGCTATTTATAGTAAAATCATATTAAATTCACAAGCACAATAAATAAAATAAAAACCCTATAAAGTTACGAGAAATCATTCATTGCTTTTGGAGCAAATGATGTGTTACTTTAGGTCCACGAAATGCATGTAACTATTTAAAAAAAAAATATAAGCACCCAATGCTTGATAAAGAAAACAAACAATGTGATTAATGGAGAGTATATTCCAGGAGTAATGAATAACATCTCTGAAGTTACATGACAGTGATCCTAAAACAAGTATAATAAGACAGGATGGCCAAAAGGAAAATCATCCTTAAACGGGTAGTTAGAATGATTCAACATATAGAACTAAAACTCAGTTTGTTCTTCTCTATATTATTTGTTACTTCTGTCCTCTGCATGTCTCTTCTCTTCTGCACATTCTTCTCCTTTTCCGTTCCTTTCCCCCCCCCCCCCCCCCTTTCCCTTTTTTAACCTCAGTTTTTTGGCAGTTTATGTATAATGACTTACTATTCTTGGATGAGGCTATAGCCTCAAGGCAAGTTGTCACTGTCACGCCGCAGGGCAGGCCTCGAGGCTATATTCACTCAATCAGTTGTCTCTGTGCGCCTTATTATCCTTGGATCTATAGCCTCAAGGCAAGTTTCCAATGCCATGCCTTAGGGAAGGCCTCAAGGCAAGCCTTTATATAGCCATTTAAAACTATGAACAAAAAATAAAGACCATTAAAACCGTACTGAAATTGACTTCAACAGTGACATACCAACCATTATTTCCATAAAATTGAGCAACATTATGTCCTTCGATATTAAAAATTTTATCGTCGAGAAAAAAGATGTCTATGTAAGCATATGTGAGAGTTTAAATATTAAGCCAAATTGAAGGTTTAGTTTGACTGCATCTTCACATTCAACATTGGTCTTTAACACATTCAAAAAGGCAGCTAAAAGTCTATAACTTTTTAGATAAAGCTTGCATTGTGGAGCAACGAGGTTTAGCAAGGCAAAAAAATGGGTGATCTACAAATGAATTGAAGAAAGCATACCTAAGTAAGCCTGTGGCTGTAACTCTGTAAGTAATTGAGTGATTCTGACAAAAAATGCGATTGATTGAACAAGCTGCGAAGAGAGTAATTGTATATGCAAAAGTTATATTACTCAGGCTCTTTTAAGACACCAAGAGTCGTAAATTTTGGATACATATCCGGGTGTCGAATATGTCAATTTTTTTAAATTTTTTTTGTAAATTTACATCAAATTTGAGTGTCCAAGTATCTACATCCATATCCACGTCATGTCGTTTAGACACGGATACTTCACGAAATATAAAGAGTCCAATTAACATAGTCTGAAAGTATAAAAAAGAAACTTTGAGCGAGCTAGAAAATTAACTCTTGGATATGCAAATGAATTTTACATTAGAATATATGAAGAACAAATTGAGTATATAATTGGGATAGACTACAATTCTTAAAGTATTAATTTTGGGTTGGAATCCAGGCCTAACAAATGATATCATAGGCAAAACCCAATTTTCATTGCGTAGGCGCACAAAAGGTGAATCTCAAAATGAAAGTAAATCTGTGTAGGCAGTGCCTCAAGATCAAACGAATGATTGGTCTATATTGGATTACGAAGTGAATTTTGCGATAGTGTTATAGATTGATATGGATTCTCGAGATCTGATTAAATTTGTGTGAGTTATTTTTGGGAGTGCAACACAGGCCCAACAGTCTCTATAAGTAAGTGTGAACTATGAGTAAAAGCTCAACGGAATTATAGTAGTGCACAAATTAAAAGTTTTAAACCTTAATTGCGTGTCCATCTTATAAAACATTTGATACCCACCACTAATGGCAAATACGAACCACAGGATTAGAATTTAGAAATTTACAGAAAAAAAGTGCCAAATTAAAACCAATCTTAACATAGAGCAGCAACAGAAACAAAAATAAAGAAAATCAAAACAAACAAAGAAGAGGCTGAAGAAAAGGGAACCTGTGATTTACAGGTGGCTTGGTGGTGACGTGATAGCCGACGCTGAAGTTCATCAACGAAAGGGGTAACTGAAGGGTCTCTGGAGTTCATCAAAAGGACCTCCTGAGAAGTTATGATGGCTTTGATGTGCTCGAGATTGATAACAATGGCTCTCTCACGACCCAGAACCGTTGATGGGTACGACAGAATCGGGTCGAGGATCCGGAGGTCACGGGCGGGCAACCCTGTACGCCTCATGATGGCGTGTTTGCCTGCCTCCACCACCTGCGCTTGCCCCGTGGAGTCTACCAGCAGCCATGGTCGGACCCCTGTTGCCTTCTTCCGCATCATGGCTCCCCCTAACGAGAGGCCCAGACCCGCCGAAATGGGTCGGACCGGGTCGAGATCGTCGTCGGGTGATTTGGTACGGTGGTGTTGGGGGAGTTGACTCATTGTGGTTGGAGTTGGACTAAGATTGGACTTCTTGCCACCACATAGGAATCGGAGATGGGTCTCTCACTATCTTGGAGTTGGACCTCTGAGAAAGAAAAAAAACAACTAATCTAAAACAAAACAAAAAAGACAAGGAACAAATATGAAACCAAAAGATTCCATCGAAAAAGAAATATAAATAAATGGATAAAAATACAAGAGATATAAAATAATAATGAGTAAATTAGTACCTTCACGGCTGAATAGATAGATAGCTACGATGGAACAGAGTTGGAGTCCATTGCTAGCATCTTTGAAGTGGAAGATAAGTTGGGCTTATTCTGTCGGAATTTTTTTTCCCTAAAATAACGCTTAGAAATGTAATTATTAAAATAGAATATATATATATATATAATTAAAAGTTATTAATTAAAATATAAATTTAAAAATAAAATTTAACCTAAGGATAATATTCATTTATTAAGAATTAAACCATAAATTTTAAATCTAAATCCTAAAACATATATAAACTATAAACTCTAAATCATAATCATTCAATTTTATACTCAGATTTTAAATCCTATAAATTAAATCAAAACTGATTAGATGTAATATTATTTTAATTTTTTTAATATATAAACCATAAATTTTAAGTATTTAACTTGATATTTTTATCTTTCGTTTATTTAAGATGCCATTTTTATTCTTTTTCACTATAAGATATAAATATTAATTATATTGAAATATTAAAATGGAATACCTATTAATAGTTGTGTATGAATTACGTTAGTTTTGGAACGTTTTTGGTCATATGTCATCGATCTTGCATGATTTTGTTGGGTACTAAACTCAATATTAGGGATATTAATTTGTTTACACTATAAAAATTATTTTTAATTAAAAATAATTATTAATTTTTTTATTATTTTAAATAAATAGATTATTTAAAAAAAATTATTTTTTATAACATTAAAAAATATGTAAATTTAAACAGGATATTACAAACACTAATACATAAAATATAAAATACTTACAACCTTTCAGACTTTAAATTACAATCTTGACGAAAGTTAGTATATATTAGTTATTTTTATCAATTTTAAATGTTTTTAATTATATATGATGAATTTTAGTTCTAAATGTTCAATTTTAATTGATTTTATCGTAAATTACATCGTCATCATTGGCTTCACGCCAAAAAAAATTGTATAGTTGGATGGTACGTAATAGCTAATGAAAACAAGACGGTAATGGATGAAGGTGGTGTTAATAGTGATTAGTGAGTAATTAACCACATTTGTAGTTGTAGAAGTAAAATGTAATACTGTCTAGGAGGGATTGTGAACGAAGATTAAAAAAGAGCAACCGGTACGTCTCATCAAAAACAGACTATTTTTAAACTATGTTTCCATTTCAGACATTTTATAAACTTTTTGCCATTGATTATATATATATTAGATAAAATCCCGTACTTCTCCGAGCATTTGCTTCCAAGCAACCGAGAAGAACCTGAAATTTTTTATTTTTTTTAAGATTATCTAACATTTGTTCCTTTTTAATTATTTTCTTTCTTATAAAAAATATTTAAGAAATTATCTAAAATAAAGATTTTAAAACTTATAAAAATAAAAATAACACATTTATTTTAAATAAAAAGTGATATAAATTAGTATTAAATGTACTATTTTTATCGTCATAAATATTAGGGGATTAATTTTGCAGTTTTCTTAGGTTATTTTCTTTCTGTAAAATAATATTTTTTCTTAAAAATCTCTAAATTACGTGTTCAAAAATTTCTAAGGATCTTCCATGTTTCAATCCTTAATTTTAATATGTTATACCATTTTCAAAGTCTTTGTTTTCATTTCCGATAGATTTTACGAATTTCTTCATGAACCTAAAAAACAAATAAATTATTTTCTCATTGTTATTTGAGAAGAGACTTAAATTAAGCATTCAAATTAAAAAAGAAAAAGGAAAAAAAAAAAGACAATAATGTAATTCTCACCCTGCAACTTGTCCATTAACAGATCAAGATCTCAAACCATCAGTAGTAATAGTAATCGTCGTCATCATCATCATATTCAAAGTGTTCATCCATTGTTTTGTGCCAACATAAGTTATCAAAATGTTATGGTCTCCAGCCACTACAGTAATCAATTAATGGCATTATATAATTACTTTGGTTTTCATTAATTAGCAAAACTAGAGGAAATCTAAAAATATATGAAAACAAGTAACACTTACCTGTATATGAGAAATCGGTACCCTCTTTGAATAAGTTGTGCATGATAATGCAACTACACTACTCAAATCATATTCATAAGCCAAAAGCTTTTTATTGCACCTCTTCCAATCAGTTGGTGTGCCCTAATTTTCATTTTCAAAGAATACTATGGATTAAGCACATTCAATTTACAAGACCTTGAGAATGTTGGTGTGTGCTATAACAGTGGTAGACACAAATGCTCAATGGAGTGAAACATGGAACAGACAATAATATTAGTGGAGCCATAAAACCTAGATGTGCAGGTTTTATGGTTATTGTTTAATTTTCGTTTTCCTTATATACATATATTGTAAACTCTTGTAAAAATAGAACAGAAATAATAATAAAATATACTGATAATTATCAGAGAAATACAATATTTTGACATGGTATCAGAGCAGGATATTGCTTACTAATGAACTACCTGCTGATTTATGATGAAATTACCATTTTTGATTCTTTGATTTGCAAATTTGCGGATTCTTGATTCTTGATTCACAATTAATTCTAAATTCGATTTAGATCCGATTTCGATTTCCGGTTTACGTTCGATTTGATTTCGATTTACGATTTACGGTGTATCGATTGTAGGCTTCATGAGTTTTCGTTTTTTAGTTCGATTTAGGATTAATATTCAGCTCTTGTAGCCGTTTCAAACACCGAACATGTGCAGCTCAGAAATGAAAGCAAGATAGTTATTTCACGTTTATTTGTTCAGAAATTCAATAGAAGATTACGGGTTACACTTAAAAAAAAAATATCAGCATACAACTTACAAGGAGTCAAGGGATTCGCAACACCAACACAACGAAGAACCATAGAAAGAAGGTTGGACCCATTTGGAAACCGAGTACTCACAGCATCCGTTGGCGCAGTTCCTTGGAAACCAAGTACTCACAAGCAGCCGTTGATGCAGTTCCTGAGAATAACAGAATAGGTGGTGCTGTGTTCTTGAAACTACCATTTCGAGCAGTTTGCGAGAGGAGAAAAGCTGTTGCGAAGAAGAGCGCCACTGCGAAGAATCTGAGAGAAGAGGAGAAGAAGAGGGCTGCGAGATTTTGGCTGAGGAACGCTTGCAGGCTATGTTGAGAGCAGGGAAACTGCGCGACTTTGGAAGGAATTGTTTTTTTCTCTACGCTCGACCAATCTGCTGAAATCGCACAGGAAGAAAGGCGCCGCTGCGAGAGAACGGCAAATTAGGGTTAGGGTTATAATTTTTTTTCTTTTTTGTCATTTATATAGTGGCTGCTTTGTAAAAAAAAAAAGGAAAAACGGAAGGAAAAAATTTTTAGATTTCATGGCGGAATCTAGAGATTTAACTACCAATTTCATGTTGGAAGATTTGACGGCGAAAATGACGGAAGTTTTAACTAGAGCTCAGATCAGCTCACAACCTCCGTCAAGTGAGCGTCATTGCTCCCAGGTGGTATCAAGTTGGGAGGATCCAGTTATGCCTTATGGTCCAGGGTGGTGGAGATGTATATCTCTTTGGCAAAGACAAAGCGGGATATATTAATGGGGACTTTCCTCGACTGTTGAAACCGACCCACTCATTTAGGAGATGGCGTCTTGAAAATGTCATTGTCGAAGAATGGTTGATCAATTCAATGGACCCTCCTTAATTGCAAATTTTATCCGATTCCCAATGCAAAATAGGTTTGGGATTCGGTGGCTACCACTGCTTATGATGGGACGGACACGTCTCAAGTGTATGATCTTCGCCAAGTCACTCGTACGAAGCAAGCGGGTGGATCCATTGAAAAATACTACAATGACGCCTTCGAGGGTTGTGGCGTGAAATTGATTTCCGTCGTCCTAATCCAATGGAGTGTGCAATTGATATACAAAATACAACTCCCATCGTACCGGGAAAGATCGAGTGTATACCTTCCGCCGATGGATGATAGATTGGATAAAACTCAAAGTGATGTGCTTCAGATCAAACCATTCCCTGCGGTGGAACAAGCCTATGGATTCGTCCGAGTCGGGAAGAGGTCGAGCGAGCCGTGATCACGGGTGTAGATACGACACCGGAGTAGTTATGGCTTTTAAAGGGGTCGAGGGACACCATAATCTAATGCCACCAAAACGGGAACTTCCTTGGGTAGCAAGAAATCCATGGAAATCCACCATCTGTTGACATGAAATGTGGCCATTGCGGAAACTCCAAACACACGTGAAAGCGCTTCAAACTACGTGGGTATCGAGAATGGTGGAATGATCTTCGAGCACGGAAGAAACGGGACACCATTGGGCGGCCGTTGTGGCTACCAATAATGCCTCACTATCCCTTACTTCTCGGTAGAATCTTCCCGGGATCCGGTGTATTTCAAGTAAAGTATTTCACATCTCTACTGCGTGGTGATAAGGAGGAGTGGATTACCGGACTCCGGAGCTACAGATCACATGACATTTGACCCGAATGATCTCTCCAATACAACTCGGCCAAGACAGTCGTGTTGCCAATGCAAATGGGGTCACTTATCTAGTTACGGGAGCTAGAACAGGTGACCTTATCTCCTTCATTATCATTATCTAATACTTTACTTGTACCTACTGTCAAGCCAGAGCTAATGCCCGTAAGTCGGGTTACTTCGAGATCTTAAGCGTGTGGTCTGATGTATTCTACTTTTTGCCTTACGGATATTACTCACCAAGGAGATCATTGGGCGTGGTACTAGGAGGGCATATTATGTGGATGACCTCGGTTCGGGAAGAGCCAATCACATGCAAAACACTGGTAACAAAGAAACAGATTTGGCTATGTCATCGTAGATTTGGGCAACCATCGTTTGGGTATTTAAAGCACCTACTTCCAGTTTATTTTCAAATATCACACATTCGGATTTCAAATGTGATACTTGTATCTAGCAAAAAGTCATAGGACGTCTTATCCTATGTAGTGAATAAAAGTGTGACTCCTTTTGCTTTAGTACATTCGATGTTTGGGGACCTTCCCGGTCACGTCGTCGGGTCATCGTTGGTTTGTTATTTTGTTGATGATTGTACACGAATGACATGGCTTTTACCTTCTCGAACATAAAGATGAAGTATTTGCTACATTTCACATGTTTCACACCATGGTTCAGACACAATTTTCTGAAAAAATTAACATACTTAGGTCTGATAATGGAGGGGAGTATGCTAATCAACAAGTCCGGACACAGTTTGACAACCATGGTATTCTCCATGAAACCTCGTGTTATTCCTGAGCCACAAATGAATGGATTTACGGAGAGAAAAAAATGGGCATATGTTAGAAACGGCTCGGGCCTTACTAATCGGTGCACGTATGGCTAATAAATACTGGAGTGATGGTGTTACTACAGGGGTGTATCTACTGAATCGAATGCCCACAAAGACCTTACAATTTCGGACTCGAATTAGAGGTGTTATCGATCATCTTCCTTGCCTACTATTTTGATGCTTCCGCACGAATTTTTGGATGTGTTGCTTTTGTCCACCTCCATAAAATCAACGAACTAAGTTGGATCCATGTCATGTCCGATGTGTATTCTTGGGGTATGGTGTACAAAAAGGGTACCGATGTTATGATCCAATTACTAAAAGAAACTATACTACTATGGATGTCACTTTCCTCGAATCGAATGTTTTTTCCCATCACAGTGTCAATTACACTCTTCAGGAGAGTTATGGTGAAGAACGAAATCAACTTGATGTTGAAATATTAGACACGAGTCCAACATACTCGGATCGTGCAATAATATAGAGGAGCACGTATCTCCAGACCCGAGCTTGAACTTCGGGCGAACCGAAGTGATAGTAATTGAATCTCCAAAGATGAAGTGGTTGATGTACCCTCCATTCTCTAGTACCCAATGATCCTCTGCCGAGAACAACTCACGAGGTAAGCTATCCTATCACACCTTTACTGGGGTAATGCTATGAATACATTCTGGTGGTTATGTTTTACCTTTCGAGACACGATCGAGGTAAACCTCCAAATCGATACTCCCGAAGAAAGGAAGAACGACAACCCAAGTATCCGATAGCAAATTATGTATCTACTTTCGAGGTTATCGTGAACCTATCGGGGCATTTGCACAAACACTCTCCTCGTGTCAAATTTCGAGTAGCATTGAAGAAGCCTTATCGATCCAAAATGGGCTCGAAGCTATAAAGAGGAATTTGAGGCACTACGAAGAATAACACATAGGTGTTAGCGAGTTGCCTCGAGGAGGAAGATGGTAGGATGCAGTGGATTTTCTCCATTAAGTATAAACGGATGGGTTGGTTGATCGTTACAAAGGCGAGGCTTGTGGCAAAAGGATATACACGAAACATGGGATAGATTATCAAGAAACCTTCTCACTTTGTGGCTAAACTGCGAGAGTTTTGTTATCTCTTGCGGCAAATTTAGATTGGCCATTGCACCAACTTGACGTGAAGAATGCCTTCCTTCATGGTGACCTTGAAGAAGAGATTTACATGGATATCTACTTTGGGATATCTGTTACATCGGGAAAAAATAAGCGCATGTAGATTACAACGAGCATTGTATGGACTAAAACAATCACCTCGAGCGTGGTTTGGTAGGTTGAGTTCGGAATGAAGAAATATGGGTTCCAACAAAGCAACTCGATCATACTTTTTTCCTAAAACATCGATTAGGGAAGATAACGACGCCTTTATAAGTCTATGTGAGGCGACATGATCATTAAAGGGGATGATAAAAGAATAAATCTCTAAGCTTCAAGAACAACTGTCAAATGAGTTTGAAATGAAGAATTTAGGAGGGCTCAAATACTTCTTAGGTATTGAGGTAACAAGATCAAAACAAGGCATATGTCTTTCCCAAAGGAAATATACTCTGGACCTACTAGTAGAGCGGGACTACTAGATTGTAAACCCTTTGTCGATATTCCAATGGTTCAAAATCATAAACTCGGAGAATATGGACAGTACCGGTGAGATAAACAGAGATATCAACGGTTAGTAGGTAAACTCATATATTTATCTCATACTCGACACGATATTGCTTATCTTTGTGAGTGTGTCGGTTCATACCTTTGCCCAAGTGAAGACCATATGGATGCGGTCGTACGAATACTTACGTTACTTAAAATCCTCCCACCGAAAGGACTTATGTTTTCAAAGAATGGTCAATTGGAAGTCCTTGGATATACGGTCGATTACTAGCGAGGGAATATGAAGGATAGGAAATCTACTGGTGGATACTTTACTTTCGTGGGGCGCAATCTTGTCGCATGGAGAAGCAAGAAGCAAAATGTAGTTGCCTTATCCAGTGTTGAAGCTGAATTTCGAGGAATGGTCAAGGGAATATGTGAGCTCACTTTGGTTGAAAAACTTCTTAGCTGAGATTGGTGTTGCTCCTAACTCTGAAGAAATGAACTTATTTTGTGATAACAAAGCGACCATTGCCATATCTCACAATCCGGTTCAACATGATGCAGAAGCACGTTGAAGTGGATGGAACTTCATCAAACGAATCTTGAAGAAAAGATTATTAAGCTTCCATTTGTTAAATCGAGAAGATCAATTGGCCGATATACTCACAAAATCTCGTATGCATGAGAACTTACACAACTCACTTGACAAGTTGGGCATAAGAGACAATATATGCACCAACTTGGGAGAGGAGGTTGGTGTGTCTATAACGTGGCGGACACAAATGCTCTCGATGGAGTGAAAGCAGGAGCGGTGATAATATTAGTTAGCCGTAAAACCTGGATATGTGTGAGTTTTATGGTTATTGTTTAATTTTCGTTTTCCTTATATACATATATTGTAAACTCTTGTAAAAATAGAACAGAAATAATAATGAAATATATTGATAATTATCAGAGAAATATAATATTTTTACAGAGAACAACAGTTTCTAACATTTCTGATACCTAGAATGTGTTGCACAACTTGATCATTAGACCAAAAATGTAGGAGAGTACATAATTGTTAATCTACAACCAGTTCCGTAAGTGTACCGAATTTCATTTGAGGTTTGTGATCCAATTACTTGAGCTTTTATTATCACGTCGTTATAAAATTGTTTGCAATTCTTTTATTTCCACCGAACAGTTTTCTAAAAAATAAATTAAATCTAATGATTTTCTTTTTATGAATAATGGGAAAATAAATAATTAAAAACATAAAATAAAATAAAAACCTTTAAATTTTTTCTTAATGCTGTAAGTTTTGAAAATATTGAAAATCAAAAAAAGTTTTAAATTTGTGATTTGTGATTTTTGATTTTACTAAATATTATTATCAAATATATAGATAATTATTTAAAAAAAACTTAACTTATTTGGTAAAGTTTATTACTCTTATCCCAAAAACAATAAACTGTTATCCCAAAAATTGATAAATATAATAACTGTCATAGTTCTCTATAAAACAATAAACTCTTATCCCAAAAACTTAACTTATTTGGTAAAGTTTATTACTCATATAATTACACATGATTCCATACACATCATTCCATCCTGATAATTACTTCCAAGTATAACTTATAAATAAAGTGTTTTAATAATTTTCAACACTCTTTTAACACACAACAAAAATGTTTTATTACCCGACATAAAAACTCTTGTTTTTCAGTTGGAGATAGGAGGATTTTTTGGTGGATATCTTCAACAAATTTATGATACCACTTCATTGCTTTTTGGTCTTGGAGATTCAAACCTACATTTACGCTCCAAAATCTGAACATCATTTACTATTAAAGTGCACTAAAAGAAGAAAGGAAAAGAAAAAAAAAAAAGAGAATATAAATTGTCATTTTTCATATTTTTCTTCTTCGAATATCAAAGGAAGACAAATTAAAGTTATGCAACAAACTCAAGTGAAAATTTTAGAAGCTCTACGATAAGTTTAGTGTCATTCATGCATTGTGCATTTTTCGAATCTGTATTAACATACTCGACGTTGTAACTTTCTTTGCCAAACTAAAAATAACATTATTCAATTGATTAGCCGTTTCAGAGCTCTTCTTTTAAGTTTAAACATTAAATGAAACTAATAGACAACATAAAAAGTATGATAAGAGCAATGAAATTGACTTGTAAAATTCGATTGATACGAGTGTTGGTCTATGAAAATACTCAATTTTTAAGTTTTCATAACGTAAATCGATCACAGGGTTGCCAAGCATATAACCTATTTAAAAAATATGAAAAAAGAATTATTCAAAGCAATAAAGACAATAAATGACAATCATATATATTTGTGGAATTTTGAATATATATATTAAGAGTGTTAATTTGTACGAATTGGACTAATTTGAGCTGACTCAAACTAATTCAGTTTAAGTTAGCTCAATCTTAACTCAATTTAAATTTAATTCAAGTTATCAAAGATGAGTTTCAATCCAAATCAAATACAAATTAATTCGCTAAAACTAACCCTGAATTGTTAACCCATTGCTTTTTAAGTTATTTGAATTTTTTTTATAAATAAAAATATATATTTATTGATTAAAGTTAAATAAGTTCAAATAACATTATATGAAATACCATAAATGAGAAAAATAATATTACAACAATTAATTTTTTAAATAAATAATAAATTAATAATAAGTGAATAAATTACACACACACACCAAAGTTCATGGAGATAATATAATTTTTCACATACATGTTATATTACAATAATTAGTTAATAAACTTTTATAGTTGTAAAAAACCGAGCTCATAAGTATATCATATGACCTTAGTTAAAAAATCGAGATTATAGGTCGTTACTTTTGGTCTATCTCTCTTAAGTCTCGATTCTTATAACCATAACTATAGACTTACGGTCATGATTCTTATAATTGTGACTATAGACTTACGATCACGGTTAAAAACTTACATCATATGTATATTTTGTAATAATGTATTAATCAAATTTTGAAAACTTTAACACAGATTTTACTATTATTTATTAGTTTATAACTGAATATTAAATTTTAATTAAATTCAACTATATGAATTTTCATTTAATGGTTTATTTTTCAATTGCTTGATCATATTGACATTTTTAAAAATTTACTATTTTTTTAATTTAATTCTATCATGCTGAGAGATGGTAGTAAGATGTCAAGAGCTACTCATGATAAAACACTTATTCAGAATTCGTGACATCAATTAAAGAGTTATAAAGTAGTAAGATATAGATTTCTAGTACTGCGTAAATAGTATCTTTATTATTAAAAAAACACTAAAATCTATTTTTAATAATCAATAAGATGCAGATGGGTATGTTTTATTCAACGAAGAAAAAGATAAGATTTTTTAAATTGGCATGCGTTATTTACAAATATGCCCCCTTTTTTAAATATATTTTCAATACATTTCATGTGTACAAATTTCAGGACACTTAAATTTGGCCCAATTTGTTGAAAGTCTGAATGGTTTGACAATCGGCTTGATCCAATATTTCTCAAACTAGTTGAAATAAATAAATAAGTTTCAATAAAAAAAGTTAATTGGAATATAGATGGCGCATGTTGAGCCTCTAAATAAATGTTTTGGATGATGATATTATTTTAAAAAAAAGGCATTCGGGTTAAAATAAAATTAGTAAGATGAAATGATGCTACATTATTTTTTTATTCAAACGAGTATGTTAACATTTGTCTAATGAGTTTTTTAATGCCTTAATGTATTCGATTGGTAAAATTACCGACGTAAATTTAAAACAAAAATTTGGTGTGTTATTAATAAAATAATTAAGGTGCTCTAATATCATTGTTTATTTTTTATTGACAATAATTTATTATAATAAGAAAGCACAATTAATTAATCGCTATTTTAATACAACACAATTTTACTATTTATAATTTAATGGCTTTTTAATTAGAGTGGGTAATAGGCCAACCACCTATTTAGCATAGCAAAGCATTCCTTGGGCTTGTATTCTGGTGCAGTATGTCCTGCTCCCTGTACCAAAAGCCAATGAAGGTTACATTAACAACCTTATCAATTTAATTTAATTTAATTAATTAAATATTGTGGATGAAAATTGAAAAGTAGCACAGTATTTGCATAATCGACGCTAATCCTTCTTTACCTTTACTGTTGCATACGTTAATTGGTACTTGTTATGTGTATACTCTGTCAAAAAACTGCAAATAAAAAAAATATGAGTTAATTGGGATATAAGCCTAGTTTTAAAAACTAATTAAAGAAAATTAATTTATTCATCAGCTACAAATTCATTAGCCTTTTGAATTACAGTTTATAAAGATCAGATAATTCTTATTGTTTACGTAAAATTATTACATAAATTTCATTGAGGTAGATATTTTATCTGTGTTGATTATCTAATTAAATTTACAAGAATATTTTTAGAATAATAATTTTATTTAATTTATTAAAGTGATGATAAAATTTGGTATAATTTTTTAATCAAATGTAAAAATAAAACATGTGTTAATATTTTTATAAAAACAACAATACCTATCTCAATCAATAAAAAATTACATATCAACTTATACGTTTTACTCTTATAAGCTTTACCTGTACATTGATTTAGTTTAAAGGTACAGTAGCAATACGAACATTTTGAAAAAGGTAAAGGATATGTAGGAACTAACCCTGCAACTTGATCATCGACGAACCATGGTTTCCAATCCTCAACCACGGTTAAGTTAAGGGATTCTATCCATTTTTCAGTAGCAATATGTGGTACAACCATGTCAAGATCACCGCTGTTCAGATAAAGTAAAGTGAGAGTTTCGATCTAAATTCAAATAATAAATTTAATTAATTTGGTTCATATTTCTGAAAAGTAGGTTATTATGTTCAAATTTCATGATAATAAAATTATTTTTAATCATGAAAATGCAACTTTTGATGCAAATTAAATAGGATTAGTTCTTCAATCCATATATATATATATATATATATATATATATATATATATATACTTCAGAAATTTTAGAATATAAATACAACATTGATTTTGCAATATTAAGAAAATACCTGTAAATAAGAACTCTATACCCCTTCTTGATGAGGTTCTTATGATAAACTATAGTGGATACGACATCGTATTTGTATGGTAAATTCCTGTTGCATCTCAACCACTTATCTACGGTTCCCTGTTCAATAGTTTTCATATGTGAGACTTTGAACTAACAACTTTAAGATTATAGAACACCACTATTATCATTATACTACTGTTTGATGGGCAAGCTATATTTGGTAAGATTTTAATTTTATGATTATCATTTTTTTAATAAGTCAATTTAATTAGTTTTATAAATTATGGTTTTAAAAAATAAAAGGTAAAAATCCATTTCAAATAAATAAATATATATATATATATATGTACTGAAAAGCTAAAATAAATTATTTTGATCTATTATTTCTATTTTCAGTTTTTAACTCATTCAGTCATATATTGTAATTGTTGTTAAACAGTCCCTAATTAAAATGATATAATTTTTAGTTGTAAAAAAAAAACAAAAATCACCTCACGTATGTGTAGGGCTTTCTGAACCGTTTTATCATTTGCCCATGTGCCAGAGGCAATATAGTTATAATCCTGCATCCAAAGAAAAATGAGTACTCGATCTTTTATTTTATTATAAAAAATTTACTGACATAGTATAACTTTCTGTATAGATAAATTTTACTTTTTAACTCCACTCACGTTATGTGCATGCGTTTTTTATGATGTAAAAATGGATGATTAAAAATGAAATTAATTGAATAATTATATTATATAAAAATGGAATGGTAAAAAAATAGTCAATATTTTATTTTATAATTAAAAAAAGAAATGAAAAAAAGGATCTACTAGTATAATACTTGATAAAAAAAGAGGAAATATTGCTTGTTGGATTGTTCTTTGTGTTGGAGATTGTTGTTATAAAGCTCCTTAATTTAAGGAGCAAAACATGGAGCAAAACATGGAGCAAAACATGGAGTAAAACATGGAGCAAAACAAGGAGTAAAACATGGAACAAAACAAGGAGTAAAACATGGAGCTTAATTCAAGGAGCAATTCAAGGAACCATTAATTTAAGGAGTAATTCAAGGAGTGAATTTTCCTATAAATAGATGTGTAATTGTAATGAATTAACCATCCAAAGTGTTCATTCCAATTGAGAGAAAAGCTTAGAGAAGCGAAGCTTTTTGTGAGAAAAAATTGAGGAGTAATTTTCTTGGAATTGTGTAATTGGGTTGTGAGTTTTGAGTGTTGTAAACACCTTGTGTAATTTCTCCTCTTTTCGGTAAAAGATCTGTGATAGGTCGGAGGCAGTAAGCAGATTGGCGAACTCCGTTATCAAATTTGTGTGCTATTTTATTCTTGCTTTCATAAGTTTGGCTTATCGAATTTGCGTTATTTCCCAGTATCGAGAACTTTTGGTGGTGATTTACATCGATTTCTTGCAAGGTTACTCTTTCGGTAAAAGATCTACTTGCGGTCAGGAGGCAGTAAGCAAGATTAGTAGAACTCCGGATTATCAAATTTGTGTGCTATTTTCTATTCTTTGCTTTTCATAAGTTTGGCTTATCGGGAATTTGCGTTATTTCCCAACAAGCTGGTATCGAGCTTTTGGTGGTGATTTACGTAATTTCTTGCAAGGTTACTATTCACGTGAATAGTGAATTACGTGAATAGTGAAATTTTGTTGGACGATATTTGTTCGTTGGCGGAGGTGTTCTAATACACGGTGGTTTTGCGGAAATAGTCGAAACGATCCAGGAGAAGATCGGATTTTAGTGGGGCTTGATAAGCGCGGATGAAGGAAGGGTGAAACTCGAGAAATTTGATGGCACGGATTTCGGGTTTTGGAAAATGCGGATAGAAGATTATACGTATCAAAAAAATCTATATCAACCTATACTCGGGGAAGAAGCCGAGGCTATGAAAGAAGAAGATTGGAATCTTCTAGGCAGAATGAACCCTCGGAGTTATTCGATTGACGTTATCCGTAATGTTGCTTTCCAACATAGCAAAGGAAAAGACCACGGCGGGTCTTATGGCAAGCTCTCTCCCAATATGTATGAAGCCATGACCTCGAACAAAGTGCACTTGATGAGGCGCTTGTTCAATTTGCGGATGACGGAAGGCGCGTCGGTAGCTCAACATCTCGATGAACTCAAGCAGTCGCGGCCAGTTGAGTTCGGTGGAAATTGTCGATGAAGAAGTACGAGCATTGATACTTTTGTCTTCTCTACCGAGAAAGTTGGAGATGCTCTTGTCACGCTGTGGAAGTAGCTCGGTGGGAAAGCGGATAAGTTGAAATTTGACAATGTTCGTGATTTGGTTCTCGGTGAAGATCAGGACGTAGAGAGGCAATTGAATCGTCGGCCTCTTGTTTGCATCTGGTCGAGAGGAAGAAATTCAACCAAAGGAAATGGACGTGGTAGGAAACGGACTACGAGGTAGATCGAAAGGACGGAGGTCCAATCCGGGAATCTAATAATTTCCCTTGGCTCGAAGACTATCGAGTGTTGGAATTGTGGAAGAAGCAGGAGCCTTACAAAATCGGTGCAAGAGTGCGAAGGACAAACAAGTGAAGGCGAGGCAAATGTTACTTCCACCTCGGGAGGAGATGATGCATTGATATGCTCTTTGGAGAAACGAGGAAGAATCTTGGGTGTTAGACTACGGAGCATCGTTCCATGCTACTTCACCAAAAGAATTCTTCGAGAAATATGTCCCAGGAAATCTTGGAAAGGTATATCTTGGTGATGATCAACCATGTGCTATTATTGGCAAGGTGTGGTGAAGATTAAGTTAAGCAGATGCATTTTGGGAGTGAAGGATGTCGAGCATATTCAGGCCTCGGGAAGGAACTTAATCTCGGTGGGGACGATTGGCGATGAATACTACTACGATCTTCCATGGTGATGATTGGAAGATTTCAAAAGGTGCAATAGCCGGTTGCTCGAGCGAAAAGTGGCACTCTTTACATGACGTGAAGCACGTTGTTCAATCACAATTGCGGCAAGCAATGAAACACCAAACACTGGTGGCCTTAGGAGATTAGGCCACGTGAGTGAGAAAGAATGAAGATTATGCATTCAAAAGGAAAACTTTCAGTGTCTACAGTCGTAGAGATGGACATGTGCGAATTGCGTACTAGGAAAGCGAGAAAGTCGAACTTTCGGACAAGTGGTAGACCTCGAAAGAAGGAAAGGCTAGAGCTTATTCACTCGATGTTTGGGGACAGCAGTCTCATCCATTGGTGGGAAACAATACTTCGTGACTTTCATCGATGATCACTTTCTCGGAAGGTATGGGTTTACTTTCTAAAGCATAAGTCTCAAGTATTTGAGGCTTTCATAAGATGGAAAGCTATGGTGGAAAATGAGAAGGGTTTGAAGATCAAAAGCTCAGATCAGATAATGGTGGTGAATATGAAGACACGGATTCAAAAATTCTACTGTATGAACACGGGATCGGAATGGAAAGAAGCGCTGTACACGCCTCGAGCCTGTGGTGTAGCGGCGTATGAGCCGAACGTTGAGAAAAGAGCGTTAGAAGCATTCGTAGTCGGGTCTCTGAAAAGTAGTTCTGGGCGATCAAGCTCACTTACTTGATCAAGAGCCCGTAGTTCCATTGGAGCATAGAATACCGAGAGGAGGTATGGAGCGAAAAGAGGTGAAACTATCACATCTAAAAGTTTTTGGATGTGTAGCATTTATGCATATCGGTGATCAAGGCAGAATAAGCTTGATCCCAAATCCAAGAAATGCACACGTTCATCGGCTATGGTGAGGATGAGTTTGGCTACCGTTGGGATGACGAAAAGAAGAAAGTTATCAGAAGCGAGATGTGATTTTCAACGAAAGGGTGATGTATAAGGATATGCATAAAATAGAGCAGCCAATGACTCAAATGAGAATGAGCGATATTTGCATATGCAAATGATGTCCCAAATAGTTCCGTAGAACCAATTGTAGTCCTCAATGGGAGACTTGTTGGACGAGTAGTACACGGCGTTCACTGTACACGCCTGACCTCTTTCGACTCCTATATTGAGAAGGTCTTCTCGACCTCGTGCCTAACGGGAGATACATGAACTATATGTTGTTGTGATGGAGCACTGAATGCTATGATGAAGCTTGTCGGACTCGAGATTCTACAGCAAGTGGGAGCTTCTATGAAAGAAGAAATGAAATCTCTCATCTCGACCGGACATGGGAACCATTTGAGTTACCTATGGGAAGAAGGCAACTTCATTAACAAATGGGTGTCTGCAGGGTGAAAGAGGAGCATGATGGTTAGAGATCTGGCACGCCTTTAGTTGTTAAAGGGTTTCAACGAGAAGGAAGGAGTTGACTATTGTGACATATTTGCTCCCGTTGTGAAGCTCAATACTATCGGATCGGTGTTGAGTATTGTAGCCGTTGAAGATCTTCATGCGGAACAGTTGGATGTGAAGCGCATTCTTCGTGGAGATTTAGATGAAGAGATATATATGTACCGGCCCAGAAGGTTTCTCGAGAAAAGAGGGAAGAAGAATATGATGTGTAGACTTAAGAAGAGTTTGTATGGCTAAAACAAGCCAGAGACAATGATGCAAAGTTTGGCCGGCCGTACCTGAGGAAGGTTTCCGGAGAAGTGCAATCTTGACCATTGTTGCTACTTGAAGATATAGGTCAGTTATATCATTTTACTACTTTATGTTGATGATATGTTAGTAACAGGTTCAGATGTGGATGATATTAAAAGGTTGAAGTAGCAATTGTCAAAGGAGTTTGACATGAAAGACTTGGATCCAGCAAAGAAGATCCTTGGAATGCAAATCACAAGAAATAAGAAGAAAAGATCATACTGCGGTTATCTCGAGGCGAGTACATCAATCGTGTTTGCGAGAGAGATTCAACATAGGCGATGCAAGCCGTTAACACACACCGAGTCATTTTCGCCATCGAAGGATCGGTCACCTCGAAGCAGAGGAAGAGAGAATTCGTGGCTAAGGTTCCTTGTATGCCTCGGCCATTGGAAGTTTGATGTACGCATGGTAGTGATGCGACGGGACGGACATTGGCCATGCGATGGGAGTTGTTAGCGGTTATGTCAAATCCGGGAAAAACTCATTGGGAAGCGATCGAAGTGGATTTTGAGGTATCTGCGAGGCACCTGTGAGAAAAGTGCTTGTACTTTAGTAAAGGAGAATTAAAAGTACAAGTGCGTGAACGTACTTTGGAGGTGAAGTTGATCCCAGAAGAAGCGCCACTTGGTTATATATTCTTGTTGGAACTTCTGGTACATTAGTTGGATGTCACAAATACAAAAATTGTCAACTACATCCACTTCTGAGGTGAGTATGTAGCGATGGCGAAGCTAGAAAAGAGATGATATGGCTTGAGGTTTGTTAGCAGTGGGATTGAACGGGAGAAGAATGTTCTGCATAGTGATAGTCGAAGTGCAATACACTTGGCAAAGAATTGACATTTCATTCTAGAACCAAGCATATTGGACTTCGTTATCACTTCATCGGATCTCATTGGAAGATGATGTGTTAATATTGGAGAAGATTCAAGGAAGCAAAAATCAAATGAGATATGTTAACAAAGGTGGTGACTATTGACAAGCGAAGTTGTGCTCGACTTCGGTTGGTCTTAAATAACAAAGACTAGAAAAGGCTTTGCATTGATCGAGGTGTGAAGACAAATTAAAATCGGTCTTCAAGTGGGAGAATGTTGGAGATTGTTGTTATAAAAGCTCCTTAATTTGGAGCAAATTAAGGAGCAAAACATGGAGCAAAACATGGAGTAAAACATGGAGCAAAACATGGAACAAAACATGGAGTAAAACATGGAGCAAAACAAGAAGTAAAACATGGAGCTTAATTCAAGGAGCAATTCAAGGAACCATTAATTTAAGGAGTAATTCAAGGATTGAATTTTCCTATAAATAGATGTGTAATTGTAATGAATTAACCATCCAAAGTGTTCATTCCAATTGAGAGAAAAGCTTAGAGAGCAAAACTTTTGTGAGAGAAAATTGAGAGTAATTTTCTTGGGTGTAATTGGGTTGTGAGTTTTGAGTGTTGTAAACACCTTGTGTAATTTCTCCTCTTTCAGTAAAAAGATCTACAGCAGGTCCAAAGACGTAAGCAAGATTGGTCGAACTCCGTTATCAAATTTGTGTGCTATTTTCTATTCTTGCTTTCTCATAAGTTTAACTTATCGGAAATTTGCGTTATTTCCCAACACTTTGTTTGGGATTCGTTCTATGCACTTGTGTGTGTGTTGCAAAAAAAAATAAAATTTCCTGCCATTAATGAATTAATTCTCTCTTTTATATGGAAAAATAAAATAAGAACAAGAAAAAAAAGTTTAACGTATAAAAAACAATTGATACAGAGAATTACTTACTCGACACCATGATCTGATTGAATGTTGAGGAACATGAAGATTAAGTAATATGTCAAAGCCCGAATGCTCAGCTATAGTTGTTTGATCCCACAATATTGATCCTCTTGCCTTCTTCAATGATACAATGTCGCACTTTGGCTCCAATATATTATCTTGATCTATCTTGTCAAGGCACTAATTCAAACGAAAAATCTACTAATAGGTTAAGAAAACACAAGACTATTATTCTATTTTTCAAAATTTATTGAAAAATCAATTCTGGTTTAAGTTTTTACGAGAAGAATTAATAATGTTTTTATAAATTATATCCTTCTCTGTTATCATGTTAAGAATTAATTCTTGAAAATACCAATCAAATGAAATGATTCTTGAAACTTAATAGAAAAAAGCAATAACATGATTGACATAAATTAAATATGTTATCATCTTTATTATAAATTTAAATTATTAGTAGAACGATCGATAATATTTTTATATATCAAATTATTACATAATTTATATTATCATGAATCGTTGTAAATAGAAATGTTCAATTCAAAATAAAAAATCAGTTTTTATAGACCTGTAAAAGAATCACAATACTAACAAGATAGTTTAATTTAAATACTTTAATTACCTCATTTACTTTATGAAGATCACTTGTACATAATGTATTCTTGGGATCTACATTCACATACTCCCCGTTGCAATTTCTTTTTGTTGACTTGAGAGAAAGGAAAAAAAAATTAGTTACTCAACATGAAATTATACACAAGCTACACGCTAAGCTTATTTCCATGTTGAAAAAAATATATTAATTTTTCACACGTTTTAATTTTTTTTAAATAATTATATAATTTATACCTCCATTATAATTTAAAATCCAACTTTAAGGTTATTACAAACAAATTAAAATATTTTTTAACCTGACAATAAACTTACTCAAAAATATATTAAATTTCTCATGTAAGGTGCTAGCAAAAAAAAATCTTGTGTCAGGATAGGTCTCATATAGAATTAAATAAATTCTTCCTTCAAGGTGGATAAATTATCTAATAAATTTATTTAAATTGAAAAATATGATATTATCTATAGATAAAATTAAATTGAAAAATTTTATATTTAGATCGGATTCAAATTAAAAAATATACAATATATTCAAATTTTGATTAATAAATTTTATATTTTACTATATCTGCGAACTAAATTATTATTAATTTTAAAATATGTTATATTTAGATATTATATATATCATAATTATGTTATATTATGATTTTAACTTAAGAATAAATATAAATATTTATAATAATTTAATAATGGTAGAGGCTTAGTTTTTATTCTTTTAATTTTTTTAGTTGTAATTATAATTAATAAATTTTGCTATAAGTACATAAATTTAAAAATTTAAATGTTACGTATATCGTATTTTATATGTGATAATAATTTATAAATAAATTTAAATATCAATATGATCTTATCTATCTGAAAAATAAGATTCAGATTAAAAATCTACAAAATATAAATAAGATCAAATGGATAAAAAATAAACATTTTTATCCACTGTTCACCTCTAATCGTAATTATATCCGGTTGAAGTGAAGTAATGTTACTATTACGTTACGTATCAATTGTGAGGATAATATAAGAGTAGATAACTATTTTTATTAATATTATAATTTATTTAACGAACCACCTTAACCTTTAAGCATAAATAAATTATTTTCCATACGATTTGATACATTTAAAGGATAATATTATTAATATTAATATTAAATTAATAAAATGAGTTCAATATCATTATCTTTCCCATAAAATAAATTCTTAATATCCTGACAGGTAAACATAATCATCCTAATGATTTATTTCCTTTTAAACTTTGTTTTAATATTTTCATAATATTAATTATATCTCAAACTACCATGTAAATTGTGCACCAAAAAATGACTGGATATATGACTAATAGACATTAAAACTAGTGAAGATGTTCATAATCATTGATTATGTTTTGTTAAGGCATGTTATATTTTAGTTATTTTTATTAATTATAATAAAAAGTTTATTTTTAAAAATAATTAAGTATTAAATTATAAAAAAAATTAAATCGCTATATTATTGGTTATTATTGTTCTAAAAATATTATTTTTTTTATTAAAATATATTATTAATTTATAGTACTTAAATAATATTTAATTACGTAAGAGTACATATATATGTATATATATATATTTTTTATCATAATAATTTTATAAATATCACTTAAATTAAAATATTGATGATTGTTATTATTTTTAAAATAAATAATAATATAATAAAAATAATATTGATATTTTCATGAAAAAGCATTAATGATATAATAATTAAATATTTTAAAGTTATTAAAAGTGAAAATTTTGCTCTAAAAATGGTGATGTTCTAAAAAAGAGTTACCTCGTAGAGTGCACCCGATAAAAGTGATTTAAAGTAGGCAAATGGGATTTGGGCATTGGAATTTTTGACTTTATCTGTAAGTGGGTTTCCAAGAACATAGCCCTGCGATCATGAAAATCATTATTATTTCAAAAATATTTTATTAATAATAACTTCACTTAATCGCAATAAATTTAATATATTCTTATATTAATAATAAAAAATTATTATAATTAAATCATTCCTCGAAAAATAATAATTATATCATATAACTTAATTAGTTTGATTAAATTAAAATAAAATAAAATAAGGAAGTAAAAATTTGATAGAATAATTTGTGTTTCAATTAAAAAAATTGTGACCAAATTGGTGCAACCTTCAAAAATTTGGAGAGTGAATTAGGTTAATGGAAGAATATATATTATTCTAACTATAAAAATTTAAAGATTAAATTATTATTTTAAATATATGTATATATATATATATAGATATAATGTTCATGTATGTTGATCAATAGAAACTGATAAATGAAATGCAACCATATATGTATAAAATTCTAATGTAAGATGACAGAAAACATACTTTGATGTTGATTAGTGGTTCATATCCAACCTCAATACCTAAACCATCATCAATATAAAGAAAAATCACTTAATGCATGAAAATGAAGTAGATTTTAGATTGAAAGATTATACATGGATAAATTATGCAACAATGCGCTAATAATTTTAAAACTCTTATGATGTTTGATACACCATATTAAATAAATAAGGTAAAATTATATTAGAATAAATTTTATAGAATTATATTATAATTATTTTGTACAATATTTATTGATAATCTATACAATATAGTGAGATAAAATTGATGATAAATATTTTAATAAAATAATTTATATTTAAAATAATATTTAATTTGTTTTATGTATTTTTTTAAATGAATATTTAATTTATTTTTATATTTTTGTACATTTTAAAATGAAAGAAAAAAATAAGAAACCTAATTATTTAGGTAACAACAATATACATCATTAACAATTCGTACCATAATTTCATATAATTTTTTTATTACATATAAGATATCATATTTTATTTATTACTCAAATTTTCATTTTTAATTGAATTTACTAGTCAACTTTTTTTAATAGAAGTTAGTACTCAAAAGTTAACTATTTGATTTGATTTTGAGTTAGTACTTTAAAAAAATAATAACATAACTTGCCTTGTAAAGTAAAGGACTGGATCGTTCAAATTTTGAAATCTGATTATCAAATTGAATATAAAAAAGTTAAAGTAATAAATTAAATCAAATGTGAAGTTAGATAGTACTGAATTAAATATGGAAAAAGTTTAATAATAATATATTATATGAAAAATGAAAGTTTTGGTAGTAAATGAAATATTTACTCATGCTATAGTTTGAGAATTTAAAGTTGTTAAAATTTATAATAATATAATACTTAATAATATTAAATGAATTAAATTTTATATTAAATATAAATATCTTTTAATTAGATTATGTGTAAAATAATAAATTAGATTTTTTTAATGATAAAAAGATATAAATTAGACTTAATTAATGAATATTGTTTTTATGATTATAATTTTTAATTGGTATTATTTTGTTGGTAAAAAAACAAAACATTAAATGCATGAAAATGAAGTAGAATTTGGTAGTAAATGAACATGAGAATTAGCTTACCATTAGCTATATTTTGGACAATAATTGGAATAATTAGTCCTGAATAAGAATCACCGACAACATAGAATGGGTTTTTGAGAAATTTGGGGTGAGCTATTAGCCACTGCATTTGAAAAATAATATCATATTAGTCTTTAGATTTTTCATTAATGATGTAAAGTTGTAGAACCTTCAAATGCTATATTCACATTGATTATAACAATTTCACAATTTTATGTAATTAAATTGATACAATCACTTTAATATATTTTTACTATCTCAGTTAAAGATATTAATTTCGAAAAATATAATCACCTTTTTTATGAAATTATAGGTATCTGCAGCTGATAATAAATCAGTAATTTTGTATTCTTTGCCATTGTTTGCATAAGAGAATCCTGTGCCGATTGGTGCATCTAGGAATATTATGTTGGCCACCTGACAAATTTAATATTACTATTATTATTTTTAAATATATTATTAATAACTTAGTAAAACTTGTAGAGAGAAAATTGTAGTTAAGTTCTTGATCCAAATAAAATAATTTAAATAAATTATGATATTATTATAACTTATATTATATTTATATAATCTAATAAAAAATTATTGTGATAAATTTATAATATATATAAGTGCTCAATTATTAAAGTAATAATTTTACAAACTCCTTATCATAATTTTACTTTGATTTTTCGCAATAATATATTCTCCTTATTATAATTAAATTTAATAAAAATTATCGTATTAATTATAATTATGATATAATTATATATTTTTTAAAAACTCGTATTTGTTTGGACAGTGACATTTTGTAATAGGTTGGTCGTACCTTTGTCCAAGAGTACGGGTTTAATTTAAGTGCTGGTACGTTGCCGATAAAGTTTCTGTCGTCAAATGCCAGTGGACCTGTGTGACAAAGTAATTGAATGAGTCAGTAAAACGATATTTTCACCGATGTTTTTTTTAATCACTTTCCTAGTTATTCATTTAAAATATCATATTATTATTAATTTAAAATAATAAATAATTTCTATCCTTAGGACAATCAGTATGTTACCAATTATTTAAAGACAAAGTTATTATTATAATAATTTATACTATTATTATAACAATTATAATTTATTAAAGATAATTTTATATGTATTTTTTAAGACAAAAATATTCTAATAAAAAAAATTGCAACGCACTCCTTTTTATAAACATATATGATCACGGATGCTTTCTTTATTTTGGATACAAGTTTTGAATAATATTCTAAAAACTTAATTGTTTAGAAATTGTCTAAATATTGTTTTTATAAATGTAAGCAAATAATTCAATCAATTACCGTAAATGGCAAATTTTAACTCAATATATTAGATTGTAATTAGAGTAAAGTTAAAGATTTTATAGTAAAAAAGATATATATAAGTCATTTAAATTCAAATTATGATTAATAACTTTTATAATATTTAATAATCTAATTTAAATTAAATTATTATTAAATTATCAATAAATGTATATTTTATTTTTAACATATTATATTTAAAAATCTAATATATAATAATTATAATTTAATTTTAAAAATAAATAAAAATACTAAATTTTTATAAAATTTAATAAGTATCTAAACATTTATTATTATTATTTTAACTCTTCGATGTAAATAAATAATAAATTTTATTAGATATTAATTAATTTAAATTTTAAGTATATTGTGGATTGAATCTTCTCTTGACGAGGATGATACTTAACTTTGAATCTCTCCCATTAATGTATTCAAAACACAATCTAACGTTAGATGTTGCAAGATATTGTTGATATATATATATATATATATATATATCACTTTCATTGAGATTTAAAGGCATGCACAAGGAGAAAACAAACATATAATAATAATTTATAAATTAATTTTATCTTATCTAAAAAAATTAATATGTTAAATTTAAATTAAAAATCTTAAAATTTAAAACAAATTGAATTGAATGATGAACAAAATTGGTTAGATGATAAAAGATAAAATAATATTAGAAATAGGACTAATATTATAGTGGATGGTGATCATTAATTACTGTAAGTATTTTTATATTGAAATAAATAAATAAATATATATAAAATAATAAATATTTTTATAAATAAATTATTTTTTATAAATTAAATAATTATTGTATTTTTTATTAAATAAAGTAATTATTAATATATTAATTTTATAATATAAATTCAAATATATAATTTTTATTTAATAAAAATACCATTCGATGTATCGTTGGTTTACATCTATCATAAAAACCATTTATGGATACTACTTTGTAGTAGGGAGTGATGAGGTGGTTTCTTTTAAAAATAAATAAACAAATTAGGCAGGTGACGGGTGATAGCAGTGAGATAGTGACATAGCGGTGTGTGGTGGTGCTTTTTTTATATATATAAATAAAAGTTTTTTTTTAACCAAAAACAATTAATAAAAATAGTTTCAATCATAAATGATTTTTTTAAAATTAATTTCAAAAACAATATATTATTTATTCTACCATATAATTTAATCTTAAAAGAACTTATAATAAATAAAATTCATATTTAATCCAAAGATATCATTTTATTTTAATAAGACTTTATAGAAAATAAATTAATCTTAAAAGGTGTGTTTTATTATCTTGTAATAGTAATAAAAAATGTATTAGCTAAATTTTTGTTGAAATTATTTATTTATTATAAACTCAACGTAAAGATATATTCATTTTGATTGGGTGGCAATTTGATTTTTAAAAAAATATATTAACCATAATAGTTAATTATAAGATAAAATAAATAAATTTTATTATTTTAATTAATAATTATTTATTAAATTAAATATTATTATATTATAATTTGTAATATAAAAATAGCCAGAAGAGTCATACCTATTTCATACACAAGACCAGAAAAACCAGAACACCCGGGACCACCAGTGACCCAAAGCAAAAGAGGGTCTTCCTCTGGATTTCTTTCGGACTCGATGAAATAGTAGAACATTTGCCCATCATATTCACCTACACTCACATACCTATTTAATAGGTCGGTTATAAATTTTTTTTTTTTTTGAAAGAAATGGTAAACTCAAATTGATTTTATACCTAATCATTCTTATATTATACAATATATCAAAATTATTTTAAAAGAAAAAATAAATATTTTACTAATATATATATCCTAATATAAATTTAGGTGTTTCTAATAATATTCAAAAGATAAAATTAAACTCACGATGTTAAGATAACAGTTAGCCCACTTGCCAACTCTCTTCTAACAAACAAGCCTTTTATTAAAATAAATGAATAATGAAATGAAATAATTATCTTATATTATAATAATATATGTTTTTTTATAAACATTGTAATAACGTGATCAAGTTTCAACCCTGATAATACCTTTTATATTTATTACGTTAAAAATACCGAATAATGAAATGACAGTAATTTTGGGGACGTTAGCAACTAAAATAATAAAAAATTATGCTTTAAATCATGGATATTATTCTATTTTTAAAGGTAAGTTAATTATAAGATTAAATTAAAAAATATAAAAAAATGTTAAAAACTCAACCATATTGATATTTATATAAATTTATGATAAATATATTATCAACTCTTCGTTACTGTTAGAAATTTATTATTTTTCTTAACGTTTTTACTATTAAAATTTTAAATATATACGTTCATATTCATTGTTAACAAATTCATAACTTAAATTTCTCTAAAAAGTTCTCAAAGAGGAAGGATTGACATAGATTTATAAGTATACCAGAAACTCAATGTTCAATCGATGTGGGATTTCGACACTCTCATTCACAACGACGCAGGATCTATTTCCTACGACCGGTTGGGTATCGATCGAATCACCTGATTCTGATACCATGAACAAATTCATGGGCTAACTTTCTCCAAAAGAGTTTTCAAAGAGTAAAAATTATCATAAACTTATAAATACATCAAAAAACCAATGCTAAATTTGTAGGACTTCAATAATTGATAGTTATCTAACATTTATAAAGAATTCGATAATAATTAAAAGATACAAATTAGCTTCTAACTCTATACCAGTAACAGATGTAGCACACACAAATCGGTACTTGTGTGATGAAATATAGTAACTTTTCTTTTCAGTAAAAAAGAAAAGAAAAAAAAGAAAGAGAGAGAGAGAGAGATAGATAGAGATAGCGATGTGAATTACCCAGTTTCAAGAGTGAAAGGAAGATCCCCAGGAAAGCCAGGTAATGTCTTAATAAACGATTGCGAATCCACATAAGTTACAGCAAATACAACAAGTAGAAGATGAAGACCAAGACGACATAAAAGCATGGTTGGAAGCATTCTAATGGAAATGGAAGTCAATGTACTTTGTAAATGTAAGTGTTTTTTATTTTTGTGTTTCTTATATAAATAGATAGACATTGATAATGAGTCGGTACTCGGTGGTAGGTTTCTGCTAAAGTCTTTCGGACTAACTTGCTGTTAAAATTCAGGTATATATGCTTTCTGCAGACTAGCTAAAAACTGTTAGCAAAAAAAGTCTTTTTCAACTAATGTGAAAGTTAAGAAAAGGTGGGTGGAATTAATTTAAAAGTAATAAATTGTTATAATAATTGGTATTTGATAACAACTTCACGCATACAGAAACATTCAATCCAACCATATTTATTACTATTAAAGTAATAATTTTTTAATATTTGGTATTTTATTTTATTTTTTTTAAAAGGAAAATCAAATTACTAATATTTTGATATAATTTCTATAAAAAATTATACTTTTAAGCGTTATTAAATTCACATCTCCTTTTCTGATTGGTGTATGAAACACTGCAACTATCACCCAATTGTGTCAGTGGTCATATGAGTAGTGATATGATATTTAACAATTTTTATTGAAAAGTGATAATTATTTGTTAAACCTTATTTGTCATAAAACCTCTCCAAGTTGATAAGAAAAGAATTAAAAATAATATTTTTATAATTATTAATAAAATATTAATATTTAATGGATTAAAAAAATATTTGTGTGAACCTAGTTGACTGATTGGTGGCCAATTTCATTACCCCGATACGTAGCCATACTTATTTTTATTTAATGCACCTGGCCCAATCACTGACATCAACTTTTAATTTTCATGTCATATCGTGAATGTTTTAAAAAAATAAAATCCCTCGTTATTTCTAAAATTTATATATTATAAAATAATAATTATAATATAACTTAAAAATTTTAATCATACAAATAATATTATATTTATAATTTTCTGCTTATAATTATAGACAAAGTTATTAGTTTTTTATTTAATATATTATCATTATTTCATTTTATCTAATCTCATTTATTATAAATTATGCATAACTTTAAAATTTTGTTTTTTTCTTATTTTCGGCGTGTTTGTTATGTATAAACTAGACTAAATCATTAAAATATCAGTAATATTTATTTGTTCCAATTATGCAATACCGTAAAACAATTAATAATATAATCTAACTACACCAAAAATAAATATTCATCATTTGAATTATAAAAATATAAATGATATTTTGTTTTGGATCAAATTCAATATAGTAATATTGCGTAAATCTAGGTTAGGATAATATATTCTATTTAATTTTGAAATCTTAACTCCAATGTATCTAAATCAATAGTTAATAAGGGGGAAAAAAAGGCTGCACACATCTATCTATTCTTAAAAATGTATTTTTAATCAAATCGTCACAAATTTTTTTCTGAAAAATTCTTACAAATAAAAAATAATCATATAAGCTCTGGCATATAATCATTTAAATAAAAACAAAAATGTTTAGTTAAGTGATTCAAATTTGATCGAAATGAATCAAACTAAATTTAAGTAGATTAAATTGATAAAGAATTAATAAATTGGTAAGAAATATTTATAACAACTAATGGATTCAAGTAGATTAAATCTACTGAAAACTAATATCTTTATACTATCATTTTTTAGTTTTTTTGTCCACTTAAATTTGATTTGATTTATTTTAATTTAATTTGGATAATTTAGTTATTTTTTTTACCAATTATATTTTATAAATTGATATTTTTTTTATATTTAAATGATCATATGTAATTCATGTAATTTTATATGATTATTTTTATGTATTTATGACTAGTATATTTTAAAAATAAATAAATAGATTTTTATGATTTTTTAGTAATATAGAAAATAAATTACATCACTGTATTATTTTTTTCAATTAAGCATGTCAATATTTTCACTATTTTGTTTTTTCTCCCGCATTAATTTTTTTAAGAGAACCTGAAAATTCTACCCTTCTAATTCAGGACCACTTTGTTATCCATTTTGTGTTTTTTCAAGTGGGCAATGGTGCCACGTATTCAAGATGACCTTTGAAAAGATAATTACGTTAATTTATAAAAATATTTATTTTATTATAATTATATCTATAATATAATATATATGTATATAAAAAAAATATGTTTAATTTTCAACATAATTATATCAATATTTATACATAATGAACCTAATTATATTATTTGACATATTTTTATTATTTTATAGTTATAATTACTACAAGATTTTAAACGTTAATGTTGATCAAAATATCTAGATATATTTTTTATAAAAATGTCGAAAATATTATCATTGTCAACAAACATTTTAAAAAAAATATAAAAACTATAAAACCCTAAAAAATATTGAATTTTTTTATAAAACTTTATGAGACATTAAAACAATTAATTATTTATATTTTAAATTAAGTTTTAAATACTTATAATATTTATAATTTTTTTGTTATTTTCTTATTTTGATTTTTGATTTAGAAATATATAATCATATTATTACGTTCATTTTTATTATTGTCAATAAAATATATATAAATTATTTATTATCTTTTAATAATTAATTATGTTTTAATTTTTTATGGTAAAATAAAATTATTATTAATAAATAGAGATATGCTCTAGATCCAATTTGAAAAGATTAGTTGATATTTCGATCCTATATGGTAACAAAATATTATATATAGTAGTAAAATATTTATTTAATTTTTTAAAATAAATTATGATAAATTAAAAAATAATATTATTTATAATAAATATAAAAAGAAATAAATAATTATGTTGTTTAATAAATTTTAAACAATAATATATAAATTTAAAAAAAATTTAAGAGAAAAAATTAAATTATTTTTACTCGTAATATACTTCACATTATGAAGAATGTATATATTTTTAAAAAATATATTTTTAATAACAGTACAACATACATAATATAATTGATTAAAAATATAATATTACTTAAAAATGATTTTTATTAGTTATTAATACGTGCAAGTAAATACTTATATTTTTAAATTAAATTAAAATTATTTTTCTTCATAATATGCTTCACATTACAAAGAATGTATATATTTTTAAAATATATTTTTGATAACAGTACAACATATATAATGTACTTGATTAAAAACATAATATTACTTACTTAAAAATGATTTTTTTATCAACCAAGTAACTAGTCATAAATTCGGATAACTTATTTAAATAAAATACTAACTTGTTAAAAAAAAATGATAAAATGATTATACATTGGCAAAAGAAAAAAAGAAAAAAAAAATTGTCTCACTGGTTCCTTATTTAACGAGGTAGTTAAATATTTAGTCATTTTAATTACTTAAAATATATTCATAAAATCCCATTAAAAATAATTTATATTTCAACTTGATATATACTTCAATTTACATAACACTAATTTATTCCGTGATCTTACTAATATTTTGAAAAGATATTTTTCTAGTGAAACTACTTATAAAATAATTATAATAAAAATAAATAATTTGAACAAAAAAAAAATCATAAGAGTTAAAAAGAAACATTTATTTGAACCTTTATCATTATGTATGTAGCCATCTCATGTTGCCTTACTGTTTCTGCTTCGTGAGGAGTATAGCTATGAGATTTTTTTATTTTTTTTATACAGTCGGCTTGAGACCTTGAGTGCTTCTACTTTTGAGGTTGAAGATGTAAAATGAGTATTGGCCTGACACTGACACCACCATCTAGAGTCTTGTACACTGAAACATTTTTTTTTTTTAATTTTCTTAAAGAAAAATGGCTTAGATAGGTTCTTTTGTATGCTTTTTTTTTCCTTCTCTCATTTTCATTGAAAAAAAAAAAGGATTGGGCTGGGGTTACAAAATAAAACATAAAAACAATAAAGTAAACATGTTGAGGGGCACAAAATAAATATTATCTAAATATTACATATAATAAATTTTTTTCTTCATAAATTTCACATGGGACACATGGCCCTCTTGAGCTGTGTGTCCCTCCATTCATGATCATTATTGATTTATCCTTCCTAATTAATTTCAATAAAATTTACTCAATCTAAACTATACATTTTTATTTTCACATAATGGTAAAATTAAGTAGGGGTAGGGTTAAGTTGAGTTTTGAATTATTTTATAAAATTATATTATTTTTGTAGTTTTAAAAAAATTAAAAAATTAATTTTCAAATCAACTTATAAATTAAATTAAAAAAATATATATTTTGATAATTTTGAACATATAATCATGATATGATATAAAAACCTCGTACGATTGAAACAGAAAAAATATACAATATAATTTAACTTAAAAATTATTATCATTATATATTCTATTTACTTAATATCTTATCACTAAGAAGATATAAGATGATTTTAGTAGGTATTATATAAAAATATAATTGTGATTTTTTAAAAATTAATCATGAAAAATTTCTTATATAATAATTATAAAAAAGTTAATATCTTACCAAATATTATAGGAAATTATAGATCAAGTGAAATATTATATGATCCATCGAGAACACAACGTAAACAAAATTATTAATTTGTAAATTTTAAACTTAATTTAAGTGAGGCGTGATTCAAAAATAAATGTTAATATTTGAGTGAGAGTTCTTACCAATTTTGTTTAGATTTTATAATTTTAAATAAATTTAAAATTATAATTATAATATGGTTTAAATTTGATGGAGTTTATTTATTTTTTATAATTTTTGAATCTTCAATCTTGAAAAAAAAACAGTTATAATATTTTTAAAACTTATTTATATGAACTAATTTTCCAAACATATATAATATATATAATCGATTTGATATTAAACTCAAATTGATAAGATGGTTTTTAAAAAAATGCACGCCCCTGCAACTACGTAACAAAGTAATACTTCACAATCAGTACAGGTTTTAAAACAAAGAACGGTTGGTTTGCAAAGGTTCCTTTGTTAATCTGGGTTCTTTACTGTTTATTACTATTTTATTTTCTAAGTAGATTTTTAATATTTATATTTTTCAATCTTAAATTCAAGTTATACTGTAATAATATATTATCATTAGATTATAAGTTCATTGATTTAGTATTTATTATTATACACGTAATTTTATTTTTAATTTTAAAAAAATCATCTATAAAAAAGAGTTAAAAATAAAATATCATCTATAAATACATTATATGATGTAATTAAATATTTTTGAATTTTTTTTTACTCCTTTTTTTTCGTTGTCTGTTTTTACTTATTATTGTTTGGTGATAATGAGTAGGTCCATCGTCAATGAAGATGACCTCGATGCAAGAATCAGCCCACGTTTCTTCGCCACCTCGTGAATGAATCAGGTTACATCACCTTAGCAGCTTCACCCGTGGATCACCTTGCCAAACCACGATTTGCATCCAGCTCGTATATTTATGACTGGCGTATCCTCGTGACACGTCAGTTATCCCTTATTACTGTACTCGTATATTTATGACTGACGTATTCTCGTGACACGTCAGTTATCCCTTATTACTGTACTCGTAGCAAAAACTCATGGATCATCCTCTCCAAAGCCTTCTTTTGTATCCACCAATAATTTATTATATATATCAGAACAATACGAGCTTGAAGGGAGCACCGCCATGTACATTACTTAATAATTTTCTTTTGTTTTACCTGTTTCTTTTTGTTTTATCTATAATATTTTATATTTGTATTTATATAATTATATTGGGTTATCTCCTCAATTATTATCAATAAAAGTATTTAATTATTGTGCCCGAAAAACATATCAGTAAGACGCCTTTGGCTTTGGCTTAAGAAGAGAGAAGAAACCTTTTTGTTAGCGGAAAAAATTGAGATGAGCAGTTATATTTTATGCCTATAATATATAAAAAAATATTTATTTTATTATAATAATACATAAAATATAATTTTAAAGTTATAATTATATCTATAATGTATATATAATGATATAATTATATTTAAAATTAGATATTTTTATGATTATTTATAGGGTGTTTATATAATTATAATAAAAAAAATATTTTAAATATTTTTATAAATTATTTTAAGAGTTGTGAGTATAAAAGCGTAATTAAATGTATTATTAACGAAAGGATAAATGAATATGTAGTAGTACTTCTGATGGGTACAAAATTGGAACTGATAACGAAGTGGGTTTAAATTACATGAAAACAGAGAATAAATAAATCAGATAGGGTAACGAGCAAAAAATCTGTCAACCATGGCAAGTGTTTCCTTGTGCTTGTACTCTGGAGCAGTGTGACCAGCACCCTGTAAAACATTTTTTGTTATTTTATTGAATATTCTTATAAATGATCAAATTAAGGTTACTTGCCTTTACAGTGACATAAGTTAAACGGTAATTGTCATTCATGTACTTCACTTGGTATCTACAGAAACAAAATCAACGTCATTACTTAATACCAATTTTTGAGAGATACATATTTTATTTACAATTAATTTGAGACAATTAATAATGTTTTGTTTTCAACTAACGTACCCTGCAATTTGACCGTCAAGAAACCATGGTCGCCACTCATCGAAAACAGGCACGCCAAGAGATTTTATCCATTTTATTGTAGCAATGTAAGGAACTGATATGTCATGGTCACCACTGAGAAGTAAAAATATATATATATACTGATGAGAAATTTGGGCTATTTGTTGAACAATTAGCTTTTTCTTCATTAAATCACATCAAACATATTACACGTACTAGTTTGGAATACTTGTTTTGAAGCAAACATTTAAGATATCCTCATTATTAGCATTGACATAAGTTTTAGAGAATTAACTTGCCTGTAGATGAGAGCTCGTAGACCCGTTTGAGTGAGATTCTTTTGATATGCAATAGAACTAGTTACATCTTCTGTGTAGTATGGGAAGGATTTATGACACCTCTTCCATGACACCACAGTTCCCTGATAAAAACCAACAATATAAGTCTATGACTGTAAATTCAACAAAATCGGGTTCATAACTCATGTACAACAACATGTAATGTTACATAACTCGTAATTTAAAAAAAATATTACTATTTTTCTATTTGCTTACATTTCTGACATGAAGTGCGGCCCTAACTCTCTCATCGTTGAGCCACTTATAGGAAAGCACATATGTAAAACCCTGTGAAGAAAGACAAAGTGATAATCCAATTTCTGAAGACGTTAATATATAAACTTTATGATCGAATGGGGATCGAAGTGGGGGACTAAATTAAGTACTCGACAAAGCAATGCAGGCATTTGATCAGATTGAAGCTTTGAAAGTAGATAATCAATTGTATTTGATTCGCGCACTCTAGCATCCCATTCAGGTTCCTTGATTGGTTTTCCAGATGAAAATGCACATTGTGGTTCTAATATTTGTGCCAAATTTATTTGTAAAAGACACTGCAAAATTAAAATTAAATAAATAAAAAATTAATGACTGACTGACTGACTTTAATATAAAAATTCACAATCTAGAAGGAAAATTCTTGTTACCTGTTTGATTGTTTGAAGATTTGTAACACAGAGTGTATTGTTTATATCAACATTTACATAATCACCATTGCAATTCAATTTTGCTGCCTGCAGCAACAATTAAATCATAATAATGTTCTATATATGCATCCTGATTCTATTATTTTGACTGTTGTTGTAAGAAAATAAAAATAATATATAACAACTATTTTAAGTCACCTCATATTGTTCATCTGATATAAGGTTCACTTTATGAACATATGAGATCCTTGAATTTGCATCAATGAATGAATCTGTAACTGGGTTCCCAAGCAAATATCCCTGTTTCATATTAAATCATATAATCTTATCAAAAATAAAATATTTTAAGTTCAATTATTGTTATTAAGCATATATACTTGAAGTTCCATCTTTGGTCTGAGTCCTGCTTCCAAACCTGCATCAACACGTATGCTAGTTAATTTTCTGATATCAATTGCAAATGGAAAAATATATAATACTAATGATAGAATTAATTAATTACCTTTTAATATATTTTTAACAAGTATAGGAACAATGATTCCTGAATATGAGTCACCACCAATGTAGAGTTCATTTCCAAGAAAATTTGGGTGATTCGTCAACCACTGCATCAACATATATACTATCAAACGATCAAATTCTTTACTTGTTTGAAATTTTGCATGTGAAGTAACACATTTCAAGAAATCATATGCATTAATTAGCTTAATTAGCTGGGTAGAACACTGCATCAACAGTTACTTGTTGAACAGATCAAGTAGCTTAATTAGCTCAGCTAACTAACCTTCCTAAGAAAAGAATAGGTCTGTGATGCAGATTTAGTGTCTGAGGTATACTTAGCATCTGAGGTTGTTGCATATGAAAATCCAGCTCCAACTGGTGCATCTATGAAGATTATGTTCGCTACCTGATTCATTTTCATTGGGTTTTCATCAATCAAATTGTCCAAAATTTATGCCCATTTTAGGTGATGGAAATTGGTAATGAAAAAGTTTCGAGATTATAGTACCTTAGTCCATGAATGAGGATTTAGTATTAGTGAGGGAAAACTCCCGTTATAAGAACCTACATCAAAAGTTAATGGACCTGCATTTCACAGAAAACATCATCAATGCCATTTCTGATACATATTCAAATAGAGTGAATTCAAACAAAATTTGACCAATACTCACTGAAAATGAAACTAATATTCTTCTCCCAAATGAAACTTGGTTTGAAATTCCCTTTAGCAATGTGACTTCACTAAGACAACCCAAAGTTTGTTCTTATCTCAAAATTTATAGAAATGATCTTAAATCCTCTGTTCCATATTCAATTTTGTTTCAAAACTCTTATTTATTTATTATTCAAAAGAATCATGACATAATATTATATTACAGTTCCTTGCCACTTAAAAACAGAAATGAAAAGGCAAAGGTGAAAAATAGGAAGACGAAGCTAAATTACCAATTTCATAAGCAAGGGCAGAGAAACCAGAGCAACCAGGTCCTCCAGTGAGCCAAAGCACAAGAGGGTCTAGAACAGGGTTCCTCTCTGACTCAATGAAATAATAAAATAGCTGCACCTCATTTACATCATCTACTCCAATATATCTGCATTCACAAATTCACTTATTACACCATTTTTATTTTTAAGTTATGTTTAATTATGTCTGAAAGTAGTTATATTTTTCTAATTCAATTAGAAAGAAAAAAGATTTGTTCTCTACTAAAAAGTTATAATCATAATAAAAAAAATACAAAACTAACTCATAAAATGAAAAATGATATTATAGTATGACTTTCAAAATGAAATTAATTATCAAGTAATAATCATTTTGAAAACTTGGGTCAAAAACTAGAACTTAAAATTAGAAATTGTTACAAAACATGTTCTAATCTTAAGCACTTGACTCTTAAAATTAACAAATATCAATGTAACCTTTTTTTATTTGACAAAATGTCACTATTTGGTTACTAAAAAAAAAACAACTCACCCAGTTTCAAGTTTGAAAGGAAGCTTTTCTGGATATCCTGGAAGGTATTCAATTACAGACTGAGAATTGACAAAACTCGAGAAAACTAATAAGAGAAATATGCTTATGCACATATCGTCAACTACTTTGCTACGTCTCGGATTGAGCTTCATACTTGTTTGCTTTAGAATTGATTTTGTTTCTGTGCCTGCCATTATGTTTTACGTGAATCAAAAGCTACAAGAATTGCATGTTAAGGCTTAGAAATGAGGAGGATCTCATAGAATTTATGTAATGAGATAATAGGATTATAATAGTGAGTTTGATTAATTTGACATGTGATGCATGTGTACTTGTCAGTGTCATCAAACATTTAGGTGTGGACAAGCTGGTTGGTTTAACTCACCCTCAACTCGTAGTCAACCTTTGCACTCAACTTTCAAACCATTTAAGCTATTAATTCATTCAACAAGCATTCTTTTTCTTTTTGGCTAATATTTTTGTGTTGCAGATCTTCAATTTGGGGTGAAAGTAATTTTTTGTGGATAAATTTATTTAAGAGCAATCAAAGTATAAATATCGCAATTTTTTTAGTATAAAATATCATAATAAAAAAATTCAAATTTTATTATCAATTAATTTCTTGTTCGATCAATTGCATGTAATTTATTTGAATATATAATATATTAGAGTTTAAGTCATAGTTATAAGTGTGTTAGTGATGTAATTATTAAAAAAAAGTTTAAATCATATTGAAAAAGAAAAGAAACTAGGTAAATTAATTTATAGTTGAATACAGCTCCTAATATATTTTTTCTTTCTTTCTAAGAACCTGCACTTGTCATTCAAAACGCAAAATCATGAATATTAATTAACCTAGTTAGATGTAACCACATTTCAAGTTCTAGATCCTTTACGGCTTAACTATAATCAATCAGTCCTTAGTCAAGGTTGTGAAGAGGAGTGTCATTTGATAATTATCAAGCTCCCATCTCAGATAATATGAATAGGTTACATTAGATTAAACTTAATTAAAAATAATAATTTTTTACACATAATTGATAGCATTTTTTATTTTTTATTCTCCTATTAAATAATTTAAAATATTTAACATCGATCAAATTAAGTCTCATTTTTAATATTCTATTATATATATATCTAATTTTTATTCTTATATTATTACGATTATATAATATGCATAATTTTAAATAATATTTTTCTGGATTATTGGTAAATATGTAATAATTATTAACTGATTATGGGTAAACTTAAATAAATTTAAATTAAATAGACAGAAGAGTAAAATTTATAAAATAAAATAAAAAATAAAGATTTTGTACTCTCGTTACTCGCTTTATTTGGTTCATGACTAAGGGTTTTTCCTCCATCATTAAAAAACAAAAAAAATTACCTTTTTTTAATTAATGAAAAAGAATTTACTGTACACTAACACAGGTAACTTTTTAATGATTCAAGTTAACAGGAGAAAAACGTGGTGTACATTTTTTAAATTGTGAATGCCATTCTAAGTTCCTAACTACCTTTCTTTCGTACGTTGAAATTAATTTCGTAATGTATCAAACTACTTCTACTACAAGCATAGACAGAGGTGGTCAATGTAATAGAAACTTTAATTAAATTATTTATTTCCCAGAGGAAGTTCCAAACTAGTTAGACGATGTAGCTAACAGAAAGTCTATTTATCAAGTTATTGCTTATGCAATAATTGATTTAAAAAATAATTTTAATTATATTATTCAACTATTATATGCTATATCAATAATTATTGTTAAGTAATAACTTGATAATAAAAAAAAAGTATTCTTTGTGAAATTATTTGATTTTTCTTTTTGCTAATACTTTGTGTTAAACAATATAGAGCTAGTGATTGATTTTAGCATCTTAACACGTGGAATTTGTTATCGCTTTATTTTACATATAAACTTTTGTCTGCTTATTTTTGGTTCTTGTTTCACTCTTGGGCTTCAAAGTGGATTTACCATCACACCTCTAAAAAATAATCAAAAAGAACATCAAATTCGTAGACCAAATTAATAATTACAGGAAAACTTGATTTTATGAGAAAATCTAGTTTATAATATACATTGCATTGAAAGGTTGGATTTACTCATTACTTATCTGCAACTACTTCAAACATCTTATGGCTAAAAACACAACTTATGAATATTGGATTGCATTGCAAAAATCCTTTATTAATGACTCATAAGAAAGAATTATGCAGTTAAAATAACAACTCTAAACAATGAAAAAATGAGTCATGACAATGAAAACTTATATTAAAATTGGAAGAGAATTAATTAATCATGTCATTGTTACTAGTAACATGAGTGAATAGGATTTCTACGTGCTTGGTGGATTGGATATGAACTATACCTTACTTGTGATTAATTAATATAACAACAAGAGGTATATATTCAATTTGAGGAAGTTTTTTTAAAGATGAGTACTCATAAATAACTATTACAAAAAATGAATATATCTGTTAATTCAAGCTAATCTAGTTAAACTTTGTGCAACCTTTAAACAATCTCTTTGATTTTATTGATTCTTTGCCTTTACCTTTTTTAGCTTATAATTTTTCATTAACACATGACACTAGTCATTCATGATTTTGAGTACTTTTATCTAACACTAATCATAACCGAATCTATTCCTAATTATCTATCAGTTCAACAAACACTACTAAAATATATACATATAGTCTCAGACATTTAACCACGATTATTAGAAAAACTGAGGCTATAGGGTTTTGGCTTCGGTTTTGTAAAAACCGAGGCCATAGACGTACCCTATAACCTTGATTTTTACAAAACCGAGGCCATAGATATACTTTATCAATTTTCTCTTTTTATAATTTACACTAAATATCAAAAAATTTAACCAATTTTTTTTTATTTTTGCCTATCAATTTTCTCTCTTTTACACTAAAAACTAAATTTTTTTATCAATTTTTTTTTTAATTCCTCTTTTCTTTCTTCTTTTTCTTTTCCGTCCATCTTTTTTTTTTCAATTTTTTTCTGATGATTTATTTTGCCGTATATATATATTTGCGTCGCTAACTTTAGTATTCTCTTCTCTACTCGATCGAAACCTTTGCGTCGCGTTCCAACCTCTGTTCCAATCTCGTCCCACCGCGTTCCAACCTCTATTCCATTCTCGCATCGCGTTTCAACATCTGTTCTACTCTCGCACCGCGTTGCAACATCTGTTCCACTCTCGCACTGCGTTCCAGCATTTGTTCCATTCTTGCACCGCGTTCCAACCTCTGCTTCACTCTCGCCATAGTAGTTCCTTGGCCACTGCTTGAATCTTTCTGGTAACATTAACTCATCTTTTCCTTTATAAATGACTTTCAATACCAAATATCGACCGGTACGTAGAGGTTATTTCTAGCTGCCTAAAGGCTTGCTTGCGTTGAGAAATTTAGATGTTGGATATTTCTTATATGGGTTATGAAAATTTGTTAGGAAAGTCATAGGTCATTACTTATGATTTCTCTCACTTAGGCCTCAGTTCTTATAACTGTGGTCATAGACCTACGATCACGGTAAAAAACTGAGACCATATATATGTTTTGTAGTAGTGATAGAACTCTATCATCCTCTCTATTTATTTGGATACATTCAACTAATTTTCAGTTACTATATAATATTTTTTTTAATAATATTTAATAATTAATGTGATTTAAATAAAGAATTAAAAAGTATTAAAGATATATGTTATTGTCAAATAAATCATATTTATTAGATAATTTATGAAATAAGTTTTCTCTCATATTAATGGACCAATGGTTTTGTTTTAAAATGTAAAAAAAAAAAACAATTATGGTGTTAATTTAAATTTTGGTCGAGATGTCAATGACCTTGTAATATAGCGGTATATGCATTCATAGTATGAGATGGAAGTTTCGGATTCGAAACTTAGAAATGTGAATGTTAATAAATAAATAAAAAAACACTTTGATCGAGCTTGCAGTAAGAAGGCAGAGCTTTATTGCATGGTTTAACTACAAATCCATATATTCAGAAAGGAAAGGGGAAAAGACTTTAAATCCGTAATGGCAATTACAAATAATTCATTTTCGTTGACAAAGTTTACATTCGCATACGTCTACTTTGTGTTATATTGTATGCGCTACTTTACCATTAATATTTGTATGATTAGCTATTAGCGTTTTATAACTCTCTTTTTATTTAAAAGTTGTTAAATTTCTTTGTTTTTAATAAAAATATATTTTAATTAGATCTAATAATGTTATTCTATAAATTTTATAAAAAAAAGATAAAATAATTCTATTATAATTACAAAATGAACATTTACGTCAATTACGAGAAAAAAATAAAAAATAAACTTTATTATTAAAAAGTATACGTTTAATTTCATACTATAATAATGTAATTTTATTTTTAATTTTTATACACGTAGTAAATATATGTTTTTTCTTCTTGGTATAATGTAAAAGACTATACTTTTAAAGAGATAAAAATAAAGCATTATAATTAACAAATTTATATAAAAACATTTGAGTTATGTGACAGTACTATAGGATAATTTAATTTCTAAAAGAAAAGAAAAGATTCGGATTGATTAGCACAATATATGTAGAGATATTATAATACAAAGATTCAAGAACATGTCCATCATCAAAATGGCACAGGCTGTAATTTTATTGCTACGATTTCTTAATCAAAAGATGGACGATCTAAATTAATTAATATCAAAAAAGAAAGAAAAAAAAACAGTGAAAATAATTTTATCACATCCTCTCTCTATAGTCTATATATATAATAAAGGATAAGTCGTACGTAGCTAGATCGAATGGGTTGAATTGTAATTGCTAGCTAATTAAAGAGGATAATAATGGATCCACCTATGGAACATATCATAACATTCTCTACGTTTGTACTCTGCTGGAGAGTGACCAGCTCCCTGAAAAATAAAAAATAAAAAATAAAAAATAAAAAAATTCAAAAATAATATCAACTTGCTTTTATTTAGCGATGTGCATGTCTCAAACAAGAAAATTAGAGGGTTGACAGAAAAAAAAAAGAATAAAATAAATAAATAAATAAGTAGAAAATAAACAAGCCTTATTTTCTCTTACCTTTATGGTTGCATATGTCAAGCGATACCCACTATTTGTATACTTCCTTGTGTATCTGTATTTCACAATAATTTTCTATGAGTTATCATAATGATAACTTGTAAGTAATTAATTAATTACTATAATAAAAAAATAAAAAATTACCCAGCAACTTGACCAGTGACAAACCATGGCCGCCAATCACTGTCAAGTGTTAAGGCTAAGGAGTTTATCCATTGCTCAATACCAACATGTGGTATAACCATATCATGATCACCACTGCAAAAAAACAGCATTTTTTTTATGTGATATTTGGCATTTTCACTAATCTCACTTTTTTGTTTGTTTGCTTAATTGATGTTTAATTCTAGAATTCAAATCTTATGTAATAATTTTAGCTTGTTATTCTATACAAAAATTATATTTATAATAATTAGTTGTAATAGTATAAATGATGTAACAATTTTAAGAAAAATAGATCCAACTATTTTTGACTATTAAATCACTTACTACATTATAATAAATTTTTGTAATAAAAATGCTCTATTCTACATTTCATGCCACAATAAAAATTAAGAATATATTTCACAAAGCTTAATTTGTCCACTTTTCAGCTTTAAATGTTTGCGGTTTCTTTTGGTTTGGCACATCAAAAATTACTTATGAATTGGAATTGTAAATTTTACTCTAATAAGCTATATATGCAATAATAATAATATATGAAGCATGAATCTTGATAATTAATTTAAAAAATAAAAAAAATAATTAAAAGATTTTAAAAAAATAAAGATAAAAATTTGAATATCTAACCTGAAAACCAAAACTTGTAATCCTGATTCAGTAAGATTTTTATGGTACGAAACGGCATCGTTTATATCTACGGTGTATGATAAGCTAATATTGCATCTAAAAAATTGTTTCACTGTATCCTGTACTCGTTATTATACACAAAGAGTATTAATTTAAATTAAATTACATAATATAATAATATTCCATGGATTTTTAATTTCATTAAATTAATTATCAAAACAAAGATTAATTACCTGTCTAATGTTAAGAGCATCTTGAACGCTTTTGTAATTAGTCCATATATCCGATAGCAAGTAGTCAAAATTCTACATTAATTAATATATATATATACCACAAATTATCACAATCAATTCAAATTTGATGAGATATAAAATACAGTTAAATGTGTTAAAAATAAAGTTTAATTCACTTATTGGTGTATTATAGGTGATTAAAAATAGGTGAACAAAAAATTTACATTTAAAACAATAAAGATGAGCATCTTTAGTAACTTTTGTTCATATATTTACTGCATTAGTGTTACATGTAACCACGCACCGAAAATGAGAATCTAAGATATATATATATATATAGTAAAAGAGCAAGAGAAATACTTACATGGCACCAAAGATCACCAATTTTCGGAGATGGTAGGATTAAATTTTCAGGGAAATTTTGTCTTAGAAATCTCCTAGCCTTCTCTTCCTTTTCTTTTGGAGACAAGAAAGCACAATTTGGTTCCAAAATATTCTGATTGCTAATCTGCTCCACACACTACTTAGAAATAATGAAATGGTCAAATATCATTATATATTGATTAAACAAATTATCAAAAATATTCTTATTATTTAAATTTAAATAAGAGGATGAAATTGACTGAATTGGCTGAGATGATGATGATTTATTAAAATTAATTAACCTGAGTTATAGCATTAAGAGCTTCTGTACAATTAGCATTGCTTGGATCCACATTAGCATAATCCCCATTGCAACTGTTTTTGGCTGCCTGACAGATACTTATTCTAATTATTGTATTTAAATACACACGTACAGGATCTATTTAGTACTATTTATTACTCACTTAAAGCATATATATATATATATAAAATTGCGATGTAAGATAATTTAATTTTAATTTTAAAATAAATGCATGCAAATTATGTCTTCTTCTTCTTCCTTTTTTTTTTTTTTATTTATTACCTCATACATCCCATCTGATATAAGAGCCATTCTGTGAGCAAACACTATTTTGGCATTGGTTTCAGTGGCTGTGTAGGTATGGGGGCAACTAAGAGCAAGTCCCTGATATATGAATTAATTGCTTTTTAAAATAAATTTGATCCAACCAAAAAATAAAAATAAAAAAATCCCAAGTTCGATTTTTTTTATTTAGAAAATTAATTATATACTTTGAGATTCACACGTGGTGTAATTCCAGCTTCATTGCCTGAAAATTACACAATAATAAAAGTGTATTTTAGCAATTATATAACGGAGTAAATTTTAATTAAAGTTATTAGTCATGAAAAATATAATTAAGTTAATTAATTACCGTTAATAATATCTTGAGCAAGTATGGGGGTAACGATTCCTGCATATGAATCACTACCGAGATAGACTGGATTTGTTGTGAAATCTGGATATTCACTCAGCCACTACATCATCATATATAATTTAATTAAAATAAATTAATAAAAGAAACTTAATTATTACAATTTTAATATGTAAAAATAACATACATTTCTAAGAAATTCATAGGTTTGAGTTGCTGATAATATGTCTGTTGTAGTCCAAGCATCATAAGTGGTGGCATAAGTGAAACCAGCACCAACAGGATAATCCAAAAATATTATGTTTGCTGTCTGAAAAATACATTTTAAATAGTCAAAAAATTATAAAAAATTAAAATAAAGGTTTAATTTCACAACATAAACGTCATTTCACAAATAAAATTTCATTAACTTTAAATTTCTTTCATGTAGTGTACATTTTTTTTAATAAGTAACAAAAATTGAAAGAAAAAAAAAAAGGATATACCTTAGCCCAAGTGTTAGGCTCATACATCAAAGTTGGTAAACCACCAATGTAATCAGAAATGTTGAATTTTAAGGGACCAATTTGGTAGAACAAACCATTCAAGCCAGAGCAACCAGGACCTCCATTTAGGTAAAGAAAAAGAGGATCAGCTCTTGGATTTCCTTGAGACTCCACAAAGTAATAGAAGTATTCAATATCACCCACACTTACGTACCTTCACAATACATATATATATTAAACACCATCCATATATCACCTTCGTTAGTAAAAGTATTTATTAATTTTGAGAGATGATCATATGAAACTTACGTAAGAAATTACCGTGAAATCAATTATTCTAAAGATTTAAGTTATTTAAAAATGATTAATATTATTTTTATATATTTATTACTCTTACATTAACGTAGGTTATAACAATCATATAAGTCAAATATTTGTAATTTAATTAGATTTATTGAACATTAAATACAAAATCTACAAAACTGTTGAGAGAAGTACCAATATTGTTTTTATACATTTATAAACTTAAAATTGCAAAAGAAAATGGAAATTTTATCAAAGGCTAAGATTTGAATACATGCAACCGAAGTATCGTAGATTTTTTATATTATAATATCATAGCTAGTATTGTAAAAAAGTAAATTAAAGAATGTTCACGTACCCAGTTTCAAGATTGAAGGGTAAATAATTAACCAGAATAGCCTGGAAGAGTTTTGACATGCCAATGAGAGAGTGTAGTGCCGATTGAAAGGAGCAAAAGGAGGAGTAATTGAATGAATTTTGTGGTTGAAGTAATGATCAGAGTACTAATTGAAAAACGAACTTATAGTATGGTTTTCAAAATGAAATTAATTATCAAGTAATAATCATTTTGAAAACTTGGGCCAAAAACTAGAACTTAAAATTAGAAATTGTTACAAAACATGATCTACTCTTACTCACTTAACTCTTAAAATTAACAAATATCAATGTAATTTTTTTTTACTTGACAAAATGTCACTATTTGGTTACTAAAAAAGAAAAAAAAAAAAAACTCACCCAGTTTCAAGTTTGAAAGGAAGCTTTCCTGGATATCCTGGAAGGTATTCAATTACGGACTGAGAATAGACAATGCTCGAGAAAGCCAATAAGAGAAATATGCTTATGCACATATTGTCAACTACTTTGCTACGTCTCGGATTGAGCTTAATACTTGTTTGCTTTAGAATTGATTTTGTTTCTGTACCTGCCATTATGTTTTACGTGAATCAAATGCTACAAGAATTGTATTTTAAGGCTTAGAAATGAAATGAGGAGGATCTCTTAGAAACTTTGTAGTATAAATTTCAGTAAGGCACACATAGAATTTATGTAATGAGATAATAGGATTATAACAGTGAGTTTAAATAATTTGACACGTGATGTGTACTTGTCAGTGTCATCAAACATTTAGGTGTGGACAATCTGGTTGGTGTAACTCACCCTCAACTCGGAGTCGCACTCAACTTTCAAACCATTTAAGCTATTAATTCACTCAACAAGCATTCTTTTTCTTTTTGGCTAATATTTTTGTGTTGCAGATCTTCAATTTGGGGTGTGAGTAATTTTTTGTGGATAAATTTATTTAAGAGCAATCAAAGTATAAATACCGTAATTTTTTTAGTGTAAAATATCATAATTAAGAAGTTCAAATTTTATTATCAATCAATTTGTTGTTCGATCAACTGTAATTTATTTGAATATATAATATATTAGAGTTTAAGTCATTTATAAGTGTATTAGTGATGTAATTATTAAAAAAAAAGTTTAAATCATATTGGAAAAAAAAGAAATACAGCTCCTAATATATTTTTTCTTTCTTTCTAAGAACCTGGACTTGTCATTCAAAACGCAAAATCATGAATATTAATTAACCTAGTTAGATGTAACCACATTTCAAGTTCTAGATCCTTTACGGCTTAACTATAATCAATCAGTCCTTAGTCAAGGTTGTGAAGAGGAGTGTCATTTGATAATTATCAAGCTCACATCTCAGATAATATGAATAGGTTACATTAGATTAAACTTAATTAAAAATAATAATTTTTAACACATAATAATTTTTATTTTTTATTCTCCTATTAAATAATTTAAAATATTTAACATCGGATCAAATTAAGTCTCATTTTTAATATTTTATTATATATATATCTAATTTTTATTCTTATATTATTACGATTATATAATATGTATAATTTTAAATAATATTTTTCTGTTACATCTTATTTGATTATCGGTAAATATGTAATAATTATTAATTAATTATGGATAAACTTAAATAAATTTAAATTAAATAGACAAAAGAGTAAAATTTATAAAATAAAATAAAAAATAAAGATTTTGTACTCTCGTTACTCTCTTTATTTGGTTCATGACTAAGGGTTTTTTTCCATCATTAAAAACAAAAAAAAATTACTTTTTTTTTAATTAATGAAAAAGAATTTACTATACACTAACACAGGTAACTTTTTAATGATTCAAGTTAACAGGAGAAAAACGTGGTGTACATTTTTGAAATTGTGAATGCCATTCTAAGTTCCTAACTACCTTTCTTTCGTACGTTGAAATTAATTTCGTAATGTATCAAACTACTTCTACAAGCATAGATAGAGGTGGTCAATGTAATAGAACTTTAATTAAATTATTTATTTCCAAGAGGAAGTTCCAAACTAGTTAGACAGAGGTGGTCAATGTAATAGAACTTTAATTAAATTATTTAAAAAATAATTTTAATTATATTATTCAATTATTATATGCTATATCAATTATTATTGTTAAGTAATAATTTGATAAAAAAAGTATTCTTTGTGAAATTATATAATTTTTCTTTTTGTTAAATAAGAAATTATATGACCTTTTTTAAAAATCAATTAATACTTTGTGTTAAACAATATTGAGCTAGTGATTGATTTTAGTATCTTAACACATGAAATTTGTTATTCTGTTTTCCTTTATTTTACGTATCTACGAAAACTGTTAAAGTTACACAAATTTTACTTACTTACACTTAGTCACACTATAATATAATACTTCATCTATATTTATATATATAAACATAAATACAATGAATGAAAATCAAATTTTTTGTGCTTATTTTTTATTCTTGTTTCACTCTTGGGGTTCAAAGTTGATTTACCATCACACCTCTAAAAAATAATCAAAAAGAACATCAAATTCGTGGACCAAATAACTAAAAAAGCTTATTTTGTGAGAAAATTTAGTTTATAATATACAATGTATTGAAAAGTTGGATTTACTCTTCACTTACCTGCAACTACTTCAAACATCTTACGGCTAAAAACACAGCTTATGAATAGTGGATTGCATTGCAAAAATCCAAATTATGCGGTGAAAATGAAAAACTTATATTAAAATTGTAAGAGAACTAATTATTCATGTTATTGTTGCTAGTGTCTGTTGATTCACCTTGGCCTAACTCTACCCCTGAAAACGTGCTTTCAAGAGTGAGGATTGCCCAGGCTTATAAACCAGCTCTTATGCTGGTCCTTGGTCGATGTGGGACTCCTCAACACTCCCCCTCACATCGACTGTGTCGACGGATGGTGGTGGTCTTATGGTTGCCACAGGTGTAAGTGCAGGGTAGCTCTCCTCCACCGCCAAGGGTTCTGCTCTGATACCATGTTGATTCACCTGGGCCTAACTCTACCCCTGAAAACGCGCTTACAAGAGTGAGGACCGCCTGTGCTTATAACCGCCTCTTATCTTTGGTCCTTGGTCGATGTGGGACTCCTCAACACTCCCCCTCACATCGACTGTGTCGACGGACGGTGGTGGTCTTATGGTTGTCACGGGTGTAAGTACAGGGTAGCTCTCCTCCAACGCCAAGGGTCCTGCTCTGATACCATGTTGATTCACCTGGGCCTAACTCTACCCCTGAAAACGCGCTTTCATTTATAAATCAGTCCGATTTTGAGAAAAAAAATTAACCTAATCGAATTGAACTGTTTGAAAACTGTTTTAATTAATACAAATCAAATCAGATCGTTTCATTTATAAAATCATTCAGTTCGGTTCGGTTTCGAGTTTGGTTGGTTTTTGGATATCTTTGATGAGAAAATAATATGAAAATTTTAATATATTATTAAACCGGTCTTGTCCGATTCGATCAGTTTAAAAATTAATATAATAAGATCGAAACATTTGAAAAATAATTTTAATAAATATAAACCGAATCAAATTATTTAATTTATAAAACTATTCGATTCAGTTTGGTTTTTGAATACCCCTAATTAATAGTGACATAGTGAATAAATATTTTATGTGATTGGTGGATTGGATACGAAGTATTGATTTTTTTTCAAAGATGAGGACTCATAAATAACAATTACAAAGAATGAATATATCTAATCCTATATTAATTCAAGTTAATTTAGTTAGACCTTGTGCAACCCAATCCATTTGGTTTTATTAATTCTTTGCATTTATCTTTTTTAGCCTATAATTTTTCATTAACATATGACACTAGCCCTTCATTAACCCACGACACTAATCATTCATGATTTTGAGCAATTTTATCTAACACTAACCATAACCCAGTCTACTCCTAATTATCTTTCAGTTCAACATATATGCAAAGCTCAATATCAATACCATCATCACAATCATACTACTCTAATAACAGGCACCATTCACAAGCCCAGTGCTTCACATAGAATAGAATAGACTTGTAACTGTCAATTTACCTAATAACAAGTTCCATCACCCAGGTTCATCACCATCCCTTCCACTCATTGTGCATGCTATACCACCACCTGATTATTCTTGACAATCAACATCATAACCACCTAACAATTGAACAAATGAATCTAAGCCCCAATGTAAAATCTGTAGGAAATTTGGCCACATAACTGCTAACTATTATTTTAAAAATATGGTCTTTAAAAATAGCCCTCAACCTCTCAATTCCTTACCACAATCATCACTACTATATCCACCACTAAAATAAATATTTTATATAATTTTATTATAATAATAATGAAAATTAATTGAACAATACCTTTATCAAAAAAAAAATTTGACAAGTCATTTCTACACCAAAAAAGCAATAAATAACTCACGTTTTGTCGATGAACTACGGCCTTAAAAATCCAGGATCAAGCCCATCAGCCCATTTAATAGGTGGGTATATGGATTTGGTGATAGATAGTATCATATGGTTATTTTATTTTTTATTAATTGAGTGCGATGTTTACTTTTTTTTTAAATTTATATACTCTATTCAATTTATTTTTGTATTTTTAGACATTTTAGTTTTTTCTTCTTAATTTTTATATTTTTACCTAAAAAAAGTTAAATGAAATCAAATTTAACCTTAATAGTAAAAGACTCGTAAATATTTAAAGAAAAAAATTTATCAAAATTAACATTCACAGATGTAACATCAAGGTAATTAAAGTGATGAAAGTGTATTTTTACTCAGAGGATTTATGTTCTTAACCCTTTGGTGATTATAGATTTGAGTTGTTTTTTTTAAGAAATTAATAAGTTTTATTAATTTAAAATACAAATAAAAGACTGTAACAATAAGTATGTATTGGAAGGAGTACAACTTTTAGAACATTATTTTTCGTTTCTTTTAAGCCTTCATTTGGATTTTGATATTTTAACAGATAATAGGATAAATTTTAAATAAAATTTGATTTTTAATATATAACTTCAGTTATTCAATTGTTAGAAAATAAAAAACTAATATAATTAACTTATGTAAAGAAACTGAATTAATTAAATTAATAACAATTAGACATTAAATAGAAGGGACAAATACATATGGGTTAAAAGCTGAAAGAATTAACGAAAAATAAATGATAATATTACAACTATCTAAACCTACTAGTCCTATTAACAGCATAACTTCTACTTCTAAGATAGAAATCAGCAGATGAATCAACCTCATGATCTTCTTCCCTAAAACTACAAGGTCTTTCCTCATCAATTTTCCCAATTTTTCCCAACCCAACACTATAACTCCTCATCTTCATGCCATAATTCAACTCCATTGATGATTGTACTTGTACTTTCCTTTGAAAACCCAAGTCGTTTTTCTCAACATCATTATTCATCTTTGACGATGTTTTAGAAAACTGCCACTTGGAAAACACATGTTGACCTTGGCTATAATTATTAGTTGAAGAAGAATTAACACTAAAGCTCTTTGGCAAAACCGAAACAGGAGCAATCACACCACCTCCATAACCAGCAGCCCCTGAACAATCGACCAAACTCTTAATGTAAAAATTTCTGACTCTACTTAGAATCCTAATGGGTGTACTTAGCATTTGCCTAAACAAATTTCTTTGCTTAAGAGCTTTATAAGTTCTCATGATGTTTATTAATTAGTTATATGAAACAAAAGCTTAATTGATGAAGAGGTTATTAAGAGATTTGAAGTATGTGGGAATATATATATATATATGCACACAGAGAAAAATAAGTAGAATTAAAAGATTGAGTTTCTTGGAAGTATCTCCATAGTTGGGAAGTCTTGACTGGACGGCTAGAGGTTGGAGATATATGTATGATCGAGTAATTACTAATTAGGCGTGTGGACATTTTCAAAACTATAAAAAAAAAAAACTATATAATTTGTGATTGAATTATTAAAAGATAAAAAGTATTCAATTAAGGTGTATTAAATATTGGTATTTTAGCTTGATCATATTGACTGGGTTTTGGCGTTTAATATTCGTCGTAACACTCGCTACAAATTTAAAACATTTGGAGTAATTCAAAAATGTGATACTCAAGAGTGTTATAATTATTTGGATCATCTGATGTTTGTCTAGGTGCATTTTTTTTTTAATAAAATGATATATTTTTAAATATTTAAAAATAAATAAATAAAATAATATATTTAAAACTTATAAATATTATATTATTTTTTTGCATATATGATGTAATTATTCACGTGGCTTCATTTTTATCTCTAGTAGATAAACATATGCTATTTTTCTTAAAACGTAAAATAATATATGTTTTTTTAAAAAAATATTTTTGTAAAAATTGTCTTCAATAAAAAAAATTGTTTTATAATATAAGAAAAATAATATATTATTTTTTGTAAGAGGGTTAAAACTAAAAGTACACATATTATGTAATGTAATTAAGTTAAAATTATATAAAATAACTCATAAAATTTATATTAATAAAAATATTACTTAATGATATTAAACAGTAAGAATTAGTTTAATATTAAATAAATTTATATATAAAGTTCAATTTTAAAGAATCCACGTTTAATATAATATGCATGGATTAAATTTTATTATTTTAAGAAAATAACAAAAATAATAATTCTTAAAATTTAATCATAACTACACAAATTACCCCTTAATAATTACAACCACAAATATATTCTTACTATTTAAAAAAATTAAATCTATTAATATATACAATTCAACTTATCTAATATTATTCAATATTTTATATAATTTTTTTAACAAATTAATAATAAAATATAGAATAAATAGATTTTTTTACCATTAAAATTTGAAAATATTACAAAAATATAATTAATTTTTTTTTGTTACTTTAATATCATTAAACTTTATAAAATATTACAAAAATATTATCGACATCAATTAGTTAATGGTAAGTTATATGTATATTGATGTTATTTTTGTTACATTTATAAAATTCAATATCATAAAATTTATATAAAAAAAATCGATAATATTTTTTAACATTTATTAAGTTTAATTATATAAAAATAATAAATAAAAATTCGATAGTATTTTTATAATAATTTTCAAAATTTAATGATAAATTTATTATTTTTAAAAAGTATTACAAATATTATTTTCCCATAAATTTAATGTATTTACTTTTGGGATGAAGTGATAGTTTCGTTCGACTCACCAACCTTATCTTACTATGCCGATTTCGTTCAAACTTTTTAGTTGGATAAATTAAGTCCATACCTTTTCAGTTTTGGCCAATTTTTTTCCCGACTTGAATCATATGGTAGGAAAATTATCCAAAATATGTCCGAGTTTTCTCCTTTTCTTTTCATAATATATTAATACCTTTATTAATATTTGAAAAATATCACAGATATTTTCAATATTCACGGTAGATTAGTAATTACTAGTACCCTAGACACGTGGCACATTATCCCTATAGCAACAAAACTCTCCTCGATCTCCTGAGCAAACCCATTCCAAACGAAACATTCCCTCAAACTCGATCGATGAAGGATGCAAATTAGTAAAATGAGTTGAATTATATAGTAATTCGTATTTTATTAATATTAAAATAAAAAAAAATATTTTTTAGAATTTTAAAATATTAAATTGTGAGATAGAATATTTAATTTTGAAAATATTAATTCTCCAATTAATTAACACAGTATTCTTTACTAAACTACTACTGAAAAATATGCCTAAGGAATATTAGTACGTGGCTTTTCATTAGGATGTGATGTCAAATTACCCAAAGGACTCTGTTTTGATTGGTGAAACTTTTTTGCTTGTCAATGGTTTAGTGGGTATTTGTATAAAGTATACACGCTTTGTTGGTTTCTTTTTTTAATTGTGTGAGATTTAAATGAGAAAGTTAAATGTTCGTAAGAAGTATTAAGCGAGGTGCAGCTTGAGACTTTTGAGACCACTATTTTATTCACATTTGTTGCAATTTTCATTAAATTGTACGTATTTGCTAAACTTTTTCTTCAAACTTGTCATGTATTTGTTATTTCTTAAAGCAATTATGGACCTTAATTGGGTGGGTTTTCTAAAATTACCACATTTAAATGTAAATTCCAAAATTTGATAAAAATATTATTTTGCATTTATTTTTATCAATTAAATTATTCTTTTAAGTTATTTTTATTTATTTTTAAAATTTATATTAAATGTGACGTGCAGTGTGTACGTACACAATAAAAAATGGTGTGCCAATTAATATCTGTACCCAATCAAATTATGTTAAGTCATTATTAACCTTTAGAGATTGATTTTTATATAATTATATGAACTTCCTAATAATTCTTCACTGTATTTATGTATGTTTGTTTGTTTTAATATTATATATATATAGGGTAATCAGGTTATATCATTTTAGATATTTGTGATAAGAAAAATTAAAGGGTAATAATTATGATAATTTTTATCTATGATATGAGAGTGCTTAATTTCATTATTTTAACATAAAAATCAACTAATTAATTAGTCAAAACAGTCCATTTAAATAAGTTTACTATTATAAAAACAAAAGATATTGTCTAGTCAAAAATAGTAAACCAGTTTTTACTTAAATTTTCATCTACTGTCTTTGCCTTTTCCCTACAGAAAAGCTAAAAAAATAACAAATGTTTATTTATATTAATTTAATTATATAAATAAATTAAGAGTTTGTTAGATACAATTAAATCAGGATTCAATGAGATTATGACATCGATATATATAAGTTCCGTAAGTGTTTCACATGCTTTCTGTCAAAGATATCCAACATCTTAAATTTAATTATTTTCTTTACAAAAAAATCTTCACTGGTAAACGCATTAAACTAAAAACATTAATAAATAATAATTATAACAATAATCATTTGAATTATCACAATATCATAATAATCTTAGAAAAATTAATAATATAAGATTGAAACGGTTTATGCAGCAGCCCATTTCGGCAATCCGAAACGGTTCTAGATTATTGTACCATTAAGACTCAGAAACACAGAATCATTAACCAAAAGGACAAAATTAAAAAAACAAAGTTATATTAACATTATTATATATCACAACCACAAATTGTATCATCATTTTTTATTGGATATATGTGTAAATTTGCTAAACTGTATTTAACAATAAAATTTGCTACACGTTATTTGATATTATCAAATTTTAGATATATATATATATATATGATTTTATAAAATGTAAAGGTTCGATGAGCATGAGCTGAATCAAACTTTCATACCCACAAAAAAAAGAAAAAAAAAAGGAGAGAGAGAGATTAAGAAATGCTATTCTTGCCAGGGTGATCAGCAACTTGAAGAGTCTTATCTATGAGCTTGCGAGCATGTCTGCTACGAATCTCAACCTTAACACTTGCGCTTTTGTCCATTTTTACGTATGGCTTGTTCTTCTTCCTCTTCTTTAAAGCTCTTACTTTTGATTTGATTGATTCCACTAGGCTCTCTAGCTGGTTAATCGCCATTTACTTTCAAAATTAATTAATTTCTGTTATTTGGATTTGGCTTCTGATAACAAAAAATGAACAAACAAAGCACAGAGAAATGAAAAATTGATCCGAAAGAAAAAGAAAAGAAGAGGTTAATTAAAAGGGATTGTTTTTGTTTAGAGATAACTTTGGCTATGGAGTTTGTTTTGATTTTGATTTTGATTTTGATTTTGCTCTTGAGTGTTCAAGTACGCCTATTTTTGTTATTCGGCTTCAGGTTTGACTTTGATGTGCTTTCCCACCACTAGGCCCATATTTATCGACTCCAAACTTCACATTCCTCCTCCTTTTTATAGATAATTACCACTTTGCCACTTGCTTTTACTAGTCAATTGTCAATTTCTTGATGGAAGTTGAATATTCTATTCGCTATTTCACTCTCTAGATTATTATTTGATTGAACAAATGTTCGTAATTATTTTAAATATTAAATAAATAATTTAATTTTTTTAAATAATATTAACATATATATATATAATTATTTAGAAATTTATATATTTTTAATATTTAAATAATTTTTAATTAACAGAGAAAAAAATATTCATTGATAATTAGTTTTTTATTTTATTTTTAGGAATTGATAATTAGTTAGTATAATAATATTCCTTAAGAAAAGTTATGTTGCTAGCCATTGCATCGCAATTTTAGTCAAGATATCTTATATTGGATTTGTTTTTCTTTTACCCCCGAAAACGAAATTAATACTTACTTCCTTGCCTTTTGAATTTTGAACTAAGAATATGATAAACATTGTTGTCTTCATTTCAAATTTATTTTTTACACTTTAAAAAATTAAATCCATGGTCTTTTTTTAATAATAAGTTATTGTACTTTTAGGATAAATTAATTTTTTTATAGAATAATTTTTTAAAATAATATTTCACAAGTAATACGTAAGACAATTGAATCAATAATATGTACATTCTTAGTAAGCAAAAAAAAAAAAAAAGAGAGTATATTTTTAACATTATCAACATGTCTTGAAAACATTCGTGTTTTAGAAGTTTTAATATTGATACACATTTTTTTCAATAATATTAAAAAAATAACATAATAATATTATTTAATAATAATATATATTTTGTCGATTGAGTATCAAATATTATTTATTATTAATTTTTAAAAATGATAGTTTATTATTAAATATTTTTATATAATTTTATGATCGTAAATTTATTAATTAAGTGTTTTGATATTTTGAATATTTATTAATTTAATAAATAAATAATTAATTTTTTTAATATTTTTAATATTTATTAAATTTTTCATAATTGTATTAGTTAAAAAATTAATAGAAGATTCTATAAATACTTTTATAATATAAAATGATAATCATAATTATTTTATTTATTTTTATATAAAAACAAATAAATCTAACTGCAACAAACAATCAGATCTAATTTTTTTTATGTCTTTTGATCTCTAATTGTCAAATTTGTGGACCATTAAAGTAAGACGGAACCATATAAACAATTTATATAATTAATTTTATTCATGTAGCCTGGTGGTTAAATGTCAAACGGTTTCCACTTGGGCAGAATAAAAAGTGGGACCCGAATAAAAAATAGACCAAAGCCAAAGAGCATTTTCAGAGAAATGGAAATAATCAATCTGTTTAATTCGGTTTTGCCAACTGATCCGATTTCTTAAGTATTACCTTACATATTATAGATACTGTAGAAATTAGCATCGTATATTTGACAACATAATAATACTACCAATATGACAATATCCTTGGTTTTTACAATATTAATTAGGAGTGCTGAAGAAGCAAAGAATTGGTGAACAGAAACCGGGTTCAATAAAAATTGAACCGGATCCGTCCACACCTAAATTTTTAATAATAGATTATTAATAGTTTGACAACATTTTGAGGCCATTTCAGTCATTTTGAAGTGTTGCTATTCTATTGAAGAACGGTAGAAGAATGTGAAAGCAGCGGCCAACAACATAGAGTTGCTAACGATACGACAAAACCTGAATCTGTGGCTGACTTCCTAATTGTTTTGAATTTGGATATGATCCAGCAAATAAAATTAATAGTAACCAAAAAAAAAAAAAAAATCAAAATGTCTACCCAATATTATATTATAAATGTCATCACGATTCAAGTTGTTCTGTAATTAGATTAATTCATTGGGGCTATTTAAGTAATATATTTATGCATACAATTAATTTATATAAAATAATATTTAAAATTTATAACAATAAAAATAATACTTAATAATATTAAATATGATTTAATTATTAAATTTTAAATTTAAATTATTGTAATTTAATTTAAATATTACCTGAATATGCAATATTTATAGTGTTTTTTTTAAATATAAATATAAAAAATATTATTCCTATAATTAGAAGTTTTTTTTAATTTTTTTGAATTTTTTATATTATTTAGAAGTGTGAAATTAACGTTGACTTGTTTGTTGCCTTCTTAATCTATGCAGTTATGGTGGCACGCTTTTCATTGAAAATTGGTTGGTAGATGGTCATAAAGTTCCTTGAAGTTCATTTAAAATTATAAATCACATTTTGTAAGCCACTTCCACGCGAATTATTAGGATATTTATTATTTTATGATATTATAAATTAATATAATTTTTTTAAATAAATATCTAACGCTTAATAAAAAACAATGATAAAGAATATATTTCTTGGATATTTATAAATGAAAATTGATTTGAAAAAAAAAATGAAAGTGGCTGCCTGTTAATTCTCTCTCAAATAAGGGTGTATTTATTGATCTATATTAAAAGTCAATCAGAATTATAATATCAAAAAATAAAAATGAGATAAAATTAGAATAAATATATGAATTTTTTTATAGTATTTAGTACCAATTTACAAAAATTAAAATAATCAGTAAATAAATTACTTTTTAAATATCAAGTAAACATTGAAAAGGAAAATTAAAGAGAATAAAAATTACACTCTACAAAATTATCATTGTTTATGTTTAATTTACAATTAATATTAGTTTATTTTTTAAGAAATAATTATTATTATAATATCTATAATTTTAATTTAAAGTTAAATTTTATATAATTTATCATCATTCTCTATGAAAAATTAAATAATAAAATTTTAATTAATGTGTTGAGTTAAAGACATAAAATTTGAATAAATGTACAATTTTCTTACCTTAGTTCAATTTTAAAGAATATTATAAAAATGTTATATTTTTTAGAGGGTAAAATTATTTCAAAATTTATATAAAATATAAAATATAAAATAAATCATCTCGTTTGACCGACTTAAAAGATTTCTATGTAGTTACTAGCCTTTGCAACTTTTGGTTTGTGAAGCTTTATTTATACGTAAATAAAAGCTTCATCTTGGAAGGGAAAAAAAGAATTACTTTTTGTTTTCTCATTCTAAATTCCTAAAGTTAAGTTAATTTTTGTAGAGTTTATATATTTGACAATTTATAAGAATAATAAATTATGGTGTACGTTTGTTACTAGTTGATCGTTGTATCTTGGAGATATTTTATTTTCAAAATTTTTAAACATTCACGATAAACCAAAAAATTATCTTAAAGATACCATATAATACACTGATCTACTCAATTTATGTTTTATGTTATTTAAATTTTATATTTATAATTTATATATATTTACATTAATGTAATTTTGATTTAGAACGATATAATATTTATTCTTAATTTATTTGTCCCTGATATATTTCCTACATTATTTATATGAGTAATAAATAACAAAAAAATTTCTCTATCATAGGTACCATAAAATTTTGAATAATAATAATAATAATAAATTTTAAGTCTAACAATAGGAATATTAATGAAAATAATAAATAACAAATTTTTTTCTCTATCATATATATCATTAAATTTTGAATAATAATAATAATAAAATAATAATAATAAATTTTAAGTCTCACAGTAGAAATGTTAATGAAAATAATTTTAGATATTCTTGTGTTTGTATTTAGTTTGACCGTTAACCTATAATAAAATATAAAACATTTAAACGGTAACGGAATGTTCGTTGCTTTTACAACCCTTAAGAATATCTTTGAATGTTTTATTTTATTTGTATATTTATACAATTATTTATTATTATTTTTTTCATTTTGTTTCTTGAGAAATAAAAAAAAATTATTTATTTATAATTTTATAAATTTTATTTCAATATTATAATTATTTTAATTTTACTGTTAAAATAAATATAATACTATTATTATTATTATTTTAATTAAACTCTACTTTTATTATTATATTATGATTTTCGTTATATTTTAAACCTGCGATGCCATATATGCTTCTAATTTGGGGCATTATCATAACATAGGTCCAAATTTGTCATTATGCTTATTTTACCGTGTATAATTATTATAAAAAATGAATTTCTATCACTCTTTTTATATAATCAATTATTTATATTTTTTATGTTATAAAAAAAATATGCACTGCATATTTAAATATAAAAAAATATTTTTTTATGATACCAAAAAAATGTAGACCGCCATAAACAGACTAAAAATGAAATCGTTTGTGAAGGAAATATGAAATGTAATTAAACCACACTTTTAGAGAGGAGCTGCTCTGTTGACTGTATTGTATTATCAAGTATTATGATTAAAAATTTCAATGACAACTCGTTTGGGTAATAAATTCAACCACCATATGGGAAAGGATGTCGGGGATAAATGGTTACGATTACATTCTGCCAATCTCTGGATTTTGTTGATTTTGAATGCTTGATGTTGTTGACAACAAGATGTACCATTACAAATAAAAGACCACTTCTATATATATCATTGAACATAACATGCTTCAAATTAAACAAACTCCCAGTAGTTAAATAAATTAAAACAAAACAAAACAAACTAGGCAATATACATAATTTGTGACCCGTGAAAATTTCGTTATATATAAAAACAAAAGAATTTCATTGATAATCAGAGACAGTACAAAGAAAACAATAAGTTAAAACATGTGCTTGCAGAGAAATAAATTATACAAAACCCGGCCACACTTTGATATGAAAAATTCCAGATCAATGATCGATCACATTACATGTGTAATAAACAGGAGAACAATTTCAGCAAAACACGAAACAGAACAACAGAGAAGACTTACTCTGACATCTAAATTAACAAGAAGATATTTGCTGAGAATCGGACCAGAACATCAAAGTTGCTAAAAGTGCCACGGTTGCAGTTTCAACACGTAGGCGATGTGAGCCAAGACCCACTGTGGTAGCACCCGAGTCTATTAACATACTCACCTCTTTCTCAGTGAAGTCTGAAACCATAAAACCCAAAATTAGCTTGCAATCATCAACTTACATTTGAAAAATATAATGCAAGCAACTAACCATTGCAGGCTTCTGACTCCTTAGCTTAAAAAAATTAGAAATGATTTTAAAGTAGTTTGTGTCGTAATAAGAATATCCGCTGCCATAATTTATTGAATGGCCAAACATATCAATTATCTTGTTAATCTCTACCTTATAGTTCAGGGAGAGTGAATGAAGCATGATGATATCATCCAATAGATTAATATGACATGACTAATGTACGGGATATAATGCATGTAAAGTATCAGAACACATATAAATCCACATCACTAACCCCCTTCTGGTCCAACTATGATCAGCCCTTTTGACTGTGTTCTTGTTGAAGCCAAGGCACCAAAAAGAGGATTAGCTTCTGCTACTGCAATAAAAGATAGCTCCGATTCGGAAACCTAAGTTTAAGAACACAAGAGATATTCTTAATTTCAGTTATACAAGTCATGAAAAGCATAGATAGGAAATGAGGAGCAAGAACTTACAAGAGGTAGAAGGTTATCAATTCTTACAGCAGGTTTCAAAATCATCTCATGCAACCGTTGACCTGTAATGGAGAACAACACAAACAAAAAGGAGGGGAAATTAAATTTGCCCTTTCATTAAAATGAGAAACTTGAACCAGTCTTGTTCAAGTTTTAATGGAAAATAACTTAACAAAATAAATAGAAAAATGCTAATTGAGTTCAAGTATAAACATTGTTTAGTTGCTGCCAGAATGAGACGCTGCAATCTGTCTACTCGATTCTCTGAGATAGATGGAGAACGCTCCGTAAGTAAAGGAGTAACACTGCTTGCACCAAGCTCCTAAGTTAAGACAAGTGGTGGAATCAGAAGCTATAAAGCTACAAGAATTAATGGCATCTGAATATATTTGAAATATACCGTGCATTTCTCAACAAGCCAGTCAGCTCGACCACCCTTTAGAGTACCTAAATGGTGCCAGATTTTAAAATTTGATGAGAAGATTCTAAGCATCAAAGTATTTCACTACTTTATCAACTGATAGATGAAATCAAAACAAGGAAAAAAAAGGAAGGGGGGGGGGGGGAAGGAAAAAATAAAACCTTACCAATAGCTGCAAATACATGCCACTGTGTGCTTTGTGGAAGAACAACTTTAGGATCTTGTGTTGCAACAAAATCAATACCAGTACGGTCAGTCTTCTCAATGCACCCTTCAACCAAAGCTCCTTTACCATTAAATAGCTCTATCCTTGCATATATGTTAATGACAGTAAGAACTTAAAATTGAAATTACATGCTTCTTTCTGAAAAATCATCATGCTATGATATTTATTTTCAGAACAACCCAAATTTTATGTCTGAAGCACTGAATATCAGAACACGTTAAAATCTAGTCTACAGGGGTCAATGCAATATTTGTACACAAGCAAAGCATTTACACTATGACCCTTTTACAAGCTAGTATCCTTCTATCATATAGTAGGTCTAGCCAGCAGGCTTTATGACAACCATTGGATCTCAAACAAGAGTTTAATCTTTATTATGAAAAATGAAAATCTACACAGTTACACATTCAACAGCTTCAATTGCTTAACGCTCATCATAAATATTTGAGCTTAACTACAGTAAATATAAATCAAACACAGTTTCTTCTTCCATACAGAAAAAAAGCGAACACTAAATAAGCAACTAGAAAAGCTAACCATGACTTAGGATACCTGTCATTTGCACCCAATCTTAAAACTTTTGTCATATGCCAAAACTCATCACCTTGCACTCGAACTACACCACCCTGCATTTTTTGAAGGTGCGTTTATTTTTATGTTGAATAAAAAAGAAAATCGAACTATTGACTAGGACACTTCAATTTGCTAAAGAAAGGAAATGTAGCAAACACCTTCTAATTTCATTTTTCTATCAGTACTGATAATAGTGAACACAATTAAACAGGCACTTTAGGCAAGCACTGTACCATGATTCAATCCAGGCATCAAAAGAAAAAACTAACATCAATCCAATGTATACATGGATGAAATTTTTACAAGCATCACTGGTTTTATACACAGGTTTCGTTTGTCTAAAATTATATCACAAATAAAGAGGTGCGCTTCTAAATGTACCTCTTTGTTTACAGCTTTAACTAAAATAACACATATTTGGTAGCAAACGAGTGTAAACCTTTTCATTTGTAAATTGTAATGTTGTTGAGCATTTGAGACCACTAGTAAAAAATAAAATTAATAAATCATTTTCCGAATCTTTTATATGTTTTGTTTCCTGAAGTTTCTCCAGAGAGAAATGCCAAGTGATTGATCATATGTACCTTCGAAGGAGGGAGAACATCGGAGAAGAAGCGAGGGAGACCACCACGTGACTGATTCGAGTAAGCCGAGGAAGAAGATGAGAATGCTCTGAGGCCCAAGTTGGAGTGCCATGAAGGGTTCCATAGCCCTATAAAAAGAGGTCGCAAAGAAGCTAAGGTTTGCATTATAGAGCCAATCGCAAATCTATTAACGCTCTTACGCCCAGGCTTTCTAGGGCAAGCAAGTTTTCCAATGCAGGTGAATACTGAATGGTGAGACTTGAGAGAAAGAACAGAGAATCTGAGGGGAAAGGGAATCAGCTATTTCCAAACTTATGCCTCTTGACCAGACGTTGACTAATAAATTGACTCTTTTGCCCCAAATAAATACAAGAAATAACAAATCGAAAGATAATATGATAAAATTATTTTTGCCGTTATTATAATTAATTATATGTTAGTCTTGATTAAAATTATTATTAATAATTTTTTTTATATTAATAATTATATTGTAACAATATCATTATTTTTATAAAATTAAATACTTGCACTCTAACAAATAAAAAAAATACTAATATCACATAAATATTTACCTATTTTTGTACTCAAATCTCTTATAGGATTTAATATGTAGAAATTATTTTAAAAATAAAAAAAAATTATTTATATATTTAAATAATATTAACATTTATAACAGCATAAAAAACAAAATTTATATATCCTTAATTTTCTTTAATAAGAAATTGTTATATTCATATAAATAATATAAAATGTAAAATTTGAGTTGATTAATTGTAAAAATCGACACATTTGCGTAAGTTTTAACATAAAACTGATGTAATTTTACGTTGATTTTTACGTAAAATTGAAGCAAATTTGGGTTGGTGTTTATAAACTAACGTCAAATTTATTATGCAAAGAGGTCAAATAATGATGGAATGAATCATTCATGTTATGATTTCAAGCATAAACTTAAGATATTTATAGTAAGCATTAAAGCTTAATGGATTGAACTTTCATGACAAGATATTTGTGGAGTTACTATTAGTGATGAAGGGTCCTTGCATCGGTAAAGATCGATATCCGACCGACACAGCAACTAGACATCGAGAAACTCAGGAGAACGGATACATCGAGATCCCTAGAGACCTCCTTTTATACCAAATTGAAAACTGAACAGTCCAATGTTTCTCTCAAAACGCGTTTATTAGGAAAGGAATTACCCAGACTTATAACCATTACATTACTGATTTTCTTAGACGATGTGGGACTCCAACAGTCTAATCAATTATTAAGTTTTTCTTGTGTAGGCAAATTACAATTACAGCTAGCTACTTTCATTTTTTATTTATTTTGTAGCTAGACGAAATACATAACATTACCTAAGCAAAATAGATATTATCATAAGAACAAGTGACCAACCATACCCTTCGGTTAAGAACTCACACGAAGGATTAGCCAGTAGCCTTTTCCATTTTTGCACGATTGGCTCGATCAGGTCTAAACATCTTTAACTATACAAATCATACTAATTTAACTTATTTTAAACAACTTCTCTTTAATTTGTATGGAAATTAAACTTTTTTTTTGTTTTTTGTTTTTTTGGAAAAGAGAGTGTCATTGTCTTAGCAACACCATTAGTCCACATTCAACAAATTTTGACGTGGATCTCATAACTTTTATTTCACTTCACTTTTAATTCACTACTATTGATTTAATACTCAAACTCTCCTCATAGATTTAAATCTGGTTAGTAGCCTTTAATTTCTTAGTTTATTTTTTAACATTTTTCAGTTAATACTTAATTATGTGTATTCTTAATCTAATCAGTTTGAAATCAACCATAATTTATTTTACTTGTTAAATAAAAATTAAAACTTTAGACATTCATTGTTAAAATGAAATAGCATGCATGAAATTTAATAATTTCAATAATTAAGATAATTAAGATAATGTGAATTAAAATATTAATTTTTTAAGATAATGATATCAACCAAATGTTTAAAACACGTAAATTTGTGTTCATTTTTACACTCATATTATTTAAATTTTATTATGTATCAATATTATTTAAAAAACTAAATCATTTTTACAATTTTTAAAAAATTATAGCAAATGACATCATATAAAAATTATGGGTATAATTTATAAAAAAATATAAAATTAAATGATATTAACATTTTTTATAATATAATTAAAATTATTTTATTAATAAAATAACGCTAATAACACACAAATTTGTAACCATATTTGCATATAGAATTTTTACGTGTTAATATTATTAAAAAATTAAATATTTTTTAAAATTTTAAAATAATTATTATATATGATAAAATATAAAGAGTATAGTTGCATAAATATGCACATTCTTTAGAAGTTTTAACCTACAAATCACAATTCTAGCCCTCGGAAATTTTCATTTATTGTGAAAAGGAGTTATATAGTAACATTAAATCTTTTACGTACATTTAGAAGGGAAAAAATATATCTTTTATCTGTTTTTGTTCTTAAAGTTAGTCAAAAGCAAGCATATTATAATAACATAGAGAAAGCAAATTTATATCAGGAGTTACCCATACAAACTCAATAAAACCAAACTCGTTGGAACTGTATTTTTGGTTTGAACATATGAAATTTCATATTAGGAGAAGGGAGAAGTTAAAAAAAAAACCACCTCATTGAAGGTTTTATCTTTTCTTAATATAGTTAGGAGCTGTGCATGAAAGTTCTCTTATTTTTGAACAAAATAAATGTTTTAATATTATAGTTTTTAATTAAAGCACTTTATTTACATAATTTTAAATAAATGTATAGTTTAATCTTAAAAAATTTAAAAATAAGATTAATGTGTATTTTTTATATTAAATGTATGGAATTAAAGTAAATATTTTTTAAATTTATAAAAATAAAGTGTTATGGTTAAAAACTATAAGAATTAAATATTTATTTATTCAAAGTTAAATTTATTTAAAAAATATTCAATTATTAATTCCTAAATAACTGTATATCCCTTGCTAAATGGTTTACATTACATGTTGATGTTGTATGTGGTACAAATTTGTTTACAGTTTTTTTGTTACTAATTTTTTTCTTTTAGTTGGATTTATAAACATGAGGTATATTTTATTAATTTTTATAAAAATATTATCAACATTTATATTAAAATAAAGTATTTATATAATTACATGAGTGTAAAATAATAAATATAAAATTATGCACTCATTGATGGGATAACTGTCAAAAGATTCGCCACTTATATAAGCTACAATTTAGATAGAGTATAGTTAAGTAACATTATTTTACCACAAATTAAATTAATATTTACTTAATTTAGATGGCTAGTTGCCACCACAATATATCAATATTTATCTTTTTCTATACGAATCTTTCTAATCTATTGATTCTCTCTCTGTATCATAATTTTATTTTCAGTTTCATGTGTTTAGGATCTGAACGAGTTTAATTTATTTTAAGTGATTTTATTTAGTGATGAAATTGTTTGACGAATTCATTTACCAAATAATTCCGTCATTTATATTGATCAAATTATAGATGTATATTAACAAGAAAGCAAGTAATTGTCTTTTTACATGTACAAGAATCAAACCTTCTCAATATAATATACACGTACATAAAGACCTAAAGTCCTAAATGGATACCCTCTTAATATTTTTGTTGGACTTAAATACCATTCATAAACTGTTCAAGAAAAAGATAGGAGTTGCGCCATTAATTAAAGTACCTTCATTTTGAAGGAGAGAAGCTTGAAAGATTAAACAATTTAAATCATAAATGTATAAATGTAAAAGATAAAAAACCACTTATTCAGCTAGAGTGACAGTATACTTTGTTGGCGTGGATTAATGTTAATTTAAATAAATTTTAATTTAATATTGAAATTTGTGTTTAAAAATTAATTGAAATTTGACATTTCCGTGTCGCATCTGCGACAAATAAAATTAATCAGCTTCAATGTAGCTAATCGGCGGCACAAATTTCGTTCGAGAGAAAGCACGAAGCTTTCGTGGGGGTATCCACTCTGGCACTCTCGTCTTTGTCATCACTCTCAAATTTTGTTCCACTTGTCTCACTTCTCCAACTTTCTAGAGTACCCTCTCTGTTCCTTTTTCTCCAAAATTGTCATCATGGTCTCTCTCACCCCACATTTCACCCTCCAAGCTCTAAATGGCTACACTTTCAATTACTTCTCATTCTTCTCTTTCTTCACTAAGTCCTTACGCTTCATTTTTCACTAAAAATCGACTTATCAGCAAAACCCAATTCTATTTTTCTCCAATCTCCAAGCCAACTTCAACAAAAGCCTTTAGGTTTTTCATTAAAGCTCAGGAAGAAAAGGAACCCACTTCTTCTTCTTCAGTTGCTGCGGTTTCAGAGAAGCCGACGGATGAGAATGAAACCCAGAAGAGTGCATATTCCGGAGAAGAGGTGGAGACTGGTAAGGAGGGTTACTCTGAATCTGAGGAGGCAGAGAGACAACAAGAAATGGATTGGAAAATGGATGAGGATTTCAAGAAATTCATGGGTAGTCCTTCAATAGAAGCCGCTATAAAGTTGGAAAAGAAGAGGGCTGATAGGAAGCTTAAACAGCTTGATAGGGAAAGTAACAGTGACAATCCAATTGTGGGATTGTTTAATAGAATTGTACGTGATAGCTTGACCAGGGAGAAAGAGAGGTTAGAGAAAGCTGGGGAAACTTTCAAAGCCCTTGATCTTAACAAAGTAAGTATTTTGATTCCCTATAGTTATCTTCCCTTTTGTTTAAGTTCTCACAATTTTGGTGTGCATTGCCTGGAGCTCTTTTTTTAGTGACATTATTTTGTCATTATTATACTTTGAAGTTTATTATTGTGTTATTCTTGGTGAAAGGAAAGAAAAATCCCGTATGTCTATTGCTCTTGGCTAACAGGTGGGATGCATTTTACTCTCTTAACTTATGCCATAAAGCAGCTAATATATGTGTACATATTTCTACTTTCATTTGGCAGTTGAAGAGCTGTTTTGGGTTTGATACCTTTTTCGCTACTGATGTTCGAAGATTTGGAGATGGTGGCATATTTGTTGGAAATTTGAGGAAACCAATTGAAGAAGTCATTCCCAAATTGGAGAAAAAGCTATCTGAGACGGCGGAAAGGGATGTCGTTTTATGGTTTATGGAGGAGAAATCAAATGACATCACTAAACAGGTACTCAAATACTGGCGCATATAATTAAAAATTTGCTGTTTTAGCTGTAGTATTAGCATAATCGTCATTAATTTGATAATAAACTTATAGTTGTAAGATTTAAGTGCTTCTGTTATTCACTTTAGAATTGGTAGGCTTTGCTTCCTTCATACCAATGCTTCTCTCATACTCATTTTTAAATAATAGTTTTGGCTGTTTGGTTCAACAGTCATGAATGCCCCTGGATTTTGTCACAGCTTTATTGCTGCTAACTTAAGTTACCATTGAAAAACTAGTTGATTACTGTTCTTTTATGGATAATCTAATGACATTTAGCGGTAACAGAGAATCCTTGTATGGATATATACTGAGCATGAAATGATTTAAGTTATGACTATTGATGAGTGAAGAAATTGTACGTCATATATACTAAGAAAGTCTTTAAACTTTCTCCAATAAGGTCTGTATGGTGCAACCCAAAGCAGAAATGGATCTTCAGTTTGAGTCAACCAAGTTAAGCACTCCCTGGGGTTATGTTAGTGCTGTAGTCTTATTTGTTGCAACTTTTGGGACAATAGCTCTAACGAGTGGCTTTTTCCTTAAGCCTGATGCGACCTGGGATGATTACCTTACTGATGTTTTACCTCTCTTTGGTGGTTTTATTTCAATCTTGGGAATTTCTGAGGTATGTTATCCTGCTCTTGCTTATCAATCTCTAAATTTGTTGCTGTTAAAACTTGAATTTTCTGACCATTATCTAGAAAATCTTTTTTGGTTCAAAAGAATACTTCTGTAGTTTAACAATTGAGGGAAAATTTGAAGCCAACACTGAAAGATGCCTGAATGGCTGGATATGTAGACTTAAGATAGCCACAAGTTTCTTGCATTCTTAGCCTTGCACGATGGTTTTTCTTTGCAGATAGCCACAAGGTTGACAGCAGCTCGTTATGGTGTAAAACTCAGTCCATCCTTTCTTGTTCCGTCCAGTTGGACAGGGTGCTTAGGAGTGATGAATAACTATGAATCACTTCTTCCTAACAAGAAAGCCCTTTTTGACATTCCAGTGGCACGCACCGCTAGTGCATATCTGACATCATTGGTGCTTGCGGTTGCAGCCTTTGTGGCTGATGGCAGCTTTAATGGTGGTGACAATGCATTGTAAGTTCTTGAAATCCTATGCCGTGTTGATTACTTTTATCTGTCTTTAATATGTATCCGAGAAGGTTAATAATTTTATTATAGCGGGTTTATAGAGGTCCCTTAGATTAAGTTATTTATATCATTTAGTCCTTGGATCATAAATGGTGTCATTTAGTCATTTAGCTTTAAAAAAAGTACTAATTAAGGATAAAATACATTATTTTAATCTAAGAGATCCCTATGACACTTTTCTCTTTATTATAATATGGATGTCCAACAGTCCAAGTCTCTGTGATACTGAAAGATAACTAATGTCACTCGAAGCTGTTATCATACTTTCCAATAATAATTACTTTAACCAGTTAAGCCTTAAAGATTGACAGGAAAAATGGCAAACATGATAGCAACATAGGGAAAGTTTTAAAATAATTAAAAAAGAGAAAATAATCCTACCTCCCAGTATCTTTGCTTTTCAATAACTGTCCAATATTGTCTTTGACTTGTCTGTTTGCCTTGGTTCAAAGCATAATTGGTATCTGGCTAAAGCTAGGTCTCTATTGAGGATACTGGCACAAAAGATAATGGTTATTTTTCAATAAAATAATTTCATTCATGTAAGATTTTCTATGAAGTTAGCTATATGCCATTCTCACCAAGCAAGTAAGCATAAAAAAATTTAAGTTGAGTTAAAATTTTGCATTATGGGGAGACTACTTTGTGTCAACTAGCAAAATAAAACTGTTCAGAACATGATAAAAATAATTTAATATGATTTTTTTTTAAGTTTCTTGAGAACCTGCCTGCAAATACTAACATTACTAGTGGTTTGCATGAAGAGTACATCAATATAGTGAAGCTACTGTTCTGTTCTGCAGACATCCTACGAACTACTTAATGAAATTCTAAACATGGTTGAGAGCTTGAATTGTTATTTGATTTCACTAATTGGTATCTTCTTTTCATTGCAGATATATTAGGCCTCAATTCTTCTACAATAACCCTTTGCTTTCTTTTATCGAATTTGTTATTGGACCCTATTCGGATGACCTTGGAAATGTATTACCGTATGCGGTAGAAGGGGTTGGAGTTCCAGTTGATCCACTTGCCTTTGCTGGACTTTTAGGTAAATCCCTCAGTGATCTTAATTTATATAATCAATATTTCTTACTCAAACAGTCAAACTAGCTATTTCAAGTGCATATATATGGCATGAGCAATTGTGCAAGCTCACAAGGTTTGGGCGTTAATAAAGATTTTCCAAACAGATAGCTCCTTTTTATGATGCTCACTATATTTCATTCATAACTTAAAGATGCCCCTATTTAATAGTTAATAACCCTGTTCGTGAATTATGTGCACGTGGTTATTGTTCATCACTATTCACCTGAAGTTAGAGGATTGAGATTCTTTTGCAGGAATGGTTGTAACATCGTTGAACTTATTGCCTTGTGGAAGACTTGAAGGAGGACGCATCGCTCAAGCTGTGTTTGGCAGAAGCACTTCGACGTTACTCTCGTTTGCCACATCACTTTTGCTTGGCATTGGAGGGCTGAGTGGAAGTGTCCTCTGTTTGGCATGGGGATTATTTGCAACCTTCTTCCGGGGTGGAGAAGAAATACCTGCAAAAGACGAGATTACCCACTTGGGTGATGACCGGTACGCATGGGGTCTTGTTCTTTTCCTGATTTGCTTCCTCACTCTTTTCCCTAATGTAGGAGGTACATTCTCTAGCTCCTTCTTCGGTACACCGTTTTTCAGGGGCGGTATGTAAATAGGTTCTGTTACATAGTTTTCCTACAATTATAAATGGATTATTAACTGTACTTGTGGTTCTGCATGAGCAAAGAGGAATAAAATGCAAGGCCTAAGATAGATGTATATGTATTTAGCTTTTACTTCCACATTATTGAAGGGAATACCTATTGTGTATTTGTATCATAATCACTCGCACAATGCCTGAAGAGTTGTAAATGCTAAATCCATTCCGTATGGTCTCTTCTTTTATGTGAAGTTAAACGAGTTCATTTAGGTTTAATTTTGGAATGTTGAGTTAGGAATTAGATTTACTTTCCGAAATCTTCTTATGCATTACTTCCTTCTTGCAAAGTTCACGATCAAGTGATGAAATTTTTCTATTTATTAAATTTTTTTTCCATTTCACGAAAGAGAGAGTTACCATAAATGGCAAGGGAAAAAAATTACAAACACCACCACTAATCCCAATCTCGTACTAATTTATTGACGATTGTCCTACCAAACTAGCAATTCTATCATAGTGACGATTGTCCTACCAAACCAATTCAAATTCCTCGTACTAATTTATTGAATGTGATTAAAGAGAACCAAAATATGATAAGAAAGCTCCCATGAGACTCCAACTCAAAAATAAAAGGTCAATCAACTACCCAACAACAAACCCTATCAACCTATGCAACAAATTAAGAGCGTAATATAAAAGAAAAATCAACACCCTACGAATAACAAAATTAGTCAAAAATAAAGCTAAGAGAATGATGATTTCATCATACCAAGGTGCAGCCAAACCTTATAGTCATTAACTTCATCCATCAGTAAAACTAGGTAGCTTATCAGGGAAATAATAGTTTCACAAGGAATAGAAAGGCTTCACAAGAACATATCGAAAACTTCTGACAAGAGCAGGGATAGGCGATGTGTAAGCAACAACGAGATTTAGATATTAGTTGGTGGCGGCTGTAGGTGTAGATGGAACTAGAGGGTGAGGATAGCGACTAAGTGATGAGCTGTTAGCACCGACGACAATTAGAATGAAAAATCAACATAATTGAAACATTCGAAGTTCATGACAATAAATTAGCATAGCATCCTAGTCCTCATTATTTTTCACTCAATAAGACAAAATTGATTCCTAACTTAAAATGCAGAGTCTTAACCCAAAATTATAACACGCTGAGTTACACCTGGTTCAAATTTCAATCCATTCAATATTCATATGTTCATTAAACTTTTATAATGTCTTTTAACACTAATTATAAAGTTGAATGTTCGTTTAATATTTTTATTGTTTAACTTTCTCACTAAACAAACGTGAAGATAAAATAATTAGTACAGAAAAAAGAAAAATATTAAATAAATATTTGGATGTAAGGTGACATTAATCATTTTATTTATACAAAAGATATTATTTAATTTCTTAACTTTGAGAACGTAATATTTAATCCTTTTATTTGTAAAAATTGTGTTAAAAATAAATAAAAATTATCAAGAATATTTCGGTCATTGCGGATACAAAACGACAATACCCTTAATATTTATGTTTGTAATTTTTTATTAATTTAATAAGGTGGGATAAATGATAAAAATACTTTTACTAGTATATGTTTAAAAATTTTTATCAATAAAAGTTCTTCCGTGATTCATTTTTTATAAGTAAATTAGATAATTAAATAATACTTTTATTTAAAAAAAATGGACTCATGATATTTTTCCTAAGTATTTATATTTATATATATTATATAAAGAGTAAATAGATTGTTCTATGAACAAATTTTAGAAATGTTTCAGAAATATTATTGAAGTTTAATTTGTTACTTACATACCATTAACCTTTGTAATTGTTATAAAAATATCATCAAATTTTTATATTACTTTCATACCATTAAATTTTACAAAATATTATCGACATCAATAAGTTATCTATAAGTTATAGACGTGTCAATTATATTTTTACTATATTTAAAAATTTAATGAAATGACCAAACAAAATTCAATAATATTTTGTAACATTTGTGAAGTTTAATGGTATAAAAATATAAATTAAAATTCGATGGTATTTTTTTAACAATTCTAAAATTTGGTGGCAAAAAAAATATATTTATTCATATATTAATAAAAAAATTATTATCATAAAATTAAAAATTTAATTGAAATTACAATTATTTTATAATATAATTTAAATTTATTAGTTTTTGAAAAAAATAAAAAAACTTTCATTATAAAAGGCAAAATTTTGGTTTTTTAAAAATTATAAATGTATTAATGTGATATTACACTGTAAAACGATTAACTAATTCATACATAAATTTTGAAAAATTAAATTACTTTAATGAATTATACATCTCAAAAATTTTAATGATAAAGGTGATTCCCTCTAACTTTATGAGTTCAAATCTGTAAAACTGTAATTTATCAAAACTAGGTAACTTTAAATTCTCTCTCATATTCCTTTTATGACTAAGAAAAAAATTCTCATTTATTTTTAAAATAAATTTTAGTGGATATGATTCAATTAAGAATGTATAAGGTTGATAGTAGGATGTAAATGTTAGAATGATCTGTATATACAAAATTTAAGTATATAAAACAACAAAAAAAAAATTTCTATACAAGTGAAAACACACATTTACACTTAAATTCATACTTTTAATATGCCATAAGGATCTATCAAAATAAAAAAAAATGCTAAAAGGAGGTTTTATTTAATTATGAATTTTAGGGAAAGTCAAATAACCCACAATTCCGAGGGAAGGAACTCAAAAATATAGCTCTTTAAAATATTAATTGAGTATATTTGAATTTTAAAAATCTCAATTAAATACACTCCTTCAAAATAGTTATATATCACCCTTAATAAAGTTTTTATCAACTAAGTAATATAATGAATAAATTATTATTGGTAAAATTTTATTAATTATTTTAAATTTTATTTTTTAAATAAATTATTAGTAATTAATATATTAATATTTTTAAAAATTAAAATTACTTATATTTTTATATACAAAATTATTTATTTTAAGTGTTATAAAGGATTATCATTTTTAACTAATTATCTTAAGTTTTATTTATTATTAATTAATTAATAAAAATTAAATAATAAATTATTATAATTAAAATATTAACAATGATTTAGATTAAAATTATTAATTTTATCTTAAACAACATAAAAATTTAACATTTTTTGATAATTATCTAAAATTTTATTTTTTAATCATTTTACTAATACAAATTAAATAATAAATTATTAATAGTGATCTAGATTAAAATTATTTATATTTTTTATATAATATTTTTTTATTTTAAATAACATAAATAATTATTATATTTTAGATTAATTTTTTTAATTTTTTTAAATTAAATAATAAATTATTAATAATTAAAATATTGATAATTTTTTCTCTTACACTAATTATCTTTTATATACAAAGCTATTTATCTTAACTAACATAACTATTTGTTTGATTAATTATTTTAAGTCTTTTTTTATAAAAAAATAATAAATAAAATATTAATAAATAAAATATTAATAATTATTTAGATTAAATTTATTTATATTTTTATACGGTTATTTATTTTAAGTAACCATCAGTAAATTATCTCAATATTTTTTTATCAGTTAAATAATATAAATAAAATAATAAATTATTGAAATTTCTAGATTATTTATTTTTGTATAATATTATTTATCTTAAATAATATAAATATTTTTTTTACCTAATTTATTATATTGTCTTTTTTAAAAAAAAATTATTCACCAAGTGTAAAATAAAAGCCAAAACCGCCGTATATGTATATATATATATATTATATACTCGATTCCATGGCTCAAGCCCCAAGTACATATTCGATCTCACCACCCCTAATTTCAATCTCTCCCTTATCCTCTCATATTAAGAACCATCTCGGGCTCAGATAAGTTATCTTGCTCTTAAATCTGATAATTAAGTTAGTAGCATCTCAGACTTCTTGAGATTAATCTGATGATTAAGTTGGTTTCGAGAGTAGAAAACATGGAAATTGCAGGTGGATCTTCTGCATTTGGGTTTAACAAATATTCTGAGTCTCGTTTTCTTAGGAGAGTGTTAACAGAGGAATTAGGTGATCATTTTTGCCCTATCAAGTTAATGGTAATTGGGGTTCATGCCGTTTTGTTAGAATCAGGTTTTGTTAGGTGTGATTCGGTGGGTAGAATTCAAGTTGGGCGATTCCAATTTCCCGAAAAGTGGGATTCCAATTATTTGAAATTGTCCGTTTGCTATACCCTTCCAGCTTTTGAGAATAATCCCAATTTGATTGAAAAAATTGAATTGAGGTTTCAGCCTATGAGCCACAATCTCAACGTTTATGGCTCCCTGGCAGATATTAATTCAGGGCATTATCACCTCTGTTTGGAAGGAAAATTTTCTGCAAGTCTTATTTTTTTAATGAACAATGATGATTATAATGGTGTTCATGATCATGAAGTGTATGAGTTCTGGAAGATTGTGAAAGATACACTTGTATTCCCATTGTTAATTGATCTGTGTCAAAAGGCTAGTTTGGTTCTTCCACCATGCTTTGTAAGCCTTCCTCCTGAGCTGAAAATGAAGATTTTGGAATTCCTCCCTGGTGCTGATAATGCCAGATTGGCATGTGTTTGTAAGGAACTAAGGCATCTCTGTGACAATGAAGAGTTGTGGAAGCACAAGTATGCTGAGGAGATTGAAATTTTGGGGAATGTAAAAATGGGGAATGTAAAAATGTTAACATGGAAGGGAGAATTTGCTATGATACGGGAGAAAAAGAAGGCAATGAACAAGGGTATATGGTCGATGAACGAGGAATCTCCATCATTTCCGTTTCAAATTCGACCTTCTCCATTCATTTGTGGCCTGCCTTCTCCTTATAGACAACCTGGTGATGGTAACCATTTTCCTAGCTTTTGGAGGCATGCGAATTTTGCCCCTTATTGTCATTTTGGGGGTTCCTTTCAGTGAGTACGGTGTCTTCAATTCTAGTGTACTTTTATTGCCATTTGACTAAAAAAGAATTCCCTGTTTGTGTAGTTGATTTCAGCAGTAGGCTGCCTACTTTCTTGTTAGAACTCCTGAATGTTTTCTAAGCATATGTTATACTATTTATACACCTGCACTTATTGTATTGTGTTTTCGGTTTAAACTTGCAAATGTTCAAATCTTGATGTTATAATTTAAAGTATTAATTTTAGTGCCAATTAAATGAATCGACTAAGGTTTGATTTCTGTTGTATCAATGAATTATATTGTGGTATCAGATTCTGAATGTGGTTGTCATATGTCGTTCTAATGAGTTGACCAAATAGCGCATTGCTTGTGAGTTGATGAGCAATATAACAGTACAGCTAAAGCCTAGAGGTGTCAATTGGGGATATAGCAGTACGTGATTATGGACCTTGTTATTTTTTTTCATCAATTAGGATGTGATGTACTATTAATTCATGGTGCAACTTTTAAATTTTGTAAGCCCATTCCAGTAGTTTTTGATGGGTTGGGATGATATATAATATGATATCCTATTTGTCTCAAATAGGCTTAAATGATACAAATAAAATTACAAAAACAATGGAAAAAAGAAACATGATTATCTATAATAAACATGAGTCCATTAGAAACAACTTTAAATAGGATGAAATATGATATTTTTAACTTATGAATCCATTAGGGTATTAAATGAGACATATGATGAAATGTGACAACCCATTGATATCTCTAAGCACAGCTTTTGAAGGTTAGTTGTCTATGGTTCTTGGCTAGATTGTAGCCTGATGTTGGTTTCATCATTTATGGAAATTTCTCTCTTAATTTCTCACAATTTGCTCTTTCTTTATGTATCAGGTAAAAGCTATTACTGTAAATTTCTAGTTTTCTTATACTACTACTCTGCAGTTTTCATATTGTCAAACTCAAATATTTTTATAGCCTTTTCCTTATAAGCTTTAGATCCACTTTATCCATTACCACTTCACCATATGGAAATTTGCGGACAAGAAATTTTTTTTTTCTTCCATGTATGGTAATTACCAACAATTCTAATCACCCTGCACTTCCTCACAACACCACCTCTCACTCTTGTTCTGTGTTTATGACCATGCACTGCCATTTTCTTCATGAAACTCATTTATTGACATCTCAGAATCAAGCTCTTGAGATCCAGTAGCATTGAGATTATTAGTCCTCTTATTTGCTTCTTCACTCATTTCCCTAATGGAGGAGTTACATTTTCTAGCTCCTCCTTCGGTGCTCCCTTTTTCAGGGGATATGTAAATAGGTTCTATTATATAGTTTTCTTACACAACATTACTTTTTAAATTCAATGCCCTTTTGTCATGTTATATTCGCATTGGCATGTCATACAAGTCACTTTTGGTAAGGGACGTTTCTTTATTAGTTAGATGCAAGTGTTTTAAAATTGTGACACTTAAATATGTATATCACAATGTGAGCTTCTTCTTCTTTTTTTTTTTTTTGAAAAAAGTAACACATTCACTATATGTACATAAATTTATTTAAAAAAAGCAAAGGAGAAAAGAAGGTACATAAATTACATATTATTGGCATGTTGCCATTATTTATTAAATCTTTTTTATTATCAACCATTACAAGTTTTGTCTCCTTATATAAATATGGATATTTAATTAATTATTACAATATTATAAAAATTTTGGAGGGAGCTTCACATTTTTGTCATTTATTTTATGAAAATTTTAACTTATTAAGTTATACTTTATACCTTTTATTATTCAAATATATTAATAAATAACAATAAATCCTTTTAACTCAATAGTAGAATAACGCTAGTAACACAAGTCCTTAGTCATCTGTTTAAATTCAGTTAATTTTGATGAATTTAATTGAATTAAATAAACTTGAAGATGAATTTATTTTATAAGTTAAAAATACCCTTAAAAAAACTAGTATTTTCTAAATCTCCATTTTTAAATTTAAAATGTGTTTTTTTTTATCACAAAAGTAAGAACTTCTATGAATTTTATAATGTAATAATTTATGTAGTAATATTATAATTAGATAAATTTGTAACTATTTTTAGTTACATATCATTTTATATCATGTTCGGTGGTTAAATTATTTATTTATCAATTTTTAAAAGTAATAATGATGCAAAATTGTTCTCATACAAACCTATCCGCAAAAGAAAAAAGAAAAAAGAAAAAAAGAAATTGTAGAGATTATGCACAGATAAATTGTTTAAAATATATCATCCCCGTTATATCAATCAGGCTTTGGTTCTTGATCTTCGCAGACACTGCGACTTTCCTTTAGAACCAGTTTAAAGTCCCGGCCAAGCCAAATAATTTTATAGCGCTTTGCCGTAACTAAGTCAACGACGTGCCAATGTTGACTAGTGTCTCACCTCCTACCTTCTCTTGGGCATTTTCACAAACACAACACCAACAACTATTTCACTCTCTCAATTTCCGTTCCCAAACACTACGTCTAGAGTTCCTGAGTATTCCTAGTCATTATCGACTACAAGCTTCTAGGCGAGTTACAAATTTTCCACAGGTCTCATCTCTATCCCCATCTCTGTATATATGTAAATTATTTATGCTTGTAATTGAACTTTTGATCTTATTTTTAGGGCAATGATAGTATTGTAGATGATGCGCGCAATTGGAGCCGTTCGATCAGTTCTGAATTCGTGAGAGGCGATGACCAGTATGACGATGATGAAGAGGACGACGACGACGACGACGACGACGATGAAGATAGGAGTTTGGATCTGTTGGTGAAGTTTGTTCAGAATGTGTTCAAGAAGATCTCAAAGCGAGCTCGTAAAGCTATACGATCTGTTCTTCCCGTCTCTATTCCTACCAAATTGGTATGCTCTAAACTTATTCCCCCAGCATCAATAGAAGTTTGCGCATTTTAGTTGTGTTCGATTAATTGTTTGTGTGGAATATAGGTGGCCTTTTCAGTAAATGGGCTGCTAATTCTGGCCTTTATGTGGATTTTGAAGGCATTTCTTGAGGTAAATGCATCTCTCACTTCTGGACATACTAATGTCAATTTACTCATCAAGATGTCATTTTGATAACCTCAGTCCTCACAATACAGTTAACATAAGCACTACTACTTGAGAGAAAAAAATTCATGCTTAGTAGTGTTATAATATAAGTTATTCGAGACCCCAGCTGTTATTTGTTTCCAATTTTTTTATAGATAATATGGCTTGTTGAACCTTTATTCAGATGCTTGTTCTGTATTCCGGGTACACCGTTTTACATGGCTGGATATACCTCTGTGTTCTCTGTCCACTTTGTTTAACCGTTTAAGTCTTGCTTCTGCATTATCCACGTTGAGTACGAAGGTTTAATTTGTGAGAACATTTATGTTATGTGTGCGGAGTAATGTTGTGGAATATTATGATGAAATGATCATTGTTTCACCAAATGCTTGAGTGATATGCTTTTGGGCAGAGAATGGATAATATGGTTATATTTTACTTAACGGGGAAAATCTGGTAGAGGTAAAGAAACGAAGTGTATGTATTAGGAGGGCATCAGACAATTTCAACTCCCATAATTTTTTTTAAAGAACTAGACTTTATAGTTTATAAAGCTGTGTTCTTTTGTTCAAGTTAGGACAATTATTAGATGTATGATGATGCTCAGGCCATGTCTCGTTTTGAGGTGTCAAAGGGCTGATTATCTACGAAGAGTGAAATCTCAATTTTAATAAAAATGAAAAGGGTTAAGAATGCAACTGCGCCATGATACCTAAAATTTTGTCACCTGTCTGACAATTCTGAAGAATACTAAATACTAAGGATTACATGCTTTTCAATCATCCTTATTCGATGCAGGAAATAGATTCCTGATAATTGATTGAAATGCATAAAATCTCTAGCTTTTGAAATCTAAAATACAGGCGAAAGTTATTCCAATTGATAATTAATTGATTATTATTCACGTTCTTGGCTTCTGGATCTATTTTGTGCATCACTTTCTATAAGGTTATGTTCTTGGCTCACATGACCTTTTGATTCCTTTTGATTTAAAGCATTTACTCAAATAAAAAACATTTGAGCTCACATTATGTCCTATGGCAGTCAAATCTTCAGGGCCCTCAATACTGTCTGATTTAGTGAGTTGCAAATGTAAATTGTCAGAGCTCATATTCACATTTCAAGTATGCTTGATTTCAGGTTGTTTGCACCATTGGGAGTGTAGTGTTTGTAAGCATATTGCTCATCAGAGGGATATGGACTGGACTAATCTATATACAAGGGAGTCGCAACCTGAAAGTTGACGAATTTGATGACCATAACAGTGCATGGAATGGAGTGCAACCTATAACTTGAAATAATGAAGGGGTCTCAAACAGAGAATAACGAGGAAGAGAAGACACGAAATTCCCTCTTTCAAGATAATGATTTTTCTCGTCTTGAATGATTTGTGCATATGAAGATAACAACCCTTCTGAAAGATCTAGGGCAAGATATATTTTTTATTTTATTTGATTTTCATAGAACATATGAACATAAATGATCTAATATAGGATTAAGATTGCAACTACTTCATAGTAGACTTGATTTATGCTTTAATTTTAAACCTCTGTTACGTTACGTAGGTGTGTGAGTTGAAACTCACAATATGCATTATTCAATTTATATTATGAAATGATTGCCATCTCAAACCCATATTGTGAGTTTGCAGGAAAATAGTATTCGTGGGAGCAAGGTGAACTATTTATTCCTTTATCAGATTGCACAAGAAGCATGTATTATATTGCTATTCCATGACGGTATTTTATAAGTATTATAAAATGAAGTTAATTTGATATCATTTTCTCCGTCCTAAAGCTCACAGGGGAAAGTAAACTCATATACCTTTATGGATATGCTTGTTTCTACTCATGATTAGGGGTGATTAATGGATTGAAAATATTTATTTTTGTTAGATCTAAATCTGATTCGATGATGTAATCAATACGAAGTAATTTAAATTTAAGCAGATTAGATTTTTTCGGATCAATTAAAGTCAGATTAATACTGAAATTTATTTATAAATTGTTATTATATATAAAATATGACATACATAATACTTAAATTTTAAATTAATGTATTTATAGTTAAACTTATTATTTATAATTACAACTAAGAAAATGAAAAAAATAGAAAGTATATACTTATATATTTATATTTATTTTTTAAGTTAAAATAGTAATATAATGTAATCATATTATATATAATATTTAAATATAATACATTATAAAATAAAATATATATATATTTATAATTTAATTGTAATTTAGCTTTAAAATAACAATCAATTTAAATCCAAATAAATTATATATATTTTTAATTTAAATATAAAATTTGTTAATCTAATTCGATTAAAATTTGAATTTGATAGAATTTTTCGATTTAAATGAATTAATAAGATTATTTATTTATAAATACTTTTAGTATCTTTTTAAAAATACATTTTATTGTAAAAAAAGGGGTTAAGAACAACGACTTCTGAGCACTCAAACTAATATGTTACACTAGTAAGATACAAGTGAGTATATGGTGTCGTATATATATTATTACTTATTAGATACATAAGGAAGCGACGTTCGTCCAATTGACTTTTAAGGCACAATGAGAACTAAGAAAATCTAGCATTAAAGGAAACTTCAAATTCAAGCGGATAAAATTAAACCATTAGTTCTACTCGTAATTCAAAACCGTACGAACTACAAGTTACATGACAAAATAATGTCACACATCCGATTTATTTTTTAAAAATATAGATTTAATTTTATTAAAAATCTATATACTCAAAAATTAAATACATATATTAATCTATTACAGAGTGCACTTGATATTTGCTGATAAGTGGTGTCACAGTGTCATATGCAACTTCCTGTATTCTACTTAAGCATGCCCAAGTGCAAACACATGGGATATCACATTGCTAACAGCCAAACAAACAAAACAATCCAGTAACGGGTCTTTTCAACGGCAGGAATTAATTTAATTTTCAAAAATTCAAATAATAATGGGTACCAGGTACAAACCATGGTTAACTAGTTGGTTATGCCAACCACAAAACAGCCAATAAGATTCAACCAATATTGCAATCTGGTTCGTCCATTCTCCACAACCCTAAACCAAATCGAACCGAACGGTTAAAAATTTACAATATCTATCTGGCAAAGGGCCACAACCTAATCATCTCCTTGCTATAAAATACACATTTTCAAGAACTCTTATTACATACAGATCTATCGCACAAACAAGGGTTCACAGAAGGCGTCTTGATAAACGCCTTCAATTTTTTTGCTTCTTGTGTAGTCTTCTTGTTTTCGTTCTTCATTATCTTTATTGTTTTCGATTTTCATTTCCTTCTTAGAAAATGAGAGAGTGCATTTCAATCCACATCGGTCAGGCCGGTATCCAGGTCGGCAATGCCTGCTGGGAGCTCTACTGCCTCGAGCATGGCATCCAGGTATCTTATTTCTCTCTTTCTAGTTTTTCTTCGGCTAATCCGTGTTTTTTGTTAATTTTCTTTGAGATTAAATTTTTAGATCCATGCTTTGTACTTGATGTATTTTTAGATCTGCCTTGAAATTGTGTTAGTATGTCATTGATATTTTCTTTGATTTTTTTTTGTATATGTCTAGAAATGTAAATTTAACTTTCTATATTGGCAATGGATTTATGAGGATCCACTGATTGTGTATAGATCTAGGTCTCCTGCGCCTATCTTTTGTATTCTAAATTAAGTTTTATAAGTGTCTCTGTTTTCATAAATATTTATTTTTATTTTTTCAGTAATTTAAGCTTGTTTAATTCATGGCGATTTTGTTATATTTATTTTCTCTAATATAATAATTTGTTATTCACAGAAATATGGAACCAATTTAAATATTCTGCTTTGTTCAACGATAAATGATCATGTTCCTGTTATTGATTAGTTACTGTTATTGTTTATAATATCTGTTTGTTTGATTAATTAAGTAATTAATTGCTGAAACGTGTGTGTTTTATTACAGCCTGATGGCCAAATGCCAAGTGATAAGACTGTTGGCGGAGGTGATGATGCTTTCAACACCTTTTTCAGTGAAACAGGTGCTGGGAAGCATGTTCCTCGTGCTGTTTTTGTTGATCTTGAGCCCACTGTGATTGATGAAGTTAGAACTGGAGCATATCGCCAGCTCTTCCACCCTGAGCAGCTCATAAGTGGCAAGGAAGATGCTGCTAACAATTTCGCCCGTGGCCACTACACAAGTATGTTCCATACTCAGCTCTTTTTCATCATGATGCTTGTTTTGGTCCACTTTCCCTTTTGTAGGTGTTAACATTTTTATTATTTTCAGTTGGTAAGGAGATTGTTGATCTCTGTTTGGATCGCATCAGAAAGCTTGCTGACAACTGCACTGGGCTCCAAGGATTCCTTGTCTTCAATGCTGTTGGTGGTGGTACTGGCTCTGGTCTTGGATCTCTTCTCTTGGAGCGTTTATCTGTTGATTATGGCAAGAAATCAAAGCTCGGTTTCACTGTTTACCCATCTCCACAAGTCTCCACCTCTGTTGTTGAGCCATACAACAGTGTTCTCTCAACCCACTCCCTCTTGGAGCACACTGATGTTGCTGTTCTCCTTGACAATGAGGCCATTTATGATATTTGCAGGCGCTCCCTTGACATTGAGCGACCTACCTACACAAACCTTAATCGCCTAGTCTCTCAGGTAAAGATTAGCTTTCTTTGTTTTAAAGATTTTATGATTGCAATCCATATGGGAGGTGATTGTTAAGTTATATTGTTTTTTCTTGTAGGTCATCTCCTCCTTGACCGCCTCTCTGAGATTTGATGGTGCCTTGAATGTGGATGTGACCGAATTCCAAACCAACTTGGTCCCTTATCCAAGAATACACTTTATGCTTTCATCATATGCACCTGTCATCTCTGCTGAGAAAGCTTACCATGAGCAACTGTCCGTTGCTGAAATCACCAACAGTGCCTTTGAACCCTCATCTATGATGGCTAAGTGTGATCCTCGCCATGGTAAGTACATGGCATGCTGTCTTATGTACCGTGGCGATGTTGTTCCCAAGGATGTGAATGCTGCTGTAGCCACTATCAAAACAAAACGTACCATTCAGTTTGTTGATTGGTGCCCAACAGGGTTCAAGTGTGGTATTAACTACCAACCACCAACTGTTGTTCCTGGAGGTGACCTTGCCAAGGTTCAGAGAGCTGTTTGTATGATCTCAAACTCAACCAGTGTGGCTGAGGTGTTCTCTAGAATTGACCACAAGTTTGATCTTATGTATGCCAAGCGGGCTTTTGTGCATTGGTATGTGGGTGAGGGTATGGAGGAAGGAGAGTTCTCTGAAGCCCGTGAGGATCTTGCTGCCCTTGAAAAGGATTATGAGGAGGTTGGTGCTGAATCAGCTGAGGGTGAGGATGATGAGGGTGATGAGTACTAAGAAGATGCTCTCATGTTATCATATCTGTTTTGTCTGCGGCAGCGTGTGATTATCAAGTTTGCGTTCCCTTGGTATTATTACAATGATGCCATAGTGCATGCGCTGTTATGTCGTCTAACGCTTTCTTACCTCTTTTGTTATGTGACTCGGGCTTGATTTAATATTTCGATAGTATTTGCTTTTGTTTTATCTCGTATTGTGTTGGTTATATAAATTTGCATTTTCTAGTTTCGCAATTCTATTTTCTTATTAATTCTGATGTCTACAAATTAAAAACCAACTATTTTGTAACCAACACTTAGCTATTTATGAGCTTTGTGTCTGGGTTCAGATTTGTAACTAATACTGGATCGATCTTGAGTCCAATCGAACTGAAAGCCTGAATCATAAAACGAGTTAATCAATCAGTAAGATCAATACATGAATTGTGGCGTTACATTTTGAGCTATTTGTGATCCACATCGAGCTTAAAATATGTTTGTTTTTTTACTGATTGTACATTTTCAACACATGAATCATAGAATCTATACGTGTAATGTTTTTATATATCTATACAATCTTGGAAGTCTTTTCTTGCCCTCTAATTTCTTACTCTATAAATTGAACCTTCCTAACAGTTACAAAAAAAAATCATGTTATTGGTGTAGCATATTGTAGTTTTTTCTCTTTTAATAACTATTGAGAAAATACTGATATTGAAAAAAAAAATCTATAAAAATGTGATAACAAAATGTAGCTAAAATATGTTGGTATTTTCACTTTTATAATTGAAAAAATAGCTCTAAAACTAAACTAGAAAAAGAGGTAAAGGAAAAAACTTTAAAATTATAATTTTAACTCCATTATATACTATTGGATCATAATTTTTTTTAATAAAATAACATTATATTTTAATTAGCTGGAAAAAACTTTAAAATTATAATTTTAATTCCATTAAATATTATTGGATCATAATTTTTTGTTAATAAAATAACATTATATTGTTTAATTAGTAATTAATGTCTAAATTTTAATAAAAGATACCTAATCTAATTTGAGGTGTTAACAAATAATTTTTTTAATGATAATGTCTTTTTATAAAAATAGTGATTAAAGTATCTAACTTGATATCTAAGATATAATCAAATTTTAAGGGGTTAACAATTAGTGAAAATTTTGTTATCACATGAAATTTATTTGGGGAAAAAATGTCAACTTCCACCATCACATCCAATGTTTAGTGATTTCCAAAAGTCATAAATTCCATGATAAATTTATCCAAAACTAAAAATACCTACCTATTAGACTTTAATATCGGATTTCATACTCTCCACAAGTTCAATTTTCTAAAAGTACATTAAATTTCATTTACTTTAAACGGGTACACCACAATTACGGACCAACCAAATTTTGCACATAAAAATGACTTGATTTTGTTTCGAGTCAAATTGATTATTTTAGTGTTTAATGAAAAAATTTAAATTATTTAATTTTGAAATTACTATTTACCAAATCACTTATAAGTAAATATTAAAAAAAACATATAAAAATATAAAATTAATTTTTTTATGAAATTGCATCATGAAATCAGTTTGCGAAGAGAGAGAGAGAGAGAGAGAATAAAATTAAGATTTACATGGGAGGGAGAAAGACAATAAACAAAAGATGAGTACAATGAACTATATTTTTGAGATTTATACACACACAAAAAAAATAGAAACTCCTCCCTTGTTTTGCAGTAGCCAGTAGGAAACTATTTCTTTTGGTCGTTTACACGAGGTACTTGAGAAATCCTTTCATCTTCCAGAAGTGCATAAGGATCCATATAATGGGGCGGTGAAATTGGTGTTCGGCTTCCATCGTGGACAAAACTTGGTCCAAAGAACTGCTCAAGAGTATCAAAAGTAATTAGCTGTTAAGCACAACATTGAAACTGTAGAGCAAAAACATAAATGTTAGGCCAAGGCCTGTACGTCACGCAAATACTTTTTTGGTAATTCACATAACTGTCAATAATATCATAACTGTCAATAATTACATAATGAGCTAAAATGCTATTTTGTGGTTGAAAGTTTTAAAGGATGTTATTCTCGGTTTTTTTTTTTTTGGCAAACATAAACAACATATGTATAAGAACGCATACAAAATTTTTGAAACTTATAACATGTATCATGAAATAATAATAAAAAGGGAGAGTAAATAGATTTTTATACTATTGAACCATAATGTTATTACAAATATACCACCAAACTTTCATTTGTTACTTTTATACTATCGAACTTTCAACTTGTTACAAATATAACATCCGTAGTTAATTTTAATGGAAGTTAATATTTGAGCGTGCGTAAAACCCTAAATACCCCTAACCCTCCCTCACACCCACCTGCACACTCAAACCACATCCCAAGCCAGTTATCCACCCATCAACCTAACCTCGCAAAGCAACCCATCTACCCATCTCCTCACAAAGCCACAGTACCTCCTTGCAAGCCAACAAAGTACCCACTCAGCTCCCTTTCTCTGCATAGAAATTAGAAAGCGAAGCCTCTCTGTTCCATCGTTATAATCCTCTCACCTCTTTTCTTTTCCCTCTCAACAAGACATTGGCACAAAAGCTCAAAATAGAAAAAAGGATAAAAGAATTTATCCAGAATATAATTATTTTAAAAAAATGGAATTTGATCTTGAAGACCTATTTACAAGTTTCCAAGAACACCACGCTAATTCTATCTCAGGTCTATTTGCTTCAGAAACTGATCATATACCTTCAGAGAGCTTATTCATTTGCTTAAAAACAGAGCTTTTCATATTTATTTTTGAAATGAAGCTATTGCAATCATTTTACAGATGATTTTAGCTCTATAGATTTGTTCAAATTTCTCTCTTTTGTTTTTCTCTTCCCTCTTTTAGTTCTATCAGGAACAATTTTCTTTCAATTTGGATCCTTTTATCTCCCACCTTGCTGTTAATTATTTGGACCGGTTTATCTTCAAGTAAGAATTTTAGGTAACTTTCTTTTAGCCATTAACTTCCATTTCTAGTGTTTATCGAAACATGTAGATGAATTTTCTACATTTATTTTCTTGGGAAATAAACAGAGCATTATTTTTGTTGAGATTTCTGATAAATATTTGAAGTTGCAGCAAGGAAAGCCCTGGCTTTCAAGATTGGTTGGCTTTGCTCGCCTCTCTCTTGCCTCAAAGATGAAGAACTTGCCATTTTCTGTTTTTGATATTCCGGAGGATTTTCACTCTTGATAATTTAATTATTTTGTAAACACAAAAATATTTTTAAACTAGATGGGGTATATTTCTTCCTCATATTCGCTGTTTTGTAAGAAAAGAGTGGGTTTTTAGACTTTATTGGCTCGCAAGACTAGGTCAATGGGTGGGTGACCGGTTGGGGGTGTATCTTGTGAGGGAATGGAAGTGCGGGACTAAGGTTGATTGGGGGTGTGGTTCGAGTGTATGGGTGGGTGTGAGGGAGAATGAGGGGTATTTAGGATTTTACAATACTCAAACGTTAACTCCCGTTAAAATTAACCATAGATGGTATATTTGTAATACGTTAAAAGTTCGATGGTACAAAATAATAAATGAAAGTTTGGTGGTATATTTGTAACAACACCTATAATTCGGGTATAAAAATCTATTTACTCTAAAAAGAAGTGCTGATATCAAAAGTTGCAAACAGTTTGAAGCTACTCAAGTGAAAAAAAACAAAATGAGAATTTAAGTGGTTATGGAAAGTGAAAGAAACCAAAGAAATGAACTGGTTCAAGGATCAATCAAAACAATCAATCTTAACCTTTCATCAATGCAGAAAGAGAGAGAGAGAACAAAGTAGTTGGGTACTTACAAAGTAGAGAGCAGAGAAAAATGATATAGTAATGATAATCAACGGCCAAAATGCCAAGAAGAATGTTCCTCCAAGTGTTAGCAATAGTTTAGCCCTTGGAACCAAGCCCTGAAAAAGAAACATACAAAATATGTTAACTACAGACGAAATACGTACAAGGATCATAAGATATTGCAAATAAAGAAAACAATTTTAAGCACAGTCGGAGCTGCAATAAACTATGCCTTTAAACACACCACAAGGAGCTTAGTAGTAGCAGTCTAGACACGAAACATAACTTGAACTACGTCAGCTTTTAAGGTTGGCTTGATTGCTTCGTATTGTCAGCTATTGTAGTCAAATTTAAATCAAAGTCATTGTATTTCTAAATGATAGTTACTCAATATCAGTCGTTCACTCATTAAAAATTTATGAATACTAACCATGTGATTAGATAATTTCGTATAAATGTTAGATCATGAAACCCTAACAAAGTTAATCCAGTTAGGTAAGAGTTCTACATAATTTCATCTTTTTAACCAAAATTACTAATATGAGATATGATAATATGTTTTGCATCTTGATCTGAGTTCAGATATGAATTACCAGAATGATCCAATTATGGAATATAGTGTGTGAATCAGAAAAGGAGAATAAAACTAACAAATTTAATAGTAGGAACATTGATGAGAATTGGTCTGACAAGAAGTAATACTTGCAACCCAAATCAAGATTAGCAACCATTCACCATTCACGATTACATATCTTTGTCATGAGACTCGTGCCTATATTTAATTTTTTTTATTTGGCAAGGGAGGGAAAAAAGTTATAACTGCGAAGTGAAGATATGCTACAGCCTCAACGGTTTGTCCGACTGTTGCATTTTGTCAAGCAATATTATAATAGAGTTGAGCCTAAAAGGATTGCTATTTCATGAACAGGAAATCAGTGTTTTGAAACTTTGTTACGATTTTTGAGTTAGGTTCTATTTAAGATTCATTTCCTCTAAACACATTGAACAAAAAAATTATAATCACTTTAAGAAAACATGAAATAAAAAAGTGTGTTTGAGATACTCATCCAGGTTGAAACATGCTATTATCAAAGACTCTGCACATATTACGACATATCATGATTGTATAAGACCCAATAATCAGAGAAGGAAAAGTAGTTGTCACTTGATTTTGGCATGTCAACAAGCTACTAAAGAGATAGGAAAAGTCTATTTATCTCCATTTTGAGATGATTCTCAAGTAAGTAGAATCAAACATACGTAAATATATCCAATAAGAAACTGATACGTCATTTGTGATTGTTATTAATATAGTAGTGCTCAAAGATATAAGGTGGGTTAACCTCAATGCCTTCGCTGTTAAGCTTCATGGAACGCTCCCTTTGATTAGCAAGCCCTTTCTCAATTTCAGTTGACACTGCATTTCTTTGAGAGAAAGCACTTCCTTCTTCCCTCATTCCATCATTAAGTCCATAATCACTTCTCTTGGTATCCTCTAGCAACGAAGTGGGAGTCATACCCCTCCTCTTCAGTTCCTTCATGAACAATGACTCAGGGGGCTCTTCTCCTGAAAGCACATTTTCGTGATATAATGGTTATATAAGTTGAAGTTTCCTATCAACATATTTATGGAAACACCAATGACCCACAAAAATACTCACCAAGACCATTTTTAATACATGAATGAAATCGTTTTCATGATAGTACAACGAAGCAAAAGAATAAGGGAATTGCTACTTCTAGAGCAATAAACATTATTAACATAGCAAAGTTTCTATTTTTAGAAATATTTCTAGAAATGGAAACTTTGCTTTGGCAATAATGTTTATTGCTCACCCTAGAAATAGGGCCAGCCAAGAATAATCACACATACTAGTGCTTGTTAACAAACCTAATACAAACTCTATGCCCTTTTGATTAAACTTAACTCTAGTTATGTTCCTCTGTTTTCCTTCATTCATACAATTACAAACACAAACCAAAAGTACTTCACTTGTGAACTGATATCTTAGACACAAGTAATGGTAAATGGTTAAATTGTATTTTTGTCGACATAAGTAAAAGTAGAATATTATCAAAATCACAATTAGAAAGTTAAATCACTCATAGCTAATGACTAACCTAGTACTCACTAGAATTGTCATTTATGCTAATCAACTGGGAAAGCAAGAACCTTTCATCATACAAACCAGCAAAACAATCGAAATTAGTTCCCAAAAATAAAAGTTGGAGAATTGATTAAAAGTATGTGAAATAAATGATAGAACAGCAACAAAAAGAAGAAAAAAAAAGAAAAAAAAATGAAAACTTTAAACTTGCCATTGCTATCATTTTGGGGCTCTTGAGCTGCACAACAGACCCTAAATCTCTTGCCCAGAAAATATCTTGAGCTCCTACAATTGGGTAACCTGATAATCCTTTTTCTGGAAGCGGATTCAGAGAAAAATCCGTTCGATTTTGAGGGAAATATTGGTTGGGAAATATAAATAGGAGATAGAGTGTATTTGAAGATTTGTATAGAGGCCATTTCCCTTTGTTCTGCATCAATGAAAACGTAATTTCATTTCTTGTTTTTCTCTGCTGAAATCAATAAATAACGGAAGCTTCTTTCTTTAAGTTATTGTTGAGAGTTGAGAGCGAAATAGCTTGTTACTTCTTCTATCGTTCTTCTCTAGAACAAGCAAGTTGCAAGTAGTGAAGTATGGGCGTATCTTAGTGGAAAAGTGTTCTTTATGACTAGTCTGCGCATAGAATGGCATGATTCGTCCATGTGGTTTTGTGGCTACAAGTTGCGATTCGAAAGAATTTTATTTTATTTTTCGATTGGAAAGAGACTTAAAATGCTAAACATTGGCTGGCTGAGAATATCTTTGATTTTTTTTTTTAAATTGTATTGAATTTTAATTTTTGGCTGAGAAAATATATTAAATTAATGTCTTATAATTATCCTATCTATGGCGTTATATATATGCATATATGTATGTATGCATGCATGCATATATATATGATGTTAAATTGTAAGAATACTCATTAACCATAGATTAATTATATTATAATATATGTATGGGTGGAGTTGAATGAAAAAAATCTAAAACATTCCATTTAATTTTCCCATCAAAAGTTATATTATATTGCTATATTCAGTCATTATATGAGTTTTTAAATTTAGCATATGGCTATAAGCCTATAATTATTCGTTTTCTAAGGAGTTGAAAAAAAATAAGAACAGCATGAACTATAAATTCATGACTTGCACTAAAGAAACCACTTTTGCGGAGACATCGTAATGTTGAGAGGTATGTTCTGGTGGAATTAGAATTTGTAATTAGGATAGCATTAAAAAACATACTGTTATTTACTTGGAGATTTAAATGATATTTTAACTTGGTCATCAGTCATGAAAAGAAGGGCGGGTATTGTTAGATCAGTAAACTCTGTAATATATATATATGGGGTCATTCTAACATCTACATCTACTATTAACCTTGTATCTTCTTAAGTGAATCATATCTATTAAAATTTATATTAAAAATGCTTAGAGTTTTCTTCTTACTCTTAAAAAGAGAATTTTTAAATTAGTACTACTAGTTTTGTCAAATAATAAAAATATCTTAAAAATCCAATAAATTTGATAAATTAGACATTTAAATAAATTATTTTTAGTATATTAAAAGTTCATAAATATCTTTAATGTCTTAATATTCAAACTTAATCGGCATATGATTGTCCCATCTTTTAAGCTTAACCGATTTTTAAGGTAATGTTTACAATACATTAAAAATTCATTAAATTTAAAAAATGAGACATTATAAATTCATTACAATTTTTAGTATTCTATTTTATAAACCTGATGAAACTCTAGGATATCATGCATAGATTAAAGTATAAAACTTATTAATTATAATGAATCAGCACTGCATCCTAAATAACATTACGTAAGGTTTGAACTCACAGCTTCAAAATGTTGAAAAATCACCTTTATCTCTAAAATTTTTGAGATGTATAATTCGTTAATGTAATTTAATTTAATTCAAATTTTTTGTATCGAGTTACATAACTGTTTTACAATATAATATCACATTAATACATTTATAATTTTTTGAAAAAGCTAAAATTTTCCTTTTCTAATGAAAGTTTTTTATTTTTTATTTTTAAAGACTAAATTTAAATTATATTATAAAATAGTATAAGGTATCATAGAAGTCTTTTAAATTTTCTTTTAATCTCTCATATTAGAAATAATATTATTTAATCCTTTAATTTTATCAAAAAAAATAAATTGAGAACAAATTATATTATTTTAATGATATTTCATTTAAAATATTATTATTTTCTAACAAGTAATTAAAAACAATTAAAATATATATTTTTAATAAGGATAAAAGTGAAATTTAATATGAAATATTCTAAGAAAAATAAACAATAATAAAATTCAAACAAAAAATTATTTAAATATATATTTTAGCTTATAACAATAAAATAAAATAATGATAATTAATAAATATTAAAAATGATTTTGTTAATTTTTTCATATTAATTGTGACTTTATCATTATTAAAAACTCATGTTTTAATCGTGTTTAATCACTTGATAAAAAAATAATATTTTAATAAAAATTAGTAAAATAATATAATTTATCCTTAATTAATTATTTTTACATAACTAAAGAATTAAATGATACCGTTTGTACTCTAATGAACTAAACAATACAAATGACCTAATCTAATAGATTTCTATTGTATTTTTCTCAATAAAATACTTGTAATTTTTAGTAAAATTTTAACTTTATAGTAATATTTTTTTAATTTATATAATATATATAAATATAAATACAAAATATACTAGTTATATTTTGTTTAATTAATATTTTCTCTTTTTCTATCCTAATTCTTTCATGTTGATGTTTGGTTAGTAAGAAATGTAAATAAACAAGCCCTTAGTCTCTACTCCCCTTGTTTTGAAAATAAAAAGAAAAGTTTGCATTTTTAACATTTCATGCAACATCAGTATTCTCCCTCCACCAATAAATAGAAGTCCTTGCGACACTATTTTTGAATGCAAAGTTGGGTGGGTGAGGGAAATAGTAAGGTGATATTTCCTCTCATATATAATTTTTTTGCTATTGAATTTGATAAATGTTATTAATCTCCTCTCATATAAAAAGTAGCATTTATTTTTTACATTAATTGAAACACAGTAATCTTATCTTTTTTATGAATTGAAACAATATATATCTATTTAACATGAATATTATCAAAAAAAAATGAGGATCGATCGTGATCCATATAAAAAAAGCAAGTTGTTGATTTATTATATTGAGTCTTTGGTCTTGTTTTATGTAAATATTATACATGTATACATAGTCGCAGTCAATTTGTTTTGTTTTTTTTAATATTCTCCTAACACACTATTTTTTTATTTTTGAGTTTTCATGTCACCTCATACATAATAGGATAATGGTTAAAAAATAAAGCTAATTTAAAATACATGTTCGTGTTCATACATATATATATGCATGCATCTACAAACTCAAAGCTTTTTCAAACATATGTTACAAATTAATTGGGTAAAAAAAAAAGAAAATATTCCTGCAATTTTACAAATATTAGTTGAAGTTTTAACGTTAGTGCAGGTCATTTATTAATATATACATATCAATATGATATCCTTTAGGAGAAAATCTAACTACAATTTTGTAATAATAAAATTCAGAAGTAAAATGGGTTTTAGAAAAATTAATTAAAAAATGACTTATTCTCTCCCAAAGACCAAAGCCTATCCCCGCCAAACCATCGCCTCTCTCCAAGTACTTTCCACATTTTAAGTATTAGCTAGTATATTCCCACTCTTAATCCTTAATCTTAACTTGTCATTTATATATAATTAATCATATGTAAGAGAATTTGATGTAAAATTAAACTCATTTAAAAAGGATATATTAAAATTTAAGTAATTTAAATTTTAATGCATCTAATAAGATTTAAGTTTTTAATGTATAAAAAACTAAAAATAATATAAAAAATTATTGTTAGGGTTTATTTTATGATTCTTACATAATGTATTGGGTTGAAGCTAAAGTTAATTATTATTTTTTAAGTTCATAGATATTTTATGGATTTAAAAGAAAAATCATTTGCTTAAAGATATATATATATATATGAGTTTTATGACACGATAAACTTTGATCTGATAAGAGTTTAATAGTGTTAATCATTGTTAATTGTTACAAAAAATTTATACAACTTAAAATTCAAATATTGATATACTTATATATATTTTGAGATGAATTACTTGAAGACACATGTCACCAAAATGACATCTTTTATGAAAATTAGTTTGTTTTAAAATATAATCATTTATATGTACGTAATTTATGTGAAAACAAATCGTCCAAAGAAATTTTGATATTTGACATAATTGTATATATACTTATGATAATAAACATGTGATGATTATTCAATTTTTTACATGTGAATAATAATTCGACTCAAATGAATATTTATTATTCAATATGTTTTTATTGTCATTGTATGACTATTATACCAAGATATCACTTATGAGTTAATATTGTTATCCAAAGATAAAATATTAATGTTGTGTCTGGTATCATAAGATGAGATTTATATTTGTTTAAATTTATTATTTGGTTTAAAGAGTTATGTGAATTTGTTTTATTTATTTATTGTTTTATGAATTTAATTATAAATAATCCTACTAATATTATTGAAAACATCAATTTTATTCATATATTAAATGACATTAACTTCAAACGATGGCAAGAGAACTCTTGATAGTTCTTGGAGTCATGGATCCCAATCTGGCAATAAGGGATAATTCTCATGTACCACTTACAGATAAGAGTATTTCTTATGAAAAGAATGAAGACGAAATATGGGAGATATCAAATCATAAATGTATGATGATCATGAAAAAGGTCATTTTAGATGCATTAAAAGACATAATGTATGAAAAGATAACTATTGCTAAGGATTTCCTTACAAACATTGAAAAGAGGTTTGTTAAGAACAAAAAAGTTGAAATAGGTACGCTCTTGACAAGTTTGCTTTCAATGAGATATAAAGACAAAGGCAATATCAAGAAGTATATCATGAATATGTCTCATCTTCCTTCCAAATTGAGAGAACTTAAGCTAAAACTCTCTAAGGACTTACTGGTGTATCTGATTTTGATATCTCTTTCGACACAATTTAACCAGTTTAAGATAAGCTACAACTGTCAGAAAGAGACATGCTCTCTAAATGAGCTCATTTCATTGTATTTAGGAAGAGGAAATATTGAAGCAAGATCATATAGAGAATAATCACATGACCTTAACGTCTAAGTATAAGGACATGGGAAGGAAAAGAAAGAAGGATAAGGAAGCTGTAGATATGATACCTCAAAAGAAATAAAAAAAAAACCGGATGAGCCTATAGGTATTGGATTTTATTTGGATCTTAATGAGACATTTATTGTACCATCTTTTGGACGAAATTTGATTTCTATTTCTACTTTGAATAAATTTGGTTATTCTAATTCATTTGGTAATGAAAATTTTAGTTTTTTTATGATTCAAAATTGGTAGGCTCCAATTCTTTATCAAGTTATGATAATCTTTATTTAATTGGTACAATTATCTCATTTAAGAAATCCCTACAATTAAATACATGAGGTATAAAAAGAAAATTAATTAGTGTAAATTTGGTTACGTTATGGAAAAAGAGACTAGGTCACATCTCCAGATGAAGAATAGAATGCCTCATGTCAGATGAAATTTTAGACCTCTTATATTTCAAAGATTTTGATGTTTGTATTAACTATACAAAGGAAAAACAAATCAATAAAAGGATATTTAAAGCCAATAGGACTTTTGAAGTCTTAGAACTTATATATATAGGTCATTCTCTATAATTGCTTGGAATGATCAATAATATTTTATAACGTTCATAAATGATTTTTTTAGATATGATTATTTATTTCTTATTCATGAAAAATCACAGTCATTAAATATATTCAAAAATTATAAAGTTGAAGTTGAGAACCAACTCAACAAAAAGATCAAAAGTGTTAGATTTGATTATGATGGTAAATACTATAACAGATATGACAGTTCAGGTGAAAAATGTCCAAGACCCTTTGTTAAGTTCTTAGAAGAATGCAGAATCGTCCCACAGTACACCATGTTGGGTTTGCCCATTATGAATGGTGTTATTGAAAGATGAAACAAGGTGTTTAAGGATAGAGTGAGGAGTATAATTTGTCATTCTATCTTACCATAATCACTATAGGGAGAAGCGCTTAAAATTTTAGCATATATCCTTAATAAGGTTTCAATTAAAACAACAACCAAAACATCTTATAAACTTTGGACAGATAAGAAGCCTAGTTTAAAGTACTTGCATATTTGGGGATGTCCAATTGAGGTAAAGCTTTACATGCCTAATAAAAAGAAACTTGACTTAAAGATGATAAGGTGCGATTTTATTGAATGTTCTAAAAAATCCAAAGGATACAAGTTTTATAATCCCACATCTAAATCGATTTTCAAGTCAAAAAATACTCGATTCTTTGAGAATGTCGAATTTGTAGGGGGATATATAGTTAGGGATTTTGTCTTTGAAAAAGAATATGTTGATATTCCCATAAGTACTATTGACATTGATTAGGATCACATTCCTGACTTTGATCAGGACGTAACAAATCAAGACAATCTAAAAAAACCTCTCATTCAAGAAATTGTTCCAAAAGAACAAACTCTACCATCTCAAGAAATCATGTCATTGATGAGATCTTATAAGAAAAGAAGAATTGTAATGCCATATGACTATATTGTATTTCGTCAAGAACATAAGTTTAATATTGAAGTGATGAAAGAAGATCCAATCAACTTTCGTCAAGGCATAGAAAGCCTTAACTCTCAAAAATGGATTGATGCCATAAATGAGGAGATTAAGTCCATGAAAGAGAATGACATGTGAGATCTTATCCTATTATCAAAAGGTATGAAACCCATTGGCTATAGATGGATATTTAAAACCAAAAGGAATTCGAAAGGTAATATGAAGAGATACATGACTCGTCTTATCGCATACGACTTTACATTGAAAGAAAGCATAGATTACAAAGAGACTTGAAGGCATCGATTATAAAGAGTATTTCTCTCTAATTTCTTCAAAAGACTCTTCAGGATTATAATGACGTTAGTAGCGCATGAGAATCTTGAGTTTCATTAGATGGATGTAAAGACAACATTTTTTAATGGTGACATTGATAAAACAATATATATGATGCAACTAGAAAACTTTGCGTTGAGTGATAAAAAAAATATGGTTTGCAAACTTAAGATATTCATCTATGGACTCAAGCAAGTATCTTGACAATGGTATTTCAAGTGATCATTTCATCTGGTTTTGAGATGAGTTTAGTCGATGATTGCATATACCATGAAATCTGTGGGAGTAAGTATATTTTTCTTATATTTATATGTTGATGACATTTTACTTTGCAGTAATGATATAGGATTATTACACTAAACAAAGAGATTTCTAGCTAATAATTTTAAGAAGAAAGATCTTGATGATGCCTCTTTATATTAGGCATACAGATATTTCGAGATAGCTCTCAAAATATTTTTGGATTATCACAAAAGAGTTATATCAAAAAGATTTTCAAGATATATGACATGTAGAGTTACAAACCAGATGATACATATGTTGCTAAGGGAGACAATTTTAGTCTCAATCAGTTCCCTAAGAATGATTTTGAGGAAAAAAAATGCACAAGATTCCTTATGTGTCAACAGTTAGAAGTCTGATGTATGCTCATGTATGTATGCATCCATATATTATGTACATTGTTAGGATGTTGAGAAAATATTTTAACAACCTAGGATTAAACCATTGGAAGGCAGCAAAACGGGTTTTGCGATACTTACAGAGAACAAAAGACTAAATGCACACTTATATAAGGTCAGATTAGCTGAAAATCATTGGGTATACTAACTCTATTTTTACTGGATGTCAAAATATAATAAAATCTACATTGTATTATGTCTTCTTGTTAGCTAGAGCTATTATCTCCTAAAAGAGTGCTAAACAATCTTTTATAGCTTTTTTTACCATGGCATTAGATTTTATAACATGTTATGAGGCATTTAATCATGAAATATGGTTGAAGAATTTTATCATAGGGTTGCCACTCAAAGTGTTTCATAAGCACATTACTCATATGAGTATCATGTCATTTAAGGATATTCAATTATAGTGGGAGTTTACAATTTTAAATGTTTCTTTGATATCAATACACTTTCAATTATTTTAATTTATGGATATTTTAAATTTATTTTCAGTAGGAATAAAGTTTATGGTTTATTTATACTTTGATTTTGGTATGCTTTGATCTCATTAAGGTTTAAAATGAGATTAGTTAAAAATAGGTATGTTTAGATCATATTGTATAAAATTTTCATGCTACACATCTAAATCATTATCCATGTCATTTATTTGTATCGACATGTGACCAATGATGGGTCAAGTTACAAAAAATGTAACAAATGTCACTTTGATCCTATTGGTATAATTGATGGACCTGATTGGATACAAATACATTTATGTAATGATATAAAAGTTGAGCTCATATAATTAATTTATGCAATACATAATTATAAAGTTACACTTATAACCTAAACCTAAGTGGGAAATTGTTGGATCCTTAATCTAACTTTAGACTTATATATAAATAATAATTTGTTGTATATTAGAATATAAGATTAAACCTATTTAAAAGTAATCGGTTAATATTTAAGTAATTTGGATTTCAATGTATATAATAAAGTGTGGGTCTTTAATGTGTAGAGACATAAGGATGATGTCTATTTTAATGATATGTTAAAATAAATATACAGTTATTAACTATATATATATATATCGATTATGTTTAATATATCTTATTTTATTTTTCTTATCTTATACTATATCGTATAAGAGAGTAGAGATAAAACTAAATAATTTTTTAAAATACGTGTAGATTTAGAAAGTGAACTACTCAATTGTAGAAATAATTGATGGTTATAGATTTATGTACAATTTTGCAAATTTTTTGTTTAATTCTTAGGAATATAACATAAATATTTCTAAGTTAATTTAAGTGATGGTTTTCGGTAAAAATTATTTTTATTTTAACACTGACTTGATAATCTAAAATATATTTAAAGATGAAAGTAATACATATATATTTTACATAATAATAATTATATAAAATAATATATATATATATAATTAATAAATTAATTTAATTATATATAATTTATACATTTAACGATGATAATCCCTAAAAGTTTAACAAAACTAAAATTTATACTTCATGAATAACATCCAAGTACATGAACTGTTAGTTCAAGGGCAATGATGTATAATAGTAATATTATAATTAACTAATTAAATCTTTTATTTTTTATTTTTATAAAACATCTAAAACTATGAAAACAACTACTTGTACTAAATTTTATAGAAATGAAGATAGTCATTGCGTGCAAGTCACCCCTCTTACGTTCCTGTGTATATATATTTTGTAAATTATATATATAAATAACAATATTATCGTAATTATAATTATCGATTTCATGATAATATTTTATTAATAATAATTTTATTATAATTAGTTATGTAAATATAATAAAAATTTATATATTCTTATTATGATAATAATAAAAATTATTTTGATAATATTATTAATCCTATTCATTTATAAGTCTTTGGAAAATGTCTTATTTTATATAAGAAAAATATATTTTTACATATATTTTGAATTACTGCATCACACATATGTAATCCCATATACGTGACAGTAAAAAAGTCGTTGGTTTATAATATTGAGTTTTAAAATAAGTCTCCTGTTTTCTATTAAAAGAAACAAAAAAGTCTTTAATCTTATTTTATATAAATACATTATTTAAAAATTTGGTCTTACTAGTTAAATAGGCGTGTCTTACAAATGAATTGTTGTATTTTAATTAATTTTTACTACATATTTAAAATAAAAAAATTTAAAATTAAAATTTTCAACCTTTTAAATTAATTTCAAAAGTAATTATCACAAAATTTTAAATTAATTAATTATTTATTATTATAAAAAATCTTTAATTAAGGTATACAGAAAATGAATAAAACAAATCTAATTATGAATTAAACTCTTAGATTTTTAAAACTGTATTTAACAGGCATTTGTATAGTTTCTTTTTGTAATAAGTTCTAAATAAAAATATAAGTATAAGATATCTATTAAAAAAATAAACTCTTTAATATTTATAGTCATTTAAATTAAAGTGTTTAACTTAGTTTTTTAAAGAATTTAAAAAATATAATATATATATATATATTTAAAAAAAATAAGGTAATTTTTATCTAAAATTATTTTAAATGTTATTTAAATTTTTATATATAATATAAATAAACATAAATACATTTGTAACTATTTAATTATAAGCACGTTGTGTTTGGTCTTATTTTATAGATGTATTATTTAATAACAGTCATATTCAATATATATTTTTTGGTTGTTTCGTTACAAGAAATTTTGGTTGGTTTGTCTTATTAGTTATTAATTAGTACTAAATTTGTCAGAATATTCCATTTGTGGGTGCTAATTTAATCAATTAAGAAGAGAAAAAAAGTTGGTGTTTCCGTCTTTTGAAAGAGAAAATAAAAAAAAAAAACTTTTTGAAAGGAGAAATAATTTTTTTGATAATTAACAAATATAAAGTACGTGAATTCTTTGAACGAGAACTCGTATATATGTGAATCAAATTAGCGAAATTATATATAGTGACCATTTTCATTAAAAGTTGCGTATAATATAAGTACAGGCATGCAAGCTCTAGAAAAACACTGGAAGAGAACAAATAGGGTATAACATGGAGTAACTCTAGTTTAAATTTTATAAATTTATTGCTTACTTTTAAAATGATGAGTAAAATTAATCTATTTATATTTTTGAAAAATAAAAAAGTAAAATATTATATTTTTTTGTAAAATAAGAAAAAAAATATTGTATTTTTTCATGATGATATTATTTTTTGAATTTTTCTTTTTTCTTTTGTTAAATATAAAGTAACGAGTTAACTCATATTTAAATAAGTTAAATTTTTTTTAACTAATTTTATTAATTTATTAAATCAATCTTAAATAAATTAAATTTAATCAACTACGTACACCTCTTCTTCTATGATAATAATATATATATGAGAAGGTTTTGTTTATAACCAATTAAACTTTTAGGATTAAAAATAATAAACTTGTACGTAGTTGATATAAATATTTTTTTATCTGATCGAGATCCTGAGATCTCTTCTATAAATATATGCGCATTTGGTTGTCAACTAATTGCACTAAACAAACTTCACATTGAGATTACTATTTACCGACCAGTATTACTCTCCATCTCTCCTAATCTCTCATACATCAAATTTTATTTTTTTATTTTAAATAATTTTTCTTCTTCTATCTTTTAATTAATGGCTGCAATTCCCCAACAAGTTACAAATTCCCTTGTAATTCCAACACCCAAAAATAAGATGATTTCTGTGAAAGCCTTAGCTGAATCTCATTCCTTCAATGGAGTTCCTTCAAATTATACCTCCAAAAGTTATATTGACCAAAATAACCTTGTGAAGGTCGATATATATGAAACAATATTTCCCATAATTGATTTTTCCCACCTTAATTCTCCAGATCCTGATCAACGGTTGAAGGCCATCAATGACCTTTCCAAAGCCTGTGAAGAATGGGGATTCTTCATTGTAACATATTTATATTTTTATTTTATTTTAATTAAATATCGTACATGCATGCATGCCTGCCTTAGCTAGTATCATTAAATACTCGCACAAAAAGTATATTTTTTAATAAATAAATTAAAAACAACGTAGCAGTAATAACTTAAAAGGCAATTAGGATTAGTATATATTACCGATTCCATATGACTAGTTTTGTAACTTAGTTTTTTCGAGTTATATATTGTTGTTAATTAGTGAAACCAATTTTTTTTGTTTTCTGAGTGACTTTTAAAGGAAACATATAGCTTCATTACAGCAGTGTTATATTTTCTATTTGATACTTATTTTGTAATTTGTATAATATTCTCGATTTTAATTTTATTTTATTTTATGAAGAACAACGAATTTTAAAATCTCATTTTTTCTCAAGTTTTAAATTTAAACTAAGAGTTGAACTATTCCAAATGAAATACAACCAAAAAACAAAACTAACACTTTAAATTTAAGCGTTAGATCTTAGGTTTGAGAGCTACAAAAGTTGATAAAAATACTTGAACAAACGTTACAAATTTTATGATCTCTGTAAATATCTAGTAAGAGATTTATCTCAAACATAAAAAACATTATTTTTAAAAAGATATTTCTATAAATTCTAACATTTTAACTAGTAAATGGATTCTCTTAGTCATTAAGTACTTTGTAACGAGAGAACGAATATTATCAAACCATACTGATTCAAAATTTACTTTAATTCAAAATTTTAATTAATTTCTAATGTAAAAAAATATCAAACATAACATTTTTAAAAAAACACATGTATATTTGCCTTTTATTTATATAGTAAAATTAAGTAGATATATATATATATATATATATATATATATATTTACTCTTATGAATTCATGAATCATGATAATGATTTTAGAGAGATTCTTTTTATAAATGGTTATTATAAATTATTATTATTATCAATAATATTTTACTTTTGGATACATTGATACGATGATGATTTATACATATATGGTTAAATATATATGAATTATAAATTATGAAATTAAGATTGGTTAATATATTTTGGCAGCTCATCAACCATGGTATTTCTGAGGAATTGTTGAATGGAATAATAGATGGTTGTAAAGGTTTTTTTGAACTTGCTGAGGATGAAAAACGGGAATACGAAGATCATACTGACAATGGTATCAAAAAACCAATTAAATATGGTACCAGTGTGAATACTACAGTTGATAACGTGCTATTCTGGAGGGATTATTTCAAGGCTTTTGTGCATCCTCAATTTCATTTTCCCAATAAACCCTCAGGTTTTAGGTATATTTATATTAAATATTAAAAGATTGACATTGATAAATGTGACATTCAATATTGTTGTTATATATATATTGCTCGTTTATTATTAATTGATATGTTTTTTATTATAAAAAATATTAATTAATAATGCAGCGAAATTTCATATGAATATTGCAAAAGAACAAGAGAAGTGAGTCAGAAGTTACTAGAAAGAATATCAGAGAGTTTGGGGTTGGAAGGAAACTACATAAACAAAGCAATGGATATGGAAATGAGTTCTGAAATATTTGTAGCAAATTTGTATCCTCCATGTCCACAACCTGAATTAACAATGGGTTTGCCTGCTCATTCAGATCCTTATCTCCTTACCCTTCTCACAAGTAATGGAGTCGATGGCCTTCAACTTGAACATAATGGTAAATGGATCGATGTCACTTCCACACCAATTAACTCTATTATGGTCAATGTTGGTGATCAGCTTGAGGTATATATATATTCTTTCCAAGACAACTGATATATATATATGCATTATTTTTATTGGAATTCTCTATTATTATTTTTACGATAAAAATATTCATGTTGAATTAATTCATTGAAATTAAAGATTACGTTGAATCTAAATACATAATCAATTGTTATATGACGTAGATATATTATAACATAAATATTATTTTAGATTATTTGGTATTAGTATTAATAGTATTTATCACTTTGTTAATGACTTTTGTTTTGTTTAGATTACTTCATTGAGTGTATTTATTGATTGATTATATGTATTTTATCACCATAATATCATTATTTTTTGTTAAAGTCTTACATTAATTAGAGATCGCGCCTATGTTACACATATAAACAATAATAATCTTCCATTTCATAACTTATGTTTTGAGATGAAGTTAGATCCAAATTTAACATGATATCAAAACAGGTTATGCGATCGGTGCAGTTATTTCACCACTGGTGAGTGATGTATTCTTTCACTTGGGTTCCATAAGCTCAATATCCCCGTCGGTCTCAAGGAGACAGACGCTTACCGATGTGAGAGGGAGTATTAAAATCTTATATTGAATGAGGATCGTGACCACGCTGCGTATATAAACAATGACAGTTCTTTATCTCATAACTTAAATTTTGAGATAAAATTAAACCAAAATTTAACATTTTTGAAATAAAATATTAAAATGTCTGTATATATATAATTAGATCTATAAAAAAAATACGAACAAACAAAAACAAAAACATGACTAGAGACGGTGATAGCCAAATCATATATATCAAAAAGACTCTTGAGAGCTCTAAGGAAGAAGAAATATTACATTTACTATTGAAATTTTCTATTAAGATTATAAAATTAATAATTAATAATTGTTGTTGTTGTTGTTGTTTTTTTTTCAGATTTTAAGTAATGGAAAGTTTAAGAGTGTTGTTCATCAAGTTGTTGTGAACAACAAAACTACAAGGATTTCTTTAGCTATGGAATATGGACCATCACTTGAAGCATTTGTATCTCCAATTCCAAAATTACTTGACAATGAAAGTCATCATCCAGCAATGTACCGTGGAAAGATATACAAGGATTACTTGCAACTTTTAACTGACTACAAGATAAATAGGAAGTCCTTCTTAGATCAGCTAAGAATTGAATACACTGCATAATTAAGATCCATATATATTCTCAATATGATACCCAGAAGACAATGTTGTATTTTCTAGTACTTGTACCAAACCAATAAATTATTTCATCGCTGATTCAATATCGCATTCATGTAATATTTATAAATTATGCTTTTAATAATTTAATTTTAATATTTTTTCCTAAAAAAGTTGTATTTCACTTAATTTATTTATACAAAAAAAATATTTGATATTGAAAATGAAAAAAATTAATATAAAACTGAAATTCAATTAAAAAAAATATTATTTTTAAATAATACTTCAAATTTTGCGAGTGATTTATAAAAAATTTCAATAATAATCAAAATCTTATCAAACATATTTATTAATGAAGTACTAAATAGTGTATGGAACTAAAAGCCTTCTATGAAATACGTAGATTCAAGGTTAAAAATAACTTAAACACTACAAATAAGGCTATTAAGTCTTTCAAGTCCATCAATTATATGATTTATATATTTTAATCTTTTAATATTTTAAATAAATTCACTTAATTTTATATTTAAAAATATTATCAATTAATTAAAAAATTTGAAAATTATAAACTTTTTTCAAAAATAAAATTAAAATTATACATTTTACTAATAAAAACAATTAAAAAAACGAACCCATTATAGTACTCCTGCCTTGTTAAACCACGTTGTGATCTTAACAAATCATAATATCTTAACTTCTCCGTTTTTTTAAAGAATAATTTATGTATTTTTTATATAGAATAATTAATTATAAGATTTTATCTACTTCTAAAAATCAAATCAAATAAAAAAAGTCAAAAAATTAAAATTTTCTTTATAAATTTTATAAATTATTCCATATTTTATAAGTAATTATTTATACAAATTTAAAAATAAAATTGAAAATATTTATCAAACATAAATATTTATTGTTATCAAATATGAATTAAATTAAATTAAATTTTTTTATATCAAACATTAATTTAAAATTATATTAACATCTAATTCACCTATTTATTTCGTGTATTTAACTTTATGGGTCATAATTTAAATTTTAACACATAAACAATTTAAGTTACTTTTTAGTATTTGTACTCAATTTTTAACTTTTCCAATATGCTCACTTATATGCTTATTATTGGTATTACTTATAATGATACACTAAGTTAAGGATAGTTTGATTATCCTAACAATTTTTATTACTTTTATAGTGGTATTTTTATTTTTAAAAACACTAAAACATTAAATCATTAAGTAAAAAGCTTTTTCGTTCCAATATTAATGTTTTTTTAATTAACATTTCCTAAACTAATTAAAGTATCAAATAATGGTATGCGCTTGGAGATATTTCTTATACAATCTTAAAGATTATAAATATGTAATTTTTATAAAATTATATATTTAGTTGTAATCATAAAATTGTATGATTGTATAAAAATTTCATATCAATTATGAGTATGAATTTAAATTATATTGAACACTTTATTTAACATATTTAAAGTTTTAATTTTAAAATTATATGTTTTGATTTTTTTTATCTAAAATTATAAATATTTTTTTATTTTTAAAATTAAAAAATATAAAAATAAATTAAATATTATTTTAAATATAAATTATTTTATTAAAATATTTATCATTATATCATAATATATTATATATTTTATCACCAAACAATTATATTATACATATTATACGTAATATAATAGTTATATTATAATTTAATACAATTTAATTATTAGATATTAGCATTTTAATTGAAATTTGATAATTTAATAGAATTAATTTCTGTCATTCCTTATAAATTTTTTTTATAATTTAAATATAATAATATAAATTAAATTATTTATTTTTTAAAATAATATATTTAAAGTGATTTATTTATAAAAAATTAACATATGATGCACTTAATCCATTCCCCATTGTTAAACACCCCTCTCTCTCTCTCTGTGAGGAGTCTCAGTTTCTGCTATCTTCAGGCTTCTATAGTATCCATCTTTCTCGTCTCTGTCTCTACAAGCCATGTCCATCTTCGTTAGATCTTCTCCACTCATTTCTCTCCGCTTCAAATCTTCACCTACCCTCTTATTGCCATCATATCTCAGACCTCTATTCTCAAAGGCACTTTTCCACAACACTACTTCTGCTTTCTATGCTTCACCTTCTTCAATTCCCGCTTCAATTCCCGCTTCAATTCCTCCCCATTCTTCGTCTTCCTATTCCACTGAAATTCTAGTTCCCAACCCTAATCCCTCCATTCACCTTAATGAAACTCTCGATTGGGTTAGCCGAACAGATTTTTGCGGCAACTTGTCCGTTAACGACGTCAGTAAAAAGGTCCATCTCTGCGGCTGGGTTGCTCTCCATAGGGTCCATGGTGGTCTCACTTTCCTCAACCTCAGAGACCATTCTGGTATTGTCCAGGTGTGTTTTGCAAATGTTTGGATTTTCCTGGAGAATTTGGAAAACGATTTTTTTTTTTGGAAGAAAGGGCAAATTAAATTGGAAAATTACAAAAAAATAACACCACTAAAACTTATATTAATGAAAATAGCACCCAATAATATTGAATGGTTTCAATTCGGTGACGAAGTTAATTTGAAATGAGTGCCAAACCTTTTTGAAATATTGAAAATTTATAAGTTGGATATAAGGGTGTTATTTTTGTGGTTATAAGTTTTAAGTTGTCTTTTTTTCGAAGTAAATTTTGTATGTTTATGCTTTTTTAATCACTTTTTGTTGGATAACTGTAAGGTGGCTACTCTTCCTGATGAGTTTCCTGAGGCGCATTCAACTGTTAATGACTTGAGGCTTGAGTATGTGATTGCTGTGGAAGGTGTTGTTAGGTTGCGACCTGCTGAGGCAATCAATAAAAGAATGAAAACTGGTTCCGTAGAGGTATATTTGACGAGTTTATGTTTCCGTATGTAAAATGTTTGTGTCCTTTGGCTCCTTTTTATTTTTTTATTTTTGGGGTGAGGTAGGTTGCAGCACATAATGTTCAAGTGCTCAATGTTGTTAAAACAAAATTGCCTTTCTTGATTACTACATCGGATGAAGCTAAAGATGCAGTTAAAGAAGAGATACGTCTAAGGTATTTGACTTTGGTTAGTCGTCATGCTCGTATGTGGTTTGTTGCTAATCCAGGACTTTAATAAAAAGCATTACATTATTGTATGGAATTACTTTTAGAAGTTGTGTTTCTACTCTTCAGTTGGGTTCTTAAATTCTTAAACTTTGAAGTAGTAGGCATATGGCTTGCAGGTAATCAAGATATACAAAGAAGGGGGGGAGAAAAAAGTAGAAACATTTGATGGAAATGCAAGAAATATAATATTTTTGATTCAATCTTCAGAAACAACCTTCACTTTGAAAGTAGTAAAAAGTCCATTGTTGGGTTATTCTTTAGAATTTGATTGGGAATAGATTTTTTAATTACAACAAATTCAATTTTTTTAGATACAAAATAAATTTTTGAAAATTTGCTTATTGATAAGGCTGCAAATTATTCTGAACTAGCTTCTCCGGTGAAGTGGATCTTAATACTTGCTTTCTTCCATTTCTCCCTTGCAATTCTAAAAGCATTGTTATATTGATGTTGTTAGAGCTATAATAAAGTTAAGAACTGAAATGTATTTGATAGATATCGGTGCCTTGACCTTCGTCGGCAACAAATGAGTGTTAACATAATGCTGCGTCATAATGTTGTGAAACTGATTCGAAGATATTTAGAGGACATACATGGTTTCGTGGAGGTACCATCTTATGAATTCTTTTATTCCTGATACTTTGTTGTGAGTTATTAACTTCTGTTTAAATCATTTACTGTCAATCTGATTTACCCGTATTAATTTTTATTTTTTTTAGTGTTTTGACCTCAATTTTTTCTCATGGTTATATAAGGTAGATCGAGACTCCAATACTCTCTAGATCTACTCCCGAAGGGGCCAGGGATTATTTGGTTCCCTCAAGGATTCAGGTGCTTTATGTTCATGCATTTGCAGTTTACTCCCCATGTCATTCTTTAAGATGCTCTGCTTAGCATAACTCCTAACCAAATTGGTTGGGATCATTCCATAAAGCATTTACACTATTTCTTATATCCATAGTTATGTTCTTAACTTTGATGCTAGGATTTTCATTCTTGGTATTATTAAATTATGTGAATTTTGTTTTCTTTTAAATGATTATAACTTTTGGTTTGAGAATTTATTTGGTCAAGTTACCTGCAAATCTGATTTGGTCTCATGTTTAATTTAAAGCCAGGAACATTTTATGCACTGCCTCAAAGTCCACAACTGTTCAAGCAAATGCTAATGGTGTCTGGTTTTGATAAATACTACCAAATAGCAAGGTAAACTGCACTCACATTCTAGGCTTTTTCTGGTTCGATCATTAATTGTTGAAAACCTTGGCCAAGATCTCTATGAGCTATTATTTCTTTTCAATAACCGTTGCTATAATGTGCTTTGCTTTTCATTCTTTCCTTGTATTTTTTTTCTTTTTCTTTTTTACCTCTTAAGTCTTTGCTAATATTGTTTATGTTAAGCTTCTCCAGCTTGCTTTCAGTGACAAAAGAAAGAGAGAGAATTTGTTTTTCTTTGTTTTACTGCAATTGTGAATCATGTCCAGTTTTATGTTTCTTTTTCTTGCAGATGCTTTAGGGATGAAGATCTAAGAGCAGATAGACAACCTGAATTCACACAGCTCGATATGGAACTTGCCTTCACTCCTTTGGAGGAAATGTTGAGGCTTAATGAGGAGTTGATCAGGAAGGTCGGTATTTGTTTTCATGATTATAAAATTAACATGATTTATCTAATGGCTTTTTACCATTTGTTATTTCTTTACATCTTATTTCTGTTTAATTAATAGCATATTATCTAAACTGTTATGTTACACGGACTTTTTATTTTTTGTAAAGTACTTATATCCATGGTGTGAGTACTCGATACTCTAATTTAGTGGAAATTTACAAAAAAAATGAGAACAATGGGCATGCTTGACAGACTGACACCTAGATACATTTCCAAAAATTTACGTAAATCTGTGTCCTAAAAGAGTTTGTTTAACATATTATAAAGCCATGCCATCTTCTAAATTTTTAATTTAATTTTCTAGGACATGGCTCCTCCTTGTCTTTATACCATGATTTTCTATGTTCAAAAGGTTTTTTTGAGTATAAAGCACATTTTTGGTTGGTGATGAAGATACAGATATGCTTGATATCTCAAATATTGCTTACTTTGAGTGTTATCTTAAAAGTTATTTAATGTGGTACAGGTTTTTATGGAGATTAAAGGTGTAGATCTATCAAATCCTTTCCCAAGGCTTACCTATGCAGAGGCAATGAACCGATATGGCTCGGATAAGCCAGATATTAGATTTGATCTTGAGCTGAAAGACGTAATTATCTCACCCTCGATTCCTAAACTTAGACTCATGAGGACTTGATTGCATATTTCTGGCATTTTCAGTTTGTACAAACAAAAAACCTTTTTCCTCTTTGATGGGAACAAAGTTATATTAGAAGAAAGATAACATGTACGGAGATTGACATAAGATCCAACTAGGAAGCTGATAAATAAGAAAGCAGCAAAGAGAAGATTTATCACCAGTCTAGACCAAGTAACCAAAAACAGGACTTCCATGAAACAAAGCTTTGAACATTTTTTTTTTCATAAAGAAGTTGCATACTTTGAACATCAAGCTTTAACTCACACGTTCATATTTGAAACTCTTTACATGACTTCTTCATTAAGTTGAATTTGCTTGCATTTTGCTTCACTAGCTGCACCTGACTGGTTTTTTATTTTTTATTTCTAAAATTGTTCTTTCATATGTACAATGAGGCTGACTACACTTTTTATAAATAATTGTTAATGAAAGCTTATTCATTGGAACTCTAGGTTTCGGATATCTTTTCAGATTCCCAATTCAAGGTTTTCTCAGATGCAATGAAAAGTGGGGGAATAATCAAGGTACTATGTGTGCCTATGGGTGCTAAACATTATTCAAACACGGCTCTCAAGAAAGGTGATATTTACAATGAAGCAACAAAATCTGGAGCAAAGGGTTTGCCTTTTCTGAAGGTCTTAAGTGATGGTACTCTAACCCCCCCCCAACACACACACACCAAAAAAAGAGGGATAGAAAGAGAAAATTAATAACAATGCATTGAAATTATCATTTCCCCCAATTTTCTTATATGTTGGTCTGATATATGTTATAGGTGAAATTGAGGGGATTCCTGCTCTAGTATCTAGTTTGGATGCAACAAGAAAGAAGCAATTCTTAATGTGTTGCTCTGCACAACCAGATGATCTTATATTGTTCGCATTGGGTAATCAGGCATCAGTTAATAAAACTCTTGGTCGACTTAGGTCATTTGTAGCACATGAGCTCGGATTAGTAGATAATGTAAGCTTGCAAACCTCAATATGAGAGAATATAGTTGTTTTTATACTCAATTTTTGAGATTCTTTTTCTTTTTGGCTTTTGTGTATGGTAAAGTCCAGGCATTCAATTCTGTGGGTGACCGACTTTCCAATGTTTGAGTGGAATGATGCGGAACAGAGGCTTGAGGTCTGTCTTTTGTTGGTATTTACAACTTCTGCAATTATAGTGAAATAAGTGATACATTGTATTCATCAAAAAGACAAACTTTTCAATGTTTACTTTCATTGATAGCATAATGAAATAAAACAGACAATAAATGACTAGTAGAAAAGTAATAACAATTTATATTAGTTATGTTCATATGTTTTAGTTATAATCCTTGTGCACTACTTTTTGCAGTCCCTGCATCATCCCTTTACTGCTCCTAACCCTGAAGACATTAATGATCTTTCGTCTGCTCGTGCCTTAGCTTATGACATGATTTACAATGGGGTAGAGGTAAAATATTTTGCCCTCTGGCAATTGCCTGTCTGAAGTTTTTCCCCTGTTATTTAACTTTCTCCTCTATGATAAAGCAATTCCTAATTCTCTGTTCTCACTATGCTGCTGTTAGATTGGTGGGGGAAGTTTGAGAATTTATAAGCGTGAGGTCCAACAGAAGGTTCTGGAAATTGTTGGTATCTCCTCTGAAAAGGTGAGCATACCCTTGTCAATTATGCAATATGTGATTTGGCTTAAAGACATCTTTGTTTCTCTGGTTTTACATGTGTCCTTTGAGATCCTGCATAGTCTATGAGAGGTATCTGGAGATCTAAATTTGTCTCTATGCTTTAATCCATATTATGAAAATGTTAATTTGAAAATAAGCATCAACTTTATGACGTAGTTGTTTCAGTTGAAAAGTGTTCTCATCCTTCCTTCACAATTAACTTTTGGCTATCTTGATGGTTAGATCCCTAAAACATTATTTTTTTAATAAGAAATCCCTAAAACCTTATATGTGGGGCTTTTTGAAGCATCAAAACTGCCATCGCCCTATAACATTAACCGAGTAAACGAAGCTGCCTGCAGAAAACATTTTGGCTGTATTTAGTTGGATGTTTCAGTTAATTGGCATTATGCTGCATTTACTTTGCATTAAGTTCTTGAATACTTTTTGTTAGTTGTGCTCTGCATCTTTCTGTTGGCGCATTTAAGTTTTGTTTAGTCATTTTTTTATTTACCCTTCTAAAGTATAGCAAAATTTGGTTCTCACCCTTTTAGCCCAGTGGTATTCATATGTTCTATACACTAACATGGATAATGATTTGTGTACAGGCTGAAGCTAAGTTTGGGTATCTTCTGGAGGCACTAGACATGGGTGCTCCTCCACATGGTACTGAATCTATTCCTTGTCCATTTGTCATAATTTTAAGCAGCTTGATGCATTGTGTGTCCCTATATGAAGAATCGATGAAAGCCTTTTATCAGTCCTAATATAATCACACATCAGTTGGGACTCTTTCCAACTAGGAAGAAATTTACTAGTCTTTTTTTGTAATCAAGTTTCTCAATTCTGAAAGTTTAGTATGTTATCATTGAGAGTTAACCATATAGGTTTTAAAATGATCTCATGCAGGGGGAATTGCTTATGGGTTGGATAGATTAGTTATGTTGTTGGCCGGTGCTAATTCCATCAGGGATGTCATAGCCTTCCCAAAGACAACAACGGCACAATGTCTCCTCACTCGAGCACCATCCGAGGTTGATCCACAGCAGCTAAAAGACCTGTCTTCTCGTGTTCGCTGATTCGTATGATCAATTAAAAATGCTGCTTGGTCTAAAGCAATCATTTTTATATTGTACAACCATTTCTTCTCCCTATAGAATCTCAGGTTTCCATTTGATTTATCATTTTGTTTATTATACTAGAACTCCTCAGTTTTGATCAAACTGTTGTATTTATTTATTTATAACTATAATTTATAATAAGCATTATTTGTTTCACAATTTAACTTAATTTCCGGAAATTTTCGTCTGGTTGATGAGACGTATCACATCTTAACTTTGATTTTTTCCTCTTAAAAATAAACCCCTCTAGTTACATGCAACGTAAAAATATTTTACTTCATTCTTATATGATTTGGTTATTCAATTAGTTTATTTTTTTAACTTTCATAAAAAACATATTTTTTAAGAGAGTATACGTTCACTATGTTTTTAAAACATATGTTCATCCAGTGAATAGGGGATAAAAATGATATTTTATTTATGAAGAAGTTTATGTTACGTAATTAAAGTAAATAAAATTATCTTTGTTATTGACATAGCTATCCTCATTTATTATATGATTTTTATATGTTTAAATAATAGTTAAATTTAAATAATTAATTTAAATTAAACTTGTGTGCAGATTAAAAATATTTAAGAGATTTTACATTTTAAAAAATTAGCTATTAAAGTTCATCTTTTTGAAAGTTAAGGACCCAAGAAGCTTTTTTCCCGTTATAATATAAATTTTTGCAGGCTGCTTCTATGTTTAACAAATTAGAGTGGAAAATGCTTATAACAATGATAAAATTCCCAAATAATAATAATAATAATAAATAAAATAAAATAAAAAAAGAAATATTTAACGTTTGATTTAGCCCTGTAAGGAAATTAAAACAACTGCATAAAATCAAGTAATAGATTTAGAATGAAATCTATTAAAAGATTTGGGACGTTATTAATTACCTTTCATATTTATGCAAAAACTCAATGTAAATTTGTTCCAAATTAGCCTGTATCTGTCATTTTTTAAGGTCTGAAGATGCTACCATTTTTGTTATCCAGGTTGTATAGTAATCGACCAGTTTGAGAAGTCCCCGAATCACAAAGTTGTTATAGAACACCAATTGTTCTGTAATAATCTATAACAAAAACACTTGCCACTGTAAGAAGGTTATCCTATGACTTAAACAACAGAGGTTCTCCTGATAAAATTACTTGTCTTAATTATGTCTCTTAGTCCCTTATTATAGCAACTCCTAATTAAACAGACATCGATTTGTTTTTAAGGAGGAACCACTTTCATTTTAAGCATTTTAATTTCATCCATTAATTGTTGCCAATTGCCTAAAGTGTGTAATGACATACCCTAGCTTATTGCATAATCATAACCCGTGTTAGTTCGAACCTATCCATGTACTAGTGTGTTTCCGTGTGTGATTATATGGTTATATTTTGCAATGTCACAAAAATTTATTTCTCATACACTGTCTCTAGTACAATTGATGAGTAAGCAATTGGAGAATTCTGTTACTGAATGTTTAATTATTCATGAAATCTATACCAAATATGTTAAGAACAAAAAGATACTAAAAATCTCCAAAACAAGCATATTAGTAACTAGAGGTAAACAAAGCAAAAAATAAATAAATTTGACAGCAAATGAATGAGTGATGGTTACTTTGGACAAATCTATCACATAACACTCTCTTGTATAGAAACAACCCTATAAATTGACACACAACTTCCTTTTGTCTAACACATTCTAAATCTCTGTATTCCTCATTCATTCTTAGCAAAATTATATTATTATTTTCACTTCCAATTAACAATGCAAAACAAGAGAGTTAGCAAAGGTCGACAGAGAGTGGCTATGGTAAAAATGAGCAATGACAGCAATCTCCAAGTAACCTTTTCAAAACGCCGCTCTGGTCTCTTTAAGAAAGCAAGTGAGCTATGTACACTTTGTGGTGCTGAAATTGTTGTAATAGTTTTCTCACCTGGCAAAAAAGTATTTTCCTTTGGCCATCCGAGTGTTGATGGTCTTATTGATAGATACTTCACTAGAAATCCCCCTCCTCTAACCAACACAGGAACTATGCAACTAATTGAGGCACATCGAAATGCCAGCGTGCGTGAGCTCAATGTGCAACTTACGCAGGCTACTAATCAGTTGGAGATTGAGAAGAAGCGCGCTGAAGAGCTAAATGAAATGAGGAAAGCAAGACAAGTTCAATGTTGGTGGGAGAATCCAATTGAAGAGCTTGACATGTCACAACTTCAACAATTAAAGTCTGCTCTTGATGAGCTTAAGAGGAATGTGGCTAAACAGGCTGATATATTTTTGCTGCAGAATTCAAATCCTGCAAATTTTTATGCTGGAAATTTAAATGTTGGTCATCCAATTATGCCTAATGGGATGCCTCCTCTTCCTTATAGTTCTCTTACATATGGCCATGGCTTTTACTGATTTAGTACTACTACTTGTTAAAGCAGACAAAATATATACGTAACACAGTAGCCACAGCATTTAAAGAAGAAAAAAATTGTTTATGTGTGTTTTCTTATATTTCCTGTTTACTATTTCCACACTAGTGGATATTATTTTTCTTTGAGAGAGAGTCCTAGAGTTGTTATTGTTTTGGGATTATTCTCTGTTTTATTTCAATAAAGGCTGCTGTTCTGCTTGCTTTGATTATATATATATATATATAATGTGCTCATTCATGGTATTAAGGAATATAAACTGTATGATTTTTATAAATGACTGTCAGATGTTTCAGACAAAAATAAAAGTAATTATTGTAAAATTATAAATTTAATTAATTCCAATTTAGAATTGCCAAGAAAGATATGTCGGGCTTTGAGGGAAAATAAAATTATGTTGATTTCTATATAGGGTTTTTGAATATTTAGGAACAATTAACTAAATGATCTTATGGGAATTTTATGTTATGTAATGTATCTATATGATTTACAACAACAAAAATAATAATAAATAAACAAGGTTACTTATACTTGATTGGTCATACTTCATACAAGTTAGAGAATATATATATATAGTGTAGAAATGGTGACAACATGAGAACAAAAATGAAATTAAAAGTTAAGGCAAATGATGAATTAAAATTTAAAATAATATTTTTGATTGAGAATTGCTAAATGTATATATATTTATAATAATTATGGTGTGACATATGATAAAAAAATTTAAAAAATAAATATTTTTTTTTATTTTTAAATTTATTTGGACATATATCATTACGAGTATAAATTTGACTGTGATTAGTTTTCCTTTCATTTTATTAAATAATAGAGAGAGAGAAATTTTTTGAGAAATTATATGGAATAAAGATAAAGTAATTTACAAATATTACATATATAGTATAATTATGAGTTGTGAATTAGCTTGGTATACTTTTTCTTAAAATGAAACGTTTGATCATCATTGTGGAAATATTTAGATGATTAAAAATAAATTAATATTTATGAATTATTTGAAAAAAAAACAAGAAATATTCATTTGTAGATGTTTCATATTTGTTAGGGTTTTGGATGCAATTTTAACTAAAACTTAAGATTTTATCATTTCATACAAGCTTCGTATTCACCCTTTTGATACTGTTTCAAGTAAGCTTCTTTAAAAGTATTTTGATACTGTTTCAAGTAAGCTTCAAATTTTAAGTAATCGTCTTTTAACCCTTTTTATTATAAAAATAAAAATATTCTTCTCGTATGATATTATCATATTATTATCACATCTAATATTTGATCTAAATTAAGTCAAGAAAACTAAATGTTTTTTTAGAGATTATAAGATTGTGTATTATACGAGATGCCTATCAAATACCTATCGACTATATTTACGTACGTATACATGCAAATATATATAACATGATTTACGTATTAAGAGAAAATAAATGTAGTTTAAATTAATATAGATAAATTAAATATATTGTGAATATTATTAGATTTAATTAATTTTTATTAGTAACATATAATATATAATATGATAGTCTAATTTATGCGTTAATTGTTTTTCCATGTATGTTATGGTATTGTATCTGGAAAAATAGGATAACTCCTAATACTAGATATGTAGGAGCATATGGAAACTCTTTAGTAAAGATGTATAGTTGTAATACGCAGAGCAATGCAAAACAACTTAAAGTCTCCATAAAGGTTTTGGTATCCCGCCACATAGAGGCACATTCATTATTCGAGACAGTTTCTTCAATAATTAAATATATAAATTAATTTACACAATTAAGTGGTGAAACAAGACTGCTACAGTTCGGATATTAGTAAGTATAATTGAATAAATATAGTTACATTATAATATATAGTTCGAATATTAGTAAATATAATTACATTATGAAAATGAAATGGTAGTATGTGTGTTATTTTAACTTATAAATTAAATTAAAATAATAATAAACTTTATAATTAGAACACTAAATAAACTATCAACGTTATGATTATGATCAAAAAGATAATTAAGAAATTGATTTTCTTTTTATAAAAATGACGTGTCCATAGTGATTTTGTTTCACATTAGTGACATATATGAAAAGAGTGAAAAGTGTTCCAATTAATTTTCATTTCTCCTATATAAATTTGATATAGTAATAGTTTTATTTAAAATTGATATATCAAAATCATCTTATTATTACTTAACAAGTGATATACTATTTTAATATATTTTTTTATTCGACTAAATTATTTAAAAATAGTAAAATTATATCACTTTTAAAGATTAATTAAAATGATTTTAGTGTATTAATTTTAAACAATACTATAAATGTATTTGATTTTTGATAAAAAAAAAGTGAGTGATTATTAAAATTTTAAATATTTTATATAATTTAATTAGGAGATAAAATTAATATTATAATTAATTAGCATATATAAAGTCATAAAGATTCTATAACTCCCAAGAAATCTTTTGATTGATTTCACAAAATATTATTACATTAAGACTCCATATATGGGACAATAATAATATAGATAAGTGCTATAAAAACCTGACACCATGTTATTCCCTCCAACAAGATCAAGTAAATATTTCTCATCAATTAATATATTTCTAATATTTCAGCAATAGCCATGGTGATGAAGAAGAGTCTACCAATTAGCCAAGGAAGACAAAAGATTGAAATGGCAAAAATTACAAAGAAAAGTAATTTACAAGTTACATTTTCTAAACGTAGATCAGGACTATTCAAGAAGGCTAGTGAGATTTGTACACTTTGTGGAGTTGAAATAGCAATAATAGTCTTCTCTCCAGCAAATAAGCCCTTTTGTTTTGGTCATCCTGAAGTTGAATCAACCATTGATAGATTCCTAATTAGTCAAAATACTACTACTACTAATTTTGGAAAATTACTATATGAGCCTTGTGGTAGGCGAGATGAAAAAAATAATAATATTCATGAGTTAAACAAACAATTTAGTGATATTGTTAATCAATTAGAAGCTGAGAAAAAGAGAGGTGAAGAACTTGATAATTTGAGAAAAGCTGGTATGAATTTGTGTTGGTGGGAAGCCCCAATTGATGAACTTAGCTTGCCTCAACTTCAGCAGTTGAAGACTTATTTGGAGGAATTGAAGAACAATATTGTCACAATACAAGCTAATTACAAGTTTATGAATCAATTTTCAACACTTGCTAATAATTCTTCTCAATTTTTTTTATGATGGCCAGGTGGACTTCAAAATGGCGATCCTATAATTTTTTAGACCAAATTACCCTCTCTCTCTCTTCTTTTTTTTTTTCTATTTTATTTTGATTGAAACGTACTACTTATTTGATACAATCTTGCTTCTTAATAATGATAATAAATATATATGACTTTTCTCTCTATTTTTAATTAGATTTTTTCAGTTACTATTGAAGATGATGGCTGCTACTATAGGAATCAAATCCATTATGTATGTATCCCATGGTCTTTCTTGGAACAATCTTTTGTGATTTGGGCCAGAGCCTGAAAAGAAATTTTAAGCAAGCCCATTCCATTCGTAGTGAGACTCTTACTCTACTTGTATTTTATTTTTCATGTTAATTGATAACAAATTTTTTAAACTAAATTATCACCACATTTTTACCACCCTAATTATAGAGAAGGGAACATAATGATATGTTTAAAGATTATTATTATTATTATTATTATTATTATTATTATTTAAAACTGTGGTTTTTATGCTATATTTAAAATCCTAACAATTAATTTTAAAAATTTTCAAAAGGAAAAAGACAGCTGAAAATATTAACAATTATTTGACTCATGATGACCTGGGGCATGATACAAATTTTTTTATTTTAACACCAAACATCTCTAATGAAAAATTATAGTTTAATTATTAATATAATTTTTTAATCCAATAATAAATTTTATTTATTAATTTAATACTATTACAAAATTAAAATAATTTAAATGTAGTTAAAAATAAATAAATCAAAATAAAATATTTTATAACCGCAAATCTCTATATATTGATTCGATTAAACTCATCAACAAAATCGAAACCAAAGAGCATCAAAGTCAGAAAACCGGATGCCACAAAATAAAGAAAAACAGACAATAAAAGCTAAGATGGCAGTCTTATCGCTTTACGCTAACCTTGGATACAGGTGCAACCCAACTGGCCCATTGAGTTGTGCTAGTTATGAGGTAGGTCCCACTTCATTTGTATTTCATCCAATAGAGATACGTTTTGGTCAGAAGTGGGACCCATAATGACGTAGTTGTTAGTATACTAGAGTCCAAAGACGGGTTCACAAACTTACATTACCCAATATCACCATTTTTTTATTTTTATTTTTCCTTACTATATTAATCACACTTTATATTTAAATAGCACATTTAATGACGATATTCCATTAATATTATAAAACACCAGTCGTTCAAAAAAAGAGGGTAGTAGGTGCCAGTTGGAACCCGAAATTTAGTGATATTATTAAAATAATTATAATTATTATCAGAATAATTTTTTTATTTTTTTAAAATAAATAATTTTTTTATAAAAATATTTATTATTCATTTAATGAAGTATAATATTTGTATAATAATTTTTTTAAATATAAATACTCAATAATTAATTTAAAAATAAATAATATTATTAATTAAAAAATAATTTTGAAGTAACGAGGTTTTTTTATTTTTTTATAAATAATTTATTTTTATTTGTGGAATATCCAATAAGAATCATTGAATTATATTATAATAATAATTTTATTTAATAATAATATTTTTTATATAAAATTTTTATATAATTTTATCGAAGTAATAATAAAAGTTACAAGAATGATAATCTTATATAAATTTTCATATATTTTATACTCAAATTATTTATACTAAGATATATAATATAATTATCTAAAAAGATAAATATATAAAAGTTTACAAATTTACGTGGTATTTTATTTATTTTTAATTATATTATTTATTTATTATCATAATTAAATATATAATAATATTGTTTAATTAATTATAATAAATTTAAAAATCTTATTTTTAATAAAATAAAAAATTAATTAACTAAAATATTATATTTTTTAAAAATTAAACATTACATTTACCGTTAAAGATAAACATTTCACTCCTGAAAAATATATTATATTTAATCAAAATATCGATTTTAAATTACAATGTTTATATTCATTCTATAATTGCTTCATAAATATCAATTTCATACTCCATTATTATGTTTATTAATAAAAAAGTGAATAATATTATTAATTAATAAAAATATATAATTATTGTAAAATAGAAATAAAAATAATATTTTTATATTTTATATTTTATATTTATGTTTAAAAAAATCGTAAATATTGTTTATAGTATAGTGTTGAATGATTATTACATTATTTTAGTGCAGATATATATAAAATTTATTTGTAGTAATGTTTAGGGTAAAATTTGTATTATTTTAATATTTGAAGGAATGCCCTTATCCCAAGTTTCACACAAACCGACAAAACACCCCGAATAAATATTTAAGTAATTATTACAATTACGATGATAAAAATGAGGCTGGCCTTGGATGCTAACTATTTGTTTGCTAGCTAATTACTTAATTTGCATTGTACGTCAAATGAGAGGTGCTACTTAGATGTGTGATGACTAAGATCACACATGTGTAAAGCTGTATTATATATATATATATCAAAATAATGTATCCCATATTAAAGTTACGTTGAGATTTATCATATTAACACAATTTAATTTATTATTATTATAAAATTAATTTATTATTGATAATTTTATTTAAATATAATTAATTATGATAATATAATGGATATCATTATCTTTAATAAAATGTGAGTTTATTACCTCTATAATACTTAGTTTTTATTTCGTACCTTAAACCATTCTAATTTTAAAGTGATATATCACAAATGCCCAAATTTTAGTTACCACTTATTAGTATTTTTTAAATTAATTAAGTAATATTTGTTTTTAATTTTGAGAATTAAAATTAATATCAATTCACCAATTTTTAAAAAAGTATTTTTGTTCACCCATATTTATAAAAAAATTATATTAACATTTTTGAAAATAATATATATATTTAAATTATTTAAGATGTCTCTTTTAAGTTATTTAGGTTTTTTTATTAATGATAATAAAGCTGGAGTTGATGGGACTAACAAATTAAAATGAGTAAGGATATTGTAGTCTGATAAAAAATAAAAAATAAAAACAATTAACCTAAATAGTTTAACGATATCTCTTATATTAATTAGAGAAAAAATTATTTGTAAATAAAAAATATTATAAATGTGGGTATAAAAAATCTCTTTAAAATAGATGAATTGATATTAATTTTATAAAAAATATTAATTAATTAAAAATATTATTTAGCTACCCAAAATATATTGATAACTCTAAATTTGGTATATGAAATATGACCTATATATACCAAGATTGACACAATCTAATTCATGTTATAGCCTTTAAATTATCTTTTATATCTTTTTAGACCGTATATGTTTTAATAGTTGAGTTAATAAAATTGTGATGTTTTTGTTTAAAAATTTAAATCCCATATTTCACACCTAAATTAGGTGCTTATAATTTAAGTAATATATATATATATTAGTACCGATGAAATTATAAGATTTTTCTCAAATTTTGAAAGTTACCCCACAATATTGTCCATGTAATTAACTATGCTTCTCTTTATTTTATGCTTTAGATTGAAGAAATTCATTATTATAAAACAATTATTAAAATTATTTAATAATGAAAGAAGTAACTAAGTCGAACAACTAAATCATTATCTCCCCTATAATGATCAATTCCAGGTGTCATTAGAAAATGATAAATGGTTACAAGATTATGAATGCTATTGAATGAGATGAGATTATATATGTATTTGTGGTTAATTGAATAAGATTTAATTAATAAAAAATTTATTTATAATTTATGATAAATTATAAATGATGTATTATAGTGTAATTAGTAAGTATAATTAAATTCATCTAATTATATTTAATGAAAAATATGACAGGATGAAATATTGAAGTATTTGTATATATATTCTTCTAGTCCTCGATAAGCTAGGATAAAATGAAAATATATTTTATTAATAGTTTATTTATATATAATTAGCTCGGGGTATATTAATAGTCATCATAAATAAATCAGAATGTATTCATTAATTTTAGCCATCCAATAAATGGAGAAACAAGCGTTTTCATGGTGGCATTGCTGCATTAATAATTTTGATGGTAAACTATAGTCATTAATTATGGGTTTAATTATTTTTCCTTCAAATTGAAATAAAAACAATATTAATTGTCTTTCATGAAAACGTTTTTCCCAAGTTAGGTAGCATATTGGCAAGATTATCTGCTAAGACTTACCTAATTCACGTACATAATGTAAATGAAATTGTATATCTGCCTATTAGCTAACTTTGCATTATTATTTTTTAAAGACTCTATTAATGTTAGTAGACTTTAAAATATACGTCATTGAGTTTTTTTTTAAGGCAAAGTATTGATTTTATTTAGTAACATAAAAGCTCAAGATACAATCATAGAGAATATATTAAACAAAAAGCATCAAAAGATAATAAAAATTCAAATCAAATTATAATGATTTAAATCATAAAGTTAGAATTAAGAATTCCACTAGAACAAAATTCGCACTCTTTAAAACAAGCTCCTTCAACCCTTTTAAATGCACCGTAAAATTAGTTGTTACATTGGTTAACAAATGTTCACCATCAAATTTTTCTTGCACCTAAGAGAAGAAAGTATTATAAAAATTAAAAAAAGTGTTCGACCTATACAATAAAAAATTAAAATTTAGATAAAATGAAACGAAAATAATACTAATTTTTTGACTATTAATAAGCAAATGCATTATTGTTTTTCATCACACAAATCAAATAATGAACATAAGTTCACTGCTAATTAATTATGATATCATTGAAATTAACAACGAAAAACAATAGACTTGTGAAGACACCACGAAATAAAATGGTTAAACTTAGGTGCCACCTTAAAATATACACCAAATACCTATCAAATTGGTTATATATCCCTTCTACCAATCTACCCACTAATTCACAAGCAAGATGATATGTAGTTTTAACCAAAAAAAAAAAATTATGTGAAGAATAATTATAACCCAATTATCTGCTCTATCCAAAGAACTTAATAAGATAACTAATACTACTACATTGTCCCTAGTGAATACCTAATTAATATGTGCAATATTCTACCATCTTGTGTAAGGGTAAATTAATGCATAAATGCTTAATTTATTATTTTTAAAAAATAATTATTTAATTATTTCGCGAGATTCAAAACCTATATATATAAAAAAAAGTCTATACCATAACCCATAAATTAGTATAAACTAATTATTATAAATCCAATATTAACAGAATTTAAGATCATATGCACAATCGTGTCAAGAAGATGCTGATTCGATTCCCCAACATCTCGCTAACATAAAAAACATGAAATTAAATAACACAATATAAATAAATAAACAATGAGAAAGAAATAACCATAAACATTAAACGAACTCACATAAACATTATAATGCTTAACAAACATGGCAAAACAGAATACAGATATAGAACAAAAACATGCTATATATATAAAGTAGCAAAGGGTATAGCATGCAATATGCATAAAGCAACAAATGGGCATAGTATGACATAGGTAGAAAGCAATAAAGAAATAAATACTTTCAATCACAATCATGTCATCGTATGTATGGATATATACGGATGAAATCTTAATTATATTAACATTGAATACGATTATACAAATGTAATAATATAAATAAATTTACTTAAGATTTACACCTATGTAATAATATCTATGAATAATTTATGAAAATTACTTAGTAACAAACAGTTCACTGTGTAAGCAAATTAATAATTTAGCATCTAAATACGATATTAATTAGCTAATATCACTTACAATTAGAGTATCACACAACTGTGGTTAAGTTGCATCATTTGCCTTGAATCTAGCTCTACTTCGGGCCCACCATCACGTGATGTAAATTTGATGCATATGTAACTAAATTTAATATGTATTTTTGTTATTAACTTAGATTTTAATTAATCAAACACAGGGTTTTTGCAATCACCAATAAGAAATCCTTAAAATATTGGTGATACAAAATTTAGGAAATAAATTTTAAATTAAAAATTTAAGATTTAAAATTACAAAATCTTATTTACGTTTTCTAATTAATTATCAAAATACAAAAAAGATGGGATAATTAAAGAAAACTCTTGGGCTGGTGAGCACCTTGCTGACTACGTCGGTGAGAATTATAAACACTATAGTGAAGATGAACGTTACAAAGACACAAAAGAAATTAAAAGACTTACATATATAATTAATAAATACTAAAAAGAGTATGTTATTGTTTAGTTAAATAAAGATATCTCCTAAATTTGAGAATTTCAACATACTCAAGTGAAGAGATAAAGCTTGACTTTTAACAATATTTACTCATGTATAATACAAATAGTAAGTTTTTCATTTTTATTTTTGATAAAATTAAAGATTGATAGTATGTGATATATTTAGATATGATTTTTTTTTATAATTTTTATTAAAATTTTAGAAAATTATAATATTTTTAAATATATATATATATATATATATATATATATATAATTTCAAATAATTGTGAAAGATATTTTGAAGATAATATTTTTTTATGAATTTTTTTATTGAAATGCTGAAAAATATCATGATATTTTCATTAATGTTTAAAACATATTAAAAATAATTTAAATTTAACTGTCATTATTAAGATTAAATTTCGTAAAATTTAAATTGTTTTAGTATTAAATTTTAAAAATATCATTTTAGGTAATTTTTTAAAAATATATAATATTTTAGTAAAACTCAATCCACTAAACTTTTTATTTCCCCTTATACAACCTATATAATAATCATTTATTGATAAAAAAAAATTTCATCCAACTATGGTAACAAATAAATAAATAACATATATATTATCAAGTGATAACAAATTTATAGAAATAAAAATGCTTTTAAAGAAAACAAGATGGCTCCGCTCACTGATATTAAAAATTAAAATATTAGACCAAAAATTATATATACACTAGTACACTAAGCGACAAAATGACGGATATAAAGAAAGATGAGCTCACACACAGCTTACTAAACTCAGCTTCACCAAATCCTCCCCTACATCCCAAAAATCCCAGCTGTTTTCCAGGCTGTTGCTTCTTCATATGAATCATATCACAATCTCAATATCAGTATCCTTTAATCCCTCGAAGCTTTATTTTCTTTGCAAAATCCTCTTATATGAAAACCCATCTCTCAAAAACAGAACGTAAAATAATACAACCCAGTACTTCTCTATTCTACTCCTCCAATTTTCACCAATATGGATCCGTGCCCTTTTGTGCGGATCATTGTTTCCGACTTGGCCCTCAAATTCCCAATATCTTCTAAACTTTCTACTTCTCCATGTTTTTGCAAAATCAAGTTTTCAAACTTCCCCACACAGCTCGGCACAATCCCTCTGTTAATCCCTCAAGATGATAATCGAAACCCACATGCCCGTTCTCGCTCCATATCCGCTTGTTTTAATCTAAATAAATCCCAAGTCGAACATCTATCCAAAAGGAAACTTCTGTTAAAGATTTCTGTTTACACTGGTCGGATTGATAGTGCTACTTGTGGGTTACAGTCTTCGAGTTTGGTGGGGAATATTTCGGTTCCTCTTGATCTGGGCTCGGCGGAATCGAAGCCCTGTGTGTTCCATAATGGTTGGGTTTCCCTTGGCGAGAATAATAAAGGCTCCCTTGCTCAATTGCATTTGAACTTTCGTTCTGAACCTGACCCGAGATTTGTTTTCCAGTTCGATGGTGAACCCGAGTGTAGTCCTCAAGTTTTTCAGGTTCAAGGTAGTATTAAACAGCCTGTTTTTACTTGCAAGTTTGGATTAAGAAGTTCCAGCGATCTCAAAGCCAGGTTTTTTTCTTCCTATATTCCTGTTTCTTTTATTTTTTATCCATTTGTTTGCTGAGAAAATTGAAAAAGAAAATACAAGAAAATCATTGAAGTCATAGTAGTATAATAGAATATTAACTTCTCGTGCATTTACTATCTTACCAATTTTAGCCTGGTTTGTTACTATTTCCAAATTGGGAAAAGTCAAAAGAATTTCAACTGGGTCATTTTTTTCCTTTTATGATTTTCGATCGAGTTAAATCAAACAATAATTTTTTTATATATCAGGTGTAATTTTTTATTAAATATAATTATATATATTTAATTATATTTATTAATAATAAAAAATTACATATAATTAAATATATTTATTAATAGTATTTATTTATCACAAAAGAATATTTCTAAATTAAAAGAAATAATAAAAACTCAAAAATCTCTACCAAAAACAAACCATTTTTTCATTCTTAATTTACCCTTGAATTTTTTTTTTGTTATAAAAAAATATATAAACAATATTTTTAGACAAAAAGAAAAATATTTTTATCAACGTAAATGCAGGAAAGATGATTAAAAGTGAAGTATTTATTGTGAAAAAGTATTATACTACTTAATTAAACCAAATTTTCAAAGCAAACGAACGCTAATCATCTGTTTTTATTGTTAAACTACAGAACAACGTCAAAACAAAGTCGCGGAAAGAGAAATTGGCTACATTCTCTCAAACCTCTAAAGGAGCAAAACACAAAGGAACGTAAAGGCTGGTCTATAACCATCCACGATCTCTCTGGTTCACCCGTGGCATTGGCCTCAATGATCACGCCATTCGTGGCATCACCCGGATCGGATTCAGTAAGCCGGTCCAATCCAGGCGCATGGCTTATTCTTCGACCGGGTGACGGCACCTGGAAACCATGGGGCCGGCTCGAGGCATGTCGGGTACGTGGAACCGGTGCTGACTCAATTGGGTATCGGTTTGAGCTAGACAGTGACACTGCTGCTGATGCCGCTACGCTAGCCAACTCAACAGTCAGTGCCTCCAATGGCGGAAAGTTTACCATTGACGTAGCCTCTGGTGGTGTTTCCCCATTCCCTGGGTTGAGCCCTCAGAGCAGCTCGGATTTTGGATCGTCGTCGTGCGAATCAAGACCCGGTTCAAGGCCGGGTTCTGGATCTGGATCGGATTTTGGATTTGGATTGGGTCAGAGTCAAGTGTCGTATAAAGGGTTTGTAATGTCGTCTGAGGTAAAGGGGATGAAGAAAGGTAGTGTTAGGCCAGAGGTGGAGGTTGGAGTTCAACACGTGTCGTGTTCTGAGGACGCGGCTGCTTTCGTGGCTTTGGCTGCCGCCGTTAATCTCAGTGTGGATGCTTGTCGTTTGTTTTCACAGAAGCTTAGGAAGGAGTTACGGCAGTAAAGATTGGGCCTGGGTTATTTTTTTTTTTTGTGTGTGATTTGAGGTTTTATTGTTTCTTTGGGTTGTTGCGGCCCAATTAGGCGTTTGGAAGGTTTATGTTCTTTTTGATCGGATAGGTACTAACAGAAAAGGGCGACAGAATATGAATGATCTTAAGTTGGGATTTTGTTTTTGGAGAGTACAATGTACAGTGAGGAATGACTAGGCATGAAATTTTTTTAGAGTATTTTTATTACAAGAAATTGTTACAGAACAATATTTTATGTGATATATATATTACATAAGGTAATTGAGGTTTTTTTTGGTTAACTTGTCATGATTTGCTAAGTAATTTGTTTTCATATAACTATCATAGTTAGTAAAAATCAGTATTATTCAGACAATATCATTAATTTAATTTTAGAAAATATGTTTATATATATATATATATTATTTGATTTTTATAATAATAGATTTAATATAAATATATTATATTTATAGATAAAATAACTACTAATATTAAATTTAATTCAATTTTAATGTAATTTATTTAATGATTTGATTTATAATTTAAAATATATCAATTATTATAGTATTTAACCTCATTGTTTTTAATTTAAATATTTAAATTTAATTATATTAAAAAATTTCTTATTTATTTATAAAGTATAAAAGTTATAATTTAAATGTAATTGATAATTATTTCATTACGAAATAATAATAATATTTAAATAATGAATAAAAAATTATTATCACAGAAATTATTTTTTATTTATATTGTACAGATGAATTATTCCGATTGGTTATTTTCTTTAATAAATAGAACATTTCAATTACTTTATTTTTTTAGTCTCATTTTTAATAATTTTGGACGAAAACTTTATATTATGAAAACGGTTAGGTTATTATACGTAGATACACATATATAATTTATAATGATCATATTTGTTAAGAATTATAATTTTTATACATATTTTTTAAATAATTTATTCTTAAATCTATATGTTATTATTTATTATTATTATTATTATTATTATTATTATTATTATTATTGAAAACGTCTTAATTTTATTTCTTATTTATTATAATTATTAAAAAAATGAATAATAAATAATTATATAATATTTTAATAAAAAAATTATATGTTAAAAAATAATCTATATTTTTTATATTAAAAAAATAAAAAATTATATATAATATGAGGTTGTAATATTAAAAAATGGTAAAAAAAGATTGTTGATTTTTATTTAATGTTTCTTATCATCTATGTTTTTTTTTCATTTATATTAAATAATATAAATTTAATTCAATTCGATTATTAAAATGACTTGATATAAATCATTTAAAAATAAAATGATTAAAATAATTTATTTTTTTAAAAAATTGACTATTAGAATATTTATATTATATTATACAATAAGAGTATTATTCATATATAATATTTTTTAATTTAAAAATATGAATATTTTTAATAAATTTAAAAATTATTTGAAAAATAGAATTTTTTTATTAATATATATATATATACATATATCTATATATACATATATGTATATTTTTAGTAAATTAAAAAATAATTTGAAAAATAGAAATATTTTTTATTAATATATATAGATACAATACATATATAATATATAAAATTGCTGATTAGGATAACGATAAAGAGGTGATTTTATTTTTTAAAGGTCTACTATTTTAAAAAAATTGTGTATTCCGTTAGCTGTCTATTTCAAATAATATACTACAGCTGTATATATATATTTTTATGATTATTATTATTGAATGCCTGGTTTAAATGATTCAATAATTTGACTCATTCTCTATAACATCTCAAATAAAATGGTGAAATATAATTGATTGATAAAATTATGCTAAATTTGTAGATTAATTAAATGATAGTTTTAAGTTAAAATAAAAAGAAATATTTAGTTTTGTATGAGTGAACTACATAAATAATTTTTAATTTTTTTAATAACTTAGTTTTCTTATTAATCTTTGATACAATTTGATATTTTGTGGTTGAATTTTCACATTTTTTTCTACTCACTTCATTTCCTTATAATTTATTTATTTTTTATTTTTTAAATTTTTACGCTCTCATCTTATTACTTTTATATATTTTTAAAGTTAAATTTTAAATTTATCTTCAATTTTAATTAAATGTGTAAAAATTAAAAAAAATAATATGATCAAATTATAATATAAAAAATGAGAGAAATTAAAAAAATAAAACTTTGTGATGAAGCTTGCTGCGAAGAACGAGAAAGAGTTTTGTGATGAGATTCACCATAAGAATGGAATTGAGGAAGGTTCTAAGGAAGTAGTTGCTCAGTGTCTAAGAGAAGAAGCTGTTAAACTTTATAATACTTTTGATACGAGGGAAGATAAATGATGAGTGATTAAAAAACACTAAAATTATCATGATTTTATACACATTAATTAATTAAAAAAATATATATTTATATGTTTTATCATATATTTATATAAATTTGTCTTTTTCGAAATCACAGGTGTTTTTATTGTTTTCAGGTATTTTCACTTAAAAACGTAACTCAAAGACTCAAAGAGGAATACTGAAAGCAATACATCACAAATATATTAATAAATAAATGGGGAAAGGTCAACAAATATGGAAAAATTGGACAAAATGGGTCAAAAATTTCAAAAAAGAGAAAATCGCGCCGCCGCGCCGAGCCCCGCACGCGTCAAAGCCCAGCCGCGCGCAGCACGCCCCACGTCCGTGCGCATCAACGTGTGCCCGTGCGCGCAGCGCCTGCCTTCCGCGCGCAGCCGCCCCCATGACGTCATGCTGACGTCATCAATGACCTCAGCAATTGCACTCCGCGTTTTCATCATTTTTTCACCCACTTTTCTCTACATCCTCACCTATAAATACCCCCCTTCTCTTCACTTCTAATCACACCTTAAAACACATTCTCTTATCTCTTTCTTTCTCTCTTTTCTTAGATTTTTTAGTTTTTCTTAGTTTTTAGCTTTTCTTAATTAGTTTCTCTTAGTTTTAGAGTTCTTCTCTTTTTGAGAAGAACTAGTTATGTTTTTGTAATTTATTTGCTTTTTGATTCAATAAATGGGAGTGCAAATTCCGCTTGGAAGTTTTCTAGCAACAGGAATAGCATCGAAGTTCTGTAAGGATTTTATTTTCTTTACAGTTATTTTTTATGCTTTATTCTTACATGTTATATTTAATTTGTCTGTGATTAAATTTAACTGTGCTGGCTATTTGTAAACATGATATAATAATAACGTTGTTATGCTTGTGAAATATTAAATAGGAAAAAACCTCTAAAATGAATTGATTTTATTTTTATTCAAGATTTTATATTAAGAATGTTAGAGAGAAATATATTATTTTTTATTACAAACTTAAATCTGAAAATTAGATTTTAAGGTTTAGTTATCCGGTCTAATTTAGAGTAGTGCTCTTTTATTTGTTGGTACAATCGCCCAGTAGTTAGAATGAAGCTCTATTTCAAAAGTTTTTATAAGAATTATTATCTGAAAATGTATTGACAACATGTTTTCAGTAGTGGTTTTAAAACTTGAAAGTTAGTACTCGGATAACTAAATTCTTAGGTTTAATTTGGACACCTTGAATAAAGTTTAAACTGTCTAACCCCACCAAAGGTGGCATTTAAATGGTTCATTTTCAATCTCTTAGAAAAAAGAATTAATTTAATTAACCAAATTAGTTATCAACCCCACCCATAGGTGTTAATTGATTTGTTTAGTTAACAAAGAATATCTAACCCCATCAAAGGTGGTATTCATATAAAAAAGAGAGAATCAATAAATATCAATTCATATCTTTAATAACCTAAATAATATGAGCAAACATAATTAACTTAATTATTATATCCATAAATACTCCACCATTATAAATGATAAAATTTGCATAAATGTTTATTGAATCTATGTTTATTTTTATGTAAGTAGATTAAAAATACAAAACCCCAAAATATCGTGACAGGATGTTTAAGATTTAATTTCGTTTTTAAAAGTTTGAATAATAAATTAAAAACCACATACATTCCTTCCTTAGATCGACCTTGGAGTATACTTATCATTTTCTACGAAATGATTCGTGCACTTGTGAGAGTTTTATAAATAGATAAAACCAAATGAAACGGTCGCACGGAATTGGGGTGCCGAGAAAGTGCGGCAACGGCTAGAATGAGGGCTTGATCCTGTGCTTTTCGCGCTCATTGTAACATGACACATGTCGGAACATGATTTGCTGAAATATTAAGTGGGACACGTGGCAGATTCTGGTTCGTGGAATAACCGGGTGCACGTGGATCGACCGCACGAGAAAAGGGGCACGCGAAGGTAGGGGACAACGGTCTGCACGGCGTTAGATGGGTGGGTCCCACGCTGCACGCCGGCCTGCGCGGCAGGTGGGCCCCACTCGGGCATCGAGCCGCGTGATAAAGAATTCCCTGCATCCATTCGCTTTGGTCGGTTGTGATCAACACGCACCAATCCTAACCATTTATGCTTTGATCGGACGGACCACGTTGTACGCGTGGATGATGACGCGTGGAATCTTCTCTCCTGCACGAATATTAAACTTTATTTAATTGTATTTTGACCCACAAATTTAATTCAAATTACATTTTAAACTTTTTTTAATTACAGTTAAGCCCTTTGCTAATATTAAATTAAAATTTTCAACTTTTAATAATTACAATTAAGCACAAATTTAATTTAAATTATATTTTCAATTTTTATAAATTGTGATTAAGAACTCTATTATTTGAAATTATATTTGTGGACATAAATTTGCCATTAAGAACGTTTTCGATACAATTTATTTAATTTTATTCAAATATATAAAAAACAGTAAATACTAATTTATTAAATTAAAATTAACTAAAAATAGAGAGAACATAGCAATTATAATTAATAAAATAGGTGAAAATAACTATATAAAATACAGTTATCAAATACATTTTTAGATAATAATTCTTATAAAAACTTTTGAAATAGAGCTTAACTCTAACTACCGGGCGATTGTACCAACAAATAAAAGAGGACTACTCTAAATTAGACCGAATAACTAAACCTTAAAATCTTATTTTCAGATTTAAGTTTGTAATGAAAAATAATATATTTCTCTCTAACATTCTTAATATAAAATCTTAAATAAAAATAAAATCAATTCATTTTAGAGGTTTTTACCTATTTAATATTTCGCAAGCATAACAACGTTATTATTATATCATGTTTACAAATAGCCAGCACAGTTAAATTTAATCACAGATAAATTAAATATAACATGTAAGAATAAAGCATAAAAAATAACTGTAAAGAAAATAAAATTTTTACAGAACTTCGATGCTATTCCCGTTGCTAGAAAACCTCCAAGCGGAATTTGCACTCCCATTTATTGAATCAAAAAGCAAATAAATTACAAAAACATAGCTAGTTCTTCTCAAAAAGAGAAGAACTCTAAAACTAAGAGAAATTAACTAAGAAAAGCTAAAAACTAAGAAAAACTAAAAAATCTAAGAAAAGAGAGAAAGAAAGAGAGAGAGAAGAGAATGTGTTTTGAGGTGTGATTAGAAGTGAATATAAAGGGGGTATTTATAGGTGAGGATGTAGAGAAAAAGTGGGTGCTGGCGCGCGCGGGGCTCGGCGCGGCGGGGCGATTTTCTCCTTTTTGACATTTTTGACCCTTTTGACCCATTTTGTCCAATTTTTTCATATTTGTTGACCTTTCCCCATTTATTTATTAATATATTTGTGATGTATTGCTTCCAGTATTCCTCTTTGAGTCTTTAAGTTACGTTTTTAAGTGAAAATACCTGAAAAACAATAAAAACACCTGTGATTTCGAAAAAGATAAATTTATATAAATATATGATAAAACATATAAATATATATATTTTTAATCAATTAATGTGCATAAAATCATGGTAATTTTAGTGATTTTTGAGCACTCATCAATAAACATTAATATCTCTTACAAGGGTTCTAAGATTCCTCGTCCTATGACGAGTTGGGTTGAGATTAAATTGAATGTTGAACTTCTAAAAGTTATTAATAGGATTGGTTATAAGAAACCTTCCCCAATTCAGATGAATGGCTTAGGTAAGACTGCTGCTTTTGTACTTCCTATGTTGACCTACATTTCTAGACTGCCTCCTATTAGTGAAGAGAATAAGGCTGAAGGGCCTTAAGTTGTTGATGACAAGAAGAATTATAGAATAACTTATATATTCAATGCTACTATGCCCCCGGTTGTGGAGCACCTTGCCAGAAAGTACTTAAGAAATCCGGTTATGGTAACCATTGGTATTGTTGGGATGGCTACCGATTTGATTACCCAGAATGTTATTATGGTCTAGAACTCTGAGAAATTTGATAGGTTACATGAACTTGGTGATAAGATTGTCATTGTTTTTGTTAATATCAAAAGGAATGCAGATTTCGTTACAAAGAATTTGGATGAGGTAGGCTATCATATGACTATTTTACATGGTGGAAAATCACAAGAGCAGAGAGAGATCAATCTTGAAGGATTTCGAACTAAGAGGTATCACAATTCTTCCCTCGTTATCCAAAACAAGAACCATTGTGAGTTTCAATGATAAAGAAGTTCAAGAACTAACTGTCAGGATTCAAAATGCTGAAATTGAAGTTGTCAAAGCATAGGTAGGTGTTGGTTCGACTACATTGTTCAAAGCATATGTTACAATCTTACCAAATCATACCTCAAACTTTATCCTTGAGGACAAGGATTCTAAAAAGGGAAAGAAATGATACGAGCATTATTGGTTGCGTAGGACTGAGCGAAGGACACACGTAGGGGTAGGCGCAAGGTGCAACGCAAGCTGGACACATGAATAAGGGGCCACTAATTCTGTTAGAAAATGTTAGAGTTAGTTAGCATAAAAGTTAGCTTAATTTCCTTATAATTCATGTGTGTGTAAGGCTATATATAACCCCTAATGAATTCAATAAAAATATCAGAATATTTACACAAATTCAACTCCTTTTTTACTCCTTTTTTTCTTCCTCTAGCTCTTTCTCTAAAATTAACTATTACACTCTCTTATCATAGTCGAAATCTAAAAAAATAATAATACGAAGATGAATACAGAACTAATAATGGTTAACCTTTGATTTAGTCACTTAAAATAATAATTAGATGGTTAAACCATATATATATATAATCTGCAACACTTCATTTGGCTCAAGTATACCATTGAATTAGTAATTTTTTTGTTTGTTCAAAAGAGCATAGAATTAGTAATTTAGGGAATAGAAATAGTTTATGTACTGATAAACACTAATCGTAGATAGAGATATGATAGTATCTCAATCTGGATGTAATATATATATTTTCTACTAGTTTCACTTTCTTTTTGTCAGCTAGAGACCTCTGCTTTTTAAGACTTCAAATTATAAGTCACAAGCTATGTCAAAGCTATTTGCATACATTGATAATTATTATGTAGTTCAGCAATTCATTGTTTCATAGAATCAAAACTGTGTGAAAAAAGAGAATTTTGGGAGAATTATGAATTTATTTGGAAAGGGTAAGCAGATCCAGCTGTAAGACATAACTAAATGTGGACCTATGTAATTGACTTTTGGTGAGCTGTAAGTGGAGGTGATCAAACATAAATTGTCAATAGCCAAACGCTATTGAGTACTTAAGTTAATTTGACGTTATACTTGACAAGAATTCATTAAGTTAATTTGACCATTTTCTGAAGCATTTAAGAAAACTGCGATTATCTATATGCAGAATCACTTTAATGGATGCATGATCATCCAGGCAAACATACTAATTACATTAACTGAAACTTTCTTCTTACAAAATTGAGATAAATGCCTGATAGATTAACCGGCTATTATAGTTATAGTAATTAGATTCATTAGTTTTTTTCTTATATAGTTTATTCAACTGGTTTTATAAAAGTGATTTTAGTTAAATAATTTTAAAAAATTACAGTTTAATTCATATAGTAAAATTTTAAGTTTTTTAAAAAAGAAAGTTTTAATATGAATATTTTTTTAAAATAAAAAAATTTAGGAATAAAAAAAACATAAAATTTATTATTTAGATATATATTTTAACTTTTTCAAAATTAGTGGATTAAATTATTATTAAAAAAACTATGAATCTAAACGTATTATTCCAAACAGTTAGTAGACTAGCTCGATTATCCATCCTACAAAATTTAAACATTACTAAATAGATTACCAATTTTAACTTTTGCAAAGAAGACTCAATCCCGATAGTTACAGTTGTTATATACTGTGAGAAATGTTAATAACACAAATTTACATATATTTTTATAATTGAATTATTTGTATCATATTACGTGATAGAATTATAAAAATAAAAATAAAAAGAATCACTTATTCATTTTTCAAAATAAAATTACAAATGTAATAACGTGGATGTAAATCAATATGTCCTTAGCATTCTTCTTGTTACTACCGTTGAAATTGTTCTCAAGTAGATCAGTTATTATACATCTCCCTTATTTTTTAATTTGTTGCTTCCGTAATATTTAATCTGCTAATAACGTCCCTCAAGACTGGAGTAATTGATCGCAGGGACTAAATTTTCAACTTACTCTAATTTATTAGGAAACAATAAATCCTAGTAAAAAATATAGTTACCCCTTTTGGTCGAATGTAAATCCTCTCCATAAAATATGCAGAAACGAAGTTGCCAAATCAACATTTACAACAAAAATATTTGTTTCAATTAACAAAGGATGCAAGTAGTAATAACATTCCATTAGCCAAAAGGAAGAAGAAGAAAGTTTTTATAGCATTCGAAGTGCCTAAAACTGGAAGTACTCTTTATAATTAACACAACATACTGAGTTAAGGTTATTTGGATACAGAAACATCTAACCCTATATCCTGTATAAACTTTTAACAAGTAACCAATATCAATGCTCAAAACTTGGCATGGCATCGTACGTTTTTGTTAACTCCACCCTAAACAGTCACCGATAGATGACGAGAAAGCAAGGAAGCAGTGGAAAAATTTATCCTAATTGTACCACCGATGGGAAATGTAACACACGATAGTAACGTAATATTATTCGTAAGTAAAGTCTACTAAACATTATCATATGAAAAATTGACACGTTAGTTTAAATGGTGATATATAATAATGCTCTGTACAGATTCCATTGATACAGCTAACTAGCCTACATTCACCAGCTATTCTTGATTCCCTTAAGATACAGATCGTTGATTCCAAAATTATAGAGAAAAAAAAAGAAAGAAAAAGAAAATGCTAATCTTACAAGGTTTGTGCACTAAGATAAAGACAGTTAAGAAAACTCAAAAGGGATTTAGAATAGACCATAAGGCCATACCACATAATCATCATTCATCTGCAGCGTCTTCATTTTCATCCCCATCTGTTTTTATCTTTGGCAATGTATCCAAATCCGACTGCATTTCTTTCTCATCTTCAGTAACATGGATGTCAGAAGAATCAATAAGGTCATGTTGGACTGCATCATCTGTCCCCTTGGTGGAGTCTGAAATCTCAACTATTCTTTTATATTCAAGCTCACTATTAGATTTGTCAATTTGAGAAGCATCAGTATCCACAATTGTGGTTGTAGCCAAGTTGTTATCCTCTGTTTCAACTGTTCCATTCAATTTTAGGCTCTTTCTTGCATCTTCAGCATCGGTTGCATCTGAGGATTTTCCCAAGGTTGCATTTTCATGATCAAAATCAGTGGAAAACGTAGAATTGAAGTCAGAAGCTATGTTAGAGTTATTGGTATGTTCCAAAAGTGAGGTTTCAACTTTCATGTCTTCCACAGTAGTTGCACCATCTACAGTTGCATTTTGGGTAGGAATAGAATGAGGTCCGGGAGCTAAACCAAATTTTCGGGATGAATCAGAGGCCTTAGTGCTAGACTCTGTCAAGTTATTGCTCACTGCAATACTTCCCATTATTGAATTATCGCCTTCTGTTTGATTGTTAGAATGCACCAAAACTTGACTGTTCTCAAATATTGATGAACTACTGTCAACTTTCTGTTCTCCAGCACTCACTCTCAAGGAAGTTCCATTATGAGCAATTTCACCTTCTCCAACCACTGATACTGATGTGTTTTCATTTCTATTATCACCTTTGGTGGTATTAATTTTGTACTCATTTTGGAGAACATTGAATTCTGAGTTTTCTGAATTAATTTTCTCAGCTTCAGTGCTTATTACTTGGGTATCATGGACATCATGGGTCACTGCACTAGATGCATCGTCCCCTTTGTAATGTTTCTCCCTTGCCTCATGAGAATCCTGAGAATCATCATCATTATCCTGATGCTCAGATGAATTTTCCTTTTCTACTTGAGTCTCTCTATCAACATTTGAATTTGCTTTGCTCTCCTTCCCATCAATCCCCTCTTCAAACTCTTTTTCTTCATCAATGAATTCCTCATCACGGTCAGGTTCCTGCTCTTTTCTTTCTTGGTCATTTTCATCTATTTCATCATCACCACCACTTCTTCCTCCATCTTCTGCATCTGCATCTTCATCCTTGTTTTCTTCTTCTTCATCATCATCATCTTGCTCTTCAGTTTCATGCCTGTTTCCTTCATCTTCTCGTTCTTCTTCTTCTTCTTCTTCTTCTTGCTTGCTTCCTTCATCTTCTAGCTCTTCTTCTCCATGCTTGTTATCTTCATATTCTCGTTCTTCTTCTCGATGCTTTTCTTCCTCCTCTTCTTCTACACGCTTCTCACTTTTAGAATTATCCCCACGAGGATAAAGGTCCTTCCTCCCAAGTTTGGGAATTTCATCCTCACTCATCTTTCTCATCGAGCTTTTTACATCATTTCCATCAAATTCCTTTTTCTTATCATGAGAATGTTTGACTTGATAGACTAACCAAAAGCAGATTCCAAGAAGCAGGCAAATCTGTAAAATGTGCTTCACCTTGATTCCTTTAGATCTATTATTTCTACCTGGTAACCGCTTCAACATGATGAAGGTTCAAAATCTCCAACCTTAATTTTAGATAATTTTATGCAAATAGCATGAGCCAGAAGTCTGCCAATAATTCAAAATTTAACACATGATAATTTAAAAGCATTACTAAAACCATTCCAAACGTAGTCTACAAAATTTTATTGTTTATGTTGCATTTACATTAATAAATAATTTAACTGTACTGACTACATTCTGACCATTTCTGGAACAGAAACACAGTTAATCTTCAGCGTCCTTTAAAATAGGCAAACATTTCTAAAATTTTTATAGTAACTCAACATTAGCAAACGAAAAAAAAATGCAGATACCAACCCAAAGGAAAAGTTTATATATATCTCATATTTGAAATGAATTTCAAATGATGTGGTACACTATTATTGATAATTATAATTTAACACACTTAACTAAATCCAATGAGAAATTATCGAAAAGGAAATTCAAGTTTTTTTTTAAATTTTAATATAGAAAAGAAACATTGATGCAGTTCAATAAAGAAAGAAATGGTACAAATGTGAACCAGCAGTCCAACCAAGCAGTAAAGGCAGTAGATAAGAATTAGGAAGCAAAACAGAAAGAAAGCTAAAAAAGATAGGACTAACAGAAATCCGAAAAACCTAAATAACATTCTGAAAATTGAGAAGAGTATGAAATCCAGAGACCCCTTCTAAAATCCCACAATCAGACACAAACCTACTCAAGAAAACAACTAAAGTGATCAAACCCAATAGATTTTCAACTGATAACAATCTGTTCTCTTTTTTAAATTTATAATCAAAACCCATCTTTCAAAACAGTAGATTGTAAGTGAAAATCGGCTCTTTCAACACGAAGACACTGTAAAGTGGATATTCACATGAAAATAACCATATTACACAAAGCCGAATTTAGGAACAGAGTGATCCATTCATTGAAAGCCTAATGCATAAAGTAAAAAGAAAAGGGCGAGAAAGCAATATACCTGAAGAACTCCAGAGGTCAGATGCGTTGAAGAAACCACAAAGCTCCCAAAACAAATTTGTTTTGGTTTAGTGGGGTGTCAAGGAGTTTTCAATTTCGTTTCTCTGAGTGAAACTGAGACTGAGACAGAACTCCGACAAAAATAAATATTCGATTTCTCAAAAAAAAAAAAAAAATTCTAATTCTTCGTACGTTTTAATTTATGACTACATGTATTAGATAATTTTTTAAAAATATACAAAATATTTAAATCACTACAATTATATTTAAAATATATAAGTTAAAAAATATTTAAAAATTAAATGTCATTATTTACGTGCATTATATATATTTTTATTATGATAGAATAATAATTTCAGGTCGGACGGTTTAAAAAAAAAGAAAAAGAAAATGATAGGTAGTTAATTCGGTGGTTCGCCTGGATAAGAGATGGCACGAGGAGCAGTTTCCACCGCAATGATGAGCTGGACGAAAGTCATCTTCTCGGACCGCATCAGATTCATTGATGGTAAATTGTCTAAATATTCTTCAACTCTTCATTTTTTTCTGGCAACTAAAAAGAAAAGCGTTCCTTATTTTACTAAAACCATTATTTTATTTTTAATATCTTTTTTAATCTACAGTTTTTGATATTATATTTTAATAGTATTCTATTTAAAAATATATATATTAATTTATTATTCAATTTAAATTTTTTTATAACTATAATAATATATAAGTAATATTCAAAAATTATTTTAAAATAACTAACTAATTAAATGAAATTTAAAGAATATTTTTAGACAATAAATATCTTCTTTATATCACAGTATATTGTTACACATAAAAAATTCTAATTAAATAATAAATTATATTAAATTTATATATTTTCAAAAAACAATTACAGTACTACAATTAACTCCATAGTATAAAAAATTATAATATTATTAAAATAAAAAACCTAACAAAAATACTCTACTCGATTAGGATACGAGAGTGTTTCAAATTTGAATTAACTACCTACCATTTTCTTTATTCTTTTTTTTTAACTGAAATACTCAATAAAAGGTACGTGTAACTCACTATCTTATTTTTATCAAAGAAGTTAATGTCAATTAATTTATTAATATTTTTTTAATTCTTATATATTTTAAATATAATTATATCGATTTAAATATTTTAAATATTTTTAAAAATTATTTATTATGAATATAAAATATAATTAATCTTTTTTTTTCTTATTTTCTTAGGTTTTTACCTTTTTTTTTTCCAAAAGTTGTAAACTAATTTTTTTTCATTTGATAAACTTGTAAATTATTACTTGGCCCGTATTGTGGATATTTGCTCAAAATTATTTTTTACTTTTTTCAAATATTAACAAATTTAGGTGTATGATAAGAGAAATCACCAATTCTATCACTTTCAAAAGGGTGCTTAAAGTGTTATTTGTATGGTGTTGTGGTGGTATGATTCACTTATTTTTTTTTATTTTAAACTATAATTTTAAGGTACATAAAAATATAATTTAATTTTAAAAAAAATACTTAAATTAAAAAATAAAAATAAAAATTGCATGTGATAAATCAATTTCTTGGTGTAAGCAAAAAAAATTATGATAAATTATTATGAAATAAGTAGAATAACATAAAGAGTTTGCTGTGTAAATACATTTTTATATTTTTTATATCAATAAATAATAAAATAACTATATAATAAATATATTTAATATGAATAATTATTTTGCATAATGTTATTATTTTTATTACATTAAAAGTGAAAAGTCATATAATTAAGGATTACATATTTAACGAGTTTTCGATGGATTCACTTATAATATATTCATATAAAACCATAATATTTGGTAAACGATCGTATCTTTTTTGTTAATTTTTTACACCAATAAATAATCAAAATATCTATATAATAAATGCATATTGTCTACGTTTTTTATTTTTATATCAATAAATACTAAAATATCCATATAAGAAATATATTTTTATGAATAATTATTTTATATAATATAATTATTTTTATTACATTAATGATGACAATTCGTATAGTTAATGATTATTTATTTAATAAGCATTTAATCAGCTTACTTATGAACATATTATATTTTTATTGAACTAATAATTTTCATTTCAAGATCATATTATACCTCATATCAATTAAAAAAATAATCATATAATATAAATTATTTTTAAATAAAAAATATTTATTAAATTTAATATAAATCATGTCTATCATTAATGTAAGATTAAATTTTTAGATAATGAAAATATTAATTGAATAAATTTATATATTATTTATTATATTTAATTAATTTATTAAATAAAATTATGTAATTGTTAACAAATTACTCATATTTATATTATATATAGATTTATTGTTCATAAAATAGTTATTACTATATATTTTAACATTAATTTATTAATTATAATAAAAATGACTTAATTATTTTTTTTATTTTTTTATAAAATAATAAATTTGAAATAATTATTATTATTATTCAATAATTAATATTATTATATATTTATCAAATTTAAATCATCAATTTCTACGTCTATATAGATCAAAAACTAATATTTTTAAAAATAAATAATTATTCTATTTTTAACCTCAAATAAAAAAATTATTTTGCATACATATTTAAAAATAACTTTAATTGTATATCATACGTAACTTCTTCGTAAATAAATTTTTATTTTTAAGCTATTTTTGAGCATTATATATTTTTTTTATAGAACTTAAAAAAAATATTTTTTCATGTTCAAAAATATAATATATATAAATTTTTTACATATATAAAAGTAAAAAATATATGTTTTTTTATATAGGGTTAAAAGTAAAAATATATAAAGAATTGATTATATAAAAATTAGAGTAATTTTTTCCTTCTAATTTTTATATAAGTTACTTATTTCCATAGTTTTAATTTTAATTCCTTTAAAAAACATATGCTTTTTACACTATATAAAAAAAATTGTATATTGTATTTGAACATGCAGAAAACATATATTTTTACATTACACAAAAAAATGTGTACTACATGTTATATTTTTTTTTCCAGATTTACATGTGTATTGCATAAATTTGTGATAAATCACAAATATGTACCATAATATTATTATAAATATAATTGAACCTACGTAATTATATTAAATAAAAAATTATTATCTCAATTATAATTATAATATATATTGTTACACTTATTGAATAGGCTCTGAACTATTGAATGTCATTTACATAAAATGACCACATGACGTGTAGGATAGTTGGTACTAAACTACGTAATTATATTCAATGGGAAATTATTACCTTTTATAATTATAATATATAAAAGTATTTAATTATAATATACTTGTTGATAGTTAATTTATGCAAGAGGTACACCGCGCATGTACAATAGTTGGTACTTTAATTCATTAAAGTATATATTTAAGGTTATGAGATCAAACACCGTTAAATAATTGTGTGTGAAACTTGATTTTGATAAAAAAAAATTAGTTAAGATTAAATTAATAAATGTCTTACACAATTTAAAATATTTGTATAAGTTTATCTCTTAATTTTGAGATGTGATAAATTTATTATTAAATTTTTTATAAATATTACAAATTTATCAATATCGTTATATTTTAACGATAAATTTATCTAACTAATAAGGAATTCAATTTTAGATTTATGATACTAGTAAAAAGTTTGAATATATATTTGTATCATTAATAATAAATTTATGATAAATTTGTAATAAAAATGATATATTTATAACATTGATAAAAAATTTGATAATATATTTATCACGTTATTTAATAGATTCTTATAAATAATTTTAATTTGATGGGATATTTATTAGTTTATATTTATATTATGTAAATTAATTATTTTTATTAAGTAAGAAAAATATATTTGTGTGGTATTCAATTATAACTTTTCAGAGGACCGTACGCGCTTGTTAGTCATAAGCCATAAGATTCGTGCTATAGCATTGTTCATGTTACAAAATATGTATGGTGGAACTTTCCATGTGTTAATTAATTGATGAATCATTCTATTTAACACAGGTTGAAGTAAGTTCACGGCTTCATGAATTTTTGTTAATGTAGATATGAGATTCTTTTCGATTGAAAGCCCCTTTTAATTGTAGTGTCATCTTTCCATGGCTCCTTAATTTTGTGTGGTGCATTAAAATCCCCAATTGCTCTAAATTATTCACTTAATTGGAAGGCAATTCATAACATATTACTTGCACAAGCTGCATATTTGACTTGAAAAAATGTATTAATATTGAGAATTTACTATCCATCTGACAAGGATTATGAGTCAAAAATGCAAGTTTTGGTTCACAATAAATTGTCTTTGAATGTGTGGAATCTTGGTGGTTTAATGCTAGTGTCTTAGTATAAAAGAAATGTATTAAAAATAAAGAGAATTGATATTTTGAAAGTAAAAAAGATTAATGTTAAAATAATTTAAAATTTATACAATTTAGTGATTAATTATTTTTAAAAATAAATTTTTTGTTAAAATATCTCTAATAGTAAGATTACATAAAACAAAATAGTATTTTTTATCAATTTTAAAAATTTACATGTGGAAAAGAAAATGGTGTCTGAATAACCCATCCCATTCAAATCACATGACTAAGATTTACATTTAAGGCTTTATTAGTTAATTACTATCAGCTTGCTTTTGAAGACACTCCATCAGCACAATAACAACTTTTAATGATATTTTTTATCGAACAATTTTAATGATTAAAAAAGGATTAAAGCTAACTACTGTAATCACTTCCTCTCCTTTTAGCGAGGGAAAAAAAAAATTTCCTCTCCCAGTCTTTGTGGGGGCGGTAGCTATTTTAGTAAATAAAATACTTTTAAGTCAAAATTAAATTATTTAATATTATTTAAATATTAAAATTTTATAAATTTTTCTCTTTATTATATTAAATTCCCTTTATATTTTAACCATAATATCTTTACTAATGTTTTTAGATAATTATATTGTTTTTAGATAATTATATTGGTAACAATATATTATTAAATAATAATTATCTTTACTAATGTTATATATGACTAGATAATAATATTTGTAACAATATATTATTGAATAATAATTAACTAACAATTTGTTATAGAATAATGATTAATGATTATTAATGTAAGGCAAATCTATTTTTTCAAAGTATATTACGTGCGACATAATTTATTACTATACAGTTGTTTCTTACTCATTAACAGTAGTGAACTTGGACCGCTGGTTATAAAATAATTAATTAATTTTAATTCTAAAATAAAAGATAAATCTAACTCGTGCCACTGCCAATCACAGAAAAAAAAAACTTTTAAAATATTAAAAATAATATTTTTAAAATTTATAATTATAAAAATAATAAATTTATACCTAGATAGTATGTTTTTATCATTAAAAATATAAAATATTATTTTATATTATGATCTAAATATTTTAAATTAAATTATAATTATTTAAAATATAATTTAATGATATTTTATCAATAGTATTAAATATTATTATTTTTATTATAAATTTTATAAATATTATAAAAAATTTTAAAAACTTCTCATAACTTGTTTTGTCAGAAACTTTTATCATGGCCAAGTCATATATTAAGAAAAGCACAAAAGAAAAGATGATGCAAGAGAAAGCCAACACTCTTTTTTTTTTTGGTCAGAAGAAAAAAAAGCCTAATATATGATTATATACATAACATTGTTTTTATAGTTTAATTATAGTACACGTTTCATAATGATTTATAATTTATAATTAAATATATTATTTTATAATTTTACGATTTTTACTTATTTTATACCTATTTGATAATAACTTTTACTAGGTAAATTTTAAGAAAAAAATTAAAAATTATGAACAAATTATTTGATAATATTTTATATTTTTTAAAAACATAAAATATTCTTTAAATTTTTTAAAAATAAAAAATGATAATATTTTATTAACAATTAAATATTTTAAATTTTTAATCATTTTTTTAATATTTAAACATACAAAAGTCACAAGGTTTGGTTTAATTTCTGAAAAAAATATGATAAAAATAATAAAAAATCAAAAATTTAATATAAAATAAATATATTTTTAAAATTTTTTATGAATCAATCCATACTTTATTAGTGATTCAAAATCAAAAAATATTTTCAAACATATTTATTAAAAAATCACTTAAAAAATAAAAATTACTAATTAAAATTGTTATCGTTATATTTCCGATAAAGGATAATATGTAACAAACCCCAAGAAATTAATTGGTTTTAATATATAGAAGATGCTAACAAAGCATTTGTTTGCTTCCCAATAAAGATATTCTAGCAGCTCAAATTAACAAAACTAATTAACCTTCCTTGTATTTCACATTATCTCTTTGATCATTTGGTTTCACATTTTCATCATATCTAGACCAACTTTAATTCCCATGCAATACCTTAATTTATATATAGCTTCTCAGTTCAACTTCTCTTACTGCACATAGCTAGCTATAGCACCATGGACTACTCTTACATGAGAAACATAATCTTCATTGGACTTGTTTCATTATTGTTCAAATGGACTCAAACTACTCAAGGCTCAGTTGTTTCAACAGGGAACTTCTACAATGATTTCTTTGTCACATGGTCTCCTAACCATATAAACACTTCTTCTGATGGCAAGTCAAGAAGCTTGAAGCTTGACCAATATTCTGGTACATCGATCTATATATGATTTAAATTTTATGCAATTAATTCTACAAAATATAATTTCATTTGGTTTTTATATAATCATATATTTACATGATTTCATTTTTAATTACTCTAAAAAAAATATGTTTTTACATTATTAAAAAAAGAACATGTGCATCGATCACGTGAAAAAGTGTTAAAAATGAAATTTCATTTGTAAAAAGGATTTAATGGAAAATTGATGAACTAATATAATTGGAACTCAAATTGAGTTTTTAGACTAATTTTTCTAATTTGGGTCATTTTTATTTTTTGTTTTATATACAGGATCTGGTTTTGTTTCAAATAAGATGTTCTTGTTTGGACAATTTGACATGCAAATTAAGCTAATACCTGGTGATTCAGCCGGAACAGTTGTAGCCTATTATGTAAGCTAGCTGTGATTTTTCTTCTTGTTATGTTTGTAGGTCATTAATTGTATTTAGAGTTCATAATTAATTTTGGTAAAATTATTAACAATGCAGCTTTCTTCTGATCAACTTAATCGTGATGAGTTAGATTTTGAGTTCCTTGGAAATGTGAAGGGTCAACCATATATTCTTCAAACAAATATTTTTGCAGATGGGTTGGGCAACCGTGAGGAAAGAATCAAGCTTTGGTTTGATCCAACAAAAGACTTCCATACATATTCCATTTTTTGGAACCTTTATCAAATAGTGTAAGCCCTTTATTATTATTCCTTTTCAAAATTTAATTAATTACATTAATTCCTCATATTTTAGTCGAGTAAGCAAAGATGTTTACGGTTGGTATTGTAGTTTGGTGGATATATACAAGTTTCTTTCTCTAACTTTATGTTATGATATAAGACAACTAGTCTTGTTTGATCTTAAAAATTTCTTTTTATACATAAAGTTAGGATTATTTCGATTGTATTATTGTGACGATTTTCACTTTTTTTTTTCGGACAAAATAATTAAGTAGTTTGTTCACACATATATATATTATTTTGAGAAAAATTATTATAGAGTTGCTCTAAAGTTTTCAAAAATTACAAAATGTATCTCAAATTTAAAAATAAGCAATCACATCCTCTTAAATTTAAGATATAAACAATCATATCTTCTAAATGTATATTATTATAATTTTCACCTATAAACTCACGAAACTTGTTTTTATTTATTTATTTTTTAAAATTCCTCACTTGAAACAACCTAAAATGTCAAGACCAAAACTGATAGGAAAAATAGTAACTTAAGTCCACTACATTTAATGAAAATATATTTTAGTTTTATAAATTTTAGATATGGAAAATAGTAACTTAAGTCCACTACATTTAATGAAAATATACTTTAGTTTTATAAATTTTAGATATGAAAACACAAGTTTAAAAAAGGTAATAGGAACATATTATCTTTACAAAGAGTGAAATAATAAAAAATAAAATTGTACAATCTTTTTTTTGTAAAGGTAGTAAAATTATGTTATTCTACTTAATAAGTATGAGTCTAAAATGTACGTTAATTATTTAGGCAAACTTTTATCCAAAAATAATATATATGATTATTATTATTTTTTATTTAGTATGATATTTTTTGCAATCAAATTTTTTATTATTCATGCTTTTGTGTTGTTGTGATTAGGTTCATGGTGGATTGGGTACCCATAAGAGTGTACATAAACCATGCAAAAAAAGGTGTGGCATTTCCGAGGAGGCAGCCCATGAACATAAAAGCAAGCATTTGGAATGGTGAAAGTTGGGCAACAAGAGGTGGACGTGACAAAATTGATTGGTCAAAGGCTCCTTTTATTACTTCATTTAGAAATTACAAGATCGATGCTTGTGTTTGGAACGGTAATCCAAGATATTGTAGAGCAGCTACTTCTACTAATTGGTGGAACAAGGAAAGATTTAGCACCCTAACATCATTTCAAAGAAGGTTGCTCAAATGGGTCAGAATATACCACTTGATTTATGACTATTGCAAAGATAACCAAAGGTTCCATAACACTCTCCCTAAAGAGTGTTCCCTCCCAAAGTACTGATTTATATATCGCTTATTTGGATAGAGGAAAAAAGAGAGAGTTGTTTTATATTTTCCTTTTTTATTTTTTCAGTTTATTTTTTTATAGATCTTTCCTATAATCATTTTCTCTTAATTTCATATTTTCATTTGGATTTTATTTACCTAATAATGACTTACCTATAGATCTTTGGATGTTTTGTAAGGCTATTTAAGAATATTTTATTATAGTGTAATGATAAATGCTTTTTATGTACGATGTGAGTTTGAATTCTGTCAATGTATAAGTGTGTGTGGGTGTGCTAGTGTGTAATTGTTATTAAAAAAATAAATAAAAATTCATTTTATGTATTAGTACAATAATGACGACACTTCTCAAGAACGTGCAACAATTACCAATGAATTTGTGATCAATACCATGTAATTTATTTAGATACATAGAAGTTGTTAGACTATTTAATGACACTATACATCTTAATATGATTGTAACTAAATAACAGAATTATAATTGCGTATAATGTAAAGATATATTATGTCTGCATTACATCTCTTATATAAAATATTGATGTATCGTAGCTTTGTTAAAAAATCATTTATTAAATAAATATAGTTGATTTGTGAATTTTAAAATGTTATCAGAGTTTAAAGATTCTTAGAGATGTAAGTATAAATTTCATTAACTTCCGAATAAATAAATTTTTTGTCATAATCATTTTGGCTCTCTAAAGATGCAGAGTTAGATCGGTTCTATCAACAAAATTTCTTTCAGAGAAAAGATTCAATAAAAAGAAATTTCAATTCCACTAACTTGATTCCTCACATACATCCTAGTTCGAACTCCAATTCTATGTAATAATCTATGAATTTGAAGTTCAAGGCAATGATTAGTGACGATGAGTGCTTGATATTGATGTCCCTTTCTCTCTATTGTTCTCTGAGTCTCCAAAGAAGAACTATAAGAATCTTGTTGTCGTTGTCAATGGTAAAGAGGACAATCTATCTACTATTGTTGAAAATGAGTCTCCCAAGAATAACAACAAAAATATTGTTGTCGTTGTAAATGGCATTGGAGTGAAACCTCTAAAAGATTCTAATAACTTTTTTCGAGATCCAAGAAAAGTTGATATTTTCGATCCATATATGAGTTTATTTATGAGCGTGATAATTTCAATTATTTTTAGTTTTTCTTTGTTGATGGTGATAGGGTTCTTGATTTTGTTTCTTTTACCCAAGTCATGCATTTGGTGGTTCAAGCTGGCATGAGCTACTAAATGGATAATTCAAGTTCCTATATGAATCTTCTTGAAGTATGTATGAACGGTTTTGGTAGATGATTTGAGATAGGATACTCTAGCATCATTGAAGAAAAATGGGTCCTTTATGATTCATCATATTAAATCTATTCTACATTTCTACTCTATATTGGAAAAATAGCATCTTTGTTATTGGATCTAGTTTAGAACAACTAATTTAACAGTTTGGCGAAAAGATGAAACAAGTGCCTTACAAACACATTTATCATTCAGATTGTATACTTCATTGGTTGGAATTGTATAATTCTTTTTATATGGTTTTTATGAGTTACCCACCAATGATCTAAATTATAATAAGAGAACTTGTGACAATCAAAATCATTTGGTTGGTGTGTTTGATTCCTCTAGTAGTGATGATAATGGTGGAAATAATCCTAGCTAGTGTGTTTATTATCTCTTCAGTCTATTGGATATGATTTTTTCTTTAGATCACTCGTTGAGATAAAAGGATTTATGAATTGGGTTATCTTCATTTTTCTACCTAGGTTTTGGATGGATATTGGATAAGGGATTACATTACTGGCCTCTGTGTACATTTTTTGTCTTATTGTGTATTTTTTTTGTTTGTTGGCTATCTATCTGTATCATAGTGTGGGCATTTTGTTTATTATTCTTCATTTGATTATTTGAAAATGTTGATAAAGAATTTGAGTGTATATTGTCTCGTATAGAGATGGTGTTTATCCAGTGGTTATGCCCACTTTTATGGATGTATGGTCACCACAACTACAAATGTCTGAGCATTGTTATGTTTGAAACTTGGTTTTTGTGTTGAGTGTTTGTATTTCCATTTTTAGAATATGAGGTTATGGTTTTAGAGTGTTGTCTCTATTCTCCATACGAGTGTTTCATTGCCAATGATGTTCATTGATACAAAAGGCTCTATTTGAGAATAATATTGTTGTGTTTTAGTTTTTTGTAGAGTTCGATCAATGATATATCTCTACCAATGCAACTTGTTTTTTCCTAACTTCAAGAGCGCGAATCATTTTTAGTGTAAAATGATTTTGGATGTTACCCACATTTTTAAGTGTGAATTAAGTTTTTTTTTCATTTTTCAAACTAATGATTGTGTCAGATTCATTAGTTTGAGAGGGCTATTAGATCATATAATAATTCTGTGTATTTTAATGTAGTGTATAAGTATTGTACAACTAAATAACAAAATTATAATTGTGTATAATGTAGAGATGTATTGTGTGTGCATTACATATCTTATATAAGATATTGATGTATTGTAGCTTTTTTTTAAGAACTCGTTCGATAACAAATATAATTGATTTGTGAATTTTAAAAGAAGGTATGGATTCGAGTTCATGTTTAGATTGTGTATTTATTAGAAAAAGAATTTGTAACGGTTGAATTGAGCTCGTATGAACACACCTCACAATTTGATCTATTTGTAAAATTTTCAACCGCAACCAATGCAATGACTAAGTGTCTTCCCCTCCTCTCTCTCTCTCTCTCGAAAGGGGCTTTGTTTTATTTTATTCTTAACTTAATTGCTTCCTTGGTTTTCAATTTTTAATTTTCTTCGCATCACAAGTCACCATCTATGATTTAAAATATAGATAGGTCTTAATTCAAGGACTTAGTTCTTTGGGTTTGTTTGTTTGTTTTCCTCTTATGGAAAAAACTTTTGTTTATTTTATATTATTCTTTATTGTTATTTTAATCTTCTAAATGCATTAACCAAGTAGGATTAAATAATAATACATTTTAGTTATTAGGACCGTTTTGAATTTGCAGCAAAATAAGAAGAAAAAAACTTAAATGTCCGTTTAATAAAACAAAGCGTTTCCTAAATTAATTTTCTACTTAAAACCAAAGATTTTTACACTGATCGATTTCACAGTAACATTATTAAACCAAAATAAAAATATATTTGACACTAACATTGTTTATCTCTCTTTCCCATTCACCTTCATGGCAATTTCGAGATCAACAACCACTGTTCATCTGGCTCTCTCTGTCATTTTTATCTTAACAGTATTTTCTTTCGGCAAACTACATTAAGGTTAGTAAATTAATTACTAAACAGTTTTATTTATAATATTTGAAAAATTAAATGAATCTGTGTATCATATATATATGCTACTGATTCCTTGATTTTGCAATTTTGTACTTGCTGTGACTTGTCTCAATTAATTAATTAAATATGTAAATGTTATGAATAACAGGCATAAATTGTGATGAAAGCAACACTGGAATTATAAGCATAAAGCAAATGAATGATATTGATAGTAGTTTAAGATCCGAGCAGAGTGACATAAATATTCGAATTTGTGAAGCACGTACGCCAATGTTATAACGAAGCAGAAGATGGTGATGATCGGTATTTCATATGATTGTTGGTATTGTAATGTGAAATTCTCACTATGCTTTAAGACTTGCTACTTAAGTGAGTGGTCTTGTCTACAGTTTTGCAAGTTATAATTCTACAATTATGATCACACATTCATCTTATAATATTTAATAATTTAATTCTCTCGTTTTTAAAAATAAAATATACCATTTTGGTACACTATAAGTGTGATATATCGTTATCAATTTCATGAACAATGAGAGACGCTATGAATTTTTAACGGAGAAAACTTTTAACATATTGTTTCATTGGTTGTGATCAGTGTAGAAAAAATATATTATGATTTTGTATATGGTAGAAATAACAAAAGTAGTGATTGCAAGTAATATATATATAAAAAAAAATATGATTTTGTATACTGTGGAAATAACAAAAGCAAAAGTAGTTGTTGTATGTAATATATCTTCTTCTTCTTATATGATACGAGGGTGATTGTGAAGCATTTGGGACATTCTTCTATGGTACGAGGGTTTCTTCCTCTTATATGGTACGAAGGTGTTTGGATGTATGCCACGTCTTAGTACGAAGCATTTGCCATTGGCTTTACTTTAGGAAATAGGTTCACATGTTTTGTGGTTTTTTTATTACTTTGTTTCAGAGATAAGTACCGGATTAAAATTTCATTTTTTTATTAATTTACATCTAATTCGATTCAAATCATATTAAAAAAAAATTAATTCAAATACGTAATTAATCTTAATTTGATAATATAATATTGATGTTAAAATTATAAATAAATTATTATTATATATAAAATATTGTACACGTAATATTTAAATATTAAATTGGTACATCTCTAACAAAAAATTATTTTTTATATTAACAATTAAAAAAATTAAAAAAAATATGAAGTGTTCTTGGACAACTATTACATTATTATAGAGATTTAACATTTGTTTTTTTCTTAATATAAATAATAATTTAATATAATTATGATATGTATAATATTTAAATATAACATATTATAAAATAAAATATGTATTTATTTATAATTTTAATAGGAATCGAATTAGATTGTTTTGAATTATAATAGCAAAGTCACTTGCATCACACATGACTTCAAAAGGTTGACTTCAATCAGATACAGTCATTATTGGTGCTTAAATTAGTTTTTCCTTGATTGCATTGAAGGCTCGTAAACAAATATCATCAAAGTTAAATGTAGAATTTTTTTCAAAAAAATTACATAAAGGTTTAGAAATTTTAAATTTTTTTCAAAAAGATTACATAAAGGTTTAGAAATTTTAGAAAAATCTTTTGTAAATCTTCTATAAAATCCTATATGTCCCAAAAAGCTTTTGTTTCCTTTCACATTCATTGTATGTGGTAGTTTTTCTATGATTGTAATTTTAGCTCGATCAACTACAATTCCTTTATATGACACTCTAAGGCCAAGCATGATCTTTCTTTAACCATGAAATTACACTTCTTTCAGTTTAGGATAAGGTTTTTATCTTCAAATCTTTGCAAAACAAGAGCTAAATTATGCAAACAATGATCAAAAGATGTACCAAAAATTGAAAAGTCATAAATTAAAATTTTCATTATATCTTTCACTATATCAGAAAAAATAGACATAATGTAATGTTGAAATGTTACTGGGATATTGCACAATCCAAAGAGCATTCTTCTAAAAGCAAATGTTCTGTAGAAGCATGTGAATGTAGTTTTCTTCTGATTTTTTGGGATTATGAAAATCTGGTTATACTGTAAATAATCATCTAAGAAGCAATAATAAGGATATCCAACCAATCGCTCAAACATTTGATCAATGAATGGAAGTGGAAAATGATCATTCCTTGTTGCTTTGTTCAACTTGCGATAATTCATACATACACACCAACTCGTGATTATTCTTGTAGGAATAAGCTCATTGTTTTCATTTTTCACCACCATTATTCCACCATTTTTTGGTACAACTTGCATTAGACTTATCCATGAATTGTCTAAAGTAGCATAAATAATTCCAACATTGAAGAGCTTCAAAATTTTAGCTCTCACAACTTCCTTCATTGTTAGAATTAATCTTTTTTGTGACTCAAATAATGGTTTGTAAATTTCCTTCATTGTTAGAATTATCCCAAAGCTATTCTATACTCCCTTAACACACACAATAAATTTTCCTCTTCTTCGGGTGTAAGTGATGCCATAATAATCACTAAAAAGATGGAACTATCACCCAAGAATGCATAGTGAAGATACTGAGGCAATTACTTCAATTTTGGAGTTGTAGTTTGGTGCACTTTTTCTATAGAGATTACAGAATCTGTCTTTACTACCATTGACTTTAACCTCTCCACTTATTTGCTAAATGATGTAACCTACTGTAATGCTTACAAGGTATTTATAGTTGTGAAATTCTTCACATAAAAAGGTAAATCAGATTCACAAACAACAGTGTTATTAAAATCATAAGCATGAGATGAAGTAGTGATATATCGTTCTAGGTGATCGGCCAACGTATCCTCTTGAAAGGCTTTTACTACACATTGCTCAATGACATCTATCCGAAAGTAAATGCTTGAATCTTCTAGAAATCTCATGGTTTCGTAGATGTTGAACATAACTTCTTTCTTGTTCACTTTCATTAATGTTAACTCACCCTTTTGAAAATCCATTAAAGCCCTTCTTGTAACCATGAATGATCATCCAAGAATTAGTGGGACATATTGGTCTTCATTCATATCTAACATCACAAAACCAGTAGGAAAAATAAATGTATCCATCTTTACCAATACATCTTCTATGATTTCAAGTGGATACTTAATGGATCTGTTTGCTAGTTACAAAGAAATTATTGTTTGTTTCATCTCTTCAAGTCCCAATTTCCTATAAACAAAAATTAGCATAAGATTAATGCTAGCATCAAGATCACATTGATATTATAACTTATTTATGAATTATTATCATGTATAAAATACAATATATATATTATTTAAATTTTAAATTGATACATCTCTAATAAAATTTAATATTTATAATTGCCGCTAAGAGAACTAAAATAATAAGAAATATATTTGACAACTTATTAAATTATTATAGAGATTTAACATTTATATTTATTTCTTAAACTAAAATAATAATTTAATATAATTATGATATGTATACATTTAAATATAACAAATTATGAAATAAAATATGCATTTGTTTATAATTATTTTAATAGTAATTTGATTCGTATTGAATTACAAAGGATTATAAAATCTATTAATCTAAATCCAATCTAAATACAAATGGATTGTATACTTTTCGATCTGATTCAATCCAATTTGAATACAAATGGATTGTATGCTTTTCAATCTGATTCAATCCAATCTAATCTGAATATAATAAATTGATCGAATTATTTGGTTACCTATACTCCCAACTAAAATGAAAAAATTATACCTAATACACAAAATACTCCAAGTTTCCAATGTTGTCCTTCCTACTCCATCTTCTAATATTTCATAACTTCTCTAAGTTGAAAAGTCATTTTTAAATTATCTTTTAAATAATGAAAGAAATATAATATAATTCAAATATCATATTGTTTTCATATACATAACAAATGAATAATGGTAAGATCACATAAATTTATATTTATATTACACTCATAATAATTATGTATGATATATAACTAAATAAATTTTAAAATAAAAAAATTATTTATTTTTCAATAAAATTTAACTGTATCATATCATAATTAATATGAGTTTAAATTTATGTGAACTTAACATTGTCCTATAATATAAGGTTGCCTTCTCACACAACAATGGCTATATGTTTTTTTAATAGAAAATAGTTATTAATTTTTAAATATTTGAGTTGTTGGTGGGATTGTTGCTTGGGATATTAGCCTTCATTCATGCATTTGTTATGTTATGTTGTTTGACTTGGTTTTATGTCTTATTTCTTTGTCCTCCATGGTGATTTTAGTAAAGGTGAACTTTATTATTCAAATATCTTTTAAATGTTTTAGTATTAAGAGAGAGAGGAATAAGGAGTGTACAAATAGTATCACTCATTTAGGAATTTGAAGGTAATAAGTTTAGATGAAATGCGGGCTAACTTAGTAGTAATTAAAACCCAATTAATCGGCCCAAATAACATAAATTTACTATGGACATGTGAATCATAATAAGTGATTTAGTGAGGAGATATTCATTTTCTTTGTTCAAATATTAAGAAGAATTTGTTCAATTGATAGGCTATTATTTAATTAAATCCTTATAATTTCAAGATGATAAAACAAATTAAATGATTGATTAAAGATAAATTTATACTTGCAAATGAATTGTGTCTAAACACATGAAACATATTTAAACAAGAATAATATCAATTTAAATTATATAGTTATATCAAAATAAAATCTCTTAATTTTTCCTTTTCATTAACACAACTGTTGGATAAATAAATAAAACACATTTTACCATAATAATACTATACATCAAGCTCTTTGCCAAAGTAGCCGTAACATACCTTGCAGAAAATGTAAAATCGTCCACAACTAGCTTCATAGTACATTTTATTCTTTAGTCAAAGTGTAACATCGTGATGTCGATGAGCAAATTAACTATCTTGATCACTCTCTTTATTAAACATTAAAAAAACAACTTAGAAAAAAAAATGACATACAACAACGAAGTGTAATTAGCTAGCTAGATGATGAATGACCTTGAGTAAGATCAGAGTAAGGTCTTTGGCCAATATAGTTGCCTGGAGGATCATAGTTACATATAATAAAAGTGCCGCCAGTGTTACATCTTAGCCTAGCACAACCGAGCCGAACCGAGTTGCGCCAAACCACTTGAGTATAGTGACCACACACGCCACCAACACATGAATTAGATTGGTAGTTATAGAAGCGCTTTTCATCTACCCACATCTTCACGGCAGATGCAACATTCATATCGCCGCTGCTCCAAGCAAGGTTTTCGCCATAGGGCCCATCGGAGTGCACGAGCCTGCAATCGCCTCTGCGCTGATTAGCGTAGTTTTGAGCATAGGCTGCCACGTTAGCATCCCATCTCAAAGGGCCAACACCAACTTGAGCACGAGCTGCGTCGTGAGCTCTAAGGTAGTCTTCTGGAGTGTTTTGTGCTGTGCATATGCTCGAACCAAGAATGTAAAAGATGGCTAGTGTAGCAAAAATGATCCTATTTGTGCTCATTTTGATATTTGATTAGTAGCTAATTAACAAGTGAATTGTGAAGAAAATAAACCATGCATTTACTTGTGTACGTTATGTATATATATATATATATAGAGAGAGAGAGAGAGAGAGAGAGAGAGATCTGGATGCATGTTTAAATGTTTTAGTTGGATGATATCAAATTTACTAAGATTAAATAAAAACAATAGTTGTTAATTATGTTAAGGATCGAGGCGGCTAATTGATCAAATAAAAATATATATAGAAAGAGTAAAACAGAGTGGCTGCTATCTGCTTAATGTTTAATTTATTTGCGAGAGTTGCATGTGCTTCAATATGTTTTTTATTTTATTTTCTAGTACTTTTATATACTTGTTTTTCTTCGATTAATTATGGTATTTATTAGCAACAAACAAAACCAATAAATAATTGTTGCATTCATGTAATTAAATATTATATTAAAAAGTTATTTGTAATTAGTATTTGTTATACTCCTATATTTATTCTAAAAATAATATTTAATTCATTTATTTATTTTTTGTAACAATTTATATTTATTGTTATGAAAAAGTGATTACGCAATGATAAATAAATAATTTTTATATTTTAATTAATTTTTCTATTTTTATTTTATTTTTATTTAATTCTTTAAGTTATAATTTATTTAAGTAATAACAGTTTTTATCTAAACTTACTGAAACTCTTTAAAAAATAAAATCAAAACCCAATAAATAATTGTTGAGTTCGTATAATTAAATATTATATTAAAAATTATTTGTAATTAATATTTTTTACCGAAAAAATTAACTATAAATATTATACACTTATTTTAAAAATAATACTTAAGTAATTTAATTTTTTTTAATAATTTAGTTACATTGTTATAAAAAGATAATTGTATAAATAACTATTTTTTATATTTTAATTTATTTATTTTTTAATTTTTTTAAAATATAATAATTTCTGTTTAATTTATTAAAAAAATTAAATATTTAAATTTATATTTGTATGTTTACTTATTCACGACCATATAAGTAAACTATTAAAAGAAATTTAGTATATGATATAACTATAATTTTTATAATAAATAAATAATACTCATATTTTTCTCATGCCATAAATAATAAACAAACATGGCGGCTGATAAGTAGCGCTGCATTGGATTGACAATATATATCGGCCTTAGTAATGATCAATATGCATGAATGTGTTAAAAAAGAAAGATCGATTTAAGGGTTGATGGCAGATTTTATAAGATTTTGGATATTATGATTACATATTTCAGAATCCACTATCAATTTAATATATATTATTTCCACTATCAATTTAATATTATTTTAATTGTAATACGTTTTAAGTTACGTACATAGTTAAATCACACTATATGTATGTTTCATTAAAAAAATTATTTCTTAGTTTTTTTTACTTTTCTCTGGTTAATATCGTCCATGGCATCATTAAAAATAGAGAGATTTAGGGCCGAATTGAATTCTAAAATTTAGTCCTTCTTTGGAAAATAATAGGACCTAAAATTAAAATAAAAGACTTAGTATTCCGATTGCAGCCCTTTATTTTAGAGAGAAAAAAATCAACTAACACGAGCACTACAGTAGGGCTGCTAATTGTGGTAGCTTGCTTTTTAGGTCTTTAATTAAGCAACAGGCAACACAAAGCTAGAAGACCGGGTTCAAATTCAACTTTCGGAAAGGAAAATTATATAACCAAAGCATCATCTACTGTTGGCTGTTGCGGGATCAGGATAATTTTTAAGGAGGTTCAAATATCATTTTCTAAAAATATATGATTGTATATAAAGAATAATAATAAAATTAAGAATCTTAACACAAAATCATTCATAGATATCATAACTCTTATTGTAAAATATATTTATTAAAATTATAAAAATAATATAAGGACAATAAAATTATACAAATGTATTTTATATATAATTTAAAGTATAAAATTTATTTATTATGAATTAATATTAATGAAATTATGTATCTATCAGGTTCCACCTACTCTCTTTCATATATTTTTGAATGTGGTTTCAAGTCTTGTTAAATATGTATCTCAAATTAAGATGATATTGGTTTCAAGTCTCGTTAAATATGTACTTAAACGTAACTTAAAATTTGAAATATATTTTAAGCTTATTATAATAGATAAAGCTTTTGATTTGGGTGAGCATCATATCGAGTATTCAAATATTTAATCTCATAAATATTTATGTAATTAATCTGAACAAATTTTAATCTAAATAGATGAGATTTTTTGTACCGGATAATATCAGTTTAACGTTAAAATTTATTTATAAATTATTTTAATATATAAAATATAATATACATATTATTTTAATTTTAATTTATTTATGTTTATACTTTGAGCACTTTTACTAAGGAATATATAAACTAGAAACAGTTTTAACCATTAGAAAAAAGTAGATGGAAGTTCGGATGATTACTTATACTTTTTTTTCTTTCTCATTAAACTTAATTGTTGGCCGATCACACACACATATATATAAGGGAATGTTACCTGAATTATGTATGTTTATTTTAAATAACTATTAATATTAATAAAAATATATAATATATTATATATAAGAATTTGTTCATATACTAATTAGTTTGTTCAGGTGATGTTTGTCTCAATTAGAGCCAGACACACATAATATTTACCGAAAATTTATTAATGACTTCTTATTTATAAATTTAAAGATTAAATTAAAAATTATTATTTAATTTTTTTACTAATAAAAAACGTATTCTAATATTTGATATTAAACATAATTTAATTAAAAATTGGATAATTATTTAGATTTATTATATGTTAAATTCTATCTAATTTAAGTACATATAATATTGAATGTTGTTTATTTTGATCTCGTTTGATGTTGAATACTATTTAAATTTATTTTGTTTATTATTATTAAAATATTATTTTATTATTATAAATTTTAAAAATATGATTTAAAATAATTTCTAAAAAATAAGTATACTTTTTTTTTGTTTTTAAGTTACAAAATTAACGATCAATATATATGAAAGAGAGTAGTCAGATAGAGAGAAAAGAGAGAAAACGAATTCCACTAGCAATCGATGTGTAAATTGATTTTGTCTATCACATTAACTTAATCAATAATCAATTAATATATTTGGCATCATTATATACGTAAAAATCGCTCATTTTTAAACCTCCATTTTTTATTATGTAAAAATACATTATTAAACACATATAATACATTATTTATGTTAAAGGACCTATGAGACTAGTTAGCCTTGTGACATGTTCATATATATATACGGTGGTTACGAGCAATTAACTATCATATTCCACATATACTATTTATCTTGTATGTTAATTAATCTAAACTATCATATTCAGTAATCAATAAACAACTAATAATTTTTTTTATTACAAGACAAGTTTATGGTCCATCGATATAATAGAATTAAACTTACCTTAAAAAAATAAAAACTAAAAAATTATATTTAATAAAAATTACCATTTAATTTCATTTATGATGAATAAAAATAATAAGAGAAATTTATATTTTTTATTCATTATATACACTATTTATTATATAGGTTAGGTTGGCATCATTATGTAATATTCTTTCAATTTTTTGAAACCCAATTTTCTATTCCATATTATAAGCTTCTTTTTAATTATAAGTGAGGTATAAATTGAGATAAAATATTAATGAGATAATAAGATAATCCTTTAATTTTTAAAACACATATCATTTTATCTCATTTAATTTTTAATAAGATGAGTTATAATAACGATATTAATTGAGATATTTCATTTGTTCTTAATGAGTTTAAATAAGACAAGTAAGAACATATAAATCATAGAAAATATGATAAATAATAATTTATAATTTAAGTTTAATTAAAAAAATGATACAATATATATTTAAGTTTAGACACATTGTGGTTACAATATAAATGAGACTAAATGAGATGAGATGATATTTAAATAAAATAAGATAATTTTGTATTATAAACTCATTAGAGATACTAAATGAGACATAAGATGAGATAAAATATTTCATTTTACATCTTTAATTGGAAGTAGGGATTCAAATTAGGAAACTTCTAACTAGAAAAAAATGTAAAGTATTTATCAATTGAGTGAGAATTAGAATCAAAATTTTCAAAAATAATACTAAATATTTACCACTTTATTAGAATATATGATTGATGAAAAATCTCATATGACTTATTAATTTCTATGGAAATTAACTTTTATCATCTTAGGTAGAATAAAAAAAAAATATACTTACAGGTGAATACTTTTAATGAGAGAAAGACTTAATACTCTATACCTACTCATGTATTGATAATCTCATAATTCTCTCACTCATATTTATATTTTACTTTCACTTGTACCTTTATTTTACATCTATTTTTATTTTTCTCTAAGAAAGTATGTACTCTTATAACATTTTACCAAAGATATGGATATCACGTTTTTATATTGATTTATATAAAATAGCAATATTGTTGCGAGAATATCGATGATATCATTGAAATTTTCATCCTTAAATACGACAATTATTGTTTTAAAATTATTTATCACTTGTATACTATCACATATATTTGATGCATGCATCCATACACATAACAATCTAATTGCCATTTTATTATTAACTAGTCTTACAATTAAATCATCATTCTATATATTTAATTTTATATTCAATCAATAATAAATATATTAATAAATATATATAACAATTTTATGCATTATAACGCTGCTATTTATGTTAAGGTACCTATCAGACTAGTCTTGCTGCTAATATGTGGAAAATTATATTTATTATGTAAGAATTATTGGTTAGTCTTTTGACATGTTCATACATATGGTGGTTACAAGCTATTAGCATAAAGAGAGTAGCACATCCGGTTAAAATAAAGGGTAGAAAAAGAGAAAAAATGTACTTCCTCCCACACTTCATATTATTTATCTGATATGTTAATTAATCAAAATGATGCATTTAGTCAATAATCAACTAAAAAAAATGTATTATGTATGTTTTGATCTATGGATATAATAAAGTTAAACGTACCTTTCAAAGAAAAATATTTACAAAAAATACAGAATTATAAAATTTGTGATTTAATTTTGCATTTGTGATGAATAAAAACAATACGAAAATTTATATTTTTTATTCATTATATTGACTTTAATTGTATAGGTTGCCATCTTAATGTAAAAGTCTTTCAATTTTTTAACCTCAACTTTCTATTCCATGTTATAAGTTTCTTATTTTAATTGCAAGCGGGGGTTCAAATTATGAGACTTCTAGCTAGAAAAAATGTATAGTATTTATCAATTGAGTGAGAATTAGAAATATTTTTTGCTAAAATAATGCTAAATTGATTGGGTTCTAATTGGTTTTAATTGCTTTATTTAATCATGTATGACATGTTCGGAGTGCTTCAAAATTTAATTGGTTTTTAAAATTTTAAAATCGAACCAACTCATATTTGATTAATTTTTAAAATTTAAAACCAATTACTAACCCAATAATCTTTTAAAATCAATAAAATTGGTTCAAATTAGTTCAAATCTATTGAATCAGTTTAATTCAAATAATTTTTATATATCTTTACCAGTAAACATGCGGTATTGACATTACTTTTTCTAAATTAAAAAAATATGTGATAAAATAACATTTTATAATAATAATAATAATAAAAATATTTATATTAAAGTACATATATTTTTATTTTAAAGAAAAATTTATTCCATCATTTTATATTAAATATCATTTATTTAAACGTTATTTAAATTAAATTAGGATTATTTAAAAATGTTTAATGTTAAAATGTATCTTTGATTATTTACGGTAAACGTAAACATCATTTTGCAAAAATCGTTCAATTTTTGAACCACGATTTTTGATTTGTATTATAAGTTTATGTTTCTTAACTAGGGTACGAGCATTCAAATTAAAAAAAACTAAAACAAAAGAATGTCAAATAATTAACCCTTTATGTTTAAAAGGGGATTTCGTAGAAAGAGATAGAACTAAATTTTAGTGAAATTATAATATATGTTTACCACTTTATTATTTGATCGGTGAAAATTTATGTAATTTTTTTTATCAAAATATAAGTAATAATTTTAGCTACAAGGTGAAAAAATTAGGATTTCCATAAATTTTTTACAAAAGATATCTCAATATTATCAATTGGATTATCAAGGTGAAAAACTTTTATAAACTTAATTAAAACAATAAATATTTTACCTTTCAAATTGTATTCATAAAAATAATATCACTTGTATTTACCTTATAAATTTTTAATATTTAAAAAAATTTAAAATATTATTTTATTTTAAATTTCATTCAATTAAACGAAACGTTATTTAAATTAAAAACGGTCATTCAGATACATTCAACAATAAATATCATTTAGTTAGATCCCATTTAATATTATAAAGAAATAATTTTTATTATTATAATTTTTTTTTTACATTTCAATTAATTCTTATCTTCATCACTAAGATAAGATAGGCTTAATCTAATTCTAAATTTGTGTAAAATATGAAAAGAGCAATCATTTTAAACGAAATTGAATGCTTATTGAATGTTCTTCTAGTAGAATAGTACTCATTCTCCTTAGTAGGGTCTACTGTTCCTTTACCTTTATGTCAATATGCATGCATTCATTTTCTACTTGTTTGCCTTTCCAAGGGGTCATTGAGAAGAAAATGTCATATATTTTGTCCTCTATACTTTTTATTTAATTTGAAAAATAATATTCTATTTACTATAAAAATATATTTAGATTATATATTTGTTTTTTTTATAATAATCTAATCCAATTATTATTAAAAAATAATTATACAAAGATAAAATTATTTTTTTATATTTTAATACATATTGCCTTGCGGCATGGAAATGTTATTTTTCTACATTAAAAGCCAATGATATGAACCTTCTTTTTGGTTTTAAGTTGAGGTATCTACGAGAATAGTCTTATCGCTAATACGTGCAAAAATATATCTTATATTAAAAGAGACGGTGACGTTTCCACCATCTTTGTTTCTTTTTTAATTCACGTATTACTTTATTTTTTTATATATTTATTTTATCTTGATTATTCTATATCAAATATTACTTTATTTTTTATATATATTTATTTTATTTTAATTATTTTATAACTTGTATCGAAACTTAAATTTATATTTTTAATATACAATATTTTATTACTTGATTATGGGTCATGATAGTTTCTTTTACTTGACTCATAAACTAACAAATTACACATAAATAATATTTTTTTAAAAATTTATATAACAAATGGGATATAAAGTATTCTCACTTTTTATAGTTCATCCGCATAGACGTGCTTCCACTTTTTTTTTTCCTTTTTCTTATTTATCTTTTTATAAAAGCCAACTTAAGTTATAATAATAAGAATTTGAGAAAGTTAATTTCTAAAGAGTCATTTTGTAAAAAAAACAAAAAAAATTGTAACGAAAATATTAAAACTCAAACTCACGTATTTGAACATAAAATACCATATATAAATATAAATATACCACTTTATAATATATATATAAATGATAATATTTAAGATTTAAGGTTTAGGGTTTAGGGATTTGGGGTTTATGGTTTAGGGTTTTAGGATTTGGATTTAGGGTTTTGGGTTTTGGAATTTTGGATTTGGAATTTAGGGTTTAGGGATTTGGGATTTATGTTTTAGGGTTTAGGGTTTTGGGATTTATGTTTTAGGGTTTTAGGTTTTGGGATTTATGTTTTAAGGTATAGGGATTTAGGGTTTAAGATTTTAGGGTTTAGGGATTTGGATTTTAGGATTTGGATTTAGAGTTTAGGGTTTTAGGATTTGGATTTAGGGTTTTGGGTTTTGGAATTTTAGGGTTGAGAATTTGGGATTTGAGTTTAAGGTTATATTTTAAGTGAAGGTAAAATTGAAAAAAAAAACTTAGATGAGAATAGAATTATGATTACCAAGGGGTGAGAAGGAATTATGATTCCTTCTCTTTTATTAATCGATTTCATTTCGTCTGTCGATTCCGTCCAATCAAACACATAAAAAGAATCAATTTTAATTTTTTTTCATTTCGTCCAATCAAACATGTGGCTACTAGTAGAATAATACTCATTCTCCTAGGGTTTACTGGTCTTAACTTTTAAGTCAATATGCATGAATTTATACTTGTTTGGCGTTTCAAGGTATCATATATTTTGTCTTCAATACTTTTTATTTAATTTAAAAAATAATCTTTTATTTACTATAAAAATATATTTAAATTATATATTTATTTTTTTATAATAATCTAATCCTATCGTCATTTAAACATAAAGTGATATATAATGGATATTTAAAAAAAAAATTTAATTTGAATCCTCGTACCTTAATTTAAAAAAAACTTATAATATAAAATAACTTGATGCATCTATCTTTATTGAATCATTACGTTTCTAAAAATGTACAATTAATAAAATCAAAATATTTAAATAAAATAACATAAAAAGATCAAACAAAATATTTTTTAAAAATAAATAGACAAATCACTCTCTTCTATAAATGCAATCACAACTCTACTTTTATATATATATTTATAATTTTATAAATAAATAAATAAATATATATATATATATATAATTATCAAATAAAAAAATCAAACAAATACTGCACCATCCACTCTCGTATATATATATATATGATCGGTGAAAACTGCAAATTTTTTATATTTATAATAATTTAATGTTATTTTGTTAAATTAAATTTTAAATTTTCTTTATTGACGTGTTTTTTTTTTTTTTTTGCTGCTTATACCAACAGCACTACCCTTTTTATTAGTTTTTTTGACTTGAATCCATAGAAATGTAAAATATACTCTCTTTTTTATTTTTTTGGGAAGGGGCACCTAATACTCAATTGATATTGAATGAAAACACACACATATATATAGATATTAAAACGCAAATATGAAATTTGCGTGCTTTTTTTATTCATTTAAACCATGCCTGAGGGCTTCAATGGCTAGTTATTTTTAACAGATATGCAGCAGCTTATAACAATACAACCTAATAAGGTTTCTCATTAACATAGTTACCAGGAGGATCATAGTTGCAACCAATAAAGGTACCACCATTGTTACACCGCACCTTACCACACCCTACCCGAACCGAATTCCTCCAAACCACTTGAGTGTAGTGACCACAGACAGCCCCAGCAGCGCAAGTGTTAGAATTGTAATCGTAGTTAGCCTTTTCCGCAACCCACAAATTCACAGCGTCAACACCGGTCATACTACCAGTACTTGTAGCAATGTTTTCGCCATATGGCCCTCCAGAGTGTTGAAGATTGCAGTCACCCTGACGTTTGTTAGCATAGTCTTGTGCATAGGCTGCTACTTTGTTATCCCAACTTAAAGGCCCAACACCCACTTCAGCACGAGCTCTGTTGTGAGCATTGAGATAGTCTTGTACTGTGTCCTGAGCTTCAGATGTGTGGATTGTTAAGGCTAAGCCTAACATAACAATTAATGCTAAAGGAGTTGTACAAAATCCCATTTTTTTTGTGTGCGCGTATTTAGGGAAATCTTAAGTGTTTGATGGGAAATAACATGTATTCTTTGTCATATTTATAGTGATTTTGGCGAAGAATTTTCTTCACTTGGTTTTTTTCTTTTTCCTCCCCGTAGAGTTGTATTTGGAGTAATGTTTGAGAAGTAACAAGAACTTCGTTATCTTATTTGGAATTCAAGTCACATGACATTTGAAGTTATAATTGTATTTTCATATTTACGGTAATTTCTTATAAATCACATGTAGTATAGGACTATAGGTAATTTAAATATTTTAAAATATATTTTTGAAAAATATTTTAATAATAAAAATAATTAATTGAAAAAAATAATAAATTGAAATAGAAGATGGGTGGATTCGTGTAGTTTAGGTGAGGGGCTACTGAAATTTTTTTTAGATATAATATTTATATAATTATAAATAAGTAATATGTATAAAATAAAAATATATCTTCTTAAATTTTAAATTGGATCAATTACAAATATCTCTCATGGAACAACAAAAAAGCCCAGCATGTTTAAAAAATAACAATCATATCCTTTTTTATCACTATTTTAATTTTTTTAAGAGAGATATTTGCGAAAAAAATCAATGAAAATCAAAAATTTTGAGAGGATTTTATAATGCTATTTTTCAAGGTTTCTTTTAGTAATCTTTACTTTTAAATTTAAAGCTTTTATAACTCAAAAACTTAATCTTAATATTAACTTAATTTTTTAAAAATAGATTGTAATATCCTTAGATTTTAAGAAATTCGTTATTAAACAATATATTAAAATAATATGTCCATAAAATTACACTTTTGCCCTTCTCAGCCATCCCCATCTTATTCCTAAGAAACCAGATATCCATCTCCATATGAGACAACCATAGAAAACAATATTATGCTTAAGAAAAAATAAAAAAAAAGGTCATCGATTTTTTCTCTCTCCCTCAGTTTGGCTTCATGTAATTGATTAATAACGTCAAGCATATAATAACAATCAGAAACGATAATAATCATGGTGTGTAGTTTTTTAATCACCATTAGCAAAAGAACTCTATATAACAGCCGTCCATTGATGTTGAAGGAGAAGAAATAGGAAATTATTGAGTTAATTTCCAAAACGTCATTCAATACACACTGTTTGTATGGGTATGAAATCCTAGGTATATTAAGTAAATATGCAATTCAAAAGATTTTTATTATTAAAAAATTTCTTGCTTGTGAAAATGTTACCATAAAGGCAAATTTTAAGGGGAATTTAGAATCAAAGATAGTTTTCTACCATCATATAAGGACTGTAAGCATAGAATCACGATTGTGTGTATCATGTCTCTATCAGTTAAAGATGTAAACTTTATTACTTAAATATTTAGGGTTCGTTTCTTCATTTATTTTTTTCTCTTCAAGCATTTTTCCCTTTTCCCTTTGTGTTAATTTTGAAAGAGAGATGGGTTGTTAAGACGGTGAAGAATAAGAAGAGGGAGAGATAGGCATGTTGGGATGTTTGGTAACATTTCACTCACCAAAATCCAAAATTAGGTTTTTACTCTTGATTTTCATTGTGCATCTAATTCAAGTTAATTCCATTCAATAAGAAGCATATCTTTGACATTTTTAATAAATTGTGGACTTTTTGAAGATAATTGAAAATGCAAGGGTATCAATGAAATTTTCCTTTATATACACATTGAAAGTGGAGAACACTCCTAATTTAAGAGATATAAAGCTTCTGCCCATGAGTCAAGGTTGTAGAGGTTATTTCATATGATGCAATGAGTAAATCTTATTATGCAAAATTGAACACATAAATACGTAACTATTTAACGATATGTTCAACTAAATAAACAAAATATTAGAATTAGATTAAAGTAAAATATTTTTGTCGTAATTTTATGATATTCATAAATGTATGTTTTAAAATAATAAAAGTTATACATTCACGTATTTATATATTGGTAGGATTTGAATATCTTAAATTTTAAATTCATTGTATTTTTCACAAAAAATATATATTATTATATTTATAGTTAATAGGTCCTAAAATTAATTTAATTCTTAAAAGTTTCTCTTTTAATACTAAGAAAAAGAAATAAGATATTATTATTATTATTATGAATATACTACGGATTTGTTAAATTTTTCAACAACTCATAATTTACATTTTACATTACCTGTTTAGGGTATATTTAGATTTTTTTTTCTTCCTAATAAGACTAATACGTAATTGCCGTGAGGTATTGAAATGTTCTTTTTCTACATTAGAACAAATGAAATAAACCTTATTTTTTGTTTAAATTAAGACACTTATGAGAATACTCTCGTCGTTGATGACAATATTAAAACTTGAATTTGTATCTTTAATATATAAAATTTTATTAGCACCTATGAACAAAATACAACTAAATAAGATTATTTTAAATTTATATGAACAATGGATTTAAATTACTCTCACTTTTCATAGTTCGTTATCTAGACATGCTTCCTCTTTTTTTCTTATTCTTTTTATAAAAACCAACTTAATTTATGTAAGAATTTGTGAACGTTGATTTATAATCATCATTTTGTAATAAAAATATATGTATAATGATAATATCAAAATTGAAACTCACACATTTGGACATAAGGCACCATAAATAATTATAAATATATCATTTTGTAATATATATGACAATTACAATACTTGAATTTATACTTATGGGATTATACATGGGATTACAACTGTATAAGGAAAAAAAAGAGAGTATCTGAATAGTATTATTATATGCGAAATATTTTTGTGAGTTAGTGTTAATGTTTTCATTTATAGACTACAGGGTTATTTGTGAGAGTGTTGTCTTTATTCTCTTGTAAATATTTCTTGTTCTATTATGGCCAATTGTGTTTTGCTCTTTTTAATATTTAAAATTTAGAGTTTTGCTTTAATTCTTCTTCTCGTTTATCGTAACTAAGATCTAAGTAATGTTATCACATTATTTGCTATTGTATGAGTGTATGTATTTCTATGTCAAATTTATTGTTATTCCACTAACATTAATAATATTAAATTAATTAGTTATATTTTTTTTTATGTTCACAACATTAAATAGTTATTTTATCTTAGTACTTAAGTTTTCCTTAACTTATATAAGAAGTTTATGTAATGTATATGTAAATATTTATCTATTTAATAACAATCAATTTCATTATTAAACATATTATCATTCCTCTTATACACAATATTATTTATTCTATATATTAATTAGTCTATATCATTACATTAATTTAACCCATAACTAATTAGGATTTTTTTTATTACAAGTTTGTGATTCGATTGAATATAATTAAACTTACAAAATTAAGAAATTGTATTTACTAAATAAAAAATTTGTCATGTAATTTGTAATGAATACAAATTATACGATGAATTTATATCTTTTACTATTTACTGAGTAGATATCATTGTGTAAAAGTTGTTAAATTTTTGAACAGGGATTTCTATTCTATATTATAAGTTTTTGGTTTTAATTATGAGATGAGGATTTAAATTAAGAAAATTAAGAATGTCAAGTATTTATCACTTTATGTTTAAAAGGTGATTGGGAGTAAGGATTAGAACTAAATTTTATTGAAATTATCCTATATGTTTATCACTTTTTTAATTCGATCGTGAAAATTTATGTATTTATTTTCTTCAAAATGATAAGGTGAGAAAATTAAGATTTCAACCTTAAATTTTTGAAAATTAACTTTAAAAAAAACAAAAATTATATATTTAAAATTTTTAATCATAAAAATAATATTTTTTATATCTATTTTATAAATTTTTAAGATTTAAAAATTTAACATATTATTTTATTTTAAACGTTATCTAATTAAATGAATGTAATTTAAATTGAATTATAATTAATCATTTATATTTATTTAATAATAAATATATTTAAATTACATTCCGTTTAATATTATAAAGAAGTTATTTTTATTATTATAAATTTTTACATTTTTATTTTATTTTTATATTTTTATTATGCTTTCCCAATTAACTCTTATCTTTATTGCTACGATGGGCATGATCCAAGTCTAAATTCGTGCAAAATATGAAGAATTTTTGTTTAAAATAATGATGAATGCAGATGGAATATTCTTCTAGAAGAATGGTACTCGTTCTCCTTAGCAAGTTCTGATGATCCTTAACTTTTAGGTCAACATGATTACATTCACTTTCTACTAGTTTGCGGTTCCAAGGGGTCATTGACTAGAAAATGTTATATATTTTGACCCCTATATTTTTTATTTAATTTAAAAAATATTATTATCAACTTTCATTTATTATAAAAATGATATTTTTATAATAATTTAATCTTATAATTTTTTTATTTTTTTATTAATTGTATTAGATAAAAATTATTTTAATTTATAAAAAAATATTTTATAATAATATGATTAAAATATTAAAAAAATAAATATAAAATTTAATTAATATTTTTAAAAATAATTACACTAATTTACACAATTATAATTGATATTAAAAATCTACATTTTTTTTTACATATTTAAATAAAACTTATGCAATAACTATCACCGTTTAATTTCATGTGAGCCTAAACAAACTATATAAATTAAATATCGATCATTTAATTTCATGTGTGCCTATTTACTACAAAGTAAAATATTAACGTCAATCACGGCAAAATAGACATATAATAAATTTCGGCACTTGACGCCGTAAATTTAGAAAAAAAGTAAGACTATTATAACAAATTTGCACGGTTGAAATTGATCCCCTAAATAAAGGTTTAGAATATTGTCTTAAACACATTTTAATATTTAAAAAAATTAATTACTTAAATCAGAGAAAATATTTTAAATAAATTTCATGATCTTGAGAATAAAATATAATTTAAGATAGAAGATTCAAAACAAGTTTTATTTTTTAATCATCATTACACACGGTGAATATATTCTTTATAACAAAAAAATTATATTTTTATTATATATTCAAAAATATTGTACATATATTTTTAAAGGATAAAAAAATAATTAAATAATTCAATTATATAAAATGGAGTGACAAAATTTTAATATCCATTACAAGTTCTGTATTTATTTTTAAAGCTCTTTGTTACCCAAATTTTATTATTGTGCATATTGAAATAAACTTATTTAAATAAATAGAATAATACCATTGGTTTTAAAACTTTCAATAGATTTACATATATATACATAAATTTTTAAAAGGTATAATATAGTTATCAAATTTTTAAAAATTCATAAACGAGTTCTTAATTTTTAAACTGTATAAATCGATATTCAAAATTTTAAAATTTTAAATATAAGTCTTAAAATTTTAATTTATATATTTATATGTTATTCGTAAGCCATCACTTATGTATAAGTTTTAAAAATTTAATTATTAAATTTATTTAAAAGTTTAAAATTTATTTGTAAAATTTTAAAATTTTAAGATTAAATTATATATGTTTTAAAATTTTAGATAATTAAGTGTGAAGTTGCTTCAGATTGGAGATTAATAAAATCCTTTAACCAAATCTAAATAATTGTTTTATTCCCTTAAATAGAGAAAAAGGAAAAAAAAATTGTGAATGAAATTTGTCTTATTAAAATTTGGAATAAAATTATTAACAAAATGTCTCTTACAAAAAGTTTCTAGTATAAACGCATCTCTACCCTTAGTGTGTTTTTCTTCTTTTTTTTGCTATAGGATTACACATATTCTTATAAATTTTATCAAATATTCAGATGATTTTTTTTTTGATAAAATACTTTTTTAAAAATAAATATATTACTCACACATTTATAACAAAGACACAATATTTGATTTTTCACATGTCAAATAAACTATTATCGTTGAGTCTTAAGCTCGATAAAATACTATTTTTGTCTTCTTCTTTTTTTTTACTAAAAATTACACTAATTCCATTTTTTTTCTAAAAGGACACTTCAGTACCATTTTAATAACAATTTGGTATTTTTTGTTTTTTTTTTCACAAAATAGTTAATGTAGCGTTAAGGTTTCTCTTGCCTTCTCACAATTTATGTTCATAGCAAAAAAAAAAGGGATTTATCTGGGGAAATATACCAGTAAAACTTCTCAAGCCCTCCCTTATTTTCTTATTAAAAATATATATGGAGTCCAATAAATTATCAAATCAAAATACCCATCTTTCTCCTCCCTCCAAATCATATAAAATCAAATACTTAAAAAATAAACTAATTTATGTTATCTTTTGTAAATCACTTAGAAAAACAAGAAGAAACCTTGAAGAAATTGTTCTATATACTTGACCTGGTTTTAGACTGTGCATATGAAAAATGTTTGGATTTTTTCTTGTTGCACATGGGTGAATTTCCTCCTTGCATCACGCTTATCGGGTCTCAACAAAAAATAGAGGAAACATATATAAAAAAGTATTGGTGAGATAGAAAATAATGTAGCTCTAGAAACTAGAAAAAGAGAAAAGAAAGGACAAGTGAAAGGAAGGGAGAGATATAGAGAGAGAGGAGAAAATAGAAAAGGGTAAAATAAAAAAAAAATAAAAAAATAGGAGTCTGATAATTATAGGATTTATTACATTTTTTTCTATATATATAGTAATGTTGAATAGAAGTATTCTAATTATTTAATTTAATTAATTTAATTTCATAATTATTAGATTAAGTATTAAGGATCACATAATTTTTTTAAATGAGAATTTTAGGTTTATAATTTTTGAAATAGACATCTATAGTTTAGTAATTAATGAAAGTTATGTATCATATGTCTTCATTATTTTATATATTTAATGGATTAAAAGTTTTTATTTTAATAAATTATAATACTAAAAATACTTAATTTTGTTAATCAGGTTAAGCTTTTTTCTTTTCTTTGTTGAACCCTCTATAGGTTATCCTATTTTTCAATATCCTAATTCTAGCATTCACTGTTTCAAAATAATAGAATTAATAGTGCTTAATTTTTTATTTTTTTTAAAAAAAAAGATATTAAAATATTTATTTTATTAAATAAGTTAAAATTACATGGATACAATTTAAACTTTTGTTTAAAGTGGTGGGAGTTCAAACCAATCATAAAATATATCTATTAAATAATATTATTATTTTTATTCATTTATTAAGACATTGAAGAAAGAATAAGTAACTATATTATGATAAAAGATATTAAAGTATCTTTAAAAAAAATGGACTAAAGCATAGCTTTTTGTTAAAAGATGGGACTTTATATGTTTTATCTCTAAAATTTATATGGTATGATATTGTATTAATATTAATTTTTTGGTATTTATATATTATTTTTTACATTTTTAAATGATATCCTATAAATATATTTGTTATATAATATTAAAGAACTTAATTATATAATTTTTATAACTTATGTTTTTGACTATGAAATCAAATCATACAATAGATATAAAAATAGTACACTTATGTAAAAATTTAATATGATCAGAGATTGAGTTTAAATTGTACTTAAACACATAACTTAATCTGTCTAAAATTTTAATTATAAAATTATGTATCTTGATTTTCATCTCAAATTAAAATAATATTTTTAAAATTTTAAAATATAATAATTATATAAAAATAATTTAAATGTTGATTTAAATCAATTTTATAAAAAAATTATTTTAAATACAAACTATTTTATTAAAATATTTATTATCAATTTTTTCTAACTATATTATAAAACTTATCACCAAATATTACATAGACCAAATACAATATAATTTTATATAATTTAATCCAATACAATTATACTTAAGCAATCAAATACGTCATGATGAAATTAGGAAGATGGGAAGAGGAAGAAAGTAGCAAGAAATGAAGAAATTTTTCACATAAAATCATAGAATGAAATGTATACAAGGTGTCCTATTTATAACCAAACCATATTGGCTTTGATCCATGCAACAAAATGTCTAACAACCTTGATCACACAAGGCATGAAAATAAAATCATAACAAAGATATAAAGCAATGGAGGAAGGTTTTTTTACAAGTCATGAACCAATACAATATTCTAATACTCTCACATAAACTTATGGCCTATAAAGAACACACAACTTTATTCCAATCTTAATAAATCGATGGCTTGATAAGGGCTTAGAAAAGATGTCAGTAACCTGTTTTGACTTTGAGTGTATTCGACTTGTAATGAACCATCAATAACTTTCTCCCTCATAAATTAGTTATTAACCGACATAAAAGAGATTTTATTGGAGGAAGCATAGAATTGTTAATGACAAATTGCAATCCATAAAAAGTGAGAACATGTTTCAATTGTTCCATTCAAATGAGATAATTAGTCTCATCTAACTTCACAAAAAAAATTGGATTGATTGAGAATACAAAAATAAAAGAAGAAGAAAAAGGAAAATGTGTGGATGGAATGGTACCTCTGAGTGGAGGTTGAACTAGTATATCAACTGAAGAGTTATCTTTCATGGTGGAAGATGAAAATGGCACATATAATGAAAACGCAAAGATAAGTTGCTCTCATACCAAGATAGAATTAAGAAGAAATGAAGATGAAGAAAGTAGTAAGAAATGAAGACTAAAATCATGGAATGGGATGTATACATGGTTTCATGATTATGGCCAAACCACATTGGGTTTCAACCATATGATCAGTTAACTTAGTGTTAATAAAATGTCTAACAACCTTGATAATGCAAAGCTTGATATAAAAAACATCATAACATAAACATAAAAGAATGGAGGAAGGTTCTTACAAGTCATAAACCAATATAATATTCTAACATGGTACAACAAACATGCCGTAAAAGTATCTAAATTATCAAAGGTACTAATTTGATCAAAATATATATATGTGTATAAAAATTGACGGATATTTTGGTCTTTTAAAAAATTTATTATTATTTTTACTTTTTTCTTATTCTTTTCTTTTATTTTTTTCACCATTCTCTCTCCTTGTATTTAGTGTTGGTGTTTAATATTTAGATTTAAGATTTAGGCATTAATGTTCAAAATTTAAGATTAAGAGTTTATGTTTTGTGATTTGTGGTATAGGATTTAGTGGAAAAAATGAGAGATATTTATGTAAACTAATAGGTGTGCGAGTGTGGAAAAAGAGAAAAGGAAAAAAAAATAAGAGAAGAAATAGAGAAAAATAGAAAAAAGATGAAAGAAAAATAATGAAAAGACTAAAAATGATTAAATTATCTTTTATTTTTTCATATAAAATTATTTTTTACCAAAATAATAAATTTTGAGAATTTAAATGCTTTTAAGTAATAATTAAACAACTTCAATAATAATAAATATCAAAATAATAATATAGGCAATAAAAAAATACTGATATCAATTTATGCCACCATGTCATTTTGTACAATGTTAGAAACATACATTACTATTATTATAACATGTTTTCCAATTTCAATTTTATTAGGCTTGTTTGTATGTCCAATTTATGTTTTGTTAGGACTCTTGTGAGTATTATTAAAAAAAATAATATGTGTATTCATATCAATTACAAATATTTTGTAAATTAAATCATTCTATTTGAGATATTAATATATATATATATATATATAACAATTTGGTATCATTGAATACAAGGCCTATAAACCAAATATATCAAGTTACATGATCAAGCACATATCAATTTTCATTTTATTCAATAATAAATGTAAAACAACACCTAAATAAAATGCATGCACTCATCATCACCACATAAATTGGAGTCATGATCATATGAGAGTTTTCATCACTCATTCCGCCAGGGCCTAGTGCTATATTCTCCACATAAGGTCCTCGAGAGTACCCTATATTACAATCAATGTTTCTTTTATAGACATAATTTTGAGCATATTCTAACAGTGTTATTCCATGACATTGGTTCGAATCCTACCTTAGCTCTTGTTTTACTATGTACATCCACAAATAATATTTTGCTATATCGATCAATTTTTAAAGAGACATCTTTAGGGCATTATTGTAACTAATAATATAGAGATAGTTTTAGCGATAAAACATTGATTGATGGAAGAGTTTGTGAGGTGATATTTATTTTAACATATTTATAGACTGAAACTATAAAAAAAATAACAAAGAAATTAGGATTTAACATGACGTAGGTTTGATTATTTTAACATATTTAACTAATTTTAAATTTAAGCATGTGATGTAGGATTTCAATAACCTTAAACTTTAGCCAATTACATCATATGCTAACCAAGGGGATTGGAGTTTAAAATGTGAGTGGAGTAGCTAAGAAGAATTAAAGTTGGGAGCGATCAAAATAACGAAAAATACTAAAAACATATTAATTTGTGATGTATCTTATCATGTATCATGCTGTAATTATAATTTTAAAATTTATAATGTTTTATATTCGATTTTTAAGATAATGTTATTAATTGTAACATTAGCTTTAAGATGTGTTTGAAACTTTTGAAAGAATGAAAGAAGAAGCTAGGGAAAGAATTAGGGATTAGGTTGTAATATAGTGGATATGATTCATATTCCTACCATCAAGTACCCTAATTTAAATCACATTGTATAATTGTTTCATTTAATTAAAAAAATACTTTAGTGCATTTAAAAAACAAAGAAATAGGGAACAAAATAATAATTATTCATTTATATATATTCTTAAATTTTATAATAATAGCATATAATTAAAGTAATTTTTTTATAAAGTTGGGATGTATGTTGGGGCTATTTAGGTATAATGAATCAATAGGGACGTTCATCCCTATAATTTCCAGGGGGATAGTAGCTACAAATCACAAAAGTCCACCCATTTTGGCACTTGGCTTTAGCACATCCAATTTGTTTTGTATTTCTCCAAACCAATTGAGTATAGTGTCCACATTCATCATGCACACATTTGTTAGATTGATAATCATAATAAGGCTTCTCGATAAGCCCCAAAATCTTACTGAATCTCCACCGTTCGTTTCACCATAACCCCCAGCTAAGTTCTCCCCATAAGGTCCATTAGAGTGCTCCATCTCGCAATCTTGAATCCTAGAATTTGCATAATTTTGGGCATAGGCTGCTAAGGTGTGGTTCCATGTGACTGGACCAACACCAACCTGAGATCGTACCTCATTGTGTGCATCAAGAAAGTCTTGTTTTGAGCTTCTAGTTTTTGTTGGGGAAGCATTGGCTATTGTTATTGAAAAGGACATCAAGGTTAGGAATAGAATTAGATGGAAGTACTTCATCTTCTCCTTCTTTTTCTCTCTCTATTTGTTAAGAGAATGTGGTGGGTTGATGAGAAAAAAAGAGCTTTGGTTTAGCATATTTATAGACTACAAAAGTGTTAATATTAGATTAAATATTAAATTGAGAATATGCGGTAATTCTATTTATTGTAATTCTATTCATATTCAATGGGATGCATCCCCACCACCATTTTTCATTGGTTGTCATATATGAGTCCCAATATTAAAATCAAATGTGACACGCAATAATTAGTACAACACTAAGTTATTTTTAGGTAGAGATATAATAGGGATAAAAAAAATAGTGGAATATAAAGAGTTTTCCATGAATATGAGATTTTTAAGAAAACATGTTAAGACTTATTCAAATCGAAGAACAAATTGAATTCAATTAATATCATAATAACTTTAGTTTCAATTCTTAATTTTTGATGTGTTTAATTCTATTTTGAATGTTAAAACAATAAATGTATGAATGAAAGTATTCAATTATATTATTGCATGAATATATTTATATCTAGTTTAAGATATCAATATGTAATTTATAATATTCTTATTTGAAGTTGTATCTTGTGACTGCTATAAGATTAAATATATTTCCTTAAGGTTAAACGATTGTTCTAATCTTATCTAATTTAGTTATCATCTTTATAGATCTTAATGCAATGAATGATCAATTAAATCTAGTAAGCATACTTTTTAGTTGTTATGGAATTGGGTTGGTTAATAAGTAGATCTTCAATAAATTACATGGTAAGAAAAGATGAGAATTCTTAAACGAATCTAGATTTCTAAAACTAATGTTAAAAATCTAAAGATAATTTTAAATTTTTAAAGTGATTTAGAACTTAAAAAGCTAATTTACATTCATCACATGATTAATAATATTATAGGTTATGGGTATGGATAGCTCAATGATCACATATCTCTTAATATTCTTATGCAACTGATTTTGTTATTTTATATAATTTTCTTCAAAAAGAACAAAAATCACTTTTTTTTCCTAATTTGAACTAACTTATTAACAAATTAGTAACTAGGAAAAAATATTTTTACTAATACTCTTGAGTATGATAACCCTGTTGTTAAATTACTTATCACTTTTAGATTATCGCATATACTTATGTGTTATCAATCGTGTCATTTCTTGATTTAGTTTTTAGACTTAGGATATTTAAGATTTAGGATTTAAATTTTAGTGTTTAGAGTTTATGGTTTAATATTTAATGAAAAAGAAATGATAAATAATTTCATGCAAATAGATCGCGGTGTGAGTATGAGAAGAGAGTGAAAGAAAGAAAAAAAATATGAAAATGAAAGAAAAAAAAACTTAAATAATTAAATTTCATTTTTTTCATAGAATTTTTTTTATCAAACTCATACTTTTTTAGAATTTTAATGCTTGTAAACAACCACTAAAACACTTTGACAATAATATAGAATGTCATTTTATACAAGGATGTAAACGTACCCTATGGATACTATAATATGTTTAAAATTTTCAATATTGTTAGGCTAGTTTTTTTCCTCTAACTAACTTCATATAATTAGTTATTTTTTTATTCAAAACTTCTAAACTTAAGAGTGTTATAATATTCTTTTCCATATATTGTTTTTTTTTCTAATTTGTGTTTTGTTGTGAATTTTTTTGTGTGTGTATTATTTAAAAAAATTGTATTAATCTTTTTGTGTATTCATACCAAATAATATACAAATATTTTATAAATTAAGTCAACATAATTGAGATTTTGAAAATGTTATTTATTTATCAATTAAGATGTAATAGGCCTATAAATCAACTATATCAAGTTACGTGATCAATCACGTATCAATTTTCATTTTAATCAATAATAAATGTACAAACCAAATCATGTACATTAACAAGGGAGTTGGATTACCCCCAAAAAAAAAAAACTCCAAGAATAATAGTTGCAGGTTACAAATTCCACCCATTTGTGCATTTGGTTCCGTAAATAGTAAATAAAAACTTGATAGTTAAATATTTTATATTTATAAAAAGTATATTTTTATTAAGTTTTTTTAAGTAATTATTTTAAGTATTATGTATTTTATTATTAAAAGTATATTTTTTATATAATTATATGTGTATAAAAATAATATTAGTATATACTCGATTTCAATTAATCACAATTTCGATATTATAATAACTACGTCTTATTGATTACAGTAATTTTTAGAGAAAAAATATAGAATTTTTATAGATTACTACAACTTCAAATATCCACAATTAAAATATGTATCACTAATTATGTCACAATATATGGTTTTAAAAAAATTATTCTAATAACATATAATTAAAATAATAAAGGATAGAAATATGATTGATTCAACAATTTAAGGTAGATATGTAATTAACTATCAATACATAAGTTACAGAAATAATTAGTTAGCTAACTATGCTTGCTTAGAACTAATTAAGTTATTAAAGATATAAATTCAAGTTGTTGATTTTTCTTTTTAAGTACGAAAAAATATTTTGGTATGATCAATTTCTTTGTTAATCAAATCAATCCAAGTCTTTTAATTGGGTTCATTAACCGATAAATTAAATTATGTTTTATTCCTAAGGAAATAGCAAACCATTTAAATCAATACTTTTGGGAAAGTCATCAATTTAAACTCTTATTCAAGGTGTCAAAATTAGATCTAGATGGTATTTATGAAATCTAACTTTCATATTTTAAATCTATTATAAAAAATATATCATCAATATATTAAATAATAATAAATTTAATAAAAATCTTGAATAAAGAAATAACCTCAATTTATTTTGTAAAAATATTTGCCTAAATTATTCTTCATAAATATGGTAACAAAACTAATTTTTCATAGTGATAATAAACGAGAAATGTTCATATTTAATAAATAATCAATAAATTAAAAATAGCATTCAAAAAATACATAAAGATTAATCTATATATATAATTAATGAATACAAATAAGATTTACAATATCAATTAAAGATAGACTTGTGAGTCCTATTTTGTAACTCGATCTTGTTCCTGAATGTATTCGTGAATATATAGATATCATATGTACTTTCTTTGATCTAAAAAACCTCCAAAAGATATGCCTATTATTGTTTATGAATCTAACCTATTGTGAAAACTATAAACTAATGAAATAAAAAGAAGAAGAATGATATGATGACTTTGATCCTAAAATTCTACTATGTAAAAGTAATATGCATGCACTAAAACCTAAAGAAAACAAAACTATATATAGGCTGAGGCTGACCAAAGGCTTTGAGCCAAATTAAAACATGTGTGTCATGGCTTAGCTTGTCTATCATTGTGACCCAAGACTACTAAAGCTTCACCAAAGGTTTTCCAAACAAGTCATGTCGTGACACACTAATTCCACGCCATGGCATAGAATAACGAATCTCTAATTCCACACCATGACATAGAACGAACAATATGTTAGTGAATCTATGGAGAGAGGAATGCATCACAATACACAATATCTTTAACATGGCACATAATACTTCACTTCAATTATTGTTTTACACTCCTTACATATTGGACGGTTCTTTATGTAAGGTTTTCATGCATTATTTATTTAAGATTTTAAGATGCAGGTGAGTGCTTTAGGTGTTGAAAAATTTATACTTTTTAAAGTTAAAAATACTTAAAATAAAACATAAAATGCTAATGATTTTGAACATGTATATTTGCATGAATAATAATAAAAACATGCATAATCGAATCAATTTATTCACATTTAAGTATAATAAAATCATATAATATATTATCTCTTTTAAGCACTCATCAAGTATATCTAGGTTGTGTTGATTAATCCCAAACTACTTAGTATAATGCCTGCATTCATCCTTATCACATGAATCATAGTCTAAATAGAAATTAACAATATAAGAACAATAATTATATTTTAGTGTTTGATGATTACCTTTAATCAATAAATAAAAAATATATCATATATTGAATGCTTTACATACTTGAAATCACATTTCAATCAACAAAAATATGCTAATATCGAAAAAGAATAGAACTTGTCGACCACTTAGAAAAACAAGAAGAAACCTTGAAGAAATTGCTCTATATACTTGACCTGGTTTTAGACTCTACATATGAGAAATGTTTGGATTTTTTCTTGTTGCACATGAGTGAATTTCATCCTTGTTACACGTTTTTCAAGTCTCAACAAAAGAAAAAGATACATAGAAAAGTATTGGTGGGATAGAAAATAATGTAGCTCTAGAAACTAGAAAAAGAAAAAAGAAAGGACAAATGAAAGGAAGGGAGGGACAGAGAGAGAGAATAAATTAGAAAAAGGTAACATATAAAAAGAAAAAAAAATAGGAGTCTATTTGTTGATAATTATAGGATTTATTACATTTTTTTTCTATATATGGTACTCTATAGTTAAGTATTCTAATTATTTAATTTAATTTCATAATTATTAGGTTAAGTATTAATGATCACGTATCTCTTAATATTTTTGTGCAACTAATTTTCTTATTTTATATTATTTTCTTCAAACTTTATTAGATGAAGCACAGAACTGTCAATAACAAATTGTAATCCATAAAAAGGGAGAACATGTTTCAATTGTTCCATCTAAATGAGATAATTAGTCTCATCTAACTTCACAAAATAATTTGGATTGATTGAGAATACAAAAATAGAAGAAGAAGGAGATGAAAAAGGAAAATGTGTGGATGGAATGGTACCTGTGAGGGGAGGTTGAACTTATATATCAACCGATGAGTTATCTTTCATGGTGGAAGAGAGAAGTAAAAAAATAAGAGAAAAAATAGAAAAAATATGAAAGAAAAATAATGAAAAGGCTAAAACTAATTAAATTATCTTTTATTTTTTCATAAAAAATTATTTTATACCAAAATAATAAATTTTGAGAATTTAAATGCTTTTAAGTAATAATTAAAAAACTTAAATAATAACAAATATCAAAATAATAATATAGGAAATAAACAAGTACCGATCTCAATTTATGCTACCATGTCATTTTGTACGATGTTGGAAACATATATTATTATTATTATGACAAATTTTCAAATTTCAATTTTATTAGGCTTGTTTGTATGTCCAATTTATGTTTTGTTAGGACTCTTTTGCGTATTATTAAAAAAATTAATTTGTGTATTCATATCAATTAGAAATATTTTGTAAATTAAATCATTCCATTTGAGATATTAAAATCTATATATATAATAATTTGGTATCATTGAATACTCGAGGACCATAAACCAAAAATATCAAGTTACATGATCAAGCATATATCAATTTTCATTTTATTCAATAATAAATGTAAAACAACACTTAAGTATAATGCATGCCCTTATCATCACCACATAAATTAGAGTCATGATCATACAAGGGTTTTCACCAACACATAACTTCACTGTATCTCCACCACTCATTCTGCCAGAGCCTCGGGCTATATTCTCCATATAAGGTACTCCAGAGTACCCCATGTTACAATCATTGTTTCTTTTATAGGCATAATTTTGAGCATATTTTAACATAGTGTTATTCCGTGACATTGGTTCGAATCCTACCTTAGCTCTTGCTTTACTATGTACATCCACAAATAATATTTTGCTATATTGATCAATTTCTAAAGAGACATATTTAGGGCACTATTATAACAAATAATATAGAGATAGTTTTAGCGATAAAACATTGATTGATGGAAGAGTTTGTGAGGTGATATTTATTTTAACATATTTATAGACTGAAACTATAAAAAAAATAACAAAGAAATTAGGATTTAACATGACGTAGGTTTGATTATTTTAACATATTTAACTAATTTTAAATTTAAGCATGTGATGTAGGATTTCAATAACCTTAAACTTTAGCCAATTACATCATATGCTAACCAAGGGGATTGGAGTTTAAAATGTGAGTGGAGTAGCTATGAAGAATTAAAGTTGGGAGCGATCAAAATAATGAAAAATACTAAAAACACATTAATTTGTGATGTATCTTATCATGTATCATGCTGTAATTATAATTTTAAAATTTATAATGTTTTATATTCGATTTTTAAGATAATGTTATTAATTGTAACATTAGCTTTAAGATGTGTTTGAAACTTTTGAAAGAATGAAAGAAGAAGCTAGGGAAAGAATTAGGGATTAGGTTGTAATATAGTGGATATGATTCATATTCCTACCATCAAGTACCCTAATTTAAATCACATTGTATAATTGTTTCATTTAATTAAAAAAAATACTTTAGTGCATTTAAAAAACAAAGAAATAGGGAACAAAACAATAATTATTCATTTATATATATTCTTAAATTTTATAATAATAGCATATAATTAAAGTAATTTTTTTATAAAGTTGGGATGTATGTTGGGGCTATTTAGTTATAATGAATCAATACGAACGTTCATCCCTATAATTTCCAGGGGGATAGTAGCTACAAATCACAAAAGTCCACCCATTTTGGCACTTGGCTTTAGCACATCCAATTTGTTTTGTATTTCTCCAAACCAATTGAGTATAGTGTCCACATTCATCATGCACACATTTGTTAGATTGATAATCATAATAAGGCTTCTCAGTCGCCCAAAATCTTACTGAATCTCCACCGTTCGTTTCACCATAACCCCCAGCTAAGTTCTCCCCATAAGGTCCATTAGAGTGCTCCATCTCGCAATCTTGAATCCTAGAATTTGCATAATTTTGGGCATAGGCTGCTAAGGTGTGGTTCCATGTGACTGGACCAACACCAACCTGAGATCGTACCTCATTGTGTGCATCAAGAAAGTCTTGTTTTGAGCTTCTAGTTTTTGTTGGGGAAGCATTGGCTATTGTTATTGAAAAGGACATCAAGGTTAGGAATAGAATTAGATGGAAGTACTTCATCTTCTCCTTCTTTTTCTCTCTCTATTTGTTAAAAGAATGTGATGGGTTGATGAGAAAAAAAGAGCTTTGATTTAGCATATTTATAGACTACAAAAGTGTTAATATTAGATTAAATATTAAATTGAGAATATGCGGTAATTCTATTTATTGTAATTCTATTCATATTCAATGGGATGCATCCCCACCACCGTTTTTCAATGGTTATCATATATGAGTCCCAATATTAAAATCAAATGTGACACACAATAATTAGTACAACACTTAGTTATTTTTAGGTAGAGATATAATAAGGATAAAAAAAGTAGTGGAATATAAAGAGTTTTCCATGAATGTGAGATTTTTAAGTAAACATGTTAAGACTTATTCAGATCGAAGAATAAGTTGAATTCAATTAATATTATAATAACTTTAGTTTTCATTCTTGATTTTTGATGTGTTTAATTCTATTTTGAATGTTAAAATGATAAATGTATGAATTAAAGTATTTAATTATATTATTGCATGAATATATTTATATCTAGTCTAAGATATTAAATATATTTCCTTAAGGTTAAACGGTTGTTCTAATCTTATCTAATTTAATTATCATCTTTATAGATCTTAATGCAATGAATGATCAATTAAATCTAATAAACATATTTTTTAGTTGTTATGGAATTGGGTTGGTTAATAAGTAGATCTTCAATAAATTGCATGGTAAAAAAAGATGAAAATTTTTAAACGAATCTAGATTTCTAAAACTAATGTTAAAAATCTAAAGATAATTTTAAATTTTTAAAGTGATTTAGAACTTAAAAAACTAATTTACATAAAATAACTTGCATGAAATTTGAAGTTATAATTGACTTTGAGTGTATTCGAAATAATGTTTGAGAAGTAACAGGAACTTCGTTATCTTATTTGGAATTCCAGTGACTTGTATGAAATTTGAAGTTATAATTGTATTTTTATATTTACATTGAGTTCTTATAAATAACATGTCGCATAATTTACTTAAATATTTTAAATAAATTATCAAATTTTAAAATACATTTTTAAAAAATATTATAATAATAAAAATAATTAATTAAAAAAATAATAAGTTGAAGGAAAATATGGGTGTATTCTTATAGGTTAGACACCCCTCTAAAAAAATTTTAAATATAATATTTATCGAATTATAAATAAATAATATACATAAAATGAAAATATATATTACTTAAATTTTAAATTGAATCAATTACAAATATCTCACTTTAAGTTTCAGGGAACAACAAAATAATCCTACATGTTTAAAAAATAACAATCATACCCCTTTTTATCACTATTTTAATTTTTGTAAGAAAAATATTTGCGAATAGAACGATAACTTAGGGATGTGATTGCGTATTTTCTAAAGTTAGAGATTTTTACTATTTTTCAAAACCTAAGAGGTTTTTTTAGTAATTTTTACTTTTAAATTTTAGGCTTTTATAACTTCAAGAAAATTTAACCGATATCTTTAATTTTTTAAAAATAGATTTTAATATCTTTGGACTTTAATAAATTCATTATTAAACAGTACATTAAAACAATATGTCTATAAAATTACACTTTTGCCCTTCACAACCATCCCCATCTTATTCCTAAGAAACCAGATATCCATCTCCATGTGAGACAACCATAGAAAACAATATTATGCTTAAGAAAAAAAAAGTCATCGAATTTTGCTCTCTCCCTCAGTTTGGCTTCATGTAATTGATAAATAATTTCAGGCATATAATACCAATCAGAGACGATAATAATCATGGTGTGTAGTTTTTTAATCACCATTAGCAAAAGAACTCTATATAAAAGCCGTCCATTGACGTTGAAGGAGAAGAAATAGGAAATTACTGAGTTAATTTCCAAAACGTCATTCAATACACACTGTTTATATGGGTATGAAATCCTAGGTATATTAAGTAAATATGAAATTCAAAAAGATTTTTTATTATTCAAAAAACTCAGTTTCTTGCTTGTCAAAATGCTACCAAAAAGGCAAAGAATAAGGGGAATTTAGAATCAAAGATAGTTTCCTACCATCATATAAGGACTATAAGCATAGAACCATGATTGTGTGTATCATGTCTATATCAATTAAAGATGTAAACTTTATTACTTAAATATTTAGGATTGGTTTCTTCATTTATTTTTTCTCTTGAAGCATTTTTCCCTTTTGCCTTTGTGTTAATTTTGAAAGAGAGATGGGTTGTTGAGACGGTGAAGAATAAGAAGAGGGAGAGTAAGGCATGTTGGGATGTTTGGTAACTTTTCACTCACCGAACTCCAAAATTAGTTTTTTACTCTTGATTTTCATTGTGCATCTAATTCAAGTTAACTCCATTCAATAAGGAGGGTATCTTTGACATTTTTAATAAGTTGTGGGCTTTTTTGAAGATAATTGAAAACACAAGCGTATCAATGAAATTTTCCTTTATATATAGTGCTAATGTTGGATCACATTGAAATTGGTGAACACTCCTAATTTAAGAGATATAAAGCTTCTGCCCATAAGTCAAGGTTGTAGAAGTTATTTCATATGATGCAATGAGTAAATCTTATGATGCAAAATTGATCGCATAAATACGTAATTATTTAATGATATCTCCAACCAAATAAACAAAATATTGGAATTAGATTAAAGTAAAATATTTTTGTCATAATTTTATGACATTCATAAATGTGATGTTTTAAAAATAATAAAAGTTATACATTAACGTATTTATATATCGATAGGATTTAAATATCTTAAATTTTAAATTCATTGTGTTATTCACAAAAATCATATATTATTATATTTATAGTTAATAGTTCTTTAGAGCTAAAATTAATTTTTATCTTTTGTGATATATGAGGCATGTACAAGCCCACTAACACTTATATAATTTCTTTCTTCTTTTTAGATATCTAAATCAAGAAGAAAAATGAGAAATAATAATACTTATAATTACAATAATCTCTACCGGGTTTCCAATATCGCTTCATGAAAAAATTATTCTCTTTTTTTGCCACATTATAATTTAGGTAAATATTTTTTTAATATAATTTAGTGATTTAATCTTGTTACTAGTGTTTTTATTTCTTTCAAATAATTATACACTTAAATATATGCACAAATATTTTATAAATAAAATTAAAAAATATAACTTATACTATAAGAAAAATTATAATATTATTCTTAATTTCATATTTATATTTATTAAGTGATTATCTAACAATATAAATTAATTTTATATTTGTATAATTTTTTTATTAATAATAGGATTATATTATTATAAAAAATAAATATATAATCTAAATATGTTTTTATAGTAAATAAAAGATTATTTTTCAAATTAAATAAAAAATATAGAGGACAAATATATGACATTTTCTACTCAATGACATCTTGGAACGGCAAACAAGTAGAAAATGAATGTATGCAGATTGACCTAAAAGTTAAGGACCAATAGAACTTACTAACGAGAATGAGTACTATTCTAGTAGAAGAATATTCCAAAAGCATTCGTCATCATTTAAAATGATTGTTTTTTTATTTATATTTTGCACGAATTTAGAAATTAGCAAATATAAGAATTAATTGGTATTATTAAAATTTATAATAATAAAAATAATTTATTTATAATATTAAACATGATTTAATTAAATTACATTAACAAATCTCATTAACTGTTTTTAATTTAAATGGAGTTTCGTTTAATTTAATAAAATTTAAAATAAAATAATATATCAAAAAAATTTAAATATTAAAAATTTATAAGATAGATACAAGATATATTATTTTTATAAATATAATTTTAAAGGTGTAATTTTTATTATTTTTTTAAATCAATTATCATGAAAATTAATTATGCACACCAAAATTTCACCCCTTGATAATCCAATTGATAATATTGAGATATCTTTGGCCAAAAATTAAAGTTAAAATAATAATTTTCTCACCTCATAGCTAAAATGATTAGCTATCGTTTTGACTAAAAAAGATACATAAATTTTCACCAATCGAATAATAAAGTGGTAAATATATAGGATAATTTCACTAAAATTTAGTTCTAATTCTTTCTCCCGTTCTCCTTTTGAACATAAAGCGATAAATACTTGAAATTTTTTTCTTTTAGTTTTTTACTTTGAATCTTCGTACCAAAATTTAAAAATAGAAACTTAAAATATAAAACTGAAATCGTGGTTTAAAAATTGAAGGATTTTTACAAAATGATGTTTTATGTTTGCGATAAATAATCAAAGATATAAATTCACCAAATTATATGATAAAAAATTTATTTAATAAATACAATTTTATAATTTTACAAGTTTAATTATATTTTATCTAACCACAAACTTGAAATTAATTTTTTTTTTGTTAGTTATTGGCTAAATTAATGTAATGGTATAGACTAATTAACACATGGGATAAATAATAGTGTGTACGAGAGGAGCGACACTCTCTCTTTTCCTTATACTTGTTGCTTATCTCTTTCATATATGTTAATCGGTTAAAATAACGTGTGAAAGGTCTAACCAATCATTCTAACGTAATACTAATTTTGTGGATGCATGCTTCTCACGTTCTCAATCTCTAAAATTAATTTATATTTTTAGATAATTACTTAATAAATATAAATATAAAATTAAAAATAATATTATAATTTTTTTTATAGTATAAATTATTTTTTTAATTTTATGTATAAAATATTTGTGCATATATTTAACTGTATAATTCTTTGAAAGAAATAAAAAAAAATATGACACTACTAACAAAATTAAATCACTAAATTATATTAAAAAATTATTTACCTAAATTATAATGTGGAAAAAAGAGAGAATAATTTATGGATGAAGCGAGATTTAAACCCAGTAAAGATTATTGTAAATATATATATATATATATATTATTATTTCTCATTTTTCTGCTTGATTTAGATAATAAAAATAAAGAAATAAAGAAATTATTTAAGTGTTAGTGCCATACATGAGTCATATATTGCAAAAGATAAGAAATATATCCTCTTCATAATTTAATGGTATATATATAATGCCACAAGTATAAATTCAAGTGTTGTTATTGTATATGGTATTTTATGTTTATGTGAGTTTGAATTTTGATATTATCATTATATATATATATATATAAAACGAAATGATGCTTTAGAAATTAACTTTCTCAAATTCTTACTATAAATTAAGTTGGGCTTTAAAAAAAGAAAAAAGAAAAAAGAAAAAGAGAGGAAGCACATCTACGCCAATGAACTATGAAAAGTGAGAATACTTTAAATCCCATTTTTCAAGTAATTTTAAAAAAATCTTATTTAGGTGTAATTTGTAAGTATACGAGTCCATCAAAAGACATGACTATAACCTATAATCAATTACTAAATTATTGTATATTAAATATATAAATATAAGTGTTTATATTATCATTATATAAGTTATAAAAATTAATAGGAAGTAAAAAAATAACATTATTAAAATTTGTAATAATAAAAATAATTTATTTATAATATTAAAAGGGATCTAACTGAATTACTTTCATAATTGAACAAATCTTATTTACAGTTTACATTCCGTTAAATTTGATGATATTTAAAAAAAAAATAATATGTCAAATTTTTTAAAATAATGAAAATTTATAAAATAAATACAAAGGATATTATTTTTATGAATATAGTTTTAAGGGTGTAATTTTTATTATTTTTCTAAATCAATTAAGCATACCAAAGTGATCAGTGCAAAATTGTAAGTGTACAATATCATAATTTTATAATAAAGTGATAAAAGAATATCGTTTATCAGGGATCGGTAACATATTTTTCACAAATATCAAAATTATATTAATCTTAATTTTATTTAGAAAAGTTATTAAGATTGTCGTAATTGGAATTTAAAATAAAATCAATTTAACAAAATGCACAAAAGAAAAGAAAGATATTATTTGAAAATTAAATCAATGGAAAAAAACTTCTAAGAAATTGATTTCACCTAATCTCTCACTATATTTTACTCATCTAGCTAATTGAATTTAACTGTCTCTCACTACTACAAAAAGGGGTATTAAAGTCGGTTCAGAGTCGATTCTCTGAACCGACTTTAAATGAAATAACTTAAAATTTAAAGTCGGTACACGCGATGATCCGACTTTACGTTTAAAGTTGGTTCACCGCGTGAATCGACTTTAATTTTTTTTTTTTACAAAATTTACCTATTTTCTATTATACTCAAATTAAAACCTGTATTCGATCACTAAATAACAGTAATAAAAAAAATCTATTTAACAAATAGTTTAAATAATACAAATAATTGAAAAATAAAATATTAATTAATAGCAAAAAAAATACCATGATGTATTCTTCTCCTGATGTTATAATACAAACCTACATATATAATACAAAAATTTATACACATAAATAACAACACAAAATAATAACACAAAATAACAAAAAAATATGAATAATAAGGGCGTAGAATTAATAGAAATACTTACAAGAGTAAATGAAGTGACAAAATGAAGGAAATTAAGAAAAAAATAGTGTTTTGTAAGTGAGAAATGGGTATAAATTTTTTGAGTATTTTGCTTAAAAAAATAGGGGATCTAAAAGATTAGTTAAAGAGGAAAAAAACCCACTAACCGGTGCTGAAAATGGTGGTCGTAAGTGGCTGAAAAATGAGAAAGAGTGGAGGAGAAGTGGAGGATTTTTTGGGTATTTGAGAGTTATGCAGCGACTTTACATATCGACTTAAATACTCATTTTTGTAATAGTGTCTTTTTGTTAGTAATCTCCAAAAAACATCCAAAAACCTCTTTCGATAATAAATTGGAATATTCTTGTTCATTAATTTATACAAGATTATGCAATTTAATAAAGTAAGAAAAAGTATTAAGATCAATAATTTTAATACTATATAGGTTCATACAAGTCTTTTGATCTCTATATTTATCAATGTCGAAATATTCCAAATCTATATTATAATTCCTCTTTCGATAAAAAATCATGAGATTTAAATCATATTTTTGTTCATTAATTTACACAATATTATACGATTTAATAAAGCAAGAAAGCATTGGGACCAATAATTTTAATACTACATAAGTGCATACAAATCTTTCAATCTCTATATTTACCTATGCAAAATATTCCAGATCTATCATATAATTTCATCTTTATATAATAAATCATAAGATTAAAATCATCTAATTAATGGTCAGTTAATTAGAAGCAATAAATTCAAAATAAATTAGACAAACATGAAGAGAAATAATTCAAATTAACATATAAAATCAAGCATAATTCAGAATTAAATTATATTTTTTTCTTATAATAAAGAAAATTTAGTTCATGCTAAAAATTAAATTTAACTTAAACCAATTCACCTTAATTTTTCTAAGATGAATTGAAAGAAAAGTGAATCGCAAAAAGAATCTACTTTCGTACTAATTCGTCCTGCGTTTCTTTTCCTTTTTTTATATGTGCTGCTTTCTCTTCTTTATTTGTTTCTTTCCGTTCTCTTTCTGTTCTGCGGCCTGGCGACGCTTTCTTTGTTTTTCAACTTATTCTCCCCATTCTATTTCTTTTCTTCTATATATATATAAATCTTAATTTAAATTTAATTTAAATAAATCTTCATTTAATACTAAGAGTCCTTAGATGATATGCTTATAAAATTTTAAATATTGATTTTTTTCAAATCTACAATAAAATTTAAATAATAATAATGAAGTCTAAAATCAATAAAAATTAAATAAAATTATATTAAAGTTTACAGTTGAGAAGTGATAAATTATGTAAGTCATCAAACACCTATAAACTTAAAACTTTATTTGTCCTAAAAAAAGAAAAGAAAATAAAATAAAATACAACTATAAACAACATCAACTAGACCCCATAGAGAACTACCATCACTCACAAAACCATGATTTGATTTTAGAAGTCATCACTAATAACTTACTCCTTTTATATCGAAGATAGCAGGAAAATCAATCAAAAATTCAACAATTTGTCAGTAAGAGTTAAACATTTACTTTAACCTAAAACTAAGTCCTTGAGTGTGTGTGAAATAATCAATTTAAATCCAAACCACCAGTAATTTCATATAAAAGTAGAACAATTGAAATGAGAAGAATTCTCTCAAAATTTAACTTTATAAGTCCAATTTTCAAAAATTATCTCCACTAATGTAATCAAATACTAAAATCAGATATCAAAAGATCTTTAATCAGAATTGTAATGATAGGCCACAGGGTAAGGGCTAAGAAAGAAATGGATATGTAAAATCAAAGAAAATTGGGAAAATACTTGGTAGAAAAAACAATAAAAAGAATATTCACAGGATTCACACCATAGCTCTTTCTCGACAGTATATTCATACTGATGACAATATTGTTGTTATAAATAATAATTATGGTGTTTTTTTTGGTGTAGTTTTCTTGATACTTATAGTCTTCACTAATTTCAACCACTTTAACCCTTTTTTGATTCTTACCTTTCACTTTTTTCACATTTTGATCAAATAGAGCAAACATAATATAGATTATTTAATTTGAATTAATTTTATTTTTAAATATAAATTTCCACCAAAGTATTTTCTCAAAATTTAAGATAAATTTATGGTTTTTCAAGCTTAAAATGGGAATGATTTATGTAGTTAAAAGAAAAAATAAAGACTTGTGTAAAATAATGCTCAAGGTGGTTAACTATGGGAATACACCATACAATGATGGCGTGATAATTAGGATGGTTGGAAAATTTTTTTGGTTGTAACAAAAAAATTGCCTAGATCATTTGTCTAATATTTGGTATCAACTAGGATTTCACCTCAAGGATTCACCAACATATTCTAGAGCAAAACAAGATTGAACTTTCCTGACCTAATTAATTTAACTCATTCTCCTCATAGGCAAAATGGAGTGGAGAAATTTTTACTATGTGCTCAATTATATTCAAGGAAAAATATTTAAATCAAGGTACCCACTAAACATTGCCTAGCATAAACAAATTTTGAATTTTTTTTTCTCTAAAGCATCCTCAATCACAAATTTAAGAGTCATAACGAATTTAATCATACTCAAATACATGCTTGATAAGATAATTCAACAACTCAAGACTATAAGAGTTGACACCCCCAAACTTAAAACCAAATAATGTCTTCATTATAATTCAAAAGTCAGACAGATTAAAGAAATGAAAGGAACTTTCCTGGTTTTATGGTGGATTTATATTAATTTTTTATTTTTAGCTTTTATTCCTACAAAATAAACCATCATAAAAATAAATAATAAAAAATGAAATAAAATAAAAAGAAAGTTTTATGGGATACCTCCCATAAGCGTTTTTTTTATAGTTTATAGCAAGACTTTTCAATCTTCTTCAATTAGGATTTCCAAAAGTAATAAATGCACCATTTCTCTCCACTTGTTCTCCATAATAGTGCTTCAATCACTAACCATTAACTCTGAATATATGCCATGCCTTGTCCTTCAAGTCTATTGCTTCAATTGCGAAGTCACTTGCATCACACATGATTTCAAAAAGGTTGACTCCAATCAGGTGCAATCATCACTATTGTTGAAATCAGTTTCTCCTTAATTGCATTGAAGGCCTACAAACAAACATTATCAAAATCAAATGCAGATTTTTTTTCAAAAAGATTACATAAAGGTTTAGAAAGTTTAGACAAATCCTTTATAAATCTTCTATAAATTTTCACATGTCCCAAAAAGCTTATGATTCCCTTCACATTCTATGAAAGTGGTAGTTTTTCTATGATTGTAATTTTAGCTCGATCAACTTCATTTCCTTTAGATGACACTCTAAGGCCAAGCACGATCCTTCTTTAACCATGAAAATACACTTCTTCCAGTTTAGGACATGGTTTTTATCTTCACATCTTTGCAAAACAAGAGCTAAATTATGCAAATAATGATCAAAATATGTACCAAAAATTGAAAAGTCATCAATGAAAATTTCCATTATATCTTCACCATATCAAAAAAAATAAACATCATGCAATGTTGAAATGTTACTGGGGCATTGCACAATCCAAATAACATCCTTCTAAAAACAAATGTTCTGTAGAGACATGTGAATGTAGTTTTATCCTGATCTTTGGAGACTATGGAAATCTGGTTATACCTTGAATAATCATCTAAGAAGCAATAATAAGGATATCTAGCCAATCGATCAAACATTTGATCAATGAATGGAAGTGGAAAATGATCCTTCCTTGTTGCTTTATTCAACTTGCAGTAATTCATACATACACACCATCTCGTTACTATTCTTGTAGGAATAAGCTCATTGTTTTCATTTTTTACCATCATTTTTTGGTACAACTTGCACTAGACTTACTCATGAACTGTCTGAAATAGCATAAATAATTCCAGCATTGAAGAGTTTCAAAATTTGAGCTCTTACAACTTCTTTCATTGTTAGAATTAATCTTTTTTGGGGCTCAATTGATGGTTTGCAAATTTCCTCCATTAGAATCTTGTGCATACAAATGGATGGACTTATACCTTTTATGTTAGAGATAGTCCATCCCAAGGCTATTCTATACTCCCTTAACACATGTAGTAAATTTCCTCTTCTTCCGGTGTAAGTGATGCCACAACAATCACTAGAAAGGTGGAACTATTACCCAAAAATGCATAGTGAAGATGCTCAGGCAATTACTTCAATTCTGGAGTTGTAGTTCGGTGCAGTTTTTCTATAGAGATTATAGAATCCGTCTTTGCTACCATTGACTTTAACCTCTCCACTTATTTGCTAAATGATGTAACCTACTGCTTACAAGGCAAATACATAGTTGTGAAATTCTCCACATAAAAATGTAAATCAGATTCTCAAACAATAGTGTTATTGAAATCATAAGCATGAGATGAAATGGTGATATATCGTTCTAGGTGATCAGCCCACATATCCTCTTGAAAGGCTTTTACTACACATTGCTCAATGACATCTATCCTAAAGCAAGTGCTTGAATCTTCTAGAAATCTTATGGATTTGTAGATGTTAAACATAACCTCTTCCTTGTTCACTCTTAATGTTAACTCACCATTTTGAAAATCCATTAAAGCCCTTTCTGTAGCCAAGAATGGTCGGCCAAGAATTAGTACGACATATTGGTCTTCATTCATATCTAACACCAAAAAATCATTAGGAAAAATAAATTTATCCATCTTTACCAATACATCTATAATTCCAAGTGGATACTTAATGGATCTGTTTGCTAGTTGCAAAGAAATTATTGTTTGTTTCATCTCTTTAAGTCCCAATTTCCTATAAACAAAAAGTAGCATAAGATTAATGCTAGCACCAAGATCACATTGAGATGATAACTTATTTATGAATTATTGTCATATATAAAACACAATATATATTATTTAAATTTTAAATTGATACATGTCTAATAAAATTTAATATTTATAATCGTAGCTAAATGAATTAAAATAATAAGAAATATGTTTGAAAACTTATTAAATTATTATAGAGATTTAACATTTATATTTATTTATTAAACTAAATATTATTTTAATGTAACTATGGTACACATACATTTAAATATAACAAATTATGAAATAAAATATGCATTTATTTATAATTATTTTAATAGTAATTCAGTTCATATTGAATTATAAGGGACTATAAAATCTATTAATCTAAATATAATCTGAATCCGAACGAGTTGTATACTTTTCAATCTGATCCGATCTAATCGCTACAAAATATGTCAATTTAATCTGATCTGAATCTAATAAATTAGATCAAATTTCTTAATTTAATAGAATGATTGGATTATTTGGTTACCCATGCTTCCAACTAAAATGAAAAATTATACCTAATACACAAAATACTCAAAATTTCCAAAGTTGTCCTTCCTACTCCATCTTCTAATATTTCATAACTTTACTAAGTTGAAAAGTAATTTTCAAATTATCTTTTAATTAACGAAAGAAAATCTGACTTAATTCAGATGTCATGTAGCTTTCATATATATAATACATGAATAATGGTAAGATCACAAAAAATTATATTTATATTTACTCATAATAATTATGTGTAATATATGACTAAATAATTTTAAAAATAAAAAATATTATTTATTTTTTAATAAAATTTGATTGTATGTCACATCATAATTAGTATGAGTTTAAATTTATGTAAACTTAACATCGTATTATAATATATGTTTGTCTTCTCACACAATATGTTTTTTTAATAGAAAATAGTTATTAATTTTTAAATATTTGAGTTGTTGGTGGGATTGTTGCTCGGGTTATTAGCCTGCATTCATGCATTTGTTATGTTCTGTTGTTTGACTTATGTCTTATTTCTTTGTCCTCCATGGTAATTTTAGTAAAGGTGAATTTTATTATTGAAATATCTTTTAAATGGTTGTGTATTCAAAGAGAGAGGAACAAGGAGTGTCCAAATAGCAGCACTTCTTAGAAATTTGAAGTTAATAAGTTTTGATGAAATGTGGGCTAACTTAGTAGCAATTAAAACCCAATCAGTCGGCCCAAATAGCAAAAATTTACCGTCGACATGTGAATCATAATAAGTGATTTAGTGAGGAGATATTCATTTTCTTTGTTCAAAAATTAAGAAGAATTAGTTCAATTGATAGGCTATCATGTAATCAAATCCCTATAATTTCAGGATATAAAACAAATTAAATGACTGATTAAAGATAAATTTATACTTGTAAATGAATTGTGTCATATTTAAACAAGAATGATATCAATTTAAATTATATAACTATTTCAAAATAAAAGCTCTTAATTTTTCATTTCCATTAAGTGGATAGATAAATAAAACACATTTTACCATAATAATACTATACATCAAGTTCTTTGCCAAAGTAGCCATAACATAACTTGCAGAAAATGTAAAATCTTCCACAACTAGCTTCATAGTACATTTTATTCTTTCGTCAAAGTTTAACATCGTGATGTCGATGAGAAAATTAACTATCTTGATCACTCTCTTTAATAAAAGTGCCGCCAATGTTACATCTTAGCCTAGCACAACCGAGTCGAACCGAGTTGCGCCAAACTACTTGAGTATAGTGACCACACACCCCACCAACACATGAATTAGATTGGTAGTTATAGAAGTGCTTTTCATCCACCCACATCTTCACGACAGATGTAACATTCATATCACCGCTACTCCAAGCAAGGTTTTCACCATAGGGCCCATCGGAGTGCACGAGCCTACAATCGCCTCTACGCTGATTAGCATAATTTTGAGCATATGCTGCCACATTAGCATCCCATCTCAAAGGGCCAACACTAACTTGAGCACGAGCTGCGTCGTGAGCTCTAAGGTAGTCTTCTGGAGTGTTTTGCTCAAACCAAGAATGTAAGGATGGCTAGTATTAATGTATATCTACTAACATACTAATGTATATATATTTGCTAATGTATATCTATTTACTTTAAGCATATCTATAACTAGTTACTTTAGACATATCTATAACTAGTTACTTTAGACATATCTATAACTAGTTACTTTAGACATATCTATAACTAGTTACTTTAGACATATCTGGTTTACTTGTAACTCCTATATAAAGGCACTATGTATATTCATTTAATCACATAATAGAATACAATCATTAAGTATTTCTAACATGTTATCAAAGCTAATGCTCTTATCTTTCTAGCAGTCTTATCTTTTTTAGTGCTACTCAACCCTTATAGCTTTCGCTGTCACAATAGCCGCTACAACCACTCACCGTTGAACCTCCGATGTCTTTCAATCGTTGTTCTTAGGTTCCGGGCCTACAGTCGCTATTGTTAAGAAGTTCCGCACAATACAGATCACTGCAATCACCATCGTCGTCGTCGTGAATCTTGCTCCGATAATTTTTCTACATATACCATTGTGATCGGATCGACCAGATCTACACAACCGTGGAAGTATTGCAACCATCGGACACTGCAAGCTCCCTCACGCACCGCTCAAACGATCTACAAAAACCATTGTGATCGCTGCGACCAGATCTACACACGTTGCGCTTTTGTCCCGTGACATCATCAATGACTTGCCTAGGGTTGACGTCATCATCTCATCCAGTTGACGTCACCGAGACCCTCGCTGACTGTGCTGACCGTTGACTTGGGGTCGTTGACTTTCTTGTTGGTAATTGACTTTGACTTATGGACCGTTGACTTTACAATACAGGTCCTCCTTATCCAGTTTTTTCGCGTAGACCTCATTTTTGCATATTGTTTTTCCAAATGGATAAAAAGGATGTTTTTCTTTCTTGCCCTATCAATACTATATTGGAGGGGACCAAGAATTACTTATCATGGTCTCAAGCTATGCGTAGTTTTCTTAAGGGTCGTATGCTCTGGTATTACTATACTGGTGCAATTATCATTCTTGTTAAATTAGCAAGTGAAGAAGATGCTACTTTCCTTCATCGTATGATTGAATGGGATAGTCACAACCACATGATTCTCACATGGATTCGAAATACTTCCATTCCCTCCATTTCCAATCTGTTGGGCAGCTTTGATGATGCCAAATCAGTATGGGATATGTTGGCCAAAAAGTACTCCACTACTCACAGATCCATGAAATATCAGCTAATAGTTGAATTGCATCAACTTCAACAAGAACCAGGGCAATCCATCAATGACTACTTTGATCAGCTTCGCTTCCTTTGGGACCAAATTGACCATTGTGATCCAATTTGGGCATGCTCAATAGATGCTCAGCAATATGCTACAATTAGGGATGAATTTTGTCTCTATGAGTTCTTGATCTCACTCCACAAGGACTTTGAGCCCATCCGAGGTCAGCTTCTTAATCACAGTCCTCCTCTCTCTCTAGATACTGCTGTAAATGAGTTGGTTAGAGAAGAAGCTCGACTTGCAACCCTTCAAGCCCAGAATAAGTTTAATGTTTTGGTTATTACTCCTCATGCTCCTACCATTGGGCAACCTTAGTAATCAGGTGAGTCCTCTAGCTTTTACAATCGTCACAGGCAGAACAATAAAAGGTTCTGCAATTATTGCAAGCGTTATGGCCACACCATTGAGACTTGTTACCGTCGCAATAAATCTATTGCTGTTGTTGCTAATACTGAGCCTACTTCGCTGATGCCTTCTAGTTCAGCAGAGTCCCAATCTTCTGGATCCACTATCAACCTCTCCTCTACTGAACTACAGAAGATCATAACTCAGGCTGTTCAAATGGCTGATAATGCATCTCTTTCCACTACTTTCTCAGTTTTTCCCAGGTAAGTCTCAAACTTGGCTTTTTGACTCTACATGTTGTAATCACACGACACCTCACTCAATTTATTCTCCAAACTTGACCTTGCACCACATCCTTTTAATATTCATATAGCTGATGGTTCCACCATTCATGGGAATAGTCTAGGTTTTGTTTCGACCTCTACCCTCTCTATTCCTAGGGTTTTCCATATACCTGACCTATCCTATAATTTATGCTTTATGGGACAATTATTTGAACTAGGATATTGCCTTATTTTTGACTATTCTGGGTGTATTGTGTAGGATTCGAGGACGGGGCAAGAGCTTGGGACCGGTCCTAGGGTCAGGCGTATGTTTCTCATGAACAATCTTCATCTTCCACCTGTTGCTCCTGCCTCTGTTACTATGGCAACTGCTGCAGTTTCTTCCTTACCTTCTCTCGCACTTTGGCATTCTCGTCTTGGTCATGCCCCATCCACTCGGGTACAACAATTAGCTTCTAAAGGTCTATTTGGTACTGTGTCCAAAGACAATTTTGATTGTACTTCATGCCAGTTAGAAAAACAACGAGCTTTACCTTTCAATAATAGTAAATCTATCACTAATAGTATTTTTGAGTTAATTCATTCTGATGTTTGGAGACCTTCTCCTGTTACTAGTATTGGTAGATCTCGATATTTTGTTGTTTTTATTGATGATTATTCTCGTTATAATTGGATCTTTCCAATAAAATCTAGTTATGAAATCTTACCAATATACAGTAACTTTGCAAAAATGGTTGAAACACAATTCTCCAAACATATCAAAACTTTTCGATCTGATAATGCTCTTGAATATACTCAAAATGCTTTTCAAGCTCTGTTACACTGGCACTGTACATCATCTAACCTGTCTAGGAACCTCTCAACAAAATGGTTGAGCCGAAAGAAAAATTCGTCATATTCTTGACACTGTTCGTGCTCTTCTTCTTTCTGCCAAAGTTCTTGCCCCATTTTGGGGTAAAGCTGCTCTTCATGCTGTTCGTGCCATTAATCGCATTCCAAGCGTTGTCATTCACAATCAGACTCCGTATGAGCACCTTTTTGGGTCATCTCCTAACTATCATTACCTTTGCTCATTCGGATCTGTATGTTTCGTTCTTCTTCAGCCTCATGAACACAAAAAACTTGAGCCTCGATCTAGACTTTGTTGTTTTCTTGGTTATGGTGAAACTCAAAAAGGGTATCGATTCTATGATCTTGTCTCACATCGTCTTCGTGTTTCCCATAATATTGTCTTTTGGGAACACTGCTTATTTGTTGAACTTTCTTACTTTCGTTCTTCCCTAACTAATTCAAATGTTTTAGAAATATTTCCAAATGAGTCTCTTATTGCTTCTACAGATACTCCTAATCCATCTTTGGACTTCACTATTCAATCTTCAGATATTTTTGATGATTCTCCAAGATAGGTCGTAGAAGAACAGGTTGATAATGAGCTACCCTACCTTGAACATAGGTCCCCTACTCCTGCTCCGCCTGAAGATTCTCCACAAGACATTCCACCTCGCCACTCAACCCGGGTAAGATCCATTCCTACATATTTACTTGACTATCATTGTTACACTGCCCTTGCTACACTCCATGAGCCTCACACCTATCGTGAGACATCTACTAACCCTTCTTGGCAGATTGTAATGAAAGAAGAAATTAATGCATTAACCAAAAACCATACTTGGAATCTTGTTACTCACCCTCCTGGTCAGTCTGTGGTTAGTAGTAAATGGATCTATAAGATCAAGACTCATTTTGATGGGTCTATCGATCGCTACAAGGCTCATCTTGTAGCAAGAGGTTTTACACAAGAGTATAGGATTGATTATGAACAGACTTTTGCTCCAATTGCTGGTATTTCCTCTGTTTGTACCCTCTTAGTTGTTGCCGCTGCTAGTAAATGGGACCTTTTTCAGATAGATGTTAAAAATGCATTCCTTAATGGGGATCTGTATGAAGAAGTCTATATGTAACCTCCTATTGGTCTTTCTGGTGAAACAAATAAGGGTTTTCGCCTTCGACATGCACTTTATAGCCTTAAATAAGCTCCAGGAGCATGGTTTGCCAAGGTCAGCTCCATCATCCTTCGCTTGGGTTACACTGCCAGTCCTTATGATTCTGTCTTATTTCTTCGTCGCAATGATAAAGGCACCATTTTGCTTCTTCTATATGTGGATGATGTGATCATAACTGGTGATGACCTCAGTGGCATTCAAGAACTCAAGATTTTCTTAGTCACCAATTTGAGATGAAAGACCTTGGACATCTAAGCTATTTCTTGGGTCTTGAGATCACTCGTTCCACAGATGGTCTTTATATTACTCAACCTAAGTATGCATCTGACCTCTTATCTCAAGCTGGACTCACTGATAGCAAGACTGTTGACACTTTAGTTGAACTTAATGCACATCGGACACCATCGGAAGGGCAACCATTGTCTAATCCCTCTCTTTATAGACAATTGGTTGGCAGTCTGGTTTATCTTACAGTTACTCGTCCAGACATTTCTTATGTTTTCATCAGGTGAACCAGTATCTGTCTGCTCCACGATCGACTCATTATGCTGTTGTTTTGTGTATTCTACGATACTTGAAAGGCACTATCTTCCATGGCCTTTTCTACTCGGCTCAGTCTCCTTTAGTACTTCGTGCATTCTTTGATGCTGATTGGGCAGGAGATCCCACTGATCGCAGATCCACTATAGGTTATTGCTTTCTCCTTGGTTCTTCTTTGATTTCTTGGCGAAGTAAGAAATAAACCTTCGTGGCCCGCTCTAGTATTGAAGTAGAATATCGTGCTCTTACTGATACCACATCTGACCTCCTTTGGCTATGATGGATCCTTAAGGATTTGGGTGTGTCCATATCCTCTACAACTCCCCTTTATTATGATAATCAAAGTGTCATTCATATTGCTCACAACGATGTATTCCATGAACGGACTAAACACATCGAGATTGATTGTCACTTTATTCGCTCTCATCTTGTCCATGGTGCTCTCAAGTTTTTCCTTGTTTCCTCCAATGATCAACTTGTAGATATCTTTACTAAGACACTTCCCAAAGGACGTACTCGTAATTTGGTTAACAACCTAAAGCTAGTCTCACATCCACCTTAAGTTTGAGGGGGGTCTATTAATGTATATCTAGTAATATACTAATGTATATATATCTGTTAATTTATATCTATTTACTTTAGACATATTTATATCTAGTTACTTTAGACATATTTATTTTACTTATAATTCATATATAAAGACACCATATATATTCGTTTAATCACATAATAGAATATAATCATTAAGTATTTCTAACAACTAATGTAGCAAAAATTAATAATCCTATTTGTACTATTTTGATATTTGATTAGAAGCTAACAAGTGAATTGTGAAGAAAATAAACCATGCATTTACTTGTGTTATATATATATATATATATATATATAGAGAGAGAGAGAGAGAGATATCTGGACGCATGTTTAAATGTTTTTGTTGGATGATATCAAATTTATTAAGATTAAATAAAAACAATAGTTGTTAATTATGTTAAGGATCGAGGCGGCTAATTGATCAAATAAAAATATATATAGAAAGAGTAAAACAGAGTGGCTGCTATCTGCTTAATGTTTAATTTATTTGCGAGAGTTGCATGTGCTTCTATATGTTTTTCATTTTATTTTATTTTCTAGTACTTTTATATACTTCAAGTAATTGTTGCATTCATCTAAAAATAATACTTAAATTATTTATTTATTTTTTCTAACAATTTGTATTTATTGTTATGAAAAAGTGAATACGTAATGATAAATAAATGATTTTTTATTTTTATTTTTATTCTTTCAATTTAATTAAGTTTCTATCTAAAGTTATTGGAAAAATTTTAAAAATAAAATAAAAAATCAATAAATAAATGTTGAGCTCATGTACTTAAATATTATATTAAAAATTACTTGTAATTAGTATTTCTCATGGGAAAAATTAGCTATAAATTTTATAGGTTTATTTAAAAAAACACTTAATTCATTTAATTATTTTTTTAATAATTTAGTTACGTTGATAACTGCATAAATAACTATTTTAATTTTTTAATTTTTTTTAATTCTTTATTTTTTAGTTTATTTAAATTATAATAGTTTCTGTTTAATTTATTAAAAAATATTAAAAAACTTTCGTATGTTTACTTATTCACGACCATATAAGTAAACTATTAAAAGAAATTTAGTATATGATATAACTATAATTTTTATAATAAATAAATAATACTCATATTTTTCTCATGCCATAAATAATAAACAAACATGGCGGCTGATAAGTAGCGCTGCATTGGATTGACAATATATATCGGCCTTAGTAATGATCAATATGCATGAATGTGTTAAAAAAGAAAGATCGATTTAAGGGTTGATGGCAGATTTTATAAGATTTTGGATATTATGATTACATATTTCAGAATCCACTATCAATTTAATATATATTATTTCCACTATCAATTTAATATTATTTTAATTGTAATACGTTTTAAGTTACGTACATAGTTAAATCACACTATATGTATGTTTCATTAAAAAAATTATTTCTTAGTTTTTTTTACTTTTCTCTGGTTAATATCGTCCATGGCATCATTAAAAATAGAGAGATTTAGGGCCGAATTGAATTCTAAAATTTAGTCCTTCTTTGGAAAATAATAGGACCTAAAATTAAAATAAAAGACTTAGTATTCCGATTGCAGCCCTTTATTTTAGAGAGAAAAAAATCAACTAACACGAGCACTACAGTAGGGCTGCTAATTGTGGTAGCTTGCTTTTTAGGTCTTTAATTAAGCAACAGGCAACACAAAGCTAGAAGACCGGGTTCAAATTCAACTTTCGGAAAGGAAAATTATATAACCAAAGCATCATCTACTGTTGGCTGTTGCGGGATCAGGATAATTTTTAAGGAGGTTCAAATATCATTTTCTAAAAATATATGATTGTATATAAAGAATAATAATAAAATTAAGAATCTTAACACAAAATCATTCATAGATATCATAACTCTTATTGTAAAATATATTTATTAAAATTATAAAAATAATATAAGGACAATAAAATTATACAAATGTATTTTATATATAATTTAAAGTATAAAATTTATTTATTATGAATTAATATTAATGAAATTATGTATCTATCAGGTTCCACCTACTCTCTTTCATATATTTTTGAACGTGGTTTCAAGTCTTGTTAAATATGTATCTCAAATTAGATGGTATCGATTAATAATATATATATAAAAAATAACATATTTAAACGTAACTTAAAATTTGAAATATATTCTAAGCTTACTATAATAGATAAAGCTTTTGATTTGACTGAGCAGTATATCGAGGATTCAAAAATTTAATCTCAGAAATGTTGATGTAATTAATCTCAACAAATTTTAATCTAAATAGATGAAATTTTGTTGTATGAGATAATATCAGTTTAATGTTAAAATTTATTTATAAATTATTTTAATATATAAAATATAATATACATATTATTTTAATTTTAATTTATTTATATTTATACTTTGAGCACTTAATTTTACTAAGGAAATATATAATTTAGAAAAAAGTAGATGGAAGTTCGGATGATTACTTGTACTTTTTTTTCTCTCTCATTAAACTTAATTGTTTGCCGATCACATATATATATATATATATATATATATATATATATATATATATATATAAGGGAATGTTACCTGAATTATGTATGTTTATTTTAAATAACTATTAATATTAATAAAAATATATAATATATTATATATAAGAATTTGTTCATTTTGGAAAAAGATGAAATTTATTTAAAAAAAATTTTGCTATGAAATGTGTCTTTGTCCCACGTTACTTTCTTACATTATTTTAAAGAGATATAAATAGTGAAGAGTTGCTATTAGGATTAGTACAGGAGCCTTCTTTTAATGGAAGGGGAAGGGCACAGGCAAATGTGATACCACACACACGCCGCCGCCGTCCGTCCGTCCGACCGGCCGTGCCGAGCCGAGTGCGTGTGCGTTATTTTCTTTTATTAAGAATATGGCCGTTTGTCTTCTTTATTCAGAAAAAAGAGCCGTTGCTCGTATTTACTCATAAAAAATATATCTATTACTCGTCTTTAATCTGAAAATGGCCGTTACGCTCTTAATTCCCAGACATTACCGTTTTATTCATAATTGCCGCACGGTTTCTAAAATCTATAAAAGGCAACAATCAGCAATCATCTCCCTACGAAGAAAAAAAAATTCTCTCTACAATTTCTAAGTTCTTTTTTAGTTTTCCGAGCAACAAATTTTCAAGTGTAGCATTCCAGTCTTCATCAGTGCAGTGAAGTTCTGAGACAGAGATTAAGATTACAATTTGTTTTATCCCGGGGACGACGAGGTTTGTGTTTGCTTGCACAAATTGGGCAGAGCCGCGAAACGTCTTAAAGAGAGCGACCTAGTCCACGACTCAACCCAAGCAGTTACTTTCAAGTTATCGGTAATATTGTTCCTACACTGTTTTTTATAAACTTGCTTCAACAATTTTAAGACGTACTCAATCTGCCATGTCTACTGAAATGCTAACTGCTGATCTAAACAAACCATTCCGTTTTGAAGGATTACACTTTAAGAGATGGAGACAGAAAATGTTGTTTTTCTTAACCATGAAAAAAGTTGTTTCTGCTCTTACTCTTGAAAAACCAATACGGTCACTCCTCCTCTTGAAAATTGTAACTAAGGATTTAGATGCCTGGAGTGAAAATGATTTTCTATGCAACAAATACATCCTTAACGGATTAGCTGCTGACTTGTATGAGTATTATAACTGTGATAAGTCTGCTAAGGAAATTTGGGAAGCACTTCAAAAGAAATACGACACTGAGGAAGCTGGTACTAAGAAGTATGCTGTCAGCAGATACATGAAGTTTCAAATGATTGATGGAAAATCAGTGGAAGCTCAATCACATGAACTGTAGAAGATAGCACACGAAATAACTTCTAAAGGTATGACTTTAGATGAACAATTTCAAGTAGCTGTTATAATAGATAAATTACCCCCTGCTTGGAAAGATTTTAAGAATACACTTAGGCATAAAACTAAGGAATTTTCTTTAGAAAGTCTTATAACCCGTTTAAGAATAGAAGAAGAAGCTCGAAAACAAGACCAAAGAGATGAAGTACTCGTAGTCTCAAATAATAGTACCAATAAGAAACCCTCATCTACAATTCTGAAACCTAAAGATAGAAATATGAAAACTCATAATCGTAGTAATAATCAAAACCGTAACCACCAAAATAGAAATAGAAACTATCCTCCCCAGAATGGACCTCAACCCCCCTTAAGGAATAACACATTCATGTGTTATAGTTGTAATAGACCTGGCCACTTGGCTAGGAACTGCCGGAACAGGAATCGTCCTGCCCCACAGGCGAACCTTACCGAAGATCAACTTATTGCTATGATATCTGAAGTCAATTTTGTTGGTGGATCCGAGGGGTGGTGGGTAGACACTGGTGCTTCTCGCCATGTTTGCTATGATCGAGACATGTTCAAATCATATTCTGGTTCTGAGGATAAGAAAGTCCTATTTGGGTGACTCACTCCACTAAAGTTCTTTGATCTTGGTGAGGTGGTTTTGAAGTTTACCTCTGGAAAGACTGTCATCTTGAAGGATGTCCTGCATACTCCAGAGATGAGAAAGAATTTAGTTTCAGGCTATCTTCTTAACAAAGCTGGGTTTACTCAAACTATAGGGGCTGATTTATATACTATAACTAAAAATAATATATTTGTTGGGAAAGGGTACGCCACTGATGGCATGTTCAAATTAAATGTTGAAATTAATAAAACCTCTTCTTCTGCTTATATGTTGACTTCTTTTAATATTTGGTATGCTAGACTTTGTCATGTTAATAAACGCATAATCAAGAACATGAGTAGCTTAGAACTAATTCCTAAACTATCTTTAAATGATTTTGAAAAATGTGATTTTTGTAGTCAAGCTAAAATAACCAAAACTTTACATAAATCAGTAGTTAGAGAATCTGAACCTTTAGAATTAATTCATTCTGATATATGTGAACTTGATGGAAATTTAACAAGAAATGGAAAACGCTATTTTATAACTTTTATAGATGACTGTTCAGATTACACCTATGTATATCTAATGAAAAATAAAAGTGAAGCATTTGATATGTTTAAAATATTTATGATTGAGATTGAAAATCAACTTAACGTAAAAATAAAAAGGTTTCGAAGTGATAGAGGCACCGAATATGATTCCAATATCTTCAATGATTTTTATAAAACTCATGGAATCATTCATGAAAAAACTGCACCTTATTCTCCTGAAATGAATGGCAAAGCTGAAATAAAAAATAGAACTTTTACTGAATCTGTTGTTGCAATTTTATTAAACTCAGTCTTTGCCTCCCATTGGTGGGGAGAAATTTTATTAGCTATGCTATGTGCTAAATAGAGTGCCTAAATCTACAAATAAAATTTCACCCTATGAAATTTTGAAAAATAAGAAACCTAATTTAACTTATTTTAAAACTTGGGGTTGTTTAGCCTATGTTAGAATCCCTTATCCTAAAAGAAATAAACTTGCTAGTAGAGCATATGAATGTGTATTCATAGGATACACTGTGAATAGTAAAGCTTATAAATTCTATAACTTAAAAGATCAGGTAGTTATAGAATCAAATGATGCTGACTTTTATGAACATAGATTTCCCTTTAAATTTAATAATAGTGGGGGCTCGTCTTCTAGTAGTTTACCTATAACTAGAACTAGTGAACATACTGAAGAATTAAACACTGAAATTAGAAGAAGTAAACGAGCTCGAACCCTTAAGGATTTTGGGTCTGATTTTTATGCTTATACCTTAGAGGAAGATCCCCAAACTATTAAAGAAGCATTATCTTTTTTAGATGCCAACTTATGGGAAGAAGCCATAAATGATGAAATGGACTCACTTGAGTATAATAAGACTTGACATTTAGTTGACTTACCTCCTGGTTGCAAAACCATTGGATGTAAATGGATACTAAAAAAGAAATTAAAACCCGATGGTACTATTGAAAAATATAAAGCTCGTCTTGTAGTTAAAGGATATAGGCAAAGGGAAAATGTTGATTTCTTTGATACCTTTTCACCAGTTACACGAATAACTTCCATACGTGTACTTTTCTCTCTCGCTGCTATCCATGATTTAGTAGTACATCAAATGGATGTTAAAACTGCTTTCTTAAATGGTGATTTAGAAGAAGAAATTTATATGGATCAACCTCGAAGGTTTTGTTATCCTGTGTCAAGAAAATAAAGTTTGTAAATTAGATAAATCTCTTTATGGTCTAAAACAAGCACCTAAGCAGTGGCATGAAAAATTTGATAATCTAGTTATCTCACATGGATTCAAAATAAATGAAAGTGACAAATGCATTTATTATAAATTAGAAGATAATATTTGCACTATTATATGTTTATATGTGGATGACATGCTTATTTTTGGATCAAATATTTATGTTGTGAATAATGTCAAAATGTTGTTAAGAGCTAATTTTGATATGAAAGATCTTGGAGAAGCGAGTGTAATCCTTGGTATAAAAATAACTAGGTTCAAAAGGGAATTTCTCTAGATCAATCTCACTACATTGAGAAGATCTTAAAGAAATATAATTACTTTAATCAGAACCCGCATGTACTTCTTATGATCCTAGTGTAAAGTTGTTCAAGAACAGGAGACGGTGTTAGACAAACCGAGTATGCGAGCATCATTGGTAGCTTACGTTACGCTACCGATTGCACTAGACCGGACATAGCTTATGTTGTGGGACTACTATGTAGGTTTACCAAGAGACCTAGTATAGAGCATTGGAATGCTATTGAAAGGGTTATGAGATACCTTAAGAGAACTATGAACCTTGGATTACATTATAAAAAGTTTCCCGCTGTTTTAGAAGGATACAGCGATGCAGATTGGAACACTTTATCAGAAGACTCCAAAACAACTAGTGGCTATATTTTTAACATAGTGGTGGAGTGGTTTCTGGAAGTCTAAGAAACAAACAATATTGGCTCAATCTACAATGGAGTCTGAAATGATAGCACTAGCCACTGCTAGTGAAGAAGCAGGCTGGCTAAGAAGTTTGTTAGCTGAGATCCCTTTATGGGAAAGACCGATACCAGCTGTCTTGATCCACAGCGATAGTACCGTGGCTATTGCAAAGATTCAGAACCGTTACTACAACGGCAAGAGACGACAGATACGTCGTAAGCATAGTACTGTTAGAGAATTTCTCTCAACGGGAGCAGTAAGAGTGGATCATGTACGTTCTGATGAAAATTTGGCAGATCCTTTGACGAAAGGATTACCAAGAGAGAAGGTTTTCAAAACCTCAAAAGGAATGGGATTAATGCCCTTAGAATGAAGAGTCACTTATGATGGTAACCCAACTTATAGACTGGAGATCCCAAGAAATAAGTTCAAAGGGTAATAACAAGTCATGAAGTGATATGAGATGTATCATGCTATTAATCAAATCCCATTCTATATTGTTAGAAGCATGAAGTCCTGAAGCGATAGAAAAGGATGAGTTATTTGTTAAACTCTTAATGAGTTCTATACTCTATGTGGAGTGGAGTACATAGCTACAGGAGTACTCTTGATAGACTCACCTATGTGAATGTGGAAGTGTGGCCGCTTCCTATGAAAATTTTTTGGGCAAAATTTACTAGAGCGTTCACTATACTGGGATACACGTGCATGGCCTTAAAGCACGGGCTTTTTCGAACTACACCTTGGAAAGGTTGTGTGTGTGATGATTGTTAGATATAGAGTTCAAAACTACGAGTTACTCTAGTATATTCTAAAGCATCAACACTATGCAAAGGTTCAAGTCGATAGACACCTTTTCGCTTATGCACAATCTTATAATTTTAATTGATCGGTTGTTCGATGAAAATTATTTTTATATAAAATTCAAGTGGGGGATTGTTGGAAAAAGATGAAATTTATTTTAAAAAAATTTTGTTGGGAAATGTGCCTTTGTCCCACATTGCTTTTTTACATTATTTTAAAGAGGTATAAATAGTGAAGAGTTGGCTATTGGGATTGGGCCCCAAGGGGCACCCACTTTTGTGGAAGGGGAGAGGACCTAGGCAAATGTGATACCACACACGCGCGCACGCGCGCCGCCGCCGTCCGTCCGTGCCGAGCCGAGCCGAGTCCGAGTGCGTGTGCGTGTGCGTGTGTGTGAGGTGAGGTGGTATTTTCCTTTTTGGTAAAATATTCTTTTAAGGAAAATTTTTTCTACTTACAAAATGGTTGTTATATATATATATATTTTTTCCAGAAAAAAAATGACCGTTATTTTCTTTTATTAAGAATATGGCCGTTTGTCTTCTTTATTCAGAAAAAAGAGCCGTTGCTCGTATTTACTCATAAAAAATATATCCGTTATCCGTTACTCATCTTTAATCTGAAAATGGTCGTTACTCTTCATTACTAAGAATGACCGTTACGCTCTTAATTCCCAGACATTACCGTTTTATTCATAATTGTCACACGGTTTCTAAAATCTATAAAATGAGGGCTTTAGCTCTCATTTGAAACACAACAATCAGCAATCATCTCCCTACGAAGAAAAAAAAAATTCTCTCTACAATTTCTAAGTTCTTTTTTAGTTTTCCGAGCAACAAATATTCAGGTGTAGCATTCCAGTCTTCATCAGTGCAGTGAAGTTCTGAGACAGAGATTAAGATTCTGGGCTGTTTTATCCTGGGGACGACGAGGCTGTGTTTGCTTTCACAAATTGGGCAGAGCCGCGAAACGTCTTAAAGAGAACGACCTAGTCCGCGACTCAACCCAAGCAGTTACTTTCAAGTTATCGGTAATATTATTCCTACACTGTTTTTTATAAACTTGCTTCAACAGTTCATATACTAATTATTTTGTTCAGGTGATGTTTGTCTCAATTAGAGCCAGACACACATAATATTTACCGAAAATTTATTAATGACTTCTTATTTATAAATTTAAAGATTAAATTAAAAATTATTATTTAATTTTTTTACTAATAAAAAACGTATTCTAATATTTGATATTAAACATAATTTAATTAAAAATTAGATAATTATTTAGATTTATTATATGTTAAATTCTATCTAATTTGAGTACATATAATATTGAATGTCGTTTATTTTGATCTCGTTTGATGTTGAATACTATTTAAATTTATTTTGTTTATTATTATTAAAATATTATTTTATTATTATAAATTTTAAAAATATTATTTAAAATAATTTCTAAAAAATAAGTATACTTTTTTTTTGTTTTTAAGTTACAAAATTAACGATTAATATATATGAAAGAGTAGTCAGATAGAGAGAAAAGAGAGAAAACGAATTCCACTAGCACTCGATGTGTAAATTGATTTTGTCTATCACATTAACTTAATCAATAATCAATTAATATATTTGGCATCATTATATACGTAAAAATCGCTCATTTTTAAACCTCCATTTTTTATTATGTAAAAATACATTATTAAACACATATAATACATTATTTATGTTAAAGGACATATGAGACTAGTTAGCCTTGTGACATGTTCATATATATATGGTGGTTACGAGCAATTAACATAGAGATAGTAGCTACCTTAGAAAAAGAGAAAAAATGTAATTCCTATCATACTCCACATATACTATTTATCTTGTATGTTAATTAATCTAAACTATCATATTCAGTAATCAATAAACAACTAATAATTTTTTTTATTACAAGGCAAGTTTATGGTCCATCGATATAATAGAATTAAACTTACCTTCAAAAAAATAAAAACTAAAAAATTATATTTAATAAAAATTACCATTTAATTTCATTTATGATGAATAAAAATAATAAGAGAAATTTATATTTTTTATTCATTATATACACTATTTATTATATAGGTTAGGTTGGCATCATTATGTAATATTCTTTCAATTTTTTGAAACCCAATTTTCTATTCCATATTATAAGCTTCTTTTTAATTATAAGTGAGGTATAAATTGAGATAAAATATTAATGAGATAATAAGATAATCCTTTAATTTTTAAAATACATATCATTTTATCTCATTTAATTTTTTATAAGATGAGTTGTACTAAACGATATTAATTGAGATATTTCATTTGTTCTTAATGAGCTTAAATAAGACAAGTAAGAATATATAAATCATAGAAAATATGATAAATAATAATTTATAATTTAAGTTTAATTAAAAAATGATACAATATATATTTAAGTTTAGACACATTGTAGTTATAATATAAATGAGACTAAATGAGATGAGATGATATTTAAATAAAATAAGATAATTTTGTATTATAAACTCATTAGAGACACTAAATGAGACATAAGATGAGATAAAATATTTCATTTTACATCTTTAATTGGAAGTAGGGATTCAAATTAGGAAACTTCTAACTAGAAAAAAATGTAAAGTATTTATCAATTGAGTGAGAATTAGAATCAAAATTTTCAAAAATAATACTAAATATTTACCACTTTATTAGAATATATGATTGATGAAAAATCTCATATGACTTATTAATTTCTATGGAAATTAACTTTTATCATCTTAGGTAGAAGAAAAAAATATATACTTACAGGTGAATACTTTTAACGAGAGAAAGACTTAATAATCTATACCTACTCATGTATTGATAATCTCATCATTCTCTCACTCATATTTATATTTTACTTTCACTTGTACTTTTATTTTACATCTATTTTTATTTTTCTCTAAGAAAGTATGTACTCTTATAACATTTTACCAAAGATATGGATATCACGTTTCTATATTGATTTATATAATATAACAATATTGTTGCGAAAATATCGATGATATCATTGAAATTTTCATCCTTAAATACGACAATTATTGTTTTAAAATTATTTATCACTTGTATACTATCACATATATTTGATGCATGCATCCATACACATAACAATCTAATTATCATTTTATTATTAACTAGTCTTACAATTAAATCATTGTTCTATATATTTAATTTTATATTCGATCAATAATTAATATATTAATAAATATATATAACAATTTTATGCATTATAACGCTGATATATTTATGTTAAGGTACCTATCAGACTAGTCTTGCTGCTAATATGTGGAAAATTATATTTATTTTGTAAGAATTATTGGTTAGTCTTTTGACATGTTCATACATATGATGGTTACAAGCTATTAGCATAAAGAGAGTAGCACATCCGGTTAAAATAAAGGGTAGAAAAAGAGAAAAAAACGTACTTCCTCCCACACTTCATATTATTTATCTGATATGTTAATTATGTATTATGTATTTTTTGATCTATCGATATAATAAAGTTAAACGTACCTTTCAAAGAAAAATATTTACAAAAAATACAAAATTATAAAATTTGTGATTTAATTTTGCATTTGTGATGAATAAAAACAATACGATAAATTTATATTTTTTATTCATTATATTGACTTTAATTGTATAGGTTGCCATCTTAATGTAAAAGTCTTTCAATTTTTTAACCTCAACTTTCTATTCCATGTTATAAGTTTCTTATTTTAATTGCAAGCGGGGGATTCAAATTATGAGACTTCTAGCTAGAAAAAAATGTATAGTATTTATCAATTGAGTGAGAATTAGAAATATTTTTTGCTAAAATAATGCTAAATTGATTGGGTTCTAATTGGTTTTAATTGCTTTATTTAATCATGTATGACATGTTCGGAGTGCTTCAAAATTTAATTGGTTTTTAAAATTTTAAAATCGAACCAACTCATATTTGATTAATTTTTTAAAATTTAAAACCAATTACTAACCCAATAATCTTTTAAAATCAATAAAATTGGTTCAAATTGGTTCAAATCTATTGAATCAGTTTAATTCGAATAATTTTTATATATCTTTACCAGTAAACATGCGGTATTGACATTACTTTTTCTAAATTAAAAAAATATGTGATAAAATAACATTTTATAATAATAATAATAATAATAATAATAATAAAAATATTTATATTAAAGTACATATATTTTTATTTTAAAGAAAAATTTATTCCATCATTTTATATTAAATATCATTTATTTAAACGTTATTTAAATTAAATTAGGATTATTTAAAAATGTTTAATGTTAAAATGTATCTTTGATTATTTACGGTAAACGTAAACATCATTTTGCAAAAATCGTTCAATTTTTGAACCACGATTTTTGATTTGTATTATAAGTTTATGTTTCTTAACTAGGGTACGAGCATTCAAATTAAAAAAAAACTAAAACAAAAGAATGTCAAATAATTAACCCTTTATGTTTAAAAGGGGATTTCGTAGAAAGAGATAGAACTAAATTTTAGTGAAATTATAATATATGTTTACCACTTTATTATTTGATGGGTGAAAATTTATGTAATTTTTTTTATCAAAATGATAAGTAATAATTTTAGCTACAAGGTGAAAAAATTAGGATTTTCATAAATTTTTGACAAAAGATATCTCAATATTATCAATTGGATTATCAAGGTGAAAAACTTTTATAAACTTAATTAAAACAATAAATATTTTACCCTTGAAATTGTATTCATAAAAATAATATCACTTGTATTTATCTTATAAATTTTTAATATTTAAAAAAATTTAAAATATTATTTTATTTTAAATTTCATTCAATTAAACGAAACGTTATTTAAATTAAAAACGATCATTCAGATCCATTCAACAATAAATATCATTTAGTTAGATCCCATTTAATATTATAAAGAAATAATTTTTATTATTATAAATTTTTTTTTTTACATTTCAATTAATTCTTATCTTCATCACTAAGATAAGATAGGCTTAATCTAATTCTAAATTTGTGTAAAATATGAAAAGAGCAATCATTTTAAACGAAATTGAATGCTTATTGAATGTTCTTCTAGTAGAATAGTACTCATTCTCCTTAGTAGGGTCTACTGTTCCTTTACCTTTATGTCAATATGCATGCATTCATTTTCTACTTGTTTGCCTTTCCAAGGGGTCATTGAGAAGAAAATGTCATATATTTTGTCCTCTATACTTTTTATTTAATTTGAAAAATAATATTCTATTTACTATAAAAATATATTTAGATTATATATTTGTTTTTTTTATAATAATCTAATCCAATTATTATTAAAAAATAATTATACAAAGATAAAATTATTTTTTTATATTTTAATACATATTGCCTTGCGGCATGGAAATGTTATTTTTCTACATTAAAAGCCAATGATATGAACCTTCTTTTTGGTTTTAAGTTGAGGTATCTACGAGAATAGTCTTATCGCTAATACGTGCAAAAATATATCTTATATTAAAAGAGACGGTGACGTTTCCACCATCTTTGTTTCTTTTTTAATTCACGTATTACTTTATTTTTTTATATATTTATTTTATCTTGATTATTCTATATCAAATATTACTTTATTTTTTATATATATTTATTTTATTTTAATTATTTTATAACTTGTATCGAAACTTAAATTTATATTTTTAATATACAATATTTTATTACTTGATTATGGGTCATGATAGTTTCTTTTACTTGACTCATAAACTAACAAATTACACATAAATAATATTTTTTAAAAAATTTATATAACAAATGGGATATAAAGTATTCTCACTTTTTATAGTTCATCCGCATAGACGTGCTTCCACTTTTTTTTTTCCTTTTTCTTATTTATCTTTTTATAAAAGCCAACTTAAGTTATAATAATAAGAATTTGAGAAAGTTAATTTCTAAAGAGTCATTTTGTAAAAAAAAACAAAAAAAATTGTAACGAAAATATTAAAACTCAAACTCACGTATTTGAACATAAAATACCATATATAAATATAAATATACCACTTTATAATATATATATAAATGATAATATTTAAGATTTAAGGTTTAGGGTTTAGGGATTTGGGGTTTATGGTTTAGGGTTTTAGGATTTGGATTTAGGGTTTTGAGTTTTGGAATTTTGGATTTGGAATTTAGGGTTTAGGGTTTTGGGATTTATGTTTTAGGGTTTAGGGTTTTGGGATTTATGTTTTAGGGTTTTAGGTTTTGGGATTTATGTTTTAAGGTTTAGGGATTTAGGGTTTAAGATTTTAGGGTTTAGGGATTTGGGTTTTAGGATTTGGATTTAGGGTTTTGGGTTTTGGAATTTTAGGGTTGAGAATTTGGGATTTGAGTTTAAGGTTATATTTTAAGTGAGGGTAAAATTGAAAAAAAAAACTTAGATGAGAATAGAATTATGATTACCAAGGGGGTGAGAAGGAATTATGATTCCTTCTCTTTTAGTAATCGATTTCATTTCGTCTGTCGATTCCGTCCAATCAAACACATAAAAAGAATCAATTTTAATTTTTTTTCATTTCGTCCAATCAAACATGTGGCTACTAGTAGAATAATACTCATTCTCCTAGGGTTCTTGGTCTTAACTTTTAAGTCAATATGCATGAATTTATACTTGTTTGGCGTTTCAAGGTATCATATATTTTGTCTTCAATACTTTTTATTTAATTTAAAAAATAATCTTTTATTTACTATAAAAATATATTTAAATTATATATTTATTTTTTTATAATAATCTAATCCTATCGTCATTTAAACATAAAGTGATATATAATGGATATTTAAAAAAAAAATTTAATTTGAATCCTCGTACCTTAATTTAAAAAAAACTTATAATATAAAATAACTTGATGCATCTATCTTTATTGAATCATTACGTTTCTAAAAATGTACAATTAATAAAATCAAAATATTTAAATAAAATAACATAAAAAGATCAAACAAAATATTTTTTAAAAATAAATAGACAAATCACTCTCTTCTATAAATGCAATCACAACTCTACTTTTATATATATATTTATAATTTTATAAATAAATAAATAAATATATATATATATATATATATAATTATCAAATAAAAAAATCAAACAAATACTGCACCATCCACTCTCGTATATATATATATATGATCGGTGAAAACTGCAAATTTTTTATATTTATAATAATTTAATGTTATTTTGTTAAATTAAATTTTAAATTTTCTTTATTGACGTGTTTTTTTTTTTTTTTTGCTGCTTATACCAACAGCACTACCCTTTTTATTAGTTTTTTTGACTTGAATCCATAGAAATGTAAAATATACTCTCTTTTTTATTTTTTTGGGAAGGGGCACCTAATACTCAATTGATATTGAATGAAAACACACACATATATATAGATATTAAAACGCAAATATGAAATTTGCGTGCTTTTTTTATTCATTTAAACCATGCCTGAGGGCTTCAATGGCTAGTTATTTTTAACAGATATGCAGCAGCTTATAACAATACAACCTAATAAGGTTTCTCATTAACATAGTTACCAGGAGGATCATAGTTGCAACCAATAAAGGTACCACCATTGTTACACCGCACCTTACCACACCCTACCCGAACCGAATTCCTCCAAACCACTTGAGTGTAGTGACCACAGACAGCCCCAGCAGCGCAAGTGTTAGAATTGTAATCGTAGTTAGCCTTTTCCGCAACCCACAAATTCACAGCGTCAACACCGGTCATACTACCAGTACTTGTAGCAATGTTTTCGCCATATGGCCCTCCAGAGTGTTGAAGATTGCAGTCACCCTGACGTTTGTTAGCATAGTCTTGTGCATAGGCTGCTACTTTGTTATCCCAACTTAAAGGCCCAACACCCACTTCAGCACGAGCTCTGTTGTGAGCATTGAGATAGTCTTGTACTGTGTCCTGAGCTTCAGATGTGTGGATTGTTAAGGCTAAGCCTAACATAACAATTAATGCTAAAGGAGTTGTACAAAATCCCATTTTTTTGTGTGCGCGTATTTAGGGAAATCTTAAGTGTTTGATGGGAAATAACATGTATTCTTTGTCATATTTATAGTGATTTTGGCGAAGAATTTTCTTCACTTGGTTTTTTTTCTTTTTCCTCCCCGTAGAGTTGTATTTGGAGTAATGTTTGAGAAGTAACAAGAACTTCGTTATCTTATTTGGAATTCAAGTCACATGACATTTGAAGTTATAATTGTATTTTCATATTTACGGTAATTTCTTATAAATCACATGTAGTATAGGACTATAGGTAATTTAAATATTTTAAAATATATTTTTGAAAAATATTTTAATAATAAAAATAATTAATTGAAAAAAATAATAAATTGAAATAGAAGATGGGTGGATTCGTGTAGTTTAGGTGAGGGGCTACTGAAATTTTTTTTAGATATAATATTTATATAATTATAAATAAGTAATATGTATAAAATAAAAATATATCTTCTTAAATTTTAAATTGGATCAATTACAAATATCTCTCATGGAACAACAAAAAAGCCCAGCATGTTTAAAAAATAACAATCATATCCTTTTTTATCACTATTTTAATTTTTTTAAGAGAGATATTTGCGAAAAAAATCAATGAAAATCAAGAATTTTGAGAGGATTTTATAATGCTATTTTTCAAGGTTTCTTTTAGTAATCTTTACTTTTAAATTTAAAGCTTTTATAACTCAAAAACTTAATCTTAATATTAACTTAATTTTTTAAAAATAGATTGTAATATCCTTAGATTTTAAGAAATTCGTTATTAAACAATATATTAAAATAATATGTCCATAAAATTACACTTTTGCCCTTCTCAGCCATCCCCATCTTATTCCTAAGAAACCAGATATCCATCTCCATATGAGACAACCATAGAAAACAATATTATGCTTAAGAAAAAATAAAAAAAAAGGTCATCGATTTTTTCTCTCTCCCTCAGTTTGGCTTCATGTAATTGATTAATAACGTCAAGCATATAATAACAATCAGAAACGATAATAATCATGGTGTGTAGTTTTTTAATCACCATTAGCAAAAGAACTCTATATAACAGCCGTCCATTGATGTTGAAGGAGAAGAAATAGGAAATTATTGAGTTAATTTCCAAAACGTCATTCAATACACACTGTTTGTATGGGTATGAAATCCTAGGTATATTAAGTAAATATGCAATTCAAAAGATTTTTATTATTAAAAAATTTCTTGCTTGTGAAAATGTTACCATAAAGGCAAATTTTAAGGGGAATTTAGAATCAAAGATAGTTTTCTACCATCATATAAGGACTGTAAGCATAGAATCACGATTGTGTGTATCATGTCTGTATCAGTTAAAGATGTAAACTTTATTACTTAAATATTTAGGGTTCGTTTCTTCATTTATTTTTTTCTCTTCAAGCATTTTTCCCTTTTCCCTTTGTGTTAATTTTGAAAGAGAGATGGGTTGTTAAGACGGTGAAGAATAAGAAGAGGGAGAGATAGGCATGTTGGGATGTTTGGTAACATTTCACTCACCAAAATCCAAAATTAGGTTTTTACTCTTGATTTTCATTGTGCATCTAATTCAAGTTAATTCCATTCAATAAGGAGGATATCTTTGACATTTTTAATAAATTGTGGACTTTTTTGAAGATAATTGAAAATGCAAGGGTATCAATGAAATTTTCCTTTATATACACATTGAAAGTGGAGAACACTCCTAATTTAAGAGATATAAAGCTTCTGCCCATGAGTCAAGGTTGTAGAGGTTATTTCATATGATGCAATGAGTAAATCTTATTATGCAAAATTGAACACATAAATACGTAACTATTTAACGATATGTTCAACTAAATAAACAAAATATTAGAATTAGATTAAAGTAAAATATTTTTGTCGTAATTTTATGATATTCATAAATGTATGTTTTAAAATAATAAAAGTTATACATTCACGTATTTATATATTGGTAGGATTTGAATATCTTAAATTTTAAATTCATTGTATTTTTCACAAAAAATATATATTATTATATTTATAGTTAATAGGTCCTAAAATTAATTTAATTCTTAAAAGTTTCTCTTTTAATACTAAGAAAAAGAAATAAGATATTATTATTATTATTATGAATATACTACGGATTTGTTAAATTTTTCAACAACTCATAATTTACATTTTACATTACCTGTTTAGGGTATATTTAGATTTTTTTTTCCTAATAAGACTAATACGTAATTGCCGTGTGGTACTGTATGGTTCTTTTTCTACATTAGAACAGATGAAATAAACCTTATTTTATATTTAGATTAAGACACTTATGAGAATACTCTCGTCGTTGAGGACAATATTAAAACTTGAATTTGTATCTTTAATATATAAAATTTTATTAGCACCTATGAACAAAATACAACTAAATAAGATTATTTTAAATTTATATGAACAATGGATTTAAATTACTCTCACTTTTCATAGTTCGTTATCTAGACATGCTTCCTCTTTTTTTCTTATTCTTTTTATAAAAACCAACTTAATTTATGTAAGAATTTGTGAACGTTGATTTATAATCATCATTTTGTAATAAAAATATATGTATAATGATAATATCAAAATTGAAACTCACACATTTGGACATAAGGCACCATAAATAATTATAAATATATCATTTTGTAATATATATGACAATTACAATACTTGAATTTATACTTATGGGATTATACATGGGATTACAACTGTATAAGGAAAAAAAAAAGAGAGTATCTGAATAGTATTATTATATGCGAAATATTTTTGTGAGTTAGTGTTAATGTTTTCATTTATAGACTACAGGGTTATTTGTGAGAGTGTTGTCTTTATTCTCTTGTAAATATTTCTTGTTCTATTATGGCCAATTGTGTTTTGCTCTTTTTAATATTTAAAATTTAGAGTTTTGCTTTAATTCTTCTTCTCGTTTATCGTAACTAAGATCTAAGTAATGTTATCACATTATTTGCTATTGTATGAGTGTATGTATTTCTATGTCAAATTTATTGTTATTCCACTAACATTAATAATATTAAATTAATTAGTTATATTTTTTTTTATGTTCACAACATTAAATAGTTATTTTATCTTAGTACTTAAGTTTTCCTTAACTTATATAATAAGTTTATTTAATGTATATGTAAATATTTATCTATTTAATAACAATCAATTTCATTATTAAACATATTATCATTCCTCTTATACACAATATTATTTATTCTATATATTAATTAGTCTATATCATTACATTAATTTAACCCATAACTAATTAGGATTTTTTTTATTACAAGTTTGTGATTCGATTGAATATAATTAAACTTACAAAATTAAGAAATTGTATTTACTAAATAAAAAATTTGTCATGTAATTTGTAATGAATACAAATTATACGATGAATTTATATCTTTTACTATTTACTGAGTAGATATCATTGTGTAAAGTTGTTAAATTTTTGAACAGGGATTTCTATTCTATATTATAAGTTTTTGGTTTTAATTATGAGATGAGGATTTAAATTAAGAAAATTAAGAATGTCAAGTATTTATCACTTTATGTTTAAAAGGTGATTGGGAGTAAGGATTAGAACTAAATTTTATTGAAATTATCCTATATGTTTATCACTTTTTTAATTCGATCGTGAAAATTTATGTATTTATTTTCTTCAAAATGATAAGGTGAGAAAATTAAGATTTCAACCTTAAATTTTTGAAAATTAACTTTAAAAAAAACAAAAATTATATATTTAAAATTTTTAATCATAAAAATAATATTTTTTATATCTATTTTATAAATTTTTAACATCTAAAAATTTAAGATATTATTTTATTTTAAAAGTCATCTAATTAAATGAATGTAATTTAAATTGAATTATAATTAATCATTTATAATTATTTAAAAATAAAAATATTTAAATTACATTCCGTTTAATATTATAAAGAAGTTATTTTTATTATTATAAATTTTTACATTTTTATTTTATTTTTATATTTTTATTATGCTTTCCCAATTAACTCTTATCTTTATTGCTACGATGGGCATGATCCAAGTCTAAATTCGTGCAAAATATGAAGAATTTTTGTTTAAAATAATGATGAATGCAGATGGAATATTCTTCTAGAAGAATGGTACTCGTTCTCCTTAGCAAGTTCTGATGATCCTTAACTTTTAGGTCAACATGATTACATTCACTTTCTACTAGTTTGCGGTTCCAAGGGGTCATTGACTAGAAAATGTTATATATTTTGACCCCTATATTTTTTATTTAATTTAAAAATATTATTATCAACTTTCATTTATTATAAAAATGATATTTTTATAATAATTTAATCTTATAATTTTTTATTTTTTTATTAATTGTATTAGATAAAAATTATTTTAATTTATAAAAAAATATTTTATAATAATATGATTAAAATATTAAAAAAATAAATATAAAATTTAATTAATATTTTTAAAAATAATTACACTAATTTACACAATTATAATTGATATTAAAAATCTACATTTTTTTTACATATTTAAATAAAACTTATGCAATAACTATCACCGTTTAATTTCATGTGAGCCTAAACAAACTATATAAATTAAATATCGATCATTTAATTTCATGTGTGCCTATTTACTACAAAGTAAAATATTAACGTCAATCACGGCAAAATAGACATATAATAAATTTCGGCACTTGACGCCGTAAATTTAGAAAAAAGTAAGACTATTATAACAAATTTGCACGGTTGAAATTGATCCCCTAAATAAAGGTTTAGAATCTTGTCTTAAACACATTTTAATATTTAAAAAAATTAATTACTTAAATCAGAGAAAATATTTTAAATAAATTTCATGATCTTGAGAATAAAATATAATTTAAGATAGAAGATTCAAAACAAGTTTTATTTTTTAATCATCATTACACACGGTGAATATATTCTTTATAACAAAAAAATTATATTTTTATTATATATTCAAAAATATTGTACATATATTTTTAAAGGATAAAAAAATAATTAAATAATTCAATTATATAAAATGGAGTGACAAAATTTTAATATCCATTACAAGTTCTGTATTTATTTTTAAAGCTCTTTGTTACCCAAATTTTATTATTGTGCATATTGAAATAAACTTATTTAAATAAATAGAATAATACCATTGGTTTTAAAACTTTCAATAGATTTACATATATATACATAAATTTTTAAAAGGTATAATATAGTTATCAAATTTTTAAAAATTCATAAACGAAGTTCTTAATTTTTAAATCAGTATAAATCGATATTCAAAATTTTAAAATTTTAAATATAAGTCTTAAAATTTTAATTTATATATTTATATGTTATTCGTAAGCCATCACTTATGTATAAGTTTTAAAAATTTAATTATTAAATTTATTTAAAAGTTTAAAATTTATTTGTAAAATTTTAAAATTTTAAGATTAAATTATATATGTTTTAAAATTTTAGATAGTTAAGTGTGAAGTTGCTTCAGATTGGAGATTAATAAATTCCTTTAACCAAATCTAAATAATTGTTTTATTCCCTTAAATAGAGAAAAAGGAAAAAAAATTGTGAATGAAATTTGTCTTATTAAAATTTGGAATAAAATTATTAACAAAATGTCTCTTACAAAAAGTTTCTAGTATAAACGCATCTCTACCCTTAGTGTGTTTTTCTTCTTTTTTTTGCTATAGGATTACACATATTCTTATAAATTTTATCAAATATTCAGATGATTTTTTTTTTGATAAAATACTTTTTTAAAAATAAATATATTACTCACACATTTATAACAAAGACACAATATTTGATTTTTCACATGTCAAATAAACTATTATCGTTGAGTCTTAAGCTCGATAAAATACTATTTTTGTCTTCTTCTTTTTTTTACTAAAAATTACACTAATTCCATTTTTTTTTCTAAAAGGACACTTCAGTACCATTTTAATAACAATTTGGTTTTTTTTGTTTTTTTTTTCACAAAATAGTTAATGTAGCGTTAAGGTTTCTCTTGCCTTCTCACAATTTATGTTCATAGCAAAAAAAAAAAGGGATTTATCTGGGGAAATATACCAGTAAAACTTCTCAAGCCCTCCCTTATTTTCTTATTAAAAATATATATGGAGTCCAATAAATTATCAAATCAAAATACCCATCTTTCTCCTCCCTCCAAATCATATAAAATCAAATACTTAAAAAATAAACTAATTTATGTTATCTTTTGTAAATCACTTAGAAAAACAAGAAGAAACCTTGAAGAAATTGTTCTATATACTTGACCTGGTTTTAGACTGTGCATATGAAAAATGTTTGGATTTTTTCTTGTTGCACATGGGTGAATTTCCTCCTTGCATCACGCTTATCGGGTCTCAACAAAAAATAGAGGAAACATATATAAAAAGTATTGGTGAGATAGAAAATAATGTAGCTCTAGAAACTAGAAAAAGAGAAAAGAAAGGACAAGTGAAAGGAAGGGAGAGATATAGAGAGAGAGGAGAAAATAGAAAAGGGTAAAATAAAAAAATAAAAAAAATAGGAGTCTGATAATTATAGGATTTATTACATTTTTTCTATATATATAGTAATGTTGAATAGAAGTATTCTAATTATTTAATTTAATTAATTTAATTTCTTAATTATAATATTAACTATTAAGGATCACATAATTTTTTTAAATGAGAATTTTAGGTTTATAATTTTTGAAATAGACATCTATAGTTTAGTAATTAATGAAAGTTATGTATCATGTCTTCATTATTTTATATATTTAATGGATTAAAAGCTTTTATTTTAATAAATTATAATACTAAAAATACTTAATTTTGTTAATCAGGTTAAGCTTTTTTCTTTTCTTTGTTGAACCCTCTATAGGTTATCCTATTTTTCAATATCCTAATTCTAGCATTTACTGTTTCAAAATAATAGAATTAATAGTGCTTAATTTTTTATTTTAAAAAAAAAAAGATATTAAAATATTTATTTTATTAAATAAGTTAAAATTACGTGGATACAATTTAAACTTTTGTTTAAAGTGGTGGGAGTTCAAACCAATCATAAAATATATCTATTAAATACTATTATTATTTTTATTCATTTATTAAGACATAGAAGAAAGAATAAGTAACTATATTATGATAAAAGATATTAAAGTATCTTTAAAAAAAATGGACTAAAGCATAGCTTTTTGTTAAAAGATGGGACTTTATATGTTTTATCTCTAAAATTTATATGGTATGATATTGTATTAATATTAATTTTTTGGTATTTATATATTATTTTTTACATTTTTAAATGATATCCTATAAATATATTTGTTATATAATATTAAAGAACTTAATTATATAATTTTTATAACTTATGTTTTTGACTATGAAATCAAATCATACAATAGATATAAAAATAGTACACTTATGTAAAAATTTAATATGATCGAGATTGAGTTTAAATTGTACTTAAACACATAACTTAATCATCTAAAATTTTAATTATAAAATTATGCATCTTGATTTTCATCTCAAATTAAAATAATATTTTTAAAATTTTAAAATATAATAATTATATAAAAATAATTTAAATGTTGATTTAAATCAATTTTATAAAAAAATTATTTTAAATACAAACTATTTTATTAAAATATTTATTATCAATTTTTTCTAACTATATTATAAAACTTATCACCAAATATTACATAGACCAAATACAATATAATTTTATATAATTTAATCCAATACAATTATACTTAAGCAATCAAATACGTCATGATGAAATTAGGAAGATGGGAAGAGGAAGAAAGTAGCAAGAAATGAAGAAATTTTTCACATAAAATCATAGAATGAAATGTATACAAGGTGTCCTATTTATAACCAAACCATATTGGCTTTGATCCATGCAACAAAATGTCTAACAACCTTGATCACACAAGGCATGAAAATAAAATCATAACAAAGATATAAAGCAATGGAGGAAGGTTTTTTTACAAGTCATGAACCAATACAATATTCTAATACTCTCACATAAACTTATGGCCTATAAAGAACACACAACTTTATTCCAATCTTAATAAATCGATGGCTTGATAAGGGCTTAGAAAAGATGTCAGTAACCTGTTTTGACTTTGAGTGTATTCGACTTGTAATGAACCATCAATAACTTTCTCCCTCATAAATTAGTTATTAACCGACATAAAAGAGATTTTATTGGAGGAAGCATAGAATTGTTAATGACAAATTGCAATCCATAAAAAGTGAGAACATGTTTCAATTGTTCCATTCAAATGAGATAATTAGTCTCATCTAACTTCACAAAAAAAATTGGATTGATTGAGAATACAAAAATAAAAGAAGAAGAAAAAGGAAAATGTGTGGATGGAATGGTACCTCTGAGTGGAGGTTGAACTAGTATATCAACTGAAGAGTTATCTTTCATGGTGGAAGATGAAAATGGCACATATAATGAAAACGCAAAGATAAGTTGCTCTCATACCAAGATAGAATTAAGAAGAAATGAAGATGAAGAAAGTAGTAAGAAATGAAGACTAAAATCATGGAATGGGATGTATACATGGTTTCATGATTATGGCCAAACCACATTGGGTTTCAACCATATGATCAGTTAACTTAGTGTTAATAAAATGTCTAACAACCTTGATAATGCAAAGCTTGATATAAAAAACATCATAACATAAACATAAAAGAATGGAGGAAGGTTCTTACAAGTCATAAACCAATATAATATTCTAACATGGTACAACAAACATGCCGTAAAAGTATCTAAATTATCAAAGGTACTAATTTGATCAAAATATATATATGTGTATAAAAATTGACGGATATTTTGGTGTTTTAAAAATTTATTATTATTTTTACTTTTTTCTTATTCTTTTCTTTTATTTTTTTGACCATTCTCTCTCCTTGTATTTAGTGTTGGTGTTTAATATTTAGATTTAAGATTTAGGCATTAATGTTCAAAATTTAAGATTAAGAGTTTATGTTTTGTGATTTGTGGTATAGGATTTAGTGGAAAAAATGAGAGATATTTATGTAAACTAATAGGTGTGCGAGTGTGGAAAAAGAGAAAAGGAAAAAAAATAAGAGAAGAAATAGAGAAAAATAGAAAAAAGATGAAAGAAAAATAATGAAAAGACTAAAAATGATTAAATTATCTTTTATTTTTTCATATAAAATTATTTTTTACCAAAATAATAAATTTTGAGAATTTAAATGCTTTTAAGTAATAATTAAACAACTTCAATAATAATAAATATCAAAATAATAATATAGGCAATAAAAAAATACTGATATCAATTTATGCCACCATGTCATTTTGTACAATGTTAGAAACATACATTACTATTATTATAACATGTTTTCCAATTTCAATTTTATTAGGCTTGTTTGTATGTCCAATTTATGTTTTGTTAGGACTCTTGTGAGTATTATTAAAAAAAATAATATGTGTATTCATATCAATTACAAATATTTTGTAAATTAAATCATTCTATTTGAGATATTAATATATATATATATATATATAACAATTTGGTATCATTGAATACAAGGCCTATAAACCAAATATATCAAGTTACATGATCAAGCACATATCAATTTTCATTTTATTCAATAATAAATGTAAAACAACACCTAAATAAAATGCATGCACTCATCATCACCACATAAATTGGAGTCATGATCATATGAGAGTTTTCATCACTCATTCCGCCAGGGCCTAGTGCTATATTCTCCACATAAGGTCCTCGAGAGTACCCTATATTACAATCAATGTTTCTTTTATAGACATAATTTTGAGCATATTCTAACAGTGTTATTCCATGACATTGGTTCGAATCCTACCTTAGCTCTTGTTTTACTATGTACATCCACAAATAATATTTTGCTATATCGATCAATTTTTAAAGAGACATATTTAGGGCATTATTGTAACTAATAATATAGAGATAGTTTTAGCGATAAAACATTGATTGATGGAAGAGTTTGTGAGGTGATATTTATTTTAACATATTTATAGACTGAAACTATAAAAAAAATAACAAAGAAATTAGGATTTAACATGACGTAGGTTTGATTATTTTAACATATTTAACTAATTTTAAATTTAAGCATGTGATGTAGGATTTCAATAACCTTAAACTTTAGCCAATTACATCATATGCTAACCAAGGGGATTGGAGTTTAAAATGTGAGTGGAGTAGCTAAGAAGAATTAAAGTTGGGAGCGATCAAAATAATGAAAAATACTAAAAACATATTAATTTGTGATGTATCTTATCATGTATCATGCTATAATTATAATTTTAAAATTTATAATGTTTTATATTCGATTTTTAAGATAATGTTATTAATTGTAACATTAGCTTTAAGATGTGTTTGAAACTTTTGAAAGAATGAAAGAAGAAGCTAGGGAAAGAATTAGGGATTAGGTTGTAATATAGTGGATATGATTCATATTCCTACCATCAAGTACCCTAATTTAAATCACATTGTATAATTGTTTCATTTAATTAAAAAAATACTTTAGTGCATTTAAAAAACAAAGAAATAGGGAACAAAATAATAATTATTCATTTATATATATTCTTAAATTTTATAATAATAGCATATAATTAAAGTAATTTTTTTATAAAGTTGGGATGTATGTTGGGGCTATTTAGGTATAATGAATCAATAGGGACGTTCATCCCTATAATTTCCAGGGGGATAGTAGCTACAAATCACAAAAGTCCACCCATTTTGGCACTTGGCTTTAGCACATCCAATTTGTTTTGTATTTCTCCAAACCAATTGAGTATAGTGTCCACATTCATCATGCACACATTTGTTAGATTGATAATCATAATAAGGCTTCTCAGTCGCCCAAAATCTTACTGAATCTCCACCGTTCGTTTCACCATAACCCCCAGCTAAGTTCTCCCCATAAGGCCCATTAGAGTGCTCCATCTCGCAATCTTGAATCCTAGAATTTGCATAATTTTGGGCATAGGCTGCTAAGGTGTGGTTCCATGTGACTGGACCAACACCAACCTGAGATCGTACCTCATTGTGTGCATCAAGAAAGTCTTGTTTTGAGCTTCTAGTTTTTGTTGGGGAAGCATTGGCTATTGTTATTGAAAAGGACATCAAGGTTAGGAATATAATTAGATGGAAGTACTTCATCTTCTCCTTCTTTTTCTCTCTCTATTTGTTAAGAGAATGTGGTGGGTTGATGAGAAAAAAAGAGCTTTGGTTTAGCATATTTATAGACTACAAAAGTGTTAATATTAGATTAAATATTAAATTGAGAATATGCGGTAATTCTATTTATTGTAATTCTATTCATATTCAATGGGATGCATCCCCACCACCATTTTTCATTGGTTGTCATATATGAGTCCCAATATTAAAATCAAATGTGACACGCAATAATTAGTACAACACTAAGTTATTTTTAGGTAGAGATATAATAGGGATAAAAAAATAGTGGAATATAAAGAGTTTTCCATGAATATGAGATTTTTAAGAAAACATGTTAAGACTTATTCAAATCGAAGAACAAGTTGAATTCAATTAATATCATAATAACTTTAGTTTAAATTCTTAATTTTTGATGTGTTTAATTCTATTTTGAATGTTAAAACAATAAATGTATGAATGAAAGTATTCAATTATATTATTGCATGAATATATTTATATCTAGTTTAAGATATCAATATGTAATTTATAATATTCTTATTTGAAGTTGTATCTTGTGACTGCTATAAGATTAAATATATTTCCTTAAGGTTAAACGATTGTTCTAATCTTATCTAATTTATCATCTTTATAGATCTTAATGCAATGAATGATCAATTAAATCTAGTAAGCATACTTTTTAGTTGTTATGGAATTGGGTTGGTTAATAAGTAGATCTTCAATAAATTGCATGGTAAGAAAAGATGAAAATTCTTAAACAAATCTAGATTTCTAAAACTAATGTTAAAAATCTAAAGATAATTTAAAATTTTTAAAGTGATTTAGAACTTAAAAAACTAATTTACATTCATCACATGATTAATAATATTATAGGTTATGGGTATGGATAACTCAATGATCACATATCTCTTAATATTCTTATGCAATTGATTTTGTTATTTTATATAATTTTCTTCAAAAAGAACAAAATTTACTTTTTTCCTAATTTGAACTAACTTATTAACAAATTAGTAACTAGGAAAAAATATTTTTACTAATACTCTTGAGTATGATAACCCTGTTGTTAAATTACTTATCACTTTTAGATTATCGCATATACTTATGTGTTATCAATCGTGTCATTTATCGTTTAGGTTTAAGATTTAAGGTCTTGATTTAGTTTTTAGACTTAGGATATTTAAGATTTAGGATTTAAATTTTAGTGTTTAGAGTTTATGGTTTAATATTTTATGAAAAAAAAATGATAAATAATTTCATGCAAATAGATCGCGGTGTGAGTACGAGAAGAGAGTGAAAGAAAGAAAAAAAAACTTAAATAATTAAATTTCATTTTTTTCATAGAATTTTTTTTATCAAACTCATACTTTTTTAGAATTTTAATGCTTGTAAACAACCACTAAAACACTTTGACAATAATATAGAATGTCATTTTATACAAGGATGTAAACGTACCCTATGGATACTATAATATGTTTAAAATTTTCAATATTGTTAGGCTAGTTTTTTTCCTCTAACTAACTTCATATAATTAGTTATTTTTTTATTCAAAACTTCTAAACTTAAGAGTGTTATAATATTCTTTTCCATATATTGTTTTTTTTTCTAATTTGTGTTTTGTTGTGAATTTTTTTGTGTGTGTATTATTTAAAAAAATTGTATTAATCTTTTTGGGTATTCATACCAAATAATATACAAATATTTTATAAATTAAGTCAACATAATTGAGATTTTGAAAATGTTATTTATTTATCAATTAAGATGTAATAGGCCTATAAATCAACTATATCAAGTTACGTGATCAATCACGTATCAATTTTCATTTTAATCAATAATAAATGTACAAACCAAATCATGTACATTAACAAGGGAGTTGGATTACCCCCCAAAAAAAAAACTCCAAAAATAATAGTTGCAAGTTACAAATTCCACCCATTTGTGCATTTGGTTCCGTAAATAGTAAATAAAAACTTGATAGTTAAATATTTTATATTTATAAAAAGTATATTTTTATTAAGTTTTTTTAAGTAATTATTTTAAGTATTATGTATTTTATTATTAAAAGTATATTTTTTATATAATTATATGTTTATAAAAATAATATTAGTATATACTCGATTTCAATTAATCACAATTTCGATATTATAATAACTTCTTATTCATTACATTATTGTTTAGAGAAAAAATATAGAATTGTTATAGAGTACTAGAACTTCTAATATCCACAATTAAAATATGTATCACTAATTATGCCTCAATATATGGTTTTAAAAAAATTATTCTAATAACATATAATTAAAATAATAAAGGATAGAAATATGGTTGAGTCAACAATTTAAGGTAGATATGTAATTAACTATCAATACATAAGTTACAGAAATAATTAGTTAGCTAACTATGCTTGCTTAGAACTAATTAAGTTATTAAAGATATAAATTCAAGTTGTTGATTTTTCTTTTTAAGTACGAAAAAATATTTTGGTATGATCAATTTCTTTGTTAATCAAATCAATCCAAGTCTTTTAATTGGGTTCATTAACCGATAAATTAAATTATATTTTATTCCTAAGGAAATAGGAAACCATTTAAATCAATACTTTTGGGAAAGTCATCAATTTAAACTCTTATTCAAGGTGTCAAAATTAGATCTAGATGGTATTTATGAAATCTAACTTTTATATTTTAAATCTATTATAAAAAATATATCATCAATATATTAAATAATAATAAATTTAATAAAAATCTTGAATAAAGAAATAACCTCAATTTATTTTGTAAAAATATTTACCTAAATTATTCTTCATAAATATGGTAACAAAACTAATTTTTCATAGTGATAATAAACGAGAAATGTTCATATTTAATAAATAATCAATAAATTAAAAATAGCATTCAAAAAATACATAAAGATTAATCTATATATATAATTAAATGAATACAAATAAGATTTACAATATCAATTAAAGATAGACTTGTGAGTCCTATTTTGTAACTCGATCTTGTTCCTGAATGTATTCGTGAATATATAGATATCATATGTACTTTCTTTGATCTAAAAAACCTCCAAAAGATATGCCTATTATTGTTTATGAATCTGACCTATTGTGAAAACTATAAACTAATGAAATAAAAAGAAGAATAATGATATGATGACTTTGATCCTAAAATTCTACTATGTAAAAGTAATATGCATGCACTAAAACCTAAAGAAAACAAAACTATATATAGGTCGTAGGTCGACCAAAGGCTTTGAGCCAAATTAAAACATGTGTGTCATGGCTTAGCTTGTCTACCATTGTGACCCAAGACTACTAAAGCTTCACCAAAGGTTTTCCAAACAAGTCATGTCGTGACACACTAATTCCACGCCATGGCATAGAATAACGAATCTCTAATTCCACACCATGACATAGAACGAACAATATGTTAGTGAATCTATGGAGAGAGGAATGCATCACAATACACAATATCTTTAACATGGCACATAATACTTCACTTCAATTATTGTTTTACACTCCTTACATATTGGACGGTTCTTTATGTAAGGTTTTCATGCATTATTTATTTAAGATTTTAAGATGCAGGAGAGTGCTTTAGGTGTTGAAAAATTTATACTTTTTAAAGTTAAAAATACTTAAAATAAAACATAAAATGCTAATGATTTTGAACATGTATATTTGCATGAATAATAATAAAAACATGCATAATCGAATCAATTTATTCACATTTAAGTATAATAAAATCATATAATATATTATCTCTTTTAAGCACTCATCAAGTATATCTAGGTTGTGTTGATTAATCCCAAACTACTTAGTATAATGCCTGCATTCATCCTTATCACATGAATCATAGTCTAAATAGAAATTAACAATATAAGAACAATACTTATATTTTAGCGTTTGATGATTACCTTTAATCAATAAATAAAAAATATATCATATATTGAATGCTTTACATACTTGAAATCACATTTCAATCAACAAAAATATGCTAATATCGAAAAAGAATAGAACTTGTCGACCACTTAGAAAAACAAGAAGAAACCTTGAAGAAATTGCTCTATATACTTGACCTGGTTTTAGACTCTACATATGAGAAATGTTTGGATTTTTTCTTGTTGCACATGAGTGAATTTCATCCTTGTTACACGTTTTTCAAGTCTCAACAAAAGAAAAAGATACATAGAAAAGTATTGGTGGGATAGAAAATAATGTAGCTCTAGAAACTAGAAAAAGAAAAAAGAAAGGACAAATGAAAGGAAGGGAGGGACATAGAGAGAGAATAAATTAGAAAAGGGTAACATATAAAAAGAAAAAAAAATAGGAGTCTATTTGTTGATAATTATAGGATTTATTACATTTTTTTTTCTATATATGGTACTCTATAGTTAAGTATTCTAATTATTTAATTTAATTTCATAATTATTAGGTTAAGTATTAATGATCACGTATCTCTTAATATTTTTGTGCAACTAATTTTCTTATTTTATATTATTTTCTTCAAACTTTATTAGATGAAGCACAGAACTGTCAATAACAAATTGTAATCCATAAAAAGGGAGAACATGTTTCAATTGTTCCATCTAAATGAGATAATTAGTCTCATCTAACTTCACAAAATAATTTGGATTGATTGAGAATACAAAAATAGAAGAAGAAGGAGATGAAAAAGGAAAATGTGTGGATGGAATGGTACCTGTGAGGGGAGGTTGAACTTATATATCAACCGATGAGTTATCTTTCATGGTGGAAGAGAGAAGTAAAAAAATAAGAGAAAAAATAGAAAAAATATGAAAGAAAAATAATGAAAGAAAAATAATGAAAAGGCTAAAACTGATTAAATTATCTTTTATTTTTTCATAAAAAATTATTTTATACCAAAATAATAAATTTTGAGAATTTAAATGCTTTTAAGTAATAATTAAAAAACTTAAATAATAACAAATATCAAAATAATAATATAGGAAATAAACAAGTACCGGTCTCAATTTATGCTACCATGTCATTTTGTACGATGTTGGAAACATATATTATTATTATTATGACAAATTTTCAAATTTCAATTTTATTAGGCTTGTTTGTATGTCCAATTTATGTTTTGTTAGGACTCTTTTGCGTATTATTAAAAAAATTAATTTGTGTATTCATATCAATTAGAAATATTTTGTAAATTAAATCATTCCATTTGAGATATTAAAATCTATATATATAATAATTTGGTATCATTGAATACTCGAGGACCATAAACCAAAAATATCAAGTTACATGATCAAGCATATATCAATTTTCATTTTATTCAATAATAAATGTAAAACAACACTTAAGTATAATGCATGCCCTTATCATCACCACATAAATTAGAGTCATGATCATACAAGGGTTTTCACCAACACATAACTTCACCAGATCTCCACCACTCATTCTCGCCAGAGCCTAAGTTATATTCTCCACATAAGGTACTCCAGAGTACCCCATGTTACAATCATTGTTTCTTTTATAGGCATAATTTTGAGCATATTTTAACATAGTGTTATTCCGTGACATTGGTTCGAATCCTACCTTAGCTCTTGCTTTACTATGTACATCCACAAATAATATTTTGCTATATCGATCAATTTCTAAAGAGACATATTTAGGGCACTATAATAACAAATAATATAGAGATAGTTTTAGCGATAAAACATTGATTGATGGAAGAGTTTGTGAGGTGATATTTATTTTAACATATTTATAGATTGAAACTATAAAAAAAATAACAAAGAAATTAGGATTTAACATGACGTAGGTTTGATTATTTTAACATATTTAACTAATTTTAAATTTAAGCATGTGATGTAGGATTTCAATAACCTTAAACTTTAGCCAATTACATCATATGCTTACCAAGGGGATTGGAGTTTAAAATGTGAGTGGAGTAGCTATGAAGAATTAAAGTTGGGAGCGATCAAAATAATGAAAAATACTAAAAACACATTAATTTGTGATGTATCTTATCATGTATCATGCTGTAATTATAATTTTAAAATTTATAATGTTTTATATTCGATTTTTAAGATAATGTTATTAATTGTAACATTAGCTTTAAGATGTGTTTGAAACTTTTGAAAGAATGAAAGAAGAAGCTAGGGAAAGAATTAGGGATTAGGTTGTAATATAGTGGATATGATTCATATTCCTACCATCAAGTACCCTAATTTAAATCACATTGTATAATTGTTTCATTTAATTAAAAAAAATACTTTAGTGCATTTAAAAAACAAAGAAATAGGGAACAAAACAATAATTATTCATTTATATATATTCTTAAATTTTATAATAATAGCATATAATTAAAGTAATTTTTTTATAAAGTTGGGATGTATGTTGGGGCTATTTAGTTATAATGAATCAATAGGGACGTGCATCCCTATAATTTCCAGGGGGATAGTAGCTACAAATCACAAAAGTCCACCCATTTTGGCACTTGGCTTTAGCACATCCAATTTGTTTTGTATTTCTCCAAACCAATTGAGTATAGTGTCCACATTCATCATGCACACATTTGTTAGATTGATAATCATAATAAGGCTTCTCAGTCGCCCAAAATCTTACTGAATCTCCACCGTTCGTTTCACCATAACCCCCAGCTAAGTTCTCCCCATAAGGTCCATTAGAGTGCTCCATCTCGCAATCTTGAATCCTAGAATTTGCATAATTTTGGGCATAGGCTGCTAAGGTGTGGTTCCATGTGACTGGACCAACACCAACCCGAGATCGTACCTCATTGTGTGCATCAAGAAAGTCTTGTTTTGAGCTTCTAGTTTTTGTTGGGGAAGCATTGGGTATTGTTATTGAAAAGGACATCAAGGTTAGGAATAGAATTAGATGGAAGTACTTCATCTTCTCCTTCTTTTTCTCTCTCTATTTGTTAAAAGAATGTGATGGGTTGATGAGAAAAAAGAGCTTTGATTTAGCATATTTATAGACTACAAAAGTGTTAATATTAGATTAAATATTAAATTGAGAATATGCGGTAATTCTATTTATTGTAATTCTATTCATATTCAATGGGATGCATCCCCACCACCGCTTTTTCAATGGTTATCATATATGAGTCCCAATATTAAAATCAAATGTGACACAATAATTAGTACAACACTTAGTTATTTTTAGGTAGAGATATAATAAGGATAAAAAAAGTAGTGGAATATAAAGAGTTTTCCATGAATGTGAGATTTTTAAGTAAACATGTTAAGACTTATTCAGATCGAAGAATAAGTTGAATTCAATTAATATTATAATAACTTTAGTTTTAATTCTTGATTTTTGATGTGTTTAATTCTATTTTGAATGTTAAAATGATAAATGTATGAATTAAAGTATTTAATTATATTATTGCATGAATATATTTATATCTAGTCTAAGATATTAAATATATTTCCTTAAGGTTAAACGGTTGTTCTAATCTTATCTAATTTAATTATCATCTTTATAGATCTTAATGCAATGAATGATCAATTAAATCTAATAAACATATTTTTTAGTTATTATGGAATTGGGTTGGTTAATAAGTAGATCTTCAATAAATTGCATGGTAAAAAAAGATGAAAATTTTTAAACGAATCTAGATTTCTAAAACTAATGTTAAAAATCTAAAGATAATTTTAAATTTTTAAAGTGATTTAGAACTTAAAAAACTAATTTACATAAAATAACTTGTATGAAATTTGAAGTTATAATTGACTTTGAGTGTATTCGAAATAATGTTTGAGAAGTAACAGGAACTTCGTTATCTTATTTGGAATTCCAGTGACTTGTATGAAATTTGAAGTTATAATTGTATTTTTATATTTACATTGAGTTCTTATAAATAACATGTCGCATAATTTACTTAAATATTTTAAATAAATTATCAAATTTTAAAATAAATTTTTAAAAAATATTTCAATAATAAAAATAATTAATTAAAAAAATAATAAGTTGAAGGAAAATATGGGTGTATTCGTATAGGTTAGACACCCCTCTAAAAAAATTTTAAATATAATATTTATCGAATTATAAATAAATAATATACATAAAATGAAAATATATATTACTTAAATTTTAAATTGAATCAATTACAAATATCTCACTTTAAGTTTCAGGGAACAACAAAATAATCCTACATGTTTAAAAAATAACAATCATACCCCTTTTTATCACTATTTTAATTTTTGTAAGAAAAATATTTGCGAATAGAACGATAACTTAGGGATGTGATTGCGTATTTTCTAAAGTTAGAGATTTTTACTATTTTTCAAAACCTAAGAGGTTTTTTTAGTAATTTTTACTTTTAAATTTTAGGCTTTTATAACTTCAAGAAAATTTAACCGATATCTTTAATTTTTTAAAAATAGATTTTAATATCTTTGGACTTTAATAAATTCATTATTAAACAGTACATTAAAACAATATGTCTATAAAATTACACTTTTGCCCTTCACAACCATCCCCATCTTATTCCTAAGAAACCAGATATCCATCTCCATGTGAGACAACCATAGAAAACAATATTATGCTTAAGAAAAAAAGTCATCGAATTTTGCTCTCTCCCTCAGTTTGGCTTCATGTAATTGATAAATAATTTCAGGCATATAATACCAATCAGAGACGATAATAATCATGGTGTGTAGTTTTTTAATCACCATTAGCAAAAGAACTCTATATAAAAGCCGTCCATTGACGTTGAAGGAGAAGAAATAGGAAATTACTGAGTTAATTTCCAAAACGTCATTCAATACACACTGTTTATATGGGTATGAAATCCTAGGTATATTAAGTAAATATGAAATTCAAAAAGATTTTTTATTATTCAAAAAACTCAGTTTCTTGCTTGTCAAAATGCTACCAAAAAGGCAAAGAATAAGGGGAATTTAGAATCAAAGATAGTTTCCTACCATCATATAAGGACTATAAGCATAGAACCATGATTGTGTGTATCATGTCTATATCAATTAAAGATGTAAACTTTATTACTTAAATATTTAGGATTGGTTTCTTCATTTATTTTTTCTCTTGAAGCATTTTTCCCTTTTGCCTTTGTGTTAATTTTGAAAGAGAGATGGGTTGTTGAGACGGTGAAGAATAAGAAGAGGGAGAGTAAGGCATGTTGGGATGTTTGGTAACTTTTCACTCACCGAACTCCAAAATTAGTTTTTTACTCTTGATTTTCATTGTGCATCTAATTCAAGTTAACTCCATTCAATAAGGAGGGTATCTTTGACATTTTTAATAAGTTGTGGGCTTTTTTGAAGATAATTGAAATCACAAGCGTATCAATGAAATTTTCCTTTATATATAGTGCTAATGTTGGATCACATTGAAATTGGTGAACACTCCTAATTTAAGAGATATAAAGCTTCTGCCCATAAGTCAAGGTTGTAGAAGTTATTTCATATGATGCAATGAGTAAATCTTATGATGCAAAATTGATCGCATAAATACGTAATTATTTAATGATATCTCCAACCAAATAAACAAAATATTGGAATTAGATTAAAGTAAAATATTTTTGTCATAATTTTATGACATTCATAAATGTGATGTTTTAAAAATAATAAAAGTTATACATTAACGTATTTATATATCGATAGGATTTAAATATCTTAAATTTTAAATTCATTGTGTTATTCACAAAAATCATATATTATTATATTTATAGTTAATAGTTCTTTAGAGCTAAAATTAATTTTTATCTTTTGTGATATATGAGGCATGTACAAGCCCACTAACACTTATATAATTTCTTTCTTCTTTTTAGATATCTAAATCAAGAAGAAAAATGAGAAATAATAATACTTATAATTACAATAATCTCTACCGGGTTTCCAATATCGCTTCATGAAAAAATTATTCTCTTTTTTTGCCACATTATAATTTAGGTAAATATTTTTTTAATATAATTTAGTGATTTAATCTTGTTACTAGTGTTTTTATTTCTTTCAAATAATTATACACTTAAATATATGCACAAATATTTTATAAATAAAATTAAAAAAATATAACTTATACTATAAGAAAAATTATAATATTATTCTTAATTTCATATTTATATTTATTAAGTGATTATCTAACAATATAAATTAATTTTATATTTGTATAATTTTTATTAATAATAGGATTATATTATTATAAAAAATAAATATATAATCTAAATATGTTTTTATAGTAAATAAAAGATTATTTTTCAAATTAAATAAAAAATATAGAGGACAAAATATATGACATTTTCTACTCAATGACATCTTGGAACGGCAAACAAGTAGAAAATGAATGTATGCAGATTGACCTAAAAGTTAAGGACCAATAGAACTTACTAACGAGAATGAGTACTATTCTACTAGAAGAATATTCCAAAAGCATTCGTCATCATTTAAAATGATTGTTTTTTTATTTATATTTTGCACGAATTTAGAAATTAGCAAATATAAGAATTAATTGGTATTATTAAAATTTATAATAATAAAAATAATTTATTTATAATATTAAACATGATTTAATTAAATTACATTAACAAATCTCATTAACTGTTTTTAATTTAAATGAAGTTTCGTTTAATTTAATAAAATTTAAAATAAAATAATATATCAAAAAAATTTAAATATTAAAAATTTATAAGATAGATACAAGATATATTATTTTTATAAATATAATTTTAAAGGTGTAATTTTTATTATTTTTTTAAATCAATTATCATGAAAATTAATTATGCACACCAAAATTTCACCCCTTGATAATCCAATTGATAATATTGAGATATCTTTGGCCAAAAATTAAAGTTAAAATAATAATTTTCTCACCTCATAGCTAAAATGATTAGCTATCGTTTTGACTAAAAAAGATACATAAATTTTCACCAATCGAATAATAAAGTGGTAAATATATAGGATAATTTCACTAAAATTTAGTTCTAATTCTTTCTCCCGTTCTCCTTTTGAACATAAAGCGATAAATACTTGAAATTTTTTTCTTTTAGTTTTTTACTTTGAATCTTCGTACCAAAATTTAAAAATAGAAACTTAAAATATAAAACTGAAATCGTGGTTTAAAAATTGAAGGATTTTTACAAAATGATGTTTTATGTTTGCGATAAATAATCAAAGATATAAATTCACCAAATTATATGATAAAAAATTTATTTAATAAATACAATTTTATAATTTTACAAGTTTAATTATATTTTATCTAACCACAAACTTGAAATTAATTTTTTTTTTGTTAGTTATTGGCTAAATTAATGTAATGGTATAGACTAATTAACACATGGGATAAATAATAGTGTGTACGAGAGGAGCGACACTCTCTCTTTTCCTTATACTTGTTGCTTATCTCTTTCATATATGTTAATCGGTTAAAATAACGTGTGAAAGGTCTAACCAATCATTCTAACGTAATACTAATTTTGTGGATGCATGCTTCTCACGTTCTCAATCTCTAAAATTAATTTATATTTTTAGATAATTACTTAATAAATATAAATATAAAATTAAAAATAATATTATAATTTTTTTTATAGTATAAATTATTTTTTTAATTTTATTTATAAAATATTTGTGCATATATTTAACTGTATAATTCTTTGAAAGAAATAAAAAAAATATGACACTACTAACAAAATTAAATCACTAAATTATATTAAAAAATTATTTACCTAAATTATAATGTGGAAAAAAGAGAGAATAATTTATGGATGAAGCGAGATTTAAACCCAGTAAAGATTATTGTAAATATATATATATATATTATTATTATTTCTCATTTTTCTGCTTGATTTAGATAATAAAAATAAAGAAATAAAGAAATTATTTAAGTGTTAGTGCCATACATGAGTCATATATTGCAAAAGATAAGAAATATATCCTCTTCATAATTTAATGGTATATATATAATGCCACAAGTATAAATTCAAGTGTTGTTATTGTATATGGTATTTTATGTTTATGTGAGTTTGAATTTTGATATTATCATTATATATATATATATATATAAAACGAAATGATGCTTTAGAAATTAACTTTCTCAAATTCTTACTATAAATTAAGTTGGGCTTTAAAAAAAGAAAAAAGAAAAAACAAAAAGAGAGGAAGCACATCTACGCCAATGAACTATGAAAAGTGAGAATACTTTAAATCCCATTTTTCAAGTAATTTTAAAAAAATCTTATTTAGGTGTAATTTGTAAGTATACGAGTCCATCAAAAGACATGACTATAATAGAATTAATCTAAACTATCATATTCAGTAATCAATAAACAACTAATAATTTTTTTTATTACAAGACAAGTTTATGGTCCATCGATATAATAGAATTAAACTTACCTTCAAAAAAATAAAAACTAAAAAATTATATTTAATAAAAATTATCATTTATTTTCATTTATGATGAACAAAATTAATAAGAGAAATTTATATTTTTTATTCATTATATACACTATTTATTATATAGGTTAGGTTGGCATCATTATGTAATATTCCTTCGATATTTTGAAACCCAATTTTTTATTCCATATTATAAGCTTCTTTTTAATTATAAGTGAGGTATAAATTGAGATCAAATATTAATGAGATAATAAGATAATCCTTTAATTTTTTAAACACATATCATTTTATCTCATTTAATTTTTAATAAGATGAGTTGTAATTAAACGATATTAATTGAGATATTTCATTTGCTATTAATGAGTTTAAATAAGACAAGTAAGAACATATAAATCATAGAAAATATGATAAATAATAATTTATAATTTAAATTTAATTAAAAAAAATGATACAATAAATATTTAAGTTTAGACACATTGTGGTTACAATATAAATGAGATTAAATGAAATGAGATGATATTTAAATAAGATAAGATAATTTTGTATTATAAGCTTATTAGAGATACTAAACGAGACATAAGATGAGATAAAATATTTCATTTTACATCTTTAATTGGAAGTAGGGATTCAAATTAAGAAACTTCTAACTAGAAAAAAATGTAGAGTATTTATCAATTGAGTGAGAATTAGAATCAAAATTTTCAAAAATAATACTAAATATTTACCACTTTATTAGAATATATGATTGATGAAAAATCTCATATGACTTATTAATTTCTATGGAAATTAACTTTTATCATCTTAGGTAGAATAAAAAAAAAATATACTTACAGGTGAATACTTTTAATGAGAGAAAGACTTAATACTCTATACCTACTCATGTATTGATAATCTCATCATTCTCTCACTCATATTTATATTTTACTTTCACTTGTACCTTTATTTTACATCTATTTTTATTTTTCTCTAAGAAAGTATGTACTCTTATAACATTTTACCAAAGATATGGATATCACGTTTCTATATTGATTTATATAAAATAGCAATATTGTTGCGAGAATATCGATGATATCATTGAAATTTTCATCTTTAAATACGACAATTATTGTTTTAAAATTATTTATCACTTGTATACTATCACATATATTTGATGCATGCATCCATACACATAACAATCTAATTATCATTTTATTATTAACTAGTCTTACAATTAAATCATTGTTCTATATATTTAATTTTATATTCGATCAATAATTAATATATTAATAAATATATATAACAATTTTATGCATTATAACGCTGATATATTTATGTTAAGGTACCTATCAGACTAGTCTTGCTGCTAATATGTGGAAAATTATATTTATTTTGTAAGAATTATTGGTTAGTCTTTTGACATGTTCATACATATGGTGGTTACAAGCTATTAGCATAAAGAGAGTAGCACATCCGGTTAAAATAAAGGGTAGAAAAAGAGAAAAAAATGTACTTCCTCCCACACTTCATATTATTTATGTGATATGTTAATTAATCAAAATGATGCATTTGGTCAATCATCAACTAAAAAAAATGTATTATGTATTTTTTGATCTATCGATATAATAAAGTTAAACGTACCTTTCAAAGAAAAATATTTACAAAAAATACAAAATTATAAAATTTGTGATTTAATTTTGCATTTGTGATGAATAAAAACAATACGATAAATTTATATTTTATATTCATTATATTGACTTTAATTGTATAGGTTGCCATCTTAATGTAAAAGTCTTTCAATTTTTTAACCTCAACTTTCTATTCCATGTTATAAGTTTCTTATTTTAATTGCAAGCGGGGGTTCAAATTATGAGACTTCTAGCTAGAAAAAATGTATAGTATTTATCAATTGAGTGAGAATTAGAAATATTTTTTGCTAAAATAATGCTAAATTGATTGGGTTCTAATTGGTTTTAATTGCTTTATTTAATCATGTATGCCATGTTCGGAGTGCTTTAAAATTTAATTGGTTTTTAAAATTTTAAAATCGAACCAACTCATATTTGATTAATTTTTAAAAATTTAAAACCAATTATTAACTTAATATTCTTTTAAAATCAATAAAATTGGTTCAAATCTCTTGAGTCAGTTTAATTCGAATAATTTTTATATATCTCTACTAGTAAACATGCGGTATTGACATTACTTTTTCTAAATTAAAAAAACATATGATAAAATAATAAAAATAACATTTTATAATAATAATAATAATAATATTTATATTAAAGCACATATATTTTTATTTTAAAGAAAAATTTATTCCATCATTTTATATTAAATATCATATATTTAAACGTTATTTAAGTTAAATTAAGATTATTTAAAAATGTTTAATATTAAAATTCTTTTAATTTAAAAATATTTAATATTAAATTTTGTTTGAAGATAAGTTGAGAGTATCTTTAGAGACTGAGAACGTGAGAAGCATGTATCCACAAACTTAGTATTATGTTAGAATGATTGGTTAGCCTTTTCATACCTTATTTTAACCAATTAGCATGTATGAAAGAGAGAAGTATAAGGAAAAGAGAAATTGTGGCTCCTCTCATACACGATACTATTTATACTGTAGGTTAATTTGTCTATATCATTACATTATTTTAGCCAATAAGTAACAATTTTTTTCATTACAAATTTGTGATTGGATAAAATATAATTGAATTTGCAAAATTACAAAATTGTATTTATTAAATAATTTTTTTCCAAATAATTTGTGATTAATACAAATTATACGGTGAATTTATATCTTTGATTATTTATTGAACATAGACATAATTTTGTAAAAATCATTCAATTTTTGAACCATGATTTCTATTTTATATTATAAGTTTCTGTTTTTTAGTTACGGTACGAGGATTCAAATTCAAAAACTAATAAAAGTTCAGATATTTATCACTTTTGTCTACCACTTTATTCTTTGATCGGTAAAATTTATGTATTTTTTATCAAAATGATAAATACTCATTTTAACTAGGTGAGAAAATTAGGATTTCAAGCTTAAATTTTTGGCCAAAGATATCTTAAATATTATCAATTGGATTATCAAGGTGGGAAACTTTGGTATGCTTAATTTATTTTCATGGTAATTTACTTAAAAAACAATAAAAATTACATTCTTAAAATTATATCTCTTACATCTATCTTATAAATTTTTTTTATTTAAAAATATTTAATATATTATTTTATTTTAAATATTATTTAATTAAATAAAATATCGTTTAAATTAAAAGCGATAATTTAGATTTGTTAAAAAATAAATATTATTTAATTACATCACATTTGATATTATAAAGAAATGATTTTATTATTATAAATTTTAAAAATATTATTATTTTTACATTTCAATTAATTCTTATCTTCGTAGCTAAGATAGGCTTAATCTAATTCTAAATTTTTGCAAAATATTAAAAGAGCAATCATTTTAAATGATGATGAATGCTTATTGAATGTTCTTCTAGTACTCATTCTCCTTAGTAGGGTCTACTGTTCCTTAACTTTTAGGTCAATATGCATACATTCATTTTCTACTTGTTTGCCTTTCCAAGGCGTCATTGAGAAAAAAAATGTCATATTTTGTCCACTGTACTTTTTATATAATTTGAAAAAATAATCTTCTATTTATTATAAAAAAATATTTAAATTATATATTTATTTTTTTATAATAATCTAATCCCATTATTATTAAAGAATAATTATACAAAGATAAATTTATTTTTATTTTATTTTAATACATAATTGCCTTGCGGCATGGAAATGTTCTTTTTCTACATTAAAAACCAATGACATGAACCTTCTTTTTGGTTTTAAGTTAAGGTAACTATGAGAATAGTCTTATCCCTGATACGTGCAAAAATATATTTAATATTAAAAGAGACGGTGACTTTTCCACCATCTTTGTTTCTTTTTTTCATTCACGTATTACTTTATTTTTTTATATATTTATTTTATCTTGATTATTCTATATCAAATATTACTTTCTTTTTATATATATTTATTTTATCTTAATTATTTTATAACTTGTATGAAACTTAAATTTATATTTTTAATATAAATATTTTATTACTTGATTATGGGTTATGATAGTGTCTTTTCCTTGACTCATAAACTAACAAATTACACATAAATAATATATTTTTAAAACTTATATAACAAATGGGATATAAAGTATTCTCACTTTTTATAGTTCATCCGCATAGACGTGCTTCCACTTTTTTTTTCCTTTTTCTTATTTATCTTTTTATAAAAGCCAACTTAAGTTATAATAATAAGAATTTGAGAAAGTTAATTTCTAAAGAATCATTTTGTAAAAAAACAAATAAATTGTAACGAAAACATTAAAACTCAAACTCACCTATTTGAACATAAAATACCATAAACAAATATAAATATACCACTTTATAATATATATAAATGATAATATTTATACTCGTGTCATTATATATTTATCATTAAATTATGAAGAGGTTATATTTATTATCTTTTGCTTTCAAGCTATGTGCAGTTTTCTTAAGGGTCGTATGCTCTAGCATTACTGTACTAGTGCAATTATCATTCCTATTAAAGAAGTAAGTGAAGAAGATGCTACTTTCCTTCGTCGTATGATTGAATGGGATAGTCACAACCACATGATCCTCACATGGATTCGGATTACTTGCATTCCCTCCATCTCTAATTTGTTGGGCAGCTTTGATGATGCCAAACTAGCATGTGATATATTGGCCAAAAGGTACTCCACTACTCACGGATCCATGAAATATCAGCTAATAGTTGAATTGCATCAACTTCAACAAGAACCAGGGCAATCCATCAATGACTAATTTGATCAGCTTCGCTTCCTTTGGGACCAAATTGACCTTTGTGATCCAATTTGGGCATGGTCAATAGATGCTCAGCAATATGCTACAATTAGGGATGAATTTTATCTCTATGAATTCTTGATATCACTCCACAAGGACTTTGAGCCCATCTGAGGTCAGTTTCTTAATCGTAGTCCTCCTCCTTCTCTAGATACTGCTGTAAATGAGTTGGTTAGAGAAAAAGCTCAACTTGCAACCCTTTAAGCCCAAAATAAGTTCAATGTTTTGGCTATTACTCCTCCTACTCTTGCCATTGAGCAACCTCAGCAATCAGATGAGTCCTCTGGCTTTACAATCGTCGCAAACAGAACAATAAAAGGTTTTGCAATTATTGCAAGCGTCATGGCCACACCATTGAGACTTGTTATCGTCGCAACAAATCTACTACTGTTGTTGCTAATATTGAGCCTACTTCGCTGATGCCTTCTAGTTCAGCAGAGTCCCAATCTTTTGGATCCACTATCAACCTCTCATCCATTGAACTATAGAAGATCATAACTCACGCTGTTCAAATGGATGGTAATGCATCTCTTTCCACTACTCTCTCAGTTTTTCCCAATAAGTCTCAAACTTGGCTTTTTGACTCTACATGTTGTAATCACATGATACCTCACTCATCTTTATTCTCCAAACTTGACCTTGCATCATATCCTCTTAATATTCATATAGCTGATGGTTCCACCATTCATGGGAATAGTCTAGGTTTTGTTTCGACCTCTACCCTCTCTATTCCTGGGGTTTTCCATGTACCTGACCTATCCTATAATTTATGCTCTGTGGGACAATTAGCTGAACTAGAATATCGTCTTATTTTTGAATATTCTGGGTGTCTTGTGCAGGATCCGAGGACAGGGCAAGAGCTTGGGACCGGTCCTAGGGTCGGGCGTATGTTTCTCGTGAACAATCTTCATGTTCCATCTGTTGCTCCTGCCTCTGTTGCTGCGGAAACTACTGCAATTTTTTCTTACCTTCTCTCACACTTTGGCATTCTCGTCTTGGTCATGCCCCATCCACTCGGGTACAAAGTTAGCTTCTAAAGGTCTATTGGGTTCTGTGTCCAAAGACAATTTTGATTGTACTTCATGCCAGTTAGGACAACAATCAGCTTTACCTTTCAATAATAATAAATCTATCTCTAATAGTATTTTTAAGTTAATTCATTCTGATATTTGGGGACCTTCTCCTGTTACTAGTATTGGTGGATCTTGATATTTTGTTGTTTTATTGATGATTATTCTCGTTATAGTTGGATCTTTTCAATGAAATCTCGTTCTGAAATCTTACCAATATATAATAACTTTGCAAAAATGGTTGAAACACAATTCTACAAACATATCAAAACTTTTCGATCTGATAATGCTCTTAAATATACTCAAAATGCTTTTCAAGCTCTGTTACACTCCTATGGTACTGTACATCATCTAACCTGTCTAGGAACCTCTCAGCAAAATGGTTGAGCCAAAAAAAAATTTGTCATATTATTGACACTGTTCGTGCTCTTCTTCTTTCTGCAAAATTTCCTACCCCATTTTGGGGTGAAGTTGCTCTTCATGCTGTTCATGTCATTAATCGCATTCCAAGCGTTGTCATTCATAATCAGACTCCGTATGAGCGCTTTTTTGAGTCATCTCATAACTATCATTACCTTCGCTTATTCAGATCTGTTTGTTTCGTTCTTCTTCATCCTCATGAACACAACAAACTTGAGCCTCGATCTAGACTTTGTTGTTTTCTTAGTTATGGTGAAACTCAAAAAGGGTATCGATGCTATGATCTTGTCTCACATCGTCTTCGTGTTTCCCATAATGTTGTCTTTTGGGAACACTGCTTATTTGTTGAACTTTCTCACTTTCGTTCTTCCCTAACTAATTCAAATGTTTTAGAAATCTTTCCAAATGAGTCTCTTATTCCTTCTACAGATACTCCTAATCTATCTTTGGACTTCACTATTCAATCTTCAGATATTTTTGATGATTCTCCTAGATAGGTCGTAGAAGAACAGGTTAATAATGAGCTACCCCACCTTGAACATAGGTCCCCTACTCCTGCTCCACATGAAGATTCTCCACTAGACATTCCACCTCGCCACTCAACCCGGGTAAGATCCATTCCTACACATTTACTTGACTATCATTGTTACACTGCCCTTGCTACACTCCATGAGCCTCACACCTATCGTGATGCATCTACTAACCCTTCTTGGCAGATTGCAATGAAAGAAGAAATTGATGCATTAACCAAAAACCATACTTGAGATCTTGTTACTCTCTCTCCTAGTCAGTCTGTGGTTGGTAGTAAGTGGATCTATAAGATCAAGACTCGCTCTGATGGGTCCATCGATTGCTACAAGGCTCGTCTTGTAGCAAGAGATTTTACACAAGAGTATGTGATTGATTATGAAGAGACTTTTGTCCAGTTGCCCATATTTCCTTTGTTCGTACCCTCTTAGCTGTTACTGTTGCTAGTAAATAGGACCTTTTTTCAGATGGATGTTAAAAATGCATTCCTTAATGAGGATCTGCATGAAGAAGTCTATATGCAACCTCCTTCTGATCTTTATGTTGAAACAAATAAGGTTTTTCGCCTTCGATGTGCACTTTATGGCCTTAAACAAGCTCCACGAGCATGGTTTGCCAAGTTTAGCTCCACCATCCTTCGCTTGGGTTACACTGCCAGTCTTTATGATTCTGCCTTATTTTTTCGTCGCAATGATAAAGGCACCATTTTTCTTCTTCTATATGTGGATGATATGATCATAACTAGTGATGACCTAAGTGGCATTCAAGAACTCAAGGATTTTCTTAGTCAATAGTTTGAGATGAAAGACCTTGGACACCTAAGCTATTTCTTGGGTCTTGAGATCACTCGTTCCACAGATACTCTTTATATTACTCAAGCTAAGTATGCATCTGACCTCTTATCTCAAGCTGGACTTACTGACAGTAAGATTGTTACCACTCCAGTTGAACTTAATACGCATCTGACACCATCGGAGGGGCAACCATTGTTTAATCCCTTGGTAGCCTGGTTTATCTTACAATTACTCGTCCAGACATTTCTTATGTTGTTCATCAGGTGAGCCAGTATCTGTTTGCTCCACGATCGACTCATTATGTTGTTGTTCTGCGTATTCTATAATACTTGAAAGGCACTATCTTCCATGGCTTTTTCTACTGAGCTAAGTCTCCTTTAGTACTTCGTGCATTCTCTGATGTTGATTAGGCAGGAGATCTCACTGATCGCAGGTCCACCAGAGGTTATTGCTTTCTCCTTGGTTCTTCTTTGATTTCTTGGCGAAGTAAGAAACAAACCTTCGTGACCCACTCCAATACTGATGCAGAATATCGTGCTCTTGTTTATACCACATTTGAACTCATTTGGCTATGATGGCTCCTTAAGGATTTGGGTGTGCCCACATCCTCTGCAACTCCCCTTTATTGTGATAATCAAAGTATCATTCATATTGCTCACAACGATGTCTTCCATGAATGGACTAAACACATCTAAATTGATTGTCACTTTATTCGCTCTCATCTTGTCCATGGTGCTCTCAAGCTTTTCTCTGTTTCCTCTAACGATCAACTTGCAGATATCTTCACTAAGGCACTTCCCAAAATACGCACTCGTAATTTGGTTGACAACCTCAAGCTAGTCTCACATCCACCTTGAGTTTGAGGGGGGCTATTAATGTATATCTAGTAACATACTAATGTATATATATATGCTAATTTATATCTAGTTACTTTAGACATATCTAGTTTACTTGTAATTTCTATATAAAGACACCATGTATATTCATTTAATTACAGAATATAATACAATCATTAAGTATTTCTAACAGCTATCGTAGCAAAAATGATTCTATTTGTGCTCATTTTGATATTTGATTAGAAGCTAACAAGTGAATTGTGAAGAAAATAAACCATGCATTTACTTGTGTTATATATACATAGAGAGAGAGAAAGAGAGAGATCTGGATGCATGTTTAAATGTTTTTGTTGGATGATATCAAATTTATTAAGATTAAATAAAAACAATAGTTGTTAATTATGTTAAGGATCGAGCGGCTAATTGATCAAATAAAAAAATATATAGAAAGAGTAAAACAGAGTGGCTGCTATCTACTTAATGTTTAATTTATTTGTGAGAGTTGCATGTGCTTCTATATGATTTTTATTTTATTTTATTTTCTAGTACTTTTATATACTTGTTTTTCTTCAATTAATTATGGTATTTATTAGCAACAAACAAAACCAATAAATAATTGTTACATTCATGTAATTAAATATTATATTAAAAAGTTATTTGTAATTAATATTTTTTCTTACTCTTATACTTATTTTAAAAACAAAACTAATTGTGGTAGCTTGCTTTTTAGGACTTTAATTGAGCAACAGGCAAACAAAGCTAGAAGACCTAATAAGAAAGGAATTAGATCCCTAGCATGATATATAACCAAAGCATCATCTACTGTTGGCTGTTGCGGGATCAGGATAATTTTTAAGGAGGTTCAAATATCATTTTCTAAAAATATATGATTGTATAAAAAGAATAATAATAAAATTAAGAATCTTAACACAAAATCATTCATAGATATCATAACTCTTATTGTAAAATATATTTATTAAAATTATAAAAATAATATAAGGACAATAAAATTATACAAATGTATTTTATATATAATTTAAAGTATAAAATTTATTTATTATGAAAGAATATTAATGAAATTATGTATCTATCAGGTTCCACCTACTCTCTTTCATATATTTTTGAATGTGGTTTCAAGTCTCGTTAAATATGTATCTCAAATTAGATGGTATCGATTAATAATATATATATAAAAAATAACATATTTAAACGTAACTTAAAATTTGAAATATATTCTAAGCTTACTATAATAGATAAAGCTTTTGATTTGGGTGAGCAGCATATCGAGTATTCAAATATTTAATCTCAGAAATGTTGATGTAATTAATCTCAACAAATTTTAATCTAAATAGATGAGATTTTTTGTACCGGATAATATCAGTTTAACGTTAAAATTTATTTATAAATTATTTTAATATATAAAATATAATATACATATTATTTTAATTTTAATTTATTTATGTTTATACTTTGAGCACTTAATTTTACTAAGGAAATATATAATTTAGAAACAGTTTTAACCATTAGAAAAAAGTAGATGGAAGTTCGGATGATTACTTATACTTTTTTTTCTCTCTCATTAAACTTAATTGTTGGCCGATCACACACATATATATATATATATATATATATATATATATATATAAGGGAATGTTACCTGAATTATGTATGTTTATTTTAAATAACTATTAATATTAATAAAAATATATAATATATTATATATAAGAATTTGTTCATATACTAATTATTTGTTATGGTGATGTTTGTCTCGATTGGAGCCAGACACGCATAATATTTACCGAAAATTTATTAATGAATTCTTATTTATAAATTTAGAGATTATTTTAATCAGTTTCTTTTCTAGAACGGTATTTATAGTAATTCAAATATTTAACTTTAAATAGTTGAAATATGAGTCTTATCACCTAATGAGTGCAACAGTACAAGATTGCAGTCACCCTTACGTTTTTATAAATAACGTTTTTATAGTATTTTAACGTGGAATAAATATAAACGTACGTAGCATATACTCCATTGATAGGCATATATTAAAACGCAAATAAATACGATATTTGCGTGTTTTATTAATTAATTTATTTAAACCATAGGCGTCATCTATGGATAGTTATTTTAAACAGATATGCCGGAGCTAGCTTATAACCTAATAAGGTTTCTGACCAACAAAGTTACCACGAGGATCATAGTTACAACCAATAAAGGTACCACCATTGTTACACCGCACCTTACCACACCCTACCCGAACCGATTTTCGCCAAACCACTTGAGTGTAGTGACCACAAACAGCCCCAGGAGCGCAAGTGTTAGAGTTGTAATTGTACTTGGCTTTCTCATCAACCCACAACTTCACGGCGCCAACACCGGTCATACCACCGGAACTTTTAGCGATGTTTTCACCATATGGCCCTCCAGAGTGTACAAGATTGCAGTCACCCTTACGTTTGTTAGCATAGTCTTGTGCATAGGCTGCTAATTTGTTATCCCAACTTAAAGGCCCAACACCCACTTCAGCACGAGCTCTGTTGTGAGCATTGAGATAGTCTTGTACTGTGTCCTGGGCTTCAGATGTGTGGATTGTTAAGGCTAAGCCTAACATTACAATTAATGCTAAAGAAGTTGTACAAAATCCCATTTTTTTTGTGTGTGTGTGCGTATTTAGTGAAATCTTAAGTGTTTGATGGGAAATAACATGTGTTCTTTGGGATATTTATAGTGACTTTGAAGATGTACAAATATCCCACCTAGCTTCTTCTTTTTTTCCTTTGTCTGCGTAGAATTGTATTTGGGATAATGTTTGACAAGTAAAAGTAAAAGGAACATTCAAAATACGTAATTGATTAACGATCTTGGTCCGACGAAATAAACAATAGTATTCTATAGATTAGGTTATTAATCACTTAAATTAAAAATTATTATTTAATTCTTTTAACTATGGAGAAATTTTTACTAATAGAAAAAAATGTATCCTAATATTTGATATTAAACATAATTTAATTAAAAACCGGATAATTATTTAGATTTATTATACGTTGAATTTTATCTAATTTGAGTACATATAATGTTGAATGTCGTTTATTTTTATCTCGTTTGATGTTGAATATTATTTAAATTTATTCCGTTTAATATTATTAAAATATTATTTTATTATTATAAATTTTAAGAATATTATTTGAAATAATTTCTAAAAAATAAGTATACCTTTTTTTTGTTTTTAAGTTACAAAATTACCATTTAACATATATGAAAGAGAGTAGTTAGATAGAGAGAAAAGAGAGAAAACGAATTCCACTAGCAGTCATGTGTAAATTGATTTTGTCTATCACATTAACTTAATCAATAATCAATTAATACATTTGTTTATTACAAGTTGGTCTATAGATATAAAGTTAAAAAAATTGTATTTAATAAAAATTTCTCATGTAATTGCATTTGTAATGAATAAAAATAATATGATGAATTTATATTTTTTATTGGTTATATTGACTATTTATTATATAAGTTGGCATCATTATATATGTAAAAATCGCTCAATTTTTAAACCTCTATTTTTTATTATGTAAAAATACATTATTAAACACATATAATACATTATTTATGTTAAAGGACCTGTGAGACTAGTGATGCCACTAATATGGAGAAAATTATATTGTATTTATTACCTAAGAATTATTAGTTAGCCTTGTGACATGTTCATATATATATATATGTTCGTTACGAGCAATTAACATAAAGATAGTAACTACCTTAGAAAAATAGAAAAAATGTAATTCCCATCATACTCCATATATACTATTTATCTGGTATGTTAATTAATCTAAACTATCATATTCAGTAATCAATAAAGTTTATGATCCATCGATATAATAGAATTAAACTTACTTTTAAAAAAATAAAAACTAAAAAATTATATTTAATAAAAAATTATCATTTAATTTCATTTATGATGAATAAAAATAATAAGAGAAATTTATATTTTTTATTCATTATATATACTATTTATTATATAGGTTAGGTTGGCATCATTATGTAATATTCCTTCAATTATATTCAGATGTGTGGATTGTTAAGGCTAAGCCTAACATTACAATTAATGCTAAATGAGTTGTACAAAATCCCAAAAAAAAATTTTGTGTGTGCGTATTTAGCGAAATCTTAAGTGTTTGATGGGAAATAACATGTGTTCTTTGGGATATTTATAGTGACTTTGAAGTTGTACAAATATCCCACCTAGATTTTTTTTTCCTTTGTCTGCGTAGAATTGTATTTGGGATAATGTTTGACAAGTAAAAGGAACATTCCAAATACGTAATTGATTAACGATCTTGGTCCAACGAAATAAAAAATAGTATTCTATAGATTAGGTTATTAATCACTTAAATTAAAAATTGTTATTTAATTCTTTTAACTATGAAAAAAAATTTATTAATAAAAAATTATATCCTAATATTTGATATTAAACATAATTTAATTGAAAATCAGATAATTATTTAGACTTTTTATATGTTAAATTCTATCGAATTTAAGCACATATAATGTTGAATGTGTTTATTTTGATCTCGTTTAATATTATTAAAATTTTATTTTATTATTATAAATTTTAATAATATTATTTGAAATAATTTCCAAAAAATAAGTATACTTTTTTTTTGTTTTTAAGTTACAAAATTATTTTTATTGCTTCTTAATGAATACATCGATCTATATAATATAATATAATTGGTTCCTTATTAGTAAATGGTTTCACAATTATATCATCATTCAATATTTTTAATTTTATATTCAATCAATAATTAACACGTCAATAATGCATATTGTTAGAAACTCAAACCTAACTTAACTTAATAAGATCTCATTAAGTTAATGGTTGTCTAAACTTATAAGCATATATTGTTAGAAACTCACTTAACAGCCTTCCTTCACACGGCGGATAAAGGTGAACATTAGCGCCACAGTGAGACTGTGGTAGAGTCCAATTAGGTCCAAGCACATATAGACTAGGCCCAACTCTTATACCATGTTAGAAACTCAGGCCTAACTCAACCCAATAAGATCTCATTAAGTTAAGGGTTGCCCAAGCTTATCAGAGTTGGGCCTAGTCTCTATGTACTTGGACCTAATTGGGCTCTACCACAGTCTCACCGTGACGATAATGTCCACCTTTGTCCGTCGTGTGGATGGGGGCTGTTAAGTATCTTTGTCTCACATCGACTAGGAACAAAGCAGCAAAACTGCTTATAAGCTTGGACAACCTTTAACTTAATGAGATCTTATTGGGTTGAGTTAGACCTGAGTTTCTAGCATGGTATCAAAGTTTAGCCTAATCTCTATATACTTGGACCTTGGGCTCTCTCACAATCTCACTGTGGTGCTAATGTTCACATTTATCCGATGTGTAGAGAGAGGCTGTTAAGTATCATTGTCGCACATCGACTATGAACAAAACAACAATGTTGCTTATACGCTTGAACAATCCTTAACTTAATGAGATCTTATTAAGTTGAATTAGGCCTAAGTTTCTAACACATATAATAGCTTGATGAATATAAGAATGCATTTTATGTTAGAGTACTTATATCATACCATAACATTCGTAACTTTACATTCAATTAATAATTAACATATTATAATTCTACGTATATATCACACTGTATTTTATGATAGAGGAACTATGAAAGTACTTGTCTTGCTGCGTTAATATGTGAAAAAAAAAATTTAATGCGTACGAATTATTTGTTAATCTTGCGACACGGTAATATGGTGATTCTAAGCAATTAACATATATGAAAGAGAGTCGTTAGATAAAGATAAAAGAGAAAAAACGAATTCCACAAGCACTCGATATTCTTTATATATCCTATATGTAAATTGATATAGTCTATCACATTAACTTAGTCAATAATCAATTAATACATTTGTTTATTACAAGTTGGTGGATAGATATAAAGTTAAAAAAAATTGTATTTAATAAAATTTTATCATGTAATTGCATTTACGATGAATAAAAATAATATGATAAATTTATATTTTTTTTATTGGTTATATTAACTATTTATTATATAAGTTGCATCATTAAGTAAACATCGTTCAATTTTTAAACCTCTATCACATTCAGTAGTCAATAAGGGACTAATAATTTTTTTATTACAAGACAAGTTTATGGTCCATCGATATAATAGAATTATAAACTTACCTTCAAAAAAATAAAAAAGTTAAACTTACAAAAATAAAAACTAAAAAATTATATTTAATAAAAAATTACCATTTAATTACATTTATGATGAATAAAAATAATAAGATAAATTTATATTTTTTATTCATTATATACACTATTTATTATATAGGTTAGGTTGGCATCATTATGTAATAGTCCCTCAATTTTTGAAACCCAATTTTCTATTCCATATTATAAGTTTCTTTTTAATTATAAGTGAGGTATAAATTGAGATAAAATATTAATGAGATAATAACATAATTCTTTAATTTTTAAAACACATATCATTTTATTTCACTTAATTTTTAATAAGATGAGTTGTAATAAAATGATACTAATTAAGATGTCTCATTTATTCCTAATGAATTTAAATAAGACAAATAAGAATATATAAATAATAATTTATAATTTAAGTTTGATTAAAAAAATGATATAATATATATTTAAGTTTAGACACAGTGTGACTACAATATAAATGAGACTAAATGAGATGAGATGATATTTAAATAAAATAAGACAATATTGTATCATAAGTCCATTAAATACATTAAATAAGATATAAGATGAGATAAAATATTTCATTTTACATCTTTAATTGGAGGTGGGGATTCAAATTAGGAAACTTCTAGCTAGAATAAAAAGTAGAGTATTTATCATTTGAGTGAGAATTAGAATCAATTTTTTCAAAAATAATATTAAATATTTACCACTTTATTAGAATATATGATTGATGAAAAATCTCATGTGACTTATTAATTTCTATGGAAATTAACTTTTATCATCACATATATGGAAAAAATTGTACTTTAGGACTTACAGGTGAATACTTTTAATGAGAGAAAGACTTTATACTTCATACTTACTCATGTATTGATAATCTCATAATTCTATCACTCATGCTTGTATTTTACTTTCACTATGTATTGATAATCTCATATATATACACGATAAAAATAATACTTGAATTTATACTTTTAACATTATATATTTACCATTAAGTTACGAAGAGGTTATACTTCATATCTTTTGTTATACATATGACTCATGTATAAGCCAACAAATACTTAAATAATTTATTTATTTATTTTTATTTTAATTATCTAAATCAAGTAAAAAATAAGAAATAGTAATACTTATAACTACAATAATCTCCACTGGGTTCAAATCTTGCTTCATCAAAAAATTATTCTCTCTTTTTGTTACATTATAATTTAGGTAAATATTTTTTAAAATAATTTAGTGATTTAATTTTGTTTGTAGTGTCATATATGTTTTCATTTCTTTCAAAGAATTATACACTTAAATATATGCCCAAATATTTTATAAATAAAATAAAAAAAAATATAACTTATACTATAAGAAAAATTATAATATTATTTTTAATTATATATTTATATTTATTATTTTTAGCCAAATATATATATCAATATTATCAATTGAATTATTATGGTGTGAAATTTTGGTATGGGTAATTAATTTTCATGACAATTAATTTAAAAAATAATAAAAATTGTACCCTTAAAATTATATTCATAAAAATAATATCACTTGTATTTATGTTATAAATTTTTATTTTAAAAAAATTTAACATATAATTTTATTTTAAATATCATATAATTGAACGGATATTTAGGTCTGTTTAAAGATAAATGTCATTTAATTAAATCATGTTTAATAGTATAAAAAAATTATTTTTAATATAATAAATTTTAAAAGTATTAATTTTTTTATCATCCACTTAATTCTTATCTTCATTGCTGGCGTAATCGAGGTCTAAATTCGTGCAAAATATGAAAAGAACGATCATTTTAAATGATGATGAATGCTTGTGGAATATTCTTCTAGTAAAATAGTACTCATTCTCCTTAGTAGGTTTTACTGGTCCTTAACTTTTAGGTCAATATGCATACATTTATTATATACTTGTTGCTGTTTCAAGGTGTCATTGAGTAGAAAATGTCATATATTTTGTCCTCAATACTTTTTATTTAATTTGAAAAATAATCTCTTATTTACTATAGAAATATATTTAGATATATATTTTTTATAATAATCTAATCCTATGGCCATTTAAACATAAAGTGATATATACTTGACATTTTTTAAAAGTTTTTTAATTTGAATCCTCCTACCTTGATTAAAAAAAATTATAATATAAAATAACTTGATGTATATATCATTATATTTCTAAAAATGTACGATTAATAAAATCAAAATATTTAAATAAAATAATATCAAACAAAATATTTTTTAAAAAATAAATAGACAAATTACTCTATTCTGTAAATGCAATCACCAACTCTACTTTTATATATATATATATATATAATTATCAAATAAAAAAAATCAAACAAATACTACTCCATCCACTCTCATATATATATACATATAATGGGTGAAAACTGTAAATTTTTTATATTTATAATAATTTAATGTTATTTTGTTAAATTAAATTTTAAATTTGCCTTAATGACATGAGTTTTTTTTTTTTTTTTTGCTGCTTATACCAATAGCACTACCCTTTTTATTAGCTTTTTTTTGGCTTGAATCCTTAGAAATGTAAAATATATTCTTTCTTTTTTTATTTTGGAGGGGGGCACTAAATACTCAATTGATATCTTATACCAATAGCATGCACTACCCTTTTTATTAGCTTTTTTGACTTGAATCCATAAAAATGTAAAATATACTCTCTTTTTTATTTTTTTGGAAAGGGGGCACTAAATACTCAATTGATATTGAATGAAAACATATATATATATATATATATATATATATATATATATATATATATATATTAAAACGCAAATATGAAATTTGCGTGTTTTATTTATTCATTTAAACCATGCCTGAGGGCTTCAATGACTAGTTATTTTAACAGATATGTAGCAGCTTATAACAATACAACCTAATAAGGTTTCTCATTAACATAGTTACCAGGAGGATCATAGTTGCAACCAATAAAGGTACCACCATTGTCACACTGCACCTTACCACACCCTACCCGAACCGAATTCCTCCAAACCACTTGAGTGTAGTGACCACAGACAGCCCCAGCAGCGCAAGTGTTAGAGTTGTAATCGTAGTTAGCCTTTTCCGCAACCCACAAATTCACAGCGTCAACACCGGTCATACTACCAGTACTTGTAGCAATGTTTTCGCCATATGGCCCTCCAGAGTGTTGAAGATTGCAGTCACCCTGACGTTTGTTAGCATAGTCTTGTGCATAGGCTGCTACTTTGTTATCCCAACTTAAAGGCCCAACACCCACTTCAGCACGAGCTCTGTTGTGAGCATTGAGATAGTCTTGTACTGTGTCCTGAGCTTCAGATGTGTGGATTGTTAAGGCTAAGCCTAACATAACAATTAATGCTAAAGGAGTTGTACAAAATCCCATTTTTTTTTGTGTGCGCGTATTTAGGGAAATCTTAAGTGTTTGATGGGAAATAACATGTATTCTTTGTCATATTTATAGTGATTTTGGCGAAGAATTTTCTTCACTTGGTTTTTTTCTTTTTCCTCTCCGTAGAGTTGTATTTGGAGTAATGTTTGAGAAGTAACAAGAACTTCGTTATCTTATTTGGAATTCAAGTCACATGACATTTGAAGTTATAATTGTATTTTCATATTTACGGTCATTTCTTATAAATCACATGTAGTATAGGACTATAGGTAATTTAAATATTTTAAAATATATTTTTGAAAAATATTTTAATAATAAAAATAATTAATTGAAAAAAATAATAAATTGAAAGAGAAGATGGGTGGATTCGTGTAGTTTAGGTGAGGGGCTACTGAAATTGTTTTTAGATATAATATTTATATAATTATAAATAAGTAATATGTATAAAATAAAAATATATCTTCTTAAATTTTAAATTGGATCAATTACAAATATCTCTCATGGAACAACAAAAAATCCCCACATGTTTAAAAAATAACAATCATATCCTTTTTTATCACTATTTTAATTTTTTTAAGAGAGATATTTACGAAAAAAATCAATGAAAATCAAGAATTTTGAGAGGATTTTATAATGAGACACTAACTTAGAGATGTGATTGCGTGTTCTCTAAAGTTGATAGATTTTTGCTATTTTTCAAGGTTTCTTTTAGTAATCTTTACTTTTAAATTTAAAGCTTTTATAACTCAAAAACTTAATCTTAATATTAACTTAATTTTTTAAAAATAGATTGTAATATCCTTGGACTTTAAGAAATTCGTTATTAAACAATATATTAAAACAATATGTCCATAAAATTACACTTTTGCCCTTCTCAGCCATCCCCATCTTATTCGTGAGAAACCAGATATCCATCTCCATATGAGACAACCATAGAAAACAATATTATGCTTAAGAAAAAAGAAAAAAAAAAAAAGGTCATCGATTTTTTCTCTCTCCCTCAGTTTGGCTTCATGTAATTGATAAATATCCACAAACCTTGAATTTTAAATTATTATATTATTTTAAATTTTAAATTTATATTAATTATATATTTTTATTTATTAAGTAATTATTTAAAAATATAAATTAATTTTAAAAATGAAGAATGTGAGAAGCATGTATCCACAAACCTAGAATTACGTTAGAACGATTGGTTAATCTTTTTTATATGAAAGAGAGTACCAACAAGTACAACTGTATAAGGAAAAAAGAAAGAAAGAAAGAGTATCTGTATATACAATATTTGAATAGTATTATATGCGAAATATTTTTGTGAGTTAGTGTTAATGTTTTCATTTATAGACTACAGGGTTATGTTGTGAGAGTGTTGTCTTTATTCTCTCGTAAATATTTATTGTTCTATTATGGCCAATTGTGTTTTGCTCTTTTTAATATTTAAAATTTAGAGTTTTGCTTTAATTTTTCTTAATGTTTCTTCTCGTTTATCGTAACTAAGATCTAAGTAATGTTATCTTGACAAATGGTTTGAATCAATTAATTGTTTTTATGTTTTCACATTATTTGCTATTATATGAGTGTATGTGTTTCTATGTCAAATTTATTGTTATTCCACTAACATTAATAATATTAAATTAATTAGTTATATTTTTTTATGTTCACAACATTAACTACTAGTTATTTTATCTTAATACTTAAGTTTTTCTTAACCTATATAAGAGGTTGCGTAATGTATGTGTAAATATTTATCTATTAAATATTTATCTATTTAATAACAATCAATTTTATTATTAAATATATTATCACTCTTCTTATACACAATATTATTTATCTTTAATTATTCTATATCATTACATTAATTTAACCCATAACTAATTAAGATATTTTTTTATTACAAGTTTATGATTCGATCGAATATAATTAAATTTATAAAATTAAAAAATTATATTTATTAAATAAAAAATTTATCATGTAATTTGTAATAAATACAAATTATACAATGAATTTATATCTTTGACTATTTACTGAGTAGATATCATTGCGTAAGAGTTGTTAAATTTTTGAACAGGGATTTTTATTCTATATTATCAGTTTTTGGTTTTAATTATGAGATGAGGATTTAAATTAAGAAACTTAAGAATGTAAGTATTTGTCATTTTTTTAATTCGATCGCGAAAATTTATGTATTTATTTTCGTCAAAATGATAACTTATCATTTTAACCATCAGGTGAGAAAATTAAGATTTCAACCTTAATTTTTTGAAAATTAACTTTAAAAATATATATATATATATATATTTAAAATTTTTAATCATAAAAATAATATTTTTTATATCTATTTTATAAATTTTTAAGATTTAAAAATTTAATATATTATTTTATTTTAAACCTTATCTAATTGAATGAATGTAATTTAAACTTAATTATAATTAATCATTTATATTTATTTAATAATAAATATATTTAAATTACATTCTATTTAATATTATAGACAAATTATTTTTATTATTATAAGTTTTTATATTTTTATATTTTTATTATGCTTTCCTAATTAACTCTTATCTTTATTGCTACGATGGGCATGATCAAGTCTAAATTCGTGCAAAATATGAAGATTTTTTTTTTAAAATAATGATGAATGCAGATGGAATATTCTTCTAGAAGAATGGTACTCATTCTCCTTAGCAAGTTCTGATGATCCTTAACTTTTAGGTCAACATGATTACATTCACTTTCTACTAGTTTGCGGTTCCAAGGGGTCATTGACTAGAAAATGTTATATATTTTGACCCCTATATTTTTTATTTAATTTAAAAAATATTATTATCAACTTTCATTTATTATAAAAATGATATTTTTATAATAATTTAATCTTATAATTTTTTTATTTTTTTTATTAATTATATTAGATAAAAATTATTTTAATCTAAATAAGTTATAATTTATAAAAAATATTTTATAATAATATGATTAAAATATTAAAAAAATAAATATAAAATTTAATTAATATTTTTAAAAATAATTACACTAATTTATACAATTATAATTGATATTAAAAATCTACATTTTTTTTACATATTTAAATAAAACTTATGCAATAACTATCACCGTTTAATTTCATGTGAGCCTAAACAAACTATATAAATTAAATATCGATCATTTAATTTCATGTGTGCTTATTTACTACAAAGTAAAATATTAACGTCAATCACGGCAAAATAGACATATAATAAATTTCGGCACTTGACGCCGTAAATTTAGAAAAAAGTAAGACTATTATAACAAATTTGCACGGTTGAAATTGATCCCCTAAATAAAGGTTTAGAATCTTGTCTTAAACACATTTTAATATTTTTTAAAAATTAATTACTTAAATCAGAGAAAATATTTTAAATAAATTTTATGATCTTGAGAATAAAATATAATTTGAGATAGAAGATTCAAAACAAGTTTTATTTTTTAATCATCATTGCACACGGTGAATATATTCTTTATAACATACAAATTATATTTTTATTATCTATTCAAAAATATTGTACATATATTTTTTATTACTTAAAAATCATATATTTTTAAAGGATAAAAAAATAATTAAATAATTCAATTATATAAAATGGAGTGACAAAATTTTAATATCCATTACAAGTTCTGTATTTATTTTTAAAGCTCTTTGTTACCCAAATTTTATTATTGTGCATATTGAAATAAACTTATTTAAATAAATAGAATAATACCATTGGTTTTAAAACTTTTAATAGATTTACATATATATACATAAATTTTTAAAAAGTATAATATAGTTATCAAATTTTTTAAAATTAGTTTTTAATTTTTAAACTGTATAAATCGATATTCAAATTTTTAAAACTTTAAATATAAATCTTAAAATTTTAATTTATATGTTTATATGTTAGTTATAAGCCATGACTTATATATAATTTTTAAAAATTTAATTATTAAATCGATTTAAAAGTTTAAAATTTATTTGTAAAATTTTAAAATTTTAAGATTAAACTATATATGTTTTAAAATTTTAGATAGTTAAGTGTGAAGTTGCTTCAGATTGGAGATTAATAAATTCCTTTAACCAAATCTAAATAATTGTTTTATTCCCTTAAATAGAGAAAAAGGAAAAAAAATTGTGAATGAAATTTGTCTTATTAAAATTTGGAATAAAATTATTAACAAAATGTCTCTTACAAAAAGTTTCTAGTATAAACGCATCTCTACCCTTAGTGTGTTTTTCTTCTTTTTTTTGCTATAGGATTACACATATTCTTATAAATTTTATCAAATATTAAGATAACTTTTTTTTTTTGATAAAATACTTTTTTAAAAATAAATATATTACTCACACATTTATAACAAAGACACAATATTTGATTTTTCACATGTCAAATAAACTATTATCGTTGAGTCTTAAGCTCGATAAAATACTATTTTTGTCTTTTTTTTTTTTACTAAAAATTACACTAATTCCATTTTTTTTTCTAAAAGGACACTTCAGTACCATTTTAATAACAATTTGTTTTTTTTTGTTTTTTTTTCACAATATAGTTAATGTAGCGTTAAGGTTAATTTCTCTTGCCTTCTCACAAGGGTGGCTTTGAAAGTCAAAATTAATAAAAAAATTTATTTTACAATAAAGAAAAAGCTCTAGATTAAGGATTTATGTTCATAGCAAAAAAAAAAAAAGGGATATATCTGGGGAAATATACCAGTAAAACTTCTCAAGCCCTCCCTTATTTTCTTATTAAAAAATATATATGGAGTCCAATAAATTATCAAATCAAAATACCCATCTTTCTCCTCCCTCCACATCATATAAAATCAAATACTTAAAAAATAAACTAATTTATGTTATCTTTTGTAAATCACTTAGAAAAACAAGAAGAAACCTTGAAGAAATTGTTCTATATACTTGACCTGGTTTTAGACTGTGCATATGAAAAATGTTTGGATTTTTTCTTGTTGCACATGGGTGAATTTCCTCCTTGCATCACGCTTATCGGGTCTCAACAAAAAATAGAGGAAACATATATAAAAAAGTATCGGTGAGATGGAAAATAATGTAGCTCTAGAAACTAGAAAAAGAGAAAAGAAAGGACAAGTGAAAGGAAGGGAGAGATATAGAGAGAGAGGAGAAAATAGAAAAGGGTAAAATAAAAAAAAAATAAAAAAATAGGAGTCTGATAATTATAGGATTTATTACATTTTTTTCTATATATAGTAATGCAGAATAGAAGTATTCTAATTATTTAATTTAATTAATTTAATTTTATAATTATTAGATTAAATATTAGGATCACGTAATTTTTTTAAATGAGAATTTTAGGTTTATAATTTTTGAAACAGACACTTATAATTTAATAATTTATGAAAATTATGTAACATATATCTTCATTATTTTATATATTTAATGGATTAAAAATTTTCATTTTAATAAATTATAATATTAAAAATACTTAATTTTGTTAATCAGGTTAAGCTTTTTTCTTTTCTTTGTTGAACCTTCTATAGGTTATCCTATTTTCAATATCCTAATTCTAGCATTCACTTTTTCATAATAATAGAATTAATAATATCTAATTTTTTATTAAAAAAAAATATTAAAATATTTTTTTTATTAAATAAGTTAAAATTACATGGATACAATTTAAACTTTTGTTTAAAGTGGTAGGAGTTCAAACCAATCATAAAATATATCTATTAAATAATATTATTATTTTTATTCATTTATTAAGACATTGAAGAAAGAACAAGTAACTATATTATGATAAAAGATATTAAAGTATCTTTAAAAATGGACTAAAGCATAGCTTTTTGTTAAAAGATGGGACTTTATATGTTTTATCTCTAAAATTTATATGGTATGATATTGTATTAATATTAATTTTTTGATATTTATATATTATTTTTTACATTTTTAAATGATATCCTATAAATATATTTATTATATAATATTAAAGAACTTAATTATATAATTTTTATAACTTATGTTTTTGACTATGAAATCAAATCATACCATAGATATAAAAATAGTACATTTATGTAAAAATTTGATACGATCAGAAATTGAGTTTAAATTGTACTTAAACACATAACTTAGTCTGTCTAAATTTTTAATTATAAAATTATGTATCTTGATTTTCATCTCAAATTAAAATAATATATTTAAAATTTTAAAATATAATAATTATATAAAAATAATTTAAATATTGATTTAAATAAATTTTATAAAAAAATTATTTTAAATACAAACTATTTTATTAAAATATTTATTATAAATTTTTTCTAACTGTATTATAAAACTTGTCACCAAATATTACATAGACCAAATACAATATAATTTGATATAATTTAATCCAATACAATTATACTTAAGCAATCAAATACGTCATGATAAAATTAGGAAGATGGGAAGAGGAAGAAAGTAGAAAGAAATGAAGAAATTTTTCACATAAAATCATAGAATGAAATGTATACAAGGTGTCCTATTTATAACCAAACCATATTGGCTTTGATCCATGCAACAAAATGTCTAACAACCTTGATCACACAAGGCATGAAAATAAAATCATAACAAAGATATAAAGATGGAGGAAGGTTTTTTTACAAGTCATGAACCAATACAATATTCTAATACTCTCACGTAAACTTATGGCCTATAAAGAACACATAACTTTATTCCAATCTCAATAAATCAATGGCTTGATAAGGGCTTAGAAAAGATGTTAGTAACCTGTTTTGACTTTAAGTGTATTCGACTTGTAATGAACCATCAATAACTTTCTCCCTCATAAATTAGTTATTAACCAACATAAAAGAGATTTTATTGGAGGAAGCATAGAATTGTCAATGACAAATTGCAATCCATAAAAAGTGAGAACATGTTTCAATTGTTCCATTCAAATGAGATAATTAGTCTCATCTAACTTCACAAAAAAATTGGATTGATTGAGAATACAAAAATAGAAGAAGATGAAAAAGGAAAATGTGTGGATGGAATGGTACCTGTGAGTGGAGGTTGAACTAGTATATCAACTGAAGAGTTATCTTTCATGGTTGAAGATGAAAATGGCACATATAATGAAAACGCAAAGATAAGTTGATCTCATACCAAGATAGAATTAAGAAGAAATGAAGATGAAGAAAGTAGTAAGAAATGAAGACTAAAATCATGGAATGGGATGTATACATGGTTTCGTGATTATGGCCAAACCACATTGGGTTTCAACCATGTGATCAGTTAACTTAGTGCTAATAGAATGTCTAACAACCTTGATCATGCAAAGCTTGATATAAAAAAATCATAACATAAACATAAAAGAATGGAGGAAGGTTCTTACAAGTCATAAACCAATATAATATTCTAACATGGTACAACAAACATGACGTAAAAGTATCTAAATTATCAAAGGTACCAATTTGATCAAAACATATATATGTGCATAAAAATTGACGGATATTTTAGTCTTTTAAAAAATTTATTATTATTTTTACTTTTTACTTTTTTCTTATTCTTTTATTTTATTTTTTTGCGTTTACCATTCTCACTCCTTGTATTTAGTGTTGGTGTTTAATATTTAGATTTAAGATTTAGGCATTAGTGTTTAAAATTTAAGATTAAGAGTTTATGTTTTGTGATTTGTGGTATAGGATTTAGTGGAAAAAATGAGAGATATTTATGCAAACTAATAGGTGTGTGCGTATGGAAAAAGAGAAAAGGAAAAAAAATAAGAGAAGAAATAGAGAAAAATAGAAAAAAAGATGAAAGAAAAATAATGAAAAGACTACAAATGATTAAATTATCTTTTATTTTTTCATATAAAATTACTTTTTACCAAAATAATAAATTTTGAGAATTTAAATGCTTTTAAGTAATAATTAAACAACTTCATTAATAATAAATATCAAAATAATAATATAGGCAACAAAAAAATACCGATCTCAATTTATGCTACCACGTCATTTTGTTCAACGTTAGAAACATACATTATTACTATTATAACATGTTTTCAAATTTCAATTTTATTAGGCTTGTTTGTGCGTCTAATTTATGTTTGGTAAGGACTCTTGTGTGTATTATTAAAAAAAATTAATGTGTATTCATATCAATTACAAATATTTTGTAAATTAAATCATTACATTTGAGATATTAAAATCTATATATATATAACAATTTGGTATCATTGAATAGTCGAGGCCCAGAAACCAAATATATCAAGTTACATGATCAAGCACATATCAATTTTCATTTTATTCAATAATAAATGTAAAACAACACCTAAATATAATGCATGTACTCATCATCGCCACATAAATTGGAGTCATGATCATATGAGAGTTTTCACCACTCATTCCGCCAGGGCCTGGGGCTATATTCTCCACATAAGGTCCTCGAGAGTACCCTATATTACAATCAATGTTTCTTTTATAGGCATAATTTTGAGCATATTCTTACACGTTGTTATTCCCTGACATTGGTTCGACTCCTACCTTAGCTCTTGCTTTACTATGTACATCCACAAATTCTACTTTGCTATATCGATCAATTTCTAAAGAGACATATTTAGGGCACTATTGTAACTAGTAATATAGAGATAGTTTTAGCGATAAAACATTGATTGATGGAAGAGGTTGTGAGGTGATATTTCTTTTAACATATTTATAGAGTGAAACTATAAAAAAAATAACAAAGAAATTAGGATTTAACATGACATAGGTTTGATTATTTTAACGTATTTAACAAATTTTAAATTTAAGCATGTGATGTAGGACTTCAATAACCTTAAACTTTAGCCAATTACATCATATGCTTACCAACGGAATTGGAGTTTAAAATGTGAGTGGGGTAGCTAAGAAGAATTAAAGTTGGGAGCGATCACAATAATGACAAATACTAAAAACACATTAATTTGTGATGTATCTTATCATGTATCATGCTGCAATTATAATTTTAAAATTTATAATGTTTTATATTCGATTTTTAAGATAATGTTATTAATTGTAACATTAGCTTTAAGATGTGTTTGAAACTTTTGAAAGAATGAAATAAGAAGCTAGGGAAAGAATTAGGGATTAGGTTGTAGTCTATGTGATATGATTCATATTCCTACCATCAAGTACCCTAATTTAAATCACATTGTATAATTGTTTCATTTAATTAAAAAAAATACTTTAGTGCATTTAAAAAACAAAGAACTAGGGAACAAAACAATAATTATTCATTTATATATATTCTTAAATTTTATAATAATAGCATATAATTAAAGTAATTTTTTTATAAAGTTGGGATGTATGTTGGGGCTATTTAGGTATAATGAATCAATAGGGACGTTCATCCCTATAATTTCCAGGGGGATAGTAGCTACAAATCACAAAAGTCCACCCATTTTGGCACTTGGCTTTAGCACATCCAATTTGTTTTGTATTTCTCCAAACTAATTGAGTATAGTGTCCACATTCATCATGCACACATTTGTTAGATTTATAATCATAATAAGGCTTCTCAGTCGCCCAAAATCTTACTGAATCTCTACCGTTCGTTTCACCATAACCTCCAGCTAAGTTCTCCCCATAAGGCCCATTAGAGTGCTCCATCTCGCAATCTTGAATCCTAGAATTTGCATAATTTTGGGCATAGGTTGCTAAGGTGTGGTTCCATGTGACTGGACCAACACCAACCTGAGATCGTACCTCATTGTGTGCATCAAGAAAATCTTGTTTTGAGCTTCTAGTTTTTGTTGGGGAAGCATTGCCTATTGTTATTGAAAAGGACATCAAGGTTAGGAATAGAATTAGATGGAAGTACTTCATCTTCTCCTTATTTTTCTCTCTCTATTTGTTAAGAGAATGTGGTGGGTTGATGAGAAAAAAAGAGCTTTGGTTTAGCATATTTATAGACTACGAAAGTGTTAATATTAGATTAAATATTAAATTGAGAATATGCGGTAATTCTATTCATATTCAATGGGATGCATCCCCACCACCGTTTTTCAATGGTTGTCATATATGAATCCTAATATTAAAATCAAATGTGACACGCAATAATTAGTACAACACTAAATTATTTTTGGGTAGAGATATAATAGGGATAAAAAAAAGTAGTGAAATATAAAGAGTTTTCCATGAATATGAGATTTTTAAGAAAACATGTTAAGACTTATTCAGATCGAAGAACAAGTTGAATTCAATTAATATCATAATAAATTTAGTTTCAATTCTTGATTTTTGATGTGTTTAATTTCAATTTTGAATGTCAAAACGATAAATGTATGAATTAAAGTATTCAATTATATTATTGCATGAATATATTTATATCTAGTCTAAGATATCATTATGTAATTTATAATATTCTTATTTGAAGTTGTATCTTGTGACTGCTATAAGAATAAATATATTTCCTTAAGGTTAAACGATTGTTCTAATCTTATCTAATTTAGTTATCATGTTTATAGATCTTAATGCAATGAATGAATTAAATCTAGTAAGCGTACTTTTTAGTTGTTATGGAATTGGGTTGGTTAATAAGTAGATCTTCAATAAATTGCGTGGTAAGAAAAGATGAGAATTCTTAAACGAATCTAGATTTCTAAAACTAATGTTAAAAATCTAAAGATAATTTTAAAATTTTAAAGTGATTTAGAACTTAAAAAGCTAATTTACATTCATCACATGATTAATAATATTATAGGTTATGGGTATGGATAGCTCAATGATCACATATCTCTTAATATTCTTATGCAACTGATTTTGTTATTTTATATAATTTTCTTCAAAAAGAACAAAAATTACTTTTTTCCTAATTTGAACTAACTTATTAACAAATTAGTAACTTGGAAAATATATTTTTACTAATAATCGTGAGTATGATAACCCTGTTGTTAAATTACTTATCACTTTTAGATTATCGCATATACTTATGTGTTATCTATCATGTCATTTATTGTTAAGGTTTAAGATTTAAGGTCTTGATTTAGTTTTTAGACTTAGGATATTTAAGATTTGAGATTTAAATTTTAGTGTTTATAGTTTATGGTTTAATATTTAATGAAAAAGAAATGATAAATAATTTCATGCAAATAGATCGAGGTGTGAGTATGAGAAGAGAGTGAAAGAAAGAAAAAAATATGAAGATAAAAGAAAAAAAACTAAAATAATTAAATTTCATTTTTTTCATACAATTTTTTTTTTATCAAACTCATACTTTTTTAGAATTTTAATGCTTGTAAACAACCACTAAAACACTTTAACAATAATATAGAATGTCATTTTATACAAGGATGTAAACGTACCCTATCGATACTATAATATGTTTAAAATTTTCAATATTGTTAGGCTAGTTTTTTTCCTCTAACTAACTTCATATAATTAGTTATTTTTTTATTCAAAACTTCTAAACTTAAGAGTGTTATAATATTCTTTTCCGTATATTGTTTTTTTTTCCTAATTTGTGTTTTGTTGTGAATTTTTTTGTGTGTGTATTATTTAAAAAAATTGTATTAATCTTTTTGTGTATTCATACCAAATAATATACAAATATTTTATAAATTAAGTCAACATAATTGAGATTTTGAAAATGTTATATATTTATCAATTAAGATGTAATAGGCCTATAAATCAACTATATCAAGTTACGTGATGAAGCACGTATCAATTTTCATTTTATTCAATAATAAATGTACAAAACAAATCATGTACATTAATAAGGGAGTTCGATTACCCAAAAAAAAACTCCAAGAATAATAGTTGCAAGTTACAAAGTCCACCCATTTGTGCATTTGGTTTCGTAAATAGTAAATAAAAACTTGATAGTTAAATATTTTATATTTATAAAAAGTGTATTTTTAAGTAATTATTTCAAGTATTATGTTTTTTATTATTAAAAGTAATTTTTTTATGTAATTATATGTGTATAAAAATAATATTAGTATATATTCGATTTCAGTTAATCACAGTTTTGATATTATAATAACTACGTCTTATTGATTACGATTATTTTTAGAGAAAAATTATAAAATTTTTATAGATTACTACAACTTCAAATATCCACAATTAAAATGTGCATCACTAATTATGTCACAATTTATTGTTTTAAAAAATTTATTCTAATAACATATAATTAAAATAATAAAGGATAGAAATATGATTGATTCAACAATTTAAGGTAGATAAGTAATTAACTATCAATACATAAGTTACAGAAATAATTAGTTAGTTAACTATGCTTGTTTAGAACTAATTAAGTTATTAAATATATAAATTCAAGTTATTAATTTTTCTTTTTAAGTACGAAAAAATATTTTGGTATGATCAATTTATTTGTTAATCAAATCAATCCAAATCTTTTAATTGGGTTCATTAACCGATAAATTAAATTATGTTTTATTCCCAAGGAAATAGCAAACTATTTAAATCAATGTTTTTGAGAAAGTCATCAATTTAAAATCTTATTCAAGGTGTCAAAATTAGATCTAGATGATATTTCTGAAATCTAACTTTCATATTTTAAATCTATTATAAAAAATATATCATCAATATATTAAATAATAATAAATTTAATAAAAATAATAAAAATCTTGAATAAATAAATAACCTCAATTTATTTTGTAAAAATATTTACCTAAATTATTCTTCATAAATATGGTAACAAAACTAATTTTTCATAGTGATAATAAACGAGAAATGTTCATATTTAATAAATAATTAATAAATTAAAAATAGCATTCAAAAAATACATAAAGATGAATCTATATATATATATATATATATAATTAAATGAATACAAATAAGATTTACAATATCAATTAAAGATAGACTTGTGAGTCCTATTTTGTAACTCGATCTTGTTCCTGAATGTATTCATGAATATATAGATACCATATTTACTTTTTTTTATCTAAAAAACCTCCAAACGATATGCCTATTACTGTTTATGAATCTAACCTAGTGTGAAAACTATAAACTAATGGAATAAAAAGAAGAATAATGCTATGATGACTTTGATCCTGAAATTCTAATATGTAAAAGTAATATGCATACACTAAAACCTAAAGAAAACAAAACTATATATAGGCTGAGGCTGACCAAAGGCTTCGAGCCAAATTAAAACATGTGTGTCATGGCTTAGCTTGTCTACCATTGTGACCCAAGACTACTAAAGCTTCACCAAAGGTTTTCCAAACAAGTCATGTCGTGACACACTAATTCCACGCCATGACATAGAATAACGAATCTCTAATTCCACACCATGACATAGAACGAACAATATGTTAGTGAATCTATGGAGAGAGGAATGCATCACAATACACAATATCTTCAACATGGCACATAATACTTCACTTCAATTATTGTTTTACACTCCTTACATATTGGACGGTTCTTTATGTAAGGTTTTCATGCATTATTTATTTAAGCTTTTAAGATGTAGGTGAGTGCTTTAGGTGTTGAACAATTTATACTTTTAAAATTAAAAATACTTAAATAAAACATAAAATGCTAATGATTTTGAACATGTATATTTGCATAAATAATAATAAAAACATGCATAATCGAATCAATTTATCCACATTTAAGTATAATAAAATCATATAATATATTATCTCTTTTAAGCACTCATCAAGTATATCTAGGTTGTGTTGATTTATCCCAAACTACTTAGTATAATGCCTGCATTCATCCTTATCACATGAATCAGAGTCTAAATAGAAATTAACAATATAAGAACAATAATTATATTTTAGTGTTTGATGATTATCTTTAACCAATAAATAAAAAATATATCATATATTGAATGCTTTACATACTTGAAATCACATTTCAATCAACAAAAATATGCTAATATCGAAAAAGAATAGAACTTGTCGATCACTTAGAAAAACAAGAAGAAACCTTGAAGAAATTGCTTTATATACTTGACCTGGTTTTAGACTCTACATATGAGAAATGTTTGGATTTTTTCTTGTTGCACATGAGTGAATTTCCTCCTTGCTACACGTTTTTCAAGTCTCAACAAAAGAAAAAGAAACATAGAAAAGTATTGGTGAGATAGAAAATAATGTAGCTCTAGAAACTAGAAAAAGAAAAAAGAAAGGACAAATGAAAGGAAGGGAGGGACAAAGAGAGAGAATAAAATAGAAAAGGGTAACATATAAAAAAAATAGGAGTCTATTTGTTGATAATTATAGGATTTATACATTTTTTTTCTATACATAGTACTCTATAGTTAAGTATTCTAATTATTTAATTTAATTAATTTAATCTCATAATTATTAGGTTAAGTATTAATGATCAAGTATCTCTTAATATTTTTGTGCAACTAATTTTCTTATTTTATATTATTTTCTTCAAACTTTATTAGATGAAGCACATAACTGTCAATAACAAATTGTAATCCATAAAAAGAGAAAACATGTTTCAATTGTTCCATCTAAATGAGATAATTAGTCTCATCTAACTTCACAAAATAATTTGGATTGATTGAGAATACAAAAATAGAAGAAGAAGGAGATGAAAAAGGAAAATGTGTGGATGGAATGGTACCTATGAGGGGAGGTTGAACTTATATATCAACCGATGAGTTATCTTTCATGGTGGAAGAGAGAAGTAAAAAAATAAGAGAAAAAATATAAAAAATATGAAAGAAAAATAATGAAAAGGTTAAAATGATTAAATTATCTTTTATTTTTTCATAAAAAATTATTTTATACCAAAATAATAAATTTTGAGAATTTAAATGCTTTTAAGTAATAATTAAAAAACTTAAATAATAACAAATATCAAAATAATAATATAGGCAATAAACAAGTACCGATCTCAATTTATGCTACCATGTCATTTTGTATGATATTGGAAACATATATTATTACTATTATAACAAATTTTCAAATTTCAATTTTATTAGGCTTGTTTGTACGTCCAATATATGTTTTGTTAGGACTCTTTTGCGTATTATTAAACAAATTAATTTGTGTATTCATATAAATTACAAATATTTTGTAAATTAAATCATTCCATTTGAGATATTAAAATTTATATATATAATAATTTGGTATCATTGAATACTCGAGGACCATAAACCAAATATATCAAGTTACATGATCAAGCATATATCAATTTTCATTTTATTCAATAATAAATGTAAAACAACACTTAAGTATAATGCATGCCCTCATCATCACCACATAAATTGGAGTCATGATCATACGAGGATTTTCACAAACACATAACTTCACTGTATCTCCACCACACATTCCGCGAGAGCCTCGGGCTATATTCTCCACATAAGGTCCTCCAAAGTACCCCATGTTACAATCATTGTTTCTTTTATATGCATAATTTTGAGCATATTCTAACACAATGTTATTCCGTGACATTGGTTCGAATCCTACCTTAGCTCTTGCTTTACTATGTACATCCACAAATAATATTTTGCTATATCGATCAATTTCTAAAGAGACATATTTAGGACACTATTGTAACTAATTATATAGAGATAGTTTTAGCGATAAAACATTGATTGATGGAAGAGGTTGTGAGGTGATATTTATTTTAACATATTTATAGAGGGAAACTATAAAAAAAATAAAAAATAAATTAGGAGTTAATATGACATAGGTTTGATTATTTTAACGTATTTAACTAATTTTAAATTTAATTATATGACGTAGGATTTCAATAAAATGAAACTTTAGCCAATTACATCATATGCTTACCAACGGTATTGGAGATTAAAATGTGAGTGGAGTAGCTAAGAAGAATTAAAGTTGGGAGCGATCAAAATAATGAAAAATACTAAAAACACATTAATTTGTGATGTATCTTATCATGTATCATGTTGTAATTATAATTTTGAAATTTATAATGTTTTATATTCGATTTTTAAGATAATGTTATTAATTGTAACATTAGCTTTAAGATGTGTTTGAAACTTTTAAAAGAATGAAAGAAGAAGCTAGGGAAAGAATTAGGGATTAGGTTGTAGTCTAGGTGATATGATTCATATTCCTACCATCAAGTACCTTAATTTAAATCACATTGTATAATTATTTCATTTAATTAAAAAAATACTTTAGTGCATTTAAAAAACAAAGAACTAGGGAACAAAACAATAATTATTCATTTATATATATTCTTAAATTTTATAATAATAGCATATAATTAAAGTAATTTTTTAATAAAATTGGGATGTATGTTGGTGCTATTTAGGTATAATGAATCAATAGGGATGTTCATCCCTATAATTTCCAGGGGGATAGTAGCTACAAATCACAAAAGTCCACCCATTTTGGCACTTGGCTTTAGCACATCCAATTTGTTTTGTATTTCTCCAAACCAATTGAGTATAGTGTCCACATTCATCATGCACACATTTGTTAGATTGATAATCATAATAAGGCTTCTCAGTCGCCCAAAATCTTACTGAATCTCCACCGTTCGTTTCACCATAACCCCCAGCTAAGTTCTCCCCATAAGGCCCATTAGAGTGCTCCATCTCGCAATCTTGAATCCTAGAATTTGCATAATTTTGGGCATAGGATGCTAAGGTGTGGTTCCATGTGACTGGACCAACACCAACCTGAGATCGTACCTCATTGTGTGCATCAAGAAAGTCTTGTTTTGAGCTTCTAGTTTTTGTTGGGGAAGCATTGCCTATTGTTATTGAAAAGGACATCAAGGTTAGGAATAGAATTAGATGGAAGTACTTCATCTTCTCCTTATTTTTCTCTCTCTATTTGTTAAGAGAATGTGGTGGGTTGATGAGAAAAAAAGAGCTTTGGTTTAGCATATTTATAGACTACAAAATTGTTAATATTAGAATAAATATTAAATTGAGAATATGCGGTAATTCTATTTATGGTAATTCTATTCATATTCAATGGGATGCATCCCCACCACCATTTTTCAATGGTTGTCATATATGAGTCCCAATATTAAAATCAAATGTGACAAGCAATAATTAGTACAACACTAAGTTATTTTTGGGTAGAGATATAATAGGGATAAAAAAAAGTAGTGAAATATAAAGAGTTTTCCATGAATATGAGATTTTTAAGAAAACATGTTAAGACTTATTCAGATCGAAGAACAAGTTGAATTCAATTAATATCATAATAAATTTAGTTTCAATTCTTGATTTTTGCTGTGTTTAATTTCAATTTTGAATGTCAAAATGATAAATGTATGAATTAAAGTATTCAATTATATTATTGCATGAATATATTTATATCTAGTCTAAGATATCATTATGTAATTTATAATATTCTTATTTGAAGTTGTATCGTGTGACTGCTATAAGATTAAATATATTTCCTTAAGGTTAAACGATTGTTCTAATCTTATCTAATTTAGTTATCATGTTTATAGATCTTAATGCAATGAATGAATTAAATCTAGTAAGCGTACTTTTTAGTTGTTATGGAATTGGGTTGGTTAATAAGTAGATCTTTAAAAATTGCATGATATTGTACCTGTGAGTGGAGGTTGAACTAGTATATCAACTGAAGAGTTATCTTTCATGGTTGAAGATGAAAATGGCACATATAATGAAAACACAAAGATAAATTGCTCTCATACCAAGATAGAATTAAGAAGAAATGAAGATGAAGAAAGTAGTAAGAAATGAAGACTAAAATCATGGAATGGGATGTATACATGGTTTCGTGATTATGGCCAAACCACATTGGGTTTCAACCATGTGATCAGTTAACTTAGTGCTAATAGAATGTCTAACAACCTTGATCATGCAAAGCTTGATATAAAAAAATCATAACATAAACATAAAAGAATGGAGGAAGGTTCTTACAAGTCATAAACCAATATAATATTCTAACATGGTACAACAAACATGACGTAAAAGTATCTAAATTATCAAAGGTACCAATTTGATCAAAACATATATATGTGCATAAAAATTGATGGATATTTTAGTCTTTTAAAAAATTTATTATTATTTTTACTTTTTAATTTTTTCTTATTCTTTTATTTTATTTTTTTGTGTTTACCATTCTCACTCCTTGTATTTAGTGTTGGCGTTTAATATTTAGATTTAAGATTTAGGCATTAGTGTTTAAAATTTAAGATTAAGAGTTTATGTTTTGTGATTTGTGGTATAGGATTTAGTGGAAAAAATGAGAGATATTTATGCAAACTAATAGGTGTGTGCGTATGGAAAAAGAGAAAAGGAAAAAAAATAAGAGAAGAAATAGAGAAAAATAGAAAAAAAGATGAAAGAAAAATAATGAAAAGACTACAAATGATTAAATTATCTTTTATTTTTTCATATAAAATTACTTTTTACCAAAATAATAAATTTTGAGAATTTAAATGCTTTTAAGTAATAATTAAACAACTTCATTAATAATAAATATCAAAATAATAATATAGGCAATAAAAAAATACCGATCTCAATTTATGCTACCACGTCATTTTGTTCAACGTTAGAAACATACATTATTACTATTATAACATGTTTTCAAATTTCAATTTTATTAGGCTTGTTTGTGCGTCCAATTTATGTTTGGTAAGGACTCTTGTGTGTATTATTAAAAAAAATTAATGTGTATTCATATCAATTACAAATATTTTGTAAATTAAATCATTACATTTGAGATATTAAAATCTATATATATATAACAATTTGGTATCATTGAATACTCGAGGCCCAGAAACCAAATATATCAAGTTACATGATCAAGCACATATCAATTTTCATTTTATTCAATAATAAATGTAAAACAACACCTAAATATAATGCATGTACTCATCATCGCCACATAAATTGGAGTCATGATCATATGAGAGTTTTCACCACTCATTCCGCCAGGGCCTGGGGCTATATTCTCCACATAAGGTCCTCGAGAGTACCCTATATTACAATCAATGTTTCTTTTATAGGCATAATTTTGAGCATATTCTTACACAGTGTTATTCCCTGACATTGGTTCGACTCCTACCTTAGCTCTTGCTTTACTATGTACATCCACAAATTCTACTTTGCTATATCGATCAATTTCTAAAGAGACATATTTAGGGCACTATTGTAACTAGTAATATAGAGATAGTTTTAGCGATAAAGCATTGATTGATGGAAGAGGTTGTGAGGTGATATTTCTTTTAACATATTTATAGAGTGAAACTATAAAAAAAATAACAAAGAAATTAGGATTTAACATGACATAGGTTTGATTATTTTAACGTATTTAACAAATTTTAAATTTAAGCATGTGATGTCGGACTTCAATAACCTTAAACTTTAGCCAATTACATCATATGCTTACCAACGGAATTGGAGTTTAAAATGTGAGTGGGGTAGCTAAGAAGAATTAAAGTTGGGAGCGATCACAATAATGACAAATACTAAAAACACATTAATTTGTGATGTATCTTATCATGTATCATGCTGCAATTATAATTTTAAAATTTATAATGTTTTATATTCGATTTTTAAGATAATGTTATTAATTGTAACATTAGCTTTAAGATGTGTTTGAAACTTTTGAAAGAATGAAATAAGAAGCTAGGGAAAGAATTAGGGATTAGGTTGTAGTCTATGTGATATGATTCATATTCCTACCATCAAGTACCCTAATTTAAATCACATTGTATAATTGTTTCATTTAATTAAAAAAAATACTTTAGTGCATTTAAAAAACAAAGAACTAGGGAACAAAACAATAATTATTCATTTATATATATTCTTAAATTTTATAATAATAGCATATAATTAAAGTAATTTTTTTATAAAGTTGGGATGTATGTTGGGGCTATTTAGGTATAATGAATCAATAGGGACGTTCATCCCTATAATTTCCAGGGGGATAGTAGCTACAAATCACAAAAGTCCACCCATTTTGGCACTTGGCTTTAGCACATCCAATTTGTTTTGTATTTCTCCAAACTAATTGAGTATAGTGTCCACATTCATCATGCACACATTTGTTAGATTGATAATCATAATAAGGCTTCTCAGTCGCCCAAAATCTTACTGAATCTCCACCGTTCGTTTCACCATAACCTCCAGCTAAGTTCTCCCCATAAGGCCCATTAGAGTGCTCCATCTCGCAATCTTGAATCCTAGAATTTGCATAATTTTGGGCATAGGTTGCTAAGGTGTGGTTCCATGTGACTGGACCAACACCAACCTGAGATCGTACCTCATTGTGTGCATCAAGAAAATCTTGTTTTGAGCTTCTAGTTTTTGTTGGGGAAGCATTGCCTATTGTTATTGAAAAGGACATCAAGGTTAGGAATAGAATTAGATGGAAGTACTTCATCTTCTCCTTATTTTTCTCTCTCTATTTGTTAAGAGAATGTGGTGGGTTGATGAGAAAAAAAGAGCTTTGGTTTAGCATATTTATAGACTACGAAAGTGTTAATATTAGATTAAATATTAAATTGAGAATATGCGGTAATTCTATTCATATTCAATGGGATGCATCCCCACCACCGTTTTTCAATGCTTGTCATATATGAGTCCTAATATTAAAATCAAATGTGACACGCAATAATTAGTACAACACTAAGTTATTTTTGGGTAGAGATATAATAGGGATAAAAAAAAGTAGTGAAATATAAAGAGTTTTCCATGAATATGAGATTTTTAAGAAAACATGTTAAGACTTATTCAGATCGAAGAACAAGTTGAATTCAATTAATATCATAATAAATTTAGTTTCAATTCTTGATTTTTGATGTGTTTAATTTCAATTTTGAATGTCAAAACGATAAATGTATGAATTAAAGTATTCAATTATATTATTGCATGAATATATTTATATCTAGTCTAAGATATCATTATGTAATTTATAATATTCTTATTTGAAGTTGTATCTTGTGACTGCTATAAGAATAAATATATTTCCTTAAGGTTAAACGATTGTTCTAATCTTATCTAATTTAGTTATCATGTTTATAGATCTTAATGCAATGAATGAATTAAATCTAGTAAGCGTACTTTTTAGTTGTTATGGAATTGGGTTGGTTAATAAGTAGATCTTCAATAAATTGCGTGGTAAGAAAAGATGAGAATTCTTAAACGAATCTAGATTTCTAAAACTAATGTTAAAAATCTAAAGATAATTTTAAAATTTTAAAGTGATTTAGAACTTAAAAAGCTAATTTACATTCATCACATGATTAATAATATTATAGGTTATGGGTATGGATAGCTCAATGATCACATATCTCTTAATATTCTTATGCAACTGATTTTGTTATTTTATATAATTTTCTTCAAAAAGAACAAAAATCCCTTTTTTTTCTAATTTGAACTAACTTATTAACAAATTAGTAACTTGGAAAATATATTTTTACTAATACTCGTGAGTATGATAACCTTGTTGTTAAATTACTTATCACTTTTAGATTATCGCATATACTTATGTGTTATCTATCATGTCATTTAGTGTTTAGGTTTAAGATTTAAGGTCTTGATTTAGTTTTTAGACTTAGGATATTTAAGATTTGAGATTTAGGTTTAAGAGTTTAGAATTTAATAGAAAAGAAAGAGATAAAGAATTTTATGCAAATAAATAGAAGTGTAAGTACGAGAAGAGAGTGAAAAAAAAAATGAAGATGAAAGAAAAATTAAAAAAAAACTAAAATAACTAAATTTCATTTTTTTCATACAAATATTTTTTTATCAAACTCATACTTTTTTGAGAATTTTAATGCTCATAAACAACCACTAAAACACTTTAACAATAATATAGAGAAAACATTTTATTTTTGTTGAAAAAAACCAATCAAATTAGTTTATGAATGTTGTAGTTAAAACTCTTAACCATTAATGAATTACTTATAGAGAAAATAAAAATAAAAACAAAAAATAGGAAAAAAATTAGGATAGTGGGATTGAAAATTGGGTGGATAATTTTTTTTTAAGTTTTTGGTATGTCCTTTTCGATAATTTCATAAAAAAATATCTATTAAATAATATCTCTATTTCTATTCATTTATTAAGAAATTGAAGAAAGGACAAATATCTATATTTTGAAAAAAGATATTAAAGTATCTTTAAAAAATATTGACTAAAGCATAACTTTTTGTTAAAAATTGGGAATCAATAGGTTTTATCTCCGAAATTTATATGGGATGATATTTTATTAGTATTACTATTGATTTTTGGACACTTTTATATTATTGTCCACATTTTTAAATGATATAATATGAATATATTTTTTACATAGAATTAAAGGCCTTAATTATATAATTTTTATAATTGATGCATTTGGTTAGGAAATCAAATAATATCATACATATAAAAATATGTACAATTATATAAAAATTTAATATGATCAGGGGGTATGAATTTAAATTATATTGAACACATACTTTGTCTGTATGGATTTTTAATTATAAAATTATGTATCTTGATTTTCATCTCAAATTAAAATAATATTTTTAAAATATAATAATTATATAAAAATTAGTTAAATGTTGATTTAAATAGATTTTATAATAAAGAGTTATTTTAAATACATATTATTTTTATTAAAATATTTATAATCAATTTTATCTGATTATATTAGAAAGCTTGTCAACAAATATTATACAGACTAAATATAATACAATTTGATATAATTTAGTCCAATATAATTATACTTAAGCTATCCAATACAACGTGATAAAATTAGAAAGAAATGAAGAGAAAGAAAGCAACAAGAAATGAAGAAATTTTTCACATAAAATCATAGAATAAAATGTATACAAGGTGTCTTATTTATAGCCAAACCACATTGGCTTTGATCCATGCAACAAAATGTCTAACTACCTTACTCACACAAGGCTTGGCAAAAAAAAATCATAACAGAAACATAAAGGAACATTCTCTCTCATAAATTGGAAAGCGATTTCCACAGGCTTTGTAGGAAAGTGTAGAATGGGGTGTTTTGCTGGACGTATAGTGTTAATATTGTCACAAAAGATCAAAGGAGGATTAGCTAATTCAATTTTTAACTCACCATATAATTTTTTGATCCACATAACCTCGATAACAATATGGATTAAAACACATAACTCAGCTTCAGTGGAAGTTCGAGACATAACATTTTACTTCTTGGAGGTCCATGAAACTAGATAATTGCCTATATACGCACAGAATCCCTTAGTAGACCTTCGATAATCTAGGCATGTAGCCCAATCAGCATCAACATAACTTGTTAAGTCAAAAGTAGCAATTTTGTAAAGCATGAGTCCATAATCAATTGTGCCATTGAGATACCTAGCCAATCTTTTTACTACTATCCAATAAGAAGCGGTAGAAGCATGAAGAAACTGACAAGGCAAAGCTTGTTGATAAAAAAATTTATGTAATGTCTGGGTTAATATGCAGTATTGTAAAGCACCTAATCATTGTCATGTATTGGGTGCCATTATCCAATTCACAACCATCATGCTTGGAAAGCATTTTTCCAGTAGCCATAGGGGTAGAGACATGTTTATATTCATGTAGTTTTGTTTTGTCAAGAAGATTATGGATGTACTTTGATTGGCATAGATGAAAACCATCATTGGTATGAATGACTTCAACACCCAAAAAGGAACTAATATCACCAAGCTCCGTTAAAAAGAAGACAACATTAAGTTACTGCATAATTGTTTTAATGAAACATGCATCATTTTTAGTAATAAGAATGTCATATACATAGATGAAAAGATCACTATAGTACCATTGTTATTGTACAACATTATAGAGGCATCTGCATTGGACCCTTGAAAACCAAGTTGTTGAAGAAAGACACTGAGTTTAAGGTACCGAGGCTTAAGGCTTTCTTGAGACAACAAATGGCCTTCTAAAGTTTGCAAACATGTGTTGGAAAATGCTCATCAACAAAGCCTTCAGGTTGGGCCATATAATCCTCTTCTTGAATAGCTCCATTAAAGAAGATTGAATTAACATCAAGTTGATACACCAACTAGCCTTTGGATAAGGTTAAGGTCAAGATAACACATATGGTTATATGCTTCACCATTGGAAATAATGTCTCAATGTAGTCAATGCCTGCTATTTGTTGAAAAACAAATTTCTATAACACAGGACTTATATATATCCAAAGATCTGTTAGTCTTTAGTATAGTTCAAAAAACCCACTTATTCCAAATAACATTGCCATATGTACGATGAGGTACAAGCTCCTATGTACCATTAGAAATCATTGAGTTAAACTTTGATTACATTTCCAATTTTCATTTAGGAATGGACAATACTTCTTTAGTTGTTGAGGGTTCAGGTAAGATTAGTGCAAAAAGATATGATTTTGGCTTTAAAATTCCTTGCATGGATCAAGTAGACGTCGGAAGTGTATTAGAGAAAGAAGGTAGGTGATGAATATTTAAAGGTGGGAAATGAGGTAAATCAACTTTTAGGTAAATACTATCAGGGTTGAATAAAGAAGTGACAAGTAAAGAGGACAGTGAATTTTGAGAAGTTGGTGGAAATGAGTTAACATTAGGTGAATTAGAAGGTAAATAGGATGATGATATTAAGAAGCCAAAAAGAATAGATGAAGAAGGTGAATATGGAGGTAAAATAGGCAAAGATGGAGCAAACTTATCAAAGTATTGTGAAATGGATTGATCAGAAATGATGCAGATAATGTGTCAAGGGTGTCAAAGTGGACAAGAGCATCAAAAGTAGCTAAAGTCTATGAGTTAGATACTGGAACTAAACTTGTCAAGATTGAGAAGAACTAATGGGGATAGATTAATCATGAGGTGTATTATTGGATGTAAGATTATTGTTTGGTCTCAGAGACACAACTGGTAATGGATTAACATAAACTAGTCAAATATAGGTGGATTAAACAAACATAGGTAAAAGGACTTGGTACCAATAGAAGGTGAGGTGGTGAGAAAAAAAATTTATTCATTAAAAACAACATAAGGTGAAATAAACATTTTTTGTGTGACAGGTTCTAAACACCAAAATCATTTGTCATGAGTTGCATAATCAAGAAAAGTGTAGGGATTAGAATGAGGTTCAAGCTTATTAGAGAAATAAGGTGAAGATAGGGATAGTACAAGTGCCTATACAATATAAGGTGACTATAATCAAGTTTTTTGTGATATAGCATTTCAAAAGGGCTAATATTATTTAAGACTTTTGTTGACATGTGATTGATAAGATAAATAACACTCTTGAAACCATAATCTCCAAATTTCATTGGAACACTAACTCTTAGTATAATGGCTAAATCAGTTTCAAAAACAACACCATTTTTAGAAGGACTATATGGATAGGAAATCCTACATTGGTATCCAACTCGATACAAATAAGGTTCATGACTCTTGCACTCAGTAACACTATTTTTGTGGAGCTTTTTGATGTGAGCATTAAATTTTTGAAGGACTAAGGCATCAAAATGAAAAGATTTGAGCAGCTTGTGATTTTTGACTCGAAGGTATCGTGTGAAATCATCAACAAACAAAAGAAAATATTTCATTCTAAGAGTAGAAACTACAAGTGAGACACCCCAAAAGACCATATGTATTAATTCAAAAGGAATCTAAGAATGAATATGTACATGTTTTAGAGGCAAAAGATGAGACTTATCAAGCTGAAAAGCATTGCATTAATCAATAGCACTAGCTGATTTCAAGGTTTTATTCATGGTATTAACAACTAATTGTACAATGATAGAGTAAGCATGGCCAATCCTCCTATGAAGCAAGGAAGCACTTATCTCAATATGATGGCATGCAATAAGAAGTGATTCATCATGTGGTGTTGAAACTGAATCTTGTGGATGACAAATTGTAGAGACTATGATCAATAACCCTTATTAAAACTATATTCCTAGCCACAAAATCCTTTACAAGAAAATGGTTAGGAAAGAACTCTATATTAACTGCATTATCTTCATAAAGTTTCCTTGCAGAGATGAGATTCTTCTCATGATGTGGTCCATATGGTAATTGTATTAGATGTAATGATTATGAACAAGTTTTTAAAGAATTAGATCTACGATGAGTAATAGGTGTAATGGTATCATTTCTTAACATAACTGAAGTTGTACCAGTATAATCACTAGCAATATGTAATTGATCCATTGAAGAAGTTAGATGGTATGTGGCACTTATATCCATATACCATAGATTTGCAATATATGAAGAATTTACAACTAACAAGAAATGCATGTGGTGAAAGGGATTGATCATGAGGAAAGACAACAACATTAGAATCATCTTGAGCATTAAATGTAAATGCATCTTGCACTTGAATAATATGTACTAAATGATCTGAATTGGAGCCACTGGTTTTTTATGAGTATTGTTATAATCGAGAGGTATTGCTATGGTTTTATGAGTATCCAAAATAATAATGAGTTGCACTCTGGTTAGTCTTTTTACATATCTAGCATTACACATGTGAGTAATTAGTAGTAGCAGATGGAGGTGGAGGTTTATTTTTAACTTGATTAGAAGATGCAGACTAGGTATGACAGAGGAAGGAAATTATTTTTGAGGAACTCAAGGTGATTGATGAGCATATCCAAATGGACATATTTGTGTATGATACGGGCAGAACCGACATCGCCGATCCTGCCCGTTCTTTGGTTTTATCTATTTATAAAACTCTCACAAGTGCACGAATCATTTCGTAGAAAATGATAAGTATACTCCCAAGGTCGATCTAAGGAAGAAATGTATGTGGTTTTTAATTTATTATTCAAACTTTTAAAAATGAAATTAAATCCTAAACATCCTGTCACGATATTTTGGGGTTTTGTGTTTTTAATCTATTGACATAAAAATAAACATAGATTCAATAAACATTTATGCAAATTTTATCATTTAAAACAGTGGAGTATTTATGGATATAATAATTAAGTCAATTATGCTTGCTCATATTATTTAGGTTATTAAAGATATGAATTGATATTTATTGATCCTCTCTTTTTTATATGAATACCACCTTTGGTGGGGTTAGATATTCTTTGTTAACTAAACAAATCAATTAACACCTATGGGTGGGGTTGATAACTAATTTGGTTAGTTAAATTAATTCATTTTTCTAAGAGATTGAAAATGAACCATTTAAATGCCACCTTTGGTGGGGTTAGACAGTTTAAACTTTATTCAAGATGTCCAAATTAAACCAAAGAATTTAGTTATCCGAGTACTAACTTTCAAGTTTTAAAACCACTACTAAAAACATGTTGTCAATACATTTTCAGATAATAATTCTTATAAAAACTTTTGAAATAAAGCTTCACTCTAACTACCGGGCGATTGAACCAACAAATAAAAAAGCACTACTCTAAATCAGACCGGATAACTAAACCTTAAAATCTAATTTTTAGATTTAAGTTTGTAATGAAAAATAATATATAATCTTGAATAAAAATAAAAATCAATTCATTTTAGAGATTTTTACCTATTTAATATTTCACAAGCATAACAACGTTATTATTATATCATGTTTACAAATAGCCAGCACAGTTAAACTTAATCACAGACAAATTAAATATAACATTTAAGAATAAAGCATAAAAAATAACTGTAAAGAAAATAAAATCCTTACAGAACTTCGATGCTATTCCCGTTGCTGGAAAACCTCCAAGCAAAATTTGCACTCCCATTTATTGAATCGAAAAGCAAATAAATTACAAAAACATAACTAGTTCTTCTCAAAAAGAGAAGAACTTAAAAACTAAGAAGAACTAACTAAGAAAAGCTAAAAATTAAGAAAAACTAAAAAATCTAAGAAAAGAGAGAAAGAAAGAGAGAAGAGAATGTGTTTTGAGATGTGTTTAGAAGTGAAGAGAATGGGGGTATTTATAGGTGAGGATGTAGAGAAAAAGTGGGTGAAAAAATGTTAAAAAATGATGAAAACGCGGAGTGCAATTGCTGAGGTCATTGATGACGTCATAGGGGCGGTTGCGCGCGAAAATGGGGCGAAATGGCAGCGGCACACGCGAAGGGCAGTTGGGGCGCGTGCAGAACTGGGACTGGGCACGCACTAATGCGCGCGGACGTGGGGCGTGCTGCGCAAGGCTGGGCACTGGCGTGTGCGGGTCTGGGCGCTGGCGCGTGCGGGGCTCGGCGCGGTGGCACGATTTTCTCCTTTTTGACATTTTTGACCCTTTTGACCCATTTTGTCCAATTTTTCCATATTTGTTGACCTTTACCCATTTATTTATTAATATATTTGTGATGTATTGCTTCCAGTATTCCTCTTTGAGTCTTTAAGTTACGTTTTTAAGTGAAAATACCTGAAAAACAATAAAAACACACGTGATTCTAAAAAAGATAAATTTATATAAATATATGATAAAATATATAAATATATATATTTTTAATCAATTAATGTGCATAAAATCATGGTAATTTTAGTGTTTTTTGAGCACTCATCAGTGTATAAGTTTCTTGAACAAGTTGAGTATCAGGTGCATTCATCCTTTGAATCTTTCTATTATGTGTTTTCATTTGAGTGAATAATTCATCTAACCCAAGAACTCATTTCTTGTTTGTGATATATGTAATAAAAAAGGTGTAAGTCATATATAATCCTCCAAGAACATATAAAACTTTTCCTCTGTCATTTGGTATTTCACCAACAGCAAAAAGTAGGTCAATAAGATCCTTACACTTCCTAATGTACTGCTCCATGGTAAGAGATCATTTGTGTAGAGATTGTAGCAACTATCACAACTCCATAAGTCGTGCTTGAGATTCATCATTGAAAGCCTTATCGAGAGAATTCCAATAATCTATAACAATTTCCTTGTGAGTGGAGGTTTAACTATTATATCAACTGATGAGTTATCTTTCATGGTGGAAGATGAAAATGACACAAAAGAAAATGAAAATGCAAAGATAAATTTCTCTGATACCATGATATAATTAAGAAAAATGAAGATTAAAATCATGGAATGGGATATATACATGGTGTCCTAATTATGGCTAAATCAACCATGTGATCGGTTAACTTAGTGCTACCAAAGTGTCTAACAACCTTGCTCATGCAAAGCTTGATATAAAACAATCATAATATAAACATAAAAGAATGGAGGAAGGTTGTTACAAGTCATAAACCAATATAATACTTTGAAGTGGTACAATAAACATACCTTAAAAGTATCTAAATTATCAAAGGTACTAATTTGATCAAAACATATATATGTACATAAAAAATTGACAGATATTTTAGTCCTTTAAAAATTTTATTATTACTTTTACTTTTTTCTCATTCTTTTATTTTATTTTTCTTTCTTTACCATTCTCTCTCCTTCTATTTAGTGTTTAGGGCTAGAATTTAGTGTTTGCTTTTAATATTTAGATTTAAGATTTAAGCATTAGTGTTTCAAATTTAAGATTCAGAGTTTATGGTTTGTGATTTATGGTATAGGATTTAGAGGGGAAAATGAGAGAGAAATTTATGCAAACGAATAGATGTGTGAGTATGGCAAGAGATAGAAGGAAAAAAAAATAAGAGAAGAAATAGAGAAAAATAGAAAAAAAGATGAAAGAAAAATAATGAAAAGAATAAAAATGATTAAATTATCTTTTATTTTTTCATAAAAAAAATATTTTTTACTAAAATAATAAATTTAGAGAATTTAAATACTTTTAATTAATTATTAAAAAACTTCAATAATAATAAATATCAAAATAATAGTATAGGTAATAAACGAATACCGATCTAAATTTATGCTACCATGTCATTTTGTACAACGTTGAAAACATACATTATTACATTATTACTATTATAACCCATTTTCAAATTTCAATATTATTAGGCTAATTTATACCTCTAATTAACTTCGTATAATTAGTTCTTTCTTTTACTCGAAACTTCTATAATTAAATGTGAATACTATTCTTTTTCATGATTATTCTTTTTCGATTTGTGTTTTGTGAGGATTTTTTTGCATACTAAGTACATCCATATATTCTATTTTGATATATCGATCAATTTCTAAGGTAAAATATAAAGAGCACTATTGTAACTAATAATATAGAGATAGTATTAGTGATAATACATTGATTGATGGAAGAGGTTGTAAGGTGATATTTTTTTTAACATATTTATAAAGTGGAATTATAAAAAAATAACGAAGAAATTAGGATTAAACATAACGAACGTTGGATCATTTTAAAATATTTAACATAATTTCGTTTAACTAATTTTAAATTGAAGCATGTGATGTAGGATTTGAATAACCTTAAACTTTAGCTAGTAACATCGTATGATTACCAACCTGATTGGAGTTTAAAATTGTGAGCAAATTAACTAGGAAGAATTAAAGTTGGAGCAATCCAAATAATGAAAAATGCTAAAAACACATTAATTTGTGATGTATGCTTATCATGTATTATGTTATAATTATAATGTAAAAATTTATAATGTTATATACTAGGTTTTTTTAAGATAATGTTATTAATTGTAACATTAGCTTTAAAATTTGTTTGAAATTTTTGAAAGAATCAAAGAAGAAGTTACGGAACGAGTAAGGGATTAGGTTGTATTTTAGGTTATATGACTCACGTTCCTACAATCATGAACCTTAATTTAACTCACACCATATAATTTTTTTATTAAATTAAAAACATATTTTAGTCATTTAAAAAAAAGAAAAAACTAGGGAACAAAACAATAATTATTCATTTATATATATTCTTAAATGTTATATTGGTAGCATATAATTAAAGTAAATTTTTTTAATAAAGTTGGGATATATGTTGGGGTTATTTAGGTATAATGAACCAATAGGGACGTTCATCCTTGTAATTTTCAGGGGGATAGTAGCTACAAATCACAAAAGTCCAACCATTTTGGCATTTGGTTTTACCACATCCAATTTGTTTTGTATTTCTCCAAACCAATTGAGTATAGTGTCCACATTCATCATGCACACATTTGTTAGACTGATAATCATAATAAGATTTCCCAATCGCCCAAAATCTTACTGAATCTCCACCGTTCCTTTCACCATAACCCCCAGCTAAGTTCTCCCTATAAGGCCCATTAGAGTGCTCCGTCTCGCAATCTTGAATCCTAGAATTTGCATAATTTTGGGCATAGGTCGCTAAGGTGTGGTTCCATGTGACTGAACCAATACCAACTTGAGATTGTACCTCATTGTGTGCATTAAGAAAGTCTTATTCTGAGCTTCTAGTTTTTGTTGGGGAAGCATTGGCTGTTGTTATTGAAAACAACATCAAGGTTAGGAATAGAATTAGATGGAAGTACTTCATCTTCTCCTTCTTTTTCTCTCTCTATTTGTTAAGAGAATGTGGTGGGTTGATGAGAAAAAAGAACTTTGGTTTAGCATATTTATAGACTATAAAAGTGTTAATATTAGATTAAATATTAAATTGAGAATATACGGTAATTTTATTTATGGTAATTCTATTCATACTCAATGGGATGCATCCCACCACCGTTTTTCAAGGGCTATCGTATATGACTCCCAATATTAAAATCAAATGGGACACACGATAATTAGAACAACTCTTAGTTAATTTTGGGTTGGTTAATAAGTAAACCTTCAATAAATTACATGGTAAGAAAAGATGTGAAGTCTTAAACATACCTATATTTTTAAAGTTAATATTAAGAATTCAAGAATTATTTTAAATTATTAAATTGATTTAGAACTTAAAAAACCAATTTATATTCATCACATGATTAATAATATTATAGACTAGGGGTGAGGATAGTCCAATGATAAAGTATCTCTTAATATTTTTGTGCAATTAATTTTCTTATTTTATATTATTTTCTTCAAAAAAGAGATTTTATTGGATGAAGCATAGAACTGTCAATGATAGAATGCAATTCATAAAAAAAGAGAACTTGTTTCAATTGTCCCATCTAAATGAGATAATTAGTCTCATCTAACTTCAAAAAAATAATTTGGATTGATTGGGAATACAAAAATATAAGAAGATGAAGGAGATGAAAAAGGAAAATGTATGGATGGAATGATACCTGTGAGTGGAGGTTGAACTAGTATATCAACCGATGAGTTATCTTTCATGGTGGAAGATGAAAATGGCACAGAAGAAAATGAAAACACAAAGATAAATTACTTTGATACCAAGATAGAATTAAGAAGAAATGAAGATGAAGAAAGTAGTAAGAAATGAAGACTAAAATCATGGAATGGGATGTATACATGGTTTCGTAATTATGGTCGGCCAAACCACATTGGGTTTCAACCATGTGATCAGTTAACTTAGTGTTAACAGAATGTGTAACAACCTTGCTCATGCAAAGCTTGATATAAAAAAAATCATAACATAAACATAAAAGAATGAAGGAAGGCTGTTACAAGTCATAAACCAATATAATATTCTAACATGGTACAACAAAAATGCCCTAAAAGAATCTAAATTATCAAAGGTACCAATTTGATCAAAACATATATGTGTGTATAAAACATTGACGGATATTTTAGTCCTTTAAAAAATTTATTATTATTTTTACTTTTTTCTCATTCCTTTATTTTATTTTATTTGTCTTTACCAATTTCTCTCCTTGTGTTTAGTGTTTAGGGCTAGAATTTAGTGTTTGCATTTAATATTTAAATTTAAGATTTAGGCATTAGTGTTTAAAATTTAAGATTAAGAGTTTATGTTTTGTGATTTGTGGTATAGGATTTAGTGGAAAAAATGAGAGATATTTATGCAAACTAATAGATGTGTGAGTATGGCAAAAGAGAGAAGGAAACAAATAAGAGAAAAATAGAAAAATTATGAAAGAAAAATAATGAAAAGACTAAAAATGATTAAATTATCTTTTATTTTTTCATAAAAAATTATATTTTACCAAAATAATAAATTTTGAGAATTTAAATGCTTTTAAGTAATAATTAAAAAACTTCAATAATAACAAATATCAAAATAATAATATATGCAATGAACAAGTACTGAACTCAATTTATGTTACCATGTCATTTTATACCATGTTAGAAACATACATTATTATCATTATAACACGTTTTCAAATTTCAATTTTGTTAGGCTTGTTTGTACGTCCAATTTGTGTTTTGTTAGGACTCTTTTGCTTATTATTAAAAAAGTTAATTTTTGTATTCATATCAATTACAAATATTTTGTAAATTAACTTATTCCATTTGTGATATTTGAATCTATACCTCATCAAGCACATATCAATTTTCATTTTATTTAATAATAAATGTAAAACAACACCTAAGTATAATGCATGCACTCATCACCACCACATGAATTGGAGTCATGATCATACGAGGGTTTTCACCAACACATAACTTCATTGTATCTCCACCACTCATTTTGCCAGAGCCTAGGGCTATATTCTCCACATAAGGTCCTCCAGAGTACCCCATGTTACTTCAACTCCAACCTTAGCTCTTGCTTTACTATATACATCTATAAATTGTATTTTGATATATCGATCAATTTCTAAAGAGATATATTTAGGGCACTATTGTAACTAATAATATAGAGATAGTGTTAGTGATAAAACATTGATTGATGGAAGAGGTTGTGAGGTGATATTTCTTTTAACACATTTATAGAGTGGAACTATAAAAAAATAAAGAAGAAATTAGGATTTAACATGAGGTAGGTTTGATTATTCTAACATATTTAACTAATTTTAAATTTAAGCATGTGATGTAGGATTTGAATAACCTTAAACTTTAGCCAATAACATCATATGCTTAGCAACGGGATTGGAGTTTTAAACTTTAGCCAATAACATCATATGCTTACCAACAGGATTGGAGTTCAAAATGTGAGTGGAGTAGCTAAGAAGAATTAAAGTTGGGAGCGATCAAAATAATGAAAAATACTAAAAACACATTAATTTATGATGTATTTTATCATATATCATGCTGTAATTATAATTTTAAAATTTATAATGTTTTATATTCAATTTTTTAGATAATATTATTAATTGTAAAATTAGTTTTAAGATGTGTTTGAAACTTTTGAAAGAATGAAATAAGAAGTTAGGAGGATTAGGTTGTAATCTAGATGATATGATTCATATTCCTACCATCAAGTATCCAAATTTAAATCACATCGTATAATTGTTTCATTTAATTAAAAAACTACTTTAGTGCATTTAAAAAAACAAAGAACTAGGGAACAAAACAATAATTATTCATTTATATATATTCTTAAATTTTATAATAGTAGCATATAATTAAAGTAATTTTTTTTATAAAGTTGGGATGTATGTTGGGGCTATTTAGGTATAATGAATCAATAAGGACGTTCATCCCTATAATTTCCAGGGGGATAGTAGCTACAAATCACAAAAGTCCACCCATTTTGGCACTTGGCTTTAGCACATCCAATTTGTTTTGTATTTCTCCAAACCAATTGAGTATAGTGTCCACATTCATCATGCACACATTTGTTAGATTGATAATCATAATAAGGCTTCTCAGTTGCCCAAAATCTTACTGAATCTCCACCGTTCGTTTCACCATAACCTCCAGCTAAGTTCTCCCCATAAGGCCCATTAGAGTGCTCCATCTCGCAATCTTGAATCCTAGAATTTGCATAATTTTGGGCATAGGCTGCTAAGGTGTGGTTCCATGTGACTGGACCAACACCAACCTGAGATCGTACCTCATTGTGTGCATCAAGAAAGTCTTGTTTTGAGCTTCTAGTTTTTGTTGGGGAAGCATTGGCTATTGTTATTGAAAAGGACATCAAGGTTAGGAATAGAATTAGATGGAAGTACTTCATCTTCTCCTTCTTTTTCTCTCTCTATTTGTTAAGAGAATGTGGTGGGTTGATGAGAAAAAAAGAGCTTTGGTTTAGCATATTTATAGACTACAAAAGTGTTAATATTAGATTAAATATTAAATTGAGAATATGTGGTAATTCTATTTATGGTAATTCTATTCATATTCAATGGGATGCATCCCCACCACCGTTTTTCAATGGTTGTCATATATGAGTCCCAATATTAAAATCAAATGTGACACGCAATAATTAGTACAATACTTAGTTATTTTTGGGTAGAGATATAATAAGGATAAAAAAGTAGTAGAATATAAAAAATTTTCCATGAATGTGAGATTTTTAAGAAAACATGTTAAGACTTATTCAGATCGAAGAACAAGTTGAATTCAATTAATAATATAATAACTTTAGTTTTAATTCTTGATTTTTGATGTGTTTAATTCTATTTTGAATGTCAAAACGATAAATGTATGAATTAAAGTATTTAATTATATTATTGCATGAATATATTTATATCTAGTCTTATTTGAAGTTGTATCTTGTGACTGCTATAAGATTAAATATATTCGCTTAAGGTTAAACGATTGTTCTAATCTTATCTAATTTAGTTATCATCTTTATAGATCTTAATGCAATGAATAAATTAAATCTAGTAAACGTATTTTTTAGTTGTTATGGAATTGGGTTGGTTAATAAGTAGATCTTTAATAAATTACATGGTAAGAAAAGATGAGAATTCTTAAACGAATCTAGATTTCTAAAACTAATGTTAAAAATCTAAAGATAATTTTAAATTTTTAAAGTTATTTAGAACTTAAAAAACTAATTTACATTCATCGCATGATTAATAATATTATAGGTTACGGGTATGGATAGCTCAATGATCACATATCTCTTAATATTCTTATGCAACTGATTTTGTTATTTTATATAATTTTCTTCAAAAAGAACAAAAATCACTTTTTTTCTAATTTGAACTAACTTATTAACAAATTAGTAACTAGGAAAATATATTTTTACTAATACTCGTGAGTATGATAACTTTGTTGTTAAATTACTTATCACTTTTAGATTATCGTATATACTTATGTGTTATCAATCGTGTCATTTAGTGTTTAGCTTTAAGATTTAAGGTCTTAATTTAATTTTTAGACTTAGGATATTTAAGATTTAGTATTTAGGTTTAAGAGTTTAGAATTTAATAAAAAAAATGATAAAGAATTTTATGCAAATAAATAGAAGTGTAAGTAGGAGAAAAGAGTGAAGAGAAAAAAATCGATAAAAATGAAGAATATTAAATATATATAAATTTCATTTTTTTTCTTTTAAATTATTTTTTATTAAACTTATATTTTTTGATAATGTTAATACTGGTAAGCAATCACTAAAACACTTTAACAATAATACAGGATATCAATTTTTTTTGAATATTTTATAAATTAATTCTACTAATAAATAAAAAAATATTATATATTTAATGTTTTACGTAATTAAAATCCCAATATAATCGATAAAAAAATTATAATTTCAAAATAGATTAGAAATAATCAATTTCACCGTCTAAAAACTTGTTTCTTGTTTGGTTCTTAATTCGATAGAAACGAAAATTAATCTATATAACTTTTTTTAAACTGTTTTTATATCTCTAACTTATGTATTTTTTATATATCTCTTTTTTATATATAACAATATCTTTTATAAATACAAAAGGCGTAAACTTTTTTTTTCTTTTAATTATTATCTAAATATTATCATTTTTTAAAATTATAATATTTGAATAATATTTAATGAATTGGATTAGATATACAAATTTACGACCCATTTAGATCCAAGTATAATATACAATTGAGTCGTAAGCATACTCATGGTTTTCACCATCTCTAGCACTCATTCCGCTGGAGCTTGCGACTATGTTCTTCAAATAATGTTGATACAAGTACGTTAAAACAGTGTTGGAACAATAATGTTGATACAAGTATGTTCTTTAAATAATATTGAGTCGTGGACTATATCACTTTTTTTTTTAAGACGTTTTGCAGCTTTATCCAAATTTGTGCAAGCAAACACAGCCTTATTGTTCCCAGGATAAAACAACCTAGAATCTTTGTTTTTTTTGTCTCAGAACTTCACTGTACTAATGAAGACCGGAATGCTACACCTGAAAATTTTTGTTGCTCGGAAAACTCAAAAGTAATTTAGGATCTTCTTCTTTTTCTTTCTAAGAGATTTTTTTCTTAGTGAAATGAGTTTACAGATTGTGATAATAACGGTAATGTTTAGGGATAGAGAGCGTAACTGTCATTTTTCTGAGTAAAGAAAAATAACAGTAATTTTCTGAGTAAAGAAAAGTAACAACCATTTAACGATCATATTCTGAGTAAAAGAAAATAACATGAGTTTTGAGTGAAAAAGTATTTTAATAAAAAAAATGCCACCTCACAGACTCGGCTCTACTGGATAGATGGCGGTGGCGTGCGTGTGGTATCACATTTGCCTAGGTTCTCTCCCCTTCCACAAAAGTGGGTATCCTTTAAGACCCAATCCCAATAGCCAACTCTTTACTATTTATAAATCTTCTAAGTAATGTTAAAAAGCAATATGAGACAAGGCTAAAAATTGGTTTCACCAGTTTTTTATAAACATTCACTTTTTTCAACAAATAAGGCACTCCAAAGTTTCCCATGTTACAATCATTTCTTCTTATATTGGCATAATTTTGAGCATATTCTATCACAGTGTCGTTTCATGACATTGGTTCTATACCCACCTCAGTTCTTTCTTTATTGTGTGCATCCACAAATTCTTTTTTGCAATACGGATCAATTTACGAAGAAACATATATAGGGTAGTATTATAACTAATGATATTGAGAATATGTTTAGTGATAAAACATCAATCGATCAAATAGGTTATCAAGTGTATAAAGGGGATCTATCAAAGAAAATTAAGAAAGTTGTGGTGTATATATATATAATTAATTATTTTTAATTAACTAATAACTGTTATTTCTGTTAGATTGTTACATACGTTACAAAAATAATTCAAATAGATAATACCGTACGAGGCTTGTTCATTTGCCATAATTGGCCTCGAAAAATACAACTGATCTATTTTATTTTATTTTTGGTAATGCATGTATGTTCCAGAGAATCCACAAGTCATATTTAGTGTCCAAGATTTGTTTTAATTCAAATTATAGTTACTAATTTTAAATTTAAGCAGGTGATTTAAGATTTAAATAACCTTAAACTTTAACCAACAAGTCATATGCATACCAACCAGATTGGAGTTTAAGATATGAGTGCAATCACTACTAAAAAAACAGACATATGGTCTCAGACCTATGACCTCGATTTTTATAAAAATCGAGGCCATAGGGTTTTGGTCACAGTTTAATAAAAACTGAGGCTATAGGATATGTTTATGGCCTCGGTTTTTATTAATTTTTTTCATGTTTTTTTGTCTTTCCTTCTCTCTCTCACTTTTTCTTTTTTTCCTTCTCCCACGCCCACGCCCACACCCACTCTCTTTCTTTCTTTCTTTTTCTTTCTTCCTTCTTCTCCCAGATCTAAAATTTCATTTTCTCAGATCTGATTCTTCCTCTTCCCCTCTCGTGATTCTTCCTCCTCTTCCTCCTCTTCCCAGCTCACTGGTTTGGGGGTCGTTGTTCGTTGGTTCGCTGGCCACTAGGTCATTGGATGTTGGTCGTTGGTCGTTAGACACTAGACTGATTCTTCAGTCATTTGAATGGGCCAGTTCTTTAGTCTTTGGTGCGTTGTGCTGGCATTGGTGCTCTGCCACAGTCTTTGGTGCTACGTTAGTCTTGGTCTTATTCTGCGCTTATTTAGTCTTGAAATCTTCAGTACTAGGGTGTTGTCTTTGAAATTTGGTCTTGTTGTGTTGGGGATGGTGTCTTCTTATTTAGTCTTTGGTCTTCTTATCTTCTTGTAATCTTGGTGCTAGTACTGGTGCTTATTGCTTCTTGTGTGTATCTGCTAATTGTACTCATGTCTTTTATTTTATAACAAAAGCGTTATGTTTTTCTTCTTGCTAGGTTTCATCTTTTGTTATATATTCTGCTATTTTAGTCTTCATTTGAGGTTTTCATTATAACTGCATTTGTGGATGCCAAAATTAGAGCACCTATTGGAAAATTTGAACCATTCAAAGACTCGTTGCTTTTAAGGAAATGGGTCCTCCAGCATATAGATATCAAGCGACGAATTTTACTTAATATGATCTACAATTTAAAATATTAAAGATTGAGGTCTGTTAGTGTAAGCAAAGAGTAGCCTAGATGATCAACAAACCACTTTTTTTGACTTATTTCTACCTATTGATCTACATTATACTTTCATCCGGAGTAATATTGTACAATAAGGTATGTTCTTTGGGGTTGTGAAATGTTTATACACTGTTATTCAATTTCTGAATGATCTGCATATGGATAACTTTGTTAGTGATCAATTGTTCAATATTGGACTATGTATTAATATATTTAAACATTAGTCTTCCAGTTTGTTTATTGAGTAAGAGTGAAGTATATCTGGCTAAATTTTTCTTGCAGTGGGTTCTCTCTTCCAAATACTTCAACTTTCCTTTACCTATTATGCTTACTATGATTCATATGGGATTTTCTGGAGCCGTGGAATTTTTCCTTGTTCGTGTTTTCAAGGTATGTTTGGCATCTTTATTTTCATGTGTGCCATGTTCTATTTATTGGTTAATTTTTTAGCATGCTAAGACATATGTTATCCGACTAGTTTAAAACGTACACGTTCAAATTATTGTCCTATTATAAATTAAGATCTGCCAAATTAGCAAGAACAGAGACGATCAGATTTGTGAAAGGGATTGAGTCCTTGGATCGAGGAACGTGTTGATTCTTTTCCCTAGTTATTGCGAGTAAGATAAGATTCACGATCAGTTATAATTTACTTGTAATAAGCTCCAAGAACCAATACTCCAAAGGTTTTTGAAGCACTTGAGTACTCATTGTTGCATTTTGAGTGATTAATTGTCTCAAACCATTCAAAATAGTATTTCTATGGTGTTTCCTATGTTACATACAAGTTAGTGTTATATTGTTGACTTGTCTTAAGATGAAATGTTTGTTTTTCATTTTTTGTTTTCAACCTACAGGTTGTAACACCAATCAAAATGACTTTTGAAATGTGAGTGATAGCTTTTTTCTCTTGTTATGACCTTCCCATGGCTTTAAAATATGTCATATTTTCATGTATGGCTACATTCTTTTCTTTTACTTATTCCTCTTTTGATTGTTGTTAAATTGATTGTTGTTGGTATTATTGTTGTTAAATTGATTTAAATCTCCCTACTACTGGTACTACGCTATTGGTTCTGTTCTGCCTTGTATTTGGTCTTCTTATTTCTTAGTCTTGGTAGTGTTGTTGATGACGTTGTGTTGGTGTTGTGTTGTCTTTGGTGCTAAGGTGTTGTGCAGAGTGTTCTTGATGGTATTTGTCTTTGGTGCATTAGCGCTCTTTAGCCCTTCTTGGTGTTGGTAATTAATACTAAGTTTTTTTTTCATGTTTGTAATTAATACTAAAAAGTAAGTTTGTAATACTAAGTTTTTTTGTGTATAATAAACTCTCAAATGTAATTATACTTTTAATTTTAATATAATATGATTTTTAATATTATAATTAATAAATTTATTGTAATTTATATTGATTTTTAATATTGTAATTACTAATTGTATTTTTTTTAATTTATGTATACCCTATGACCTCGGTTATTAGAAAACTAAGGCCATAATAGGTACACCATATGACCTCGGTTAAAAACCAAGGTCATAGGTCATTATTTATGGTCTCTCTCACTTAGGCCTCAGTTCTTAAAAACCGAGGTCGTATGTATGTTTTGTAGTAGTGAATAGCTAAGAACTAAGAAGAATTAAATTTGTTACTTATCAAAATAACAAAAAATACAAAATGATATATTAGTTATGGAGAACTGTTATCTTTGAATTACTTTTATTTTGATATCTTTTTTATCGTATTTAAATTATTGGTTTATATTTTATCAATTTTAATAATAATCTCAAATAATTCATAGTTACCATTACTGTTGAAATTAACTAAAATATATACTAAAAACTTAAATATAGGGATATTTTACCAATTGAGAATATGGGTATAAAAAAGTACCAAAATAAGAATAAAAGTAATCTAAAGATACAAACTCTTAGTTATGGTGTATGTTTATAGTGTGATGTTGTAAAATAACTTTAAATTTTATTATGTGTAATATTAGTTTTAAGACTAGATTGAATTTTTTTATAGAATGAGTGAATAAGTTTGGGAACGAATTAGGGATTTGGTTGTAGTCTAGTTGATATAACTTTAACTCTTAGATTTAAATTCAAATCATATCTATAAAATGTTTTTTTTATATAATAAAAAAAAGATACTTTAGTGCATTAAAAAAAACTAGGGAACATAAAATAATTATTCTTTTATATATATTCTTAAATTTTATATTGAAAGTAATTTTTTTTAATAAAGTTGGGATGTATGTCGAGGGCATATAGGTATACCCTTATCCCAACAAAAAAAAACATATACATAATGATAATATAACGTAATAAATCAAAATGGACGTTCATCCTTATAATTTCCGGGAGGATAATAGCTACAAACCACAAAAACCCACCCATTTAGGCACTTGGCTTTACCACATCCAATTTGTTTTGTATTTCTCCAAACTAATTGAGTATAGTGTCCACACTCATCATGCACACATTTGTTAGATTTATAATCATAATAAGGTTTCTCAGTTGCCCAAAACCTCACCGCATCTCCACCTTTCATTTTTCCGTAACCTCCGGCTAAGTTCTCTCCATAAGGCCCATTAGAGTGCTCCATCTCGCAATCTTGAATCCTAGAATTTGCATAATTTTTGGCATAGGCTGCTAAGGTGTAGTTCCATGTAACAGGTCCAACACCAACTTGCGATCGTACCACATTGTGTGCATTAACAAAATCTTGTTTTGAGCTTCTAGTTTTCTTTGGGGTAGCATTGGCTATTGTTATTGAAAAGGAGATAAAGACTAGGAATAGAATTAGCCCGAGGTACTTCATCTTCTCTTTTTCTCTCTATTTGTTAAGAGAATGTACGTGGTGGGATGTTGAGAAAAAAAGAATTTGGTTTGACATATTTATAGACTCAAAAAATTGTTAATATATTAGCTTAAATATTAAATTGAGAATATGTGGTAATTCTATTTTTACTCAATAGGATGCATCCCCACCACCATTTTTCAATGGTTGTCATATATGAGTTCCTATACTGAAACCAGGTGGAATTAGCATACAATAATTAGTAGAGCATTTAGTTATTTTTGGGTAGGGATATAATAGGGATGAAAAAGTAGTGGAATATATAAAAGGAAAAAAAATCATGAATATTCAAGCAATTGTGATATACCACTTATTAATATAAATTAATTACAATGTCATATATAAATTGATACATGTATTAAGTTATAAAAATAATTATTTTCTTCTTAGAAAATGTAATAACAACATTGATAATATTTTTTAATTAAATATAATATCTGTTAATTACAATCTGTTGGATTATTTGACTTTTATTTAGTGGCTGTGCTTAGTCAACCTAGACTTTTTCCGACTGAAATTTTCCTTTTTTTTATCAACTGAATTTGTCCATTTTTATTATTATTATTATTATTATTATTATTATTATTATTATTTGCTTCTAACATTCAGTAACTTATTTTCCAAAGATTCGATGTTAAGGACGCTTTGTCTTTATTTGTAAAAATTTAAGGATTTGAAAAGAAAAAGATTTATACACTTAAGTATAAACTCATGCTATTAAACTACCTCAAAAAACAAAAGCATATATGATTGTAATACAAGAATTGCTATTTTTTTAACGAAATTATCTTTCAAATCCCCTCCTCAAAATATAGTATTATCATTTTTTTTTTGTTAAAATGTCAAAGTTAGAAAAATAAATAAATAATAAACACCAATAGCTAGCTCTCTAATGAAGTATTAAATATTTGGTATTACTCCATGAAATACACTGATCAAATAAATATCAAGTTCTCAATATATACAATTGTTTTTTTTTTCTAATAGAGTTTTAAGAATATATAAATTAAGTATAAGTAAAATGTTTAAATGATGTTTAAGAAATATAAATAAGTTGTAAACCTTATCTTTTCATGAGTTTGAAGAAGAATTAGTAAATGTCACTTTTATATGATATCATAACAATAAGTTCTATAACAACTCTTAATATTGTCAATTAAAAATTTTAAATTTAATAAATCTTGTAAAAAAAATAAATAAGCTCACACTTGATAAAAGTTCAAATATTTCACCTTTGAAAATATTAAGTAACTCACAATTAAGGGAGAATATTAAGAAATATAAATGAGTTATTAAACTCACTCCTTATAAGTTTAAACTTTTAAAAGAATTAATACTTGATATTTTTATTACGATCGAACTTAAAATCTTAATATGTTAATTTTATTTATTATATAAAAAAATATGTTTACTTAATGAATATATCAATTTATATTTTACAATCTATAATTGATTTATTTATAACATCACTTGCATATACATATATTACTACTTTTTTTATATATATTTACAGTTAAATTGCTTGCCGTCCGAGTTAGTCCCGATTACATATTATTTTTATTTGTGCATGCATGTATGTGTCTGTATAAGAGAATAAAGGAAAAGAGTAGAGAGATATTGAGAAGCTATGGCCAGGAGTCACATGTGTTGAAACAGTATTATTGTCATGTGAATACATATGTCACTATCCTGTTGCGTCCAAGCCTTTAAGCAATAATCTATATATAATTAAATTATATAACGAAATACATACACGAACACGTACTCTTAGGAGGAAAAGTATTTTTAAATCCATAAATTAAACTTGAAATTCAACAATTAATACTATAAAAATTTTGAAAAGTGTTTTTAATGTTTTAAAGAAAAGTTATGGTATGTTTGTTTTTCCTTCTGATCGAATTCATGTAAAACGCATCATGAATAAAAAAAAAGGGACAAAAATGAAACAATTAAATTTATTAGGAGTGTTTTTAGAGTTTATAAATCACATTTTATGATTACTGCTTATTTGAGAAAACAGTTTTATTTATTATTCTGTCTAAAATCATTTTTCAACAAACATATCATAATATTTATTTTAAAAGAAATAATAATTTTAAATTCATACTCTTATTCTTAAATAATTATTAAATTATCATTCAAAAACACATATAATAGATTTATGTAAAACACCTAAATGTTTTTTTTTAATCACTATTTATCAAACCACTTCCATTGAAATCAATTCTGCATGTACATCAGACATACCTCAGTACACGTTGAAATTGTAATTTTTTAAAGAACAATAAATTCAAACCCCAATAATGTTGTTTAAACTCATCAAAATATAGAATAATGATAAGCATATATATATATATATATATAAACATGATTTAGTAATTTGTTCCCTAAATTTAAGCTCTAATCGAGCAATGATTTTGGGATATGACCTTAATTAGTTCACGCTAACTATGCATTGAACTATCTCAAAAATCAAAAACTAGCAAGGAATGCTATACGTTGAAAAATGATTTTATACTAATTTTATCTCAATTCTCAAGCACGTTATCAAGTAAATTGTAGCATTCTATTGGCTACCAATTTGTTTTTGTAGATAAGGGTTCGCGTTTGGCTATTAAGAGACCATAAGTTTAAGGGTGTGGGACCAATTAAAAAATAAGGGGAATAAAATAAAATACTTATTTAAAAAAATAAAAAAATGATTTTTCAATTAAATAAAATATAAAAATATATATATGAAAGATACATTATCATATAATTTATGAATATTGGATGGATTTTAATCATTTTAACAAGACTATAATTTATTTAAATTATACCATCTACAAATCAATTTTTTTTTTCTTTATAGTGTGCAAAAAAGATATTCAAAGCTTTTTGTTATATATATGAATCTTATTTTTCTAGATTTATTTATTTGGAGTAAATTGGAATTACTAAGTTAATTTTAATTAATTACACGTATATCTAACAAACATATTTTTAATTATGTACAATATTTAATTTTTATAATTTTTTGTTAATTGTATTAATTTAATTATTTTTATTAAATTATAAGATCAAATCAATTTAAACCAATATTTATATGTTTAAAATACATATTTATAATAATTATGAAACTACGAACTTTTTCCGATTAGTTTAAATTTTACATGCATTAATAATTCGTATCAGTGTATTATTACAAGTTTGAGTATACATTTGATTCATGCAATAGATCTGTATTTCTCGATATTGAGGATCTGATACTTTTTGGTGTGATGTTCACCGTATTATTAAAATATTTTATTTTAATAAATTAATTTAAATATTGATATTCTTTTTATTCTTTTTAAATAATAATCAATTTTTTTCTAAAATACACTTTTGGACTTTTAGTGAAGGTTTTGTTTTTTTTTTTTTTTAAATTAACTAAAGTTAAAAAAAGAGCAAAAAAATTGTTAATTTTCAAAAGTTACCTTTTTTTACAGAATTATTAATACAATTGAGGGAACAATTCATACTAAGATTTCTTTATACATAAGTGGATTTTGACATTTTTGTCTTCTAAAGGATGGATTTAAACAATTCATATTAAGAAAATAATAAATCTTATATGATAATTTTTTTATAAAAAAAAATAATAAACAAATATTGTAATATTTATCTACCTTCTTAATTTATCCTCGGTTAGTCATAAAATTATTTTCATCTTGCTTAAATGAAATTGTTCCAATGTTATAATTTATTAATACTTACTTTTATTTTTTTTATCGTAACTTTTGGCAAAAAAATATATAATTTTTTAGCTCTAGTTAATTAAAAAAACCTTCACTTATTAAAAGGATATTTTAGATTTTAAAAAATGGTCTTAAAATTTTAAATCAAGTATCTTTATGTTAGTTGTCAACCTACATGTAAGTATTAAAAATTTAATGATTAAATCATAAGATTAATTTAAAAGTTTAGATTTTATATATCAAATTTTAAAATTTTAAAAATTAAATTATATATATTTTAAAATTTTAAATATCAAATCAAGTCGTATAAAAAAACAGAAAAAAAAGTGGCTCTTAGTTTTCTTTATCGTTTTTTTTTTTTTTTGGCCCTAGGATTACGTAGATTCTTGCACAACACTAAATTGTACCAAATATGTAACTGACTAATTTTTTATAATATTATTTTAAAATAAACACATTACTCATATACTAATTGAAATCTGAATATCAGGTATTTTTCATGTATAAGTAGCTGCAATTTAGTTCATTTTTTACAAGAAAAAAAATTACACTTTAATCCATTTTTTAAAAAAGAACACTTTAATACCATTTTATTATAATATGACCAATTTGGTACTTTTTTCACAATACCGTTAAATGTAGCGTTAAGGTTTCTCTTCCCTTCTTACATGGAGTGGTTTTGAAAGTCAAAAAGAAATTTTAATCAAAAGGCATTAATAGATTTTTTATTTTACGATTAAAAAAAGTTTTAGATTAAGGATTTGTCTTAAAAAAAATAAGAGATTTGTCTTGGCAAATATATATACCACTAAAAAATATATGGAACCAAACAAATTCCCAAATCAAAACACCCATATTTCTCCTCCCTCCTCATCATATAAAATCAAATACATAAAACTAATTTATGTGATCTTTGGTAAATCACTTAGAAAAACAAGAAGACGCTTTGAAGAAATTGCTCTGTATACTTGACTCGGCTTTAGACTGTGCATTTGGATTTTGTCTTGTTGCACATGAGTGAATTTCCTCTTTCATCCTTCATGTTTATTGGGTATCGACAAAATACAGAGAAAAAAATATTGACCTAGAAACTAGCAAGAGAGAAAAGAAAGGATAAGTGAAAGGAAAAAAAAAGATAGAAAGAAGAAGAAAAGGAAAGGAGGAAAGGAAAAAGAGAAAAAGAGAAAAATACCAGTCCTGAGAAAGATTTAGGATTTAATAGAAAAAGAAATGAAAAAGAATTTGATATAAAAAAAAAGAGAAAACAAGAAGAGAAAGAGAAAAGATTAAAGAAAATTCAAAAAAACTTAAAATGATTAAATTGCCCTTTATTATTATTTTTTATTTTTTGTATAATTTTTTTTATCAAATTGGTATCTTTTGAAAATGTGAATGCTTTTGAGTAACCATTAAAAAACTTTAATAATTATAAATACCAAAACAATAATATAAGCAAAAAAATAAAAATTACCAACCTCCATTTATACTACCATTTCATTTTACACAAGGTTGTAAACATGTCCTATTAATAATACATTTTCAAATGTCAATATTGTTAACATAGTTTATGCCTCTAATTAACTTAGTATAAGTTCTTTCTTTTATTCGAAATTTTATACTTAAATGTAATACTATTCTTTTCCATATATTGTTTTTTTTTTCAATTCTTGTTTTGTCTTTTGTGTATTATTAAAAATAATTGTATTAATCTATTTTTATATTCATATCAATTACAAATATTTTATAAATTAAAAGATTGTTTTTTTATTTTTTTAAGTGATTTTTCAATTAAATATATTTGGTAACGATTTGTGATTTTGATTTTCATTATGAACCATTACTAAATATGAAATAATTCATAAATCTTTGAAAATAAGATTTTTGATTAAATTTTTAATTTTTAATTTTTAATTTTTTTTTATTTTCACCAAACATTATTTTTGAAAATAAATCAAGTCTTACATTTTTTGTTTTTATAAATATGTGAAAAAATGATTAAAACATAAAATTTGTAAATAATAACAAAAACAATTCTTTATTTTTAAAGTTTTTAAAAAAAATATAAAGCATTATCAAATAATTTATAAGTGATTTTTATTTTTTTTCTTGTAAATCAATAAATAAAAATTGTTATTAAATATATTAATGATTATTTTTATAAAAAATTATTTGTTTATAAATCATAAATCAAAATCATTATTATTATTATCCAAAGTTAACCTATTTAAAATATTAAAATTGATGTATATAAACATAATTAAAGTCTTTGTATCATTGAATAGTAGAAACCTATAAACCAAATATTACATGATCAAGCAGATATCAGTTTAAAAAGAATAATATTACTTAATTTTAAGTATGTGTTTAGAACGAAAGAACGAGCTAATTATATGAAATTAATCCGAGGAATAAATTAACCTAACCTTACGAAGATTGGTTTGTAATTCATGTATTATAACTCTCCACTCTATTATCATAGACTCAAACTCAATCATACCTATAATATTTTTTTTATATAATGAAAAAAAGGATTTAATACTTTCTTTTTAAAAAAATAAAATAAAACAAGGGAGTTTACCCAAAAAAAAAAAAATTTGCCACGAGGATAATAATTGCAAGTTACAAAAGTTCACTCATTTGTGCATTTGGGTTAAACACATCCACGTTGTGTTGATTTGCTTTGGCACAAACCATTTAATTAGTATTATAAATTAGTATTAATAAAAGTAAAATTCCGATAGGAGATATGATTTTTAACTCTCCCGATAATGAATTTAAATTCGAAAAAAATAGAAAGCAAACTAATAATTATTCTTTCATATATATATATTATATTGGTAGCACATAATATAAGTAATTTTTTTAATAAAGTCGGGATGTATTTTGGGGGCATATATGTCTACCCTGTCCCAGATAAAGAAAAAAAAAACATACATAATGATAATATAACGTAATAAATCAAAATGGACGTTCATCCCTATAATTTCCAGGAGGATAATAGCTACAAATCACAAAAACCCACCCATTTTGACACTTTGCTTTACCACATCCAATCTGTTTTGTATTTCTCCAAACCAATTGAGTATAGTGTCCACACTCATCATGCACACATTTGTTAGAGTGATAATCATAATAAGGCTTCTCAGTCGCCCAAAACCTCACTGCATCTCCACTATTCATTTCTCCATAGCCCTCAGCTAAGTTCTCTCCATAAGGCCCATTAGAGTGCTCCATGTCGCAGTCTTGAATCCTAGAATTGGCATAATTTTGAGCATAGGTTGCTAAGGTGTAGTTCCATGTGACTGGACCAACACCAACCTGAGATCGTACCACATTGTGTGTATCAACAAAATCTTGTTTTGAGCTTTTAGTTTTTGTTGGGTAAGCATTCGTTATCGTTATCATTGAAAATGTGAAAAAGGTTAGGAATAGAATGAACTGAAGGCGGTACTTCATTTTCTTTTCTTCTTCTTCTTTTTCTCTCTCTCTATTTGCTAATAAGAGACTGTGGTGGGTTGCTGAGAAAAAAAAGAGCTCTGATTTAGCATATTTATAGGGGAGGGGTTATTTGACATTGATAATAATTTTTAATTAAATATAGTATGTGTTTAATTATTATTACTTGAAATAAATGTCTTAATATATATCTTCACGTGCGTGACAATCTATTGGATTATTTGAATTCTATTTTAGTGGTTGTGCTTTAGTGAACCTAGACTATTTCCAACTGAAATTATCCTTTTCTTATCAACCGAATTTGTCCATTTTTAAATTTTTTTGCTTAAACTTATTTTCCAAAGATTCGATATCAAGGAAGCTTTGTCTTTATTTGTAATATGATAAAGATTTAGAAAAAAAAAAATTACACACTTAATCATAATGACTCAAAACACATGCTATTAAGCTAAATGACATACATAATGAATCAAAAAAATTACACACTTAATTATAATGACTCAAATTATATTATCTTCTTTTTTTCAAAAAAATATGCAAAATAAACAAATAATAAACACCAATACCTAGCTAGCTGTTGAATTCAACAAACACTGCAAACACAATTCAACAATCACTGCACCGACGCCAAACATTTTTTCCAATATACACGGCGCCACTAATCATCAGAATCATACAATTGATAACTGGTGGTTGGTGAAATAGTAATTAGTATTTTTCTATATAAACAATGTAAATATCCAGATACAAATTAAGAAAATAATAGATGAAACGTTTATTTCTTCCTCGATTATTTCTTCAAACATTGATTTCTTCATGGTATCGAGCCAAGTCGCTGTTTTTATACAAATTGAAACTCTTGTTAATTTCAAAACAGAGATTTCTCTCTCAAAATATTTTTTTCACATCGAAAAATTTTCATTCAAACACCCTTACAAATATTAATTACAAACATCAATTTTAAGCATTATTTCTCCCACCTAATTTTACCAGACATTACTCTAAACACAATTAGAACATTTTGGTAAAACAGTAGGCGAAAAAAACCTTCCACGTGTCTCACGTACCGTTGAGAATGAGTTTTCATCGCCACACGCTGCCGTCTGGAGGTTGAAGATGATGACGTGTCATCCTGTTTTGCCGGTTCGGCTGGCCAGACGTCGGTCCGGCTCGAGGCGTAGTTTGTCCGCGCCTTTGCTGGGTCACCAGTTTCGGCTCGGCCATTGTGTTGGTCCCACAAATGATTGATTGAACCGTTTTCTCGATTGTTCACAGTTCCATATTTTGGCTGCTGATTCGGTTTATTTTAAATGTCTCAACCCGTTTTTTTCGTTCTGGATTTCTAACACCCGTCCGGTTCATATGTTTTCAAGTTTTTTAAACCAAATTTGAATCGGTTTATGGTTTTTATCCTGTTTAGTATAAATATATATTAAAAACACACAAAAAAAAATATTCTTTAGAATAAAAATTATTACACCATTTTCTAGTTTTGTTACCATAATATCATGACGGAGGGTATAATTTCATTACCTACGGAGCAATCAAATCCAGCTTGTTGTACAACTGCTCACCAAGGTGTGTTTAATGTCGAATTGTTCTTAATGAGACTAATTATGATGTTTGGTCTGTCAATAATAGAAATGCATATTATACAGAGAGAAAAACTCTCTTTATATTCATGACAAAAATTTGCAACTAAAAAACATCAAACAATTATAACAAGTGGTATGCGAAAATCAAAAAGTGAAGAGATGGTTACTTATGTCAATGAAGTCCGAGAAATCATGAAATATTTACGCATACCTACGCTCTTGAAATTTGGGGTGCTTTGGCTAAAGCATTACTATGATGGAAGTGATGAATTACAGTATTTGTCTTAAACCAAAAGCCTTTACTTAGACAAAATGGAAAATCACTTTCAGTATTATGGAGAGTTAATCAAATTTTTCAAGAGCTGGACCATCGTGATAAGGTGGTCATGAAAGACCCTCGTGATCTAATATCATATCAAGAGTCTGAAAGACTAAGGATACATATTTTCCCGGATTAGATGATGAGTTTGAAAGGGTTCGTGAAATTTTGCGAAAAGAAACTATCCTGCATTTAGAAGGTTGTTATTCCTTGATTCGGACGGGAAGTGGACGTCGAATCTCATTGAAGGAAAAATCTAGAGATGTTGACGCTCGCCATGATATCTAAAAATCGTTCTTTTTCCAATCAAGAAGAACGAAGTGGATCGATAAATCATCATTTAAATGTACCCATTGTCATCAAAAGGGTCATACAAAAGAATTTTTTTGAACTCAAGTGGGATATCCTGGTGGGATCACAACCGTGACTCTGAAGAAAATCCACTACAGATGTCTACCCACAATTCTTGCCGAAACAACAAAGGATCATGTGCAACCTCCTCGTACATGTTGGTAGATGCTTAAAGTTTTTTCTCCTGTTTTTAATAATACATGGATAATTGATCTGTGTGCAATCTGATCATACGACATTCTGATTCTAGACAAATCTCAAACCATCCTCGCACAAAACCTGCTTGCACCGCCTTGATGGTAACCCCACAATATCGTGGGAAAGATCTTTGTCTCTCACTACTACTTTAGTTAATTTCGGTACTAGTTGTTCCCTCTTTAGAGTATAACCTTATATCTATTTCTCAAATAAACTAACTTGCTTTATCTTGTTTTGTTATTTTTTGGCGACTTTTGTGTGTTGAGGACATTCAAACAAAGCAAACGATTCGTGGTGTTAGGCGAAACTCCTGTATTATTTGGACTTGGATTCAACAAATCATGCATTGGTAGCAACTGGATCTAACAAGGATGAATCAAATATATGGCTATGGCATGGAGATTGGGTCACGCTCTTTGGATATTTGAAAAAATTATTTCCAAGTTTATTTTTTGAGCTTAGATCTTTCTACTTTAAAGTGTGATGTCTCAGTGAACTAGCAAAAAGTCATCGTTCCTCATTTCCTGTAACCTTAAATAAAAGTCCATCTCCGCTTTAAGGTTATACATTCTGATGTATGAGGTCCTTCCAAAGTCTCTACGTTGGGAGGATCACGTTGGTTTGTTACATTTATTGATGATTTTAGTAGAATGACTTCATTGTTTAATGAAATCTAAAGTGAGGTAAACTTCTTATTTAGAAAATTTCATAAAATGGTTCAGGACTCAATATAAAACACAGATCCAAGTTCTAAGAAGTGATAATTGGAGAATATAAAAGTTCGAGCTTCAAGAATATCTTTCAATCAAGGCATTATTCCATCAAACTACTTGTGTTGATACACCCCAACAAAATGGAGTTGCAGAAAAGAAAAATCGACACTTGTTGGAAGTTGTCCGTGTTCATTGATCGAAGCTAATATGTCATTATCTTATTGGGGAGAAGCAATTACTTCGATGCATATTTAATCAATCGTACCTTCCTCCCATTAACTTCCAAACACCACTACAAGCCATCATCAAGCAATGTTGCACCAAATGTTCCCAATCACCTCTCGTGTCTTTGGTTGTGTGGCATTTGTACACCTACATGCAACAACGTAGCAAGTTGGATCCACGAGCAATACGTATGGTTTTTATGGATATGCCATACAACAAAGAGATCGGTTACCATCCTCCTACAAAACAAATGATTACTACTATGGATGTTATTTTTCATAAAGATACAATGTATTTCTCCTCTACACTGAATTTCAGTGAGTACAACATATTGATTAGACCCTTACATATAAATTGCTTCCTTATGAAGAAAGACAAATTATATGTGAGGAAAATACAAATAACTTGAATTCAGATGGTAATAACTCTCAATATAGAAAAGACTCAAGGGAAATGGAATCAAGTCCTCATCAATTTCAAAATCATCAAGGAAGTTCCTTACTACCACTAAATCAGTACGAGATTCCTCCTCCACAAGCCTTGATATACCTAACCAATCGCTTTGCAGAGGATGTTTCCAACTATTGAACCAACCGTAAAATACTTCCATCATCTGCCAATGTAGTATTCCTAAAAGCCATGTATGAACTCCTAGATTTCTAGTAAAGTCAAATATCCATAGTAACTATATGTTCTAAACATCGTTTGTCAAAATCAAACGTATTATTTGTGAATCAATTATCTCTGTATCTATTCCTAACAAACGATTGTGAAGCTTTAGTGACCAAAAATGGAAAGATGCTGAATGAAGAACTAAATCTTTAGAAATAAATAGAACTTTGGGAGTTTGTCGATCATGTCACCAACAAAGAAAATTGTTGGATGTCGATGGATTTTTCTAAAATATCAAGCGGATATGGTACGATTGAAGCGATATAAAGCAAGATTGGTGGCAAAGGATACACTCAAACATATGGGATCGACTATACGTAAACATTTGCACTGAATTGGCCAAAATTAACACCTGCGTTCGGTCTTGGTATCTCTAGTCGCAAATTTAGATTGGCCATTATATCGGTTTGATGTAAAAATGCCTTTCTACATGGAGATTTAATTGAGTCTACATGGATTTACCACGGGAATCAAGAAATCCACAATCCATGGAGAAAAGGTGCAAATTAAAAAAATCATCAGATGGATTGAAACAATCCCCAAGAAGCTATGGTTTGGCGAGTTCACAAGGAACGAAGGCATTTGGCCTACAAGCTAAAGCAATTCGGCACCGTACTTTATTTCTAAAAAAAAACGGTATGGAAACATCACTGCACTTATTGTATATGTTGATCATATGATAGTAACAGATAATGATCTCGAAGTAAGGAATGCGCTACAAACTTACTTGTCCAAAGAATTTGAAATGAAAGACCTTTGGTTCCTTAAAATATTTTCGAGATTGAGGTTTCTCGATCAATGTATGAATCTTCTTATCTCAAAGAAAGTATGCCTTAGATTTATTAAAAGAAACTGTATGACAAAGCCGACAATACCTAATACACCAAAGAGAGGAAGGATTAAAGTTATGTATCAAGGTTGATCAAGTTCCAACAAATAAAGAAAGATACCAAAGGCTTGTTGGAAGGTTGATGTATTTGGCACACACAAGACTGGACCTTGCCTATGCTTTAAGTATTGTCGACCAATTTATGCATAATCCTGGAGAACAACATATGAATGCAGGCATTTATTCGTATTTTGAGATATTTAAAGTCCTGCTCTGGAAAAGGAGTATTGTTCATTAAGAACTCGAGTTTTCTAGAATTGAAGTATATCGTCTTTGATTGGCCTAGATCAATAAATGATAGGCGATCTACATCAGCTCTTCACTTTTGAAGGGAAATCTTGTAACATGGAGAAGTAAGAAACAACATGTTGCGGGTCTGCCTGCTGCAGAGTACTGAATACGAGGAATGGCAACTTGGGCTTTGTGAGGCCCTGTGGTTACAATCTCTCTTAAAAGATTTGACATATCCTGAAAGAATCAATTAAGTTATTTTGTGACAATAAAGCAAGATGTGATATCACATAATCCGATTTCCAACATGATCGTACAAAACATGTTGAAGTTGACAGATTTTTATTAAAGAAAAGTTAGAAGAAAATTCATTGGAATTGCCAAAAATCAAGTCAAGATCAATTAGCCGACATCCTCACTAAAGTTAGCCTCATATCGAGTATTCACAGTTTGGACAAGTTGGGCATGAAAGACATCATCTACGCACTAACTTGAGTTAATTCAACAAACACTGCAAACACAATTCAACGATCAACATCAGACCGACGCTAAACATTTTTTCCAATATACACCCGCTACTTACCAATCAAGTCAGAATCATAATTCAATGTAGTGGTTGGTGAAATAGTAATTAGTATTTATCTATATAAACAATGTAAATATCCGATACAAATCAAGAAAATAAATGAATGAAACGTTTATTTTTTCCTCTGATTATTTCTTCAAACATTGATTTCTTCACTAGCTCTCTAGCTAATAGAGTATTAAATGTTTGGTATTACGGTATTACTCCATGAAATACCCTGATAAAGTAAATATAAACTTCTCAATATACACAATTGTTTTTTCTCCCAAATAGAGTTTTAAGAATATATAAATAAAGTATAATCAAAATGTTTAGGTGATCATTAACATTTATCAATGATTTGTTAATCCATTTTATATAGATTCGAGCTTAATAGTATCAAAACAGTAAAGTTTTAAATCCCTGCTACAAGTTGATAATCTTTTATGTTAATTAAAAAATTTTGATAAGTCTTGTAAAAAGAAAAATAATCTCACACTTAAAAAAATATTAAAAAATATAAATAAATTATTAGATATAGATTTTACACGTTTGAATTTTTAAGAAAATTGTTTCCTGACATTTTTATTGTGATCGAACTTAAAATCTTAATTAATTAAGTAAAATTTATTTCTTATATAAAAAAATAATTTTTTTTTACTTTATGCATGTATTAATTTATAATACTTTATGATATATAATTGATTTATTGTAAATGATATTTTATCAATTCACATCTTAGAATGTTTGATTCCATCCGTTCAATTACATATAATTGTATACATATAATACTATTCTATTCTATATACATAATTAAATTGAATGTCGTCAGAGTTAGTCATGATTACATATTAATTGTATATGTGGATGTATGTGTCCGTATGAGAGAATAAAGGAAAAGAGTAGATAGAAATTGAGAAGCTATGGCCCGGAGTCACATGTGTTGAAACAGTATTATTGTCATGTGAATACATATGTCACTATCTTGTTGCGTCCAAAGCCTTTAAGCAAGAAGCTATTTGTATAATTAAATTATACGACGAAATACGTACTCGAACTTACTCTTAGGATGAAAAGTATTTTTAAATCGATAAAACTTGAAATTTAACAATTAATACTGTAAAGATTTTGAAAAGTGTTTTTAATGTTTTAAAGAAAAGTTATGATATGTTTGTTTTTCCTAATTCTGATCGAATTCATGTAAAACGTATCATGAGCAAAAGAAAAAAAAAAGGACAAAAATGAAACAATTAAATTTATTAGCTAGGAATGTTTTCATAAATCACATTTGTGTTTCCTGTTTATTTAAGAGAACAGTTTTTAATTACAGTTTCTGTCTAAAACCATTTTTTTAATAAAAATACAAGCAAACATGTCATAATACTTATTTTTGTATAGAAAAATGATTTTAAACTCATGTTCTCATCCTTAAATAATTATTAAATTGTTACTCAAAATCACATCTAATAAATATATTTCAAACACTTAATTTTTTTTTATAAAAAATCACTATTCACCTAACGACTTTCATTGAAATTAATCAATTCTCCTCATCAAAAGATACCTCAGTCCACGTTGAAATTGTAATATGTTAAAGAGCTAGCAACAAATTCAAACCCCAATAATGTGTGTTGTTTAAACTCATCAAAATATGGAATGATAAGCATGTTTATATATATAAACATGATTTATTAATTTGTTCCCTAAATTTAAGCTCTAATCGAGCAATGATTTTGGGATATGGCCTTACTTAGTTCACGCTAGCTATAAATGCATTGAACTATCTCAAAAACCAAAAACTAGCTAACATTAAGGAATTCTGTACGTTGAAAAATGATTTTTATATTAATTTTATCTCATTAATTCTCAAGCACGTTATCAAGTAAATTGTAGCATGCATTCTATTGGTAATTATAGTTAGTTATATAGAGATGAGGTTGGAGGAACAAGGACCTTTGAAACAATTATTTATAAAATTGTGAATTGACACCTACCTCAATAATTCCGGTGCATTTTCAATTTTAACGAGTTAATGAAATTTTTAATTTCATATTAAAAAACCTCCCAACTCTAATTTTTTTTCATTGATAAGGGTTTGTATTTGGGTGAAGAGTTCGATTATTTTTTAATATTAGTATTTTAATTCCGTTATTTTTTAATTGGATCTAAATAATCCTAAATTTTTAAGAAATAGATAAATAAATAAAAATCGTGATTATTGTTTAAATAAAACATAAAAATACATGCTAGAGATGTATGATTAATCTTATTCATGGATATTAGATGGATTTTAATTATTTTGACAACAAATGAAGTTATAATATCTTTAAATTATGTTATTTTTAAATTAAAGTTTTTCTTTGCAACATGAAAAAAAGGATATTCCAAACTTCTTGTTAAATAGAATTTTTTTTTCCTAAATTTTTTTATTAATATAACTTGAAATTATTAATATAATTTAATCTTAGTTAACAAATGTTAATTGTATCAATTTGACTATTTTTATTAAATTATAAGATCAAGTTAACTAAACTTAATAACTATAAGATTAAATTATATATTTATAATAATTATTAAAATAAATATATATATTTTTGAATTAATTTAATTATTAAAAGTTTGAGGGTAAACTCATGTATTGAAATTTTAGTTTTTAATGTAACAAACATATAGTTTATTTTAACATATGTAGATTAACGAATAATCAAGTAGTTAGAGTTAGTTGAGCCGGCCATATATGATTGGAAACAGAATTATCTCCCCGTTTATTGCCCTACTTGGCGCAACCCGTAGAAAATATGATTATAATTTTTTTTATCGATTAAATTTTATTTTCAACCCTTAACATACATTTTACATATATTTTATTTATATTAAAAAATATATAATGCACGTATTTTTTATTCTCACCTCTGTGACTAAATTTAAATCCCCAAATCGTTTTACACAACAAAGTTGAAAGCAATGATTTAATAAAACTGACGCATCAGCCGGCGATTTTTACGCAAAGTAACTCTAAGTCTTGCTTCATCCCCACAACAATCAATGTTTTCATGTGTGTGTTCCCAAAAACAATAACCTGACTTGATTGCTCTTCTCATCCCTTTTTACTTTTTCCCTACATCATAATTTTATCGTCGCCGCTGAACAAATTATTAGCTTTTAACTTTAGAAAAAGAAAAATAAATAAATGAAACAGTATGTATTAATATGTTTTGAATTTGTGATTTTGAAATTTTATTTCCAAATTAGAGGCTGAAAATAAATAATTTACGTATCTAAGGTAAGGAAATTATACATCATGATGCAAACATCTATAACCTACAGCAAACATTAAATTTAGTATAAAATTTGGTATAAAATTACTACAATATCAAATTTAATACGATAAATAATATTACATCAAATTTGATACCATGTTATTCAATGCACCAACACCCTTCCCGAGCCTATTTTATTTTATTTTTTAAGAAAAAAATTTAAATTTTTTTATTGTATATAATAAAATAAAATTTAATAAAAAATTATTAAATATAACTTTTAGTGTAACTTTTTGTATAATATTTTAATATAACTTTCGGTGTAATAAAAAAAATATTCTATTTTATATAAAAATATATTTTTTAATGTAATATTGAATGTTACGGTTAAAAAGAAATACAAATTTAGTGCAACTTTCGATACAAAATTTGATGTAAATTGGTATTAAAGGTTGGAGATAGTGTGAAGTGTAGGCTCCATGACATCAAGGCAAGTTTTTCACAAAATTAAAAAATAAATTTACCAACTATTTTAGAGATTCACTGGCTTAGGCTAAGTCGGTTGGCATCCTTATTTTTGTCTGATGTTTTTAGCTTCCATGGTTGTTGTATTGATTGTTTGATCTTTGTCTAGGACCTTTTACTATCAATAAAACTAATCCTTACAATATAACTTCTATTTTTATAGCAACAACAACTCGCATAAAGGTTCTTTATTAGGAATTGTCATTGCCATGCACAATCGGGAATCACTTTCATCAAATAACCCAATATAACATGTCAGAAATAGTTTAGGCTAAGATACTCCCTGAGCCATTGAAATGCACGCTCATGATCTAAACTTGGGGCTAATTTTCCAATTGATGATCCATCATGTTGCCTTCTCTTTAACGAATTCTACATTGAATAATTGCCTCAACAATCACCTTAAATTCACCGGCGAAAGAATCCCCCATACACCAAAAGGCCATCGTTCAAGCCATATTTTACAGCAAGAGGCAAATAGGTATGACCTTTAATTAAGCTTTGTAAACCAACCCATCGCAATCTTTACCCCTTTTATATTGGTAGCAAGTTTTGCGACGAAACCGAAGTGAAAGGCATTGAAAAGGCTTTCTGTTGCCAATAATGTCTCTCCTGTGCTTGCACAAATCACCATTTATTTCAGTCTCTAGCAAATTTGGGGGATTCTTCTAGTGACTCATTTCACCATTTTTACATCAGCATGGAATTTCCTGACTTCTGTATATGTTCCAACTCTCAACATGTTCATAAAATTTCACCATTAATACTCATTTATGCCTAACAGCTCTATAGAATGGCCATAAGTTTTCACTGTCACAATCAAACTCTTGATAACCTCGTGTATCTCAGCTGTCAAAGGATGATCGTCATCTGAAGCAACAAATTCAAAAATCTCACTTTCCACCTCAATTGAACTGCAACCAGGTGACCTCCTATGTTTTATTTGATCTCTCACAATCATCTTTTTGTCCCACATGCCTTGGGAAGCATAGAGGTTGGACATAGAAACGCTATCACCAACATTGAAAGGTTCTAAACGAAGCAATTGGTTCCTCACTTGTGCACCAAGCTCCATATTTCCAAAAAGATTACACGCACCAAGCAATGTGCGCCAAACCACTTCATTTGCTAGCACGGGCATCTTTAAAATAAATTCATAAGCTTCTCTGAGTAACCCAGCTCGGCAAAAAAGATCCACCATGCAACCAAAGTGAGAATCTCTAGGTTTCAAACCATAATCCGCAGTCATGCTTCTAAAATGCCACTTTCCTTCATCTACCAACCCTGCATGGCTACATGCCATCAAAACTCCTAAGAAAGTGACATCGTTAGGGACAAGTAAAGAATTACCACAATCACCATTTCTCTTATTCTTCCTTACAAGTTGTCTTGTTTCTTTCATTTCTGCAAAGAGTTTAAGAGCTTCTTCTGCCTGTCCATGCAGTGCATGTCCTACTATAATGGATGTCCAACTTGTGACATCTTTCTCTTGCATGTTATCAAACAATACTCTAGCAGATCTAAGGACCCCACATTTCGAATACATGTTAATGAAAGCATTATTTAAGCTTAAATCCATCTTTAGTCTGTCTTTACGACGAATATACGCATGAATCCATTCTCCCATCTCAAGTGCTCCAAGGTCTGCGCATGCAGAAAGAGCAACAGTCACTGTAACATGATCAGGTTCCAAGTTCCAAACCTGCATAAGCCTGAACAGCTGAAGAGCTTTGCTAGGCTTTTGGTTGTCTACATAAGCAGAAATTAAGGAGGTCCAGCATATTATATTTTTGGAGGGTATATGATCGAACACCAGCTGTGCGTCAATGAGATTCTGAGTTGCAGAGTACATATTTAGAAGAGATGTTTGGAGGTAAATAATGGGCTCAAACCCAAATTTAATAATAAAGGAATGCAATTGTTTTCCTTCAAATGAGAAAGATTTATGGATGCAAGATTTGAGGACGTATAGAAGGGAATAACTATCGATTGTACGGTGGCTCTTTCTCAACAACACCCTAAAAAAAAGTAGAGCTTGAATGGTGCATTTGGACTCGAGGTATCTCTTAAGCCTTTGGTTTGCTTTTGGTGGTTTGAGATGGCTATGAGGTAGGTTATTGGGGAGATCATGATACAGGGCAAATAGATTTGCTAACCTTGCCCGAATGAAAGGGAACCTCGTCAGGAATCTCATGTGCTTTGCTTTGTCAAGATAGAGTACTGCTAGGCTCCTTTGAATTGAGATCCCAAAGCGAAAAGTAGTCTCCAGATAATACACCATGGAACCAACCCACTTCTGCAACAATTAGTCTTTACATCTGCACCACATACAAATATGACAGTTAGCATGTTGCCGTGTTCTCAATAAAATAAAATGAAATTCAAAATAAAAAAAAAATGATAGGGATTTATCAAGTACAAAACCTCCCTTCCTCATGTAAAGCCAATTAAAATTTTCATCACATACGAAGACCATATGCAAAATAATTTAACAGTACTCTGTAAACATGTCATATAAGTGAATATGGTAGCAATCAACAAGCAATGGAAATGTAGCAGCCAAACTAGCAGTGTTTGGATTTGACCACCAAAAAACCTAGCAGTTTTTGGCACTCAGCTGCAGCGACACTTACATAGCTACTCCATCAAGGCACATTTGGCTGGACTTTGATGATAATCACAGGACAAGTCCAATGGTGATGGTGCCTCATACATGAATAATATAACAAAACTTGATGAATTAGAAACAAAAGCAGTAACAATGATAGGACATAGAGACTAAACCAGAAAAACAAAATATCAGAAAAGAAAAATAAATAATAAGAAGGTTTTAGGACCAAGTGGCCTTCAGAAATCAAAGAAGGTGGAAAAAAAAATATAACGTTTGCATTATAATTCCATATTATAAAAGAGGGCACATAGTCCAGTTAAAGTCATATGTTGAATCATTTTAACAAACAGTTGCGACATAATCTCAGGAAAACGGTAATATAAGAGAATATTTATTGCATCAAACAAAAAAGGAGAGTGATACAAATCTAAAGATGCATTTCACAGTCACTAATGAAAATCATAACATTAACTAGAAGTACACAACAGACTTATTTCAGCTCTCATGCCAAATTTTCTAGAAGAATCAAATAGATGAGAAATTGCAAATGTCTCAAATCAAGTAATGAAATCCTTACACAATTTTTCAAACCTATTAGTCAGCACTCTCATGCCAATTTAAGATTCTTGGAGTACATAATTGACAAGCGACCGTACAAGCTCCAAAGACACTGAGAAAAATGAGATGGCTGCAAGGAAGCCATTACTTCTCTCAACAGAGAAGATATAGGAGCCAACTAGTCCATTTCAAAACTCAAAATACAGGGAACTGAGATCTATCACATCTCATCTTTCAAAAGCTTAGCCTTCAAAGAAAATATACGCCCTATAATATAAAGGATACATAATACACGTCAATCTGAGATTTATATAAGTAGAAATATATATAGGAAAGAAATATTGATGAATCGAAATAAGTTAAGTTAAGAGGAGAACAAGAAAATCAAAAAAAGACATTATAATTCTCATTCATTTATAATAGTGAAAGATTATAATTATACTTATAGGAGTAAGAAGACTGAAACCCTAATCCTAATAGGACTCATAATACAACTCCTAAACTAATAAGGAAACCTAATAATTTATAATTATCTAATATTCTAATCCTAATGGTTTGCAACACTATTAAGGAAACTAAATAATAATATAATATTCCAATTATATTTTGTCAAAAAAATTGCCCATACACACCATGAAATGCTCTTGTTACAGGTTATACTTGCTCAAAATACCAAAGGCAAACCAAGCTCCATTCGATATTTGGAAGGCCAAAAAATGGATCGTATATCTCCACTCTCTTCATAAACCCTTGCTAAGATTGAACATATCTGTGCATTAGGCACAACACCAGTCTTAATCATGTCTGCATGTAGAATCATTACATTAAGCATGTGTTTGGCTTGCAAAATCCCCTGCAACATGATAATGTAGGTGTAGACATCTGGTCTCAAACCATAGTGTCTCATGTCAGAGAAAAGCTTAGTTGCCTTGAAGACATGGCCATTTTCAAGCAAACCTTGAATTAAGGATGTATATGTCACATGATTTGGGGTACAAAACCAACTAAAACTTGCATCCTTTTCACCAATATTGAAGTCACTTCTAATTCTTTCTGAGAAAAGTTTGATTGCTGCAGAAGTCCTCCCATCCTTGCAGAAGCCATCTATCAAGCAGCTAACTGTAAAAACATTAGGTGTGATACCTGCCTCAAGCATCTCCTTCTGCAACCGAATAGCCTCTTTAATATTTCCACTTTTACAGTGCCCATCAATCAAAGCTGTGTAGGTCACCACATCAGGTACAAGACTCTTAATTAGCATTTCAGAATACAAACCCATTGCGGAATTCATGTTTCCAATCTTGCAATAACCATCAATCAATGTAGAGAAAGTAATGACATTGGGTTCGACACCATTATCAGTCATTAAGGAACATACCTTTAGAGCTTTTTCCATATGGCCTTCTTTACAATACCCATCAATTAGTGAATTATAGGTTACAGAATTAGCAGCTATCCCTTTTTCCTTCATTTCTCGCAGCAAGTCACTTGCTTCTTCAATTCTACCAATACCACAGAGGCCCTTAATAAGTATGCTATGAGTGAAGACATCTGATGAAATTCCTTGCTTATCCATCTCCAATTTATATTCCAATGCTTCAGACAACCTTTTTGCCTTACAATGCCCTTCAATTAGAGAATTATAAACAAATATATTAGGAAGAACACCAAACTTAATGATGTGTACAAAGAAGTTCCTCGAGGCTATCAATTCACCTAATTTGCAAAGTGCATCTATTACTATACCAAAGGTTACTATGTTTGGATTCACTCCCTCAACTAGCATTTTCTGATACAAGATAAATGCTCGTTTGACATTGGCCAATTTGCAATAACCATTTATCAGAGCATTGTAAGTGTACAAATTTGGTAGCAGACTAGCTTTCTGCATTGCCTGCAACATGCTTTCTGCTTCCACCATTTTACCCTCACCACACAGACCATGGATAAGAGTTGTGTAGATCACAACAGACGGATGAATCCTTTTCTCACACATATCTTCAAACAACTCATGTGCCTTTGAGACCTTCCCCTGTTTACAAAAGCCATCAATTAAAACACCATATGTGATCACATTGGGAGACAAACCACGAGATACCATTTCCCTGTAAAGCTCCCACATCAAATCATATTGACCAGCCTTGACCAATCCGTGAAGAAGCATATTACATGCCTGCACTACAGGCAATGTGATGAGTTTTTGGTACACCCACATAGCTTCCTTGACAAGGTTCATCTCAGATAAGGCAATAATTAGCACTCCAAAAACTTTGGATGTGCAATTTGAGCCTTCTAAGCTGTTAAGTGCTCTAAATATCATGTAACAAGCACGACGGGGATTGTAACAATTTTGAAGGTCATGAATAAGATCTTTTATCAAACACTTAGCGTTGACGTACCATTTAGCTCCTACTAAGAAATGGGTAATTGCTGAATGAAGCTGAAGATTAGTTTTCTGGTCTACTTGTCTAGAAGCAGATCTGAAGAATTCTAGAGCTTGGTTCGGTGTTTTGTAGTTGAGTATGGTGTTTGTTAAATCATGTGGTAAAGTAGAAGAATAATGTCTTGTTGAAGTTGAAAATGAGATTACTGATGATATTATTAAGGAGTACCTGGTGTTGAAGATTTCGTGTTTTAGTGGCAAGAGTTTCCACATTGCTTAAATGAATATGCAACTCCAAGCATCACTTTACTGCTTCTTGCGTGCCAAGACTAAAACACTCCTCATCATCTGCATTAAGTCCCCATGGATTATAAAAATCAAGGATTTGAGAATAAATCATCATAAACTATAGAATAAACTAACAAATGTACCATAAAACTATGTTGTTCCTACAAATCTACCACTGAACTTTGATCATGACAAATCTCCTAATTAGTGTTACAGATTTATCACTACCGTTATCTGATTAACCGGGATTAACGTTTTTCACCATGTGAAAGGCATCGGTAGTGGTAAATTGATAACACTAATTAGAAGTTTAAATTTATCACAACCCAAAATTCAGTAATAGATTTGTACAAACCGTTATAATTGGGTCATACATTTCTTAGTTTACATAAACTATATAAAAAATTTCAATTCAAATAAGAAAAATATGTATATCTTAATTTAATACATTTGATCGACAGATAAAATAGTAAATACTTTCTACAAAGACCTAACATTAATAGAAATAGCTAGAACCTTTACCATAAAAAAAATTTGGAATACCAGTAATGATTTTTTATTTCTCATTTAGGAGAATCATATAACAAGAATAGCATCTATTTATTTAGTAAATGGAAAAATGCCACTGATCTCACCTCAAGTTCGGATTTTTATAATAAATAACCATCAATCTCTCATCCATGATTTGCTAATCTGTGAAAGCAGGAAAGGGGGTTGTTCAAAGCTTTGCTTTTATTTGGGCCTTAGGGCATTTCAAGCTTCGTCTGAAATAGCATAGAAGTAAAGGGAACCACCCGCGAGGGCAGCAACGGTAATTGATAGATAATCAGCTTGCTAGGGCAGTGGGAGAAAGAGAATGAAGCTGGGTCATGAGGTACCGATTTGTGTATAGCCGTATTACTAAATTGTTAATAGTAATTGAGAAAATTACATCCATGATTAGTAAAAGATACTGTATTTATTTTTATTTTTTTATAATTATTTTATTTTAATTTTTTAATTTTTTAATTTTTTCAATTATATTAAATAAAAACAATTATAATTTAAATAAATAAAATAAAATAAAAACATAAAAATAATTATTTATCTTTATACAATTATTTTTTATAATAATGGGAATAAATTTAAAAAAAAATCAGAACTTAACTGTTGTTTTTAAAATAAATATATGACTTTTATAGTCACATTTTCAAAAACATTTATAACAAACTCAAACGACAATAAAAGATATAAGTTTTAGTTGCTTTAATCCTTAATCCCTTGCGTGCCAACGAAACTAACATCCATGCGGGTAATGCTTGATACTGATCATGTGTATAATAAAATATTTAAGATCTTTTCGAATATTATAATTTTAAATAATTTATTAGATTAATTGTTATTGTAATTTTTTTAAAATTATATTACAAACATAAGTGTTAAATATTTATTTAAAATATTATAGATAAAATATATATATATCAATATCTATAGATTAATTATTTATTTTTTATTTTTTCTTTCGACCTCCTCTCGTACACATATATCTTATAATCTTACAATAATTATTATAAATAAACATATCATATTTTAATTAATATAATTTATTAAAAAATTAATTATATTCTTAGATAATATAATCTAATTAAAATATAATTATAATTTATTTATTTTTATATTATATTTAATTTAAAAATAATTAATTATATATATTATTATCTTTTAATAGGTGTATTAAAACCAAAAAAAACTTTTATTATATATGAATAAATTTTAAATTTATAAATTCATAGAAAGTTTTAAAAGAAAAAATCAAAATACTTATTAATATTATAATAATTATTTATTATTGTAAAATTAATAAAAGAATATAAAAATTTCAAAAATATGTGTTAAATTATATTTATTGTAAAAATAATTAATTATATACATTAATTATTATCTTGTTATAAAAGAATAAAAAAAAAAATTAAAATATTTTTAAAATATTTAAATTTATGTAAGTAAGTTAATGAAATTGATAATTAACAAAAATTAAAAAATTCACGGAAATTATAATAATTATTTATTATTATGGTATAAAAATAAAAAATCAAATTTTTATTAACTAAGTGTTAAATTAATATATTTAGAAAATACATATGTTAAGTATCAATACATTTTTTCATATAACATAATCTAATTAAATTAAATTTTAGATAATTTATTTTTTAAATTTTATTTAATGTAATAAATAATTGAATATATATATTAATTATATTTTAGTGGGAGAATTAAACTAAAAATATTAAAATAATTAATTATATGTTAATAAATTTTAAATTTATCAAATTGTTTTTAGTGAAAATTAAAAAAAATCAAAGAATTTATTATCATTATAATAATAATATATATTTACAAAATTAAAAGAAAAAATTTAAAATCTCATAATAATAAATGGTATTTACAAAATTAAAAAAAATTTAAAAATTTAATATATATATATATTTAATTAATTAATCTTTTTAATATATTAAAAAATTTATTTAATATTATTAAAACTTAATCAATATGTATTATATATTTTCAAAACTAAGTTGTTATAAAGTTATTTCCATCTAAATGCATTTTTTAAATAGATAATAATTATATATCATAATAATAAATGGTATTTTTGAGTATATATATATATTTAAAATCAAATATATACGTACCATTAAAAGTTTATAATATAAAATTAAATATAAATAATAAATAATAATAAAATATAATTCAATATAAATTGTTTTAGTTTAATATTTTTTAATTTTAATTTTAATTTTATTTTATTTCGAGTTAACAGATCACTTTTTTCCGAGTTAGACTCAAAATTGACCTAAATTTTAATTTGATTTGTGAATTGCGATTATTATTAGGAGTTCGCTTAGGTTACGAGACAAATTGCAAGTCGGTTCAATCCATTCCCCAAACACTATAGATGAGATATCCATTTCTTTCCCTGACCGGCTAACCCTCGATCTTCTTCGACCAAGACCTTAAACCTCACTCTCACTCTCACTCTCACTCATTCTAGAACTTTGCTTAGTGGCTTTCTTATACTCTGTCTAAAAACCCTAACCATGGATCCCGAGATAGCAAAAATCCAAGAAGAGAGAAAACGGATGGAGAAGGAGATGGCATCTCTGACCTCCCTAACTTTCGATAAGGATCTTTATGGTGGCACCGACAAGAACTCTTATGTCTCCTCTATTGCCGCTACCGACGATGACGAGAACCTTGACGCCATGGACAACGAGGTTGCTCGCAAATTGGCTTCCTATACTGCCCCTAAGTCTTTGATGAAGGAAGTTCCCAGAGGCGGTGGTGATCAGGATGACGATTTCGGTATCAATAAGCAGCAGAGGATTATCGATCGCGAGGATGACTATCGCAGGCGAAGGTTGAATCGGGTCATTTCTCCGGATCGAAACGATCCATTTGCTTCAGGGGAGAAGACGCCAGACCCATCGGTGAGGACTTACGCCGATGTGATGAGAGAGGAGGCTTTGAGGAGGGAGAAGGAGGAGACTCTGAGGCTGATTGCGAAGAAGAAAGAGGTCAGGAAAATTATAAGCAAATTATAAATACTTGTTGTTTTAATTTTTGTATGATCTCTAAATTTATATGAAGTTGTTGTTATGCATAATAGTCTGCATATCTATTCAAAATACCTAACTTAAGAGATAACTTGGAATTTGATAAAAACCAACTTTATATTCTTTTAATCAAACATCCCGTACATGAATTTGTTCATTCAAGAGATCTTATCCTTGTGTTATGGCTTGTCTGATTTGTTAGGAGGAAGAGGCTGCTGGGAAGGTTTCGGAGACTGAGAAGGGTGATAATGGTGTGGCGATGCAGCCACAGAAGAGGAGAAATAGGTGGGACAAAGCTCAGGATGACGACGGTGCTGGTGCGGCTGTAGCGAAGAAGGCAAAAAGTTCTGATTGGGATATGCCGGATACGACTCCAGGTCGATGGGATGCGACACCGGGGAGAGTTGCAGATGCTACTCCATCTATGGGAAGGAGGAATAGATGGGATGAGACTCCCACACCAGGACGGTTAGTGGATTCAGAAGCCACTCCAGCTGGTGCTGTTACTCCAGGGGCGACTCCAGCCGGGATGGCTTGGGATGCTACACCCAAACTCAGTGGGATGGCAACACCAACTCCAAAAAAGCAACGTTCTCGGTGGGACGAGACTCCGGCAACAATGGGCAGTGCGACTCCTATGGCTGGAGCTACTCCTGCTGCTGCTTATACACCTGGTGTGACTCCTGTTGGAGGTGTTGATATGGCTACTCCAACACCAGGTGCTATTAATCTTCGTGGAGCTATTACACCTGAGCAGTATAACTTAATGAGGTGGGAAAGAGATATTGAGGAGAGGAATCGTCCCTTGACTGATGAAGAGCTTGATGCTATGTTTCCACAAGAAGGGTATAAGATTTTGGAGCCACCATCTTCATATGTTCCAATCAGAACACCAGCAAGAAAGCTTCTTGCCACTCCAACTCCGCTGGGAACCCCTCTGTATTCCATTCCCGAAGAGAATCGTGGGCAGCAGTTTGATGTTCCTAAGGAAGCACCTGGTGGATTGCCGTTTATGAAGCCAGAGGATTATCAGTACTTCGGGGCATTGCTGAATGAGGAAAATGAGGAGGATATGTCTCCTGAAGAACAAAAGGAACGTAAGATTATGAAGCTTTTGCTGAAGGTTAAGAATGGAACCCCTCCACAAAGGAAGACGGCATTAAGGCAACTCACTGATAAAGCTCGGGAATTCGGTGCTGGCCCGTTGTTCAATCGTATTTTGCCGTTGCTTATGCAACCGACTCTTGAGGATCAAGAGAGGCATCTTTTGGTTAAGGTGATTGATAGAGTGCTCTATAAGTTGGATGAGTTGGTGCGTCCTTATGTGCACAAAATCCTTGTTGTTATCGAACCCTTATTGATTGATGAAGATTACTATGCTAGAGTGGAAGGTAGAGAGATAATATCTAATCTTAGTAAAGCAGCTGGGTTGGCTACTATGATTGCTGCAATGCGTCCAGATATTGATAACATTGACGAGTATGTTAGGAATACTACTGCTAGAGCTTTTAGTGTAGTTGCTTCTGCTCTTGGTATCCCTGCCCTATTGCCTTTCTTGAAAGCTGTTTGTCAGAGTAAGAAATCTTGGCAAGCACGGCACACCGGAATCAAAATTGTTCAACAAATTTCCATTTTGATTGGGTGCGCTGTTCTTCCCCACTTGAGGTCTCTAGTGGAAATTATAGAACATGGTTTGAATGATGAGAACCAGAAGGTTAGGACAATTACTGCTCTGTCTCTTGCTGCACTTGCAGAGGCTTCTGCTCCTTATGGTATAGAGAGCTTTGATTCAGTATTGAAACCACTGTGGAAGGGTATCAGGTCGCACCGTGGTAAGGTCTTGGCTGCTTTTCTCAAGGCCATTGGTTTTATCATTCCTCTTATGGATGCAATATATGCAAGTTACTATACAAAGGAAGTGATGGTTATATTGATTCGAGAATTCCAATCTCCTGATGAAGAAATGAAGAAAATTGTGCTGAAAGTGGTGAAACAGTGTGTTAGTACAGAGGGTGTAGAAGCTGATTTTATTAGAAGTGATATTCTACCTGAGTTCTTCAAGAACTTTTGGGTCAGAAGGATGGCATTAGAGAGGAGGAACTATAAGCAATTAGTGGAGACAACCGTGGAGATGGCAAACAAAGTGGGTGTCGCTGATATAGTTGGACGAGTTGTTGAGGATTTGAAAGATGAGAGCGAGCCTTATAGGCGGATGGTTATGGAAACTATAGAAAAGGTGGTTACAAACTTAGGTGCATCTGATATTGATGCTAGACTAGAGGAGCTTCTGATTGATGGAATTCTATATGCTTTCCAAGAACAGACCAGTGATGATGCCAATGTTATGCTCAATGGGTTTGGTGCAGTTGTAAATTCCCTAGGGCAGAGAGTTAAACCCTACCTTCCTCAGATTTGTGGTACTATCAAATGGCGCTTGAATAACAAGAGTGCTAAAGTGAGGCAACAAGCAGCAGACCTTATTTCAAGGGTTGCTGTTGTTATGAAGCAGTGCCATGAGGAACAATTGATGGGTCATCTTGGTGTTGTGCTGTATGAATATCTGGGAGAAGAATATCCAGAAGTTTTGGGATCAATCTTGGGTGCGCTCAAGGCAATTGTTAATGTTATTGGTATGACAAAGATGACACCACCTATAAAGGATTTGCTTCCCAGATTGACTCCAATTTTGAAAAATAGGCATGAAAAAGTCCAGGAGAACTGTATTGATCTTGTTGGTCGTATTGCTGATCGTGGTGCGGAGTTTGTTCCAGCCAGAGAGTGGATGAGGATCTGCTTTGAACTTCTTGAGATGCTTAAGGCTCATAAGAAGGGTATTCGTCGAGCTACTGTTAACACATTTGGTTACATTGCTAAAGCCATTGGACCACAAGATGTCCTGGCAACTCTCCTGAACAATCTGAAGGTGCAGGAGAGGCAGAACCGTGTTTGTACAACTGTAGCAATTGCTATAGTAGCTGAAACCTGTTCTCCTTTTACCGTTCTGCCAGCTCTTATGAACGAATATCGTGTGCCAGAGCTTAATGTGCAGAATGGAGTTTTGAAGTCTCTCTCTTTTCTGTTCGAGTACATTGGAGAAATGGGAAAAGACTACATATATGCGGTAACTCCATTGCTCGAGGATGCCCTCATGGATAGAGATTTGGTTCACAGACAAACTGCCGCTTCTGCTGTTAAGCACATGGCCTTAGGGGTGGCTGGATTGGGTTGTGAGGATGCATTAATCCACTTGTTGAACTATGTCTGGCCAAACATATTTGAGACTTCCCCGCATGTCATTAATGCTGTCACGGAAGCCATTGAAGGGATGAGGGTGGCTTTAGGTGCTGCTGTTATTCTGAATTACTGTCTACAGGGGCTGTTTCATCCTGCTCGGAAAGTGAGGGAAGTTTACTGGAAGATTTATAATTCACTATATATCGGTGCCCAAGATGCGCTCGTGGCAGCATATCCCATATTGGAAGATGAGCATAGCAATATATATAGTCGGCCTGAACTGCACATGTTTGTGTAGAATGTCGTTTTTTGAAGCCAGTGGTAGTGCTAAAATCTTACTTGAAACAATTATATGTAGAGTATTAGTGATGTTACCACTCTGTTTTTCACTGATTAATAACTCTTGTTTCCCTCTCTTTTTTTTTAATCCCCGTGAAGTTATGATTTTGAATTTTCGTTTTTCACCATATTATTGTGTCTGCAAACATGGTTCCTTGGCACTAAATTGAATTGGTACCAATTTGCTGCATTGTGATTTGGACCATACTCACTAATGTGAAAGCTACTTACAAATAATTTTATGTCATTCATGTTCTATCAAAACCAGATTCACTTAATCTACATGCCCATTCGGAAGTAGCTTTCGTTCTGGTTGGTTTGATATTGCTTAAAGTAAATTTTAAGTGTGTTTGGTAATCTTCATGAGAAGTTTTAAAATTTTAAAAAACATTATCCGTGCCTTTCGAAAAGGGAAGTAGTAGGTAGCTTAAGACACATGCTTCTATCCTAAGCTTATTACTAGTGTTATTTTAAACCACTTTTAGAAATTTTAAGTCAAACATTTTAATGCTTTTCAATCACTTTTAATCAAATCACTTCATTTCAATCTACTTCTCTTAAAACCGTTTTTAAAAAAAGCACATCTAAATAAGCCCTACATTTCAAATCACTTCACTTAAATGTATAAGCACAACCAAAAGGATCATTTTATTATTGGTTTCTAAAAAAAATGCTTTCAAAATTTTGAGGAAACTTAATAGGAAATAACTTTAATGCATGTTTGCTTCTTAAAACAATTGCTAAAGTGCAGTGGAGCAGAATCCTTACCTCCGAAGCTGTATGACAGTACGAGACACTAACAGGGATGCAAACAGATCGTATTGAAGACAAAATGAGATGAATTGTCAGATGAATGAACTCAATTTCCTGGTCTTCTGGTTTTTCAGATACAACAAAACTTGAAAAAATGAACTTGAAAGTTTCGTCATTATAAAGCATGATTAACAAGTCAATGAAAGTTCATGCTGTCACTAAATCACTTTAGAATGCATGCCCTTCGTAATGTTTATGTCCAAAAAGTTTCATTATCAACCTCTAATATTGATCTTTCAGATATATATATATCGTTTTCATGTGTCAAAAGAGCACCAAATACGAATTCTGCAACCTACCTACCATACTAAGAACAAATCAATGTTTTATTTTCTCATTCTAACGTCATTTAGATGCTTGACAAACAAGTCATTCCAAGTAACTATCAATGCATACAATCCTCACACTTCTTTCCTCCAGTCGTAGATGGATGGGCATCTGCTCTGTATTCACTCATGTGAGTTATGTTCAGAATATGAAACCCAGACCCTTGAAGAGCCTCGTTCAGGTGCTGATTCACCAATCATGCCTCCACATTTGTTCCATTGTGTTTCAATGAAAAGAGTTCTTCGACCTGTAAAGAAGACAACCAAGCTTTGAACATTCATCAAATTGAACTTCACAAGTTCCCGTTACAAAATGCAGCATTAAAAGAGGTTAATCGTACCACTGATGAATTTCAATAATGATTCTGACTCATCTGCAGCTGGGACAAAGGCTTCAAATGATAACAAGATCCACCTTAGTTCCAGCCACCTCCCACAAAATGTCAAGGAAATTGGGTACGAAGAATTTGATCCCACCAGGTCACATTTTCTTCTCAACATACAATGCCTGCAACAATGACATGTTATGTAATAAAATTTAACATAGATGAAGGAAAGAACCTACTAACTCGGAGTAATATACCCCTCCCCGGGCACCCTGACCCTTTTTACCTCTCCCGATGAAGATAAGGATGCAAACCAGAGAATCAGCTTATTCCAGCATTTCAATAGTCAAAAAGTCCTCTTAATTTGGGAACGCTCACTATCCTCACTCTCTTCCTCACCTTAAGAACCAAAAGCCTAAATACGTAAACTAAAATTGTGTGGCTACCTTAACTATAAGGATTGAAAATAAATTCAAAGAAAGATAGCACACAGATCAGATATTCAGGTTCTTACAGTGCTCTTTAAAAATTTCTTGCAAAACTTTATATTATCATATATCTGTACTTACAACTAGTCTAGAGTAAGCAATAGATGGTCTGAACCATCATGTCAACATTGTCCTAGACCAACCATGCTATCGTTGTCCTAAATCCAAAACACCAACAAATAATTTGTCACCAGAAATAATGAGGAGCATGCCATATCATACCATGTTCTTTAGGACCGAATGAAGGCCCTGATCAGAAGATACTGTTGGAATCACAGGCTGACCCTTTTCGAAGAAAAGCATAGGTTATTTAACAGGATCAAATTTTGAAGGAGCCCGCCACCTATAGATGAGAACAAAAAGAACCAATAAACAGTTGGCATCACCTTTTCCATTTTGCAAATCACACATAAATACACTTCATACCCAAATTCAAGCCTCTTGTATAATACAGCGAGCATAAAAACAGATGCCAGTCAATCTACACAAAAATAAGCAGCTTAAAAAAAACCTGTTTAATGAGAAAAAGAAGATAGAGAGAAAGAGTGTGTGCACGCGTGTGCACGACAGTGCACAGAACGAACCAACTAGCTTTTCCACTTGAGTAACTAAGAACTACCTAGGCACTTCAGTTAATCAAAAACCGTTTACAATGTTTGAAGAGACATATGTAAGTACCAGTGTCCTGTGTTTAAAATTAAAATGACATGATAGCTTGGAGCATCTGACCATGTGCCTTCTGGAACGTCAATATCTACTCTATAACACTCTTTATACCCAAAAGATTCCAGAGCACTACCATTGACATTACTTGACCATCTGCATCATAAAGGAGCACACCAGTTATGACATACATGTAAAAATTTGATGTACTATGCAAAGTACCGCATTAATAGTGGAACAACAAATTTAAAAGAAAAATCACACCCCCAATAATATGCAATTTATAAATACACGACAACATTTCAATTGAGAAGCAGTAAAAACCAAAACTACTTAATTTTATATTCTACGATCAGCTAACCACCATCTACCAAAGATTTGCTGAAACCTTTTTGACTTTGCCATGATTCAGTGATTAGTCATTGAGTCATTTCATAGGACATACACTTTAAGATTTTGGAGACTTCTACTCTTATATTACTCAAGCACAACCTATACATGCTATCCAGCGTCCTCATAGCCAACTCAGTTGAACATTCCATGTGGGAAAAAATGTACTATAATACCTTGCTGTGGATAATCAAAGTGAGGATAATACATAAAGTCACTCCAGATCCATTCCAAGATAAGAAAACCAAAATATTATCAACCTTGAACGGTTCCTCATAAAATCACTCCAAGAGATCCCAATATTTTTCTTCTGCGTATTATTATTATCAAGCTATTAGGTAGGTGATCTTCCAGCTAGAAAGCCACATTATAAATCCATTCCCAAATCAATATCACAAAGATGAATAAAACACAACTTACAATCCACAAAGCAAAAGGCTAAATAACAGCCGTTCTAATCGCTGCTCAACCACAAGTCAAAATACCAAAGCAAACATGAATCAGCTTACCTACCATATCGCGCCAAAAGATTTGTTCTGTGATATGCAATGGTAAGATTATACTGAAGAAACGTAAACCCACGATTAGCTCGCACTGGCCTCCACCTGTTCACCTCACTCGAGACGCTTCTTAGAGAACAGAACAGTGACACAAACATATTCCTATTCAATGAATCACCAACAATCCCTGCACTGTACAAAATTCAAAAACCCCGACATTCAACTCCCCAAAAGTTAAATAAAAAGATGAGTTCTCGAATGTTCTATACTAAAGTTTACTAAGCATTTCAAAAACAAGCATTTACACACTAGCAAATTAACATAGAAAAATTCGAGGCCCACTTCAAGCAAAGTATAAAACCCACATTCTTAAAAATGTTTATAACAATGAATTCTAAGCATTTCTATCAAGTGATTACACAGAGAGAAAAGAAAATGAAAATATCATAAAATCAACAGATGCGTCTGTAATTACAAATACTGGTATCTTTGAAATTCTGAAGGAAGCTAGTGAGGTCGAACGGTGGGAGATCACAATGTCTAGGCTGCCAACGCCAATTGAGAAGATCGCGAGCGTTGGATTTGTTGTTGGAGATGCAATTCCAGCCCTTGAATATCTCTTGGCAGGTGTAATCGCAACTCGCATATATGGAATTCGGGTCATAGATCCACAACATCTTAAAATTCAGTGTTACACATAATAAAAACATATATAATAATTAATATTAATTGAGTAATTTCAATTTATAATAAATCAAAAAAATTAAAAATATTTATATATAACAAAAAAAAAATCGAATCTCTTTTTATTATGGTATAAAGAAAAAAAAACTTTGAAAATAAATTTAAACATCTTATATATTATAGTAGTTTCATTTCACTCAAAAATTATTAAAATCAATCTAGTATAAATGGATAAGAATATCACACTTACATTCTTCTATTTTATTTAACGAAAAATAATCAAATAAATTATGATTTTTTTTGAAAAATATTGATGATTTTTTTTTTTAAATATTGACCAATTAACCCAACCTAGGGCTATACAGCCCACCAAAAACAAACCATTATTAATTCTAACTCGTCATTAAACCGAACCTTGTGGTCAACATTTACTAGTTTTTTAATCAAATTTAGTATTTAGTATTCTTATTTTATTCAATTAACCGACAATAAACATAATAAAATACTTAACTGGCATAAAAATTAATAAATTGCAAAGAATAAAAGTTAAAATATCGGGATTATCATTAGCTAGTTATTACTATTATATGTCATATTGGTTGAAATAAAAAAATTAGGGTTGGTTTGGATGCATTCTTTTATAAGTTTGAAATAAATTGCTTCGTAGAGAAGCAAAACATTAAAATATTTGATATAAAATTGTTAAAAATAGTTTAGTAGTTAATTTAAGAGATGAACATAAATCCTAAAAAAAATTCTTAAAATTATTTATTCTTTTTTTTTAAATACAAATAATATTTTTCAAAATTTTAAAACTTCTCATAAATTTACTAAATATTCTTGATAGCGCTTTTAAGCTATTTAAAACAACTTTCAATGAAAAGTAGAAGTGGTTCGAAACTAAGCTTGAGAGAATGATTCACTTGAATATCAAATCGAAGTTGAAGTGGTTTGGAACTTCTATCAAATTGCTCAAAATCGCATACAAGTCACCGTTGTATATCCCATGCATTGCAACAATAATGTATTTCACTTCTCTGAAGACAAATTGCTATTAAACCGGTCACCAGCGCAGAAATTCACATTACACGAATTAATAAATGGAAAACTCTTATCTCTTAGCAAGAACAAAAAAAGAAGGAAAAATCTATATCCATCACACAATCACAAATTATAGGGCACTTTATAGTTAGTAAATACAGTCAAGACACTAACATGTTGCTAATATGCGGTGCTTGAGACTCTCCGATAAAGGCAACACAAGTTGATATAAGCCAGTGGCATTGTGGAATCATGGTTAAAGATTCTTCACTTTTACATCAAGGTTGATATTCTTCCATTTGATTAAAGGATGTGGTGAGAATAAATTCCTCAGTCGACTTTCTAGACTTAAATTCAATTGGGAGGCCAAAATATAGCGTGAAGATATATCCTTTAATTAAACTCGTCACTAAAACTTGATTATTTTTGTATGACAATTTTAAAAAAAAGTAAAAAAAAAGCAAGAGTGAGTATGGAAATACTACAAATCTATGAAGAATACAATGCAAAGGAAGTAAATTCATGAGAAAATTACTTCCCCGGTAAATAAAATGCCAAGAACATATATTGTCAGCTACTGGAGCAGAGAATGAAGTTCTTTGATTCACATAGCATTTAAAATGGCCCTTTGGGCGCCTAAAGTGATTATGGGCTTATAACACAGCATTTACCTAGAAGCTGGAGGATCGATGGTGTACTTGCTCAGGTTCTCAGTGATAAGACTTGAGATGAAAAATTTGGCAGGCCGGTTTATAGGACCTCTTGGTTGAAGTCTGTACAAACTTCTTTGCAGCTGCTTCATTTTCTTCTAAGCTAGTCTGAATGAAATACCTTATCCACCAAGATGAGCTTCGCAATTTGGCCTGTATAAGAGCAACATATTGTATTTTAATTCCTCCAAAAATAAACTTTGAAAATCATCACATATTTACTAGAAGAAACCATGGAGAGCTAAATGAGAACAACTGCGTCCATCACTAAAACATATAAAATATATGCACTATAAATTAAGATTACACTTGGGCCAAGTAAAATAAAGTCAAGTTCTGTGACATGAATGCACATAATCAGTTGGTTAATTCCTAAATTTGATATTTTAACTGAGAAGACTTATAATGTTAATAATGTTGAACAAATTTAGATGATGTATGAGAAAGAAAAAACTGATGAAGTGATGACCAATGTTCACCTTGACATCCAAACCACGCCTCTGCATCAATTTTCTACAATGACTAGAGAATTATGGTAATATTATATAAAATGGATCACTTACAGGACGGCCGAATTTGGATAATTCTGCAACTTTTGCTCTTTGCTGACCAGGATTACCTACAAACAGGAAGACAATACCTCAATTTAGAAATGAGCTACTTCAGCTACGATCAATATAATGAGAATATAGAATGACCATTTAATTGATTTGTTATTTTTATTCTGCAAACTAGATTGACTCCTGCTACTAAACTTACATTGGGATATGATTTGACTAGCTGTATACTATTGTGAAACCACCTCTAGTTTTTATGCTATGGACAAGTAAAACTTATGTCTTGGTAAAAGTTTACTTGACCCAAGCATCCGAACTCCCAAAAAATTATATTTAAATTAGGGAGTGAGATAATAAAGGTTTCTTAAATTAGGTCATTTGTGTCATTTCGTTCCTTAGATTATAAGTAGTGTCATTTAGTTATTTAACATTAGAAAAATAGATCAATTAAGGACAAAATATATATTTTAATATTTTTTATAGACCAAATAACACAAATAACCTAATCTAAAGAATCTTTATGACACTTTTCTCTTTAAAATAAGAAAGAAATTTTTCATTGCATCATATTCAAAACATTCAAAAGAAGCTACATAACATCAAGCTCATAAAACCATGCCAACAAAGTTCTTGAGTGAGTTTTCGCCTCCTTTGAATTTCTAAGTGCGGATTGAGATACAACATCCACTGTCATCATCTAAGTGGCCACGTATCAGCTTGATTGAGCAAGTCTTCCAGACGAGACTGCATGCATGATTTACTTTCTAGCTCAAGACTATTTCATTAGCAGGAACTTCAGAATAAAATATTATTACAGAGAGATTTACCAGCAAATATAACAACACCATCCGAAGAAACCCTAGCCAATTCTGGAAGAGTTTTGTTAAGGTATCTTGGGGACAGGTAATCCAGTGCATCTGAAACTATTACAAGAGAAAATGAATTTTCCCTGTATGGCAATGGAAACTTTATATCCGCAACTCGGACAATGCCTTTCCGAATGAGGCTCCTGCAATTTGTTCCAGCATCATCTAAGTCATAAGGTTCTACACCCCATGCTTCAGTATCGTCCTCTTTTAATAATTTGGATACGACAGAACATGTGTCAGGGCCCACATGCAACACTTTGTGCATGCTGACACCATACGCTTTATTCAGAACAGGTAAGGCTCTTAGAGCTTCAAATGTGCATGAGCTACCACCTGCACATACAAACTAGAGGTGTTGGTTATGGAAAATTCTAAATAGCAAAAAGTTGTTCTCAATTGGACAATAATATGACATATCATAAAACATGGCTTAGAACATTAAAACCGAATAATCTGATTGCTCAAATTGTTCAGATCATATCGTTAATGGATCATCTAAAAGTCTTCCGAGTCACGTGCCTATATATACCACACATTATGCTCCCTTTCCTCACCAAAGTTGCAGTGTTATTTCCCATATGATCAAGAGAAATAATATGATACCTTACCTTCAGCTTTACTTACAGCCTCTCTGATGCTCAATCGACCTGTTGGCAAAGACCCAATAATTAGAAACTCAACAATGCATTAGGTGAATATACATTTTGGCTGACAGTCATCCTGTCTAACCTCATTTTACTAGTCTAAGGTAGCTAGAATCTCAAGCAAACAAATTAACTGAACCTCCCTCCCTTGATCTTCCACAAGAAATGGAATTTCAAGCATTAAAAAAAAAAGTGTCCAATTTCCTCTGAAATGCAACAAAACTTAGTTATTGGTTTCTACAGGGCAGAAAACTCCAATCAAATAAAGCTTTTCAACGACCTTGTACCCATCGGTAGTTGTAATCGATAAACAGAGACAAACCTGAACCACTGTATGAATAGCCAATAAGAAGAATTGCACCCTGAAATTTCCAAATATAGAACAAACTAATCACTGGTTTTCATATTAAAACTAAGTCCACTAAAGTAACTGTATTTTCAAAATAGTGCAACTAAAGGGAATTGCTAAAGAGTTACAAAGGCATGCTTACTAAACCATAATTACCAATGGAAAAAAGGTTAATGAATTATTTCACGTTATGATGGTAAAAGATGATGGATAAAATACATAAATGAGAAGAAAAAGGTCAGTTCAAAGGAACTTAGAATTACCACGATGACAAGTCCAATGGATAGCAAAGGTGATGAGCGTGTTTTAGATTGCACAGAACCCGCAAATGGGATGCTTCCACCATCACCAATGCGTCGCACAGGATTTACTGGCCTCCTTGACATGATTATGTACAGTAGTATTGAGCCTGAATCAACTAGCCTAATTAGATTAAATATTTAGAAGTGGTTCTCCATTGCACAACTGTTTGTGCTTCAGTCTTTTAGAGTATTTGTGATATCTTTTATTCCCTAATCTCATTGTCTCTTACTGTCCAAATTAATTGGGAAAAGAATTCGTGACATACTTCATCATAAAAAGACAGTCTGATTTCATGACATGTCACATCACTTCTGGAACATAAAAAGGTAACTATCACTGCTAGAAGAAAGCTCGTGCACATGCTTCAAAACAAAGTTGTGATATTTTAGGGAAGAATTAAGTGTGCTATTGCATTTATTAAAGGCTTTCCTTGTAGAGAAACATTACATGTCATGTAGATGCAGTTCAACAGAAACATTTTCAAATATGCAAATCCAAATCAACCATACCAATATGAGCCTCTAGTGTGTAATTATGTCCTTTAATTCTAAATATATGTAATGAATTCTCTTCAGCAGCCCTCTGCTCTGTTCTATGAGAAAGAATCTTATCAATAACCATATAACAGAAGAGATAAGGGAAACATCTTTGAGCAGAGTGCAATTATCCTGTGAAATCTTAGCTAAAAGCAGTCATTTTAATACTGTGTCATTCTATTAGATTAACATTCACAACCACTGAAGCTTCTTGAATAAAACTACCTACCGAAATTACCCACTATCTATACACGGAGACAACAATAGATGTATTTTACATGGGATGTAACTTAAAGTTTTCCTTAGATACTTCATAAATCATAGCTAAAGGAGCTTCTTGATACAAACTTTATTTAGAATGTTTCTTTTAAATGACAAGTAAACAAAAATAATAAGGTGCTTCGTTTTCCTTCCTCTAACATTTCTTGCTAAATATTTTCACACATATTCCCATGGCATATTAGGAGGAGGAAATGAAGCCTAGACAGGTCAGTTACCCTGTGAAAGGGTAGCTGATTTTCCTTTAATTTTTGATTAACTTATCAATATTACAAACGTACAACTACGTTCTATATTGCTCATAACTTTTTCATGAGAAACAAAAATGAATTAATTGCTTTTCCCCAAAGAAACAAGATTAAGATTGTTATTTTGAATAATTCCTTGTACCAACTCTTTGAACTACAGCGGAATGAAGTTTACAGAAAGAAACTGGTTAAAATCATCATTATTCTACCGTTAAAACCATACAGGTATATATAACTTACTCAGACACTAACCAGTAATTAATTCATCGTATTTTTTAGAAAAGAAAAGAATATGATGTGCGCGAGGCTAACTGCTAAACATGAAATGCAATAATTGAGCGTCATAACTGAAGGATTATGACATCTGGTTAAACAAGCGGTAAAGCATTCTAATTTCTACAATCACATGCCAGCCATTGCAACCATTTTTCATTAAATTAACTAAAACATTTCTCATTCTGCTGAAATATGATCAATAAAAAGTAACCAACCCATCAAATATCATACTAAGCATGAGAAATTAACAAAATAACATTGCCCAATAAAAAACCACACAAATGCCAAAACACGAATTTCTAGATCAATAACCTTGCAACAAATCCAACCCATTCAACAGAACCTGAAAAAATTTAGAAACCGAACCATACTTCCAGAAAAGAATATAAAAAAGAAAATCAATTGGTCTCTAGCCGAAACACATTGCCGATTCATAAAAGATGAGGAAAAAAATAGCGGAAATGAAGTAAGAAAGCTGATCGAAAATGGAAGTAGAAGAGAATTACCGAAGAAGGAAAGAAGGCGAATAAGGTTGATTCGGAGATCTTGGAGCTTTGATTCAGATCTGCGCTACTCTTTACTATGAGCTTATACTGTAAATAGAATAAATGAAGAGCAAATTTGAGAATTGATTGATAAAGTCCGATGTTTATTATTATTATATTATTTTCAATGTGAGTGTAATTAATTATTCTTTCTTTTTATAAGAGGTGTAATGGTGGCTCGAGTACGAGTTGGTAACAGAAGCATCACGACTACATTGGTAACGAGACTGCTCTTTAGAACGGTTTTTATTCATGTTAATTGGCTGAAATATTTTATTTTAATTTAAATATTAACATATCTTTTAATTATTTTAAATAATATTTTTTTATTAAAATATGTCACGCATATTTTATCTGCCAAATTTTATAAAGAAATTGGGGGAGTCATGTGATATACTTTAAAAAATATATTATTTCAAATAATTAAAAAGAGTATTAATATTTAAATTAAAATATTAAAATAAATTTTTTTAACAACTTACAAAATAAAAAATATATCAAATCATTGAGAGGAGTATCTCTAGGACACCAAAACCCATTAAAACCATCCATCATATTTTAAATAACTATGAATTTGCTATGTTAATTGAGATTTGAAGAGTATTAAATGTTTTTAGGTGTCTGGATAAATGCATGTTTTTGATTGAGAGCTGCGTAGCAAAACCATCTTTTGTTACTAGTAAAACAAGGTGATTTAAATAATAATAATAATAAAACATTTTTATTGGACTAAAGTATGAGAAACATAAATAAAATAAAAAGGTTAAAAATGTATTATTAATTTTTAAATTTTAATTAAATTTATATATAAATATCTAAATTTTTAAAAAAGTATGATTTATTCTTCAAATTTGTAAAACTTTATGCATAAGTTTTAAAATTTTTAAACCATATATTTATTTTATAAATTTTTAAAACATTTTACATAAATCATAAATTATATATATGTATCAAATTAAGACTTATGTGTGAAATTTTAAATGTTTTGATATTAAATTATAAAATTTAAAAATTTATGAATATACGTGTAAATTTCTAAAAATTTAGAAACAATTATATAATTTAAAATTTTAAAAATCTAGATTTAAATTTAATTAAATTATTATTATATAAAAACTTGTAATAATAAGTTTATAATAGAGTTCAAAATTAATATATGTGTTATTTATAATTAGAAATAAATTAAATATAAATAAAAAATTGATAATTAAAAATCATATTTTGAAAAATATGTTCACGTATTAATAATATTTATTTATTAGTCATTAAATTTTAAACATTAAATCTTTATAATTATTTTAATTTTTTTAATAAATATATATTACTTTTATCATTTTTATCGTTAAGTATAAATCATCCCTACATTTTAATCTTTTATCCTTGTATAATAGCTACAAATATCGGGCCTTTCCGTAAGACTTTATGATTGACGAAATAATTTAATTTTATAATTCATAAACTTTTGTCTTCTAACCAAATTTACTACAGTAGAAAATGCCTTCTAATTAAAGTAATAAAATACAATAGGGTGGGAGCGCGAATTAAAAAAGAACTGCATATCTTTATTTATCATATGTATGATCATTATCGATCAAAAAAAATTTCAAGTTTTTTTAAATATTTTTATTAAATTCATATAATTATTTTCCAGTAAAAATATAAATTTAATTTTTATATTTACTTTTCCTCCTCTTGATATGATTTGAATGTTTATTTTATTTTCATTAATATTTATTAATATTAAATATAAAACAAACATGTAATTTGTTTCTATTTATTTATATAAAAAAATTTAATTTCTATTAAGTTATCAAACATGATAAAACTTAAATAAGTTAGGATATGAACATAATTTCATATATAGAATTATTTGTAATTTTTTTTGCTTCTTGTAAAATGTTAATATTTATCACCATTTTATAATAAATTTTATTCTATATTATTACTTATAAAATTTTCTATTATGTTTTTTTATTTTTATTTTTAATTGATAATCTATTTTATAAAATTTAATATATTTATTTTAAAATTAAATGAATGTAATCTAAATATGATTTTATATTTTACTTCTTATATAATTGAAATAAAAAATAAAAAATATTATCATATAAGAAAATAAAAATTCAATCACAATTATATATATCGAAGTCACTAACTTTTTTTATAGAAAGGTTTTGCACTTATAAGACTAATTTTTTAATTAAAATTCATTTTTTACATAAAACAAAAAGTAAATTTATTTTTTGTATATACTTTTATACACACTGCATGCATTATCTGTGAAGCTTACTTTTTAAATAAATAATTATTTGAATAAAAACATATTCACGTCTATAGATCTGAACTTAACATACTCAAACAACATAAAAACAAACGTTAGTAAGTTTAAAAAAATTAAATTTTTAAAAATCAATTTATATATAATAATAATAATATCAAAATTATTAAATTTATAATATAAATTTTTAAATAAAATAAATATAATAACCTATATATATATAATTAAATTACACTTAAATTTTTTTTTATAATATTTTTTTACGTATTATTATTTAAGTCAATAAATTTTTTATTTTATAGATTAGTGGTTTAAATTTTATATTTTTTTAAATAATTCAATATTTATATGCATTTGATATTTTATAAATATATATATAATTAAAAAAATTATATTACGATAAACTCTATAATGTTATTTTTTCTTAGACAATTTATAATGTTGTTTTAAAATTTATATTTATATTATTTTTATTAAATAATTATCTAAAAATAAAGTATATAAATTATCTTATAATTTCATTTTGTTATTTGTTAGCTAACAATATATATAATTAAAATATTTTATTTTATTTATAAATATTAAATAATATAATAATTTTAAAATTTTGTATATTATATTATATATATATATATATAACAATCTTATTATCCTATAAAATATAACTCTAAACTAAGATATAATGTCTACGCACTTTAATTTATTTATGCCTTGTAATTGAAATCTCAATATGATTCGAATATTAAGACTTTAAATTTTATTTAAAATAAAAACTAAAAATGACAATTAATGTCAGACGCTTCTTATGAACTTTTTTTTATAAAGCAATTCCATCTTTGGAATTAAAGAATAATACATATTTCGTTATCCATTTCTTATCGATTGTCACAATCCACCGTAGCTTACCTTTAGAGCAAGCTGACAGGTAAAAGTGCCAATACGATAGGCATGCTAGAACATCAATATCGTTGACAGAGTTATCCATTCCTCCAATGATTAGGTCGAGTCGGCAATGTACGTAATTACTCAAAAATAAAGTTATGTTTTAAAAATAATTTATGCTATTATTATATTTAATTTAATTATTAATTTAAAAAATTTCAACAAATTTTTATTTTTTCAAATATTTATATAATTATTTATATTTAACTAAACTATATATTTATATATTTATATAATTATTTATTATTATTTTTATTTAAAAATATTTTTAATTTTTTAATATTTATTTTTTATTTTAATTTTACTGTTTATATAAACATTATAATAATAAAATTATTTCGATTTTATGATAATTTACGGTCTAAAATTCATGAATTTCATTCTTATTTAATAATAAATTATAATCGATTTTACTTTGATAGCAAATAAAGTAATTTAAATAGTAAATTTATAAATTTTCTTTGGAGGATAATTAACTATGATAAAAAAAATACAAAGCATTGTAATTATTTTCCTAATTAAATACATATATATATTTTTAATAAAAACATTTTATTTATAATATTTACACAATTTTAACATATTTGTTCAAAAATTATCCTATCAAAGATAAATTAATCTTGAATGTAAGTTCTAAAATTTTAAAAAATAACGTAATTGAATGATTACAAATTTTTATTTTACAAACCTATAAAAATTTGAACAGATTTATTTATATTATACATAAATTTAATTTTATTATATTTATACATATTAATTATTATATTTTTATTTTTTATAAAATTTAATTTATGATCTTAATCATGTTCATACAAACCAAAACTTTTTTTTTTTGAAGGTTAAGATATATATGTTTTAATAAATTTTTGTTTGTATCTCTACTGTATAAGTTTTATTTCTTATTTGTAAATTTCAAAGTATTTTTGAGGCAACTATCATTTTTAACAAATTTAAACATTCTTAAATATAAAACATAAAGAAAAATATATTATACTAAAAATTATTCTTTTTATAGATTATATTTTTGTAACAATTTTTTGATAAAAAGTTATATGTCTAAAAATGTTAATCCAATGACCTTTAAATTGATATTATAAATAGGGTGGTTTGAAAGTTGATTTTTGAGATTTTATAGATTTATTTAATTTTTAGGTTTTTTTTCTTTCAAAAGTAATATCGACTTATAAGTCAATAACCAATTACATACCAACCTTATACCTTACATTTACATACAACCGCTGGGGCAAAAATGCAAGTTAAGAACGAATACATAACTAAGACTAACTAAATACCAACATATGCATTAATATAACAGTCCATTTATGTTGTTGCAATTAACAGTGAATAATGAATAGAAATTCTATGTTTTTTATTAAATTTAATTTGGTTTGATATAAATTATATTTTAAGATTTTAAATCCAAATATAATTCAATAATCTAATTAATCTAAACTAATCTAAATTCAAATAAATCAATTTTTTAATAAAATAAAGTTAAATTAATATTAAAAATTATTTATGAATTATTATCATATATAAAATATGATATATATATATATATATAATTAACATTTTAAATTAATACATCACTAGTAAAATTTATTAAGTAGTCATTATTAAGAAAATTAAAGAAGAAAAATTATATTTATGTTTTAAATGAAAATAAGAATTTAATGTAATTGTAGTATGGATAATATTTAAATATAATATACATAAATTAAAATATACATTTATTTATAACTTTAATAATAATTTGATATATATCAGATTATATAATATTATAAAAAATTCAATTTAATAATATATAAAAAATCATATTAAAATAATACATATTAAATCAAAATTTTCGATGTAAATAAATATATCAGATTATTTAGACAAACTGACACATCTATGTATTTTGTGACTATTCATGTTAACTTTAGTTTGTTTATTGACCATGATTACGAAGATAATAAAAATATTATCTATATATAAGAAAGATATAGTTTCTAATAAATTCGTAAATATAATCCGTATATTTTAGATTAAATAGACAGCCGATAATATTCAGATATTTCTTCTTCTTTTTATTTGACAATAATTAAGAAGAGATGAATGCATGAAACACAATTTTCACATAAAGGATATTAGCATTCAGCTTGTGATATATATCAAATTATTATATATGGGGTGATAATATATGCACTAATTAGTAAGCGATGAATGAAACACATTTTTCACATAAAGGATATTAACTTTGATAATAATTTTATTAATTTAAATTTTAGTTATAAATTTAACCAATGAGCAATGAATAATCAATTTAAAAGTGAGTGAAAAAAATGTAAACTAAGACTACTAACTAATTGTATCCTATGCCCTCTCCACACTAAGTTAACTTATTATAGCGTAATCATAAATATAAAATATACATGTAGTTGTTGCAAAATAACATAAATAAAATAAGTAGATTCATAGATATTAAACTCTCTTTTTTTTTAAATCCATTGATATTTTTCATTAAATATGCTATACAAAATACATTTTCATGATTTTCATAATATCACTATGGCCAATTTATTTTTAAATAACTTCATTTATTTAAGGTATTTTATAAATAGAGAAAAACATGAAAATATATATGTATATAAAAAAGAGGTATTTTTGTCAAATAATTGATTCCAAAATGATTTTTACATAATAAAATTTATTCATGTTCCTATGTGTTAAAATTCAGGGTGTGAAACTTTATAAACTTCATTTTTGAAAATATATTGTAAATGTTTAACATAATTTTACCTTAATTTTTATTTCTTGTCTCCCCTCCCCAAAATTTTGTTCCTTAATTGTTCCGTCCATAATGATATGGCTCCTATCTCAATAGTATAAATTCTAAGTTAAAATCTCATAATATAATGTTTATTTTATTTAATAAAAAGGAATTTGAGTTTTTTTTTTTTAAAGAAAAGAAAAAAGAAGAGCATACTATAAACTATACTCGGAGCTATAATTTTTGTATGGTTAAGAATTTTGGATGTGTCTATAATACAAAACAAATATTACTATTATATATAAAAAAAATTAAATATTTTATAACTACATGAACTTTTTTCATCTTAATTTAAAATAATATTTTTTATTTTGATAAAAATTATTTTAATATATAATGAAATAAGATAAATTAAATCTAAATTATTTATCCAATTATATGACAACAAAAGACTAATAGGCTAATTATATAGAATCGATATAATTTGAATATTCACATGATGTGTTTTAATTACAGATGTATATATAATGTGCAATTTAACCTGCATGCAAATAAATATTACTCCATTCATTGGACCCTTCGTACCTTAAAAAATAAATAGCTATATTATTATATTTTTTGGGGAAAATATAACCATAATATTATTTATTATTAGTTTTTTTTAAATTTCTATAATATCTTTATAAAATTTATCACAATAAATTCACGTGACTTACTTTGACAAAACAAATTAAAAACAAATACTATTTAAAATGATTAATACGATACCACTTGAATTAAATACTAAAAAAACATTTTAATAATACAAAAAATAATATTATTATGTATATAGTTTTTTAAATATTAATAATTTAATATAATCAAAAATAAGTAAAAATCACAATCATAAATTCCAATTCCAATAAAGGAATTCCATAAATTATTTAATTTAATTTTATAAAACTTATAATAATAAAAATATTATTTTAATTATATTTAATGTTAATAAATTAAACATCTTAATTTAAATAATTTTTAATTAAAATAAAATATATTTTTTAATATTAAAAAAAATTATTATCTACTGAGGGTGAGTCAGGATCTAAGATCAAGTCGAAATACGTAATCAATGGAAAACAAGTGAATATTATTGTATTCTTCTTTGTTGGTCCCAGGAACGGAGGAGATTAAGTTAGACGATTATCGGTTCAAAGAAAGATATTCTTCTTTTTTTTCAGGGCGGGGTACAAAAATGGAAAGATAAATTGAAGTAATTTTTTTATTGAATCTGTCGGGATTGACGAGGCTCTGCCTTGACGTGGCGAGGTAGTGTTGAAGAAAAAACTACATAAGCCGATCCAATTTATCTGTTTGTATTTTTTAATTTCTAATAACATTAGAATTTTTTCAATATTTATGAAGGATTTATTATTTTTTTACCTTAGTACCAGGTGTCTCAATACTACAGACTGCAGAAGCCAGCCAACTCTCTTGGCTCTCCAGGACTCCAGCACCGCTTTCTCAACATCTAATATTTTAGATTTTTATATCACAAAAATAAAAAAATATATATAAAACATTATTTTAACATCTTATTTAAAAAAATTCTATAAATTTAAATATTTCTAACACGTTATTTAAAAGGAAAAACATAAATATCATAAATTTGTATAAATATTAAATAAGGTTAAATAGTATAATTAAACACACAAACATATGTCAAATAAAATTATATTAAAGTAAATATTTTTATGATATATATTAATAAGTCATTTAAAATATATTACGAAATTATGCTATTTTGCATTTTTCCTTTTGTTTTGATCCCACCCGACTCAACATGCGAAGCCGAGATACATACATCTGCTAAACGACAGCGTATTTTTTTCCCCATATATGTTTTAGTGCAAAGCATCAAAATCTTTTTTATTTTTTTCAAAGCAAAGCATCAAAATCTGATTTGGTATTTGTGCTCTAATGCTCCTTTCACACTATTCTTTATTACTTTTTGTTTTCATTTTCGTCGGTAATTAAATAGTTTTTAATACAACTTAAAGCATATTTACGTATAAACTTTCTCAATACTCTTAAGTTTGGGAAAAGAAAGAAAAACAATCTTGTAAATTTTTCTTTTATAATTTTTAATATTTATAACATCAAAATAATCATTATTTAAATTTTAAACTAAAATCATTTTAAACAAATTTTTTTTAACTACAATCATCATTTGAACCCTTTTAATATTAACTTCATTCAATTACACATCTTTGATACTATTAGATATAATTTTAATATTATATAAATTTTAAAGGATGAAAAATAATAATAATATATTAATTATTATTAAAGCATAAAAAATCTAGTAATTATTAAAAACTTAATTAAAAGTTTAATTTTTTTAAAAAATATCAAAAATAAAATAAAAAAATATACATATGAGTATTTTAAAATTAATATATTTAAATATATTTAAATTTATCTTTTAAATTATAATTGATTTAAATAACATATAATTACTTAAATAATACATATATGCGTGTTTAATATTCCATTTATAATAATTATTGAAACTAAGAATTTATCCACTTCAATAATAAGTGAATGTGTACGCATCACCAAATTAGGAAACTTTTAATAATTCTGTGGTCATAAATAGGGTCTTACCCTTTTTTTGTGTAATTTCTAATAAAGTTTAAGCAACGATTCCTTAAGTTCAGCTTGTGTTCATTTATACGTAGAAATTCTCTCTCTTGTTCTATATAGTCCCTAACCAGTAACCATATGCTTATGTTGTCCGTATATAACTAATTTTCCTCTGCATCTCTGCCTCATTATCTTTCTCTAAAGTGGTTCGAATTGTTTTTTTTTCTTGGTTTCAGAAAGGTCGGTTATGGTGGAGGTGATAGAACTCCGGTGGTTACTGATGTTAATGGTCTATATCTCTGCCTGTGACCAATTATAGTATTTTTTTTGTTATTGCAATTTGGATCCTGAAAGTTCTTGGGAAGATAAAAATTTGGAGCTAAGAAAGTTTTGTTTGCGAATGGCGGTGGAATACAAGTGTTGTGAGTCGGGTTTCTTCATTCACATACTGATTATTGTGTTTTTGGTGATGTTTGCTGGGTTAATGTCTGGACTCACCTTGGGACTCATGTCTATGAGCTTGGTTGATCTTGAAGTACTCGCTAAATCTGGGACTCCAAAGGATCGCATGTATGCCGGTATATTTAATTTATCTCTTAAGCTTATTTACCTTAAGATTTTGTTCGATGCATTTTTTCTTTTTGCCGTTTGGTTTCTTAGAAAATGCGAGAAAGGGAAAAGAAAAGAAAAAGAAAAAGTGAACCACAAACTTTTGAGTGGTTGTGTCTCTGTTTGTCGACCTTAGATCAGTGTTTTGGTTCCGACTTTACTGACTGAATTAATTTCAATCGATTATTTGACCAGCTTTGGCTTGGAAAGGCTTGTTTGCTGCAGAATTTCAATAGCCCGTTGCTTTTCATTTTCCCCTTAAAGACTAATTTGAGGAGTGTTAAATGTTGATTATTCGTTTTGTTTCTCAGCTGCATCGATTTTCATAGTTGATAGTTTCTAGTTTTCCAGTGTTTGTTTATATAATCGATCTACAAGAGGAACTTTATATGACTCTTCAGAAGCAGTTAGGATAACCCATCAAAATTCCATCCCTGTGCAAAAGATAACTATTTTTCTTGTTGCCCATGTCATCTTGAGATGTTTCGATTTATGTTAGAATCATTTTGTGCTTCCTAATCACTCTTTTAGCATTTTCCTTTCATTTGGTGTCCCAAGTGATTGAAAACTCTTCTTTCGTTTAGTTCTTTGCGTTGAAGCCTTTTAAGAAAAACGCCCTTTATTTGGTTTGGTAACTTAGATACTACTTGCTCATTCTTTTATTTGTTCTTCGTATTTTTCTAATGTGAGTGTCTCACATCAACAAATAAGAATACTTAAATGCTGCACCATACCTTCTAAACATGGAACTAACGAGTTACTACACATGCACAAAACATGGAGACATGGACCATTGTAGTACAAAAATAAAAAAAGGGTGTTCTAAGAATTAGAACTAGAGTGCCATGACAGCTAAAATTCCATGGATGTTAGTATATGTTACCAATGTTTACATTTTGTTATCTTATGACTTTATGAATTATCTAGAGAGGCATCAATTACTGTGCCATAGAAGGCAGATTTTTGCGATTTAAATTATTCAGCAACTTATTATCTTTTTGATAATTATTCCTGTGATTTTGTTATTATCTATCAGACTATCCTGACTTCTTGCTTAACCTGCAGCAAAGATATTGCCAGTGGTCAAGAACCAGCATTTACTGCTTTGCACGCTCCTCATTTTCAATGCTGCTGCAATGGAGGTGAAGTGACTTTGGTTTATTAACTATTCTGTATTTAAATTTTTTCAAAAAAAGTACTTTAGCAATTCTTACAATGATTGTTCCTTCTATCAGGCACTTCCCATTTTCCTTGATGGTCTTGTTACAGCATGGGGTGCTATTCTTATTTCTGTGACACTGATTCTTCTGTTTGGAGAGGTGATTAATATGTTTTAGACTTTCTTTTCTTTAAACTTCTTAAGCATCCAATGAAGAGTTAAATCAGGAGTCAGGACATAAAGTTTAAAATGTTCGGTAGCATTTTTTGGTAAATCTTAGTAGCATATAAAGTGTATAGCTGCTGATGCCTCTTTAAGGATAGAATATATGCTCTTGCCATAATTGTTCTACTTGGTGGAAAACTTATTCTGTTAGTCACATCAACTGTAACTACTTCATTTCATACAGTGCTCATGTGAAAACCCTTGCATTTTCAGATTATACCTCAATCTGTCTGTTCTCGTTATGGTTTAGCAATTGGTGCAAAAGTGGCCCCAGTTGTCCGTGTACTTGTTTGGATCTGCTTTCCTGTCGCATACCCAATTAGCAAGGTGACATTTTATGTCAACATAGATTCTAAATGAAAAACTTATTTCAGTCTTGTTTATATTCATCACTAGTCATTGAGTATTTCGTATTATCTGGTTTTCCAGCTATTAGACTATCTACTGGGTCCTGGGCATGTAGCTCTATTTCGTAGAGCTGAGCTGAAAACACTTGTCAATTTCCATGGTAATGAGGTATGCTTCAATCCTTCTCAACCATTTGTAAACTTCACAGTCCTCCATCATTGTCTTGACTATTGTGGACAGGAATTTGTATTTTTGAATTTTCGAAGGGTCTGATTTTAAGTTTTAACATCGTCTTTAATTCCTGTTTCCGATATCCTTTCTTATTTTTAGTTTTTGAGCAAAAGAAAGCTCTAGTTTATATCGTTACTCTTTTCTGTTTCTAAAAATGAAAATTGAAATAAAATATTGACCTGTTTGGCAATCAATCTCCCCCCCAAAATGTCAGGTAGAAGATAATAGAAAATGGAAATTTGATTCTGAAAACAATATTTTTCGTTGTGCTCAAGAGTAGAGCTAGATTTTAACAATGTTTTCTGGACCAAGTAAAATTGAAAATCAAAGTGTTACTCAATGCTTGTGGTTTTGAAATTAACAAGAAGAAATTAGAAAAATGAGAACATTATGAAATGGGTGGTAAGATGTTTTGAGAAAGAAAAAAAAAGTCTTGCTCCACTAGACATAGGGAATTATCATGTCTTAATAATAGGCCTGGTGCATTATTCTTCTCATATTCCATTTCTAATTCGATTACTGCTTTAAGGCTGGAAAAGGTGGAGAATTGACACATGATGAGACAACAATTATTGCTGGGGCACTTGAGCTTACTGAAAAAACAGCTGGTGATGCAATGACTCCTATATCTGAAATTTTTGCAATTGATATCAATGCCCACCTTGACAGGTAATTATTTGTTTTGAAAATAGTATGAATATATAGCCTGCGTGACTTTTATGTTATTTATGTGCATTTACTTTGATAACCTGGCTGAAGACTTGTTGTTTCACAGGGATTTAATGAGCTTGATTTTAGAGAATGGGCACAGCAGAGTTCCTGTTTACTATGAGGAATCTACAAACATTATTGGCGTAATCCTGGTATTTTACATTCAATTTTTATGTTCCTTTTTGACGAAATTTGGAGGGTATTTGTTGGAGTTCAAATTGGAACGAATTCCTTGCTAACTAGTATAAGCTTTATGGTACAGAATTTTTGTATTTTGTTTAAATTTTCTATTTTAAAGCTACCTAGGTGGTCTAATTCAAACTGTTCTATAGGGACGCTTGAGATAAAATATAGGCTCAAAACTCAGTCCCCAGAGAGTGAAACTTTATCCATAGCTTGTTTGGTGTTAAAAATAAAGTAAATTGGACATTTGGATTTATTTCATAGAAAATAAACAGACAATTGATTTTAGTTGGCTGGAAATATCAAGTATGTAATTGGGCCTGGAAAGCTTTCTATGCTGTTTCATCAAGGATGTTGCGTCCTGCAAGGTTCTTTATAACAATATTCCTCTGCAGTCAACAATAAAGTTGATTTGTACATTATTACACCTTTTAAATTCTCCTCGGTACGTTAAATTGTGTTGTGTATTCGATGGCTACTGACTCAAATTTCCATTTTGTCTTTAGGTTAAGAATTTGTTGACAATCCACCCAGAAGACAAGGTGCCTGTAAAGAATGTCACGGTACGCAGGATTCCTAGGTATTTCATCTTCCTTGTGAATATAGCTGCTTTGGTTCACGGAAAGAGTTATTCTGCTGCCCAGCACTTCATATGCATAACGGATGTTCCACTATTCTGTTTTAGGGTTCTGGAAACCTTGCCATTGTATGATATCCTGAATGAGTTTCAGAAAGGTCATAGTCACATGGCTGTTGTTATAAGCAAGTGCAACAAGAAAGTGGAGTCTCCTGAGAGTACATATGCTGAAAGTAAACACCAGCTTTCTTTAGTATTTACAAGCCTAATGTTTTAGTTCCACCTTCAAATAATCAATCATTAAGTATTTTTATTTATGAAAATTCTTATCTTACCTCCCACATAATAGATTCAGTCAAAGATGTGAGAATCGATGTTGATGGTGAAAAGGCATATCTAGAGAAGATGTTGAAAAGCAAGAGATTACTTTACAAGTGGAAGAGCTTTCCCAACAATGAAAATAATTCATGCAGAAGTGGATCTAGGAGCAAAAAGTGGACAAAGGACATGTATTCTGATATACTCGAAATAGATGGCGGTCCACTGCCAAAGCTTCATGAGGAGGAAGAAGCTGTGGGCATTATAACAATGGAAGATGTCATTGAGGAGCTTTTGCAGGTAGTAATTTTCTCATATTTTGGATTATTTTCTCAGAATATCTCATAGTCACCCTTTATCTGACAATTAGTTCTGCATTATGTAGGAGGAGATCTTTGATGAGACTGATCATCATTTTGAAGAATCGTGATCTTTATTCTCATGAAAACTGAAGCTATTGCATTACATAATCACAAGTTTGTAGCAATTTTTTGTTGTTCATCTAATTTAGCTTTAAACTTAAGGGTAAACATGGATAGTGTTTGAGAGGAACAAGAAATCAAGACCATAAGATGCCCAACTCAGCGATTTAATGAGCATTAGCAGCAACAAAAAAAACAAGAAAACTAGTGATGAATCCTAGTAGCAGCTTCAAAACGATGCATGGGTGTAAGATCTAAATAATTATTTTATTTTACTTTATACAGTAAGTTTTAGATATATATCATCTATGTTTTATTCCAATGCCATCCAGAAAAGTACTAATTTTTTGCGCAATACATTGATTGAGACAATAATTCCAGGGTGAAATACAACGGCAAATTTTCTTCTTTAGGCAAATGTAAAATTCAAGACGCATAAGCACACTGACTATAATAGATCTCTGGGTGTGCATGTTCAAATAATGACTGCGTAGATCATGCAAAATACACCATATGGAATGCTCGATATTAAGAGCCTCGGAGATTCGTGAGTTTAAATACGCAAATAAAATTAAACATCCAATGGCAATATCCAATGGCGTTTTAATGAGCTTTACAATTAATTCATACTTGGTTAAAAATAATAAGAATGTTATTTAAAATGACTCAAAATACTCCTGATTTGAATGTTAATTCAACATAGAACGTAAAACATTCAAATAGTAATAAAAATACTTGGTTAAAAATAATAAGAATGTTATTTAAAATGACTCAAAATACTCCTGATTTGAATGTTAATTCAACATAGAACGTAAAACATTCAAATAGTAATAAAATTACTTATTCATATTAAAACCTTAAAAATATGTTAGAATATTTTCCTTACAAATTTATCTAATCATTTATTATTTTTCTCATTTAAAAATAATTTTTTTTAATTTTGCTTAATTTATAATTTTATAATTTTTACTTTAATATTTATCTTTATTTTAATTTCATTATTTAAGTAATAATAATATTATTCTCATTAAATTTAATTCCTATTATTATTCTATTCTTTCATTCTAATAGCCAGCATGAAATTATTGCACATTTGTAATAATACATCTCATCAACATTTTCCGCATTTCACTGCTTTCATCATAAAAGGTCACAGCTCCCGAATCAACTTTAAAAAGGCTGAACAATCCATATTTCTCATAATTCTTTGGAAGTGCAAATAGGCGAACCCACTTCCTTCTCTTTTTCCCTTTCGGTTCAAGAGATACTTGACTATTATCTGTGTCATCTCCCCCAATACTGTAGGATCTCACAAAAAGGATAGCTTTGATAATTTCAGTCATTTGTACCTAAGAAGTACAATACAAAGTAGCTTTTACTTGTTATGTTTATTTCTTTTCTTCTTCCTCTTTTTTGTATCCTTCGACCTATTTTTTGATTTGTGTTTCTCGGAGCGATCCTTCTTAGAGCTCTTCGAGCGATCCTTCTTTTGCTTCTTCTGTCTTACATCATCAATCTCTTTTTTTGAAGATTTGCATCTCTTAAGTGAAGGTGGCTTTTCTGGACTAAAAACAGCATGGCGTTTTACAACATCAGAGCTTGTTGGCCATTCTTCCTTGGAATCAGTGAAATGAGGCAGGTAAGGGCCTGTTTCATCCATCCTTGAACCAATAGCACCTCTGCCACGCTTGACCCTGTCATAGCCAAAAAATTCACATAAAACCTATAAAATAAAACTATTTCTCCACTTCTATGTTTCTATGAAGTCAACCATTTAAAAAAAGAAAGAAAGACAGAAACACAGTTGGCTAGACCTTTTACCTTAATCGTAGAAATTCTTCAACTTCTTCATCTCTCAAGCCATCGTCATATATAGAATTGGAACTCTGACTGATGCCTTTGCTTGATGAGCATGAAGCATCTCCACTATCATCGGCCACTGTAGGTCTAATGCTTCTTTGCAGCTTATCATCTTTAAGGCTTGTGCCATTGCTGCTCTGGTCCTTCAACTTGCCCTTAAGTCTATCATCAAGTTCTTGTTCTTTCTGCCGGACTCGCCACATCTCATTCACTTCTACAACTCGATTTGCTGCTCAACAAAAGAAAGATTAAAATCCAATAGATAAACATCATAGCATCTTGACTGCACAACATCTATCTATGTTAATAAATATGTATTAAAAAGTAATACATTCAGAAAAAACGAAAAGAACAAAGGGCTTCATAAAACTATTCTAATTTGTTGTTGAGGGACAAAATGATGGGAAATTAAATAGCTAATAACACAAATTAAAAGGGAACCTCAGTGTTGTAGAAACAACATGGCTAGTTTAAGATGTTATGTTCCAGAGTTTCTGAAACAAATGAATGCGTACAGGTTCCTAGTAAGGTAACACTAAGGCAAACTTTTCATCAGAAGATGCATAAGCATATCTCATCATCCGTACATCATAGGGTCATTTCTAGATGCAAGATAATATTAACCAATATACAAGCAACTAAATTCCCCCCACTATTGCATGTTCAAAAAATGCTTTGATGCATATTCATCACTTCCATTCCATGGTTCCACCACCAAAATTTTAGTCCAATCAAATTTTAGTTGAAAATTTAGAATACTAAACTAATCAACAGCCTATTAAAAGAACAAAAGGGTCTTGAAGAACCCGTATATTTATCCCAGGTGTTAGGGTGCGTTAGTAACTACTCTTACCAATCCTCCTATCAGCCTACGATGGATCAACATATCATTTATACTCTAACACCAGGCACCAGGCAACATGTATCTGAAGCTACTCCATCATAGTAAAAGTATCGTTAATCATGAAGGTAGATATTAAAAAAAAGAAGTTAAAAGAGCCAAGAAATTACATCTCACCGCTCAATTTGTAAAACTAATGTGGTCATTTTTCATTGAATAAAGGAGGTATATCAAGCTATAGAGAAACTAACCTTGTTGCACTCCGAGAACAGTAGCAGTAAGAAACCGTGAATTTGGCCGAGCTCTCACATTAGGTTTCCGAAGATAGACATGCACTCCTTCCCTCTCTGATTGTCGTCGTAATTCTGCTGCTTCTTTCATTAGCATTGCAGCTAGTCTGTTCTCCGTTTCCAGATCCATCACTACTCCTTGAGGAGATTACTAAAACAATTAAGAAAAAATTCAGGCAAACAAAGCGTTCAAGCCTCAAACTCCCACCCCCCCCCCCCAAAAAAAAAAAAAACAAATCCCCAGATAACCACATAGAAGTGACTATTTTCTCACAACTTTCTAATAACGATAAAAGAAATGAAACGAAAGGAAATATAAGACCCATATAGGAAACAATCCTAATAGAATAATTTACTCGATCCTAATAACACCTATCCGCTTCTTCAAATAACCCAACCAAAAACAAATATTAAACCTTTATCCTAAAACTAGTTTTAGGCCAAAGACTGATCTAACTAAAACCCAAACCCTAAATATGAAATCCAATAAATAAAACCCCAAAAGCTTAACCAGCACTGCGGAAATAGTGCAAAACTCCAAAAAACCCAAAATTAAGGGTTTCAATCGCAAATTAGATTCAAAAGCAACGTAACAAAACCACCAAATCGAAAACCCAAAACTCATCGAATGGAGCAACAGATGAACAAGGCAGAAAAATCGAGAAGGAATGCTGAGAATAATAGCTTACCAAGAACGGGCTTAGATGATAGACGAAAAATAGAATAATCTGCGCTTTGATTATTCACAGAGGGTCAGGTCCGTTTTCACGAAGGTGTGAGAATTGGGAAAGAGGAAGAAATAAAGAAGGGGATGCCGGTTGTTGGTGGTTTGACCGGAGTAAAACTTACTTTTTTTTTTTCAGGATATCACTTTATTCATTTTCGTAAATTCATTTAAATTTATATCATTATATTTAAATTTAAAAAAAAATCCAGCTGATAACAAATATTTTTGAAAATCAACCCATTTTTTTTTGTCACTTTTATAATCTATGTAATGTTATGAGTTTTTTTTAAATAAATTTATATATAATACGAAATATTTATGAATAAGAGATTGTTACTTTAAAAATAATATTTTTTCAAAAATTTAAAAGATAAAAAATTAGTTGATTTTTAACCATATTATTTTTTATATGTGTATTTTTTAATTTAAATATAATAATATATAATTTAAAAAAAATTATTTTTAGAAGAAAGTAATTTAAGTTGAATCACTAAAAAAAAGGTTTGATTAAAATGATGCATTTATAAGGATTTAATATGAGTAATAATACACTACCACAAATGCATATAAAAAAACAATTTTACAACTGTTACTCATTTATACTTACAGTTCTTTTAAAAATAATCTATACCTATAAGATTTATTTATTTTAAAAATGTTTATGATGTTTTTCTATAATTTTTTAAAAGTATATTTGTATGGAAACTAAAGAATTTTTTTATTGCACTATGAATAATAATTTTATCAAAAAATTTAAAGATAAAGGTATAAATAATTCACTTATTATAATTAAAATATATAAAAATTTATTAATTTTTAGATAAAGTGTTATAAATTCATTAGCTATTAAAAAGTGGATTATAAATTCAAATTTTTTTAAAAAAATCATAAATAAAACATATAAACATATACGTACATATTTTTTAGTTATTATGTATTCTCTAAATCAATTGTAATTTAAAAATACGAATTTTGATAGATTTTTTAACACATGGTAACTCAAAAAAATATGCTTATATATTTATGTATTTTATTTATGATATTTTTTGAAGCTTTAGATTTATATTTATTTTTTAATAAATAATTAACTTATAATAACTCCCGTAAAAATTAATAAAAAATTATTAACTTTTATAAAAATATATATAATATATATGACTAATATGTTATGTGAGATCACCTCTTACTTATTGAACAATAATTAAGTATTTTTTTTATAAATTTAAATTCTAAATTTTAAATCTTAACTTTAAATCATAAACTAAAATAATACACAATTATCGTCTAATATCTTAAAATTCATTCTAAATCTTAAAATTTAAATCATAAACTAAAATAATACACGATTCTAATCTCACATATAACAAGTAACGTTTCCGACATATTATTTATATATGTATATATATAAAAGTATAAATCATACATTATATAATAATTAATTATCTTATTCTTTTAAATTATTGTATAATTTATTTTAAAAAATTATTTTTATAAATTAAATAATAAATTATTAATATTTAAAATACTAACCATTATTTTAAATATTATTTTAATACTTAAAATTTTAAATATCAATAATAATATTATAATTTTTAAAATAAAATTTAATTAATATTTTATTAAATTACTTACTATAATTTCTTACCACTAATCACTGAACTATATTATATATAAAAATTTAAATCATAATTTAAATTATTTTGAACAAATATATCCTTATTTTTAAAAATATGATAATATTAATCATATAATTAATTATTTTAGTATTATAATTATAAATAATAAGAAACTTAAATAGAATAGGTAATATAAAATATTTAAGAAATCAATTAAAATATGTCTTCTAGCTACCGTTAGTTTATAAAGGTGGATAGGGTTTTTAGAAAGAAAGAAAAACAATCGTAAATAGCTTATAAGTACGTGCAAATTAAATTTGTATTTACTAAAAATATGATATTTATGTGTAAAATATATATAACATTGTCAATTATACTTTATCTTTATTAAAATTATTATAATTCAAACTAATTATAATATTTTTTATTTAATTAATTTAAAAAATATATGTTAATATCAAACTAATTAACAATATTACCATATATTTTATTAATTAAATAAAAAATACTAAAAGTTAACAATAGTTTTATAAGTATAAAAATTATAATCATTTAAATACAACAGTAATAATATCAAAAATAAACTCGAGGTTTATCATTTCTTAAAAATATTCTTGATTTAAATAATATCAAAACTAACTTTCAATATTATTGGCGTTATATCACCCATCTAAATCGAGAGGTAAAATGGTAAACTTTCACTCAACATATATTAGTCCCTCGTCTTCCTCACGCAGCCTCATCTTCCTCGTCTGCCAACCTCACCAGACGAATTGTTACAGTCACCTCATCTTCCAGCCTCACCGAACGCATCGTTCCAATCACCCACTTCCTCATCAAACGCATTGTTCCAATTACTCATTCCCTCAACGTTCCAATCACCAAGTCCCTCACCCTCACGTCTCACGGGAACCCATCGATTGTTTCACCATATCCCTTATGCGACCCATCCTCACGCGATAATATAACGTTTCACTAAAGTCCTAACGCAACCCATCGTTCTAGAATAAAAGGTATATATATATATGGAGAACCGATAAATAGATGCTTAATTATCATTTACTACCGCTATTGCATTTACTTTCAGCCCTTTTGGCCGTCCATTGTGATGAAGAAATGGTTAAATATACAGCCTAAGGTGTATGAATTTAGTGAAGATCAGGTTGACACAGAACATGAAAGTGAAGATGATGGTATGATCTGAGAGTTTAGTATAAAAAATTTCTTTCCTATGCTTTCAGAGAGTGATTCTATTTTTGGACTTTTTCTTTCAGCTTGCTCAGTTAAAGATACGAGGATCATACCAATAAGATCTATATCAATGGAAGAGATTATAGACAAAATTACGAGATTTATTTTACCATAAATAGTATATTAATTGTGTGTATATTATTACATAAATTAAATAAACATAATCCTCAAGAAGAGTTAATTAACCTATTTACTCAAAATTTTCAATCCAATGGATTCAACATGTAACTACTCATATTTCAGGCAATAAATGATTTATCTATTAATATTTTAGATCTGCTATGATTTATGCTGTCTCTTATTTTTATGTGAACTATCTGTAATTTTGGTTCTGCCTTTATTTGTACTTCTTTGATCTTTGCTATCTTTGTTCTTATGTTTTGTAGCTCAGTTACTTGTTGCTTAGACTTCTCAAATTTTCTGAAACTCTACTTAACTATGTGTTTGTCTTATAAAAATATATATGTTGATTACTAGTGATGTCCCCATCCATTTAGTTCATTTTCAGTTGGAGGCTTAGAATTTGATATCTGTGCTTTGGCATTGATTCTTAGGCTTTGATATGATATAAAGACAAAAATGGAATAAATTACTTTGTTTAACAAAGGAAGCAATTTCAATTTGCATTTCGACCATTTGCCTCTGTGTTTTGTCATACTTTTTGGGTTGGCTAATACCAAGAAGGAGAATATTTAAGTCCTGTTAAGATAGGTACAACCAAATCCAAAATGATCAAAACACGTAAGAAAAAAACTATTAATCTCAACTTTTTTAATCCTTTTTCTATTTATCTTCGTTACTTTTTATTGGTGGAACTTCTAAATGATTTATTTGGCACAAAAACACCTAATGATTTTCATAGCAATGGTATTTCTTCTTTTTTCTCTTCCAACAAAATATTTTAATAGTGCAATTGTATTTCTAAATTTTCTTCATGTGAGTTAATAGAATTTTTGTGGTTTTGGTAATTATTGGTTCAGATGCACCTGCCAGGGCCTGTAATTTAAGGCTGTTGAAAAAACAAGAAATAACTCTACACAAAAGAGTTCTCTAGTTTGTATTATTTTCTTCATGTTTTCATTACAATTGTATAGCTATTTATAAGGAAATTTTACTCCTTCAATTATTCTTTAAATTAAGCATTCCTTGATTTACTCCTTGAATTAAGGATTCCTTGTTTTACTCCTTGAATTAAGGATTCCTTGTTTTACTCCTTGAATTAAGGATTCCTTATTTTACTCCTTGAATTAAGGATTCCTTGTTTTATTCCTTGAATTAAGGTCCTTGTTTTATTCCTTGAATTAAGGTCCTTGTTTTATTCCTTGAATTAAGGACTAATATCCAATACTCTCCCTCAAGCTGGATCCAGGAAGGTTTATGGATCCAGCTTGAACAAAAGTCATTGAAAGCGATGAGAAGCCAAGGGCTTGGTGAAGATGTCGGCCAGGTTAAGGTCGAAACTTCTTGTATAATGTGTCCAAATTAGTGATTGAACTTGTTCACGAACGTAATGACAATCAACTTGATGTGTTTAAGTCTGCGTGAAACTCTTGGGTTTGATCTTTATGCATGCATAGTGCACGATTGTCACAAAATAAGGACATATGAAGAGTTGTGGGAACACCTAAATCTGCTTTGAAGACGCTTTCGTATCAACTACACGCACCTTGATTGAAGCCATTGCACGATACTCGGCTTGACGCCATCGGCAATGACGGTTTGCTTACTATTCCACGTGACAGAGTTTCCAAACCGAATGTACACGATGTGATGGTGGACTTGCGATCAATTGCGTTCCACTGTCCGGCAATCGCGATACCCGTGATTTGTGTGTTGTCATTCTTCTTCATGATAATACCACGACCGATCCTTTTAAGTAGCGTAAAATCCTTTTAACAAGGGTCGAATGCTCAAATGTCGGGGAGTGCATGAATTGGCCTCATGATACTTCTGAATATGTGATGTCAGTGCAGTGATTGTTAGGTAGATCAAACACCTGACCCGGCGTAATAACTTATATCCGTGAGTGGCGTGCCGCCGAGCTAGGTTGAGCTTCTTTGTCGAGAGGGTAATGGTGGTTTAGCATCGCTTCATGTTAGCTTCCTTAAGCAAATCTAGACATATTTCCTTTGGTTAAGAAGAGAGTCCTTTGTCATGAGGTTGCCATTTCTATACGAAAGTACTTGATATCCCAAGGTCTTTAATTGCAAACCTTTGTCGGGAATTTCCAGGTTGAAAATCTCGTCGGCGTTATCACCTGTAATTATCGATCATCTACGTAAATCAAAGACAACCAATTTGCCCGTAGCTCACGTATGCGAACAAATAGTGAGGAATCGGCATTGGCTTTTGAAACCAACACTAGTGAGAAATGAGCTTAGGCTCATACCAAGCTCGTGGGGGCTTATTCAAACCGTAAATGGATTTGTGCAATTTGCACACTAAATCGAGTTCATTGCTTTGAGGATGCCCGGTGGTAATTTCATATAGACTTCTTTGAGATCACCATGCAAGAATGCATTCTTCCGCGTCCGTTTGGTACATGGACCACCCACTTGTTTCTGACCATGGGCAAGATGCACTCTTCTTGTGTTCATTTTTACAATGGTGCAAATGTTTCTTTGTAATCCACCTCAAATGTTTGAGTGAATCCCCTAGAACACCAATCTTGCTTTATACCTCTCAATTGATCCATCCGACTTGAATTTCAAACTATAGATCCATTTTCTGACCACAACTTTCTTGCCTTTTTGGAAGTTTGGTGATGCTCATGTGTTGTGTTGATCTAGGGCTTTAAGTTCTTCTTGCATGGCTTATTCCACACCTCTTGGTCTTGTTGGCCTCCTATGAAAGTTTTGAGGCTGTTTTTCCGATATAGTCTTTGAGGAATGCGGCGTGGGTTAGTGTCACTCTCTTTATATGACCACATAATTTGAGATGGGATGTGTGGGTTTGTAGGTGACAAAGTCTTGAAGTCTTGTGGGAGGTTGCCTAACACGCGTTGGATTACGTCGTGGAATAGAAGGAGTTATCTCACACTCGTTCACATCTTGTACCATATTGTGAGGATCATCTTGATTATCACGTCTTCATGCGATTAATACCGTTAAGATGAGACCCTTCATTGTTACTTTCGGTGAGAAATGCATCAATGTTGACATGGTTTTGGGATCTTGTTGTTGTGGAGCCTCAAGTTCAATTCTTGGTAATGGAAACACATCCAAGATGCCATTCCACTTGACTTGTGATTTCATGTGACTTCTTTGAAAAAAGGGTTAGTTTCATAAAACCGAACATCTTTAGACACAGATTAATCTCACAGTTGGGGATCATAACACTTATATCCCTTTTGTGTAGATGAATAACCCAAGAAAAATACATTTAACGACTCACAGGATCCAATTTATCTCGATGATGAGATTGAATATGTACAAAGCAAGACAGCGAAGACTCTAAAGTGTGAAGGTTAATTTTCCTTCCTTTCATGACCTCTAGGGAGACTTGAAATCAAGACTTCATTGGGTAATCTATTGATGATGTAAGCGTATACCCTTGGGACGAGAATCTCTTTGATACGTTCATTTGTAGCATTAATGCTCTAGTTTTTCAAGTAAATCCGGTTTTGCGTTAATGACACCATTTTGTTGAGGTGTGCCAACCAACCAACTTTTTGATGTAATGCCATGAATGCTCAAATATTGTTTCATGATATGGGGCATGTATTCGGTGCCATTGTCGGACCTTAAGGTTTGAATTTTTAGAAGAGAAGTGATTTTTAACAAGATTATGAAAGTCCTTAAATACTTCCTAACTTCATTCTTAGACTTTAAAAGATATAACCATGTGACTCGAGAGAAATCATCAACAAAAATCACAAAATACTTATAACCATCAAAAGATTCATTAATTGGTCCCATTACATCTGAATGAACTAGTTCAAAACACTTACTAGGCTTGAAAAGGAAGAATTAAAAGGCAATCTAGTGGCATAGACAAGTGGCAAGTTTCCGCGTACAATTTCATCATTTCCTAAGTTTGGAAATAAAGTTGACAAAATTGGTAGAGAAGGGTGAGCCTAAGCGTTGATGCCACAATTGATTATCTTGGATAGGATTAAACTTGGCTGAAACCATACGGGATTGTTCTTGGATATGTAATAGAGACCATCTAAGTAAAACCCTTCGCTAATCGTCTTTTTGGTGACACAATCTGAAAAATGACATTGTGAGGAGAAAAAATGGCTAAGCAATTCAAGGTATTTGTGATTTTTCCTACAGACGAAGTTGGAAAGGAAAGGAAGGTACATATAAAAGCTTCTTGAGCTAGATTTCATCGACATTAATTTTATTTTTTCCTTTCTAAAACCTTTACATTCTCACCATTTGCAATTGAAACTTGAGAAGGATTTGCTAATTTTTCAAACTTATGAGAGTTTGACACATGGTTTGTCATATGATCTGTGGCACTTTGAATCTACAACCCAAAAATCATGCAACATATTTATTTTAAGAAGCGGTTTAAAGGATTTTATAATACCTGTGCATGTCCTTGTGGTATGAGTTTTGTATCGGCTTATGAGCTTGCCTAGCTTGATCTTTGTTGAGTTTCCTTCTTACATGCTATCCACACAATCGGTGCAGCTCATACTTGTCTTGCTTTGAAGATACAACATGGCTTCGATTCATGAGTTCGGTGATTTCGTGAAGTTCTTGAATGGATCGACACGTTAGAGGTGAGGCAAAAGCATGATTTGCACGGTGTCGATGCGATTCACTTTACGTAAACCCTTATCCTTTATAAAATCGGGTTTTAATTGGATGTAGAATCCAACATGTGTCCTTAACATGGCCCGTATGGTTGCAATGTTGACACTTCAAGTTTGGATGCTTCCTTTGTACTTCCTCTTCGTTGGTTAGATGAGCTCTTTGCCTCGAGGTGAACTAGCCATTGTACCGCTGTTCAGCGACTTTCCTCCTTATTTCTTCACGTTGAATTGTCGCACGTACATTGGTGAAGGAAGGAAGTTCGGTATTCATGAGTATATGACATCGTATATCTTCATATGTTGAATCCAGGACTGACAAAAGTTGAAATATCTTATCTTCTTCCGCTCTCTTCGTAGCGAGCTACATGGGTTGTATGAGGACGATATATTTCCAACTCGTTCCACGTACTTTTCATCTTCCTAAGAGTTGTACAAAGGCTTGCCATCTTGTTGCGGTCTGAGATGTCTTTCTTTAATTGAAAAAACTTCGTGCGGCGTTGTTTTATTTGCCGTACATTTCCTTAGCAATTCTCCATAGTTGGTATGCGGATTGATGTTGAATATTTCAGCTAATTTACGTTCCATGGAATTTAAGAACGTGGCATAACCGGTGATCCTTACTAAGCCAGGATTCGTGAGGTTGGTGAGGAAACATCAGTCTTCGATGCTTCCATTTATGAACCCCTGACTTGGACACCTACGCAGAGCGAGACAACTGCTCTTGACGAAAGTAATTAAACTTCATTCAACAAGAGAGCTTAATCTTTGATTTGAGTTGACATCCACCTCATGCATATTAATGAAGGAAAGCACCGATGAACTTTAAACCGATCCTGCCGCTTGTCTTCATCATTTCCAAAGATTGAAGATGCTAAGATAATAATAAAGCGAGAAGCAAGTTAATTTTCTGTACGATACCATGTTGAAAAAATAAGAAATAACTCTACACAAAAGAGTTCTCTAGTTTGTATTATTTTCTTCATGTTTTCATTACAATTGTATAGCTATTTATAAGGAAATTTTACTCCTTCAATTATTCTTTAAATTAAGCATTCCTTGATTTACTCCTTGAATTAAGGATTCCTTGTTTTACTCCTTGAATTAAGGATTCCTTGTTTTACTCCTTGAATTAAGGATTCCTTGTTTTATTCCTTGAATTAAGGTCCTTGTTTTATTCCTTGAATTAAGGTCCTTGTTTTATTCCTTGAATTAAGGTCCTTGTTTTATTCCTTGAATTAAGGACTAATATCCAATAAAGGCACGGGAGAGAAAAATCAGAAACGTTGCGTGTTCAGTATATAAACACAAAGGATGTAAGGTTCGGCTGCTAGTTGTTTATCTTTGCAGTTCTGACCTTGGACTAGTACTAATGATTTATCACTTACCGGTATTAATCAGACTGGTGATGTTTTGTAGAGTGACAATTGGCACCTGGAATGTTGCTGGGAATGAAGATCTTGTGATTGACGATTGGCTTTGCACAGAAGAACCATCAGATATTTACATTATTGGGTAAGTAATCCCTCTTGATTGTGTTTTGTGAGAAGTATGGGCTTCATGATAACAACATAACTTTTTATTTTTAATGAGGAGGTTTATGACTCATGATATCGTGTGAAATATTTTGACTGCAGTAGTTAATGTAATTTTGTTGCTTTTAGTTTCCAACAGGTTGTCCCTTTGAATGCTGGGAACGTCCTGGGAGCAGAACTATTGAGCTGGAGCATTTTTGATGAATATTTATTTAAGGTTATTAAACAGCTTATTTTTTATAACATTTATAACATGTCATTGAGTAGGTGTATTTTTTGATAAACATAAATGAGTAGTTTATTTTGATATCTATAATTACAAATAATATTATCCATAATACTCAAAAAAAAAAAAACATCTAAGTAGTGGTAGAATAGATCTTTTATATAAATACTATTGATTTTCATATATGTTTCATTTAAAGTTATTTTTGAAAATATCTCAATTTTTAGGGATATTATAATTTTTTTTAAACTATATAAATATTTTTGAAAATATTGTAAACCTCTGAGATATTTTTGTTATTTTTCTTATGCAATGCATGCAAATTTCCAAAATACAAACCTAACAAAACGCAACGGTTTGTTCTCCGTATCTCTGGGTTTTAAACCCTTCTTTGGGAAAAAAAATCGTAAGTTTGGTTATCAGTACCGACGATTCGGTTTTTATCTGATAAATTTTAAAATCAAATACGATTTTAAGTAAAAATCGAACATGAAATAACGGGTATGATTTGGATACAATTATACTTAAAATCGTAACCGTCCGTATCTAAAATTAATTATATTAATTTAATTAATTTATATATTTATTAAATTAATATTAGGTGTATAAACAAAATGATTCAAATTAGTATTCAAAAATTATGTCCCTGCCTTCTCTGCTTCTACTGTCTTGTTTATACGTTTTCTGTCTGCGTCGTCATCTGTCATCTGCATCTGCATCTGCGTTTGTCATTTGTCATCTGTTGTCTTACGTTTGCATCTTTTGATTTCTTTTTTTATGGAATAAATGACTTCGACAACAGTATAATACAAATTGAGTTTTTTTTTTTAATTTATAATCCATTCTAATTGTTATTTTACGTTGATTCTATGAAATGTTTTGGTTATAATAATGTTTTTTCTTGTTGTTACAATTGTTTATTTAGAATGGTGTTTATGTTTTATGATAAGATGAAAAAATGTTTTTTTTTTGTATTTTTTAATAATAATCTTGAATTATTTGTGGGTAAAAACTATCCTTATATTATAATAATTTTTACACGATTTTAAATAAAAAATTTATAATTAGGAAATATTATATCAAAAACCATCGCTCCTCTCCTTTCTCCTTGTCTCTTTTAAAGGAGGAAAATAATTTCCAGAAAATAAAAAACGATTTTTTACCAAATACTGATCCCGGAGTATCCCTGTGCCTACAGCCTTCTTGAAAGTTCCCAAACTTTGATTCTTCACCCTAAAAGGAGCAGCCTGAGAGACGCCATTAATATTTCTGTTCTCTTTCTCAAATTTTCGGACTTCAAATATGTCGGGAGTGCAGAACTTGACGATTTCAATCTCTTCCTCATCCTCTGTTTTCTTAGCTCCCTCCAATTTCAGTTTCAGCTCCAGGCCTGTCTCTATCTCTAAATTTACGAAAATTTGTTCTTTGATCTGTTTGGTTGCTGATAAAACCCACTAATAGTTAACTTATAAAACATTTTATTTGCTTCGCTTCTATTTTACTTCATTTTCATAGCAACAAACATGGGATTATTCTTATTTTTATTGTATGTTCATAATGGTATGTGATTCACTAATGGGTGCAGAGCTCAGAGTGTTGCAATTCCTGCAAAATCGATAGGCGTATGCAAATGTGTAACTGCACGTCAAGAACAGCTAACTGGTATATATTCTTATTATTTCTTTTGCTTCCTTTACATTTTGGTGGTTATTTTGCTTTTTAACTCTAAAAGTTGAAAATTATTGCTATATTTTACTGTTTTGATGTTGCTTTATACTGTTGTGAAGTTTACACTACAAAGGTCTCTCGCAATGCCAACATAGCGAAGCTTCAAGCGGGTTATCTATTTCCCGAGGTCTGCTATTTTACTTGTTCCTTTCCCATGTCTTTTCCCCTCTTTTTATTTGGCTGTAATTTTGTTATTTTTTATCCTGAGATCTGCTAGCATATACCGACCATATACTGTCTTTTATATGTTGCCCCAAATGTGTTCACGAGACCATCTTTACCGGTTGTTTCTGTTAGCTGGTGTAATATAAAATTAATTGTTCAATATGGGCTTTCATATATGAAATGATCTTAAAAATAGAAAAGAAAAGGATACAACTTTGTTGAGTTAGAAGAAGGAAACTTGTTTGATTATATTTCAGCTTCCCTTGGGGAACAACCGTGCCATGTATTCTAGGTTCGTCTTGGGCTTATTGTGCATTGTCTCAAGGATAATGGAAAGAAGAAATAGAACTTTTCTTTTACTCCATCTTCACTGTAGTTAGTTTCTTTGTGTATGTTTGCTGAAAACAATCACGATCCTTGTTCATTCTGTCTCTTAGTGTTTTAACTTCTAGGTTCTTAATCAGCTTGCTATTTTCTTAATTGGTTTTCTCTCTCTCCTTATTACATGCTGGACAAACAGGTAACAAATAAAGAGTAGTTACATAAACGATGATTGCTTAGATACATTTCTTTCCATTTTTTGGTTAAATAGATTGCTAGAAGAAGAGCTGCCCACTTGCTGAAGTATCCTGATGCAAAAGTGATAAGCCTTGGAATTGGAGACACCACAGAGCCGATACCTGAAGTCATAACCTCTGCAATGGCCAAGGTACTGCAATTGATAAAATTAAATAAGTTCTGTCTTCCCTAGTAACGTAGCTTTCAAATTTGAGTTTGACTTCATATTTTCTCTCTATAGTTACACTTCTGTCCACCCTGAAAAGAATATTTTTTTTTATCATTTTTAGCTTCAGTTTTTGCTGTGCATTAAACTTATTCTAAATGTCGAATTTTGTTCAACTCTTAAGTTGTTGGGAGATGAGTCAACAATTCAATTATCCATTCTATTTTTTTTTATTTCTCCATTAGTGTATTATTTTTTTCTTATTGAATTTATAATATGACTATCCGAGGCTTCTTATCTTCCCACAGGATGTGGAAGGCTTGAAGAGAGAACTTTGCAGACTTAGCTAAAGTTGATTATCATAGCTTTAGCAAGCAAAACTGCTTAACTCTGTCCATTACTGACAGCTTTTTAAACTGTTTTTACTCTGGCAGAAAGCACATGCCATGTCTACTATTGAAGGTTACAGTGGTTATGGAGCTGAACAAGGGGAAAAGGTATATGAAACTTCTAAATTTCGTGCCTACTTTCACTTCATGTGAGTTACCAATATTTTCTTCGGTCATCAACTACCCTGGCATCTCTTGGACGAATTGAGGACTTGAGATGGGTTCCATTTCACAAATGATATTAACAATTCCATTAGAATATGCTTCAATAGACATACAGTTACAAGGTGTAGTTTCATGGTAACTGGATGGGTTATTATTTTCTGTCCAAATATGTTGTGGTTTACCGTTTACCTCACGTGACTATGGAGTAACTACTAATGCTCAAAGAGCAATGTTATATATTGCAATTGTTATTTTTTTTTAGCCAAATCATGAGTCCACACCCAAATATTATTGATTAGTGATGTGACATTGGTGGACACCATAATGCAGAGGGCCAATAATATTTGGTTGTATGAGTTGGATGACATCCCAATTGAAATGTCTAGCATTTTCAGGCTAAAAATATAGTACTTAGCTACTATAAATTTAATAGAAAGTCAATTAATAATATATAATTGAGACTGCTAAATAATGCTTATTGGAATATTTTTGCACAATACACGTGGAAGCTAGTTTTGTTTCTTTATGATGTAATGGAACTATAACTTTTGTGTCATTTGGCCCAAATAATTTCCTATTCCAGTGTTGATCTAATGTTTATATAAGAGATCAGGTCTGGTCGTTCAACTTATGCAACTATGCTGCAGATTCAAAAAGTTCATACTCACTTTGGCCAAATTTAGACACTATGTATAAGAATTAAGCTCAAAATCCTGCTAGAGATTTGTGCGTGTGCTAGCTAGGTATATGATGTAGGGCTCATATATGGTTGGATGGTGAGTGGCAGCTTCTACTGTTTGTAACTTCACTGATCTAAGAAATTTTGTATTTGTGGGATAAGTGTTTGATATTTGAAGAGTTACAATGCGTTGTTTATGATGCAGCCCCTGAGAGCTGCAATAGCGTCAACATTTTATAGTAACCTTGGCATAGAGGAAGATGACATTTTTATTTCAGATGGTGCAAAATGTGATATATCGCGCCTGCAGGTTTGTTAGTTGTATATCTTTTAACTGATTCATTGCCTCAAGATTTATGTTGAAGAATCAAATTCATTTTGCCAAGGTTATTCTGTGGCAGGTTGTTTTTGGGTCAAATGTTACAATGGCAGTGCAAGATCCATCCTATCCAGTAATTTTACTCTTATAGATATCTAATTTTATTCTTTTTGTATATATGTCCAGATATAGTAAGTTTCAATCTTGCCATGCTCTATTTTTATGGTGTATTTTCCTTGTTATGAATTTTTTTTCCTTCTTTTTATTCAGCTTTTGACATTTTTTCCCTAATCCAGTTCATGATGTTATTTTATACAACCAAAGTTAATTATGCTGTAGTTTAGTGTTTCTAAGAAGTTTTAACTAGATAGAAAATGAAATGTCACCTATTCAAGTATCTACACTCTGGGGTTTCTGCAATGGAAATAGGTTTGAGTGCTGAAATTTAGGATAGTCTTGCATGACAGTTGTTTGAGTTTTAGCCCTGCACTCCTCATTCTCTATTGTCCAATGTCGACCGAATTTTTTGGGGTGCATATTCTTATTCTCTGGCTTTCTTATAATAGATTCCTGAAATTTATAAATAATGGAAAAAGCAGGTATGGTGAAAACTTGGTCACTAATCAAGGATATAGGAATGGCAACATTTGTCACTAAACAACCATTCTCTTCTGATCTCTTACTCTGTACTGGCTGGAAGAATATGACACCCAAAACTATGAAAACCTTCAAATGTTTCAACCATCTGTAGCGTATATATGTTTAAGAACGCTAAGAACGCATTTACGACAATAAAGTGCATATGTTAAATGTTGACAGTATAGTTAAAGAAACTGGAAGAAAGACACATTGTTACTGGTGATATGTTCTACATCATCAAATACTGTATGAAACTGATATAACTTTTCTATGTTTTGTTGGCAGGCATATGTAGACTCGAGCGTTATTATGGGCCAGACTGGACAGTTTCAGAAGGACTTAGAGAAATATGGAAAGATTGAGTACATGAGATGTACTCCTGAGAATGGCTTCTTCCCTGATTTATCTACTGTTTCACAAACAGATATTATCTTTTTTTGTTCACCAAATAATCCCACTGGTGCGGCTGCAACAAGAGAGCAACTAACACGTCTTGTACAGTTTGCCAAGCACAACGGATCTATTATAGTTTACGATACTGCATATGCCATGTATATGTCGGATGATAACCCACAATCCATCTTTGAAATTCCTGGTGCCAAAGAGGTAGGTTTGAGCATTTTCTTTTCCCTAGATGCACTTCAATGATTAATTCTTTTTTTAATGTTAGAATGGGAATTCTTGTATAGAAAACACAGTTGCAACTTTGCAAAATAGACAATTAAACCCTTTGACCATTTCTATGATTCTATGATCTCTGTTTGATGTGAGATGATGTTGATGCACCATGAAAGAATGTTCCATGAAGTTGAAATGCACAAATAATTTATTTATCATGGGAATACATTATTATGCCTTGATTGAATTTAGTCTCAGACAAAAGCAATTAAGAATCTTTTATTTGCAGATAACAAGAGTACACAGGATTTGACTGCATGAACGCTACCTCCCTTTACTCTTTACTTGAAATGTACACCGAAGGACTTTAAGAGGTCTCAAATAATTTGTTTGTACAAGGAGTGGTGGAGGGCGAGGGAGAAAAAGAGACATTTTATTTTTATTAGGTTCTAGAATGAGAAATATAAAACTGCACCTTCTTATACTGAACCTCGAAGGAACACTTTTAGGTGTGAAGCATCGCCCAATCCATAGACTAAATATAAGAGTGAAATAATTTTCTTCAGATGGTTTACCCATAACCTTTTGCATTATACATTTATGAGTTTTGTTGGCCATTATTTTCTTCAATTTGCACTCTTTGGGTATCAGTTTATGCATCTACAGTGTCTAGCATGTTACTTATTATCTAGTGCATGGATTTACAGGTTGTGATTGAGACATCATCATTTAGCAAGTACGCTGGATTCACTGGAGTACGTTTAGGGTGGACTGTTATACCAAAGCAGGTGCTCTTTTCAGATGGATCTCCTGTTGCCAAGGACTTTAATCGCATTGTTTGTACTTCCTTCAATGGAGCATCAAACATTTCCCAAGCCGGTGCTCTGGCTTGCCTTTCACCAGAAGGTCTTAAGGTTGGTTTTAGTCTCTTCTTCATTGCTAACATCCTAAAAACTTAAAATGACTTTAAGTTTTATTTATTAGAAAACTGATAACATGATATATGAAGAGGGACTATAGGGGATGGTTAGGCAAACAAGTAAATGGATCATAAGGAACATCTTGCTCTATGATTTTGGCGACGTTGCTATGCAACTTGCATATTTTTATGGGAAAGACCTCTACTTAGACATGTTATCTCTATTAATGGTCTTGAAGGTGCAAACTTATTTTCTCTCTTTGAAACAACCTCGACACGTCAAGTAATGTAATTTCTTTCTGATAGAAGGAGACCCAGTAATTAAGTTTCCTGACAGGTTTCTATTTTTTGCACACCACCAAAAAAGGTGCTTAATTTTGCAGTGAACTCCTATAACAAACTTATATTGCTGATATAATTGTAGGCAATGCAAGATGTGATTGGTTTCTACAAAGAAAACACTGGTATAATAGTGGAGACATTTGAATCACTTGGCTTTAAAGTATATGGAGGGAAGAATGCACCATATGTGTGGGTCCACTTTCCTGGTCGAAGCTCGTGGGATGTGTTCAGCGAGATACTTGAGAAGACTCATGTGGTTACCACACCTGGGAGTGGTTTCGGCCCTGGTGGTGAAGGTTTTATTCGGGTTAGTGCCTTCGGTCACCGGGAGAATATTTTAGAGGCGTGCAGAAGATTCAAGCAATTATACAAGTGATTAAGTGGACAAGTCATTTCCAATTGACTCTCCTTTTTGAACCAAGAAGGGAAATCTGCTACTTATTTTCCTTTTTACTATTGTTGTAATCTTAGGCAATTATGGGGACGGCAATTTTTAGATTCTATGTTTTGAATCTTAGATAAATCTCAAATGCATTTGGTTGCTGCAACGTTTCTTAAAGAGATGGAAAACATTTGCATTTTTTTTTTGGCTAGGTCGTAACCATTTCCAGTTGTAGCAAAAAGGTGTCCACTCAATGGCCACCTTCTAGTAGTAAAGTTGGACTTGGGTATGTTTGGTTGGGATGAATGAATGAAACCGTGAATTGAATTGTTTTTACTTAATCTTACGTTTGGTTGTATCATTGATATTGAATGAAATGAAGAAAATTACTAATAGATCTGGAAATGTCATTCAATTGCCTCTCCGTAGGAAAAATTATTCGTTTCACAGCTCATTCTATACAAAATTTATTATTCCAATTTTGCCCTCAAACACAATTCAGCAAAAAAAAGCCCTAATTTATCCATTTTCACATTTTCTTCTCAGTTGTAACTCTAAATAGTCGTTCATAGCTGTTCCGTGTTCCCTGTTTTTTTTTCTGCACTACTGTTCATGGAAGCCATAGTCGTTCGTGGTCGTTCATAACTGTAACTCTACATAGTCGTTCATGGTAAGCTTGACCTGTTTTATTGGACAACTTGGCTATTCTTGACAACTTTTAACAAAATCAATCCATGTTTGAGTCAATTCTACTTCTTGGGTTTTCGTTCTTGAGCAATTTAGTTGGAAATTGATGTTTGTTCTTTTCTTTTCTCAAATTACAAACTTGGAAATATTCTTATTTTCCCACACATTCTCTTTTTTACAGGAGTTTTTTTTTTTCAGTGGCAACATTGCATTGTTTCATTGAATTTTTGTTTTTGTTACTCATTGAATGTAGCCCATTTTGCTTGTAGACTTGAACTGTAAATCCTTTGTTAAGTTAGTACTAATTTTGCTTTTGGGTTTTTGGCGTTGATGGAATTTTCTAAAATTGATTATTTTTAAAAATAATAATTTTTAATAATTAAGAAAAAAATAACAATTAAATAATATTATTTAAATTTTAATGAACATTAAAATATTAAGATAATATACCATGTATATCATTTTATTTCAGTTATAATTAAAACATTATTATAATGATTTATTCTTTGATTCTATTGATTAAATCAAATATTATAATAGTAATTTTTTTTTTACATACTCCTTGATTCTATTCTTTGATAATAAAGAATTTATTTTTATTCAAATAATTTTGAAAATATAAAAAAGTGAGTACTCTATATGAGAGAGATTAGACTTAAAGTCAATTTATATATTACTAATCTCATCTTTCAAATATTACTCATATTCATAGATTCATTATCTTAGTAAATCTATAATTTTATTTTTGATATCTTTTTATTTTATTTAAAAAAAATACCAATTTAATATAATTTTTTTGTTTAAATAGAATTTTTTTACATGTATTACTATACATATGTAATATTAAGATTATAATTTTTAATAATCAATTGATTAAACGATATTCAAATAATATTTTTTAAATAAATAATTAAATATGACATATTATTACACATATATTATTAGACATGATAAATTTTTAATTAAATAAAAAATTGTAATAAATTGATATTTTTTTAAATGAAAACACTTTAAAAATCTAAGTAAAAAAGTCATAAAAGATAAAATCGTGATATAACCCATATTTATGCTTTGTTCCAGTCTCTCTTACATACCCCTAAGAAATTTCTCGCAAGAGAGATGAATAGTTTAACATCAAATTAAACAAATGATCAGCTCCGAGGACATTCTTAAAACGCTCACTTCAATGACAGATACTATGAATTAAAAACGTAGTTTTAATATTTTACACTGCCCACTACGTAGTGTGACATGAAAGCACGACTATTCTACCTTAAACTTCAGATGACCTGTGTTACAGCAGACCTAAAACTGCTCAATAGTCATTAACTCTGCTTTGCAGGTTGTCTTATAATGTCCAGTTTGGTTACATCGACTACAATGTACTGTATGCTTCTCACGATTAAGCTCCTCTACACAAATTCTTTTTTTTTCAGGGCGACCAGGTGGCCTACGGAACTTGGGAGGCTGTACAACTTGGAGATCATCATCCATGGAGTCCTCATTTGTCTTTCCCCATTCAAGTTTTCCCGGAATCGGGTATATCTCTTTAGCATATGCCTCCCGGTAACTAGCAACAGTAAAACACTTTTCAGTGAAAGCATATAAATCTTTTCTACTTGAGATAAGAGCCGCAACAGCATGAGAGCATGGTATTCCATGTAGTTGCCAATTGCGGCAGGAACAACAATGGGTGCCAATATTCACTATATATGAACGGTCAGCTGAGAGAATCTCAAATTCTACCTCATTAGACCGAAGAACTTGATACGTGGATGCATAGTTAATGCCTTCTATCATCTGCCTTTCGGCAGATGGAGCAAGTACAGAAAACCATGAATTACTCCTCAAGCGCCGTTCTTCGAACTCAGCCATCAGCTTACTGTGTAATTGCTCTATCACTTGTATTATGGGCAAATCACGAGCTTCGAGGATCCATTTATTAAATTCTTCAATATTTGATGAAAGGTGACCATATCGTGTTCCCTTGGAATACACTAAAGCCCATTGGGAAGGATGAAACTGTTGCAGCCACCTTGCAGCTTCAGAAGAAACCTCCTCGATTTCAACCATTTTTTCTTTGAAGCCAATAGCTGTGGTGGAACATGCAGCCTTCCATAGAAGATGCACAAGTCTTGAATTCTTGAACTCTTTACCAATGCTTTCACTCAAGTGTCGCATGCACAATGCATTAAAAGAACTTGGGAATTTCCTTTTTACTGCATTTACAATACCTTTCTTTCCATCTGACAAGAATGTAAATTGCGGCATATTCTCAGTTTTAATCTCTAGTGCCTTATGCAACTCTGACAAGAACCACATCCAGCTCTCATTGTTTTCTACATCAACAACACCAAACGCAAGTGGAAATAAATCCCCATCAGGATCAAAACAAGTTGCTGAAAGCAAGGTACCAAGGTATTTGCTTTTAAGCTGGATTCCACCAAGCCCAATAATGGGTAAGCAACCATTCAAAAAACCATACATGGATGCATAGAATGAAACAAAGAGCCGCTGAAAGCGGTTATCTGTACCAGTGGTAGACAATTCCGCAATACTCCCAGGATTAGTTTTTATTATTTGTTCACAATATGAAGGAAGCAAACAATATCCTTCTTCAGAAGAGCCATAAATTGCTGCAAGTCCCCGTTCCTTTGCTCGCCAAGCTTGCTTATATGGTATTGTGATCCCATATTGTCTATGGATATCGTGCAATATATCCTTTGGTTTGTAATTTATGTTTTCCCGCAAGCGTTCCTCTATGAAATTCACTATCCAATCAACAGAAGCCTGATGGTGCCCATTGTGTGCATTTTTACCACAAGTATGAGTCCCTTCAAGACTTCTTATTATGAAAGTTGGTGCATTAGGGAGCTTCACTGCCCGAATGCGCCATGGACAACCCTCAGTTGCACACTTTGCAAAATAACGAATAAGATCGCTTTTTACAATGCGAAGTTCAAAATGTTGTGCAATTGCAGCTTCTTTTATAGCATTTCGGAATGCCTTGACATCAGGAAATTCTTGACCAACAACAAATGTGTGGCCTTCCATGCAACAGTTAGCACGTTAACAACAGCACCTCTTCAATGTACGGATAGAGCATTCTAATATTTTGCTTCGACAGGAGCAAAGAAAGCCATCACAAACACCATTTGGAGCAGTTTATGCAAATATCGAAGCTTCCAGCTGCTTCTTGTTATGTTTTAGAAGAAAATCCTGCAAGAACCAAAGGGATCAAATTAAAAGTCAGGCAAATCACAATGTAACATATTACATCAATGTATCCAATAAAGATGCCTAAGGCCATGTTTATATCATCAGCATCATGGATGTACATTATTGTATAAGGTGCCCATTTAGATTAATAACAATCTCTTTTACTTCTTTCTCGTCCCATATTTCTACAAAAATAGAGATATTTATTTTTCATAAAACAACTAATTTTGAATCATGATGTCGAAAATGCAGCTTGATACAATAAATCAATTGATCAGTGCTTCCAAAAATTAGATACTTGGTATGAATTGTGCGTGTTTGTGGGGATAAAAAAGATAAGTCATGGATTTTCAATTACAAGTTCACTTCATTTCTTCAAAACCATCCGGAGCTTTCTTCTTGATACAAACACAACTTAGTATGAACTGTCCCTTCTTTTAATTTTTTTCCCCTTGTTTTGGTTCATAAAATCACAAAGCAATAGAAGAAGAGCCACATATATCCTGTTTTTGTAACTACAGAAGATAATTTACAAACAAGCTCAAGCATAAAACAAAAAACCATTGCACAAAATTTCGCCGCAATAACCATTAACAAAAAATACAAGAAATTTTAGTACCAAAAGACAACTTTAATATTACTAGGCGACCACAAAAGATGACAAAAATGATTGAAAAAACAGTACGAAATGAGAAGGAAGGAAAAAATTCGATAGTCACAGCCAAAAAGAACAACAAAAAAAAGGATAAAAAGCAAGAACAGTGTTAGCTGTAGAGAAGTTAAAATCTAAAGATTGCATCATTAGGAGAGCTTATTCCATAACAGAGTAATTGAAGCAGAAACAAAGCGTGTCCAGATATTTGAACATTATGCATAAATAAGATGAACTGACCTTAAACTTCAAGCTAGAGATTCGAGCTCGAGAAAACAAAAGATCCAAGCTTACTCTTCGACACGAAAGAGAGGTTCGCAGATGGGAACATTTTTGGTATTCTAACTAAAATTTAGGGTTGATTAGGTCACGCAGAGGGATTATATTTTCATTTAGGCTTTAATTCGAGGTTAGTTTCGTAGTTATGCTTCTTACTTAGATGTAGTACGCATACAGTAGTAAGGATGTGAACCATTGGGAATACACCATCCGTATTGAGAATCAACTACTGACATTTTAACGGTAAATAGTTAAAGCGGTGATTATTTTTAAAAATTTGAGGATATTTTTTAAAAAATAAATATAATAGATAAAATGAAATGATATTTGTGATTAATCGAAATCGAGAAAATATTAATATTATTATTTTATATATATATAATTACATGCAAAATGTAATTTTAATAATAAAATACAATATTTTATATAATTAGATTAACTTTTATTTATTTTTATTTTATATTTTTTTTATTTAAAAATATTGATTAAATAGTTAAAAAAATAAAAATGAATATAAATATTTTAAATAATATAATTAAATAAATATTAAGTTAACATTTAATTTTTTAAATAAATATTAAAAAACAAAAAATGTAATTAAATCGTGAAAAAAATACTATCAGTTCATAACCGATGGTTATTAACCAAATACATTCGAAACTAGTGCGAGTTAGTTATGGTTATTAATATATAATCGTCCCCATCCGTACTTGTACTCATTCATGATAAAAATAATAACATAATAAAAGTTTTTATACGTTTTTCTTTCTTTCTTTTAATCAATTTTTTAATATAAATAAAAATTTATTCAAAAAATTATCTTTATATTTATAAATACCAAAATATAAATACAAGAAAGAAAGAAAAAATACATTTTTCATAATTTCTTCAATAATCTTTAGTTTTTTCTCTTTTACATCTCATTATATCTTCTGACTTTCAGCTTAATTTCTTTAATTATAGTAGATGTACCATTATGACTTTACACCAAACAACAGCTTTGTCCTTTAAACGTTAGAATAATCAGCTCTTTTCAATTAATGTATTATAGATTATTAATTTATTATCCTCTATACTCAATTATGAATGGAGTCAAACAGTGTTATTACATTAATATCATATAATTTTCAAAAATTTAACATATTATTAGTATTTTTATTAAATTAATGCAATTTAATCAATTTATATATTTATATACATCTTAATCATTTTTTTATTAATTTGTACCATTTTAATCACTTTTCAATAAGTCACCATCATATTACTAATCTTAATCTCTTAATTAATCATGTTTAAATTTGAAATTCTAATAGGATTCAGTATATTAGTGATGGTATGATCACACCTTAACTTTTAATTTTTAGCTTCAAAGGAGGGAGAAACTATATGAATAAGGTGCTAGAATTTTATAATCTTTTTTTTTTAATCAAACAATCAAACCCAATACTTCAATGAAAAGAGTGTGTCATCCCAACATACAAGCGCAAGTTGGTAGGATAACTAGATAAATACCAAAATCTTATGACTAAGTACGAGTTTTTCCTCTTTGAGATTAGTCTTAAGGGGAAAATCTTGTTACAATTAAGAAAATGAATAAAATTAGAGAAAGAGAGAGTTCATTTTATTTTACAAACTTAAGCACCTATCTATAATTACCCTTCAAATTCTTCTTTAAGGGATGAAAATTGCTAACTGATACATATCAATTTATGCAAACTGTGAAATTATTTTCTCAACCATATAGCTTATCATTGAACTTGTTCTCTACATTTCTCAGTAAACTGGAGGAGCTCTGTAATATGCTGGCACTGTTATGGGAAAGAACATCTGTCTGACTCCTTCAGCTCTTATTATGGGAAATATGATACCTGATGCTTCCTGAAACATAAATACAAGAAACTCACTGTAAGAAATCAAAAGTTCAATAACATATCAAATTTATGAGAACCACTAAACTATATATGATGAGTGATGACAAATAATTACACATACCATAATCAATCTAGTGCCTATCCAAATGCGTTTAGGTGAAGGAAAGGGAAGCAACAAGCGGCCAACACCGTATATAGCCACTGCAAAAAAATGTAGAACTAAGCTCAATGGACGAGGATTGAGACCTGAGAGTAAAGCCACTGGTCCATTTGAACAGACTCCTCCAAGGCTCAAATAATCAAAACAGGCCTGTCGCATTTCCTTCCTGGCTGGATCAGGGGATGCACAGAACACCTTGTAAAGAGCTCCTGCTAATGTGTTTATGGTAGATGCCACAGGCTGCAAATATTACCACACAATATAATTAGTAGGATTTTCAAATATTCCCTCGAAAGTGACTATTTTAGTGATATCTATCATAGAGTCCGTTTGTTTCTAATTCTTACATTCTGAAAAGCACTTCTGACAGTAAAAAAATACTTTTGAACTCAATATAAAAAATTTATCTTTTTGCTACGTGCTTCTTCAAGAGTTTTTTTTTAACTATTTTTAGTAGAAGCACAAGCAAATACATCTTAGTCAGTTTTTGAAAAGAATATCATCAGAGGGATGTATAAATCATGCACGTGCTTTAAAGCAGCAATAACGAGAAAGTAGGAGGTAATAGCATTTGCCTAACCTTGCGAAGAGTATAGAACGATTCGAGATATTTGCAAAGTGAAGATGCATCATTCAGATCATGTAAGGGTTTGAGTAGATCTCTTAGCACAACAATATCAGAAAGAGCAACAGTCATTCCTCCTCCCGTTAAAGGATGTCGCATGTTGAATGCATCACCCATCAAAAGTGCACCAGGTGTGGGATAAGGATCAGCAGGCATGCTTCTGTTTGGCATTGTTCTGATGTTTCCTTTCTCTATTGCTGCTATGAAAGAATTGTGCAGCTCCGGAGGTACCTAAAATAACCAGTGTGATTAAAATAGTTCAGTTTAAGGTTGAGTTGGATGTGTAAATATTGAAGTTAAAAGTGAATGAAGATGATACCTGAGGAGCAACCACCGTTTTCAAATACTGAACCATTTCACCATTTGCCAAGGAAGGTACTTTTTGTCCAGGAACATCAACCAAACAACGAATCTCAGTGCTACTGATTGGATAAAATAGGATAGGTGAAGGGTCTCCCAAAATCACATGTCCATGATTTGCATGTGGGAGATGACAGTTTTCAAGTACCAAACCAACAAAACATGAGGGAATTTCTACCTGTCGAAAATTTAAAACGCCCCACCATTAATCTCAAATTCTAAAAGAGGATATAGTACTAGCTAGAGTTAATTTCTTCACGTTACCAACTTCAGGAAATGAGTTACCTTTGGTTTGCAGAGAGAACGTCGCAGATTTGAAAAGCAGCCATCACATACTATTGTTAGAGGAGCATGTGACGTGATTTCTTGACCTGTCTTGCTTTTATACTGAACGCCCTTGATAGTCCCCTTCTCTTCAAGTAGAGATGTTACCGTTCCTTGTTCCAATCTCACACTGAATGAAGAAAAATATATAGAAGGTACTCATTAGAGGCTGAAGAGGCTCATTTAAGTTAAAAAGTATCAGACATTAATGAAGCCTTATACTGAACTAAAGTCTCTCATTTGAGAGCAAGCTGCTATTGATATTTGAATTTTTGGTGCACGCACACGAGCGCTCACGCATATATCTTAAATGAAGTTGCAGGTTTAGATTGAGTTAGTGATTGCATAAAATAAGAAATCAAGGATCACAGAAATCTAAAATCCTGAAAGGGAAGGAAGAATACTTCGGAAGAGTTGCAGCCTTTTCACGCATCCTCTGAATGAAACGCCCATTGTGGAAGCTTCTTCCCGCAATGTCTGAGGGAAACTTCTCAAGAGGATAAGATAGTTTGGTATTTTTCCCATCTTTGTAAAGAGCGTATCCAAGTACCTTCTGAGAATCAATTTCTTCCACACAATCTGAAACCACAGACAAACTGTTTGTGAACTGGAATATAGAAGAACCAGGTAACTAAAGGGAACACACATGGCTCACCAAAAATACAAAAAGCAAAAAAGGAAAAGAATCACTAGTACAGTTAAACTTTGTAAACAAAGAGATTAATAATAGCAGGCTATTGCAACCAGTAAATTTCTAAAGATTACAAGGAGTAAGATCTTCGAGTTCAAAACGTGCTTACCCTTGAGACCCAACTCAATCAACTTGAGATAGCCCCCAGGTTGGAGCAATTCACCAACAATTCTGTCAGGTTCACTCAAGTCTCTCTCTATCACATGGACTCGGCGTCCTTCCTGAAACAATAATTAAGAAAAGATAGCTTATGAAGTTTTGATTAGCCAAAGTAGTAAATCATTGTCAAAAATATCAATGCAAAAACAGTTATCCAATTGTATAATTCACCACAATGACTTTGTATAGCCTACTTGTGTTTCTTCCCCTAGATATAACATCTGCTTTTAGTTTTTAGAAATATATTTAATAATCATATTAAACTTGCTCTGAGAATCTAAATACATCACAAGATGCATCTTCAATATATTTATATACAGCAGTAACTAACTAATTATCACAGGAGTGGCTACAATTACCTTCCAATTTTTATATAACCTAGTTATTCAAATGTTTTCACTTTTTATCCCTAAAAAAACATATTCTTTTATAGTTATAAAGGGAACAAAAAAATATGTGTACCGTATTTTGCATTTTTTGAACAGGCAAAAAACATATGCTTTTAACTTCATGGAAAAAAAAATATGTGCACACATCCATCTATAAATAAATTCTTTATGTTATGCAATTAAACCATTCCATAAATAATTTAATTTTAAAAATTTGAACCTCTCTGGAGAATCCAAGAAAAAAATTGTGAAATTTTATTTTTTATAGTATTAGTGTATTACTTACAAAGTCATCTAGGTGGAAAAAAGTAGCTTCTAAATAATGAAATAGTAAATATAAAAGAATCATAAAATTCATTTGACTAATTGCATTGACTTTGAGGAAGGTAAAATCAGATCAATGAAAGTGGAAGTATGCATATTAAGGTATTGACTTAATGCCATGTTCGGTAATTACCCATTTTAAGTTATAAGTCTCATTAAAGAAAACAGATTTCCATCATTTATTTAACGAAATATAATTTTGAAGAAGATTGAGGATCAAATTCATTTATTTAACGAAATGAATTAAAAATTAACCTTATGCTCACTGACTAAGCCATTTCATCATCATAATTTATAATCAATAGAAATAGAAAAAGAAGAAGAAAAAAAGAAGATTACTGACCTTGGCAAGAGTGTAAGCCAGAGCAGCACCAGCAACCCCGGCACCGACTATAATAACATCATTGTTTTCCCCAGTTTCAGGTCTGGAAATATTATTCTGTGAAACCTTAACAAACCCATTAGTATTTTGCTCCATTAAATTAGCTATGCTTCTCTTCTTTCCATTAAAACCGTACAAGAAAACAAACCCCAAAAAAGAAGCTATGATACCACCTAATACAAAACAGTACTGATCACAATCCATTTCCAATTTTATGTTTTTCCTTGTTTTTTTTATCTTCTGTAATTACAATTCTCAGTATCTCCCCTTATAAATTGTGAATGTGTCGTCGTCTTCTTCTTTTTTGTCACAATGAGTTAACGAGAATATGTCTGAGCTGTAGTTTTTACGTGTGTGAGTTGGGAATGAGGCAATGATGTTTAGAATGACTTATATAGAAGTTAGGTTTTCCTGACTTTTTGAGATATTATTATTATCATTAATTTTTTATTATTATCATTAAGTTAGGTTCTTCTGTACAAAGTTATATGAAATTTTTTTTCCTCCTTAAATATATTATTATTTTTTAAATTTTAATTAAATTTAAATATAAATTTTATTTTTTAAAAATATATAACTAATTTTATACGTAAGTTATTAAATTTTAAAATCATAAAATTTAATCTTAATGTTTTAAAATTATATGCATATATTTTAAAATTTTAAATTATAAATATGTATTTTAATAATTAAATTCAATTACAATCATTTTATACATATAATCGATTAAAATAGAAAAAAATATAGTAGGAAGAGTACGTGTACGAAAAAAAAGTTGCAGTTAATTAACAAAATACGTGTCACAAAGCCGTTGGTTAACTTAATATGGGGTTTGCTTTCGTTTATGTTGAAGTATTTAGCCTCTTTTATGGAAAAAATTACATTACGTCCAGTTAAGATATATTTACATGCAGCTATAATAAGATTAATGTATTTTTATTATTTAATTATTAAAACGAATTTATTTATTTTTATAATATAAAAATATGATTAATTAAGTTAAATTTTTTTAAAAATTATTTTTTCAAAATAAAGATTATATATTATATTAATAACAATAAAATAAAAAATCATACCTTCTTTCTTTCTCTCACTAGTTCTCTATCTCATTTTTTTATATTTTATTTTTATTAATAAAATATTACATAAAAAGAACGAGAGAGTGAGATAATGGTAAGAGAGAGTTAAAGAAATGGGGATGTTTTTTTATTTTTTATTAATAAATTATATAAATTTTGTTTTATTTTTAAAAATCATAATTTTTATAAATTTTAACTTAATTAATTATATTTTTAATTGACGTGATAAAATTACATAAAAACTATAATTATAAAAGTTAAATGACTCTAAATAGTAAAATATAACCATAAATTATATTATTTTAAATTAAATTTATAAGTAAAATTTTAACTTACATCATATTTATGAAAAAATTAAAAAAATTTATATTATAAGTTTAAATATATTAGTATTTAATTTTTATTGACCATCATAATGAATGTGTGAAAATGTGGATTTCACGACTGCACAAAGTTAATTGGCTTTAAAAAAATAAAAAATAAAGAAAAATTGTAGTCTAGGTATAGTGTAACTTAATAAAAAAAATCAAACTTAATGTGTACGTAGAGAGGGTATAATTTTTGAAATTAATATTAAATTTATGAGGATGGGTTGAATTAACACACCCATTAATATAGTGTTTGATTTTAAATGATCATTTATGAAAATGGACGGAAAGATAGTCAATAACGGGTCGCTATAAAAATAATTTGTGGTTTCACATGAGCTTTAGGTCACTCATGTATTTTATAAAAGCATCAACCATCGTTCAATAATAATAAGTCACTACCATTAGTTTTGATATTACATATTCTTAAGATTTAAATTATTAATATCATCATAATTTTTTTAAAATAAAAATAAAAATATAACTTTCCATAAATACGTTCACCAATAATATCATTAAAATTTAAATACTTATAAAAATAAAATTTATATTTAATTTATATACCGTAATAATAATAAAAATAATTATATAAAAAAATAATATGATCACTTTAAACATTATAAATTTTTATTTTTATCATGCTAAATTAGTATTATTATCATTATTATTAAATATAGGGGTGTACATCGAATCAAAACTATTGATTTTATATTCATTCAATTTGATATAATCATTTAATCAGATTAAAACATCTTAATCCGTAACCGACTCGATCATCTTTCAAATTCGATGCAATGTGATTGAATCCGATCAATTCGTAACATATTTGAATTGGATCAGTAGAATCTGATTAATCCAACTAATAAACTTAATTAACTCTATTTTTTGTATTTTTTAATAAAAAATTAAAATTTTTACTTAACATAAATTTATTTAAGTTAAAAGAAACCTTAAATTTTATGCATTTAGTTTTTCAATATTACTTCATTAAATATTGAAATTTATTTTATTTTTATAAAGATTAAATTATACATTATATAATAACTATATATATATATATATATATATATGGATGAATAAAATAGCCAAACAGTTGCTGCGATCGAGCTGTCCAAGTAAGACTGGAGATTCAGTCAAGGAGACTTTTTGCGATTTTTTTTTCGGGAGCTAAGAAGGAGACTTTTGGTTATTTTAACAATATATATTAAATAATATATAAATTAAAATAAAATAGATTTAAATATTACTGTTAGATTAATATATTACTTATACATTTTCTTTTGTCTTTATGGTCTTAAAACCATATTAAAAAATTCAACAATAATTTGTGATAAAATAAGATTGGTATTATATGTATTAAAATATTGTATATATAAATTGATTTATTAATTATTATAGTATTATTTTTAAAATATTAATGCTACAATATTAATCCAAACTCCAAATATGCAGCATTAACATATATTAAAAACATAAAACAAAACAAATTAATATCACAGAAGTCAGAAGATACCTCCTCAACGTTTTCGCACCAATTAGAATAGCAAGTTAGCAACTAGCAAGTAGCCAAGTAGAACATAACAATTAAGTAGTAATGAATAATACGAGTGGACGTGGAACTATATTTAATCATGTCAAGAGAAAGCTGGTAAGAGCCAATGGTTTTCGGCCATTAGATTAGGATAACAAAAAAACAAGGGAAAAAAAGGTTGTCTTCAATGCATAATTACAAAATTATAAAAAATAATATTTTTAAAATTTATAATAACAAAAATAATATTTGATAATATTAAAAATAATACATTTAAACATCATTCAATTTAAATTATTTACATTAAATAATATTTAAAAGAAAAGAATATACTAAATTTTTTTAATAATAAAAATATATAAAATTAACATATAAAATACTATTTTATAATTACAAATTTTATAAATGTTATTTTTATCTTCTTTAAATAATTTATGTACTAAACAAAAATAAAGATTTATTTTTATTAGTTTTAGATTATTATTTTTCTTATAATTAGTTTTCTTTTGTTATTTTATAGGAAATTTTTCTCCTTTTAATGTCGAGAGACTTTCTCTCCCTAAAAAATAAAAATATAAAAGAGTAAAATGACATATATACATTGATCGGGTTCGATAATAATGATTTAAACAAAGAATTTTATCAAATAATCTTAATTTTTTAATAAACATAATCTAACTACATATAATTATAATTGTAATTAAATACTTCAAAAAATTATTGATTTTAAAAATCATTTATTAAATTAAGTTTTTTATATATACTTATATTTATACATTTAAATAATTTCATCTAAATGTTATTATGATTTCACAATATTATATATATGAATCATATATATATATATATATTAAATGTATATTAAATGATATAATTTGAAATAATATTTTTTTAAATTTATATTTTTATTGTGTTTGAAATTAGTTTTATGTTTTTTAGTAAATTAAAAAAACATAACCTTGTTTGAAAACTAGTTATATTTTTTAAAATATAAATGAACTCATATTCATCGATAAAAATATTGATATCGTTAGAAATATCGAGACTTTAATTTTATAAAAATATCAATGATAATATCGATATCGATGGATATTTGAAAAAAATTACAAAAATTGTTAAAATTATTATAAATTTTTTGAAATATTTTATAAAGTTTCAAGAAATATTAAAATAAAAAATAATATACTAGTTAAGTTAATTTTTTATTTAAATAAAATATTTGTGACATATATAACACACATAATGTATATATAATAATTGTAAAACATAAATATAAATATATGTTATATAATATAACTTTAAATGTATTAAGTTACACAAATATACATAAATATTTAATTAAAATAATTTTGTATGATTGGCTAAAATCACGAGATATGAAAACATAAATATTAATAGACATAGTAATCATACTATAACATTAAATAACATTAATTTTTTTGTAATTATTAACGTGTCATACATAAAGTTGTCTGATATCTTCCAATATTGTATATATATACTTATAATATCAAACTTATTAATTCTAAAATAAATGTTAATGTTGCACATCATGGAAGTTATCTTATATAGTTTCATACTAAGGTGGGTAATGTATAGATGGTGCATGTGGTCGTCACAACTATCAATAGTAATGCTTATAATTAAATTCTTGTAAAAAATAAATATTTTAAATTAAAAAAATAATCTTATTATTTCACCTAGAGTATAGTTGCATTTTTATTTTTATTTTACATTTTAATCTATATTTACGATATTTTATTAATATTATTAAAATTATTTCCTAAATTTTCGAAAATAACAAAGCAAAAATATCGAAATTGATATTTCAATATTTTTATTAATATTTACCAATATTTTTTATATTTTAAACAAAATTGATTTCCTCTTATATCAATATTTGTAATATGAATTTACCAAAATTTCGAACAATATATCAAGATATACCATGATTTTTTCATCCATGCACATATCACATTACTTGTTTGGTAAAACAATGTTTTATGTTATATTTTTCTATTTAATTATCATTTTTATTTTTATTCTAATTTTAACTCTTTTTATTAAGAACAATGATAAAGAAAATGGTGGGATTGTGCCCTTCACTAAAAACAAGTGTTAGAGTATAATTTTAAATTTAATAATGAAAATTTTGAAATTTTTAGATAGAAAATATTTGAATTTTTAAGTTTTAGAATTAGATTAAAAAGTAAAACTCATTTTAAATTAAAATAGAAAATAAAAACAAAATTAATTATCAAATAATATTAAATTCAAAAATTTGAATTTAAGTTTAGAGGTACGAAGTAGAAAAAAAAACATGTTACAAAATTAGCCCTCAATAACACAAAATCTAATCCGTTGTCATATTTAGGAATATTAATTATATCATAAAAGTTGTGCTTTTGTATAGTTTTGTTTCCTTATCCAGTTGGTAAATAAATAAATAAATGTACAAATTACAACACACATGGAATTTTTGAGTTTTATATATCACGTTATGAGTGAAGTCCTAGAAAAAATAACATAATTTAAAAAGATTTATAAGTGATTGAATATTTTTTTAATAAAGTTCACCTCTTTGATAAAATACTTGGTATCACAAATTTTTAAAGCACGCTATATTATGTACTCTTCTTTCAAAAGAGGAGTTGCTTCCAAAGATATTTATTTTTGTTATGATAATTTTTTTAATGAAATTAAATGAAGTGGATTATAAATAGAAGATGAAGAAAAACAATAATTAAAAAAAATGTGAATGTGAATTCATCGATCTCTAACATAAATGATGTATAAAATAAGATAAAAATACACTTAATAATATATATATATATATATATATATATATTTATAATAAAATAAGGATAATAATACAATAAAATTATATAAATTATCTATTTCATTCATATAATTAATAAATTTTAGTTTTATTGTTGCTAGATAAATTTTATATTAATAAATTTTTATTATAATAATAATAATTTGAGTTATATCAATATCACCACCATAAATTATTGATCATAAATATGAGATGTTAAAATAAATGTGTACTAACTTATTAAAAAAATCAATTATATATATATTTTTATAATAAACTAATTATATTATAACATATGAAATGATGTATATATCAAATTACGATAAAATTATTTTCTTAAAATTAAAGATAATATGAAAACAAAAATAAGGAAAAATAATATTTTTAATTAAAAATGTTTTTATTTTTAAAGTCGGGTTTTCATAAAGAAAATTACACGTTGTTTGTTAGTTATTCTTTCCTTGATACATTTTGATAATATGTTGTTTGTTAGTTATTTTTATTTATTTATGACCTATCATCTTATTTTAATATTAATAAGATTTATCCAATAACTAAAATATGAAGAAAAAAAATTGATTGCTTTTATAATATTATATTTAAGTATAATAAAAATATTTTACTTATTTATTGCTTACCTGATTAAAATGTTGATTAGGACTTACAACATATTTTATTAATTTATTTTTACTTAAAAGATAAAGGAATTACTTTGATTAACTCTTATACATAGGTCAAATTTTATATTACATTAGCTATGAAAAACTTGACTTTATCTATTTAATGTTTTAACAGAATCGATATTGAAAGTAATATACTTATTTTTCAATATAATAAGAAGCCACGAAATCATCCATAGCAACATATGCAAATATATATGAAATTTATTGTATCTATTTATAATTTTTATTTTGCCTTGGATTTTTTTTGCCTTAAAATATAAAATATTAATTTTTGAGTATATATTTATCAAATAAATGACTAGCACATGGTTGCACGTGCAGCCAAAACTAATTTTCTCAATGAACTAATGAAGATATTAATAATACCACGTCGTTTTCATTTTTTAAGCTTTTGTTGCGGATGTATATGTTAAATTTTCAATAGCTAACTTTGATTTTAATAGCCAAAAAAAAACACTAAATTTAATTTTCAACGGTTTTATTTTCTTTTTATATTTATTGCAAGGCTCTAAGATATAAGGTATAACATATAATTTTTAGCCTATAAAATTTCATTAAACTAATACTATATATTGATCCAAAAGATTCATCATTTGGAAGTTATAATTTTCTCACGCAAACTAAATTTTCAAGTCTCTGATCTGTAAGTTCAAGGTGCTGAACTCACAATCACATATTCACATTGATATATCATCACTATTATAAATAAAATAATAAATTAAATTAAGAGTTTTAATAGAATCATACAAGCTTAAGAAAATAATAATAATAATAATAAATAATGAATCCAACTACAAGCCAACAACATTCTATTAAATTATCACAAATCTATAATAAAAATATTAATTATAACAAAAAGAATAAAATCCTAATAAGTTCTCTCTTTTTCTTAGTAAAGTTCTAATAAGTTTTTTTATTCATTTTCATACGAAAGTTATTATTATTAACTCATTTGATAAGGAATTAATTATCTTTGAAATTCAAAACGCATGCCTAACCACCATATAACATAATAATGTCATATACATTCAATGCAAAACAATTGAATGATCGATAGTAAAGTTCTAATAAATTGAGGATCTCTTTCTTCCACGTTGATTTCAGATTTTTAGTCATGACGACAGACACTAATTAAATACCTCATAATACTAGTGCGTGCTGTTCTTTCTTTGTATGACTTTCCCTTTTCTTCTCTTTTTTCTTACTCCTTCTTTTCTCGTTTTCTTTGCAGTAATTGTCACAATTACTTTCCTTAGTGTAACAATAAAAGTATATGACATTTCCCCTTTTGCCCTTAAACATTTTTTTAATTACCATTAGTTAGTGTTTATAGTATAAAGGACAAAATAAGTCTTTGTGGCCATCCCTAAAAAACGACTTTATTGGAGCAATTATATCTGAGGTGGTTCGTGTCGATCTTCTTTAGGCGGTTTGGAGTAGTCGAGCAATTAATATTACGCATAATTTGGTATATATATCACTATGTCAAAGTTGCACTGCTATAGATATTAAGGAGTTTAGCTATCCTATGGTGGCCACAGGAGAAACTTTTATATGTGATTCTGATTTTTTATAACCGATATTACCTTAATATAAATTATTATTATCATAAAATTAATTTATTAATGATAATTTTATTTTAATAATAATGGTAATAAAATATAATTTTTAAAAAAAAGATGAAATCCATTTTTTTTATTAAATAAGTGAAAATTATAGAATACGATTCGAATTTGAATTCGATAAAGGTAAAAAATCATACTATTTAAATCGTAAGTAAAATATAACACATAATTAATACTAAAAAAACTATTATTTCAATAATTTTAATATTTTACTATTATTAATTCATATCAAGTAAATATTAAAAAAATGATAATTTTATTTTAATAATAATGGTAATAAAATATAATTTTTAAAAAAAAGATGAAATCCATTTTTTTTATTAAATAAGTGAAAATTATAGAATACGATTCGAATTTGAATTCGATAAAGGTAAAAAATCATACTATTTAAATCGTAAGTAAAATATAACACATAATTAATACTAAAAAAACTATTATTTCAATAATTTTAATATTTTAATATTATTAATTCATATCACGTTAATATTAAAAAAAAAACTATAAATTGAATTTGCTAAGTTAAATCAAACCAACTCAACCACACACAATATAGTCAGTGATATTGTATAATATAATTATATGAGTATAAGTTATTAACTAAAATTTAATTTTTGAATTACTTGAATCTTAGTATACATTCCTCGAATCTTAAGGCAAACTCATGCTAAAAGTAGGATTTTACAAAGCATTCTTACAATTATAAAACATCTAATGATCGATCATAATCTCGATCCTACAATGTGATCAACCCTAAATTAATTTATGTTTTTATTATTGTACCTCTATATAGACTGCTACATGCATCTTATATGTAATCGATAATGGTATATATAATGTTCTATATATATGTGAGTTTGGTATCAAACTTGCTCAATACAATCTAATTTATCTCTTTAAATTGGATTATCCCAACAATAATAATTAAACAATTGTAGATAATTGTAAATTTTATATTTATATGTCATATAATACATCTAATTTTAAAATATTAATTTTAAAAAAAATCAAATTTTATACTTCTTATATATATTATATTAATATTTTTTAATTTATATGAAACACTCTTTTTATATAGTAACATCAACTCAAAGTATGGATTGCTTTAACTAACACTTTATATTTTTAATATAATTTTATTAGGAAAAAAGTAGTAAAAATTTACTATCTTTTACAAAAATATAATTTTTTACTAATTCTTAGGTGGAGTAATACAAGTCTATTATCTCTTTTAGAAGGGTCATCAAAGTTTATCTTGAAGATTTATGCCAAATTTCAAGGATAAAATTGACATTTTATAAAAAATTATTTTCATTTACTAAAAATAACAAAAATAAATAGTTAATAATCTCAATTAGGAATCACGTAGAATGCTCTGATATATGTTATAAAGAGTTGATCACCTCAATTACAGACCAAGTAGGGGGCTCTCGCTTAAAATTTCATATCACAGGTTGATTATCTCAATCAAAAACCATGTAGAACGCTCTGACATATGTTATAAATAGTTGATCAACTCAACTATAGACCAGATAGAGTGTTCTCGCGTAAAATTTTATATCATGAGTTGATCAATTCGATTTAGAATAAGATAGAGTGCTTTGATAGATATTATAAAGAGTTAATCACCTTGATCATAGACCAAGTAGAACACTATCACTTAAAATTTTATGTCATGAGCTAATCAGCTTGGTCAGGAATCAAATAGAGCTCTCTAACAAATGTTATAAAGAGTGTATCACCTCGGTCATAGACCGGATAAAGCACTCTTACTTAAATTTTCATATAATGAGTTGATAACTTCAGACAAGAATCAAATAGAGTGTTCTGACATATGTTATAAAAAGTTGATCACTTTGTTCATAGACCAAGTAGAACATTTTTCTTAAAATTTTATGTCACACGCTAATCATCTTGGTCATAAACTAGGTAAAACACTCTGATATGTTATAAAGAGTTGATCATCTTGATCAAGAACTAGTTAGAGCACCTTGATATATGTTATAAAGAGTTAGACTAGATAGAATGTTAGCTTAAAATTAAAGTGTAATTTTTTTAAAATTTATATATATACTAAAACATCTAATTAAAAACAAACATAGCTAAATAGTTTTTTTAACCGTAAGATATTCTATATCCCTCATCCTAAAGATATTGATCAGGATGAATGTGGAAAATTTTATTTTATTTTATTACTATCATAGAAACTTGAATATTTCTTTACTTGGAAAAGAAATTATCACCGCTACACCATTTTTTTAGTTTTTTTTGCTAATTTATCATCGGTAAGTCACTTAATATTATTTACATAAGATTTATGATAAGTAATTATATAATTTATAAACTTTAATCTTATAACTTTTTAAATAAGTTATAATAATTTAAAAATATTATAATTAAGTCAAAAAAATTAAAAATAAATAAAATAAAAATTATATATTTTATTAATAAAAAATTAAAAAATATCATAGAAACTCCCCTTTCCCCATCTCTCTCTTGCACTTGTCTCATCTTATTTTGTTGATAAAAAATAAAATTGAAAGAGAGAAACGCGAGAAGAGATTGGTTTTTTCTCTTTCTTTTTTAATGTATTTTATTAATGAAATCTATAAGTTTTATTTTATCTTTAAAAAATCACAATTTTTAAAATATTGACTTAATTGACCATATTTTTAAATTACATGACTAATAAAACTCACCTAAAAATTTACAAAATTAGAGTATATAAATCACATAATTACGAAACTGGATTCAATATTCATTCACTTAGAGAAAGTTTAATAATCTTTCCTATACAATTAAAATTTAGTTCATAATGAAAATGTTAATTATATTGTCAACATTATCGTGATAATGTTTTTTTTATACATCTTGATTTTGAAACGTGATATTTATATCTTTTGAAAAAATTATCGCAAAATTGTCAAAAATGTTACTTAAATTTCGTTTAAATATATTTTTTGTCTAAATTGTCATAAATATTATGGATATTGACGCTAAAGTACCGTTAAAATATTGAATAAAATATCAAAAATATTAATTCTTTATTTATTTTTCTATTTCTTCTTCTTTTTAAGCAATCATTTCAACTTAGAATATTTTATTTATTTGTAACATGTTTGATTTACATATGAAATAAATAGGTATAAAAAGAAAGATAAAGAGTATTATATTATGTATTATTTTGTTTAGTGAAAAAATAACATTCAATCCAATTCTCAAATATAAAGTCATCATACATATTTTATTTTTTACTATTTTATATTAATGTTATAATATGTAGATTATATTAAATAATAATGTTAATTATATCATCTAACAAGATTTTTTAAAAATAAATAATCAATTAAATTTATTTTATATTATCAAAATTTATCTATTTATAATAATAGGTAATACAATCAAATAATCTATTTAGTTATTTCAAAAAATTTAACTACTAATTCTATAATATTTAATAAAAAAATAATATATTTTTTATTAAATAATATTTTAATTAATATAAATATTTAAAGTATGTAAAAATATATATATTAAATAAAAAATAATTTAAAAGGTAAGTAATTGATTGTTTTGATGTTTTATAAAATTTAATTATTTTTTTATTTTTTTCATATTTTTAATCTTATTTTTTTATTTTTTTTTTATAAAAATTATAAATCATCATCTTTACCTTTCAAATCTCGATTACATCAAAGCAGTAACCGAGCGATATTATAGTACTAGGACACGAATTCCCGTTACGTAAAAACAAGTTAATTTAAATTTACGACGATCAGGTCCTAAGTAATAATAAAATATTTGCGAAATGAACAAAAACCTCGATAACGCACACTGGACCTGTTCTCGTCTATTCGTCTTGTCCAAAAATGAGAAGAAAAAAAACGACTTTTTGTTTTCTTTTCCCCAACGGCTACTAACAGAGGCAGTCAATTTAAAAAAAGTATTTCAACTCCATTCCAAAACCACAAGATACCATCAAACAATACAATACGCTCCTGCAAAACCCTTACTTCTCTCTTTGTCTCTCTTTGTGTGGAACAATTAATGGAGGAAGCCCAATCTTCGCAGATCAATGGAGACGAGTTCTACGAGACTATCGAGGCCCCCAAATTTGTGGACTTCACTTCATCTGATCAGCCCCATCCCGATGATCGTTACTGGTTTTGTTTGCGAGTCGGTTCGTAACTACTTAACCCTTTTTTTTCCTTTTTTAGTTACCATTAGCTATATAGCTAATAAATATACCCTATTTAATTCTTATTCTGTATTGTCTCTTGCTTGATTTGTTTACAATTTGATCGATTTAACTTCAATTTTTTGGATTTGAGTGTTTATTTTATTTTTTATTTTTATTTTGATGTTTGGCTACTATCTTAATAAGAAGAAAAGTAATTGAAAATGGATTTGGGGATTTCGAACTTTTTCTACAGCTATTTAGGAGATAGGTGAAAACACAATCTGACCAAGTTAAATTGTCTATTAAGCTTAAAGATTGACATAAATTGGGATATGAAACATGGTAAAATACGAGTCAATGAGGTTTGACTGAAATGTGTCAGTTGTACTGTAATTAATGTTAACTAGATCTTAACAGACCAATACTAACTAGGTCTTGTCGGATAATATGTTTTACTTTCACATAAACTTGAACACATGTTTAACTCATATCAATTATGATGCATCAAAATAACTTTGAAATGAGCACTTTTCAAGAAAGTTTTGACACGCAATACACTATAAATAAGGGTGAGTGCAAATTTGTAGGAATTTAGTATTTATAATGGTCCAAGTTTTAACTGAGTGCACGCCAATTTTTTCTTAAATTCTTTATTTATAAGTTTATTATGGTTTTAAACTTTTTCTGTGTTTCTGGGTGTATTTACAGGATGTGACCAGAAGCATGAAGAAGAACTGGACTCTGAAGCAATATATAAAAACTTTGTTCTTAGGGTTAGTGTTAAGTTTCTGGTTCAGTCTAAACTTATTTTTGAGTGAAGTTGTTAAATTTAGGCATCACAATGTTGAATTATGTAGGTTATGGCAGCAAGAAGTCCAAATGTACGACTTCGAAAGGCACTGAACAGAAAGCCACAAAGGTATACCTGCAAAGCTTAATGACTAAAGTTTTATTTGTCCTTGTGTTTTTGTTAAATGAACCAAGAATTGAGATTGATACCTTTTTATCTTTTGGTGTGTTGGTTCAAGTATGAAATGTCCACTTACCGCTCCTCCAAAATCTTCAAAGTCTAGACTATCTAGGTTGGCTTTGATTACTTCAATTTCTCATAAGATAGTTGATGTTAAAGATAGAGGCAAAAGACCAATTTCAAAGATCAGTGCAACCCCAAAAGTCAATTCAAAGCAATCTTGTGCTGCCACAGCTAAAGCTTTAACTACTCCAAGGAATAGAAAGCAAATCTCAAATCCAGATATATTTAGAAGTGTTCGAAACTCAAAAGATATGAATATTGCAGTGCCGAAGAACAAGCTTGTTGCAAAAGTTTTGGTGTTTCACTCTCCAAAGAAGACTGTCAAGACAAAGACTTCTTTAAAATTGAATACCCCTGTCAAAAAAATATGTGCTACTATGAAGAAACTTGAAATCACCGGTGACATGAAACATCTGATGGAGAATAACAAGTCCTTGCCTTTACATTCCACAGAAAAACAAAAGAGAGGGCAGAAGGTTGAAAGCCGAGTTTTTGCCTTGTTGCATCCGCACATTCAAAAGGACCTGGAAGCCAAGCCCTTAAAATGCATGAAGAGGAAAAATAAGGAAAATGATTTAAAGCAGAGTTGTGGTCCTGAGGCTCATGAACATATTAAAATTGATACAAATGGCATGAAAGTTGAAGAAAGTTCAGATTGTCCCTTATCAGAAGCTTGTTCTGCATCAAGTCCTTCTAAGAAAGGTGAAGTGAATGATTTGAGGACTACAAAAATTGAGCATCATGATGAAGTTTTATCAGAGGCCTCAGAGTCAGGTGACAATAGTACAAAGTTTCAAGCTACAGTTGGACCAATAAAGAAGACTAATGATGCAGGTGACAATGAAGAGAAAGTAAAACCTAGTTCAAAGGGTGTAAGTAATTCAGAAGATGTAGACAATAATGATAAAGAAAATGCTTTGGCCTTGGGCACAAAAGGAAATGATCAAGTCGTAGATTGTGATGATAAGGAAAATGCTTCAGTTTCCAATGATAATATTAATAGGTGCCGCACTTCATCACTTTTTTTAAGTGGTATTTCTGTTTTCTATAGTGTTTATCTCAATAGGACTTGCTTATTTTACTGGAAGTGATTTTTATGTGAAATTTACAGAGAACTGAAGGGGGGAAAAGAACTTAGCAAACATGATACTACTTCTATGAAGGCAAATCAGGTGGTTATTTTTGCATTTCCCCCTTGAAAAAAATGCCATAATATATTGCTTTTGAGTCATCGTCTGATATTTTATTAATTTTCTTCATTATGGTTTCTGATGTCTAAACTCAACTGAAAATGAGTGCAGGTTAACCAAGTAACACATAAGACTTTGCAAAAGAGTTCTATCTCTGCTTCCAATAGACCTCAAGAAATAAAGTACAGGAAACCAAAGCCCACTAATCCCAAACCTTTCAGACTGAGAACTGATGTATGTGCTTTTCCCTTAACAATTTATTTGAAAACAAGTTACATTAGTCTGAAAATTTGTCACTTTCAGGAAAGAAGCATTCTTAAGGAAGCAAATCTGGAGAAAAAACTTCTCACCCCTCTGAAGGAAATCTCATCAGTTGGGCTCCAAGGAGGAAAATCAATGCGAAAGCATAAAAATGCAGCAATCCATGTAACTATATTTGTAACTCCTTGTTTTTTCTTCTAATCTTGATTTTAGTCAAAGCTCTAAAACAATGCTATTTTTTCTATTAGAAAAATGAGAACTGTCTCAGACAAAATGAACATGAGAGCTACGCCAGTGAAGACAATGAAAAGAGAATTGACAAAACAACACATGTTGATGGACCGGTAAGTAAACAGAATGAGAGATTGTTAACAAACCTGAGGATTTTGCTCTTGATACCTTGCTAAAATGTTTAATCACTATTTGCAGGGAAGGTTCAGAACTACAACAACAAAACAAGATTTGGAAAAAGGAGAATCTGTCACAACTCCACAGACATGTTCTGTATCTATGAAGCAGAAAGCTAGCCTTGTAAATTTAAAGTGTGAGGATATCTTGGACAAGACAAAATCACCCGTGATGCGAAAAAAATTGGCAACACCTCAAGGGTAAGTCTATCTTGTTTCCTTGTTCCCAAACATTTCCTTTAGGTTGTTATGGGATCAGGATTTTGATATTTTAAATTTTTAGTTATTTTTTCAGGTTTTCTTCTAGGAAGGCCATATTATCTTACAAGAAACATGGTCAACTTAGTCTACTAAAAGGGACATCTTCAACAATTCTTAGAACCAAGGAAGCAGTAAAAATGAGTAATAACGATGCTTCCCCAATTATTAAAGCTTCTTCTTCAACCAAATCTAGTTCAGTGTCACGGGTAAAAAGGCCTGTAACCATTCCAATGGAGCCAAAATTTCATAGCAGTGTCCGTGTTCCAAAGAGCTGCACAAGGAAAATGACCTAAATCAATAAAACTCATCTTTTTTCATGTGGTAGTGTACCATATTCCATTGTTGTTCAATTATATCATTGAAATGTATTTGATTTTGATTTTGATTTTGATTGCTCTTGATTTTTTTTTAATTATTCGATATATATATATCCTTTATTTTTCCCTTTTTCATGGGTTTCTAGGCATGTAGATCAATTAGTACGTCATGGGTTTCTCTGCACTGTTTCTGATTAACAGATATATGCTTTTAGGAAAAGTTTTTCATCTCAGTTAATATTTATTGTTAACTTAGGTAGCAAAATATAATTGAATAAAGCAATTGAACCTGTTTTCGTTAAACAATTATTTTATGCCGCCACATAAGTTGTGAATGTTTCTCAACTTAATATGAATAGAAGTGCTCATGCTTTTAATCCAACCAGAAAGTTTCAGAATTTTCTTATTTCTAAACAATGTATTGTTCGTTCATTGGTGCAACCCTGTAGCTGCTGATTGTTTGCCTTCTCTGTGCACCACTAGTCCCCATTTCTTTCTGTTTCGTTTCCTGGAAGTCTAGCACCCCTTTAGTTAGAGGACTTGCAAGTTGCAACAAGGAACATATTTCGAGGGATAAAATGCACCGATATTTAGTCCATTTAAAAAAATGCTAAACATCTTGATTCTTTGTTATTTGTTTGGTACAGTTTGAAAATTAATAATAATAATAATGACAATAAAAGATGACTGCATTCCCTAAATCCTCTTATTCCACCAATAAAATTTACGGGCAATGATCATGGACTAAGCATGTAGTTCACGGGGCAACTTTCGGGCAAAAGAAATTTAATAGTAATATTTTTGTGAGATTGGTTTAGTAAACCCTCTGAAAATATATATTTTTTATCTTGAATTTATAATATAATTTGAGTTATTTGAAGTTTTTATTAATATATTGAGGTTGGTTTAGTGGGCATGCAAAATATATGTTTTTATTTGCAGCAACAACAATTTCGATTATAATAATGTTGCTAACCAAATTTATGGCACTCCACTTGGAAAAAGTAACGGAAATTTTGATTTTAATGTTCAAAACGAGTCATAAAACTACCTATTTTAGTTATGAAATCCTAAACAAGTAGTGATATTTCATCTTAGGTTAACGTCTTATTTTAAACAAAACAGCTTGACGTATGAAAACATCTCTTTCAAACCAGTTGCAAGATTACCAAACAAGGTTAGAGACAAAATAAGGTTAAGTTGCAAAACACATAACGATGGCTCTGAAAAACACTATCCAGGGAATGGAGAAATTGCAATTTAAAACCATTCATTCACCTGTCACTAAGTTGCTGACCAATTATTTTTACAATAAGATTGCCCGCCTTGTAACAGTAACATCGTAACATAAGTTAACCATAAATAATACTAACAAAGTTTTCAGCAACAGATTCTACATATTTAATAAAATCCATTACCTCGCTTTACTTATTTGTGTACCCTCAGATGATAGCCTGGGCAGCTGTAGGATTCGTGTAATCTCTCCCATAAGTAGTTTGCTCTTTACTTCTGCTTGATTTTACTTTTCAATTTTTCGTTTGCAGCCACAAGTTCAGCAGCTATTCCTGGTTCATTAGCAGAGTGTCCTGCATCTGCGACAACCTGTTGTTGAGAGTGGTAGGAGGAAGAGTAGTTCATTGAGCAAATATGCTATCAGAAGTCAGAACAATGAAATTCCAAAACAGACAAATTCAAATGACAGAAAAGGAGGTTCTTTAAAATGTCACAACTTTAGAATAATCATTTATTCTATGTTATCCAAGTTACAAAAGAAATTCTTTTTTATAAGGGGGGGAGGGGTGTGGGGGCATACAATGCAAATCATTATTGCTGGAAAAGTTTTAAATGTAGGAGAATAGTATGAAGGCTTTTGTGTCGTGGAACTGAGAGTAGGAACAACTCTTTGGAAATTATGGATGGAAAGGAACAATAGAAGTTGAGGATATCGAGAGTAGCAAGCCTTTGTGAGAGAAAGCTTTGTTTTTGGCTTCATCATGGCCATTGATTTATAAAGAGTGAAAAGATTATAGGGCAAAGGGTGCTTGTGCTGCTAATCCCTTACTCATGATACTTTAGTTCCTTGCACTCAAATGAGCACTTTAGTCCCGAAAAATATGGAGCACATAAGCCCTGTATTCATTGACCAAAAAAATTGGAAAAAAATAGTCATATCACATAACTCAATTTTAAGGGGAAAAAAAAGATATTAGTGTGACTCAATTTTAAGGGATAAAAAGGTATAAACGTGACTCAACTTTAAAGGGGAAAAATGAGATTAGCGTGACTCAATTTGCAGTTAAGATATAGTTTTAATATCATTTGTCACCTTGAAAATTGAGCACGGAACCCACAAATGACTTTTTTCTCAATTTTTTTAGGTCAATGATCAATATAGGACTTATATGTTTTAATTTGAACAAGAAAACTATAGTGTTCCACTTAATAAGGAAATAAAGTGCTCTATTGGCCACCAAGGGCACCTTTACCCAAGATTACTCATTTTTTGTTTAACTTGGGGTATGAAGTTTTGTAAAGGATAGACTATCTTATAATTTGATGTTTCTTTTGAATGTATTGTTGGCCCATTTTTTGTAATTTTGTAACTATTTATAAATATAATATGATGTTTTTTATTAAAAAAAATATCATTAACTGAATCCATACCAAAGATCAAAGGACCAACAAGCTTGACGAGAAGAATAAGTGACACTGAAGGGACATAGCCTAGAACATTTATCTTACCTTAAAATCTGCCTCTGGCCACGCTTTATGAAGATCCCAAGCTGACATCATGGGGCAGCATACATCGTATCTTCCCTACAAAGTAGGGGTAGTGAAACTTAATTCTCAAATAAACTTTTCCTATATGTTCTACCGAGTGTTGATAGATTTCCTACTCATACAGATTTACATAAAGGAACAATTTAGCACTGTCAATTCTATAAAATCAAAATTAAATATAGTTTCATTTTCATTTTCTGCAATTCAAGATCAGGATCTCATATTGTATTTGATGATATTCACCCATACCCTTGCCCAAATACTGAAAAAGAAAGAACATTGTTATCTTGGAAATGATCCATCAATACTGTTTTTCCTTTAATTTATCAGGAAGGACACATCACTAGTATTCTGAATAAATAAATTAATACCTGTACGATTGTGGTATCTATATGCCTTATCTTATCAACATTTTCCAGCAGGTATGAATCTGAAGGAAAGAATCCCTTATTCGCAAAATAATGATTTTCTATCCTTGCAAATGCCTGTACGAAACAAACATGAAGTAATTATAAATGAACTTTCTGAAACTGAAAGTAAAAGCTTAACAATGCCATACAAAAAATAAATATCGATTCCACTGCCAACGTTCAGATTAGAACAGTATCAACTGCATATACTTCATAAAACATGTCTATGCTTATTACCTTCATGAAAAATGGTTAAAGTCAATGAGAATCTCCTTGGTGTAACATTATGTGTGTGTTTTGTACAGTTCAATTGTGGTGCTCAACATCAGGGACTACAATAACATGGATATCTTTTGAATTAATGGCCCAAACAATAGGCATTGGAGCAACTACATAATCAGTAAGCTCTATTTTATAAAATACTGATGAAAAAGCATACAAAAAGTGTCAGCAACATCTCATGCACTAACACACACAAGCAGCTCTATATCACAAAAAGAAAGAAAGAAATTTCTTTTATCAGTCAACGTGACAAATTAACTGCTACAAATTTTCCAGCAGTCAACAACTGTACAAGAGCCCTTCAGTAATCATCATTGAATCAACTCACCAATGAAAAATTATCATCATCACCTCTCTTAATATTTTCTTCGTTTGGAATAAGATGTGCAGTCATCATTTCCCATTTGGTCCATGCTCTAGCAGCTGCATTCTACGAGATAGGGAGTAAGTTAAAAAAACAAAAAACAAAAAAAAAGAACCTACCCTAGTTTGGATAAAACAATCCGAAATAGAACATTCATGAAGAATGATAAAGGATGCCTTGTTTCCGTTCCCAATATAAAAAGCACATCAGAAAGCCCACAAGTAAGCTCCAATTTATTAAACAAAATGACAATTATCAATGGTTTCAGTTTTGAAGGTAAAGTAGCTAATTCACCCTCTTCCTTCTAAATATTAGTTTCTCCAACTTATGTAGTTTTCCTTTATTCATCCTCATCTACTATTCAGAATTTGCACCGTCCATCAAATGTACCAGTCCTCTTCATATTATAAAACTAAAACCCTAAAAGAGTATTACTATGCAGTAAAAAATTAAAATGTTGATCTTAAGGACGTCCAAACAAACATTTTCTACAAGAGAAACTTAAGGGATGATTTAAAAAATCGAGCAAGTCAAGATGTCCTTGACAAAAAAATAAAAATAAAATCACAGCCTCCATGAATAAGTACGCAATGAACTTAAAAACAATTAATTTCAAAGGGAAGAAGGCTGCAGCCTGAATAAAGAAACATCTTACTTGAATTTCCATGCTGTCGGAGTTTAGTCTCTTGTGGTAGGCTTCAACAAAACATCCCCTCTCATTTTCTGAAATAAGGTCTCTAAATGGCTCCCAAGCTATGAATTGAAAAGAGATCCACAGTATGCATCCAATTCAAAAACAGATTAGTAGCCAAATCGTAGCAATGGCACAGTTTGAATCACTTTGAGGTAACAATGAAGCCAACCAATAACACAACTTGGGCTAAAATAGTTTATGAGTAGACTAAAGCAAAAAAAATAGGATTTGTTCATTTTATGCATTCCAGCATCATATACTCAAGAACAACAAAAAAATGATATACAATTTGAAATATTAAAAATGGGAACAAACTCGTGTCAGAAAAAGAAATTGCATAAGAAAGCAGATTACATCCTGCAAGGATTTACAACGAACTATTTCATAAAGATGCAACAAAAATGTTTAATACTTACCATCAGGGTATATAGCAGCAGCACCACCCTCATAAAACCAATCAATCTCTTTCTTTCTCAAAAGAAAAATCCCTCTGAGGACCATGCCAGTAACCTTACAACCACATATCAAGGATTTTATTACATACTGCATGGCAAGGCTCTACAAGGAGGCAAAAAACAAAAGGCTCTTTTCATGATAATTGAGATCAAAACTAAATGATGCACCTTATCTGGATGTGACTGACTATATGCAAGGGCCAGTGTACTTCCCCATGATCCACCAAAGACCTATAAAAGCATGGAGAATAAAACCGAGTAATTTTATGCACAGAAATGGCTATCCCTTTTAATCAGCAATAAAAAAAATTATAACCTGCCATTCTGGTATTTCCAAGTGCTCTCTAAGCTTTTCAATGTCACTAATTAGATCCCAAGTTGTATTTTCTTCCAAACAAGCATGAGGGGTACTTTTTCCTGCACCTCGCTGAAGAAAACAAATATCTTATAGTAAAATTTGATGATGTTAGTCACAATTACTTTAGATGAAATTTTAAGAGCCACCTGATCAAATAGAATGGTTCTATAAAATCCAGGATCAAAGAATCTTCTATTACTTGGTGAAGTTCCTCCTCCTGGACCTCCGTGAAGAAAGACAACAGGCTGAAAGATGGGTTCACAATCCAAGTTATCCGATTAAAGAAAAAAGACATTGAGACAGATAAATACAAAAGAAGGGCATGCACGCGCGCACATACACACAAAAATCAAGCTGACCTGGAAATTTGAAACACACTGCAAAGGTGTTACATCTTCTCTAACATAAATTACCAACATAAGGGCCTCAATCCCTCATACACACGCTGGATCATTACAAATCATTTATCAGTTAACATCAATAACTCACATGAGTTGAGATTTGTTGGAAGGTCCGTCTTTCCATTGAATAATGTATACAAGCAAAGAGTCAAGAATTTGAGAGCCTAGGGATATACCCATTTTAGGCCTCCACTAGTCCACCTTTATCTTTTATGTTTTAGTTTTAGGTTTGCACGAGAAAGATCTGGACAGAGATGTACAAGTGTTCAAGCAAGGAGACTTCAACATAAAATGTATTGACCTGACCTGACCTGACCAGCAAGCCAGCTGGTTTTCCCGTAACTCATCGCAACACTAAAATAGATGGAGCAACTCTAAACCAGCAAAGGATAAGAAATCTCAACAAAATGAACCATTTAGTATGGAAGTAGGTAGGCAATGTTGCAGATAAACAACTAGACCATGTCTTCTTGATGATTAAAGTAGAGGAGGCAGTTTGGCATGTGTTACTCCTGGATTCATACGTTATACTCAACTCCAATTCAAGAATGTGTATCACTCTTGCAGAGTGGAAGTTGAAACAAATATTTAGGATGCTCAATTTATATCATATCTCTTTGCACTGCTTGTTAAGCATTGAACCAGCAGATAAATACTTCAATAGCTATCTTTGAAGCTGTTTTTATTTTACAGAAAAATTACCTCTTCCATTTCTTAATATCAAATCCATTTATATATACATTTGTTATGACTAATCCACTGCTGGAAGTTATTAGTATACAGCTGTAAATCATCCTGAAAATCAAGAAACTAACATCCTAAAAACAGGGGTTGGTTCCACTCGAAAATCAGAACCTGTCTCCTCCTAAAATCGTGGGTTGGTCTCCACCCTAGAAATCGTGAAACTAACCATACTCCTAGGTTGATTTCCTACACTCCCCCTCAAGCTAGGCAATATATGTTTTCCAAACCAAGTGCTACATTTAACTCGTGAAATTAGGTCGAAAACAAAGCTTTGGTTAAGATATATCGCTACTTGTTGCCTAGATGGAACATAGTTGATGGAGATCATCTTGTCTTCAATTTTCTCACCGATGAAGTGTCCACACTTCCACATGTTTAGTTCGATCACATGGTGGATCTGGATTTTTGGCAATTGCAATTCTTGTCGACTCCGTTGTCACACATGATTCTAATAGATTCTCAATGTTCAACCTTGAGTTCGTATAGCGATCGTTTAGCCAAATTCCTTCACAGATGCCCAAAGCCAATGCACCTGAACTCACCAGACTACTACGTGCTACCACCGCTTGCTTTTGCTACGCCCATGTCACCAAATTTCCCCAAATAAATGAGCAATATTGGATTTTCGGTCACTAGAGATCCCGCCCAATCAGCGTCAAGATAAATTTCCAATTTCCTATTAATTGTTTTTCGAATACGAGCCCCTTTCAGATCCTTCTTCAAGTATCTTAGAATACGATTTCATCGCCTCCAAATGATCTACCGATGGGTTGCCAAGAAACCCACTAACAACACCGATCGAAAACTTATATCCGGGACGTGTATGGGTCAAATAAATTAACTTACCTACCAAACGTTGATATTGCCCTCGTCGCCTGCCAATTCATTAGTTCGAGGCATTAGCTCTTGGTGTTAGGATCCACGGGTGTTTCAACAAAGTTTACACCCACTCACGCGGTCGCCTCACGCAAGAGATTCTAGAACATATTTGCGTTGAGAAACCGAGATTCCTTTAAGTACTACGTGCCACCTCCATCCCTAAGAAATATTTCAAATATCCCAAGTCTTTAATCTCGAATTCCTTGGATAATAGCATCTTAAGTCTCTTCATTTCTCCTACATGATTTCCGTAAAAACTATATCATCAACATATACAATCAAAGTTGTAATTCTCCCATCCGCGTTAGTGTTTGACAAATAAAGTGTGATCTGCGTACGTGTCCGAGAGTATCCATCCCGTTTGAGGACCTTGGTGAATTTTTTCGAACCATGCTCTGCAAGGACCGTTTAAGTCCATATAGTGCCTTTCTCAACTTGCATACCTTCCTCAGGTATCTTTAGTCTCAAAGCCGGTGAGGCACATCCATGTAAACTTCTTCGATCAAATCTCCATTTAAGAATGCGTTCTTGACATCAAGTTGAAGCAGCAATAATCCTCATTAACCGCAATGCATGAGCAAGACACGAATCAGCGTTAAGTTTTGCTACGGGAGCAAAAGTCTCTTGATAATCAATTCCATATGATCGTGAACCCTTTAGCCACTAGTCGAGCTTTATATCCGTCGATATTTCCATCCCTCCGTTTAACCGAGAATATCCATTTACAACCCACCGTCCTCTTTCCACGTTGGTAGCTTTGTTAACATCAATGTACCATTCTTTTCAAGTGCAGTATTCTTCTAAGGTCGCCTTGCGCCATTCGGGAACTTTTTGAGCCTCATTGCACTAGGAATCTTGGTGTTTGTCTGGATGTCACAAAATGCCCGAAATTTTGGGGGACGGCGTAAGAAATGTAACTTTGAAGAGGATGTTGAGTGCATGATCGAACGCCTTTTCAGGTAATAGGAAGATCTAACTCGGGGTCGAACCAAGTTTTCGACTAGATTCGCTTCATCTTGTAATCTTTCGTATTCACCGGCTCGCTCGGGAGAATTTCTCGCTTTGCTAATTTCGTGTGGGCAAGTCGATTTCTCTTTCTTTCATAAACTTTTATGGCATCATTAGGAAGGAGAAGATGTCTAGGATAGATTAAAACATTGATCAAAGTTTGGTTTTGAAGGAGAATGCGGAATGGGTATCAAGTTGAAGACGACAAGGTTGTGGAGCAGTAAATGAGATGATAAATTCGGCTCAACGAGTGATGACCAATCCCTCGCAATTCATTGAGTGTGATTCTCCCCCCGAATTGCGTAATTAGAATAGAATGGAGTTTCTTCAAGAAAAGTAACGTCCATGGAATGGTAAAACTTACGAAATACGGGAGAGAAACATTTGTAGCCTTTTTGATTGGGCCGAGTAACCAACGAAGATGCATTTAATGGCACCGCATCAAGTTTGCCACGATATTGTGAATGAATACGACAAAAACAAGGCAACCAAAAACCTTGAAAGGAATTGGTGACACAAGTCAGTGAGGTAGAATATTGACTCTCAAGCACTTGTAAAGGTGAATGAAAGTTCGAGAACTCGAGAAGGCATTCTTTGATCAAGTGTGTTGCGCAGTAAGAATGGCTTCACCCCAAAATTTTTAGGAACATTGGTTTGAAAAGCAAAGTTCTAACCTCAAGTATATGGCCGGTTTTTGCGTTCGACTACACCGTTTTGTTGTGGTGTGTCAACGCAGAGCTTGTTGGACAATACCACGTGGATTTGAGATATCCACTAAGATCGGAATTAAAGAAATCTAGCATTATCGCTTTAGGATTTGAATATTGGTATTGAACCGAGTTTGGATCATGGCATGAAAAAGTGGAAATATGTGCTTCGTTTCCATTTGTTGTCTTTCATAAGAAATGTCCAACATAATCGAGTATGATCATCAACCTAACAAGAACCATCGAGCACCCGCATCGGGAACGCGACACGTCCCCAAATGTCACCGTGAACGAGGGAAAATGGGTGACTTGGCTTGTGCAAGTATGCGTGGTGAAAAAGTGTTTCAGTATGTTTTGCCAATCGACAAACTTCACAATGAAATAAATTGGGATTTTTATTGATGAATAAGGATGGAAACAAACGTTTCAAATACGAAAAATTTGGATGACCTAGACGAAAATGCCACATCATGATTTCACTTTCCTTATTAGTATGACTATGAGAGTTAAGATTATGACTCAATTGACATTAATGACTAACGAGAATGGTTTGAAGAAGTGTTGATATCAAGAACATAGAGGCCCGCACGTAAATCAAGACCTTAATCATTTTCCCGAGCTTAAGTCCCGAAAAACACAAGATTTAGCCAAGAATTTAGTTTCACAAGCTTGGGCGTCACATTTAATCTACTAACCGATACGAGATCAAAGAAAATCCAGGCACAAATAACACAGATTTGAGAATGAGGTTGTTTGAGAGACAAATGGTTCCCTGTTCGACCATGCGTAGTGCGAGTACCATTGGCGACACACACCGTTCAAGTCTCAAGGTGAATAGGTCAGTGAAAAGTGATTGATCACTTGTCATGTGATCGAGGCACTCGAGTCTACTATCCAAGATGAAGAGGGAAATTTTCCAAAGATGCTTTGTTGAATTACCGGAAATATGTGTGGAGTTATTCCCGCCGCTACTAAACGTGGTGTTGATATTTGCCTTTTGTATAAGTTGTTGGAGAAGTTCTAACCTGCTCCTTAGTGAATGGGATAGGATTACCGAGAAAATGCACTCGAAGTTTGAAGGTCGAGTTTGTGCCGATGGTTGGAGAGACTCGAACCGAAAAGATGCAGGCCAAAATAGCTTCTCGAGGACCGGTACATAAAGGAGAAGCGTAAACATTAGTAGTTGCATTGTTAAATAGACCACCAAAAGGATTATGTTTAGCAGAATAGATCAAGAATGGATCCAAGCCCAAAACTGCACAATTTCCATATTGAATTCAGTTACTTGTTACTCCTCTGGAACCTCTTCATCCATGTCATCTTTCGGGTACTAAGAATATTTGAACTTTCAGCTTTTTTTCATAGTCTACGCCCAAAAGTCAAACTTGAGTTGGAAATTGAAAAGGTGCATTCCTCGCCGAGTATTTGACATCATACTAGGTGAACTTACAGAGCTAGTCGAGCAAGAGGCTAAGAGCGAAGAGTTTATGAACCTAAGGCTCGATACCACAATTGCCTTTTTATTTTACAGAAAAATTACCTCTTCCATTTCTTAATATCAAATCCATTTATATATACATTTGTTATGCCTAATCCACTGCTCGAAGTTATTAGTATACAGCTGTAAATCATCCTAAAAATCAGGAAACTAACATCCTAAAAACAGGGGTTGGTTCCACCCTGAAAATCAGGAAACTGTCCTCCTAAAATCAGGGGTTGGTTCCACCCTAGAAATCAGGAAACTAACCATACTCCTAGGTTGATTTCCTACAATCTTGATTGCCAGAAAGCCAATATACTTTTGAGTGTTTTTTATAAGAATTCTCTTGTTTCACCAAAAAAAGTATATGGCATGTTGCAGAGTTCTTCTTCATATACCACTGCCATTTTCCAACATGCAGATATGCCCTTTTATGTAAAAGTAACTGAAGAAACACAATAGCACCCCCGAGATACAATGGCCACATTTATGTCTACAGGATTTAGAAATTGCTAAAAGACATCATTTTACACAGTAATAACAATATGTAAAATATTTAGCAACTATCATACTTCTAACCCGAATCAGCTACAATCAAATAGGCACAAACACCCTTAAGACAACAACAATGTCAACAAAAAAGTAAGAAGATAATCGAAAAACAAAACAGCAGAAATGACTACTCACATGACCATTAGGATTTCCTGATTGCTCCCAATAGATCGTGTGAATATCAGAAACCTTCAAACACCCAGAACTGTATGGTTCTATGCATGAATATAGAATTCTGTTAAATTCCTGAACTTCTATTCCCGGTTCCATTGGATTGCTTAGCTTTATCTCACTCTTATAGCTAAAAGTCTTCCCAAGCAAGACTGAATTCTTATTTCCTGCTTTCACGAAATCAAAAACAACATTACCAAATTGGCTTCACAAGTTTTAAAACAATTACTTCAATAACTGCAATACTCCACTGTGTTGACAATACCAGCCCATCATACTCAGAGAATAAGAGCTCAATCAGAGAAATGGATTTTATGTATGCAAAGAGCGAAAAAGAAAAACGATTTTTTTTTCAAAACGTTTGAACCTCAAATTATGTCAAGCTTCATGATAATAATTAAAGAGGAATTATCATAATCTTAAATTAATACTTTAAGCTTCCAAAACAGAAATAACGAATACGCGTATATAAACAAAAACAAAATCAGATAATTCAACAAACACCCAAATGTACCAACAACAACAAGTGAATGATAAGATACGAAGACCAGAGGCAAAGAAGTGTTTAGAAAATGAAGAATTGGAGAGTGAGAGAGTCTGAGAAGGATGAAAATGTATCGGAAGGACTGAAATTAGGGAAAGGGAGGCGCGAGGAATGAAAGTTGTGCTAAGACCTACTGTCATTATTCTTAGTAATTTTCTTAGTGATTAAAGCTTATTTTGTCATGATATTTCAATCATATGATTGCTATTCCAGAATAATCAATCATATGATGACTATTAAGCCTATTATATTTATTCTATCGGAGGTTGAATTTAACAAAATTAATTGTAATTTATTTCGAATCGTTGTTTATTTTTTAGATTAACAATGAACAATAATGCTATTAAGAGTAAGATATATTTCTAAAAAATATTATTGTAGCCCAATTGCAGAGATGAGTTAATAAAAAAAGTTGGGATTCTTTTATTTTTCATCCCAAACAAAAAAATCAATGTGTTAAAAAATAAATGCATTTATCTTATCTTATTCTATAATATTTTTTAAAAAATAAAATTTCATTAAACATAAAAAAAATATAACCTATATAAAAGATTATTTATTAAATATATCAATTATTTTATAATCTTATAATTTTATAATAATAATAAAAATATTTATAAATAATCAAATTTATATATTCTTATAAAAATGATAATTTTAGATTTTATAAATAACATGTTATATTTTAACTATTCATGTATTTTTATATAAAATAACTTAATTATAATATAATTTTTATTTATTTATTTTTTAAATTATATTTAATGTAAAAATAATAATTAATTATATATATTAATAAATTTTTATTAAATATATTAATGATCTTTTAATAAAATACTTGTAAAATAATTAATTTTATAAAAATAAATTTAAATTTTATAAAAATAATTTGAAATATAGAAAAGAAAAAATCAAAAAAACTAATTTTTTTAAGTAAAAATTTAAAAAAATAAAAGACTCGTGATCATTATAATAATGATATATTATTAAATAATTAAAAGATAAAATTAAAAATATTGAAAATATGTGTTAAATTTTAATTTATTTTTTAAAATCTATTTTTTATAAAAATAATTAATAATTATTTTTTAGTGGGAGAATAAAAGAAAAAAATCAAAATATACTTAAAATATTTTATTTTTTTATTAAATATTTAATTATAGATAAAAGAGTTAACGAGATCAATAATTACACACAAATTTAAAAATAATTGTCTATTATTACATAATTAAAATATAAAGTCAAAATTTTCCAAAATACATGATAATAATATACTTTTAAAAATGTATACTGTGAGTATAAATGTAATTCTTCTTATAATCTAATTTATTATAATTTAATCATAGCTAATTTATTTTAAAAAAATTATATTTAATGTAAAAAATAATTGATTATATGTATTAATTATCTTTTCAAGAAAAAATATTAAAATACTCATAAAATAATTGATTCTAGGTGTATAAGTTTAAAATTTATAAATTATTTCTTAATAAAAATTTAAAAACTAATGACCATTATAATTATATATTATTACAAAATTATAAAAGAAAACCAAAAAATCGTCTAAATATGTATTAAATTTTAATTATTTTTTAGATTTATATTTAGTGTAAAAATAATTGATTATATATATATATATATATATTATTAGTTATTTTTTAGTAGAAGAATCAAAAGAAAAACTAAAAAATTCTTAAAATAGTTTTTATTTTTTAAAATATTTTATTTTATATGGAATAGTAAATAAATTAACAATTACAAAGAAAATAAAAAATCATAAAATTATAATAATTTATATTATTACATAAATTAAAAGATAGAATCAATTTTTTTCTAAATATATATATAATAAATTAGTATATTTTAAAAGTTTAAATCTATAAAATTGATTAAAACAATTATAAAAATATAATTTCTTTATACTTGCATTTACAATTTATAATGCATTCAATATTTTAATTTTTTTAATATATTTTACATTTTTTATAATTTTAAATATAATATATTAAATTATTAAAATATATATCGTAAAGAAACACAATGATATAAATATAATTATATATCTTATATTTTATTTTGAAATATTTTGTTTAATCAAGCAACTAAATATATGGTTGTTATAATAAATGTAAAATTTAAGTATTTTATTTGAATTTTATTTAATTAATAAAATTTAAATTATAAAAATTATTAAATTTCATTATTATTACTTATAATTTTATATGTTTTAGTATGAGATTAATTATGATAAAAATTTTGTTTTTAACTCACTATTTTAATTGTGATTTTAGATATTTTACTTTAATGTATTTTTTTGACTTTTTAAGTTGATAACGTAGAAAATTCGAGAAAAATAAAATCTTTTAAATCTAAAACAACAAAAGATTATATAATTATATACCAAACTCTAAAAAATTTAAATTTAAATTTTATATATTATAATTAATTATACTATATAATGATTAATTATAATATTCTAAAATTAAAATTATTTAAAATATAACAGACTTATTTTATTAATTAAAATGAATGTCGATTACAATACAAATATACTCTAAAAATGAATGCACTTATTAAACTTAACTCAAATTTGTATGCAAAATTATTGAATCAAATTGTTTTAAAAATAGTTTTAATTAATATAAATTATATCAAATCGTTTGATTTATAAAATTGTTCAAATCAATCTAATTTTATAGTTTAATTCGAACAATACACATAAATTTGTACGTTGAAGTATTATTTACTTAATTATCTCATTAATGAATAATTAAAAATTTAAATGATGTTTGTATATCATATAAGATATTTAATTAATATTGACGTTATTTGTTGACTCAACAGTGATTAGACTAGCTTGCGTGTTATTTATTAATTATGATATTTTATATTACGTTATATGACATGAATTAATTTACATCAAATAAGTATAAATTAATATCAAAATTATATAAAAGTATATCATTAATATCTTAATTTATAAAATAATATATTATTAATATCTTAATTTATAAACGGTATATTATTAGTTTTTTTTAAATATTTTAAAAAATGTAAAATAGAATATACGGACAAAATAGTAAGTTTATTTTAAAAAAAATATTCATTAATATTTTATATTTATAAAATTTGATAAAATTTATATTTTTATAATTATTTCAGAAAAATTATACTATTTTTTTTTAAAAAATACTTCCCCCTCAAAAATTATATTACTTTTGGTACTTACCCAAATCCATTGTTTTTCCCGCCAAATTTGAAAGCTCTTTTTTCGTGCCCTAGGGTTTGCCCTCCGGTTCACCTTCAAGCTCTTCTTCTGATCTTATGTCATGCTCTCATATCTATGATTATCTGCAACTAAAAAAATGAGTGTTCCAATGGAGATCTCTCTGCAAAACCGACAAGTCAGCGATATTGCTGAAACAAATGGCGTCGTTGAAGACACAGCTTCTTCTCCTCCTTCCTTACACGAAGACAAATTTCATGTTTCGGGTCCGTATACGAGCTTAATAATGATCCACTATGTTCAGTTTCTCTCGACTCGAGGTTTCATATACTCTTTTTTCCGGTTAAAATTTTATTTTGTGGATTTCAGTTGAAGTTTGCCTAAAGCTTTCAAGTACAGCTCAGGTTGAACTTGTACGGTTGGCCGTGGAGAGGTATAACACTAAATAACTTGTATTCAATCATTTAGTAAAAGATAACTGGAAAATGAAAAGTTCAAACTTGATAAATTTTGATTAATTTTCGCTGTTATATAAATGCTTAGAATGCTTGAGAATAGGAGTCTAAGCTATGTAGATGGACCCATTCCAGTGCCACTTGACGATCCGTTTCTCACAGAAAATGTTCAAAGTATTCATATATGTGACACTGGTATGCTTTATGAGTTTATGGTTTCTTCACTTTCTGAAATTTTGTAAGGGAAAAACCTGAAATGAGCACTGACACATTTCTGACTTTTATTTGAGGAAAAACAAAGTTAATGCAATGAACTACGAGTATGAGCTTTTAGCTTTAGCTTTCTCTTGATAACTGTTACCTCTGTAGATGAATGGGTGCCGAACCATAACGTGCTTTTGTTCTGGCAAGTCAAGCCTGTTGTACATGTTTTTCAGGTAATGCTAGTTGGCCTAGATGGTGTAGCTGTTAGTTTAATATCTTTACTTGATATGTAATTCCAACAACGTTTTCCTACTACATATGTATTCATAAGATAATGATACTGCTTTCAATTTGTTTTATTTGATATTTCAATCCACAAAGAAAATAAAGTTCTGTATGACACTATGCAAGTATATATCTCCTTTTGTTTCTCATTTTCCTGTATCTAGCATCAGGAAGAAGTAAGACATTTGGTGTTCCTTGTGTGGTACTAAAAATGATTCCCAAAGTCTCCTCATGCTGTCTTTCAGAATTAATATTTAAGAATAATCTTCATTGGAATTATGTTTTCACCAGCTCAGTGAGGAAGGACCATGCGAGGAGTTAAGTGGAGATGGGCAACTTTCTAGCTTCAGCGAATGGATTCTTCCTGCAAAGGAATTTGATGGGATGTGGGAAAGGTTTGTTTGTGGCCTTTCTTTTCTACTTATTGTTTTTCTAGGTCCATCATCTCCTTAATAATTTGAAATTAGTTGATGTAGTGTGTGTTTTTTTGGTTGTGCAGTTTAATTTATGAATCTGGTCTCAAGAAAAGGTTACTGCGCTATGCTGCAAGTGCATTGCTCTTTAGTGAAAAGGGTGTTAATCCTTTTCTTGTGTCATGGAACCGGTAAACTCCTGTTTGCCTCACCAATATCTAAATATTTGGTACGCAAAAGTTTCAGTGGTTGTAGTCAATGTGAATGTTGGACTTGCAAAAGAAAGAACTGAAATAGTGTCAGAATTGTTTTCTTTAACTTCTCTCAATATTTAGAAATAAAATGGCGGTACAGGTTTTGAAAGTGCACTAATCCTGTTTAAACGTTGCTTTTCTTTCCTCTCAAGTGAAATACGAAGCTTCAACCTGTTTATCTTACTAAATTTGTGGGTTTCTGCAGCATTGTTCTTTTACATGGACCTCCTGGGACGGGGAAGACTTCTTTGTGTAAAGCATTGGCACAAAAGCTATCTATAAGATTTAATTTCAGGTATTTGTCATATATTTCTCAAATGAATGTATTCTAGATTACGCATAATATTATTTCAGATATGTGTATGTGTGCAAATGTTTTATGATTTGTAGGTACCCGCAGAGCCAACTGGTTGAAGTCAACGCACATTCTTTGTTCAGTAAATGGTTCTCTGAGAGTGGCAAGTTGGTAAGAAGTTATTGATGCAATTATTCAAAAATTCTTTGGCCTCCACGACAAGGAGATTCTAACTTCTTCCTTTTTTTTGTTGAATTCTGAATGCATAATAAATTGTTAGAGATGTCTTAGTTTAATGTATTCTACAATCATTTTGAATAATAAGTTTCCTGGATATAGTTTTGCTCCAAATGATGGAAAAAACTCCAAAATTGCATGGTTCTTACTCAGTGCTGTGACCATTTTGTCACGAATCAAGCCGATGGTCAACTATTTGTTGCTTATTCATTAAACATGTCACCACTCTCCTTTTGATACTTATTACTGAATTTTTGGGAGGCATCTAAACAACAATGTTGATCTTTGGAGCTTGATTTGTGTTTGTGGCTCATTCATGAATCAAAAAAATTCTTTGGTTCAGGTTGCAAGGCTATTCCAAAAAATTCATGAAATGGTGGAAGAAGAAAACAATCTGGTGTTTGTTTTGATTGGTGAGGCTTGATATACTAAGATTTAAGTTTGATCTTTATCTTTTTTGTTTCTGTCTTATAGTTATTATATTGTGATACATGCTGCAGATGAAGTTGAAAGTCTTGCTGCTGCTCGAAAGGCTGCTTTGTCTGGTTCTGAGCCTTCTGATTCTATTCGGGTATTGAATATTGTTATTCCCTTTCTCTGTTTCTCATGACCCTACACTTCCAAATAATCATTAGGATTTTTCTTTATTGTATTACGTGGACATTTTGAGTTTAATAATTTTTTATGTTTAGCAGGTTGGTCCATACATTAATTATATTAATTTTAAAATTGGCATGTCAGGTTGTGAACGCATTACTAACTCAGATGGACAAACTGAAATCATCTCCGAATGTGATAATTCTGACCACCTCCAACATTACAACTGCGATTGGTAAGGCTCGGTTTCTGAACCACTGGGCATAGATTGTGATCGTAAGATTGGTGTATGAAAAATGGACTCTGTTCACCCAACCCCTATACTATACTCCTCCTGGTCTAGGTTACATGACTATCATTTCATTTTTACATTGTTATGATCTGATTGAAAACTCTTGCTTCAAAATTTCAATATTATCTATTGGTTTATTTTGTTGCCCTTCTGTACTTATTTTGTGAAAGCTACTTCAATCCACAACTTCGGCATTTACTGATTTGCATTTCTGTTTTTGTTAGATATTGCATTTATTGATCGAGCGGATATAAAAGCATATGTTGGTCCTCCGACCCTTCAAGCACGCTTTGAAATTTTGAGAACTTGCTTGCTTGAACTTATGCGGAGTGGAATAGTATCAAATTTTCAGGTATCAATGTCGCCAGTCCAATCAACTTGTTCAAAACTCTTGTACTTAAAACTGGCATGGCAATCATTAAAGATCTAAGCTCACAAACAATTTGGAAATTTTGTAGGACCAAAGTGATTTTACGCTACCAAGTTACACTAGTCTAAAGGAGAAATTGAATATGCCTGAGACTGAGGAAGCTCAGACATCCCTGCACTTGTATAAACAATTGCTGGAAACTGCCGAGGCATGTGAGGTAAGGAGAAAATGCACTTCAATTCTTAGGTAAGGTTTTCATGATTTAAGTTGATCTTCTGCAATTAATTTGTTTTTGTTGTCTTAGGGATTGAGTGGGCGGTCTTTAAGAAAGCTTCCATTCTTAGCACATGCAGCTCTTGCAAATCCCTACCACTGCGACCCTAGCAAGTTCTTGTCTACAATGACGGATACAGCAAGGAGGGAGCGTTCTGAATTACCAGACTGAATTTACTAGCATTCAGTTGTAAATATATGTATTATGACCAGTGCTTAAGAATGCTTAAATCTGGTCGATAACTTTGTCCGCTTATCATAAAAATAGTCGTGGAATGAGAATAGTTATACCAAGTCAAGAGCAAGAGTCTTTGGTGTGACAAATTTGATTAATTAATTCAAACTGCATAAACATAAATATCATCTTTGCAAAACAAATCAGTGTTTTTTCAAAAAAAAATTTAAAGGAGACATTAAAATTCTCTTTTTTTTATTAAATAAATAAAATATTATAGATTAAGATTCTAAATTCGTTGATGGGATAAAAGTAATATCGTTTGTATTACAAATTAATTCCATAGATTGTTCGAGAGGTCACCTATCCTAAAAATTATATTTTACTTTAAGTTTTTTTCCGACTTTATCAGCTGCACAATTGACATTTTCTATGTTAGGCCTCTGTTAAAATACAAAGAAATTAAATACAATTAATTTGCAGAACAAATAACGTTGAAATTCACTGATTTTAGGCCTCAGCTTACAATTAGTCGTTAACGGAAAGAGAGAAGAAAAAACTTACAATTGGATCTTGCTTAGCTCTTTTTTTTTTTCTCATCACAAATGCATCTACATTTATCACACTATAATTGTATTAGTAAGTAGGAACCTTTTCGTGGTATTGCTTTCCTATGGTCCTATATTAAATTACTCTTAACTTTTCTTTAAAAATCAAATGATAGTGAGTGTAAATAGGGTGGTAATAGTGTCATTTTATTATTCATTTTGTCTTTATTTATTAGTTAACATATTAAAAAATTAGTTGTTTTTTCGTTAATTATTTAAAATAATAAAAAAAATTATTAAATAATTTTAATTAAATTTTTTATAATGTATGTTGTGTCCGTGTCGTATTGTCTTGTAAAAGGTTACTGGGTGGGAATCGGTGTATCGATGTATTTTAGCTGATACCAAACGTTTAGGCTAGAGGGCGGCTGGTGTCTTTCGTTTTCTGAACTTTAAACTCTGTTGGGTGTTGCTTTTTAGCTTCAAGTCACTAAAAGCGCAGCTAGGTAGAATTTGTTGCTCGTCAGAAATGCTTAGAAGAAGATTGTCTTCATTATTGTTACCCTCAATTGTCTGCAACAAGCCCATTCTCACACCTCGGCCAATCCCATCTCAACCATTAGAGTTCTTACAATGTCCTGCTGCTTTCAACAAAACAGTGTTTGGTTTTCTGGGACTCAGAGCATACAGCCTTTTGAGTCTTAATGATCTGAGAGACAAAGTTCCAAGGAAACAGAAGACTCGCAAGGGTCGTGGGATTGGTTCTGGGAAGGGTAAGACTGCTGGAAGGGGTCATAAAGGTCAGAAGGCTAGAGGGTCTGGAAAGCTAGGGTTTGAAGGTGGTCAGACCCCTTTACGACGTCGTTTGCCCAAACGAGGGTTTAAGAACCCCTTTAGCCTTACCTTTCAAGTATGTCAAAATCAGTTAAAAGACTATGATATTTGTCTCATTTCAACTGTGTAATCCAAAAATAGCTTTTAATTTATCTTCCCAAGTGAACTAAAACAAGGTGTTTAGATGTGCTGAATGAGATATAGGAATCTGAATACTGAATAATTAATCCAAGGTGCATGTAAATATGTAGCTGTTGATTAGTGATAGGATGATTTTATGATCATGTATGAATGTGGAGTATTCTTATAGATATATAGATGGTCACTGATGTCTCTTCTTCTGATGTTGCCATTTGAATTTATACACTATTCCTATATATTGGGATCTTTAGAGTATGTCTATGAACTACATGAGCTATAGCTGGTAGTTTTATCTATCACTAAAACTAATGTTCTCCATGAGTCAATGCATCATTGAAATTATGCAATATGAACTGTATTTTATTTAATATCTTTTACGATAAATAATAGATGAAAATCTCATCAGGGTTTGTTCCAAGGTTAGTTCATCTGATAATTGGCATCCCTACTTTTGGTTCCATTTTTCTTTTTGTGGCGTTTCTTTTAGAGGATCCTTGACTGAAAAAATTAGGTCCGTTGTGTTTTGTCTGTTATATTTATTACATATAACAAATTTTTATTTTATAAATCTTGATCCAAATTTCATAAAAAAAAAAAAATCTACAGTCTTCCTCTGTCTGTGTTCTTTTGTTTTGCATACTTGTATATTAAGCAGATTGGGTCGCTTTTGGCTCACAAAGAAAACTCTTCTTCTAAAGACTCATTATTTAGGCCTTTCTCCACTTTCATGATTCGATCATCTGATCTCTGTATGAACATGTTTTGTTGCAGCCAGTAGGGTTGGGAAAGATTGCTAAACTTATAAATGCAGGAGAAATTGATTCTTCAGAATTGATTACTATGAAAACACTTAAGGTATGAAAAATTTCTTTCGTGAGCTGCAATTTTAGTGTGTTATATATATCTTTAGCTCACTTCAGAAATTGTCATTATGCCAGGATGCAGGGGCAATAGGGAAGCAGATAAAAGATGGTGTAAGATTGATGGGGCGTGGCGCTGATGAGATCAAGTGGCCAATTCATTTGGAGGTAACTCTTCATTCAAAATATACTAGCTAAAAGAAATAAAAGATGGAAATCACTTCAGGCAAGATCTTTCTTATACAGACCTATTTTTGCCGATCATGAACTGTTTTTCTTCTTTTTCCTTATTGTCTTTTCTGGAATTGGAATTGCTATAGTCAATGGTGATATCAGCAGGTAGCTTGTAGGTGCTTTACCCCATTGATGCTAATTGTTGATCTATGAAATGATGATGTTACTTTTATTTTCTTCCATTATTATTATTATCATATCATTATGAATGAAGGTGGCTAATTAATCATCTGCCTATATCAATTCATTTATCTTTACTTTTTGAGTTCACGCCCTGAATATTCTAGGAGTAAATGTATAAATATAAAGATTAGAGGATATTTCTTCGAGTAAATAATGTTACAGACTTCTGTAATACTTTGTTTGAGTTGAATCACATGAATATTTGTTGATATTTAATTTCTTGAGTTCATCGCCTAAATACTCAGTAATGTTTTATGCTCTGGCATATGTAATTTTTTAAGACATTGTTGCATTTCTTTCATGTCCTGTTCTGTTGAAATATATCGTAGATTTAGATGTTAGATTAGATGGATAATTGCTTTGAAGATTCTATGAAAGTTGAAATTTATTCCATGCACAAAAGTGAAGCTCAGCTGTAAAGTAAAGTTTTCAGGTGTCAAGAGTTACTGTTAGGGCCAAGGCTGCTGTTGAAGCTGCAGGTGGGACTGTAAGAAGAGTGTATTACAATGAGTTAGGCTTCCGAGCATTGTTAAAGCCTGAGTGGTTTGAGAAGAAAGGCAGGTTGTTGCCGAAACCAGCTAGGCCACCTCCAAAACAGAGTAATAAAGTTGATAGCATTGGCCGCCTGCCAGCCCCAATCAAACCTATCCCTTTTTTGGTTGAAGAAAAGGTCATGTCTTCTGGTTCATTTACCGCATAACCAAAGACAAAGGATTTTTTTTCTGGTTATTATTATTTTTTCCTTTTTGACTTTTTGGTGGAGCTTATACTAGCGTGCTTTCCTTGGATTAGTTTGAGCTTTACAACAATAATTGATTTTACTGTAAGGCATATAGTTTGCAGGGCTGAAGGGCCCTTAGTGGATGGAAGAAAAGATGAGTCATTAATTCAAACAAATGTGAGACTTTCATGTCTTATATTTTATTGCTGTTTGGGTCATGGGTTTAGAGCCTTACATAGATATGGTTGATATCTCAAACTCGGGCAGATCTGTGTAGATGAGAGGAAGGACACGTGTCCCCTTTTACCTCTTGACAAAGATTTTTAGGTGTAATATTTATGAAATTATAGACAAGTTACATGCATAAAATAAAACTGTACTCTCTTAAATTTTAGGTTTTTGTAACTCAAAAAGTCACTATAATCATTTTAATTTGAACATATTTACACAAGTGATTTACATAAATAATCATTTTTTCAATAAAACAAGTACTATTTTTTTTTACTGCTTGGGTAGTGTCCCTTCTAACTTGAAACGTTGGATCTGCTACTGTTATGAGTAGTTTTACCCCAATAGCTCTTTATCCACAGACCGAAGAGACTTTTATTCCACCTCTCGGGAAAATGGACTTATAGGTTAACTTAGAGAACTGGACTGTCTGGATTCAAGAACTTTGACAGATTGATTATTTTTGTTATTGTTGTTGGAAAATGCTCTATTTATGACTTAAACTGTCCTCGTTTGTTTGTTTACTAATCATGCATGGTTAATATGGTATTTATGAAGAGTTCAATGTGGCTGCATCGTCTACCTAGAAGCAGTTTTGACATCACCATGATCGAGAGATGATAGAAATAAATTGTGTTAATATTATTGAATAAGGCAATGCCTTGTATATTATCTAGTTATAACAAACTATATGTACGCGTGTATGAGTTAGAGACCAGCTGTATAACAAACAATAACAATCTGTCCTACTTAGTGCGTATAGGTGTACAATATATACAAATATATAGTAATTAAATGTATACTAACTACTATATCAAACCCATTTACTCATCAAAGTAGTCAAAGTGGGTGGAAAAAGAAACTAGGTATTATTTCTTTTTATTTGCTAAAAGGTTCCGGGATGAATTGGTTGGATTAATTATGGAATTGTTGGAGAGCAGAGTTTTTTTTTTTTTGGGTGAGGGGTACGAAAGTTCTCATAATTTTTATTAAATAAGTGTTTTAGTCTTGTTATTTTTATTACTTTAGTTTTATAACATTAAAAAAAATGTCCATTTTAATCCTAAAAATCTGAAGTTATAGAGTTTATATACACTATTTTTAGAATTAAAATGCAATTTTTTTAAGTACTAGGACTAACGTAACTGACTTGAATGTTAAAGAAGTAATGTGTTCATTTGTCCTAAAGCTACTGGAGTATCGGTGTCCTTTGCCTTTTTTTTTTTTTTTTGCAGATCAACAGATTTTTTTTTGTATGATTGAGGTACTTGAAACAAATGAAGAGAGTCTTACCGTCGTACGAACAGCAAAATCAACGAAGGGGAACAGAGTTGACAGGAAACGAGTCATGGTCCTCGTGGAGTTGCATGCAGCAAAGACTTGGAATCATTTATATAGTCTGTTGTTGCAAGTTTATAAAAACAGTGTAGGAACAATATTACCGATAACTCAAAGAATCGCCGGTTGAATGCGGATTGCGCCGCTCTCTTTAAGACGTTTCGCGATCGCTTCTAATTTACGCAAAGAACACAAATGCCGTCGTGATAAAACAAAGAATCTTAATCTGCCTCTAACTTCAATGACCGACAAGGACCTAATGCTACACCTGAAAATTTGTTGCTCGGAAAACTAAAACAAAAAAAAACTTAGAAATTGTGGAGAGAATTTTTTTTTTCGTAGGGAGATGATTGCTGATTGTTGTGTATCAAATGAGAGTCAAGCCCTCCTTTATAGACTTTAGAAACCGTGGTAATTATGAATAAAACGGTAATGTCTAGGAATTAAGAGTGTAACGGCCATTCTCGAGTAATGAAGAGAACGACCATTTTTCGATTAAAGGCAGTAACGGATAACGGATATAATTTGGGACAAACGGTCATATTCTTAATAAAAGAAAATAACGGCTCTTTTTCTCGAATAAAGAAGACAAACGGTCATATTCTTAATAAAAGAAAATAACGGTCATAAAAAATATATATATATATAACAACCATTTTGTAAGTGTAAAAATTTTCCTTAAAAGAATATTTTACCAAAAAGGAAAATACCACCTCACCTCACACACACACCCACACGCACACGCACTCGTCGGCTTGGTCGACGACGGCGGCCAATGGCGGCGCCAGCGGCGTGTTGGTATCACATTCTTGTGCCCTTCCCCTTCCACAAAGTGGGTCTTTCCAATCCCAATAGCCAACTCCTCACTATTTATACCTCTTTAAAATAATATAAAAAAAACAATGTGGGACAAGGCACATTTCCCAACAAAATTTTTTTAATTAAATTTCATCTTTTTTTCAACATAGTCATTTGACGACTGCATAACAAAGAAAGAACGAACACACCACATAAGATGTTCAGTGTGATTTCATAAGCAAATTCCAATTAATACTTCTACAATTAAGACTCATGTGGAAAAAAATTATTAACAGTAAATAATTAAATACATAGTATGAAAGATGAATTGTTATCATTTTATGACTCATTTTACAATAATAATAAGAAAATAAATTTTTTTTTCTAAAAGGATTAATATTTAGTTGAGATTTAACCTTTATTAATTTTACTACCCTTTTTTTCTAAAAGGATTAATATTTAGTTGAGATTTAACTTTTATTAATTTTACTACCTTTTTTTCTAGTAAGAAAGACAACTTTATTCATTCCATTAATTATCCATTTTGAACATAGGTGAAGTGTTAACATTTCAAAGTGACATTAATTTTAAAGCCACTTAATTGAAATAACGAACATTTGAGGAAAAAAAATAATTTACAATATTATTATATTATTACATTACTATACCATGCAATGTTACTTATAAAATTACTCATTTAAGAGGTGATTTTGAGTATACATAAAGGTGTCAACCTTTTATTTTAAAAAAATTGATAATTTACTAGCCACATGCAATTTAAAGAAATTGGATAGGATAAGAATTTAGATACAATTTTAGTTTCCACACAAATAAAACTAATAAATTTGGTATACTCCAACATTCATGTCAACATCTTGCTTCCACCTCCTCATGTATCATTCCTTCATTTATCTCTCTCTCTCTTTCTCCAAATACAAGCTAATCTTTTCTTTAACTTGTATGTCTTTTACGTTTCGCTTATAACACCCTTCTTTTTTACTCAGTCTTTCACCCTTAGAGAACACATAGACAATGGAGCACATCAATCAACGCATTTCAAAGATCTCAGCTCATCTTTACCCTTCAAATTTACAGGTTCTAACATTCATTCTTTTAGCTTGAACTAATATTTACTCCTACTTTAATTACTAACAAATTTTGGTTCTATGAAATCCTCTTTTGTTTCTTAACAGTATCTTGTTCTGATATTGAATGAAGCTTACAATTATCACAAAAAAAAAAAACTGTACTTTGTTATTCAGTTTGCCAATTCTAGTTTCTAATTTGTAAATTTTTAACTAATCAATAAGATTAATTTCAGGGCACTCTGTTTCAATCATATATATTCTGTTAAGTTAATAATACTTAATTGTTTGACCCATCTTCTTTTTCAAAAATCATATATCTTTCTTCTTTTTAATTTTTTTTAAAAAAGATGGTGTGTCTTGTTATAAATGAATTATGAATGTATTTTGTATTCTTCTACATTAATTTTCTCTCTTTTATTATTTTTTCTTTTAAAAAGCTGGAAGATGGTTTGGGTGTAAGAAGAGACAACTGCAGAGCCAAAGGAGGAGCACCAGGTTTCAAAGTAGCTATATTGGGTGCTGCTGGGGGAATTGGACAACCGCTTGCAATGCTAATGAAAATGAATCCACTTGTTTCTGTTCTTCATCTCTATGATGTTGTTAATGCTCCTGGTGTCACTTCTGATATTAGTCATATGGACACTGGTGCTGTGGTATTGTTTCTTACTCCTTTTTTCTAAATAACCCATTTCTTCTCTTCTTATTAGGAATTATCTTAATTATGTTTAGTTTTCTTCAAATTATTCGATACTAATTATTGAATGTCTGGAATCACCTAATAGCTCACTTGACCGAGCATACTTCATTCGAAGAAAATAGAGGGAGCATAATTAAATCCATCAATTCCCTCCTCTTTTCGCCAATAATATCCAATTGTTGGATATGTTCATTCGGGTTTTAACCATTATATGAATATGCACAAAAAGCTTGAATGAATTTTTGATGATTTCTAATACATATAGGTGCGTGGTTTCTTGGGGCAGCAACAGCTAGAAAATGCCCTAACAGGCATGGACCTAGTGATAATACCAGCTGGTGTACCAAGAAAGCCTGGAATGACAAGGGATGATCTTTTCAACATCAATGCTGGAATTGTCAAGACTCTTTGTGAAGGAATTGCAAAGTGCTGCCCTAAAGCAATTGTGAACTTGATTAGTAACCCTGTTAACTCTACTGTTCCAATTGCTGCTGAGGTTTTTAAGAGAGCTGGCACTTTCGATCCAAACCGACTTCTTGGAGTAACAATGCTTGATGTTGTTCGAGCCAATACTTTTGTTGTAAGAGTTCATGACAAGGGCTCTTGAGATTCCATATACTCTTTTGTTATGCAAGTGATAATTTGGTCTGATAAGCTTGCCATGTTGAACTATATTGCGTAGTAGTAGTCTCTAGATTCCAGCCTATAGTGTTCTTTAATATTTTTATCTCACATTCTCTTACAGGCCGAAGTATTGGGGCTTGATCCTAGGGAAGTTAATGTTCCAGTTGTTGGAGGACATTCAGGAATCACAATTTTGCCACTTCTGTCACAGGTGTTTTAGAATGCATTAGTAACACTTGAAAGAAAGCATTACTCTCTCAATCAATGTGGTCAAACAAGGTATCTATCTCTTTGTGTAGGTCAAGCCTCCAACCTCCTTCACTCAGCAAGAAATAGAATACTTGACAAATCGAATTCAGAATGGTGGAACAGAAGTCGTCGAGGTAATGCAGCTTGATTCTAATCATAATATAAACTCTCTGCCAAGTTCCTTAGACCATTGCAGTTGTTTTAGCTTCCTTTAGACCATTAGCTCTTTAAAGTTGTGTAGGTTTTCAACAAAATCAGTATACTAGAACCATATAAGAAATATTTGAAACTTCTATTTTAACTAGAGTTAAGCAAATGATGTTCACATTTTGCAGGCAAAAGCTGGGACTGGCTCTGCAACGTTATCAATGGTTAGACATTCTTATTTTGCTATTATATCCGAATTGCAAACGTTATAACAGATATCTGAAACTTCCATAGCAATGGGATGATATATAAATACAAAAACTTGCAGGCATATGCGGCAGTTAAATTTGCTGATGCGTGCCTTCGTGGACTGAGAGGTGATGCTAGCATTGTGGAATGTGCTTATGTAGCATCTCAGGTACATTGATAATAAAGACTAGAGTGTTTAATGATGTATGAACATTTTCCTCAACTTGTAAGAACCAAATATGATATTTGTTACAGGTGACAGAACTTTCTTTCTTTGCAACCAAAGTTCGACTAGGACGAAACGGGGCTGAGGAAATATATCAACTCGGCCCTTTAAATGAGTATGAGAGGTACAACCACAACTTTCTTGTCTATATATAATGCAGAATCAAAGATGTATATATGAGTTTTAACGCCATACTTTTTAAACAGGATTGGACTAGAGAAAGCAAAGGAGGAGTTAGCTGCAAGCATCCAGAAGGGAATTTCATTCATCAAGAAATAGATGAATGCTTGGTGTGTCATATTCTTGCATGTCATAATGAGCTTTGTGTAATTGTATTTATAATTAAATGACCACGTACTACTGTTATAAGTGTAACTACCTATAGCAAATGAGTCTTCGCATATTATCTTATCCAGACCCAGCAAATTACAATAAGATCAATAGTTCATCCCAGCTGCATAAGCCTCAGTTTTGAGTTTCATATTATCCTTGTCAAAACAGTTGAAACTACTTTAGTTAGAAACAGTCGACTGATGATCTCTAATTATGTTTTCTTAGCTAAATGTCAATATTTATACGATACGCACTACTACACAAACATATCATAAATATATCACAATCATAACTTATATTACAGTTTTTTATTTAATATAATTATTATTTAATATAATTACAGTTTTTTATTTAATATAATTACTTTTTTATTTAATATAATTACGTGAATTTAAGTATACTTATCAATAACCCTATTTCACATTATTTGAAATTTATCATTTTATAATAGAGTATAATACCTTGACAACTTATCCTATGTAAGGGGTAAGAAAGAAAGAAAAAAGAAAAGAAACGAGTTCAACTTTACACTTCGTTTCAATAATAAGACAAAAAGATTATAACCCACGAACAGTTTACAAGGTAAAGGGGTTTGAAGGTGGGTGAACGATAGGCATCCTCGACATGGTTATGTTGTTTATAAGCACATTTGGTGCCACAGAGTCCTCCACAACAACAGGTTTAACTGGCGTGATTCTCTCAGGCACAACCTTGTCACCATCAACCTTAGCAAGCACCTCAAAACGCATCTTCAAGAACTCGGGCTTGGTTCTCCACTCAGGAAATTCTTTCAACTCAACAGCATCTCCTTGTTTCAACTTCTTCTCAACCGCAAATCCAATCTTTACAAATGTCTGTGCTGACACATCTGCTTTAAGTAGCTTGAAGGAACCTTTCTTGTTAGCCTTAGGACCAAGTACAGAAGCAGTAAGTGTCTCAAAACCAAGCAAATTTGAGTTTGAAGCATTGATGGAAGCCAGGGGCCACATTGTGGTAAAATGACTAGGAGTCAAAAGTGAAGTGGCTTCTTCTTGGAGATTCAGAGAGGAAAAGGCATCAATTGCATTGGTTCGAGATGCTGAGGACAACTCCACAAGACCTGGAGCGAGTCGCTTAAGCTTAAGCCTGTTACTAGAAGAGGGAGATGATGATGAGGTTGCGAGAGAGGTAGGACCAACAATGCGCAGAGAAAGCAATGGAGTGCCTTGAGACCGGGAAGTATGGCGCAGCCATTCAGCCAGGGTGAGTAAACCAGAGGCAAAACCATTATTGGTTCGGTTTAAAGGAAGGGGAAGATCAAGTGGGTGTCGCAGGCTAACTGATCTCGCACCCTTGACTGTGACCACAGCACCTTCTGCTAGTATCACTTTCTTCAAGATACCAGCATCCACATCATGCTGCAGTATTGATATAAAACAGAGTCAGCAACCTCACCTTCTGTGTTCTCAGGACATAAATAATGCAACTTTGAGCCTTTGAGGAGCTTTGATATTTATTCAAAAATCCTTAAAAGTAATTATATCAGGAACTGCAAATTTTTGAATACCACAATATCATCAGTTTAAAACACACTCGATAACTACTTCTTAATCAGAGTAATGAAAGAAAACCCTCAACATGAAGGCAAAAGCTAGAAAATCCTGGACATCAATTATAAATTTTTTTCTCTAGAGACTAAGCTTCCATTTGGAACCTGGATTCAAATGACTTAAAGTCCTTGACAATCTTCATTAGAATGTTTTCAAAATTTTGAGAAACATTATTTGTGCTTTTAAAAAAAAAGTAAGTTATCTTTATTTTTGAGAGAAATAGTTTAGGATGTATGCTCATCACTTAAAATAATTACTCAAATGCCACTTAAAACACTTCTAACAATCTTATAACAAACCCCTTAATGCTTCTATTTAAACTAAACCACTTCATTTAAAACCACTCCGCTTGAAACCATTTCTAAAATAAGCACATCCAAACATCTGGCAGTCTTTTGAAAATTTTAAAAGCACAGCTAAGTATTCAAAAATATTGCTAAATACTTCGCATAGGCTTTGGCAAACAAATATCAAAGTGAAGGAAAGCACTTTGTGCCATTCACAAGTTAAGTAAATGAAATGTACATTTATTGGTTGCATACAAAATATAAATTTCTTCACTGCGATATATTTGAGCATCTGAAGCAACTAGTCAAAATACCTTTTTTATGTACTTATCCAATTCCCAAGGAAGAAGAAGAAAAAGAACAAAAGCAAAACACAGAGAAGAATTAACCAGAAGATCCCAATCGTTGGATCCTCTCATAATATCTCCGAAATTTTAAGCCCATCTGCTCCCTCATTCATTCAGAAAGTGGTTACATTACTTGCATATAATACACACAAACATAACAGGACATGTGACAGCACATATAATAAAAACAACCCCATGCGTTTGCTCACCGGTAATGAAAGCCTCATATCCTGGGCATCTTGAATCCAAAGCTCCATAGGACCAGCAAGCTGAAACGGAGCCAAAACTGGCGGCAATCCATTCTCCGATTTCGTCTTCTCTACAAGCGCTTTCGTGTCTTCGGGTCTACCTGTTCCCTCGACCCGAAATATGGGCAAATCCGCGTAGTCCCATCTATTCACATCTTCCAAAAGCTTGAAAGGAATTACCTGATTATCAACCTCCACATCAAACTCGTACGCCACCGAATGACCCACCAGGGCATCTCTCAAATCAAACCCAGAAATCTTAAAACCATCTGGTTTAAGCCCCATCCACTTCTCAGTTGCCTCTTTCAAATCCTATTAAGAAATAGTATCGATTTAAACAAAGGTTACGCTTGATAAACCATTTAATTTCTGCATGTATTATCAAACATGTTTTATATTCGTTTCTATGAAGGAAAAAACGTCTTTGATTATCAATTGGTTTCATATTTGAAAAGGAAACTGAAAACTGAAAAATCTCATTAAGAAATTGAGAAGCTAAAAAAATCAAATTCTGACATTTAATAACGAGACGAAGTTAAAGAAATTGCATTAGATTTCCATTTCTTATTACTTACGGAGATGGCCTTCGGATAATGAGAATTGAGATCGGGAGTCGAAATCAGAGCTGCAGACGACGAAGCCACGAGAAGAAAGAACAAGGCATTCATATAAAACGACGAGATAGACATTGTCGTAAACAGAAGGAGAGAATAACTGGGGCTGATGAGTGAATTGCAAAGAGCTTATAGATTTTCGAAGATCAAAATTAAGGGACGTTCTGGGTGACGAATTTTGGGATGAAGGTAGAAGAACATATATGAAAGAAAAAGAAAGAGAGAGAGAGAGAGATGGAAACTTCTGGATGAGTGGTAGAGAATCTACAAAGGAGGTGACGTGGGAAAACTAACCAATCATAGATAAGAACGTGATGTGTAGGGCTTAAGGTGATTGGTTGAGACTTGTTGGAGTCTAAATGACGTGGCAGGTTGGGAGGTAGTGTTATATAGATCTGTAACGTGATAGTTATTTTTATTTTTATTTTAGAAAAAAGTATTAAATTCTCTTTTTAAAGAAACAAAAAATTGGATTCAAGATGATAAGACAAGTAGTTATATTATTTATATCACAAATAAATCCTAAACCTTAAATTTATAGAATTTTTTTGAGAAAAATTATAGATGAAGGCACTTTCAATAAGTATTATTTCTTCTTAAATTTCTCCATATTAAAACACTTATCTATGAACTTTCAAAGAAATTGTTGATCAATATTTTCAAAAATCAACTAGTAAAATAAAATTGTTCATAGAAGGGAAAATTAAGAATGAACGAAGTTTGTTATGTTAATCGCAATAATTTTGAGTAATAAATGTTATTTATAAATTAGGGATAATTTATCAACGATTTTATCTCAATAATTTTTTGTAAGAGATGTAAATATAATATTAAGAGTTTATTTAAAAGTATTTAAAATATCAACATTATTTTCATTATATATTTTAAACATATATTAAAGTAAAGTAATAAATAAAAAAGAAGTAAATACATGTAAGATTAAATAAAATTTAATATAATTATTTAAAATATTATATATTTAATATTATTTTTTACTATATAATTAAACATATATAAAAAATATAATATTAATATATATTTAATTTTAAAATTATAATAATAACTATTATCTATAGTACACTTAATAAAAAAAAATTATCAATTTTTTGATAACTTTTTTGTTTGTTGGTCAATCATCCTAAAAATAGAATTCATTTCCAATTGCAAATATTCACTTACAACATACTATATATCCTAATTAATTGTTGTAATTTTTATATGATGTGTCCACAAATTTTATATTGAAATTTATTGTTTGGTATCTTGGACTAACTAACCTATTATTAAAAGAGAATCGTTTTAAAATGAAATTGATGTAACGTAACACCGTCTGCTTATAAGGAATAAGCCACGACATATTAAACCATCAAATTTTGATTTTATAAAATATATAAAACTTATAAAAAAACAAAAAAAACATCTTGAAAATTCATTTCTAAATAAATATCACTTATACCCACCTCATATTTTTATTTTTAAAAAATATTAACAATTTACTTTAAATACAATTTAAATTAAACTAACCTATTTAAACACGTTTAATTTTATTAAAATTTTATTTTTATTTTCATAAATAATAAGATTATCTTTTTAAAATTTCCCAAAATAACTTAATATATTTGGTACTCAGATGTTTATATATGGAAAGATTACTCAATATTCATTAGATATACGCATGCTAGCTTTACATCTTTTGTCAACCAAGTTTTGATTTTTTTATAAAGAAAAATAAAATAAAAATAAAAAATAAGATGTAAAACTAAGTTGGATACAATTCATTCATGTGACAAACAATAACACGAACCCCTTTATTATTAAAAACTTGTGGGACAACTTTTTATACTGCTATTAGTCAAGTAGTTGTGATGGTTTGGTTTGGATGGTACAACTTGAGGCAATGGCAAAATTAAAGTTAACTAGTAAAGAGATGGTAACTAGGGCATTTTGTGAAAGGAAGCATGAATGCTTTTTTTACTACAAAAGATGCCAGTAAGTTGTAAATACACAACATAATAACGCTTGACGTTACCAACAAAAACATGCTCCTCAGAAACTAATCAATGGGAAATAACAAGGTAATAAAAGCAAACATTTTTTTACTCCATGCAACATTATCTCTCAATTCAAATTTTAACAGCAAATTATAAAATGAGAAGCATAAACTTGAGCATCCAAAGATAAAAAGAGCATAAACGTTGCCTACAAAAAATCCAATAGAACAAAAAAAAAGTTCTTTAAAACACACGTTGTGGCTTTCCCATGGTAGTCTTGAGGTATAGGCAGCGCACCTGAATTCATTAAGGAAACAAACCATCCAATCCAAGTCAGAGAAGATATAGAGTACTACATGAAAAATACATATCAACGGCTAAATGGCATGCAATCTCTTCATGAATAAAAAAGAAAAAAAAATTACTTTTGCCTCTGTTTATACTAGAAACCAGGTAAGTAGACTATGAGGATGCAAAATAAAGATTACATTGAAACAACACAAACAAAAATCCAAATAAATAAATTCAACTCACATTTTGCCAGTTCTTCTTCAACAAGGAAACAAGGAAATTAACACTCATTTGCACATTCTGGAAGATCTGCTTCTCTTCCATGGATACGTTACCGACAGCAACACCCATGCAGAGGACCTTCTTCAGTTGGAATTTCACCATTGCCTTTGTTTCATTAACTTTAGACTCCAATGATTCTTGGTGGGAAACAAGGGTTGGGAATTTACCTATACATTGCATTCACAAAATTAAGCAAAGGAAACAAAATATATCATTCCTGAAACCAATTCAAACACAACTACTATCTACAAGGACTTTTCAAATATAATAATATACACAAAAAACAAAGAAAGTACAACAAGTAACAATAGAACTAGGAATAAAACCATGGATCAAGCAATAAGGATGCAGGAAATTAACAGAGAATGCCAATTATATACTAACCAGCCTTGTTAAGACCAGGTCCCAAAAGACGAGGGATCTGCTTAATGACAGATTCTGATGCCAAGAAGGCATGGTATCCTTTAGCAAGCTTCTTAACTGCCTTCTTATTTTTGTTCAGCTTCTTCAATGATTCAACATCCCTATATTCCAGACCCATCTTCTCAGCCTGCAATATGTCAGGAAAATATTAAATTAGGAAAAAGTTGGAGAAAAATAATTCTAATAACAGACTAAATAAATATTGCTGCAACCAAAATAATATAGCATATTATTACCTCCTCAACATGCTGAGCATCACCGAGCATACAAATCTTCATTCTTGGGCGAGGAATATGAGGCAACTTAACAGAACCACTGAAACGTTTGTCTTTCTGAGGATCATAGTTTTTCAACCCAATTTGAAGTTCAATGGTCTCCGTAAATTTTCTGTTCTTTTCCTTGCATTCAGCCATGATGGTTGAAACAGCCTCTCTAACAACATCACCCTGGAGCTTACTGCAATAGTGTTCAACATAGAACAATAAAATAAATGAATTCCAAAACTCAATACAAATTGTGTATTTTAAAAGGGTTCAAACAATGAAAGTCCACGCTAGTCCTACATACAAGAGTGCAAGATATTCATCATTCTAGAATCATATCAATAACACAAAAGCTGCACTCTTGCAAACATACATAAATTATATTGTGAAGCAGCATTTAAATTATATTGTATGATAACAGCAACTAAAAGGTCATAAACAAAAGTAAAAGTAAAGTCTAGAGGACAAGGTTCTCATTCCAATTTTCCAAAAAAATGATTCTTAACCAATGCAATGCTCTGGTCTAAAAAACTGCAGAAGCATACAAGCGCACGTAATGAGTGTAAAAGCCAATGAACAAATAACATTGAAATCTAAGGTCTAAATAAATGCAAAAGCAGATGAATCTAAAACACGCATATACACAAATAATAAATGAACGAAACTACCAAGGTTAAAAGGAGAAGCAAAAGAGGATCAACGGACGATCTATTCGACTATAAGAAACAAAAGCAGCTTAAGCTACTTTATGATATTATATACCTCATGGTTGAATCTTAGAGACCTACTAAGATGTCCTCCTGCACAAAAGAAAGAGAAATCAACAAACTGATTTTTACAAATTATAGAACATGCAAATTTCAACTTCACTCATATGCAGAAATATTAAAACAGCGAAAATACTAGCACAGATTCTGTAGTAAATATAATCTCTAAATCTCAGATGCCCAAAGGCCAGAAACAGGAAATATATATATAACTGTGCTGAGTAACTCAATGGAGAGGTGTTCGGTGCTGATAGGTGACTGCTGAGTGACGAGGGTTTACCTGAAGCCAAAAGTCTCGAGAAATCGAAACAGAGACGGTGAGGGGATGACTAACGAGCGGACGAGCGGACCTTGAGGATGGGGAGAGAGCGAGTGATGGTGAAAAATGTTAGGGTTTTTTGTATTTATACTCTTGTGGATAAGTTACAAAAACGCCTCAATTGAAACACTTATTTACCGGGACAAAAATAATCACTTTTATTTATATATTTACTTTTTAAAAATATGATAAAAATAAATAACAAACTTATAAATTTAGTAACCATTTCTATTAGTTGTTTCCTTACTCTCCGATATTTTAACTCAAATTCATAATATATAATTATAAAATATTTTATTTATATATATTTTTTATTATAACTTTCAAAAAATTAATTAATATTTTCCTAAAAAGAATTAAGAAATCTTTTAGATGTTTTGAACTTACTAATAAACTTAGGATAACATAATATTTTAGTAAGTATACTTTAATAAATTGGATATATGATTTATATGTTTTAAATTAAAGTATTTTAATCACTTTATATTCATATATTTTTGATATTTTAATCATTTCTTATAAGTTTTAATTTCTTTTGATAAATTTTTTAGAAAACAAATTAATTAAGATTGAATTAAACCTAATTAATAAGAGATTAATATATATATATATATAATTAAAGATAAAAATATTTTAAATAATAAAAAATAAAATGATTATAATAAGTAAAATTAGAGTTAAATAATTAAAATATTTATAAATAAAACAAAAAATTGATTAAAATATATCAATATAAAATAAAATATGTAATATATTTAATTTATAAAATAAAATAACTATAATTAATTTTTTTGATAACACTGACCCCAAACTTATTCTTGAAATTATTTCGAGTTCGCAGAACGTATTAGAATTTGATTACTCTAATTAGGACAAGTGAATGAGTTTTTTTTTTTTATATATATATATATATTTTATGAGAAAATGAGTTTTTCATTTTGGAAAAAAATATTTCAATTTTCACTCAAATATCTATAGTGACGGAATCATTAATTGGTCATGATAAAGTTAATATGAGAGTTTAGATTAATCAACATATACATATAAAAGAGGGTGATAAGAGGAAAAGAAAAATTACTCGTTTTTTCTCAAATTTATATTTTTCACTATTGAATTTACCATGTTAATTGACATTAATCACCATATCAATTTAATTTAAAATTAACTAATAATTTATCATAATAATTATATTTATATATTTTTAAATGAACATCCCAAATTTAAAATAATAATTAAAATTTTTTTAATATGTCTTAATATATTATTGATAATATTAAATATCCGTAAAATTTGATATAAATATGACTATATAATATTATTTTAATAAAAGAATTAAAATATTATCAAATATCTTTGATATTTTATGGATATTATCATCTATAAAGATATATTATTTTATACAATTTAATATTTGTAAAACAAAAAGAGAATATTATTGAAAATATTATTAATTATTTTTTAAAATAATTGGAGTTTTTTCTATTTTTTGAATCAAATTATTTTAAATTAAATAATATTTTAATATGATTTAAATTTATGATTTGAAATAAAATAGATGCGAATATTATTTTCAAACAATTACATAAACCACGAATATATTATATAATAATTTTAAGACAATCTTCTAACAAGAGTAATCTTGTTGCGATCTTATTTGATAAAGAGGAAGAAAAAGATAATGATAAATATGACATTACAACAAGTGGGATAATGATTGAGATGGAAGGAACAATAACTAGCTATAGAATAAGAGACTTTTTATTCATTTGTGAATTTAACTATCTAGATGTTATATAAAATAAAGATTATAGGTGTAGAAACTAAGATTATGAGTGTATAGTTATTAGTTTAATAATATGTGTTATTGTAAAGAAGTGAAATTAATCTTTCAAGTGACATGGTGTAAATAATACATATAAAATTTTTTTAAAATCTCCATAATAATTTTCAAATCATTGTTTTAGATAGTTTTATATTCATAAAGAAACAATAAGAAAAGATTAACTAACATACTCATGATATCTTAATCATTATATTCAAATAACTTTTAATTATATGTCATATTGTTTGAACGAAGATTGAGTGAAATAATTTTTTATTAATAGAGAAATAGTAAGAACACATCAAGTAACATATTAATGATATTTTATCATTATATTCAAACATTTTTTAACTATATATCATGACATTAATATTTCTTGAATCAAGATTTTATGTGTGTTGGTAAACTCCCTAGAAAATCCATTTGAAGTAATTATATCATAATTTTTTTAACTTTTTAATATTAGAGCATTTTTATCACTCAAATTACTATTTTATTTTATATGTAGGTTCTAATTTATTAATAATACTATCTTATTAGATAAAATATTATTTAATTTTCTCTATCTTAAATTATTATGTAAAATTTTAATATATTTAAATAATCTTTCATATTTTTTTTTACTTTTATATGAATTTTCATTAATATTGATAATAACTTCGATATTTTAATAAAATTTTATTATCAATATATCCATAAACATTAATATTCTATTTTTTTTTGTTCATAGAAACCTCCTCGAATACAACCCAAGATCATAGATTATACGTCACCTAGAATTTGAACTGCAAACCTCTCATTCAAAAGATTATGATGATTCTTTGCATGTAATGCAATTTACTAACTGAACTATCTTTCTATTGGTATCGATATTTTAATCCTTACTTAGAACATATTATTAATTTTTTTTTCTTATAAAGTCATATTGTTAATTAATACTAGGTTTTAGTAAGTGTATTCTTTTTTATTTTAAAATTAATTAATATTTTTAGATAATTATTTAATAAAAATAAAAATATAAAATTTTAAATAATATTATAATTTTTCTTATAATATAATTTGTTATTTGTGGGTTCAAATTTTAATACGTGGAATATTTTAAGTGTATGAATATAAAAGTAATAAAAATAATATATTATTAGTAAAATTAAATAACTAAATTAATTAAATATATCTATTTAATTTTTTATTTTTTAAATATTATATTTTTAAAAACTATTTTGATATTAAAGTAAAAATTAATATTTATAGAGAAATATGCTAGTATATAATTTTACGGTGAAGGCATTATAAGTCTCATAGTTTTTATAGGATAAACATTTTAATCAAATTACTTTTAAGTTTATTTTAAATATAACTTAAGGGTTAAATGGATTGTTAATTATAAATTAAGACCTAAAACCAATATTTTGAAGAACAAATTTAGAATTTCACGTTATCTTTTATTTTTACTTTTTAAAAAATAAAACAAGAAAGACTCCAAATTACAGGGTCTTCGACACATATTTCAAATCTGTCTGGTTTTGTAATTTTTTTACATATGAATTATAATTTTACCTTTTAAATTTTTTTGTTTTCAAGCCTAATCTATGGTAAACAGTCAACTTAAAATTTATATAATACTTAATTTTTTTGTTTTCAAGCATACGTTTTATTTGAAAACTATGAGATTAAAATACTAGTTATAATTATAAAATCTATCATATCTTTTCCGCCTTCACCCATAATTTTATTCCAGCTTGACTAACTAAATTGTATTATATTTAAAATTTCAATTTTATCCATTGTTATTATATTGGGATTTTTAGTTTTGCTGGAGTCTTGACCAAGCACGAAATAAGTGACTATTCCTACAATTTGTTGGAACCGAATTTAAAGAACTAGCAGTAAAAACATCGCCATCAGACTTCAAGTCATTCAAATCCCATTCGAAACTCTTTTTATGAAATTATTCATATCTAACACCATGTGACCAGAGCCGGATCTATATGACCAGTTAGTGCACTAAAGCACCTTGATTCTTGTTAACGTATCTCTGTAAAGGTATGGCACGTAAGCCATCAAATTTTTATTAGTAGCCATCAAATTTTGATCCAATTTTTTTACAAAAATACAATAGTAAGTTTGATATATAAAAGCAGAAGGATAAACTATGAGTTTAAAATGCTAGCTTTACATCTTTTGTCGATCAAGTTTTGAATTTTTTGTTACTGAGAAAAAAAAAATTAAAAAAAGAGATGATGAAAATACCTTAATCTAAATAGAAAAATAATGTAGAAATAAGTTTGAATCTACCTACCTCTTAAGATTAGCAAGCAAAACCATTACATCAAACCATACACATATTTTTCATTCAAGTGGCAAGTAAGAACACCTTTATTATTAAAAAACTTGTGGGATAACTTCTTAAACTGCTGTTATTAGTTTAAGTAGTTGTGATGGTTTCGTTCGAATATAAACAAACATATCCCCCACAAATTACCACCCCTAATTTGGGTGGTTGGTTAGGTCAGAATTATTTGGAGTAATCTAAAATTTTCAACTTTTATGCCTTTAAAACTTGAGGCAATGACAAAAAATAAAACTAACTACTAACTAGGGAAGTTGTAATCACAACATAACGGTTGCAAAGGATAACACTACGCACAAAAACATGTTCAGAAAAATAATCAATGGGAATTTATAAGGGTAAGGTAATAAAAGCAAACATTTGTCTAACTCCACAAAACATTATCTCCCAATTTTAAACAACATAATATAAAAGCAGAAGGATAAACTTTAGCATCCAAAAAAAAAAACCATAAATGTTGCCTACAAAAAAATACAATAGGACAAAAATGAAACCTCCTTAAAACACACGTTGTGGCTTTCCCATGGTAGTTTTGAGGTATAGGCAGCGCACCTGGATTTATTAAGGAAACAAACCATCCAATCCAAGTCAGAGAAGTGTTAATACATAAAAAAATGCAACTCTTAATTGAAAAAAAAAAATTGCAACTGTTTATACTAGAAGCCACGTAAGCAGATTATTAAAATGCAAAGTTAATAATAGATAAATTCAACTCACATTTTGCCAATTCTTCTTCAACAAGGAAACAAGGAAATTAACACTCATTTGCACATTCTGGAAGATCTGCTTCTCTTCCATGGATACGTTACCGACAGCAACACCCATGCAGAGGACCTTCTTCAGTTGGAATTTCACCATTGCCTTTGTTTCATTAACTTTAGACTCCAATGATTCTTGGTGGGAAACAAGGGTTGGGAATTTACCTATACATTGCATTCACAAAATTAAGCAAAGGAAACAAAATATATCATTCCTGAAACCAATTCAAACACAACTACTATCTACAAGGACTTTTCAAATATAGTAATATACACAAAAAACAAAGAAAGTACAACAAGTAACAATAGAACTAGGAATAAAACCATGGATCAAGCAATAAGGATGCAGGAAATTAACAGAGAATGCCAATTATATACTAACCAGCCTTGTTAAGACCAGGTCCCAAAAGACGAGGGATCTGCTTAATGACAGATTCTGATGCCAAGAAGGCATGGTATCCTTTAGCAAGCTTCTTAACTGCCTTCTTATTTTTGTTCAGCTTCTTCAATGATTCAACATCCCTATATTCCAGACCCATCTTCTCAGCCTGCAATATGTCAGGAAAATATTAAATTAGGAAAAAGTTGGAGAAAAATAATTCTAATAACAGACTAAATAAATATTGCTGCAACCAAAATAATATAGCATATTATTACCTCCTCAACATGCTGAGCATCACCGAGCATACAAATCTTCATTCTTGGGCGAGGAATATGAGGCAACTTAACAGAACCACTGAAACGTTTGTCTTTCTGAGGATCATAGTTTTTCAACCCAATTTGAAGTTCAATGGTCTCAGTAAATTTTCTGTTCTTTTCCTTGCATTCAGCCATGATGGTTGAAACAGCCTCTCTAACAACATCACCCTGGAGCTTACTGCAATAGTGTTCAACATAGAACAATAAAATAAATGAATTCCAAAACTCAATACAAATTGTGTATTTTAAAAGGGTTCAAACAATGAAAGTCCACGCTAGTCCTACATACAAGAGTGCAAGATATTCATCATTCTAGAATCATATCAAAACTTGCACTCTTGCAGACACATACAATTTGTGAAGCAGCATTTATTCATTACATTGTATGATAACCTCGACTAAAAGATCATAAACAAAAGTAAAGGTAAAGATCTAGATGACAAGGTTCTACTCATTTCAATTTTCCATAAATGATTGTCAACCAACGCAATATTCTGGTCCAAAAAACTGTAGATTCATACAAACACATGTAATGAGTGTAAAAGCCAACGAACAAATAGCATTGGAATCTAAGACCTATATAAATGCGAAAGTAGCTGAATCTAAAATATACAGACGATAAATGAATGAAACTACAAGGTTAAAGAGAGAAGCCAAAGAGGATCAACGGACGATCTATTCGACTATAATTAACAAAACAGCTTAAGCTACTTTAAGATATTACATACCTCATGGTTGAATCTTAGAGACTTACAAAGATATCTTCCTGCATAAAAACTATAAATTAAAAAAAAAACTAATTTGTATAAACTATATATAGAAGTATTAGTAAAATATACGTAGAAATATTAAACAGTGGAAATATTCGTACAAAGGTTAGAAAACTCTGTACAAATTCTGTAAAAATAAATATAATCTCTAAACCTCAGATGCCCATATGCCAGAAACAGAGAAAAGGAAATATAAAACAGTGCTAAGTGACTCAATGGAGAGATGACCGGTGGTAAGTGACATGGATTGACCTGAGGCTGACAATGGCACAGGGCGAGTGAGAAAATACCTGACTGGATGAGTGAGAGGCCGAGAGTTTCGAGAAGTCGAGATCCAGGGGATAGGAGATGAATGGAGCGGCGCTTGGAGTTGGTGTGTGAAAATGAGAAATATTAGGGTTTTCATATATATATATATTGTTGTGGTTAAAATACAAAAAAATAAATGTTACGATTTTGTATATTAAATTTTATTTTATATCTTTATTATTTTTTCAACCCGGACACATCAACAATTAATGATAAAATAAATTTATTAATTGCTGTGAAATGCACATAATTTATCGGTATGATTCATGGATGATACTAGAAAAGATTTTTATATCACTAAATTATAAAAATCTTTACAAATATATTACTAAATTTTTATTTATTATTTTAATATCATTAAACTTTTAACTTATTATTAATATACCAAATAGTAATGACAATTAACAATTCAATATGTGTAATGCTTTAAATACCCCTCACCTTCCCTCACACCCTCAACGAACCAACTAAAATAAATCTCTCGCCTTTACTCCCTCATCTCTCTTCGCCATCGCCAATCACCACCTTGTAAAGCCATCTATCCAAAAACCTCCTTATGTATATATGTAAGTTTGTGTATTAACTTATTTGTGCGTACGTGTGGGTGTGTGTTGGTAGAGATATGCACAGATTCTTGTGTGTGTACAGGTGATGTTGTGGGTATTTATTGGCATAGGTATGTGAAGTTGTAGGTATGTGTGTGTAAAAACCATTGGTATGGATGGGTGTAAGTGTGTACGTGTATGTGTGCAGGAGTTTGTGTGTATATGTATGTAAGTTTTGTGTATCAATTGATGTGTGCGTATGTGTAGGTGCTAATGTGGGTGTATATGGGTAGGGGGTGAGTGCAATTGTGTGTTGTGTGCTAGTATGGGTGTGTGCACGTGTGTGGGTACTGGTAAGGGTGTGTGCTAGTATATGTTGTGTAATGGTGTATGTGAAATGATGGTGTGTGTGAGAGTGTATGTGTATCGGTTGGGTGTTTAAGCTAAGCACATGCAAGTCAATCTCGTGGAGCAATCTTGATTGAAGATTTAGATCAGATTCTAAAAGTTTTTATAATTACAAATTGTAATGATGTAAATTCTATGTTTTGTATGTATGAACAATTTGAAGTTAAGTTGGTGTAAATTGTTTTTTGTTTGGTTAATGCAAAGACATTATGAAATTATTCACATTTAAAGATAACTACTAAAATGTAAGTATCTATATGAAAAATCTAACAAATATATGGTTGAAGTTGATGCATCATTGTAATTTTAAAATGGAGGTTTATGTTTTGTATTTGATCTATATGATTAAATTTATTACATTAAACCACTTAAATGTTTATTATATAAAAATAGAATTATATAATCTATAAATTTAATTAATAACAAGTGTTACGGTAAACTAAGAAATACATTAACTACAAAATAACTCATAACATCAAACCATTTGAATGTACATACAACCTTAAAGACAAAATAACACATAATAAATTAACCAACCATCTATCTTAATATGCATACCCCTTATCAATTAAGGTAATATTTTTATTGACTTTGAATTTTCTCCATGTTTCATGATAATAAATAACAACAATATTGTTATGCCATAAGCTAATAATTTTTTATCTTCAAATTTGATTTAGTCTTCATTTGATATTATAAGATTTATTTAGTTCACTAAAACACAATGTCACTTATTATAATCTTGTATTATGTTCTTCAAAGTTATCAATTTATAATTATAATTTTTTTCTCAATTTTTCACCCATTGAAATTTGTTCTTCTTTTTGTCTAGTCCTCTTTAGTAAGTCAGATATAACTTTCTTTACTTTACCATATACTTCTTCATCAAACCAACAAAAGTAATTACAAAGTATAATTTCCTGTAAAATTGAAGAACAAAAACAATTAAATTTTTATAACATTTTCAAAAAAATACTAGCAGAGTTAAAAAAACATTAAATCTATATGTATTTCGTAGAATTCAACCCTATATATAAAACAAAAATTAAAATAATTTGCTTATCTTATGACTATTACAACCCCAAAATCTTCTTCTTGGATTGTTATTAGTTCACAAAGTGACATTTTCTTCATAATATCGCATTGACAACGAGAAGCCATGGTTTAATTTTTTTAATTTTTGGCTATTTTGTTGGCTCATGAGAATGAGGTTTTTGTTGTTTTTGGTTTCACGAGTAGAAGGTTTTCATACAAGTGGATTTACAAGGATGTGTTGATAGGTGGTGACTGATTGAGGGGTGATGGCTGGAGACGAGGAGGAGAGGTGAGTAAGTGAAGGCACAAGAATTAGTTTATTAGTTTGGTTGGTTCATCGAGGATGTGAGAGAAGGTGAGGGGTATTTATGAGATTATACATAATGAAATGTTAACTTTCATTAAAGTTAACCACATATGGTATATATGTAACAAATTAATAATTTGATAGTATAAAAATAATAAATGAAAATTTAATAATATATTTATAACAATCTTATAGTTCGATGGTATAAAGATCCGTCTATTGTAAAAATAAACATGTTTTGTAGGAAGAAATTCTATTGGAGACAAATAAAGTTACTCTTTAAAAATGAAGAAACAATTTATTTTAAAACGATATTATCACGTGATATAATATAAATAGTATGACTATGAAAATAAATGCAAATTTATGCATGAATAACATTTATCAATTACAAAAATACCCCAATTGAAACACTTATTTACTAGGTCTAGGAACAGGTCAAGAGTTAACCCTTATCAATCTACTCCAAATTGTTTATTAAACTGATACATGCAAGTTAACTCATTCTGATAGAAACTCAATAACACCAAACTTATACTTTTTATGAGAACTTCATATTTGTGTCACGTTTGTGGGTTCAACTCTATTTGGAATGCGTGAAAAAGTTTTATTTTTTTTACTAAATGATGTTTTTTTCTTCTTATAAAAACCTCGTTAAATTTTTGTTCAAAAGTTATATAATAATAGAATTATAAATTGATTTTGAGCTAAATTGATACGAGAGTTTATGCCAATCAACAAGTGAGAAACGTTAATAAGAGGTAAAAATAATCCCTTATTGTTCTTTCTCTTATGCAGGGATGTGTGGAGACAGTTATGTTAATGACCATAATTATCTCATACTAGTTTCAAGTAGATTTGGGTAATAACTATCATTATGAGTGGATAATAATTTTTTTACGGTTTAATCTCGTTTTTTATTTTTAATATTTATTCAAAAATATATTTAATTTTAAGAAATTAAAATATTGATATAATATTTACTTTATTATATTATTTAAAATATTAATATTATTTTTTATTTTTTAATTATTTAATACATATTTTTAAATAAAATAAATATATATATATATATAAATAAACAAGTGTATTTTTATATAATTATATGTATATAAAAATATAATATTAATATTAAAAATATATTTTTATATAATTATATGTATATAAAAATATAATATTAATATATGTTTGATTAATTATATGATAATAACTATCTTAAAATAAACCTCAAATCAACTCATAATTATAACTATATCTATTATTCTTTTAAATAACCAATGCCAACTTGGAGCTTACTGCTTAATTATTTCCCATCAAAATGTCATGGTAGCTGCTGTTAATTAATTTATGTTTGCCACGTGTACTGTAGTTTCAATTTATATTTTTAGAAAATTATTGGATAAAAATAAAAAAATACAATGAACGTATATATAAAAAAATAAATTATATAAAGCACAAATTTTTATTTAGAAAAAATAAATAAATTATAAGTAATTATAATTTTATATATGATATATTAATCATTTTTTTAAATTGTTACTACTTAATGACATTATTATTATTATATTTTTAGTTAATTTAATTATATATTGTAAATTTTAGATATCAAATTATTTTGTTTGAAAACTCAACTTGATCAAACTAAATCTTATCGATAAGGGACTATTAGATGTTTAAAAATTAAAATATCTTAAAAAAAAATTAAATAATTAAAATCATTAAAAATGTTCTAAAATAACTATAGTATACACAAATATATTAGTAAGATGATTAAAATATAAAAAATTAAAATAATATGATTAATATATTTAATTTATAAAAATAAAATAATTACATATATTTTTTCAAATTATATATTAAAGAATCAAAATTTATGTATATAAATACCATGCTCAATACTTATCAACTAATATGTAGTTGTGTGACAAGAACAGTGATTATAAAACTTATACTTCGTTATGAAATAATAAATTTAATAAAAATATGATTAGATTATAATTTTTTTTGAATGAATTCAATCCATTCATTCAATTAGGTTAGGTTAATCACGCCTAATCTCTTGTAGCCGCTATTCTTTATATCACATTTGTCCTTTCTTTCATCTCGTATATTTATCTTGATTTTTCGAATCTAAAATTAGGAAAATAATCGATAAAAAACTCTTCCTTAATATGAGGGGAATTGGAGATTAAAAGTCCCAAAGTACCAAAGGCCAATGAAGTCATTTCCAAAAGAATTAGGTTAAGTTGCCTTCATGGTTACTTATAGCAGCTTCCTGAAGATCAAGAATAACCATCAACCAACCTTTCCTCTATTCTTTATAAAGAAAAGTAAACTTCGTCTTCTATCAGTAAATAAATAAACATAAATAACATGAATTCTCATCATTTGTGTGATTGAAAAAATTAACCAAGGATGATAATGTATAATCAATATACAATAAATTATCAACAATAATTATTTATAAAAAAATATATTTATGTAGGAACATATTAGTATTTTGATATTTATAAAATGATAATATTATAATAAAGATATATTGTACTTTCTTGTTATGCAACTAAGCAAAAAGTGGATATTAAAAATTTGTGATTTTGCTAAAAGTTGGACATATGGGGAAATTTTTGCATGATTTTTTGTATATTGTGAAATTTTCGCATGATTTTTTTTAGCCACAATAATATAAATATATGAAACCCTAATTTTGAACATGAAACTTGAATCCTCCAAGATTTTTTTTCTTTCTTTTTGTTAAATCTCTGAACCAACACTGCCAAGGAAAGATTTTTAAGAATAGAAAATAAAACTTCCACTACAATCTGAAGTTAATTTGGTTTCAAGAGGTATCATACAAGAAATTCAATAAGCATATTCGTTATTGTAATTTGTAACCATGATCTAGCAAACATGAAAGTTCCAATGCATACTTGTACATCGTACCAAGAACAAAATGAGTATTCCTTGTTCTTTTCTTGATCCTTATTCCCCCATAGTTTGCACAATCTAGGACAACTATCTCCTAACAAATCAATCTATGAGGAACCATGTGACTAACCGGATTGGTGTGTTTGTTTAACTCTGATTCAGCATGTAACAGCCAGCAGTTCAGTCATTGATCTAGATTAACATCGCCCCATCGTACCTTGTATCTCGCTGCAAGGTAATGAGCCCCAACAGGCCCTCGGCTACCGTAAGGATAGTACTCGGGAATAATCCTCTTCTCTTCTAGCTCTTTCAATAATGGTGTGAATAGTGCCCAAGCAGCATTCAATTCATCACTTCGAATAAACAGCCTCCTTTCACCTTCGATTGCATCCAGTAAAAGTCTCTCGTATGCATCCGGAATCTCCTTGGAATACCTACATAGAAAATGCCATTGATTATTAACCGAGTCCAAATTACCACCACTATTCTCTATTAACTTTGATCCTCACTCAGTCACCAAAGTATATACATGTCGGGATGATAAATCAAGAAACTATCAAGGACTTGCATTTTACTTCATTTCCATGCCATGCCACATACGAAGACTCTCAAACTATGCGTTACAGCATATAGCTAAAATTCAGATTGCTACAATCATAGAATACTATACCATTTATATGTCAGAATAAGAAAAAACCGACTAATTAACTGTCAATTTTGCCTCTTTTCCGTAATAAAAGTTCAAATTTTACCTAGCAGCATAGTGCAGATTGAGATTACTACGATCTAATCTCATTCCAAGACCAGGAACCTTGTTATTGATTTTCAAATAAATAGCTTCATCAGGCTGTACTCGGATAACAAGCTCATTTGTGGCTTTATCAAGATCAGTTCCAAAATTTCTGTTATATAAATTGCCAGGAACATGCCTGAACTGAACCCTTATCTCAGCGCTGGAAAAAAATGCAAATAAAATGATTTAATCAGCGTCAAGATGAATCAAAAGTCCTAATCAAGTAAAAAAGAAAGAAAAAAAAAATGTCAGGATATAATCCATCAATGTGAAGACCTCTTATTATGTAAAGCCTTTCCGGCCTTCATTAGAAAAGGCACTCCGTCCCATCTTGCATTATCTATGAAGAGGGCAGCAGCTGCAAATGTTGGAGTTAAGCTGTCTTTAGGTACTGTCTCATCATCTATATAGGCCGGATAAGTAACGCCTCCTTTTGTGTGGCTTTTATATTGCCCTATCACCACGTTTTCTAGTTGCAGAGGCCTCATTGAACGTAAAACTTTCACCTGGGACAAAGCATATCAATGTGATGACCACAGGTAGTAAAATCCCTTAATGATTATCTTCAAATAGCTAGGTGGAAGGATTTAGAGAAAAACCTTCTCGTTTCTGATATCTTCTGCATCCAAGCTGACAGGAGTTTCCATAGCAAAGAGGGCAAGTATTTGAAGCAGGTGATTTTGCATTATGTCTCTTATTATTCCATAATGGTCAAAGTACCTAGACATGCAAGTGAGAAACTAAATCACAAGTTCCCATTAAAGAGTTAAAAAGGTCGTGCCTACTTGGGAAGAAAACATACCCTCCACGACCTTCGGTGCCAAAATCTTCGGAGAAAATTATCTGTACGTTTCTAATATACTGCCTTGACCATAAGGGCTCAAAGATAAGATTTGAGAAGCGGAGAACAGACAGATTTTCCACCAGCTCCTTTCCCAAGTAATGATCTATCCTGTAAAATTAAATTTGTGAGAAGAAATAAAGACCACCTAATCAGCTCATAGTTCATATCCATTGATAACAACAACCAGATTATGAGAAAAGTGAACCTGAATATTTGATCCTCTTCTAAATACTGCTTAAGGCCATTAGTCAAAGCAGCAGATGATTCTGAATCTCGACCAAAGGGTTTCTCAACAATAACCCTGGTCCAACCATTCTGTGAGGAAGCTGATGAGCTTGCACAGCTAACAGCATCTATAAATATGTTTGGAGGAATAGATAGATAGAAGAGGCGATTTGAAACCCTCCCAGCCTACAAGGTGTTGGTTAAAGAAAAGAATAAACACTCAACACAAAACAATGATAATTGTTTAAAATAATGGACTCTTTGTACCAAATCTTAAGAGCCCCAATAAAGCAAAATAAACTAGTCAAAAGGATTAAAACATATACTGCAACATATAACTAGATATTACAGCTTCAAAACATCACATAAAGCTACATTCATACAACATGAAGAAACCATTACACATGAATTGCAAATCTTCACAAATCATGCTCTTAGAGTTCCAATCCAACCAACACATAATGTACATAATTTAATGTCTTTTTATGAAATTTCCTAAATGATAACAATACCTGTGACTAAATCACATCCCTAAAATGTCAACCAATAAGTGATACATATTAAAGGCTATTTGATGGATTACTAATACAGAAATGAACATAAAATTTCAAAATAACCAGACAACAAATACAAATGATACATTGTCATTCTGTTGAACATTCACTTTGGGGCAGAAGCTCATTTATGATCTAACTATTGAAGCATACATCTGTTAAATAAATTTCTTATTATTTCTTTACAAGATTTACACAGAACATTTAAAAAAAATATTAGTGTAGAATAATATGAGGCACAAGAATCATTAGCATCTAATATAGCTACAAGCATAAAACATGAAACATATATCTAATCTTATATTTATATTTCTACGTCAACTGAGCAAAATATTACCTCATGGTCCTTTAGCTTTTGGTCTAGCTCAGCAAAGTTGCCTGGTGAATCATACTGACCTGAGTGATAGAAACATCTTTTGAGAAATTCTTCCATCTTTTCATCGCAATTTTCCCTAGAGATCCCAATTAAAGACTACTTCATCTTCCAAGCAGCACAAGCAAAAGCAGACATATATCTTAGCATAAGGAGAAAAAACTTCACCCGAATCTTACCTCTTATCAATTCTGCAGGTCAGAGTCCTGCTAACCATGTTTCTAAGCTCTGCATCAGACATCTTACTTCGAGCATACCCATACACCGTAAAATGCTAAAAGCATGCATTAAATTTGAATTTTAGTATTGATATTTAACAAAACCATTAATGAACTTCAGAAAACAACCATAAAAACACAAACCTTGGGGAGGCAACCCTCATAATATAGGGCAAAAAGTGCAGGAAATATCTTCTTTTTGGCAAGGTCCCCAGAAGCTCCAACAACAGTAATACTAACGGTGGATTCATTTTTATTGTCATCAAACCCAACTGCATCTCTACATTCATCTGAAGAGGTAACTGAAAGTACCCCATTATTCAAATTCTTCAAAGGATTGTCATTACTAAAGGGGGTAGTAATACCATTTTCAACAGGGATCACATATCTGGCCACCGCACCTACACCAAATAAGCATCGAAGTAAGACAAAAATCCTAAGCATAGAGGAGAAGGTTTCAATTAAACTGAGTTAACTACTATAATTTTTTTAACTGAGTTAAAAATGTTTTGGCCTTCTTTTACAAACACCATAAGCTAAAAGAAGCAATAAAACCAGCTCAAGTCAATTTTCAATCATACAGGAAACACAAGTCATCAACGCCAAGTTCTTACCACTTTTTATTATTTCTTTTCCCAAAAAAAAATCATTTTTTAAAAATATTTTCTAGAATGGCAATAAGTTTCTGCCTCCTGGATCACCAAACTGTTCAGGGAGGGAAAAAAAAATATTGCAAGAACTTCCAATTCTATTGTCCAAATCCACGTTAGACAGATTTTAATCTAATAATTCATCAAAAGAGAAAGTAATTTTGTACACCCAATTCGACATTTGACCGTAATAATGTATGAAAATAAATTAATAATCAATAAACCAAAAAAACCCAACAACCCAACAACCCAATAAAGAAAGATAAAATGAAAAGACAAAGAAACAAAGCTGACCATCCAATTGAATGCGAGCTGTGTTCAAATGGGACAGCGTTTGCGATTGAAGAGAAAACTTGGCAGTCAGCAAAGGTTTGGGTAACGAAGAGATAGAACTGCTTTGAATCTGGGAATAACATGGAGACAAAGACGAAGACGACGGTAATAACGTAGAATGAGCACGGAAATACTGAGCCGAAGAGAGGTTTGCCATTTAAGTCTCCCTCGTAATTGTTTGTTTTGGAGGGCAAAGAAGGAGAAGAGGAAGTAGGTAGTAACTTAAAGGAACTTCGGAGACATCGAAGGCCCTTGAGAACTCCGAAAGGCTGCTTTTGTTGGTTTTGTCTTGAAGAGACACTGCTTGGCAAAGCATAGGCCAATATTACGCTTTTGATTCCCACTGGATTCCTATTTTTTCTTTCCCTTTTATTTTCGAAAAAATTAATCAGACGGGTCAGACTCCAAACGCCCGATGAAAAAACTATAGCTCTATTTTTATCTTAAATATTAAAAACTATAATTATTTTTAAAATTTTAATTTATTTTTGACGATCAACTCATTTGAAAATTAAAATATATATATATGTAGCTCTATTTTTCAAATATTCCTGTTGGAAGGAAAATGATTGCAAAGTCCTCTGCTTTTTTTATGTTCAAACATTCACAACTTTAACCTCTCTTTTTATTTTATTTTAAAAAAGACGATCTTTACCTTAGTAAAAGCCAAAGTCCATTAATTATAAAAGAATATTACTATTTCTACACCACAAAATATTAATATCAAAGATTAAATATTTTATTTAATAATTAATATATTTTTAAATATACGATAATATTAACAAAAATTATGAATTTACTCCTATAAAATTATAAATTGTAATGAATCACAATTTTTAATTTTATATTCTTGCTGTGCTAAAATTTCTAACCTATTCTGCCCAACAAAAAAAATAAAATTTCAAGCCTATATCAAAGACTTTCTTAATATCTCGGTAGATATTAGCTTTGAGAGATTTTATTATTTTATTACTTATTATCTAGTGCGCATTTATTTTATGAATTTACTTAAAGTTCTATTATATTTTCTTGTGAATATTAATTTATTTATTAGTTTTTTCATTCAATTTGAAGTTCTCATTTGCATATGATCCTTTGTAGCAAATTTTAGTTTAACATGTGAATTTCTGCCGACTTTTGCAAATGCAACAAACCAACAAAAAAAAAACCAAAGAAAAAAATAAATAAATAACATATGAGATGTTCAAAGTTTTCATCATTACATGTAGCAATTTTTATTTTTATTTTTTTTGGTTTCTAGGATCCGTGTGAGCATCGAGGAAAAGTTAGTTATTGTTTACAAGAGAGGGTAATAATAAGATTGCATTTGTCAATAATAAGGTCAAGCTTTCACTCTGGCAATGACTAAATCCTCATCTGTTCCCAAAAAACTATCCAAGAGGACAGATCTTTCGGGGCATACCTTACTGAACAGACTCTTCAAGTCTTGTGTTCTTAGCTTCGCTTGGAATTTAACTCCACAGAACTCGGGTACTTGCTGATACATAAAACTAATGTAAGCACTTAACCAGAAAAAATGAGGCAAGTGTGTAAACCATCAACTGTAAAATTAAAATGGAAGATGAATGTTTCACCTTAGTCAACCATAACAAGTAGCAAGTACAGTACAATGCTTGTGCCTGATAATCTTCAAATTGAATGTCGGGAATAGTCGAGCAGTAGCTGAGTAGACGGAACTCGTTATCCACAAATATACCTAACTCTTCATCAATGCTAGCTCCATCATTATTATTTGAAAAATGTTTCATCCAAATTAGGGAAAGGAAGCGACGATGAAGCCACAAAGCCTGCATTCAAGAATTACTAGAATTAAACCTGCAAAGGGTGGAAGGGGAAATGAAATTCAAATTTACACTGTATTCCCCGGTTCCAGTTGTTGACCACAAATAAAGAAATCATACAAAACAAGTGTATCAACAATGCATTTTTGCAAGATGAATAATATTTGGCGGGTCTGAAATCATTTGGGTCCTATAACTATAACTTTCATATACTTTCTTCTGATTATTGGAGTGAGTTCATTTTTGGCAAAGACTTTTCGCCTTTTCAATGTGAGCATGCTGTGTTTTGAAAGCACCATTGATGCAATCAAGTGAAAATTGCAGTCTTTGCCACATATATAAATTGTTTATGCATTAGCAAATAACCCAAGTAACAAGTGTATTCCATTAAATCATACCATAGATGTATGACCAATATCAAAGCACATTAAATCTGCAAAGACAGTTGGACTGTAAATAAATAGGTATTTTAGGTTTATTTCTTCCCTGAATCTGCATCATTACTAGATCGAATTGCACAATTGTACAGCTAATTTCTTCTCGTATAAAACAAACCTTTAAATAGGTCATGAAGGCAAAATTCAGTGCTCCACCCCCTCTAGAAGAGGTGGAGTACAGTAATGGGTACAAAAAGGTTTCAGGTTTGAGTTACTCCATGCTCCTCAAATTGAGGCTGCTTTAAAGTTGGTGCTTAGAAATCCCTTCCCCCAATCACTTAGCATTAAGTAGGCCTCCATCGTAGAGCCCAATAAAAGGGAAAAATTTAATACATCTATTGTCTAAGTATGTACAACTGAAAAGAAGATAAACAAAAAGGCCTAGTAAAACAAAGAAAATGCCAGAAAAGCCTAGTACCTCTCTTCCTATATAACGCTTTATTAGGACTTCATCCCAATCAAGTTCTTCCTGTCGTAGGTTGAAATTGTCAATAGGTTAAAGAAATGAAACCTTTAGTTAGAACCATAATATTAATGACAGCTATGTTGTGAGAGTGTTACATGATCGTAAGATTGACATGTATAAAATGCAGAAGTGCTTACCTTCCACAGTTCATGAATTTCAACAGAATATTTAGAAGATGCATTGTCTTTTTCAGGGCTTGTATCCTCTAAAATCCTAAGCAATAGTAGCTGCAAGTAAAAAAGGCAAGGACTATAAAGTGAGTGGAGATTCAGAACAAAAACCTAGGCAACTTTTCCTTCTTCCCTTTTTTCTTGCTAAAATCCCTGAGCCAGGGATGGTCTTTCAATTCAATTGATAAGCTTTCTTAAGCTTCCTATTAGTTGTCAATTAAGGAGAATTATGAACAAGTTGTTAAGTTGCCAACATAAAAGTAATATGACAAATACATAATTTGGATGCTTGAGTTTTTATTTTAAATATCATCACACTGTGTGTCACACAATTGACACTAACTTGGATGGATTGCAAATTTAACCTGAAAAGTTACATGTGCATGTGCAGTACACCTTGATGTTTAAAATAAAGCATTTACATTGCCAGAAAGTATCATATTGAAACCCAAAATAGCACTACATATTGTATGCAATCGAACTTGGCCCAAAAATAGAATGTTAGCTTGTATACAGCATGTACATATGTGGATATCTATTTTATATACATTCTATACATAAATGAGTAGATATGTACATGTTATATACAACTAGCATACTATTTTGAGGTCAATTCGATTACGTATAACTTATACATGTTATTTTAGGCACAAACTTGAAAGTATAAGTGATACCGCTAAAGGATGAAAATGCTATGATATTCAAATTCAAAAGCATGTATCTATAATTGCTAAATCTCATTGTGAATGATATTCTCCCTACTCACCCCCAGCCAGTCTTCTTTATATTTATTCACTATTTGTTTTTAGGGAAGAGAGTAGAGAGGCGGTGATGGGAAACAAAATCCTTACAGAATGGAACTCACTTGACGATAATGGAAACAACTATAATCAGCAACATGCAAACCAGCCCAGTGTTTTAATTTCTTCAGTTCACATAGCGCCTGATCCATGAAGCACATATTTATGTCCACATAATTAAAAAAAAATCACAGCAAGATGTATATATCTTAGTAGAAATTTTCACTGCTGTTATAGGTGTTGAAAGTTTAAATAAATATGAAAATTACACATTAGCAAAGGTAAAGAAAAATATAAGCAAAAAAATTATGCCTCTGATTAAAGTCCACACTTAAGAACTGCAACTGCACCAATAATATCCAATACTATTTAAGAACATTCCTAATATGATAAACTTCGTGAACTAGAGTGGTTTGCTCCCTAGCACAAAAGGAAATAAAGGAGATATATCTTACCTGTTCTGTTGACATATAGTGTACCAACCAGCAACGATGATTCCATGCACGGTAATTCATTTTTGAGCGCTGTGAAGAAAAGAGGAACTAATAATATAAAAATTACCCCAATAAAATAAATGCTAAAGATAAACCAAAAGCATTAAACACCCCACCGTTTCCATCTTATATGAACTGTTCTTATCAAATTTATTACAAAATACAGAATTCCTAAATGAGTATTCACCTTCGAAAGACATCTGTATTTTATGAGTTCCAAAGGCAAACAAACGCAACACTTTACAAGATTAGTGTCATACCAAGTACATCATCATATCAATTTTAGATGATATTGTTGTTGAGGGCAAAACAAGCAGCAAAGTTACATAACCTTGATCCTGATCAGATCCTCAGGCTTTAATCTTACCAATAGTTGCTAGGTACCAGATTCTTACTTTCAAGGTTATGTCATCAGTCATTATGCTTTTATTTATAAGTAAGACTCCAACCAACATAACTGTACCACTCATCATGATTTATAAGTATGCAGTTTTTGATCTGAGATTAAACCTCAGCTATTTTCTGAACAAGCTCAGATTCATTTCCAACAATATCTTGCAGAGTTGAACATTTTCCAGAGACCAACTTGATCACCCATCGCCTGCAAGTCATCAATACGTTCTTAATGTTTATGTTTAAGGTCACCGAAAGAAAATAAAATGCAAACGAAAATTAGAAACAATATCTAGGGAAATGATCTCATGTATCATCCAAGTCCAATAAATGCAGCCAATAGACAAATAGAGAATTCTCGTGATAGTTTACTTCAAGTCCGCAATAAAATATGTTACCTATGGCTCCATGCATGCTCACATTTTGGGGAATATGATAGAACGAGGGCAGACAACTGAAGTTCATCCATATACTTCTGGAGAAGATGCTTCTTTGAGACAACTTGCTTCCTGCACAGGTGTAAACCAGAATATAGTAGGTTTCAAAATCGTGGTAAGGTTGGAGGAAGTTTCTATACATTCTAGACCATGGAACAGAAACCAACATTAACTTCCAAGTCTCCAAGGCCTGAAAGAGCTAATATCAATCATGGGACAGAGAAAAAACTAACAGACAGATAACTGTTACGTACAACCAAACCAGCTTCTACAAAACTAGTGCTTTACATACATGTAAAGATCAACTTTGAGTTCTTTTATTTTTTTTTTTTGCCTTCAGAAGAAGTACAACTGAATTTAATAGAAAATAATAGTGTAGCTCAAAACCAAGCATGAAAATGGAGAAAACCTGGAATGCCATGCAGTACCAAAATCACAGCTTATCAATATTAGAGCCCTGCTATGCTTCAGGACATCACTTTCAACACTATCACTGGATGATAAGGTACAAGGAGAATTTTCAACCACAAATTCATCAGATGGGTTCCTGAGTACCTTGTACTGTCTAATTGCATCCATAAAGGCACATTTAGCTGCCTTGTACAGTGGGAGAAGAATGGCCGATGAAATACCCAATTTATGATCTCTATTCCAGAAGTGCCTAATAACATGGTTGTCAGAAGTATCAACATTAGACCTCTTGAAGCTGGCTATATCATCTGCTGACTGCCACAAATTACTGCGGGATGAAGGAATGGAATAACTTGTCTCTTCAATCAACATTGCAAATTGGGACGGATGAATAAAACCCACTTCATCACTGAAATCAAGGCACAATAAACAGTACATTAGACCTTGAAATAAAATATATTCAAAATGCCATATATACATCCTTTAAAAGAGCAACCTGTAAGAAAAGTCTAATTACTAAGACCTCTATGTGACTACCATACTAGCCCAAATACGAAGGCAGACAAAGGCCATGTATTGTCATAATACTGTTAGCCACCCCAGGAATTCACATGTTAAATGTAAAACCAAAAACACTACCCCCTGACAAAACAAGGATGCACATCCTCATCAAACAAACATAGTTAGCAACTGATACGAGCTCTTATGGAAATTTTAACAAACATAACCTGGGCTGCAAATATCCGTTCAAACACTAAACCAAACTTCCATACTAAAGAAAAAAAATGAGGAAAGCTGGGTCACCTAAATTTGCACTTACACTAATTAAGGTGCCAAATTTTCTTGAAAAATAATTTTTTTTTTCATTTCCAAAGTTATTTAGCCACCTGTGAGATTAAAATTAGTGTGAGTGCAAATTTATGTGATACTAGCATTACTCAGACAAAAATTTGCATCGCATACAAACACAAATATACATGTACAATTTCGTATTCATATGTAAAACTTACATGAGAGGATCAGATTCTAAGATGCCTTCGAATTGATTCAAAAGACAGACAGTCTCCTCTTCAGAATATGAAATTTGTTCATTCATGTCTAGTAAATTGCAAACTCAGAGTGCGTTAAGGAACCAAATTTCAAGCGCTAATTGTTCACTTGCAGAGAAACTGCTAGAAATTTTGAGGGTAAAAGTTGTTTTTCGAGAACATTAGTGAAAATAAGTGGCGGCCTACGTACTGCCTAACCTATCTCTGGGGGTTGAAGCCAGCAGAAAAAATCACACGGTATAGTAATGGAGCAGACTTGTTTCGCTTTAATCTTTCTTTGAGGTTGAGAAGCTCCGTTACAGCCTCCTCACTGAGAACTGAGAAGGTTATTTTGATCCCGAGGTCTGATCCGACAAGGTCTAGGCGGTAAGGAAGTTCCAGATTATGGAATACTGTTAGTTGGTTTTCCTAACTTGCACATGGATCCAACACAGGATTTGAATAATTTGATTAATCATAGCACAGGATTTGAATAATTTGATTAATCATAGCAAATCTCCTACATTAAACCCAATTAGAGAAACCCACTACCTAATTACATCAAAATTATTAAAAAAAAGTGAGTATTTCTAATATCTAATTTTCATAAAAAATAAAAAATAAACAATCAATTATAAAATTTAATTATAAAATTATAAAATTAAAATGTTCATTTATATATAATAACAAAATTGTTGTAATAATTTTTTTAAAATTAAGAGATGTCTTATATCCAATATAATAATTATAAAATTAAATAATTATGAGATTTAAATTATATATTAATTGAATACATTAGTTTCCTTATTTTGTTTTCTTAAAATATATTCTTGAGAATGGGTGAATACGTTAATAACGTAAGGTTCATTTGAAAATTTAATCTTTTGATTTAAAGTAGTTTAAATTACTTTATTTTTAAAGGCTTCTCTTGAAACCACATTAAAAAAAAAATCACATGCTTTTTGTTACTTGTCAACCTGAAAATATTTGGTCTGTACTTTTTTTTTTCTTTCTCTAAAGAATATTAGGCATATAGTTAAATATTACAATTATTCCATTCTATTAATCTTAACGAAACTTACATGGAAAATGACATTACACTGAACACAGAGGCTCAACAGAAGATACCTCTAAAACAAACTGACCCAATTAAGAACTGCTGAAACAAAAGCCGTCAACTTTAATAATCTAAAAGAACACTTTCCCTTGTTCAACACCTTAGGTAAGAAATTGATACAAAACAGGTTCAATTGCATTTTGCAATCATCCCCTAAAAAATTCCTACTATCAAAGCTATGAGATCACTACTTTAGAACGGGTGGGTAACTGAACATGGCAAAAGCTTAAACCATGCAAAAACTGGATACAAAGACCCTTCTCCTGCAAAATGAACCTCACAGCAAAACAGGCTTGAAGGCAATGGTCTAACTTAGTAGAGAAGTTCAGGCCCTGTAAACATACTTGTACGTATTATACTTGAGGATGGTAATACTAGAAACTACTGCATCAGAACAATTAAAGCTTGAAAAGAGATCAACTTTTGACACATGAGGCTTGGACTCGTATTCAGATAAAAGAGTTGATAGCCGATCGTAGATTCTTGACAAGATCCTTCACTGTTAAAGAGAAGTCCATGCTCATCTGCCAAAATAGTTCAAGTGATTATGAAGCATTTATAAGCTAACTATTAAAAAGCAGGTTAAACATTACTTGGAAAAAGTAAGGCCTACTTGGCAACCGAAATGGTAGATTCAAGATTATGTAAAAGAATGAACAGAGAAAAAAAATCCAGAAGGAATGAGTAAAGAAGAAAGGATTAAATTTGTAATCCCAGAAAAAACTTAGGGCCTGTCTAGAACCGTTTCTTTTTTTGGTTGAAAGTGGTTTTCTATGGCTTAAAGCACCTTCAATGGTATTTGGCAAATGATTCCATGAGAAATGATTTCAAAATTTTAAGAAGTATTATTTATGTTTTTAAGAAAAGTAATCCTTATTTTTTAGAGAAATAGCTTGGAATGCATACTCATCTTCTAAATTAATTACTAAGGTGTCACTTTTAACCATTTCTAACAATTTTATACCAAACATCTTAATGCTTCTCTTTAAGCCACTTCTCTTAAAATCACTTCTAAAATAAGCACATTCAAACGAACCCTTATTTATGTGTGAAACTTGTTGTTCTTTCTATTTCCTATTGCAGAACCAAAGTTAGTTAGAAATATGCTGATTTTTCCATGAAATGATACTACATTATACCTGGGCAATGATGGTTACATCAAGAGTAGAAGACCCCAAAGTCAAGCAACCAGTATTGGTAATGGACAGGTGGAGAATCTCCACTTCTGCCATTATTTTCTCTAGTATTCCTCTCCTTTTCTCGCAGTGAATTCTTATAAGAACATTTTTGTCACAAAACCTTGCTTCAATTTCGGGCAGTGGCTCGTCAAAAGGGCCACCAGAGAGGTTTTTGTCAGAGGAAGAGTGGTCTCCATCTGCAAAGACTTGGGATTTCCTTACAAAAACTGCTGATTCCATATTTTTCTTTCTGGTCTGTTCCTCAAGTGTCTTTACTTTCTCTTGCAGTTGCTTCATGTACTTGATTGCATCTCCAAGAACAGAAGCCTTGTCCATCTACCAATTGGTCAGTAGAACTTTTTAAAATTTTGGATTTGGGAAGACTTGTTTTACTTTTAGAAGATTTAGGAGCAAAAATCATGAAGACGGCGTAAAAAATAAAACTTTATGCTCATTGTAAATCAGGATTGTAGTGACTATAGTGGCTGCAGCATAATTTCAAGTTCATTCATTCTCTTCTAGAAGAAATCAAACTATCTAGGCATAAAAGCATAACAAAGGGGTGGAATATAAGAATTTCATACCTTCTGTAAGCCAGGAACCATTGCAGATAAAGCTATGAACCGCTGGCTGAGCTTCTCCCGTCGCTTCCTTTCTGCTATGATATGATCTTGAGTCTGCAAAAATTTAGTGCTTGCAGCGATCCTCTTAGTTTTTTGATTAGGCTTAAGTACATAATTATGGTTGGCAAAGGGACTTTGGGAAATCATTACATCAGAAGGAAGAGTACTGATGTTTTTGGAACAAAAAGTGTCCTCCTTCGGCTTCACAAAACCCATTTGGTTCATGAAATTAGAATTTCCGAAGGCAAGAAAGTTGGGAGATGAAGCAACTTGAAGATTTGACATAAGATCAGTTCTGTTTGAATTCCAGTTGTTGTTTCTAAGATGTTTCATGGGTCTATCTTCTCCAATGTGAGGATTATCCATAGAGCCTTTATGGTCTATCAAATTTGAGTTGAAGTGAGAGTGAGAATGAAGCAAATCCTCTCCAATTTCTGCTGCTAGTGGTTGTAGCATGTTGAGTTGGTCCAGAGAGCTCAAGTGCCACTGACTAATGCAATTAGGATCCTGCATTTTCAGCAAAACCAGAACTTTAGTCTTCAGGGTCACTTTGACAAACACTTGGTATGCTTATTTCCTAAAGATAACAACTTCATTTTGAGAAAACTAATGAATAGGTCTCAATCTATATAACCCCATCGAGTAATCTTGAAAACAAATCTGAAATTAGTCACAACCTCAATCAATCTATGTACAAATTCCCCACATCATATTTATGTCCATATGTCATATTTCATATCATTAAGTGACAATAAATAAATAAATAAATAAATAAATAAATAAATAACAGAAAAAGAAGTAACTTACCATCTCAGACAAATATTTGACAGCTGGAATGTCCATTGAAAAGCTTTTCTTTGATCTAAAATAACTCAAGGAGGTTACTAAGAAGCAGTAAACGGAACAGGTCAGTTCTTTAAGTTGCCTATAACTAAACAGTTATAAAAAATAAAAATAAAAAAGCCAAAACAAAAGATACTGCAATATATCTGCATTGAATTGTCTGCTTTAAAATAAAAAAATCCCAATTACATAATCTCGAGAATACTTGCAAATAAAACTTAAAAACACTAATGTAATCAGAACCGGAAGAACAAACTTATTATATTGATTTTCTTTTGAAAAAAAAGAACGTAAAACAACATCAAGTAACACTAATACTTTTAGAGATTTCCAAAATAACTATTTAATTTTTATATGACTTAGTTATTCAATTTTTTTGACTTTTAATTCCTAAAAAACATAGATGTATCATATTTTTAAATATGTTAAATATGTTATATGCATAGTATGAAATGGTTAAAAATAAAACCTTATGCACTCAAACCCTTTAAATCACATGGTGCATGAAGTAGCTAAACCCACAAAACAGAGAGAAGCAAAACAATGGAAACAGAAAGAAGTTTTAACATTAAGAAAGCTCACCCAAAAATAGTACCGATCAAAGCATTTTCTTCTTTTCCAAGTGTCCCATTTAAAAGAGAACAAGTTCTTTGTGTTGTTTCAGCTTATAAAGCTCTTGTCAATATCATATCACCATGTAGTTTACGTGTAACTACCTCCCTCTTTGAATTAGTTGCATATTTGTCTCTCACTAGTATTGTAGATGTGAAACAGTCTATAGACTCTTTTGCCACCCGTTTTCATTTTCTTGTTAGTACTCGAAGTTTGATAATTAATTCTTGCGTATTTATTATGGAAAGGCAAAATCACCTTTTTATATAGTTATGGGTCGCTTTAAGCTGACAAAATCACAAATTAGCAAATCACTTTTGTTGTTTTGTGGACTTATAAAGAAGATCTTTCAACAACCGGAAGTTGAAATTTCAAAGCTTGCTTGTGAAACTCCAATTCTTGAACAAATTAATGGTCCCTTATAATGTCTCTTTCAAAAAAGCCAACCCTTTTGAATATAAATTTGTTTTCACTTTCGAAATCAAAGCCAATAATTCATCTTAAGAAATGAGCTGGTTTTTTGTGAAACTAATTTATTGGTATAAGTTGTTAAACACAGTTAAAAAACCATGTGAATTTAGACGCGTGTAGCAAAAGTATGATTCGGTTTTAAAATAATTAAGAAGTTTATGTGGATTACAGAGTCACTTGGTTTTTTTCATTAGAACCTTCATCTGACTTTCATCACAAGTAGCGAATGGACTTCTGACACTTCACTAACTAACGACGACATAATTTGAGAATAATTTTAATTTTTAATTTTTAATTTTTTTAATTTTGAAACATAATTTTTAAATTCAATTTTTTTTTAGAAAAATAAAAATTGTTTGATAATTAATTTTTTGTTTTAATTTTAAAAAATAGAATTGAAAATTTGATATTATTTATTTGATAATTAATTTTTAATTTTTAACTTTTTAAGTTCTAAAATTCAATTGAAAATTTATTTTTGGTAATTTTTATTAAATTATGACTCTTTAATGATTTTAAATAAAGTTGAGTATGATTGAGTATTGTGTACTAATTTTTAGTGTTAAGAAATTAAAAAATAGAAATTCGATTTTCATTTTTTTTTAATTTTAAAATTTGACCAAATATTAAAACTTTATTTCAGAATTTAGAAAATAAAAATTGAAAATAAGTTATCAAACATACATAATTCTAAAATTTTTAAAGTTTAAAAATTAAATTAAAAATTAAGAATTAAAATGGTTATCAAATGAGACATTAATATGTGAGACATTGTTTTGTTCTGGATATGCATCCAATAGTATCTGAAATTTGAGATAATTTGAAACCTAGTAAATACCAATAAACTGTTCTTTGATATGATAGTAGGTAGGTGCTCAAGAGTATGAAATTAAGGAAATTTATTTTTAGAGGATAAATTTGGGGTGATACAAATAATGCGGCAGAATCTCAGAGATTTAAAATTATTGTCCCAATTTAATTTGCAATATCAATTATTCTATATTAACTATTTTGGAGCATTATTATTGATCACAGATTTATTATTTGATGTTGGAATTAGCCACACAAATTTTAAGCCTATCATTATGTTACATAATTTATGATCTGATTTCATTCTCACTGAATCCCAAGTTAAGGAAGAAAATAAAGTTCCATGAGCTTTTAATCAGAGAAAACAAGTAAAAAGAAAATAAAGAACATATAGAAATGAAATGAGAGATAAGAAAATAGTCATAGTTGTAGACATGTATTTTATACGCTCTCAAATATAAATAAAAAAGTTAAATGTCCTCAGAAAGGCACTCTTGATTCTAAAAAAGTCTTTGTAAAGGGTTTGCGGTGCTTAAAGATGGATGTATGTGTTGTATTGAGAATGAGAGGCAGGTGAATATCTAGAATGATTTCTGGCTTCTTGATATATGTTTATTAAATGAGTATGCAGTATAGGGTTTTTACTCTGTACGTGATTTGATTGAGAAGCATCCAAAAGCTTGAAAACCTGATTTAATTTTTCATTTGTTTCCACCATGGATAGCTAATGCTATTGTTGCTATTCCTCTGTCCCCCATGTAGAGCGTGACAAGTTAGTCCGGCAGTTTAATAAGAATGAAAAATATACTGTGAGGTCTTGTTATCATCAACTTCATGAGGTGCAGGTGGCTGGTTATGGTGGTATGGCAACTTCAACCTCTTGTCAGGTGCAACCTTGCTTCTGGAAGTGTTTGTGGAGGCTTCATATCCCTTATTATGTGGAAGATTGCTGGAAAAGAATCAGTATAAAGAACGATGGTGATTGATGCTTGTTGTGCTATATGTATGAAGAAGGTGAAAACGTTGGAGCATCTGATGTTGCAGTGCTCTAGAGTGAAAAAGGTTTGGTTTGTCTCTAGCTTGTATCATTCTTCTACAATGAGGCATATAAAGAACTCTTGCTATCTAATTAGGTATTCTCTAGTATTTTGATTTTTCGTTTTATTGTGCTTTTGATGTGAATTGCTATTCTTTGTATTGCTTATTACATTGCTATTATCAAGGGTTCTCTAATATAATTTACTATTTTCCCTTTTTTTAACTTAGACTTTCAAGAGGCAATGAAATTCAAAATTGGTTGGAATTTTAAAAGATCAGTTTTATATTTCTGTAAAATGATGAATAAGGATTAGCAGTCAAGCCTTCATGTTTGTGATTTTCAAGTTTTAAGAGTTGGAAGAAATTGGTTTTTGAAATAAATAAATAAATAAATAAAAATGGAAGAATGGTTAAGTTGGGGATTATTCTTGGGATACAAATTCTTTTTTCTTTTCTTTTCAAAATTATAAGTTTCATCTTAAATACACATCACTATGTAAACTATGATGTAGTATAGACAGTTGCATTTTATAAATCAAATTAATATTTCTCTATTTTTTATGTTTTTATTTATTTTACATTAGACGACTCTCTTTATACATGGCTAAAGCTCGTCCATATGAGGATGGACATTACTAGCACGGCGAGGAACACTCGATGCATCTATAAACTTTACCAACTTGTGCAAAATCTTTGCATATTGATGATGGTGGTTTTAATAGAATGCTTTCGCTACAAATTCTTTTAATTTTATAAGACATATTTTATTACAAATAATTATTTGTTATAAATTTATATAATTATTTATAAAATAAATAAATTTTAATATCATTAAATTTTAAGATTATTATAAATATAACACGTTAAACAATAACGCGCATTAACGACTTAAATCCTTAAATATCTCCCGATTCAGATCTCATTCACCCCGAGTAACAACCCCCCCAGCCCGTGATTTTTGGCAAGCGAATGAGGTACAAATTCCTCAACCATGGGATTCAACTTGGATAATAATTCCTCCTAATCCCCTGTATCAAGCTTAAAACTTTAAGTCAGACCCCCTCATTTTCTAATCCCATTAGATTTCTTATTAATCCCATACCCAGCAGACTTCACATGGCTGTATTCTCTTAGTTCTAGAACTTACTTTGATTATTCTAATCGTTGTCGTTAGTTTGAAAATTGGGCTACCCCTAAAAATCCCAGAAGAATCACTTCGATAACTCCGATCGCTTGCTAGGGATGCTACTCGGGTGGGTATTCGCAGAGGGTATGAATGGGATCTGATTTGGAGGTGTTTAGGGATTTACACATATCAGTCATTAATTCCCGTTAAACATTCATCCGCATATTTATCACAAATGTAAAATTCGATGAAATAGAAATAACATATGAAAGTTATTGTATACATGCAACAACCCCATCCTATTTTCTCATATTTATATAAAATAAATTTAAATATTAATAAATTCGATATATTTATTTAAAATATACTAATACTAGTAATACTCTTAAAAATAGATTGATGAATAACAAATACATTAATAAGTGATCTACTTAACCAAGTAATGTAAATTTTTTTTTTGATTGATAATGATCCACAACTTCTTGTTCTAGTGGGTGAAAGTATGGGATCAAAATCCCTGTATTGTAGATAATACTTTCAATGTTAAAAATTTTGGAGGTGACGAAGCATTTGAATGTATTGGAAAATACCAAAGTTTTAGATGAAGGCAAGGTAAGCATTACTGTTTCATGTTGGAAACTATTCAAGGTGAGTTGAAAAGATCTTATAAGAAGAGTTTCCTAGAGGAGATGAAGAAGCTAATGGAGCATATACAACTTTAAGGCAGCTGATGAGCATGGTTTGGGTTTTTTCCTGTCAATACATTTACTGTTTTTTCTTTGGCTTTCGATTGAAGCTTACTTTCTTTTTATTTATATTTTCTATTCGTGAACTCTATTGATCGACTCAAATGCCTTCATTTAATTTCCCAATTTTATAATCTTCTTTCCCACATATTAACTATATTTTATTTTAACAGAAAATTAACCAAAAATTTAACAGATGAATTGATAATGTATTTTAAAAGGTAATGAATTTATGAATTACCATTTTAAAAGGAAGGAACTACAGTGTATTACTAGATAAAGCTAGTAAACTAATCTAACATCACACTCTATTATTATTATCTAATGTTCTCTTTTAGAATATAATTTACAATTGTCTTTTTTTTTTACTTAGACTTTCAAGAGAAAATGATATCCCAAAAATGGTTGGATTTTGAAAATATCTATTTTTATACTTTTGTATCATAATGAATATCAGATCAGAAATTGCTTATTGATTAAGCTTTTAGATTTTGAAGAATGATTCATTTTGGTATTTCTCTTATGATAAATAATTTTTTGATTTAATTTTTTCAAATACATGGGTGTCATCTAGAATGTAGATCACCATATAAACTTTGAAAATTTATTGCAGGATATGTATTTCATAAATCAAATTGATATTTGTCTCATTTTAATTTTTTTATTTTAGATGGTTCTTTCTTTCTCTATGAGAGATGAAGAACTTCCGTACGTGGATGGACACCCTTCGTTTGGAGGAAGACTAGAAGCATCTACCAACTTCATGAACTTGAGGTGCAAAAATAATTCTATTCCTTTTGATGATTGTGGTTTTTATAAGATGATATTCTACTATCTAAATAATAATTTGAAATTGGTGCATTATAAATAAATGAGATTAAGCCCTTGTCCATCTTAATTTGAAAATAATCTAATTCACATGAATTTGATTAATGATCTTTCTTTGAATGATAATCAACAACTTGGCTCCTAATGGGTCAAAGATTAATATATCACATGGTGATCTTGACCCATTAGATGTTTCAAGTTATCTATCATCGTTCAAAGAAAAATCATTAACTAAATTCATTTAAATTAAGTAATTGGTAAATTGAAATATACAACGATTCAGTCCTTTTTATTTATAATGAATCAATTTCAAATTATTATCTAAACGGTAGAATGTCATCCTATAAAAATCACAATTATCAATAAGAATAGAATCATTTTTGCACCTTAAATTGATAAAATTGGTGGATGCTTCTAATCTTTCTGTTACAAACCAAGTGTGTCCATCTACGTATGAAAGTTCTTCAGCCTTACATAGAAAGAAAGAGCAATCTAAAATATAAGATGAACAAATAAAAAATTAAAATGAGACAAATATCATTTTGATTTATGAAATGCGATGCATGCAATAAATTGTCAAAGTTTATAGAGTGATGTGCATTTTAGATAACACATTAAACCAAAAAATTATTATAAGAAAAATACTAAAATGAATCGTTCTTCAAAATCTTAAAACTTGAAAACCACAAACTTGAAGGCTTAAGATAAATAATTTTTTGGTTTAATTCTTTCAAATACATGGGTGTCATCTAAAGTTTACATCACTATATAAACTTTGAAACCACTAGAAGCCAATGCCCACAGCATGTCGATATATTGATCTTGGCCCACTAGAAGTCAAGTTATTGATCATCATTCAAAGAATAATTATTAACCACAAACTTCGACAATTTATTAACATTCATCATGGTGCAGAAGTATAAAATCAATCTTTTCAAAATCCAAACATTCTTGGGATTTAATTGCCTCTGGAAAGTCTAAAAAAAACGAGAAGCAGATAATAAGTCAATGTCTAGTAATACACATTAGTCCATTACTTTCGGATGGTAATTGAGAAATCCATTACCTTTAAGAAATAGTACACCATCAATCCATTCGTTAAATTTTTAGTTAATTTATTGTTAAAATAAACTGTAATTAAATGTGAAGAAGGAGATTATGAAATTGAGAAATTACATGAGGGCATTTTAGTGGATCAATAGAGTTCACAAATTAAAAATATAGATAAAATAAAAAGGAAATAAACTCCAACCGAAAGCCGAAGAAAAAAATGAGGAAAAAACGTAAACTCTGTAAATGTACTGACAGGAAATTAAATTTTGCAGAAAAGAGCAAGAAAGAATAGAAGTGAATGGAGAAGAAATTGACACTTTATTGATCTTTGTAAATGTAACTCTCGGTGAGAACAGTGTTGGGTATGTTAGCTATATATAGGCATTCTGTTACTAACAGATATGAGCTATAGCTAATCACGTTTACACTAGTGACATGCCTTTCTTGATCAATCAGTAACAAATTATATGCACAGCTCAACAACTTTTCTAAGATTCTAGTTCTATTTCCAAACTATTAGCTGCACTAATAAACCCAGCGTTGTCTTCCTTTTAACATAGGAAGACAAAAAGCCAATGAAGCAAATTAATTAACAATTAATTATTACACTAGAGTAGATATTGTCTTTAACTAGAATGAAGGATTGAGACCATTTCAAACCAGCAATAAAACCAGTATCCAAGAAAGAAAGAAAAAAAGAACATTCATATTATTACACCATTTCAAATTGATCTCCCTCAATGCTCTGCAGTCCTGTACCACCACTTCTAACACTTTCTCGGTCAAACCCAAACAACAACTCAAGTTCATAGATCAATCGCAATCTCTTTCCGATTAGGCCAATTCATCATCATTTATCCATAATAAAACTCTTCACCATGATACATCCAGTTATTTGTAAGTAAACTTATTAAGGTGGAAAACTAATCATAAACTTCGCGAGGAGAGAGAAGAGCTAAAAAAATTCCTAATTAGATTTAATCCTAATTCATAATCGGTATATTAGTGTAAATATATATGAAATTTTGTTTGAGACTAATTATATACTTATCATCAACGACAAAAACATTAAATAAGGTAAAATAAAAGTAACAATTTCCACAGACAATTTCCAAGAAATAATCAAAAGACGTATATTCTCACGATTCCTAAGTTATTAAAATCTAGATTCTCACCGTTATCTAGATTCTCACGATTCCTAGACATTAAATAAGGTATTAAAAAAAAAACTTACAATGCCTAAGCTTCTCACGAGCTGCTTCCATATTGATGGAGATGACGGAAAGAGAGTGAACGAACTTGGGGTTTGGCCGTTTGGGACTATTTCGTAGAAGACGAGTAATGTTTTGGTGGAAATGAACGATCAATTTAACTTTGGGTGTGCTTTCCAGTTTTAAATGTCATTTTATACCAAAAAAATAAAAAAATATACCATTATAAAAATGATTAAGTGTAACAATCATTTTGTTTGTATTATTAAGATATTTTAGTCAATTTACATTAACAAAAAAATTTATATAATTATTTTCACAAAAATGATACCTTTTAATAACTTTTTAAACAATAAAATATTACTTTATTAATAAAAAAATTAAAAATGAATTTAATGAGTACACAATTGTTATTTTATTTTAATAGTATAAAATTAAATTTAAATATTATATTATATTTTTTTATTTTGTGGTCAATTATTTTTTAAAATTTTATATTTTATGTATTTTGTTTTATATTTTTAAACACTTTTATATATAGTGTATCAAAAAATACAATATATAAAAATATCCAAAAAATATTAAAAAAATTTGACCAAAAAAAATTAAAAAAAATATTTTACTATACAAATTTATTTTTAAACTTTTAAAATAATGATAATTTTAGTTCCATTAAATTCATTTTCAAAATTTTTTATTAATAAAACAATATTTTTTTACATCCACAATATTATTTTATAAATGACTAAACTATATTTTTTTAAATAGTGAACTGAATATAACTTATGAAATTAAAGTAAATAAAGTGTTCACTTATATAAACAAAGTGACTTAAAAAACACGAGGAAGACGTGATATTTTATAACTTTTATAAATAAAGTACTTTATTTTTGTAGTTTTCAATTACAAAAAGTAAGAGTTTTGATCCATTTACTAAGACTTATCAATACAAAATTCTATTTTTAAAATTCTCCACCCGAAAGTTCTTATAATTATGAAGAATGAGACGTATGAAGTTGAGATTTATGAAGTCTTTATATAAGTTGTTAGGTTTAATCTCAACCTCTCATTTATTCTTTTATTTAAGGATCTAGATAAGAAGAGATCGGATAAAACAAGGTCAAGTTTCGATTGAAACATGAAAATAGGTGTTCGGAAGCTCATGACTCCAAGATCAACATGGTATAAAGAAAAAGTAGGATTCTAACTATACAACACAGTCAGGATATTCCCAAACCAAATACCATTGTGGCATACCCAGGTGATTACCTACAACACCATAAATGACCCTAAAGGTCTAGGGGTTTGTGTTGGATGAAAAAATTACACATCATCTCATTTGATTGATTTATGTCACTATTGAAAAGTCAAATGAGTATAATTATTACACAACTAATTTAAATTTATTTTAAAATATATATTAATGACTAAAATTTATATTTATGAAAAAATATTAATATATTAAATAATTTCTATTATTTTTATTATATTTATTTAAATATTAATTAATAAGTATAAATTATTTATAAAAATGATACTAATTAAAGTCTATAAATAAATCATATTTACCTCAAAAAGGTTTGCATAAGCAAGTACTTCAAAAACTAACTTTATAATTTTAAACCGAAGAATCTTACCGTTAGACTATTAAGTAATTAAATAATTGTATTATTTTAAAAGATAAATGAAACTAGACAAATATTGAAATGTATAAATTAGACGTGATTTGCAATTGCATAAGAACTTAATAACAAATGTTTAGATGAAATGGGAAGTGAGAAATTCCTTTCTTATGTGAAGCAATTGTGATTAATTAAGACTTAGTGACAACTGACAAGTAAGGATGGCTTGTGGAGAGACAGGACCTTGTGAATCATCACATGGATTTGTTTCACAACTCATAATGAAGAGTCCTATATGTTTTCGGTCAAACAAGTTATTATAACATAGAAACATATTGGCCTACCTCTTCAGATAAGAGCCTATAAAATGTCCAATAAAGATTTAATCACAACAAGTTCTCATTCAAAATTTTGAATTTTAGATTACCGACAACAAAATATAATTAATGGAAATATGTGTATTTTTGAATGGTACTTATCTTAAAATTCTAAAATATTCTCATTTTTGGGTATTATCCTTTTGAAAAGTTGAATGAAGTATGAATTCCAAGTTTAAGTGTATAGAAAAAAGAACGTACATGAAAACTTATTGACATGTCATGGTTCTTAACTAATTCTACAGCTTAGTTCAGTGAGACAATGTTTACACTTGTCCAAAATTACAACTTGAGATTGGTAAAATTTGGATTACATGAATTTACTTACGGTTTCAAACTCATTCATGGGTTAGTTTCATTAGTTAACTTGAGTTTTGTTTTCAAGTTATATATATATATATTGTGTTTGAAATAGTTTTCTATTTTTTAATTCATTTACCTTATGTTTAGTTGGACGGAATAGACGGATGGAATGAAATCGATTACTAAAAGAGAAAGAATTGCGATTCTTTCTCCCCCTTTGTTAATCATAATTCCATTCCTATCTAAACTTTTTATTTTATTTTATCCTCACCTAAAATATAACCTTAAACTCAAATCCCAAATCTCAAATTCTCAAATCCAAAATTCTAAAACCCTAAACTCCAAATCTAAATCCTAAAATCCTAAACCCTAAACCCCAAATCCCTAATCCCTAAACCCTAAACCCTAAAACCCTAAAACCCTAAACCCTAAAACATAAATCCCAAAACCCAAAACCCTAAAACATAAATCCCAAAACCCAAAACCCCAAATTCCAAATCCTAAAACCCTAAACCCTAAATCTAAAATTCTAAAACCCTAAACCCTTTTTAGAAATATAATAATTTTAACCCTAAACCTTAACCCACAAATATAACCCCAAATCCTAAATCCTTAAACCCTAAATCTCACATCCCAAACCTCAAAACCCTAAACCCTATTTAGAAAAATAATAATTTTAATAATATATTTCTTTTTAATCAAGTAATAATTATTTAGAAAAATAATTATTTTAATAATGTATTTTGTCTGACGAAAAATAATAATTAAATGACATTATTTAAACTTTACTGAATGTAGGGATATTAAGGTAATTTATAGCTTTTTTCATTCTATTCCAATGGTAAACCAAACACTGTAATCTTGATTCCGAGCTTGATTCTAGTGATCAAACCAAACAACATTGTTTACTTTCCATTCCATTCCATTCCATTCCGATTCCGATTACATTTCATTTCACGAACCAAACGCCACCTTAGAGAAAACAACAAAAACTCTTTTGTTAAAAAGTGATTTTTTCCTTCATTCATTCAATCTTAATTTACAATAATAAAGAAGAAGTATAGTTAACTAACAAAATATGTAAAAATGAAATTAAGTTACAACCTAATTTTGACCCTACAATACTTATTTTAAAAATTTTGGTTCAAAAAGAATTTGAAAATATATTTGGTTACAAAATTGTACCTAAATAGTGCATTTGCTAGTGTGAATTTGTAAAATAACAAAAAATAAAATATTATCTTTCAAGTATTTTTATTTTTATAAAATATTATTTTTTGACGAAGTTATTTTGTTAGGTTGGTGAGTTGTTATATGCTAGATGAGCTAGCTCTTTTTAGCTCATGAGCCAACGTTGAGTAAGTGTCTACTAATTTTATCGATAATTTATTCTAAATCTATTTTTATTTGATCGTTTAGAATAAAAAATTCAATTCAATATAATATATTTTTTTAAGAAATATCTATTATTTTAAGAAAGAGTCAAATTAACGAATAAAAATATGTTTAAAATTTTATTAATTTAATGATAATATTTTTTATAAGAATCTTTCTTTTAATTGTTCTAATTACATGTTGTTTTTTTGTTGACTTAACAATGTTATTTTTCATAGGAATTTTTTTAAGTAATTAGTTTATTAGATCTTAATTGAATTAAGATGAAAAACTTATTTAACATGTTTAACGACGATTAGTGGCGACGGATGCAAGAGCAGAGAAGACAAAAGTCAACAGCTTAAGATCAATGAAATTACTTCCTGAATAAAATTTCATATGAACCGAAATCAAATAAAGGTCTAAGCGTTAAATTTACGTATTATTATGCTAGTCAAGTGAATGCATTCATACTTTAACAGTATATCTCAAATCATATTAAAAATTACACTGGTTCCAATACTTGGGTAAATCACCAGAGTCAAAATTTCAATTATATGTCTTTGAACATCATGATCTATATATTGAAGTCCATGCCATTGTCTATTTTTACAGCCCTCTTAATTAGTAGCATATTAAACTACAAATGTGCAAAAAGCTAGGCTTTTTTCTCTGCTTTGATAGTTGATAATGATTGCTTTACATAGGATCAAACCGAACTCTTTCTTCCTTCCAAAGCAGTTTTTTCAACCGATACTTGTTGTGGTTTTCACTGTGACTTGAACTTGACTGGACAGTCTCATCCACCAGACCACAAGGTGAACCACGACTCTAACCTCTTTGCATATATTCATGTCAAGTGGAGCAAACTCACAAGCTAACAAGATTGAACAACATTTATATGTTATCACTTGTCAGGTAATGATTTAACCCAGAGTGGCATTGATGAAGATCTCTTCTTTACAAGGAATAGTGAGAGCACCAGTAATGGGATAATCAAATCCGAATTCTTCTTGGACTTGACTCAACAAATTTTGGAATGAAGGTTGGTTAAAGTATGTTATTGGAATCACAAACCTCTTCTTTTGGTTTTTTTCTCCAACATAAACTGCACAATAGCCCTTAGGCACATCCAAAGCAGGTAAAGAAGATCTTCTAAGAAACTGTTTAGCATTAAGAACACTAAGCAAACGAATTCCCATACTTATATCAAGAGATTGAATGAACAAAAGAAAGCTTTGATATTAATTTTGAGGTTTTGAATACTCTTGTGTCGTTTATGAATATAAAACATACGTATTTATATACAATATAAGTTAATTCACTTAAGGGTTTGAAGTAATCCTTTGATAGGTGGAGTGAGGTGGACGGATGGGTCTATAGTGGAAGATGAGCTCGTTGTGAACCACAAGGAGTTGTGTCTTCCAACTCATCAATGTAGTAAAGATTGTATAAAAGAGAAACACAAATGGCCTACCTCTTTTGTGGAAATTAATTGCCCACTTTTGACCAAATGGATTTGCTTTATTGAAAATCTCAACTTATCCGATTAAGAAAAGCACTTTTTGAACCCATGTTTTAGGAATATGCTTTAGTTGGGAAATTAACATTAATTTCTAACATTAGCCACATAATATGAGAAATAAGTATATTCCTCATAGCTATCTCCTAGAGATTCTGGCTGAGAAATCAAATGAACTTTATTAAATTGTCATAGTCCATTGAACATGTTTAGGTTTAAAGTCATATAACTTTTAGATAATTTATTTGGAAAAAAATAGCAGATAATGCCCTGCTTTTTATCTTTTCTTTTTAGCTGATAAGATTTCTCACCAACTTTAAGGGAAAAGATCTGATGTGATATAGATTACACGTATTATGATATAGATATAATTGTAAGTATTTGATATTTTAATTTGATAAAAATTTATAAATAATTAAAAAAAAGTGTGTTTGATACAAGAAAAGTATCCAAAAAGTTAACACTTGTGTCCAAAAAAATCGATATAACATAATATTTAACCAGTCAAGGTAAAGTATATCTTTGGATAATCTTTCATGAGAAAAAAGAAAACCAATCATTTCAAGTTTCAACCACAGACATTTTCTTCCAACTAGTTCTGGTCATGTCAGCAAATTCTGGAGAACAAGATATGTCCCCACATAAACTTTGCCTAGCAATCGGCACTTCTGGCAAGTGTAGTGAAGATTTTGATGTAATTCTTTAAAAGTACGTCCTAAACTAAGAGGATATGCTTAAGCTAAACTTTGAAAAGTGATTTGACTATTGAGGCTGTCCTTAACTAAAGAGAAAAAAGCTTTGTGGACAATATTTTAAAGTCTATTGAAGAAGTGGATAAATCACAAAGAATGGATTTTTATTAGAAAATATGTAGTGAAGTATCACATGGTTTGGTCACCCAACGAACAATTTTTTTTTGGATAGACTTTTACTTATTGCTTTATGGAAATTGCAACTATGCTTGTCATCAGATACAAATTGCTAAGTTTCAAACTGTTATATAAATGGGGTCACGTAACATAATGTAATCAAGTTTAGTAACCGTTACTACTGTTAATCTATATTATTAAAACGTTTTAATTTCGTATGTTAAATACTTTAATTCATAAACTAATTTCAATTACTACCCTATTTTATAAAATAATTTTAATTGATTACCCTAATTTATAATTATAGTATCCATTTATTTTTCACAATTATTAATGTTAAAACTACTTAACTAATAGGGATATTAAATTGAAATTCTTTAGATAAAAAAGATACTAATTTCTAAAATTAAATACTTTTAAGATACTAATATTATATAAATTTTGTTAAATAAACCATACCAAATGATGATAATGATGAAACTACTTAACTAATGTGATTATTGTCGACACTTGATATGATAATATATTTGACAATGATGATAATGATGATAAAAACTCAAATTAATTCAAATTAAATTGTTGATAGGTTGATGGCAGACAAAAAATCATTTTAAATTATTATAATATCTTACATTATGTTTAAGACCTCAAAAATTTCTTTAGACTAAGAGATCAAACAAATATATATATCTCTATTTCATTAACATTTAATTAATTTGAAAGAATATATCTGGAGTGCAAAACTACTGCATCTTTCATTAGAGTATGAAATTTTTAGGATAAAACATACTATTGATTTTGACTTATAAATATACGTTTTTATTCGATTATGATAAGAGTAACACATTCTAATTATATATTTAATTTAATCATCATGAATCTATAACACTATTATGAAATTTAGAAATTATGATCCAACCTGAGCTCACTATTTATTTGGATGTGGACCATGTATACTACCTATATGTTTCACTTTCATCTTAGAATTCACCTTATGTGTGTCACATGATTTAAAATTGACTCCTCGTCTTGATATTAATTGTTGTGCATAAGTATTAGAATGAGTAATACATAGTTTACTTTTACCTTCCAACTTAGGCCTATTATTCATTTGGACTTGACCATATATATTGATTACATGTTTTATTTTCATCTTATAACTTACCTTATATACACCACATGATATAAACTAACCCGTAGTCTTGATATTAATTGTTGGACATGTGATTTTGATATTAACCTATTAGGAGAAATAATACATATAAATTATATATTCAATTTTATTTGTATTTATTCAACAGTCAACGATATGAATTGCAGGAGATTATGTTTAACTATGTATATAGATTGACCATTCTAGTTTTTCTAAATAAGTTTAGACAGAAACATATGGATTTGTATTGCAATGTCCTATTAATCACTCAAAATCATTGTTTTCTTTTGATACATAGTTAAATGAGTCATTTGTTGGAAAATTACACAAATTTCCGATAAGTCAGATTTATGAGAAAATAAAATAGACGAAATAACATACAAATTTGATAACGAAGTTTGGCCAATTTGATAACGGAGTTCGGCCAAATTTGATAACACAAGGTATTTACAACACTCACAACCCACAACCTAATTAAACCCAAGAAAATTACTCTCAATTTTCTCTCACAAAATCTTTTCTCTCAATTGAAATGAATACTTGGTTTTATAATTTATTACAATTACACATCTATTTATATGAAAATTCACTCTTTGAATTACTCCTTAAATTAATGGTTTCTTGAATTGCTCCTTGAATTAAGCTCCTTGTTTTGCTCCATGTTTTTCTCCTTGTTTTTCTCCATGTTTTAATCCTTAATTTGTTCCTTAAATTAAGGAGCTTTATAACAATCTCCAACAATCTTTCACTTGAAGACTCATTTCAATTTGTCTTCACACTTCGATCAATGCAACAAATTTTCTAGTCTTTATTACTCTAGCAGACCAACTCAAGTTGAGCACAACATCAGTTTGATGACAAGCTCTCACTTGCTGGCATCTCGAGTTTGACAAGTTTCATCATAACATTCAGGCTCCCTTCTATCAGTCAGCAACATATAGTTCATGTATCTCTTGTTAGGCACATGAGGTCAAGAAGACCTTCTCAATATAAGATTTGTAGTAGGAGGTTGTGATGTGTTGGACTGTTGTGCACTACTCTACCCAACAAGTTCCTCTGGTTGAGGACTTGTTACAATTGATTCTGTTGTAGAACTATCTGGGACATCATCTACATTTGCAAATACTGACTCATTCTGCTCTAAGTCATTGGCGTCTATTTTATGCATGTCTTTATACATCACTCTTTCATTGAAAATCATATCTCTACTACAGATTGCTTTCTTGTTTTTGTCATCCCAAATGTGGTAGCCAAATTCATCCTCACCATAGCCGATGAATGTGCATTTCTTAGATTTGGGATCATGCTTATTCCTGCCTTAATCACTAATATGCACAAATGCTACAGAGTCGAAAACTTTTAGATGTGATAGTTTTACCTCTTTTCTGTTCCATACCTCTTCTAGTATTCTGTGCTCCAATGGAACAGATGGGCCTCGGTTGATCAAGTAAGCTACTGTGTTGACTACTTATACCCAAAACTGCTTCGGTAGACCTGACTATATATGAATGCTTCTGGCTCTTTATGTCAACATTTGGTTCATACGTTCAGCTACATCATTGTGTTGAGGTGTGCATGATACAGTTCTTTCCATTCTAATCTCGTGCTCATAGTAGAATTTTTTGAATATGGTGTCTTCATATTCACCACCATTATCGGTTCTCAGCTTTTTGATCTTCAAACTCGTCTCATTTTCCACCATATCTTTCCATCTTCTGAAAGCCTCAAATACTTGAGACTTATGCTTTAAAAAGTAAACTCATACCTTCCGAGAGTGATCATCGATGAAAGTCACGAAGTAGTGTTTCCTACCAATGGATGAGACTATCGTTGGTCCCCAAACATCAGAGTGAATAAGCTCTAGCCTTTCCTTCTTTGGGGTTCTCCCACTTATTTGAAAGTTGACTCTCTTTTGCTTTCCAAGTATGCAATCTTCGCACATGTCTATCTCCATAGACTGTAGACCTGGAAGTTTTCCCTTTGAGTGCATAATCTTCATCCCCTTCTCACTCATGTGGCCTAGTCTCTAGTGCCATAAATTTGATGTTTCATTGCTTGTTGCAACTACGATCGAACAACGTGCTCATGTTATCATGTAAAAAGTGTCACTCTTCTTGCCTCGCTTCTTGCCTCGAGCAACCGTCATTACACCTTTTGAAATCTTCCAATCATCACCATGGAATATCATAGTGTAGCCTTCATTAGCCAATTGCCCTACTAGGATTAAGTTCTTTCTTAGGTCGAGAATATGCCTCACATCTTTCAACTCCCAAATTGACCCGTTCAACTTAATCTTTACTACATCTTTTCCAATAGTAGCACACAGTTGATCATCACCAAGATACACCTTTCCAAGGTTTTTGGGGACATATTTCTCGAAAAATTCTTTCTGTGAAGTAACATGGAACGATGCTCCAGAGTCTAACACCCAAGATTCTTTGTTGCTCTCCAAAGAGCATATCAATGCATCATTTTCTCCTGAGATGGAAGTAACATTTTCCTCTTCCTTCACTTGTTGGTCCTTCGGTGCACTCTTGCACTGGTTTTTGTAATGCCCGATTCTCCCACAATTCCAACACTCGACAGTCTTCGAGTTATAGGAATTATTGGGATTCTTGGATTTGGACCTACTGTCTTTTGATCTCCCTTAATAGTCTATTCTACCATGGCCATTCCCTCTGGTTGAATTTCTTCCTCTTGACTCTATATGTAAAACTGAAAAGGTTTACGATTCACCCGACTCTCTACGTTAGATCTCTTTAGTGAGAATCAGATCACGAACATCGTCAAATTTCAACTTATTGCTTCCTGACGAGCTACTCACAACTGTGACAATAACATTCCAAATTTCTGGTAGAGAAGACAAAAGTAACAATGCTCGTACTTCTTCATCAAATTCAATTTCAATTGAACTCAATTGGGTTGTGACTGTGTTGAGTTCATTGAGATGTTGAGCTATCGATGCGCTTTCTGTCATCCAAAAATTGAATAAACGCCTCATCAAATGCACTTTGTTTGATGTTGATGACTTTTCATACATATTGGAGAGAGTTGTCATAAGACCTACCGTGGTCTTTTCCTTTACTATGTTGAAAGCAACATTGCGGGATAACGTCAATCGAATAACTCCGAGGGCTTGTCTATCTAAAAGATTCTAATATTTTTCCCTGATAGCCTCTCGCTTCTTCCCTTAGAGAGATTGATGTAGATTTCTTTGATACAGATAATCCTCTATCTTCATTTTCCAAAATCCAAAATCTGTGCCATCGAATTTCTCGAGTTTCACCTTTCCTTCATCTGTAATCATTGCTCCCACTCAAATCTGACTTCCTTCGGATTGTTTCTGACTATTTCTACAAACCACCGTGTATTAGAACACCTCCGTCGACAAATTACTATTCATATGAATAGTAATATTGTAGGAAATTGACAGAAATCACCACCAAAAGCTCTGATACCAGTTGTTGAAAAATTACGCAAATTCTCGATAAGTTAGATTTATGAGAAAACAAAATAGACAAAATAACACACAAATTTGATAATGGAGTTTGACCAATTTTGCTTACGTCTTCATACATGCTGTAGATCTTTTTACTAAAAGGAGAGAAATTACACAAGGTGTTTATAACACTCACAACTCACAACACACAACCTAATTACACCCAAGAAAATTACTCTCAATTTTCTCTCATAGAAGATTTTCTCTCAATTGAAATGAACACTTAGTTTTATAATTCATTACAATTGCACATTTATTTATAGGAAAATTAACTCTTTGAATTATTCTTTAAATTAAAGAATTTTATAACAATCTACAACATTATCATCATAAGAACTGACTTTCTATATTTGACCAAAGCTTTGGCTTATCCACCATCTTATTTGTTTCACCATGGCGACTAATCTACAATAACTACAAACCTCCTTGCTCTGTACTATCACAAGTTTTTTTTAATCAAACAATAGTTTGCTTTATTTCTAGTAAATTGCAAAAGGTAAACCACATCACAATACACCAGGTATCTTTTGGCTTCTAAAAAATTAGTAAAGTTGACAAAAGGGAATGTCTAATAGGTTGACTTTGTAATGTGTAGCAAAGGAAAAAAAGACAATGAATTCGTATCTCAAAATTCGAATTGTTTGCTTTATTTTTCAAAGGATAGATTCATCAATCATGTGATATTAGATCTAAGATTCTAATTTAAAATCTTAATTTATTAAGAAAAATAACTCATCTTAATTATATAAATAATTTATTTTTTAAAAATTTTAAACGTGAAATTCGTTCTCACACCTAATATGTGACTTATTGAGTCATATGGAAAAAAAAATTCTAATAAGTCCAGGTAGGTTTTGCTATTTCGTGGACAGAAAAGTTCTGAAGACAATCTTGGTTTCATGCCCTGTAAGAGTATGAAGGGTTACAATCACTTGTATCTTTCAATGTGCCTTCTTAGTTACTTATTTTGGATGTGAGGTGTTATGTTGATTCTCACTCCCAAGAAAACTAGACTAAAATTGTCGTGGAATGCAGTATTTCTACAACACTAACTAACACGAATGAAAAAGATTTCGAAAATCTTACAAATAACTGATCCACATATTACTTTTCACTTATTATAGTATGATAATGCAAATTGAATCTTAGTGTTTGGTATAAAATGAATAAGATATATACCATGCTTGCATTGCTTATTACCAAGTAAAAGTAGCACTATGAATTATACAGATGTTATCAAATCTTTCTGTGTCAACTCAGAACCACAAAATAGAAAGGTAAAATGAAGGGTCATGATTTATTTCCGGACTTATTTATGTTCATGAAGATCAGAGTTATATATTCTCCAATATTCAAAATGCTATCCCTGTTATGTGACTTATTTCAACAAAGCACTAATAATGAAATAATCTTCCAGCTGGATTCAATCTTTATATACTCCACAAATCACAATCCTTTAAGCCCCATTGAGGAAATTTTTATGGTCAAATAAGATTAGATTAATTAGATTGCTGATAAGTGCCTCGTGAGTAAGACCCAAAAAAGGGACCCACAAAATTCTTTGTCTATAACAAACAGAGAACCGAGTAGTAAAAACTAAATTACATTATGATTTAAGAGTTAATAAGAATTTAGATTACTTGATCTAAAAAGTTCATAATTATTAGACTTAGTTTAACACAATCTCAAATTATGTGTATCAAAAATCTAATACCTGTTTGATATAAGAGTTAACATACTTTTTATTTCAATTAGTGGGCTTGATCGGTATTTAAGCGGGTGTAATATATTCTTAACGTCCATAGAGAGTAAAAAAATTAATTTCGATATCATGTTAAATTTAATTTTAATTTTATCTTAAAATCTATATTGTGAGAAAAAAAATTATACAATCTTATATATATGGAGTAAAAATATGAAATTCAAATTCGTTCTCATTAATACCAGAAAACTTAGAGGTTAACATTTTAAGGTAAAAATAAACTTTATTACAAGTGATGTTAAATAATTTAAGCTACCCACGTAGGTTAAAGTCGAAGTACCTTACCGTTACAATTAATCATCAATAATTCTGATTGGCTGGTTGTCACTTTTCACCAAAAAAGTCACTTAATGAATAGCCCAAAACCCAAGTCCAAGTTCAATGCTACTGCACAAAAGCAAAATAATGGATCACAAGATCCTCTTTAATTGGAAAAAAATAAAATCAATTCCAATACCAAGGCTAGCATTGAAAAAAAAAACATTGTTTTTATATTAGTTGAAGAAGCACTTGCAAATTAAGTATGTATATATTTTCTCAAGTTGGTCCATTTTTTGTGGTAGGACAATATGTCTTGGAAATGATTAGGCAAGACCATGTGAATATTGGACAAGTACTTCACCTGATATGTTTCAAAATATTCTTTAAAACATCGAACTCTCAAAAATCTCTACCCTACCCACTTATAAGATATGGAAAGTACTTGTCTATATATATATATATATATATTGATCATAACCCAATTAAGTCTCAGTAACTTTCAATTACCTAGCTTTTTTCATCATATCCTACATATCATCAAAATTTATAGTAGATAAGGTACATTAGTACTGCGTTAAATTTCTGAAAATGGGTATTAATAGATTGATGGGTATTTCTCAAGCCAAAAGTAAACTTCAAAGAACACTTTCGGCGAGTTTTGGTAATACAGTTGTAGCAAATAGTACTAGTGATGTTCCAAAAGGACACTTTGCTGTTTATGTTGGTGAAGTTAAGAAGAAAAGGTTTGTGATTCCAATTTCTTATTTAAACCATCCTTTATTTCAAGACTTGTTGAACAGAGCTGAGGAAGAATTTGGATTCAATCATCCTACTGGAGGTTTAACAATTCCTTGCAGTGAAGACTACTTCATTACACTAACTTCACTACTAAACTGCTCATAATTAATGGTGCAATATTGACTTGAACTACTACAAAAAGGAACTTAATTATTTTGCTGCTTGATTTTTTTTTTAATATGTAGTTTTTCAATCTCTCCATCTTGAGTAACAAAAGATTATGGAGACCAAATACTTAAATTAAATGTCAATGTATCTCTTCATTTTTGTATTTGAGAATTGTTGTAAAAACAATCCTATGTGATGATATGTTGTAACTTTAAGCCTAATTCTTCACCAATGTGTTGTTTCAAAGGAATTACTCTTAGAATGATTATCAAAAAAAAAAAAAAAACTCTTAGATGTGTTTGTTAATTAATTAATTTAGTCATTAATTTACACCTTGTTTTAGTAAACTCAATTTTAAAGTAGTTGTTGTCCAAGAAATCACTCTTAAAAATGGGAAAGTACGTTTGTTTTTTAATATCCAAATTATCTATTATGAAAGGGGACTTGATTAAGATTTGTATTTGCAAACAGTTTTCTTAGTATATGCTTGATATTTTTTTAAATAATACATAGATCAAATTCCACATCCACAAATATCTTTTATTAAAAAAATTAAGATCTTTAATTAGGTATTATTGAATTTCGTGTGTCCAACGAGATCCCCTTAATAAGTATAGACGTAAAGGTGCACACACACAATAACATTGAATAAAACTTAATTAAATTAGAATTCATCATTAATTATTCTATAAATTTAAAAGTCTCATTATAATTTATTATTATAAATATTTTACCCGACGTAAAATTATCTAAATTTTTTATTATAATAATGAACATGCAACCACAAATACAATCACTATATGACAATAATCCAAAATAAGAACAATAGACAATAAGATTGCTTCTCCTAACTAGATGGTTAGATTTATTGTTAAAATTAGTCAAATGTAGGTATTTTGCATTTATTTTGAATTTTTTTAAATTAAAAATATGAACTCACTACTATTTGTAAAAGAAATAATATTATATCAAGCAATTTTGATATAAAGGAATGTATAATCATGTTATTACATAATTAAAATTGAAAATAATATAAAAAGATTACATTAATTTTAAAAATATATAATATTTTTTAAGAGATACAATCTTTTATCAATTTCTATGATTTCTTCGAATATAGATTAAAATAATTTCATAAATATAAACAATGATTCAAAATTTACGATACTAAGAATACTGAGAACACTTAAGTTACAAAAAACTTAAAAGCATGGAAGGAAGTTCAAAATATTACAAAAAATCAAAAACTAAGATGAATATTTATATTTTAAGATGATAAATATATTTACTTTCTAAAATTTTATTATGTTAGATAATTTAATTATTTAGTATTTAAAACTTTTAATTATTTGATAATTATTTCAACTAATGATAACTTTCTAATTATATAATTATAGTTTTTGTCTTATGATAGTTTTTTATAAGTGAATCTTAAAAATAAATAAGTAAAATACATTTTTATAATAAAGATAACTCTTAAGATTTTTAGATAATTATTCTTTATCATTATATATTAAACCAATAATAATAGCTTATTAAAATAAAATCTTACAAACTCATGGAAGCTTGATAACATTGGATAATTAGATAAAATTGTTTTAAATAACAATTATAAACAATAAAATGATTCAACATGAAACTTTACACATAAATAAATACATATATATTTATAGTTATCTTATTTAATTCTTTATTAGTGTTATACACTTTTAGGCTGTTATTTATTTATTTATTTTACAATTTTTTAGACTAGCTTCTAGCTTCTAGTTACCCAATAAAAAAACTAAAGAAAATGCATGGCTTACTTGCATGCAAAATTGTAAAAACATGGAGAACAATATAAGATTTAATTATATAATATAAATTTATTTATAGATATAATTTTGTTTTTATTTTCCTTCACTTGTTTTATAATTTTTTTTATAATATAAAAAATATTTAATAAAAATTAAAAATAAAATCATTCGAATAACATAGTATATATAAAAATGAGGAGGTATATATATAGAGATAAGGAATATGCTCATTAATACTAAAGAGCAGGTTTTAGAGAGCCCATAATATTTGCAGCCTTTACCGTTTATTTGGGCAATTATTGATTTACATAGCCCACAATAGGCCACATGTAGTGCACTTCTAACAGGAACCTTAACGAATTCATCAATTTACAAACATTACCGAATAATTTTGAAACCCACGTGCAATAGTCTCACTCAAATCTTACTATAAATATATTAAATATAATTTTGATTTTGTCTTCCCTATGTTAAAAGATAAGAACATGGCCATCATGTCCATCGAAGAAATCACATACGCTACAATACGAAAGGGAGTAATTTTTCTTATTAATTGGCATAAAATATTCATTACGGCCTTTTCAGTTACTCTTTTTCCCTACTAAATTAAGTACTGAGTTTGAAATTTGTATGGTCGTAAGCTTCATAACTACCATAATAGAAGGTTAAATTAGTAGGTATTGTAAGTAAACTAATATGTGACTGCAGGAGATTGAAGAATGGGTTGTCGTGGCGTTGAAAGAAAAGGAAGAAAAAAAAATCAAAAATTTCTGCCATTTGTTTTCGTCAATTTATGCGTGAAGAATGGAAAAGATTGGAATTTTTGGCTTTATAAAGCCTTAGCTTCAATCTTAAAATACAGATCAAAAGCGGAGAAAAAAAAAGAAAACAGAGAGTTTTTGAGAGGAAAAATTAAGAGAGTCAATTTGTGAAGTTTTATTCATAAATTGAAGATACATATTTGTTGTATTTTTATGAGAGATTCACCTAAAGGTATTCGGCTACAGAGCATTTGTTCATATCCCAAGAGATGAGCGGTCCAAGTTGGACGGAAAAGCGAAGTAGTGTATCTTTATAGGATATGCCCATGAAGAATTTGGTTACAGACTTTGGGATCCTATTAGCAAAAGGATTGTCAGAAGTAGAGACGTGGTATTTCTTGAAGACCAAACAATCGAGGATTTTGAGAAATCTGAGAAACCACAGTCAGATGAAATTCCAGTTAATCTGGACCCAATCTCTCCACCAATAAATACTGATGACGGGAGAGTCACACCAGATACTGATGATGTCAATCCACCAACTGGCAGTTCAGAACCAGAACAAGTCCAACCAGAAGTACAAACAAAGAGATCCACCCGAGTACGACAACCAAGTCGTATATATTCTCCTAACGAGTATGTGATGCTCACTGAAGGGGGAGAGCCAAAGAGTTATGACGAAGCTATCACTGATAAGCATAAGACTGAGTGGTTTAAAGCCATGTAGGAAGAAATGAAATCTCTGCATGAGAACCACACATTTGACCTGATGAAACTACCATAGGGAAGAAAAGCTCTCGAGAACAAGTGGGTGTACAAAATCAAAAGTGAAGAAGGCAGCTCGCAACCACGCTACAAAGCAAGATTGGTTGTGAAAGGATTCGAGCAGAAGATTGACTTCGATGAAATATTCTCACCAGTAGTTAAAATGTCTTCAATCCGAGTTGTTCTTGGTTTGGCAGCTAGTCTTAATCTGGAGGTTGAACAACTTGATGTAAAGACTGCATTCTTACATGGTGATCTTGATGAGGAAATCTATATGGAACAGCCCGAAGGTTTCCAAGTCAAAAGCAAAGAGAAGTTGGTATGCAGACTAAAGAAAAGCTTGTATGGTCTGAAGCAAGCACTAAGGTAGTGGTACAAAAAGTTCGACTCATTCATGGAGAAAAATGAATACAGTAGAATGACGGTTGATCACTACGTCTTCATCAAGAAATTCTCTGATGGTGACTTTATTATTCTTTTACTTTATGTTGATGATATGTTAATTGTGGGTCAAAATATTAACAAGATTAACAAGTTAAATAAGGAGTTGAGTAAGTCCTTTGCAATAAAGAACTTAGGACCTGCCAAGCAGATTCTTGGCATGTCGATTACCCGCAACAGGCAAAAGCAAAAGATCTGGCTTTCCCAAAAACGGTATGTTGAAAAAGTTCTTGAAAGATTCAACATGAACAAAGCTAAACCTGATAGTTGTCCACTTGTAAGCCATTTCAAACTTAATGTGAGTCAATGTCCCTCAAGTGAGGAGGAGAAATCAGAGATGAGCAAGGTGCCTTATGCATCGGCAGTTGGCAGTCTAATGTACGCTATGGTATGCACCAGACCAGACATTGCACATGCTGTTGGCGTTGTGAGCCGATTCCTATCAAATCCTGGAAAGGAACATTGGGCAGCTGTCAAATGGATACTCAGGTATCTCAGAGGAACCTCCAGTCATTGTTTATGCTTTGGTAATAATAAACCTGTATTAGAAGGATATACAGATTCAGATATGGCTGGCGACGTAGATACGAGGAAATCTATATCCGGGTACCTAATAACATTTGGAGGGGGAGCTGTTTCATGGCAATCACGATTACAAAAGTGTATTGCCTTAAGTACCACAGAAGCAGAGTACATTGCAATCATTGAAGGTTGTAAGGGATCTTGTGGATGAAAAAGTTCCTACAAGAATTGCATCAGAACCAAGAAAACTATGTTCTTTATTGTGACAGTCAGAGTGCAATTCATCTTAGCAAAAACCCAACCTTCCACTCAAGGTCCAAACACATCAACGTAAGGTATCATTGGATTCGTGATGTGTTGGAACATAAACTACTAGAAGTTGAAAAGGTTCACACCAATGATAACGGGGCAGATATGATGACAAAGACTGTGACTAGAGAAAAACTTGTTATCTGTAGAAAGATTGCAGGTATGGAAGAGCCCTGTCCCACATAAGTTGGAGGGGGAGATTTATTGGTCAACTAATATGGGCCAGCAGCAGATTGAAGAATGGGTTGGTGTGGCGTCGAAAGAAAAGGAAGAAAAAAAAAGTCAAAAGTTTCTGTCATTTGTCTCCATCAATTCATGCGTGAAGAATGGAGAAGACTGGAGTTTTTGGCTTTATAAAGCCTTAGCTTCAATCTCAAAATACAGATCAGAAGCGGAGAAAAAAAATGAAAACAGAGAGTTTTCAGAGAGAGCTTTTGAGAGGAAAAATGAAGAGAGTTAATTTGTGAAATTTTACCCACAAATTGAAAATACATATTTGTTGTATTTTTGTGAGAAATCCACCTAAAGGTGAAGTGTGTAATCCCATCTTATTATAGTAGAAGTTTAAGTTGCCTACGAGTCCCGTGGTTATTACTTTTATTTCTGAAGGTTTTTTCACGCTAAAATCTTAGTGTTATTTTTATTTTACTTTGATTTGGAAAATTATCCTAGGTGTGTGAAATTTATTTTTTTACAATCATCTATTTTTCCCAACAAGTATTGCATGTCGTGATGAGACTTATACTAATTACAAAATCTATTTTCATATCGATGGCAGAAAGTGTATGGTCTTAACTCTTAATGGTTACAATTAGGGAACAGTATTATCACACTACTATTCATATATAGTGTATATGCATATGTAGCTTCTTATTACGTTTTTATTCTATAAATTAAACACGATAACGATGTCCATGATTTATCTTTTTGCAAATTAACAATAGTGTCCCTCGGCATCTTATGCATCGAGATGGGCATGAGCAAATTAATCTTGTAAATAAATATTATCAGAAAAAAAAATTATGAAATTAAATAGGTTAATACTTTGTTAAGTATCTAATTTTTTTTTTAAAATTGATATCAAATTTTGTGTGACGAGTACTTAAAATTTGTTCGGACATTTATTTGCGTCTACTTTCCTAAACAAACACTGCTTACAGAAAAATGCAGTTGGAGGAAAAAAAAATGATATATGAGAAATTATTCATTAGTTTTGGAATAATGTATAATGATATATACATATCACTTATTTTTAAAATAATGTATAATTCTTTTTTATTTATATAAATATGCATGTGAAAAACAGTGGGCGAATTCAGCTTCATTTATTGAAGCTATCGATCCCATGTTGAGGTAGTTTTAATACCATAATCGAACAAAATTTATGATATATATATGCACAAGGACAAAGTACATGTTGAATGAAAAATCCCACCAATAATTTCAAAGCAATTGTGAAGATATAGATACACACGCGCGTACATGTGTTAGTATCATGAAAAAGGCAAGAAATCTAGCTACTTGTAATTAATTATTTTAGTGTTATTAATTTGAAGTAAGATTGTTATAATGGGAATTCGTTTGCTAGATTTGGTTTATAAAGCTAGGCAACATATTCAAAGGTCTCATTATTCTAAATATCCATTATCATGTAAGAAAAAGTCGATCAAAGGTGATGATCATGATCATGTTGAGAAAGGGCATTTCGCAGTTTATGTAGGAAATAATAATGAAGAAGAAGAAGAAGAAGATAAGCAGATGAAAAAGAGGTTTGTGGTACCAATATCTTATTTGAAGCACCCTTTGTTCCAAGACTTGTTGAATAAGGCAGCTGATGAGTTCGGTTTTCATCATGGAATGGGTGGCCTTGTCATTCCTTGTGCTGAAGAAGATTTTGTCCAGCTCACTTCTCAGATTAAAACCAAGTAAAATTGAAATTTAGCAGCTCTTTCCTTGTTGTAAATTAATGGCCTGGTTATAATTAATTTATTTTAATTCGAAGGCATATGTTATATATATGAATAATAATTTGATATTTACTTATTTCTTCTTATTAATTAAATTAATTAGAATCATTGTCAAAAGAAAACAAGAAATTAAAGGACGTCAAGACTTTGACATTGGGAAAAATTAATGTTACCTACATTTTTAATCATGGACGTTGCACGTTAAGCTATGAAAAAATTGAAAATTATGTAAATATATATGTATAAAATAATTAAATTTAATTCGCTTGTTTTTCTTGAATTAGTAAAATGGTCCTATTCTACCACACTATATTAAAAATGTTCGGTACGTAGGAAGACTAGTTGTGAGTGTTTATGTTATTTTAATATTTAACGATATTGGGTTAATGGAATTTAAACACGTGATATTCACATGCAGTCAAATAAAAGGATAAAATGATGCAGGCGATGACTTATTCACAATTTGACCATGCACAACATTAGCACAACTCGGCAGCCCTCCATTAGCAGAAGGCCATGTGAGCTTCTATTATAAAGTGGGTCCACTTCACACCGCCTTTGGAGTCTAACTCTCACGGCTCTAGTTCCTTGGTACAACTTTAAGGAGCTGGTACGAAATAATTAACGATACATTATATTATTTATTTAAAAAATATATATATATATATATATATATATTATATTTTTTTAATATTTTTTTTATCATATAATTAAAACATAAATATTTAATCCATATCCATATCTATTTATATATACTATATATAAAAGTCTAAAATAATTGGAAGATAATGACATTTATTATTATTTTTGTTTATTTATATATATTTAAGAAAAACTTTATATTTAAAGTGAATCACAAATGATAAAATATTAATAATTACAGTTTAGTCTGTATACAACTATAAAACATTCTTTCATAATATATTTAACCATAGAGTGATAAAAGTTTTACTTTATAAAGTTGGGTGTATGATATAAAGAACTTTTTTATTCATGATTTAAATTCCTCTATTTTAATAAAACATAAATAATATCATCTTAAAAATATTAATTTACACGATTTAGACATATATTTGTCTCATATAATGTATTTTTCTTGTCACACTATAAATTGTATCATTGATATAAGAGAAAATAGTCATTTGTAATTTGTAAGTAAACTTGGAGGAATTCCTAACTGCAATATAATTTCACATGCCTCTCTCGTCGGTACCATTTTCTATGTTCTGCTTCACATTCCGTTTATTTAATTTGGGGAATGCAGAGACTCATGCCATGATTGTACCATGATATGTATCTCAAATTTGAGATATATCACAATAATTTTTATAATATTATTGATAATTATAATTAGATTTAATAAAAAGCGCGCATACAATTAAAAAAAATGAATATATATATTTAAAACAGTGTTCTCTTTAAAAAAAAAAAGAAAAGTTGATTCCAATTCTATATGCCTCCGAAGTGTTCGACAAATTTCTAATAGAGGGAAAGTAGAGTTGGTTTAGCTGAATATTGAGCAGAGCCATGTGAGCTTCTTGCTCAAGTGGGTCTTCTCTTCCCACATAAATGACATAATCCTATCTGAACATCCTCGAAATTCGTATAAGTGATGCCTTCTATAAATACAACCCACGTATAAGCCTCAGACCTCAGTTTTGCATACAATATTAGAGCTTTCTACTTCTATAAAAAAACAAAATCCATTTGTTCCAAAAAATTAAAAGTCAAAACCCAACACAAATATTCATTATATATCCATCATCAATTCAAGTTTTGCTGAAATGGGTTTTCGATTGACATCCATTATGACTCAAAATGTGAAGCAAATTCTGAAATTGCAATCTGTTTCTGCTAGAAATAATAATAAGTCAGGTAATACTGTTCCAAAAGGACACATAGCAGTTTATGTTGGAGAGTTTCAAAGGAAGAGATTTGTGGTTCCAATTTCTTGTTTGAATCATCCTGCTTTTAGGGAATTGCTTCAGACTGTTGAGGAAGAGTTTGGCGTTAGCCATCCAATGGGTGCTCTCACCATTCCCTGTAGAGAAGAAACCTTCATTCATCTCACTTCCAAAATCAGTGCCTCATGATGAGGATGAATTAACAGTAACACAGAAGAATACCAATCTTCCAAATTTTTTGATTTTTTTTTCTAATTAGAAGAATCGTAAGAGATTCATTGTATATGATCTTTATATGTAAACAGTCACAATTGAGATTTGCAATATATTCTCTGTTTTCAGTCCTACAAACATTTCTTAACTATAAATATCTGTCTTTACATGCTTCTTAAACATTTCTTAACATTTTTAATCAAAGTGAGATTTCTTTCTTCTTCTTTTTTATTAAAATATTTGTGAAAAATTAGAAATAATGTGTTATCAGTGAGTTGTACACTACCACAAAATTAATGCCGCATCAAATAAAATTCTGACATATTAATCGTAAAATATGGGATGAATAATACATATTATAAAAGGAAAAAAAAAGGTTTAGCAACAAAGAGAATAAGAAAGTTCATCCATGTAATGTCATAAGAGAATTACGACAATATACCATGTATGCTATAAAGAAAGATGAAAAGAAAGAATTGTTAACCGTTTATTGGATAGGAAAGAAGATAATCGCATTAAGCTTATTTAGTATTCTGATGTCATGTTAAAAATTTAGACTTAATTTTGAACTAAAAAGATCTTATTAAATTAGGTATTGTTGAAACTTATAAACAGTTTTGTTATTTTGTTTTTAATTAATGTAAGACAAAGATACTTAACAAAAATAATGATCAAAAATAAATTAAGGATATATTTTTAACTTATAACTCAATGCTATAATCCTACAAAGCTGCATAAGCACATGAAATGAAAACCCTTATCACCCATTCTTATTAGATTAATCCAATATTATAAAACGTATAGAAATAACTTACTGTTGTTACACCATAAATATTTAGTTTTTAATTATTATATATTGATATATAATAATTAATACTTTATTAATAATAATATCATATAAGTTATATAATTAATTATTAAAAATATAATAGATATTTTTTGGATAAAATTATCCTTATGTTTTAAGTTGTTGATATTGATTATCCTTTTAGTATTCTATTATTGCATCCATAAAATAGATTACATCCAATAGAGATCTCTAATAATATGATAATACAATAAAAATCACATCTAATAATAACACTAAATTATTAAACTAATTAATCGATCTATATTTATAAACCAATTTCAATTTGTATCATTATATTGTTGTTTAAAAATTATATAAGATCTAATTTTAATTAATTATATATAATTTAAAAATAAAAAAAAAGTTAAAAAAATGAATACATAATTAAAAGAATTTAATATGACGTTGCATTGTCTCTATTAGCACATGCCTTCACATAAATAAATGTTGTGTTTTCTTGAATTAAAAAAAAACTACATTATAAATATATCACTCCCAATAATCCAACAAATTCCATGATAAAAAAATCCAACAAATTCTATAATATAATTAAAAAAGAAAGAAAGAAAGGAAGGAAGGAAAACATGTGCAATATTTTTCACTAATCCTGTTATGATTTGTCAGTACCCCCTCTCCCACTTGATGAACCAATAACAACTGCCCATTACAAACTCATATGTGGCCATACAATGCATGCCCGTCTCTTTTTATTTACTTATTCTATTTTATAAGGGAGTTTACAAATAGGATAATATATATATATTCTGCACATTTCTCGATTACTCTGTGCCTGACTAAAAAAAAAAAGAGGAGAGGCCTGGCCTCGGTTTTTATGCGTACCTCTTTGAGGCATATGACAAGGGGATAAGATTCTGAAACTCAATTGGTGCGGGTTTGATATTAATAGTTATTTTTATTTGTTTTTATCTTATTGATTTTAAAGATATTATTCAATCATAAAATAGTAATTACGATACAAATGTAATTATATTGATACTCGTTCATACTTGTAACAAATATATATTATATTTATTTAATTAATTAATATATTTATTAAATTAATAAAAAAAACCTTAAATTTCTTGTTCATATATTAAAACTTAATAGCATTGATCTACCTTTATTTTCTGTTAATTAATATTATATTAAAAAATTTAATTATTTAAAATTATAAAAAAATTATAAAATATAATATTATTACTTAATTATTTAATTGTATCTAATTGAAAATTTAAAGTTAAGATATATTGTAAAATTGATATGCAATCCTCAAATTAAAAAAAAACTTAGTCATTTATGCAACATCATAGATCGTAATCATATGTCATAGCTTCACTATTGGAGTGCAATTGACGTTCGTGACTTGAGTCCAGCTATCGGTCCTCAATCGAGTCGAGGTGCCAATCACCACTTGAGTCTATCTACCGTTCAAGTCTACTAGTTGTCGTCAATCAACCAGACACCGTCGAGTTAACCACTCATCTCAATCACATGCCAAGTTCAACTCTTATGAAGGTAAGACTCATAAAATTCAAACTTCGTTTTTAAAAATTAATGAACATTCCTACAATCTTGTGAAGGTAAAACTTGTAACATACCATTTTTGAAATAATGTGTTGTTCATCAAGTGTGTTGTTCTCTTCCCCTGATGTAATATTTTTAGAGAATTAATTAACAACTATTCCTTTTTTTCTCGTGGATACAAACTCGTGTACTAAATTTAACACATAATTTCCTTCCAATCCACACTTAAATTATATTTTGTTTTAATTGACGGATTTTTTTAAAATAGTATAATTTGTGAATTTTGATTGAAGTACATTATGTTTATAATTTTATTTTAGCTTTATATAGAAAATATTCAAATATAAATATACATTTGTAATTCTATTAAATCATTTTTTTCCTTTATACATTGATTTGACCTTAATGCTTTTTAACTTACTGAAAAAATACTAAGGAGTACATAACAATACTTAGGAGTACATAACAATACTTGTTTATCATGTAAATGTGTATTTAATACTTGAAATCAAGTAGAATGTGTCTTGTATTTAATGCTTGAAATCAAGTAGAATGTGTCTTGTATTTAATGCATTTCCATGTGTCTTATAAAGTTTGTGATTTGTGAAGAAAGTAAAAACTTTAAACATTATGTTAATTGAATGTGTTGAAAAAGTAATAAGAAACAACAGAAAATATTTTTATTTTGTATATATGAATTTAAACTTTGAAAGTTATTTTTTAAAAAAATTTCATCACAATCTTCTTATTGAGGAAATGACATTGAACTTTATCAATCACTCAATGTGGAGATAACAAGTGGTGCAACTTCAAGTACCAATCAACATACAAATGCTCATTTCCCTATACCAACCTTCAATGCATCGTTAAAGTTAACAATAGTATTGCATATTAGATAGCAACACAAAAGAGGGATGAAATTTTTAAAAAAATTACCTAAGTGTTTAAAGATGTTTATTTGATATATTGTAATAAGTAATGTTGATGAATTAGGTGAAGTGTACGAAAAGAAAGGAATTTGAACCCTCGATAAACAAAAAAGCGCCTATATAGTAGTTCTAGTGCCACGCTTTCAACCACTCAACCATCTCTCTTACATAATGAATATAGTCTAAAAACCAAATGAATAGTGAATCATTTATAATAGATTTTGAATAAGTATGTACACTATATTTTAATTAAATAAAAATAGAAAATCTTTTCGGTAAAAGTAAACCTTCCCTGAGAATAAAGAATTTCTTTTGTGTCATTAATTGTAAAAAAATATTAAAATTAATAAATAAAGATATATCTATTTATATTTACAAAAATGGTACTCCTAACCCTTTCTTTCCTAGCAAATTAAATCACTAATGAATACACAGATCGATATATTTTTTTGACTATGTTTAATGGATATCTTTTGATTTGGTTATGACTCTATTTAAATTTTATTCTATTTTCATAAATTTAAAAAAAATTGAAAAAATTGAATGCTTTAAATATGCATTATTTTATCAAAAAGTGTTTCCTTGAAACAATTAGATAAGAATTGTAAGACTCTCCCTGATGACTTGGATTAAAAAATAACAAGAAAAATTTGTTATAAGTAAAAAGTATTTTACAAAGTCACTAAATTAATTTCTAGTTTCAATTATCCTATTATAAACATATTATTTTTGCATATTCGTGACATTAAATTGGTATTATATCTGTGTGTTAAATTGGCATTAAATTGATAAAGGGAATGACTAATAATATGCTTAAAAAATTTGACAAATATTAGTAGAAAGTTAATATTGTCATGGATGGAGGAGTTGTTTTAGATCTTAGATTTAAGATGAATTATCTTGAATTCTACTTTTTAAAAATATACGGAGAGAATGTCATTTTAGAAATTGAAAATGTGAGAAAAAAATGTTGTAATTTGATAAATATATATCGAAGAAAAAAAAATATAAAATTTGAGAGCCAACAAATAGAGTTTTTAACACGCTCCAATATGTCTTAGTCTTAAAGTTCAAAAGGTACTAGTCTTCTGCATCCCAATGATATAATTGAGTATAAACAATGAAAGTTAATGCAAAATAAAGTTAGACCTTTGAGATCTAAGTTGTATTCTTATTTAAAGGAAGTTGATATGGAATTTTTGGGTGAAGAGTTTAATATATTGTCTTGGTGAAAGTATAACAAATATAAGTATCGAGTAATACATGACATGATTAGAAATATCTTGACTATTCTGGTGATCGTAGTTGCTTCAGAATCTACATTTAGCATAAGTGGTAGAGTGATGAACAAACACCATAGTAGACTCAAATAAAATATATTGAAAGCTTTGATGTCTGCCTAATATTGGTTATGAGTTAATATCCATAAACAATGTATATGTCTATATATATATTTATTAACTTATACTATTTATATTTTGTTAATATTTGTTATATGTACTATATAATAATTATTTAATTATGTATTCAAAGAATTTATAATTTATACAGATATATTAGCTTCTAGCTCATTTATTTTCACTATTATTGTTGTAGAAGATGATGCTGAGGTAAAGTTTTTACATTATTAGTTAATCAATTTGTTATTTTAATTTATAAAAGTGATTTTATATATTTGATTTTTGCAAAATATTCGTACTGTTAAAGAATAATTAGAAGATAAATTTTTTACTGCATTATAGTTAATTTTTCTTAAATTTATGTTTAATTTTTTGGATTTGTATGAGTTTGGAACATTTTAATTATATCTTATACTACTCATTTTATATGTGTGTGGATAATTAAATTTTAGATTCATTATATTAAGTTAGAAGTAAAATTCGTTATCTTTAATCGTATATTGGTTGTATTTGATTGAGTATAATTTTTTTAATTAATTTGAAAAAATAATTATAATTTTGAGTATTATTTATCACTTATTTTATCCCGTTATTTTTAGAACAATTTTAAATATATATTTACTATTTTAATTTTATAAATTATTATATCAAAAACTATCAACTTACCTCCGTATCCGTTCCTACCGAAAGGTCATCACAACCGTGAAATTATCCCTTTATTTAGCAAATAGTAAAAACCAATACCATGATTGTGCCTAACCTTGTTTGAATAAAGAATAAGAAAATTAGGTAGCCTAATTTTGTTGAATGAAGAAATGTTTGGCATATGAAATGAGAACTTGAAGGCTATAAATATGACTTCATTTCTTCATTGTTAATCATCCCAAAAATAGAGAAAACTTGTATGAGAAGTTCTTGAGTGAGAGAATTTTGTGAGAAAATTCTCTTGGGCTTCTCAGTATTGCTCTTGTTCTTCGTGGTGTGTGAGAAAATTACTGAGAGTGTGGTTGTAACAATTTTCCACATAGTGAATTTTTCTCTGGTTATCTTTTGACAACGAAAGTGGTTTTTCTCTAATTTGGAGTTTCTACTATAATTCTTGTGTTGTGTATTATCTATTTCTCTGTTATTTAATATTCTGCTAAGAAAGATCTTGGGAGGGGGAATTTGTGATTATAACATTTGATCCAAATTTCCTAACAACTGGTATCAGAGCCAATTTCAAAGAAAGAAGAAGAAATGTTAGGAGTCAAGATTGACATTGAGAAATTTGATGGGAGAATCAATTTTGGCTTATGGCAAGTACAAGTCAAAGATTTGTTGATCCAATATGGGTTACACAAGGCGTTAAAGGGGAAACCACCAGCATTCTTGTTAGTATTGAGTCCAATAAAACCAATATAAGTGATGAAGATTGGGAAGATTCTTGATCTAAGAAATTTAAGTGCAATTCGGCTTTGTTTGGCCAAAAATATTCTTGCAAATGTGCATGGAATATCTATGGCCAAAGAACTCTGGGAAAAGCTTGAAGAATTGTATCAGGCAAAAGGCGTTTCAAATCGGGTGTATTTGAAAGAGTAGTTTCATACTTTGCGTATGAATGAAGGAACTATTATGTCTTATCATCTCAATGTTCTCAATGGTATTGTCTCTGAACTGGAAACCATTGGAGTTAAACTTGATGATGAAGATATAGCTTTAAGGCTCATCTGGTCTCTTCCATCTTCTTATGATCACATGAAACCTATCTTGATTCATGGAAAGGAGAAAATAATTTTTTCAGAAGTTACTAGCAAGTTGTTTTCTGAAGAAAAAAGGCTGAGTGGTGGAAGAAATGTTTCGCCTGAAAACTCAGCATTGGTAGTTGACAACCGAAAAAAAACAATTTCATGAAAAAGAAGATAATGTGCTGGAGGTGTGGACAATCTGGGCACCTCAAAAGAAATTCTCCAAAGGGTGGAGCTGATTCGGCAAGAAGCTCAAATACCGACAGTGACGCTAATAGTATGTCTGTTTTCAAAGACTATAGTGATGCTCTTTGAAAAGAGCGTGTACATCCTCATGGCATGCCGCTAGTCTCTAAATATTGCCATGAAAGAGGGTGTGTTACTGGTAGCGGGTCCACAAGTTTGCACACGGGCATTGACTTGGTATAGATGCAAGGTGTGTAGTGGAAAGGATGTCGATGGTTGACGAATTCTCAGGAAAACCAAGTGTGAGAGTTGCACCATAAATTTCAGCAAGTTTTTTTTTTGACATGAGCCGATGTGAAATTCTTAGAATTGGTGATTAATTCTAAGTGGGTGTACTCTTTATGGTGGAGTATGATAATTCTCGGTGTAGAGAATTATGACTGTTGGAATAGATAGTGTTGTAGTGGTAACCATGTTTATTTTTAATCAAGGTGGAGATTGTTATGATTGATTAAAAATAATATTAGGTTTGTTAGTCAAAATAGGAGGTGCCTAATTTAGAAGAAAATTCATGGAAGGTGGCTTACCATATTGTCAAAGATGGAGGTGCCTAACCTTGTTTGAATAAAGAATAGGAAAATTAGGTAGCCTAATTTTATTGAATGAAGAAATGTTTGGCATATGAAATGAGAACTTGAAGGCTATAAATATGACTTCATTTCTTCATTGTTAATCATCCCAAAAATAGAGAAAACTTGTATGAGAAGTTCTTAAGTGAGAGAATTTTGTGGGAAAATTCTCTTGGGCTTGTAGTTGCTCTTATCTTTTGGGTGTGTGAAAAATTGAGAGTCATTGGTTGTAACAATTTTCCACATAGTGAATTTTTCTCTGGTTGTCTTTTGACAACGAAAGTGGTTTTTCTCTAATTTGAAGTTTCCACTGTAATTCTTGTGTTGTATATTATCTATTTCTCTGTTATTTAATATTCTGTTAAGAAAGATCTTGAGAGAGGGAATTTGTGATTATAACATTTGATCCAAATTTCCTAACAGATGGAAATAAAAGAGAATAAAAAAAACTAAAAATATCCCCATTAAATATCCCCCATTTTTATCATTGAAATTTGAAAGAAAATTAATTCATATATCTAAAACAACATATCAATCTTAGTTGAGAAGAACAATTTATCCACGCCTCTTTTAGAGAGAGAGAGAGAGAGAGAGAGTTATTCTTGTGATAAATCTAAATTATGTGCATGTGAACTTTTAATAAAAGTTGACTTGAATGATCTCAGTATCAATTATTGTCCTCATCAATGTGGCGGGAATTGAAAATTGAAGTTACAAAGTCGCAAGATAAAATATTTTTTATTTTTAAATTATATAATAAATTGACAATTTATATCAATTAAATTTAAAATTAATATAATTTTTTTTTAAAATATATAACAAATAAAAGATGAAAAAAGAAAAAATAAAATAATTTTATTAATAAAAAATATAAAATAATGAATAACACATTAAAAAATAAAAATACATAACCCTTCGTATAAACCTCTCAGTTTAAAACAAACTCACACACAAATTTCCTTTAATTATTAATTCTCAATTTTCTCTTTGGCGGTGTATAATTCGATCTAGTTATAAATTTGATGAAATGGGTTTTCGATTTCCATCCATAATGACTCGAAATATGAAGCATATATTGAAGATGCAGTAGTATTAATCTGTTTCAGCCAGAAATAATAAGAAGTCATGTAGTGTTCCAAAAGATACATAGCAACTTATCAAAATAATTAGTCACTCCAACATGAAGCATAATTTTTATTCCAGTAATACTAAACTTTTACCATTTTATTAGAGGGTAAGGGTAATCTAGTACTCTAGTTGTATAGAGGTTATTTTCAAATGAGAGAAGTTCAAAACCCTAATCCATATCTTTATAAAAGTGAAAAATGAACTTTCTAATGAGTACATTTTTTTTTTGTTGAAATTACTAGCTTGAAGTAAAAATAAAAACCTTGAAGAAACGATTTTTAGTTAAACAACAATATCTGATTTGGTATTCTTTATAAACCCTAGTAGTTAAATGATGCTTGTGTTGTCATATATTTGTACATTTTAATTGATTATATAAGTAGAGTTTCTTTGTATCTTCAATCTCAATACATGAATTTTATTTTCTCAAAAAAAAAAAAAACCTTAAGTAAAAATGATTTATTTGAACGAAACATGAGTTATTTATTAGTTGTTATCACAATAAAAATCTCAAGGCAAAATGTTAATGATAATGATTCTTATAGCATGCTTGTGCACTGGCTCTCGCGTCAATATTTATGATCTTGTTAAGTTTCAAGTAGTTTAAGTTCATATTTCAATTATATTTTATAATATCATTATATATATTATATTATGCATATTTAATATATAAAGTTTAAGTCCGTCCATATATGCATGTCAAATTTCCCACTAAAAATAAAGATTCGCAAATATATATTGTTTGATTTTTATATTTTTGTTTTTGGCATTTATGTGGATTTATTGCATAATAATATAACGCCTCAGAAGAAGACAGATCAATCCCGTGTTATATATCTCATGGCAAGGTAAGGAAATCAACAACAACAACAAAAAGACTAATCTTCATTGATTTTTTTTCAATATAAACTTTTTTTAATTGATATTGTTTATTTGATTTTGCAGGAAAATCATTCAATGATTATTCGGTTGTTGATCATTATCATGATTCATCAGTATTTTAAGTTTAATTCATGAGTATTTTAAGTTTATTTGAAAACGATTTTGATTTAAGAATTTTGAACTTTTTTAATTAATTATGTTCGGTAACGATTTGTCATTTTGATTTTAAATTTTTTAAGAAATCACTACCAAGATATGAGATGATTCGTAAATATTATAAAAAAAGATTTTTAAATTAGATTTATGATCTCTTATTTTTTTCATTTTTATTAATCATTTTTTAGATAATAAATCATGTTTTATAGCTTTTGTATTTATAAGTATTTGAAGAAAATAATTAAAAAGATAAAATTTATAAATAATAACAAATTTTTTTTATTTTTTAAGTTTTTTTTAAATAAAATATTATCAAACAACTTATAAGTGATTTTTTATTTTTTTTAAAATTCATCTTACCTTTGAGACGCTCCTTCAAGCCAAAAGATCTTTTCTTGGATAAAGGAAGAGATTACTCGATCCATTTCTGTTGATGCAAGTTTATAAAAACAGTGTAGGAACAATATTACCAATAACTTGAAAGTAACTGCTTGGGTTGAGTCGCGGACTAGGTTGCTCTCTTTAAGACGTTTCGCGGCTCTGCCCAATTTGTGCAAGCAAACATAGCCTCGTCATTCCCAGGATAAAACAGCCCAGAATCTTAATCTCTATCTCAGAACTTCACTGCACTGATGAAGACTGGAATGCTACACCTGAAAATTTGTTGCTCGGAAAACTAAAAAGAAAACTTAGAAATTGTAGAGAGAATTGTTTTTCGTAGGGAGATGAGATTGTAGATTGTTGTGTATCAAATGAGAGCTGAAGCCCTCCTTTTATAGGTTTTAGAAACCGTGTGACAATTATGAATAAAACGGTAATGTCTGAGAATTAAGAGCGTAACGACCATTTTGATTAATGAAGAGTAACAACCATTTTCAGATTAAAGACGAGTAACGGATAACGGATATTTTTTTTTGCGAGTAAATACGAGCAACAGCTCTTTTTTTCTGAATAAAGAAAACAAACGGCCATTTAACGACCATATTCTTAATAAAAGAAAATAACGGTCATTTTTTTCTGAACAAAAAATATATATATATATAACAACCATTTTTTGTAAGTGAAAAAGTTCTCCTTCAAAAGAATATTTTACCAAAAAATAAAATACCACCTCACCTCACACACACACATATGCACACGGACTCGGCTTGGCACGGCCCGGCCGGTCGGTCGGACGGACGGCAACGGCGGCGGCGCGCGCGCGTGTGTGGTATCACATTTGCCTAGGTCCTCTCCCCTTCCACAAAATTGGGTGCCCCTTGGGGCCCAATCCCAATAGCCAACTCTTCACTATTTATACCTCTTTAAAATAATGTAAAAAAGTAACGTGGGACAAGGCACATTTTCCAACAATCAATTTTTTAATAAATTTCATCTTTTTCGAACAATCCATTTTTTAATAAATTTCATCTTTTTCCAACAATTTTCATATCGCTCATGGCTAAAAATTGAAGAATAAGAGTCTCTGTTTCGGGTCCCTCCTAAACGTTGGGCCCACCCGCCTTATAAATCATAAATCAAAATTATTATAAAGTAAACATAATTTTTAGGTATAAAAAACAGAAAAATAAATAAAAAGTTTATTATTATGTAGTCAAGTTATCTTTGCTATAATTATAATATCACTCCTCAAAATCCATCAAAATGTTATGTTAAAAAAAATCCCATAGTACATACCAAAAGGTAAAAAGTCTGCTCAGTTATGATTTATTCAGACAAATAAATTTAAGTATATATATATTTATATTTATATTAATTATAGTATGATATGTAATTAAATATTTTTAAAAATAATAAAGTTATTTATTTTTTTAAAAAATTGTTTTGGCTCAAGACAAATGTGAGCACGAATATACATATATTTAATATTTATCGCAACAGTTATATGTCAAAATAACTTAACTTGATAACTTGAAGAAAGTTAATAGATGATTTGCGACGTTTTAATATGAGAAATGATTTCGTACGTAGTCTTATCTAACTCATCAGAGAAAAGTGGTTGATAGAAAAAAACTATGAAGGCCATGTTTAACTATACTAAGGTCAAGCTTATGATCTGAAAGCATGTAAAGAAGGACTATCAACTCGGGTGGGTGGGTTTGTACGAAAAAAAGATTGTTGATGTTCTTTGGTATAATAAGCTTAATTTGCAACTTTGCCTATGATCTTGTATTACATGTGTTGTGGAGTTTTGAAGACTTTCTTTCTTTTTTGACTTGCATAAGAATTTTGGTGGTAAGATTTTTATAGACCTAGTTTATGATTTGTTTCTCTCATCTTCTGATGAGTACTTCTTGATTTTTATTTTTATTTTTGCTATATATGTTGGGGTGTTTGGTAAGGTTAATGGTAATTAGGGTGGTAGGTTTGTTTCTCTCATCTTCTGATGAGTACTTCTTGAGAACTTAGTTGCATGTGGTTAATTGTGAGCATGCACTGAAAAGATGAAATAAAACCTCCTAATATTGGGTTATCACTAATATATGTTGTTGTACGTGTTACATAAAGCCAAGGAGAAAGTGAGTACGGGTTTTGTTTGCAGGAGCAATCAAAGGAGTGTCTAGACAATGGTAGCTAGTAAAGTAAAAATAATAAAATGTATACAAATTAATCAAATTTATTCTTTTAATACATTAATTTTTTAAATATTTTTATTATTTATTTATTTATATATTATAAGTTATACTATTATTAACTTATAATTCTAAATTATAGATAAAAATAAAAATGTAACAAAAATATGACATAAAATAATATCTAATTCTAACGTTATATATTAATATTAATAAGTTATTTTACAAGATATTATTAACTTACCATAGTTCAATGTTTAAAGTAAATGTTAGGACTTTTATATCAACGAACATAATTATTTACTTAATTTTTTTTCTTTCTTCTAAAAAATTATTTTTTTTGTATTTTAATTAAAAAGACCTTAATATTAATCTAAAATCACTAAACTAATCTCCCTCTCGAATAGATGTTGTAAGTTATTTGAAAATTGATTTTTAGGTTATAAATCAATTATAAATTTAAATTTTTTAAAACCACTTACTTATAAAACAATTCAATAATAATTAACTTAATATTACTCTTATTCTTACTGTGCAGATTTTCTCGGCCTCGGTTTTCATGGATGTAATTTGTAGAAAAATCATAGATGAATTAACTTAATAAGTTATAATTTAATGTTATATCGGTAAAAAGTCTACAAATTAAATTATAATTATAGATGAATTAATAATATAATTATTTTAAAAAATTAAAATTAAGTGAACTTTATTTTTGTCATACAGGAAATATAAAGTATATATTCTGGATACAATTTTAATATTTCTTTCTTACCACAACCTTTTGTCAGACAAGACAAAAATGGAAGGTTAAGGGTTTGATATCTAAATCAAAATCTTGTTAAATTAATTTTGTTCGTTAAATTTTTTAATATAAGTAGTGGAATATAAGATTCTATAATTTTTATGAAACAAAATGAAATTCGCACATTAGGAGGAGTTACACTTTTCTAGATCACGTGTACGTAGTACATCTTTTCTTCAACCATACAGTAAACATCGACTTATTTTAACAATAAATAATTAAAATTGTTATTAATAGTAAAAATTCAATATATTTTTTATAATAGATTATTAAAATACAAAAATTGTGGTTATTGGAAACCTTAATATTATTATTATTATTATTATTATAATATAATCTTAATATTAAAATATATAATATTTTATATAATTAGATTGAATTTTATTTATTTTACTTAAAAATATGGGTTAAATAGTTAAAAATAAAAATTAATATTAACATTTTAAATAATATAATAAATTAAAAATTAAGTTAATATTTAATTTTTTTAAACTAAATATATTTTTAAATAAATATAAAAAATTGATTTAACTGTAGAATAATTATTATTTATTAATAACTGATTACTATTACATTCACGCTGACAACTACCTTCACCTGTATTCACATGTATAGTACGTTGAGTATAAACTAAAATCTAAATCCCTAACGTTTCTCTTCCATTTGCAGCAATAATCAATTCAAAAAGTGACTGCATAGATTGGTTCTCGCATTTAAAGTGCATGTGCATCTCAAATATTCAATTACAAAAGGCTGATTTAAAATATGGACTAGGATACTGTTTCTTTTTCTTATTTTTATTTATAATTATTTTTAAATCTTAATTATTTTTATAATATATCTATTCACTTAAAATTATATTAAAAAAATAATATTTTTGTTAATATATATTTGTTAATAGATATACTTATACGAATAATTTCTATATAAAATAAAAATATTATATATATTCTTTAAGAAATATAATATAATCATTCAATATTTTTAACGGTTTTAATTTTTAAATTAAAAACATAACTTAAATTTGATAAAAAAATAAAATAAGAATATATATATATATATATATATATATATATATTCTGATTTATATGTTTTTTTTTTCTTTTTGTAAATTATGAGATTCAATGCACAATTCAGTAATCTAGAAGAATGACAATTAATTCAACCATGTAAACATGACTGATTATAAATGGATATTTGTGGGTGAAATTATTGATTGATATGGAAGTAAACAAACAATGTGTATACTCTTAATTTATTACATTAGTAGTAATTTTTACTTTGAAAATATATTATCACATTTAAAAAAATGTTTATATTAAATAAATGTGATTCGTTTATTCATACTATAGTACGAATGAAATTTTTTTCCTCCTTTGTTGGTGCTGCTCTCCATTTTCCTTTGTACTGCCCTAGTTTTCGTCACACATAAAATTTAGGAGGTAAATGCTACTGAGTAAAAGAGTTTCAATTGCGTACAAGCGGATCCATTTGATGGTGAGAAAGGACACTTACTACAAACTCTTCTATATCCCAAATGAAATTATAAAAAAAAATGTATAAAACATTACTATGTCGCAAATGAATTTTAAATTTTAAATTTATAATAAAAAAAATATCTCAAAAAACTCAATAATTTAAACATATTTTTATTAAAATAAAATACATATAATATTATTTTAACTAAAAATAAATAATAATTAAAAAATAACTAATAATATTTTTTAAAGGATATATAATATCTCTACTCTGCAACTTGCAACTTGCAACATAGTAACGGTACAACTTGCCTGGTTTCCAAAATAAGATTAACCAATAAGGCAATGACCATGTGAGCTTTTCCAACAGTGTGACCTCCAAGCTGTCGCCACATGACCTCAAGCTCAGGAAATTGACCGTAATTGAAAATTGCAATATTGATCATGACACTATAAATATAAACAAAACTCATATAGTCCTCATCATTGTTAACACAATACCATTGCAGATTAAACGACGACTACTACAAAATTTCTTGTATTTTACATCAATCAACAAAAGGTCCAAAGCCCTAGTTGATTTTGATATTATTTTCTTAATTGGTCTTCTCCAGTTCAAAGTTTTTGGTCAAATGGGTTTTCGGTTGCCATCTACTGTGATTCACAATGTGAGGCATATTCTGAAGCTACAATCAATTTCAGCTAGAAATAAATCAGAGGTTCCAAAAGGACATGTAGCAGTATACGTTGGAGAGTATCAAAAGAAAAGATTTGTGGTACCACTTTCTTACTTAAACCACCCTTCTTTCAGAGAGTTGCTTAGAAAGGCTGAGGAAGAATTTGGTTTTGATTACCCAACGGGAGGTTTAACAATTCCTTGTAGAGAAGATACCTTCATTTATCTCACTTCTCAATTCAAGGTCTTATAATATAGGCTTAAAGCTAGAGAGCAGGTGTTTCCACATTTTTTTTTATGATTATTTGTATTGTAATTTCCTGCAAGACCAGGAAAAATGAAGCAAATACACATGTACTATTATTGTAAATATCATTTTTTTAAAACAAGATCTAAACAAACGATCCTTGGTTGTGATCATTAACGCTGAGTAAAAACACAATGGTGAAAAAAAAAATTAAAACTAAGGACCTCTATACTAACATTTGGAAACACAAAAGCTAACTAAATATGGCAGAAATCTAATTACAGAAAACCATGTTATAACCAATAGAATAAAGAGATTTCATCTCTGCTTCTTACTATAGTAGAGATTTTTTCCTCTCCATTAATTATAACATTTTTTTTCTTTTTTATAATAATAGAGAGTCAAGATTAATCCATTAAACTACATGTAAATATAACCGTTGTATGCAATAATCTCTCCTTATAATATTACAATATATATTTAACTTCAATTGAGAATACATCCCTGAAACTTTAATAGACAACAGAATGATTGAATAAACTTGTTTTTAATACTAGAAAGAAAATGGAAACAAACATTTCCGTGTATAGTGACATGTAAGAATTCCATTTTGCATCTCTTTCTTTATGAATTGACTCTGTAAACATATGGTTTACATTACAGTCCGCAAAACATTATGCATCTCGTCTCTGAACCTCTTTTGAATTCTAAAGGAAACTTCAACATAGTGGGGTAGGAAATTAGCCTGTTACCAGAAATGTAAGACTTTTCTTTCCTTTTCCGTTCAAATATGGTTAGAAAAATTGAGTGAGATAAATACTTGGCATGTGTGTGTCAATGTTAACCCTTAGTCCAGTGACAAATTTGCAGATCTAATATTACGCTGTTGCTGAGTAATTTCTTTGCCTAGTCTTAAATGGGATAAGGTTATGTCTCCTGGTTTTCCACTCGAGGAAGAAGCTAGCGTTGGCTGAAACCATCTTTTCATGGTTAGGCCATTGATTCTAATTTTACCGCCTGATTCATGTCCTTGGTATGGTAAGCCAAGCCTTCTCAACAATGCTGCAACTTCCTTGCCAACTCTGTTTAACCAAAACATGTCATTTGCACAATAATAATATAGGGAAATTCAAGTTAAAGAAAATCATGATCGTAAGAAAGAAGAGCAAAATTTTGAATTGCATTAAGTGCCATAAGTATGCAGGTGGACAATGCTTGCTTAATGATAAACATATGCATACTATGTGAGTATAACTATAGCTTGAAGGAAGACCATAAGCTAAATTACGAGTTTCAAGAACAGTACCCAGAAGTTTTCCCTTGAAACGCATATTGATTTAGTACAGAATTCCATAATTTTTTAAATCAAAAACAAGAAAATAAAATCAGAAATAATATTTAGAGTTTGCATATTCTAGTCTAACTGAATATGTTCTCTTTTATTTGAACTTTCAAACTCTTTAATTCTTCGAGATTTCAACACTTCCCCTCAACTTGGTTTATAGATGTTAATCATATTCAACTTGATTATGAAGTTATCGAAACTTTGACGCATAAGTCTTTTAATGAAGATATATGCAGTTTTTTCTTGTGTAGGAATATAGGCCATACAAATGATACAATTCTCAACTATCTCTTTGATAAAATATTTATCTACTTCAACGTTTTTGGTTCGATCATGTTGGATTAGATTGAGAGAAATATTAATGACAATTTTGTTATCACAGTAGACCTTGAGTGGAACCTCAGTTTTTTACTTGTAGCTCTTCTAAGAGTTTCTTCAACTATAGTCCTTCACAAATTCTCTGTACAACTACTCGAAATTCTACTTCAACACTACTTTTGGCAATAACATTTTGTTTTGTTTTTTGCTTCTCTACATAACTAGGTTTCCCCGAACGAAGATACAGTACCCAATAGTTGATCTTCTATCTTTAGTTGAACCTGTCGAAACACTTATTGCCCAAACACTTATTGCAAATGTAATATTGGGCCTTACATGTAATAGGTAGATTAGTCCTCCCACCAATCTCTAGTACCTTTCCCTTTCTAACGGTTTTTCATCACTCTCCATTTTCTTTCCTGTTTCAATCGAAGTGTTCTTGGTTTGCTTTTGAGCATACCAGTCTTCTTTACGAGATCTAAAACATGTTTCCATTGTGAGACACTTATACCGTTCTTGGACCTCGCAATCTCCATTCTGAAGAAATATTGCATTTGTCCTAAATCTCTGACTTCAAACTCGGTAGCAAGGACCTTTTTTAATCTTTCAATCTCGATCAAATTATCTCCTATAAGTATTATGTCATCTATACAAACAATCAAAATTGTTTTTAATCCATCCTGGGAATGCTTAAAAAACCTTGTGTGATCTGACTGACCCTACTGATAGTCTTGTCCATCACTTTCATAAATCTATCAAACCACGCTCGGGGTAATTGTTTAAGTTCGTAAAGAGATTTGTTCAATTTGTATGGCCACATTTTGTTTATCATTTTCACAAAAACTTGGTGGTAATGCCATGAAAATTTCTCCACCTAATACGTTGTTGAGAAAAGACATGTTTTATATCCAACTGTTAGAGAATCCATTACAGGTTCACTGCTAATGATAATAGTACCCAAACAGTATTTAATTTTACAACTAGAGCAAATGTCTCAGTGTAGTCAATTCTATAAGTCTGGGTAAACCCTTTAGCAACTAGACAGGCTTTGTATCATTCAACAGTCCCATCGACTTTATATTTTACGGTAAAGACCCACTTGCACCCAACCATTTCTTACCTCTAGGTAAATCAATCACATCTCAAGTTTCATTTGTTTCTAGGGCTCGTAATTCTTCCATCACTGTCTTTCTTCACGAGGGAATTTCCCAAACCTCATCAATATTTTTTGGAATTATGATCCTATCAAGGTTAGTAGTCAAGCATGGAATTTGGGAAACAAAGTATTATATGATACAAATTTAGATATAGAATGAGAGGTACAAGATTGATTTTATTTTCTAAGAGCAATGGATAAATCATCAGTAGGATTAGAGTTATCTGGATTGAAAGAAGGCTCGAGAATGTCTAGATCCATCACTGGATTAAACTCTTGTAGTGTGTCAAGAGTGAATTTCCCTTTGTACTTTGATTTTGGCCTCTTTGAGTAAACAAGTATCTCCTTGTCTACTTGTGTTTATGCATCTCCCCCTGAGCCTAAATGGTTTTCTATAAATGGTACATTAAAGTGATATGGTGTAACAGGTTTAAGGTAAGTTGTTGAAATGATATCTTGAAAGGAAGTACCGTTATTTAGAAACGAAAGTCGAATAAACAAAACTTATATTCAAAACTCACATTCTCTCCCTTAAGAGGAGTTTTGGAAGAATAATATGGTATGATTTCAAAGAATGTGACATCAAGGTTAGTAAAAACATTCTTCTTAGACGGATCATAACAAGTGTATCTTTTCTGAGTAGAAGAGTATCCAATAAAAACACATTTGAGGGCTCTTGGGTTTAGTTTATTACAGACGAGAGGATGAACGTGTACAAATACCATACAGCCAAATATTTTAAGTGGAACATCTGAAATAAGACAAGAGATTGGGAAACAGTGTTTTAGTGTTTGAATGGATGTCTCAAAAGAGGGAACACAACTAGCATTCTGTTTATAAGAAAGGTAGATAGATGTCAATACAAAATCTCCCCAGAACATTTTTGACACATTGGTGGTGAGAATGAATGCCCAAGCCACTTCTAGAAGATGTCTCTTTTTCGTTCAACAATTTTATTTTGTGGTAGAGTATAAACACATGAGGTTTGGTGAATAATGCCATGGGTTTAGAGAATCATTGAGTGAATGATTAACATGTTCGGTACCATAATCAATATGCAATATTTGAATTTGGGTTTGAAATTATGTATGTATCATAGAGTGAAAATTGATAAACATTGTTAGACCATCGGTTTTATTTTTTAGTAAATACACCCAACATACATGAGTATGATCATCAATAAAGGTGACCCAATTCGTATAAGTATAACTCAGATATCGAGACAATTCCCATAAATCATTGTGAATTATAATGAACTTGGAAAATGTGTATTTAGATTTTGAAAAAAAAGGTGCAGTGGTGTTTGGCAAGTTCACATATTTCACATTGCAAATAAGACAATTCTTTATTTTGAATAAAATAGGAAAACAACTATTTTAAATACTGAAAATTAGAACGACCCATTCCAAAAATGCCACAACTAAAAAATTATTATTCCTAAAGATAGATGTAGAATTACAATTTGCAATTTGATATTGTTCATTCACATTAATAAAGTCCTTCATTTTCTCTAGCACTGTCAATCGTCTTCCCCAATGATAGGTGTTGAAAAATACATGATGAAGAAATAAATTTAACAGAGCATTTTGTATAGGCTGTTAATTTATTGATAGATAAAAAATTACATGATAATTTTGGGATATGAGGAACTAATTCAAGATTAATAGAATCAGAGATTTTAATACTCCTTTTTCTTACAATTGGGAAAAGAGTGTTATTTGTAAGAAAAAATGTGACAATTGTCAGTCATGTAATATGATGCATCAGAGTCAATAATTCAGGGAATATTTTTGAGGTTGTAATTAAAGACATTAAAAAATTACCTTTATGGGCTAATGAGCCAAAGGTAACATAAGTAGAAAGCTGATTTCATGCTTGAATTTTGGAAAACATCTTATAAAGTTGTTCCATTTGTTCCGGGTTAAATGTTGAATTGGAAATAGGTTATTCGTTCTAAAACATTTCATTTTGATTAGTGGAGCTTGATATCCTCGACCTTTATAATTTTGCCTTGGTTTTCAATATACTGGTTTTTCATGTAATTTCCAACATATATCCTCCATATGACCAATTTTATGACAATAATTACACCAAGGCCCCTTTTTTTTTGTTAGGCCTCCCAGCATTGTTTTGTGGCCCACAAGATAAGAGCCCACAGATTTTATTTTCAGATATAGGCCCAAACTGCCCATTGGAATTGCTGAGCCCAAGGGCTAATTGTGAGGAGTCCAAGCTCAATCTATGTGTGTGGCCAATGGGCTCTTTAGATTGAGATGGAGCTCCACGACCCAAATTCCAACCCACGAGCCATAAAGCCACCTCCCTTTGATTTTTCTCGTAGCGCACAATTGAAAAAACCTCCCTCGTCAACAACAAAAGTTGTCGATCGAGGATTCTTCCTTTTACCTCATCAGAGTCTCTGTTGAGACCAATCAGAAACTCAAAAACTCTCTTATTCTCCACCTTTATCTTATACTATACACTATCCCCAACGCATTCCCACTCATTTTCACAAATTAAATCCAATTTCTGCCACAATTCAACCATTTTAATGTAACAATCGAAGATCTAAGAAGAGTTTCTAGAGTCTAAGTAGGTTTCCTTCATGGCTATCCACACATCTCTTGCCGCTGGGAGAAATTAATAGGTTTTCCCTATATGACTTCATGGAATGAACCAACCATGAAATACTCATTGAGTTTTCAGCTGTCCACTTCTAGAGATTAGTTGGATCAACGTGTTTCTTATTGTCACCAATGAGATAACCCATCTTTCCTTTTTCTTAGATTACGAGTTTGATAAACTGAACCCACTCTCTGTAATTCTTGCCATTCAGTTTTTCGATGGTGAGTTGGAGGATGGAATTATCAATCCTAATAGGGATAGATGTGGCCATCTCCTTTGTCTCCTTGTAGGTACAATCAGTGGGATGGGACTTGTTGGTATTTTCTTCCATTGACAACAAGCTTAGGCTCTGATACCATATGGAATAATAAAACAATGTGTTTTATTATATTTTTTGAATAATAATAATATAGACTCCTAAAGTTCATATATAGTACATTTAGAAAATCAAAAACACCCACTTATTGAAATAATATTTACAATTTGCATATTCTATTTTGAACGAACATATTCTCTTTTATTTAAACTTTCAAACTCCCTATTTCTTTGAGATTTCACCATATTTAAATAGTAATTCTATATTTATCAACCAAGTTCCATAGTGCATGGTTATTTATTGCTTTCTCATCTTCTTATGTGTGGAAAGAATTCATGAAATCCCAAGAATAAATCAAATTTTATTCCATTTAATAATTGTTAAGAAGCCTTCCTCACCTTCCTGCAAGATTGACAGTCTTCAGTTCGTTGGAAGACATAATTTTTGTCTTCTCTGCAGGTAATAAAATGGTCATTCCAGGTAACTTTGCACCTGTATGATTTTCCGAACGAAAAGAAAAGAAAAATTATAAAACAAATAGGTTACGTCAGGCTAACAAAGGAAGCTTCATTTAACTAGAGACATTTATTTCTATATTTTGCAGAGGTCCATCCTTATCAAGTCTATATAGTCTTAAAATTGTCAATTTCAAACAATATCTCAAATTTCAACTCAATAAGATAAATTACACTAATGTTACCTGCAGCAAGACGATGCTTCAGACCTCTCAGTACAGTTAAAAGGTACACCTGGAAAAATTAAGATGTCATAAATATGATTTCTTGGGACCATGTAACATGCATGTGTCTAGAAGTTGGGGTGTTTTAATATACATGCAAAGCATTGACAAGCACGAGATGATAGCAAGTAAAAACTATATAAAAGAGGACAAAAATAATCATATATTCACAACATAGGTTTTCAAAATCTGTTTTGAGTTTTCATAAACCCAATAAGACAACAAAGAATTTGAAAACTAAAAAGGAAGAAAAAGAAAACTGCAGATAATGGGAAAAGAAATATATTTGTATGCGTTAGCAAAATAGTCGCAAATAGAAGATAAACCAGAAAACAGACCTAGCATCTTCCATTGAAATGAAAATTTCATTTGTCAACGTGCAACTATTAAAGGTCCATGGAAAAAGGAAATAAATTATTGCGATAGCATTTATATGGTCTGAAATATGTAGAGCATCTAAACTGCTTATTTTATAAGCTTTATTTTTCTTTTTCCATGAAGTGTTTTCACAAACGACTTGTTTCCCCCCACAGAAGTTCAGCCTAATGGTCATCATAAACTATTGCCATGGAGTAACAAAGTTTCCTTTACTCTGTAGAGGAAACTCACCTCAGCAGTATGAATTTCAAACTTCCTTGCATCAACAACCACCGGATTTTCTTTCAAGGAAACACAGGGTACAATCCCAAGTGAAGAAGCTTCCTAAAATACATAATTACATCATATTTTCCATTTGGAGAGTAAGAGACATATATTAAACAACTTTTCCCTACTAACCTCAAGTAATGAAAAGGCACGAGGGTCACATTCTCCAAATCCATCCAGCAGTGAACAAAGGTTTGAGCGTCTTGATTTATCAGAACTTATACCTTGATTGTCAATGAGCCTACTTTTCAAGGATTCATCATGAGGGAGTTGCAAGCATCCTAAAACTTGTGAAAGAACTTCAATTGTAGGCATTACACCAGCTGTAATGGCCTCACGGTAGACCATTAAAGCTGACAACGTCCTGCACAATCAATGCAGCAATATAGAATCCCTAAAGAAGCACAACATTTTAACCTAGATTAATTTATTATAATAATTAGTTATCAAATTCTTTCCATGGAAGTGTATATGATCAAAAGCTGATCTCTGAATATTTTCTTTCTTGTCATCGATCTGTGAAGTTGGTTATCAGTAGTTATGTTCTCAATTCTATTACATGTATCAAGGGAAGTAGAAAAATACCAAGAAAAGAAAATATTTTTTCTCCAAAATAATGTTCAAAATGCTTTCAACAAACTTTACTCGACGGTAAGGTTACATTCTTAAGTGGTTGGAATGACAGTATGTAGAGAGCATTCTCCGGCTCTTCTCCTTAGGAGAATTCATTTAGTTCTATTTTATTCCTCATAATCACATAAACTAACAGAGTAAGTCAGAGAACAAAATACCATTTACTGTCTATTTGTGGCCTGCCTGAGTCAAATGATAAAACAGACTCACCAAGCGTGCAAGCCTTCTCATATCTCCGTAAGCACATACCTCCAAACAAAAAAATACACACGAGAAACAGAATTCACAATAAAATTAATATATTACACAATTAAGGGGAATAGCAATAAATGAGTTACACTATAGTAAACCCTATGCACTTACCAATGACACATCTACACATAACGAGATTTATAGAAACACCGTCTTTCTTTACTTGAGAAAGGAGCTTGAGGCCTACTTCTAGATCATCCATTCTGCAAACAAGTTGCATAGATAACAAGAGCAACATTATTGAGTCTATTAATAACAAACTTTTGCATAATGATGTATAAAAAAAAGGAAAAACTCGACAAAATAAACTATTCGAGGACCCACTTTTCACTTGCCGCTATTAGTACTGAGTATGTTATGCTGTTAGGACACAGTCCTAGTGTTTTCATTTCAGAATGAACTTCCATAGCCTTCTGTAATTGATTACCATGACCTGTATCAAAGTTAAGCAATTGTACATCTTATTTAACTTTAATATTTACAAATAGTGCATATTAAAACACGTTTGAAATCATTAAACTTTTTACATTATAAAAGAAGTACCCATTCATTTTCCATTTTTGGTCAAAAACACCACCATCACTCCCCCTATATATTATACACACACACCTTCTTCCTGCAATAACCTTTACGTTAAGTGGCAAGTTCTGCAAGTAAACCAACCTCAATGCAAGCCTTGAAAACCACTTACGCGTGGCCCATCTGAATTAACTTTTAACTATTAGGAGCAAAGAGCTGTGCACAGGGGGAAGGCAAAGGGGGGAGGGTGGGTGGTATTTATGACCAAAAATGAAAAAGGTCCCCTTTTCATGATGTTTAAGGAAATGCCTCATTCTTCGCTCCATATTGTATAAGTACCCGTTTTAAAGTATACATACTTAAGATGCCAAGGATAGTTATCAACCAAAAAAAAAAAAAGATGCCGAGGATAACTTTTACTACACGAGACACTTCTCGCGATAATAATCATGAACTTGGCCAAGAGCACAATCACAATACCGTAAGAAATTACTTGTCAAAATAGAATGGAAGACCTAACACTCTTCAAGGCCCACACAGTTGTGGGGCATAAGCGAGATTTATTATAAAGCCCTTCTATTATTTAAATTTTTAATTTTAAATATAGTATTAAAATTAAAATATAATATTCGAACAAAAATGCAAGCAAATATGGGCATTCATTGTTATTCATATTATATAATATTACTTTATTTTAAAAATATTATTAAAATATTCATTACTTTTTACCAATTAATACAAAAATATCTTACTAAATTATATAATCATAAAAATTAATAAATTTAAGATAATTGATACCATAAAAGAGGTTTTTTTCACGATTTACCTAACTAAAAAATTAAAAACTTATCTCAAATTGCAAAAAAATGAAAATAATGTTAAGAATTTGAATTTATTTGATTTGCAACATTAAGTAATTTTTTCTAAGATTAATAAATTTAAGTTACTAATATATATAAAATAAAATAAAATATTTATTAAGGGAGCCTATTTACACATAGAAAATGACATTTATTCCAGAATCATATAAATAACTATTTTTTTCACAGTAATAAATTTTATTAAATTTATATGTTTGTAAAAATCCATTTATATATGATAAAGAAAAATTATGATTAAGATATTGTTGAGAAAATAATTAAATGTTTATAAATTAAGTATATTTATTAAAAAAAATTAAAATAATAATGGTATAATTGATAGGATAAATAAAAAATTAATTAAGATAAAAAATGCCTTATAATAATTTCTACTTTATATCATATAGTAGTATAGACATATCAATTAAAAATGTTTATTTCTTTTTCCCAGATTAAATTAAGTTTGAAAATCGTGTCGTGACATCTTGTTTTTGTGTTTATATGTTAGTTGACACAATAAAAATGTAAAAAAAATTTAAAGTAAATTATTTACAATAATAATAAAAATAACATGACTTTTAGTTTATAAAGCAGTTAGTGGTAAATTCTAATATATGTTTTTTGGTCATGTAATAATCGTCCAAAAATGTGTCTTAAGATTGTTCCCTTATACTTTAATAAAAAAGAAATAAACGAAAAAATATATTTTTATATTTTAAAAAAATACTAATTTGATTGGAGCTCCTTCTTTAGCCGGGGCCTTCGGCGGCCACCTGCATGGCCTGCCCCTTGGACCGACCCTGCTCCTTTCTACATTATAATTTACACATTCCTTCAAAAATAAATAATACAGAAAAGCATAAATTGTATAAGAATGAAATTCTCAGACAAAGAAACTATGACAAAGTAAGATACCAAGATAGAATGGAATCTTAATGAGACGTAACACTCTCTTCCTTCTATTTTTGCTATTCACTTTGGCATGTGAGCAATTATTTTTAAAAGATCATAATTGATGTAATAGCACCTATTTTTCTTTATAAGTTGACAAAAGACACTTTCTAGATAGAGGGGGAATATGTTTTAAAAACAAAAAATAGTCACATCTCATCCTAAAATGAGAAATAAAATTACAGCTTTGATCTTGTAAAGTAGAGAAATCTCATACAATCCATCAATAGACAATTAGACACTAAATGAATAAGGGATGTTATCTCAAACAAAGAAAGAAGCAGCATAAAAGCTTACACAATGCCGTGATCAAAGCGTTGACAGTTGGGACAGTTGGTCCTACTTTATTTGACTTGAGTTCCTCATACAGCTCCAATGCTTTCTGCCAGTTACCGGCCTAAAACAAGGAATAAATTTAATACATTATTACCCGAGCTTCAGTGCCATAACAAATTTTCGATATAAACCAGGAAATAATGCGAAAAATAAAACAGACAATTTCCCACCATTATATAACTATTATATAACTACCTAGCAAGCAGCTCAAGAAAAAAAATCTTCCAAAGTTCAAAAGGGGCTCTTAGAACTGGAAAATCTTCTTTATTGCAATTACGAACTGAGGAAACAGTATTAATGGTAACGATAAGGGGTGAAGGTATAGATGCACAAGAGCAAGTACATTACTTGGGAATTACTTAAACAAATTCAGAGTGGATACTCTTTTACAGTTTACATTATATGAGAAAGTTTGACACTTTTTTGTCAGAATGATGAAGATTTGAACTCGAGATGCAAAATCCTTGCTTAATGTGATCAATCTACAGTAGGAATTCCTATTAGAGGCATACGTTGCTACAGGCTCCCATCAATGAGCTATAAGAAACAATTCCAACTGGAACTCTCTTTTTGCGGGCTTCCTTTAATATGCCAAAGGCATCATCTAATTTTCCAGCATGCCCTGCGACATCTATTAATGCGCTGAGAAACATCTGCATTGAAGGAAAAACATTAAGAAATCTGCACAATTAAGAATATAGGCTCCACAGTTTATAACTAAATGCAGATTACGAGAACTAAGGAAACAATGGTATCCACCCTACGGACTGAATGAAGCATTAGTTTTTGAAGAAGGGAGCATGACAGGTGCAATATTTTCTGTTGCAAGCCATTTTTTTACTTTTTCCATCTTCTCCAAACTGACTAATTTTACAGAATACTGACGCCTTATCATGAATGTATTTAACAAAATCTCCATGTAAAACACTACAGTCAAAGTCCATATATGTTTTACAAAATATAGAACTATTTCTAGAAAAGTTACCTCATCTGGGATAACACCTTTATCAGTCATGTCATCATAAACACTGCATGCAAACTCCCAGTCACCTGTCTGGCTGCAGCAACTGACAGCAATGGTGTAAACCTCTGGGGTGCCTTTAATTTTATATTTATGCATCATTTTATAAACTTCTCGCGCTCGATCAGCCTGCCAATAATATTTCATCTATGAGAATTAAAATGAAAACGAAGTTATATACCTCCTTAGTTAGCAAATTGAAAAGGTCTCACATTGATTAGAAATGAAGGTAGGTGTTGTATTTTGGATTATAAATAAATCCCCTTCCTCTATTTCTAAAACATCCCAAAATTTGATCCTCTCTTTTGTAAGGGTAATTTATTAGCTCAATTTTGTCCAATTAGTTATAATTTTAGAGTTCATCCATATACCTCCTTAGTGAGCAAATTGAAAAGGTCTCACATTGATTAAAAATGAAGGTGAGTGTTGTATTTTGGGTTATAAATAAAACTTCTTCCTCCACTTCTAAAACATCCCAAAATTTGTAAATTTTTCTCTCTTTTGTAAGGGTAATTGATTAATTTAATTTTGTCCAATTAGTTGTAATTTGGAGTTCATCCATTTGAAGATAGTGGAAGTAGTCAACGACGCTCAAGAACATAGGTAACATTTATAACAAACCTCGTTAAATTTCTGATATTTTTATTTATCTGCTTTAATATTTTTGCTTTAATATCTGTTTTAGTTTATTTTAGCATTATATTTCCAATAACATTATTTTGTCGGGCTAGTTTGAGTTCTATTCATTAAAATCATAAATAAATAGTAACTATTTAGAATAGGAAAAATATACCCGATTTTTCCAACAATTGGTATCAGAGCCAAAGGTTTCTACCTAGGCATTTGTTTGTATTCTGTTTATTTGCTATTGGAATATAGTTGCTAGTTGTTGTAATCTGAAAAAATGACGGAAGAAAAGTCCCCCTCAAACAAAGGCTAACCATCCACGTCAAGCAGAACAATGGTTATGAATGCTAGGTTCGAGGTGGAGAAGTTTGATGGAACCGGTCATTTTGGCATGTGGTAAGGCGAAATTCTAGATGCTCTATTTCAACAAAGTCTAAACATCGCCACTGAAGAAGAGAAACCAGATGAAGCGGATGAAATCGAGTGAAAAAATATCAACTGATTGGCATGTGGTACAATCTGTTCGTGTCTCTCAAGAGAAAAAAAGTACACGTTCATGAAGGAGACATCTACAAGTAAATTGTGAAAGGTGTTGGAGAACAAGTTCATGAAGAAGAGCGGACAGAAACATCTCTATTTGAAGAAGTTGTTCCGTTTTGAATACCTTCCAAGTAGTATAATAAACGATCATATTACTGCTTTTAATCGATTAGTAGCAGATTTGTTAAATATGGAAAATCTATCTGCTCAATTTAAGAATATGGTGACCTGTGCACTTTCAGTCGTGCATGATGATGTTCCTTCCATATATAAAGAAACAATCAGAAGCACTAAACTTGAAAGATGGAAAGAAGTCATAGACAAAGAACTTCTATCCCTTCAGAAGAATAAGACATGGAAGTTGACACAACTACCTAAGGGCAAGAAGACAATTGGCTACAAATGAGTATATGCAAAGAATGAGGAATTTCCTAACAAAGATAGTGTTCGCTACAAGACAAGATTGGTGGCTAAGGGCTACGCTCAGAAAGAGAGAATTGATTATAATGAGGTATTTTCTCCAATTGTAAAACATTCCTCCATTAGAATTTTGTTGGCCTTGGTAGCACATTTGGATTTGGAACTAGTTTAACTTGATGTGAAAATTGCGTTTATACACGGTGACTTAGACGAGGAAATTTATATGTCTTAGCCAGAAGGGTTTAATGTTGCTGGTAAAGAGAATTAGGTTTGCAAGTTGAACAAATCTTTGTATGGATTGAAGCAATCTTTGAGGCAGTGGTACAAACGATTTGATCAGTTTATGTTGCAGCAAAGTATACTAGAAATACACATGATCATTGTGTATTTTTGCAAGCTACAAGATGAGTCTTTCATCTATCTTCTATTGTACGTCGATGATATGTTAATTGCATTGAAGAACCAAGCAAAAATTGAGAAGTTGAAGACTCAACTAAATCAGGACTTCAAGATGAAAAATCTAGGATAAGCTAAGAAGATTCTCGACATGGAGATAAGCAGAGACAGGAAGAAAGAGAAACTTAGTTTAACCCAGAGTCAATATTTGAAGAAGGTACTACAACATTTTGGTATGAATGAACAGACAAAACCTGTAAGTACTCCGTTTGTTCCTCATTTCAAGCTTAGTGCTCAATTATCTCCTCAGAATGATGCAGAACGAGAATACATGGCAAAGGTACCGTATGCAAATGCGGTTGGTAGTTTGAAGTATGCAATGCTATGTACGAGACCTGACATTTCACATGTGGTTGGCGCTATAAGCAGGTACATGCATGATCTTGGTAAAAGACATTAGTTGGTTGTGAAATGGATTCTACAGTATATTTTAAATACTGTAGATGTTGGTTTAGTATTTTAGCAGGATAATATTGTTGGTCAATGTGTAGTCAAATATTGTGATTCCGACTATGCAGGAGATTTAGATAAGTGTCGGTCAACTATTGGTTATGTGTTTATTCTTGCTAGTGCACCAATCAATTGGAAGTCTACCTTGTAGTTCATAGTTGCTTTGTCTACCACAGAGGTAGAGTATATGACAGTTACAGAGGCTGTGAAAGAAGCTATTTGGTTACGAGATTTGCTTGAAGACTTGGGAGTTAGTAAAAAACATATTAAGGTGTTTTGTGAGAGTCAGAGTGCTATTCATTTAGCAAAGAACCAAGTCTACCATGCACGTACAAAGCACATTGACGTTAGTTACCATTTCGTGCGAGAGATTATTGAAGAAAGTGGAGTATTAGTTCAGAAGATCAATACTACAGAGAGTCTTGCAGATTTGTTATTTAGCTCCTTAGTGATCAAATTGAAAAAGTCTCACATTGATTAGGAATGAAGGTGGGTATTGTATTTTGAGCTATAAATAAACCTCCTCATCCACTTCTACAACATCCCAAAATTTGTAAATCTTCCTCTCTTTTGTAAGGGTAATTGATTAGCTCAAATTTGCCCAATTAGTTGTAATTTTTGAGTTCATCTCATTTGGGGATAGTGGAAGTGGTCAACGATGCCCGAAAACATAGGTAACATTTATACCAAATCTCGTTAAATTTCTGGTGTTTTTATTTATCTGTTTTAATTTATTTTAGCATTATATTTCTAATAGCATTATTTTGTCGAGCTAGTTTAAGTTCTATTCATTTAAATCATAAGTGAATAGTAACTACTTAGAATAGGAAAAATATATCCGATTTTTTCAACACATACAATATGATATTTGGTTAAATGCCATAAAGAAAATGAGCAAACAAAACCTATGAGATAAGTGCAAAACCTCACCTGACCAGCATTAGCACATGCCTTCATCAATGCACCAACAGTGATATGATCAGGTTCTATAGGCTGTGTCTCTGTTGCCATTTCAGCCAACACATCAAAGGCACGATCAACTGCTCCTGATTGACCACATGCAGTGATAAGTGCATTGAATACTACTCGATCTGGCTTCACATTCTACCGCATATAATATCTTATCAGAATGTATATTTTAAGAAATAACAAAGCAAAATGAAAATTAACAAATTAAAAACAAAAAGACAGCCCTACATTAGAAGAAATTATTTAAGAAATAGGTAAATAAGGTTTATGGCTTCTCCCCGGAATTATACCTTAGAGCTCATTATACCGTAGGCACCGAAAGCCTTGGCTACTTGTGCAGCTCTAGCACAGCCATCAATAAGTGCCCCATAAGTGTGAACATTTGGATCCACACCAGCATTAACCATCTTATGATACACCTTAAGAAAGAGTATAATGTCGTTCAAAAGTTATGTATGATAGAGAATGACAAGTAATCCCAAACATTTATTCGGTTGTATAATAAAGGATGACAAGTATCATCCTGCTACCAAGTAAAATGCAGATGCCAGTAATAAACAACTGTTTTAAGCAAGAAGAATTTCTTAGCGTAACAAAATTCTGGCAGTTACACTTAATCAAACATAAGTTGACAACATAAAGGACATAATTTATCTGCATTCAGTATGAAGGAAAAGAATAATAGCTTTGACTTTGGAAAAAAAGAATCTTGGCCTGGTAGGTGTTCCATAACTGCAACGAAAATTCACTATACAGTATCTCATATGTAAAATTTTAAACAAAAATAAAAATTCTCAGTGGATAAAAAAGCAAGTCAAATTGGAAAACCTTTACTCTGACGTGATTATTTTCAGCATAAGAACGACATGAAGACGATGACAGCATTTGAGTAAAATTGGGGGGGAAATCAAAACAGAATCCTAAGTTAGAATCACTAAGGAAGATAACATACTTCAAACATTGCATCAACTTTGCCACTTTTAGCACATGTTGATATCAGAGTAGTGTAAAGTTTGCAGTCAGCTTTCAGTCCAGCTTCCTGGACAAGTCGTAGAGCTTGAAAGGCTCCTATATGGACAATATAAACATTATAAATTTGTACCATAATTAAAACAAGGAAAGCACTGTCTAGGAATTTATGAAGACGCCACGTAGACAAAACAGAAGTGACAGATGAACGAACCCTCTGAATCTTGAGAGCTTGCACAGACAGACATAAGCATATTAAAAGTACTTAATGTAGGATTAGGAATCAGTTTGATGAAACGAAAAGCTACTTTAACAGCTTTCTGATTTTTGCAGCCTCTAAAGAACTTTGCATGATACACCTGATACCAGGGAATATAATTAGTGGAAAATACCGTTCATACAAGAACAAAGGAGTAACCCAAACGGGATAGCTCTCACCTTATTCATGTCCAACAAATCCTTTCTTTCCAAATCCTCAAGCAATTTTACTGAATCAGCTAATCTAATATACACAAATAATTCTAAAGTAAGCTAGTAGGTCTAAATATTTACTCCAAAAATTTCAAATAGATCTTATAATATTAAAACTGATAACTTTCATCCATTATTTTATTTCATTTCAAACTTGAACTGTCTCCACTGCCCTTTATTCCCAGAAACCATGAAATGCATCATGTGGATAATAGAAAGATACCTTCCAGCCTTTAGCAAACGATTGTAAACACGGAACTGTGCTGAGGCATGATCTTCATTTCCAATGCGCAAGCCATTTAAGTGGGTGACTTGAGGCAAAGTATGATTATTATTCTGAGGCAAATGCCTGGCATTTCTCTCCATTTGATGTCCGTTCCTTTCTCCAAAATATTTTCTATCATGGTGATGAACCACTTCACTGGTCACAGAAGGTAGTTCTCCTTCACAGTGTTCTGAATGAAAAAACACCCTTTATACCGAGTCAGTAAGATGAAGAACAGAATTATGTTAGTGAGGACAAATTTTTTCTTCTGCAGTAAATTGAGAGGAGAGAGAGAGAGAGAGATCAACCATTATTCTTTAACAGCATTACCTACAGCTTGAGAAGAATACCGTGTGGATACTTCTGCTCCTTTCAGAAAGCTGTTCCTCAATGATGAAGACAATGTATAGCTATCCAAAACAAAAGCATTTCCAGATAAGTTTTTGTGACCATTCAAGTTCGACATATATTTCTTCGCCTGTTTGTTTTCCTCATAAAACATGTAAAGCTCATCTCTAGCCGATTCACTAAGAAAGACATCATAGCTAGTAGTTTCTGCATCTTTATCAAGCTCGTTTTCCTCCCTAAGTTCATTCACCACTCCGACCAAATTATTTACATGTACTTCAGAAGGACTAAGCTCAGAATCGCTCCTTACTTCACATAACTCATAATTAGACTCAGTTTTTTCTAGGAAATTTTTCATGTGTAATCCATTCAGCTCGTTAGCTGGTGGAAAAGATTGCCCCATTTCTGATTCAGACAACCCAGGTAAAAGAGACCCATCCAACACCTTGGACTCGTTATGAAAATTAGAGCTACCAAAACCAGAAGAAACTCCAATGGGAAGAGGCGACTGTAAGTTTTCAGCGACCAAAACCTGTTCGTGCAAAAAAACCGGTGTCTGCAACTGAAATTCAGCCTCTTCTCTTTCTGAAGAACGGATACTCTCTTCAATACCACCCTTCGTGAATTTCTCTGCTTTCACATTTTGAAGATCCCCAAAACCCAGAACAGCATGGTTCATATTGATCCCATCTCTGTCCAATTCTGATAACTCAAAATTCGAGTTCCCGGACGTCTATCACGTCATTATTACCAGTGTCGAAAACATATTGCACCAATACGACATAAAATAAGTTGACGTACGAGTAATTGAAATTAAAACCAAAAAGGGGAAAATGAAAAGAAAGTGAAAAGAAAACTCAATTTCAAATTAAGCAACGAGTAGAAACCAAAAGTCAAGATGATTACCTCTACGGAAATTTTCTTAGGCTTTAAGCGACTCAAGTAGTAGACAACAGAAAAGGTAGAGAGAGTGACAACAGCGATGACAATGAGCGCAGAATTGGAACTGAGAGATGCCTTGAAGATGAATCGTGGTGAGTGTAGGTGAATCCCTGGCTTTCTGTGTCTTCTTCGAGATCGAATAGTTCCAGGAGGCCTGAGGTTATGGCCAGAACCAAGGAATTCTCTTCTAATTGATCGGACCTTTGAAGTTGTGAGAGAAGGCGAAGAAGACATAGGTTTACATGAAGAGAATAGGATTAGGTTTTGAGGTTTTGCAGAAAATCTCATATCCATCGAAGAAAAGGAAGAGCAAAGCACAAAGAGAAAGGCTTTAAACTGAGGATAGCAGGAGCAGTAGAAGAGGAGGGAGTGAGTGAAGAGTGACACTAACGTCTTTCTGTTTTCATTGGTTGTTATGGCCTTTTTGCTAATCCATTTATTGCTTACGTGGCATCATTTTGTTGTTTCGAGTCTCTAGAAAGGATTTCTTTTTTTTTTTTTAAAAAAAAAAAACTCAGTAGTCACTGCCTCACCGGAAGAGAGGAATTACTTCCTTTGCAATATACCTTTTTATTAACTCAATTCATATAATAATTTAAATGAAACAATTTAATGAATCTATTATTATATTATTATTAAATAGTATATATTATAAATATATGATAATTAAAATAATATTTTTTTTAAATATAGTTATATATATTTATGTATAGTTATTAATAAATATATATATATATATAAGAGTTGATAAAGAATTTTAGGTTATATATATACTAACTGTCTCACAATTAATTTAATATTTAATATTTTAATTTTTAAATTTTACTTTTAATTAATAAAAAATATTTATTTAAATGTATATAATAAAAATTAATATAAAATTTTCATATATTGAATTTTAATTTTAATTTCATAGAAAAAAACATGTTATTTTTACGACATAATAAATATATTGTTGGTTAATAAAAACAAATATTATCGGTCATAAATTTTTTATAATATAAATGATATTTATTTTTTTTAACGAGTTAAAAGTAAAATAATATAAATAAATAACCTATATATAAATTGTATAAAGAATTAATATCACCTATATAACATTACTCATTTCCATAGAGGGAAACACATTTTGTTTTCATATCATTACACCCTTTTATTTTTACACAAACAAAATTTAAAATTATACAACTATCCATACACTTATCCATCGTTCCAAAAATATCGAGAATAAGTCCACTTACTCCTATAACTCACATTAAGATGTTTCTTTTTAATTATGCAGGTTTAGTAACTTTGTGAAAAGGGCATTTAAAAAAAGAAGAGAGAAAACAGTCAAATACTCAAATGGAAAATTGTTTGTGATGAGAAAAAAGGGCTTGTGTAATTAGCAGTTTAGCACTACTCTTCTTTCAGCTGCTATCTTGCACCGGTGTTGAAAGCGCTACGTTAGAAGCCGTTTGTATAAGCCATTACCTTTTCTGCAATAATACGTTGGTTCATGGCAGGAGCTTTACGAAACTGTAGCTCCGATTGAATTTTCTTTTGTAAAAAATTAGTTTAATATATTTATTTTACTTGTGTTATTATATATGTTAACAATAAAACTTAATATATTTGTAATTTATGTAAATTTTTTATTATTTTATTTATTTTTTTAAGTATTTATATCCATATTTATGTAGATTATACACTAAATGATAAATAAAATGAAATAAAAAAATTTGACTAAAAATAAATTACATACATATATTTTAAGAAAAAATGTTTTATAAAACACTATATATATATTATCTATAATTATTTATCCTAACCATTCATATTTATGATAAGAAAAAAATATAATAATTGATACTAAATAACATGTTTACCAATAGAGTCATACAATACTTGTGATCTATAATATTCTATCATATTTTAATTTTAATTTTAAATATATATAATTCATTTATAAATATATATTATATTATAATATTATTTGATATCTTAATCTTTTTAATTTAGTTTAAGTTTTTTGTCAATATTTTTTAATCTATTTTTTAATTTTTAGTTTTAAAATACTATTAATTAGTTAATTTAATATGTTTATATATGAATTTTATTCTATTTTTTTATTTTAAATAAAAATGATTTATAATGAATTTTAAGCTTGTAAATTTATAAACAAATTTAAAATTTAAAGTCGTTCAAGTAAAAAACTAACTATAAATGAACTTAAAATTAAAAATATTAAAAAAATCACATTATAGCATTAGTTCTACAATAAAATTAACCTTTAAATCTCTTAAGAAATTATTTTTTTACTATATCCCTACCTTGTTTCAATTATATTGCATAATGATCCTTGTTAAGAAGGACGTCAATGTGTATGAAAGATAGACTTAAAATTACCTATCTCCTTTCTTTTCCTCTTCGTTCCATAAAAACGAGTGTCATTTGAATCCAATCTCAAGTCTCAGCTTAATTACACCTATTAATATTATGTTGTTCGAGAATCAAAGAACAAAAAATTGAAGTTAATAGTTTATTTTCAAATAGAGTTATGTAAAGAGAAAAAGTAGAGATAATTAAATAGAGGTAATATTTATAAAGTAAATGGTTAAGAGTGGAAGGAATGGTGGAATAATAGGTAGAAAAAAACTTATCAATTTAATTTTGGATTAAAAACAATTAAATAAAATATATTTAAAAAATGAAATACATGTCACCTTACACAGACGCTAACAATATGAAAGACTAAGTCTAACAATTTCTTCCCTTAAACTGCATTGCAATACCAATCAATTTATTTTGATGGCACATAATACACACTAAGCAACTCTTTCATCTTTACAAAGGCATTGAGCTTTAAAGACTTGGTCATAACATCATTTACTTGATCATTGGAACAACAATATTTCAATTCCACAACTCCATCATTTGAAAGATCTCAAAGGAAATGGTACCTGACATCAATTTGCTTGCTCCTCCCCCACATCACAGGATTTTTCGATAGCTTAATGGTTGATGAATTGTCACAATATATCACAATGCACTCATTTCCATTCCAACCAAGACATTTGATCATTCTCTACATCCATACAGCTTGACAAGTGCATAAAGTTGCTGAAATAAACTCAACTTCAGTGGTGTAAAGATTGATCACTACTTTCTTATTTGAACTCTATAACACAACTCTCAAACTCATCAAAAACATATAACATAAAGTACTTTTATGATCATTAATGCCCCCAACATAACCATTATCCGAGAAAGTAAACACTTCACTACCATCTCTTTTCTTTTCGTATAAAATCCTTGGGTCCATAATATCTTTTACATATCGTAAAGCTTTCTTCACCATTTGCATATGCATTTCGGTAGTTTTCTCCATGAATCTGCTAGTTAGACTCACAACGAACATTAAGTCAACA